>CM046968.1:79300641-81700641 GCA_025698475.1 Gossypium anomalum
TCAGTTTACATGTGCTGTTACATTTAATTTTGTATATTAGAAATTGTTAGATTACATGGAATACAAATTGTCGATTATTTAGGATAGAGATCCAAGGTTTACCTTACGGTTTTGGCAAAATTGCAAAGACGTGTTAGGTACAAAGTTAAATTTTAGTCAAGCTTTTTCATCCTGGCGATGGACAATCGGAGAGAATAATTCAGATTCTTGAAGACATGCTCGGATGTTGTGTATTGAATTTCAAGGAAGTTGGGAAAGATATTTTGCCATTGGTAGAATTTGCTTACAATAATAGTTATCGGGCAGGCCAGAAAATGGCACCTTAAGCATTGTATGGTGGCGTAAGTATCGACAGGCTTTGTATTGGAGTGAACTCAAGAAAGTCAGTTTATGGAGTTGATCTAATAAAAGAAAGCTGAAGAAAAAGTGAAAGTAATTGAGATTGTTTGAAAGTCTTGAGATAGGCGAAATCTTATGCGAATCTAAAGCGAAAAGACATTGAATTTCAAGTTGGTGATAAAGTATTTTTGCAAAGGTGTCTCAAGTGGAAGAAAGTCCTTAGATTTGGAGCGGAAGGGCAAATTAAGTCCTCGTTTTTATTAGGTAGTATGAAGTAATTGAAAAAGTTGGGCCAGGTAGCATAATCCACTAGCATTACCCACAGATTAGAGAAGATTCATGTATGTTCCACGTATCTATATTCACGTCCAGTGTCGTTGGATCCTTCACATGTAGTTTCACCCGTGAAATTGAACTCTGAACTGGATATGACCTACGAAGAAGAACTGAATTAAGATTTTAGCTCGAGAAGGTCCAAACAAGCCTAAGGAATAAAAATGTTGCACTTGTGAAGGTGTTGTGGCAAAGGCATGGAATAGAAGAAGCTACATATGGGAATCTGAAGAAACTATGAGAAATCAATACATTCTGTACATTTCTGGGTAGATTTTCGAGGACAAAATCCTTAAGGGGAGAGAGTTGTAATATCGATTTAGGGGCCTAATCGAGAATAGTGGTTTTCGTGACCACAAATCGAGATAGAAATAATTATTTTATAATTATTTTGAGGTTTATGATGTGATTACGTGATTGTGTGAAAATTTCAGTGAAGAAATTTTATGCATAAAATATTTTAATTTGAAGTTAGGGACTAAATCGAATAAGTTGCAAAACTTGCATTCTAGAAGTTTTTAGTATGAAATTGCTTTGAAATATTAATTAGGAGGTCTTAAATAGCAATTTGACCAATTTTAAGTTCATGGACAAAATTAGGACATGGAAGGAATTTTGGAAAGTTTAGTAGTAAGAGAGCGTTTTGGTCATTTTGATATTAAATGAAATAAAATGGGAAAAATAACACAAAATAGTCATCTTCCCCATTTAGTTGCTGCTTGAAACACCACTCTCCACCATAGCTAGGGTTTCTTCAACTTTCAAGCTTCATAATCAAGAAAGGCGATAGAATCGAGCCTCAATCGAGAAAAGAAAAGATTGTAGACTAAATTGCAAAATCTTTTGTATTTTGGTACCAAAGGTAAGTTCATGTAAATAATGTAGCATAATTGTTATTTTTAAGTTAGTGATGTTAAATATGTAATGCTGAATTTTATTATGAAATGTATGCTTTGTGAGTTAATTTCAAATAATATGTAAATTATATGAGCTACTTGTTAAATATAATTGTTACTCCAAAGTATTGATTTGACATTCTCGGAAGGCCGGCAAGGATATGTGTTCGAGGAAAATCCGTTTGAACCTTAGGAATAGATTAGGATACAAGTGACATGTCACTAGGATGGTTGAGCATCAGAACTCGTTGAGTTAGTCAGGAGTTCACTTATGGATGCGAATGTTCGAACTCGTTGAGTTAGTCAGAGTTCGAGAGATGTAACTAGGCATCCGATCTCGTTGAGTTGAGTCAGGGTTCACTTATGGATCTGACGCCGAGCTTTCGTTGAGTTGAGTCAGGGATTAGCTTATGGGTGGGTTACATAATTGCTTGTTTGCATATATGGCACTTATGTGCAAGTTATCCATATATCAAGATTATATTAGATGTGTTCAACGGGTAAAGATTCTACTCAATTGGAGGAATATTCGAGATGTAAAGAGGCATTATTGGTAAGTGATGTGAAATGGATATTTTGAGACCAGGTATGTATTTAACTCTCGGATTTGAGTATTGATACAATCCGCGATAAGGTAATAAGATGATGAAAAATGATTAGAAATGTGATATGTGTTTTAGTGATGCATGCTAATGTTGATTGGTATGACTATTTGTTATGTTACTTATTATTTGCATATGAACTTACTAAAGCATTTATGCTTACTCCCTCCCCTTGTTACTCATTGTAGTTTTGGACAAGCCATTTACCGAGAGTCGGGGATAGGTCGAAGGCTCCCATCACACTTATCCGGGAGACTTTTGGTAAATGGTTTGTAAAATTAAGTATGGCATGTATAGCAATATACCTATTTTGTGTAAATGATATTATGATATGGTGATGGAATGGTTGAAAATGTTTGACAATGATAAATTATGAAAATGGTTAGTTTAGATTATGTTTGAGGTTAAGGGAAAATTATTAAGATACTTAGTGCATAAAAACTCATAAAAGGGATGAAATTTGCCATAAAACAGAATACTACAGCAACACTAGTGCGAGTTTGAAAATTTGTTAAAAATCATAGAGAAATTGAATCTGGTGATGGACTTACATATATCAAATTGGAAGCTTATTATGTCTAGTTTCACATGAAACAAATGAGACAGGTAAAGGAATTATATGTTAAAATATATTTAAATTTTAGTGAAACAGGGTCGTAGCAGTTTCTGAATCCCTGTTCCAACTTTAGAAATTCACCATAAATTGTAAAAGATATAATTAGGTGGTGTATTTTATATCATCAGAATCCTTATTGAGTCTAGTTTTATTAGAAATGAACCTCATAGTCATATAAATTTTTTACAGAGAGAAATATGGTTAAGTAGTAAACATAGGTCAAACCAGTCAAGTCCTGAAACAGGGTAACTTTAACTAATAAACCGTACTAATTGGCTCAACCAAAATTCTAGAAAAAATTAGTAGATAGGTATATGAGTCTAGATTCAAGGAAAATTTACGGATCTTGATTTTGAGTTTGTGTAACTCGAGATATGATTTTTCTTGTGGTATGGCCACTGCTAAGTAACTTAAAAGCATGTGAATGTAGAAACAAATAATCCAAAGTTCTAAAAATGTTAAATTAAACATAGTAACACCTCATGCTCGACTACAGCTGACGGTCTCGAGGCGTGGGAAGCGTTACACCAACTGCACTAATATTGTGCCATTGTTTGTAAAAATGCGTTGATAAGAATAGAAACTTCACAATCAAATTGGTGATTGAGATGGTGAGTGCTACTTTAGACACTAAACAAAAATAAGTAAGCACATAAGACACAAGTAAATGATTGCATAATTGATTTTACCCTACATTTGCGGAGCTTACCTTGAGTGAGAAATATCCACTCTCTTCAACAATTACAAAAGTGAACCTACTCAATCACACATCTTAATTGTTTCTCTTGTACTTTGAAGATATAATACTCTCATCACTCTGATCACTCTCGTGATCACATCAAGTAAAAATCACAATGCGAAGGTTTTACTAACATAAAGCACTATTACAAATTATGCTCACAAGAATAGATTAAATGGCTATCTCTCGGTACATTATCCCAGACAAGTCTCTCAAATATATAGACATTGATTTGAGAATTACTTACAATAGAATATCTAATACAATCCTAGCAAAATAGTAATATCATAAAATACAATATAATAATATATGAAGTAAATGTGGACTTTATAGCAACTCATCATGAGGATCATGATCAATCCAAAGTCCATAATCCAAGAGGATTTCTTTGAGGAATTTTCATCCAAAGCAATTACCAATATTTGTATTCCCAAGTAGAATGATCTTTCATAATGGGCTAGATTTCACCATGTAATCAGCATAGTCCAAAAATAAGGTTCAATAAATTGCCAACATCTAAACATGGAAATGATCTCCATCCAAATTTGGTGGCTAGGGAAGTGGGTACTCCCTCTAGCACCAAATTTATCGATTCATAATTTTCAACAATCTCCCCTTTTGGCAATTTGTTGAACAAAACTCACAAAGCATGAAGTATGAATCATCAATTAGTATAAGCTCCCCCTCAGCATAACCCATTAACTTAACCTAATTTAACTTATAAAGTATTTAAGAAATCGATCATCAATGTTAGTATGTGTTTACATCAATATCTAACCAACAGTAATATAACTAAGCAAGTTAAGAAAGTAATGTTAAATGCAGTAACAAAAACCAAAATCCATTAAAGAAACCTTCCAAGTTCATCATCAGCAATAGCAATGAGGCATATCAAAGTAGTAATGTAGCAACAACAATGTAATACAAACTGGGACCCTATAATAGGATCAGAGTATAGTGTGTTACTACATGAAATCAAATTAACTTTAATACATTTCAATGAAAGCTTTGAATAATTCTTACAAAGTTATAGATATAGAATTATTTTAGTTGTTATTTTACTAAGGTGAAAGAAGTATCATCGGTTTAAAAATAATATACAAGTCATATGGCGTACAAGTTCAAATATGGTAACCAGTAAACAAATTATATTATCTTAATCCAAATATTAGTACTTCATAAAAAATCTCATCAAAAGCAGAGTCTAAACAAAAGAAGTTATTTATAAAATTTCTTTTCAAAATACAATTATGCGCCACCCCATAAGGCATCACGTATCTGAAACAAAGCAGATTAACTCACTAATGTAACAACACACTGACATAGTTCTTGACACAAATCTTCCTTCTAACAACAATCTTGACAAGGAAAAAGGAATAACAGAGCAAGTTTGTTTGTACTTATTGAGTTCCTAAAAAAATCATGCAATACATTACTTAGTACATTAACCAAACCTTTCTAAAGGTCATATCACGAATTACATAGAAGTACGCCACTAGCGTACATAGAACATGAGATGGTGGACTCGAACACCAACTTATCATTTAGGTGTATATTTTATCAAATATAATTAAATATACCATATTATCGATCTATCAAATTTGATCATGTATGAAAGAATCAACAACATAAACAGAATCGGAAGTTTCCTTCCTCACACACCATTCGACACTTATACATACTGAGCGAAAAACATTTAAATGACTTAAAAGAATAGCCTAGGGTTTATCGATAATTACCCGATAAGTTGGTTATAACGTATAAGTTAGCTTATCTTGCTGAACCTTACTTCAAAGGGTTTTCTAAACTTAAGTTTTCAAAGAGTTTTAAGAGAAAATCAAGAAAGAAGAAAAGCGTAAAGGTGTTCGAAAGACCACTACTATCCTTTTATACTTTAGCTTGGAAACAAGATTAGTGGAAAAATTAGATAATTCCACTAACTCTCTTGATTCATGTGATTAAGTGTTTTTAACTTAATTTAAGTCTTATCATCTCTGATGAGTCTAGTTCGTTCTAACTAAGCCTCGACTTAACTAACTAAATTACCATACTTAAATAATAAACAAATCTAAACAGCTGCGAACTTACTTGAGTTTGCCCAAAACATCTGAGTAGGGACCAGATACTTAGAAGAGGCCACCAACCACAAAACACGCCAAAATAAAGAGTTAAATTAAATGACTCATCATACAAAAATCAATACTTAGTCAAAACAAACACTTTACTTACTCATATCTATCTTTATTTTATCAATAACACATCGAAACAATAACTAGAAGCAGAGACTTCCTTTGGGAGGGTTGATATAAGCAAGAAGCAACAAAAAAATGAACATCATTACAATTATATTTAAAGCATAAATAAAAAGAAGTTGGCCAGCCTCTGAAGGCGTACTAACGTCACAGAGTGTAAATCTGCAATCAAATATAATTGTTAAATGGTTTTCACAAGTATAGGGGTTAGGTTGTAATATAGATTTATACAGCGAAGTATTTGAGTACTCAAAATCGTACCCAATGGAGGAGAAACTAACAATTCTAACCTGCGTGATCACCTCTTGGATGTACTAACGTTCAAAAGTGTGAACACTTGCTGCAACTAAAGGTGTGGAATTGAGCGGTGTTCGCAGAGTATCTGGTCAGGTTTTAATATAGTTTTACAACAAAGTAGGTGAGTGCTCAGATGATTGTACCCCAAGATAGGTGAGTACTAAATTAAAGTTAACTTGAGCATAAATAGAGTTAATTAGTAAAGTAAATAAATTATATTATGAGTAAACATAAATAAGAGATTTTTGTTTTTATAAATAAAGAATAAAAATTGCATAAATAAAGTGAACTTCAAATAACTAAAGACTAAACTCAATCAAATCTAAATATGGTGATTAGCTCGCTTGATAGTCATAACTAATTCTATTTGGGTTTCTTCAATCAACTAGTCATTACCCTAGCAGGATCTCTCAATTTTCCACTAAACTAATGAGTCGACAAGAACTACTTATCTCTCGACCTCACGGTCAAAGCGATTTGGGGCTAAGGTGTTCCACGAATAGGCTATACTAATTTTGGGTTAATTTCTACCTAAATGACTTCCTAAGGTCGTCAAGCTTAGGGTTTAAATTCTTCCAGCTCCTAAACATTTGATTCATTAAGAAAACCCTACATAGCAATTAGTCAATCACACCTTCACTCACTAATCCTCCATATAAGAAGATTATTTCCTCATGGAATCCATAAACATAATAAAGTTGATGATAAAGATATGCATGAAAAATAAATCAAGAATAAGGTTTAGAGATTCCTAATTGTATTCGATTGATTAAGTGCATAAATCTTCAAACATTTGAAAGGCGAGAATGTTTGAAGGTAAGATAGATAAGGTGGTTGTGGGGTTGGTTAGAAGGTTAAAGGCAGGCTCGGGAAACTTTGTTGATGGTGGTATGCCATAAGTCTGGCCAGCAATATCTTTGAGTAAGGCAAGCTTGTGGACTAGATCATTGAGAGATCCAAATTGGTTTGTTAAGCGATAATAGATGATGATGGTTCAGTAATTGTTGGGTGAGAATATGCGAATTAAGTTTTATTTTAGTTTGAAACTTTTCGCCTTTTTTTTTCATAAACATAAAAAAATTTAACAAATGAAAAACATAGAAAAACTATGTTTAAAGAGATGGAGAATGGAGGAAAGCAGAGGAAGAAGCAAAAGAGAATGGAAAATAAAGAAAAAAAAGAAAGTTAAAAGAACATAAAAGAAAATAATTAAATTGCTCAAAGCGAAAAAAATATGAGGACTAATTGTATAATTTAACCTAAAATTTTTATTTGAAATGATGATTTAACGTGACATGTTAGCTTAAGTTAACGACAATTAACGACTCAATAACTAAAATGTTACAATTTGTTAATGTAAGTGACTAAAGCGTAACATTTCAAATATAAGTGACTAAAATGTGCTTTCCAGAGATAACTACAAAATGCATTGTTTTGATAGTTTACCCATGTTATGTCTTACATGCAGGTATTATATTATTTGTTATATTGTATCCTTATGTTAGTTAATATTATATTCTTTGTTAATTTTAGTTTTGTATTTTTAATTTTTCATAGTTAGTTTTAAATCTATTTGACTAAATAGAATTAATAATTAGTAGCAAAAGTCAAATAATTTCACAAAATTGAAGTTATGTATCACATTACATGTTAAATCAAAGTTTATAGGTAATTTTAATCTTTATTTTAATTTTTAAATAAAATAAATAAACATAAACATCAAATATAAAACTTTTTTAAACAATATAAATTTTACTTATGATGATTTTAGATGGGTGATATCTTTGCGATGCGATCTGATAAATTTAATTTATTTTTTATCTCATCCTACAACATTTAATTTCACCGTTATTATTATTTTTATACTATCCATGGCTGAGCGGATGTGCATCCTCTAAACTCAGCCTCATAACTTGAAAGTTGGCTTTCCTTGTATTTGTGTAAAGAAATAATTATGAAGTCAATCCTTCAAAGATAATAAAAAGAAATCCCAGAAAGGCCTACATGTTCTTCTTCTTCTTGTCTTTGCTAGTATCACTTTCTTTGCCTGACGCGAATCAAGTGGAGATCTCACCAAGAGAACAAGCAGCACTTGGTCAGGAAACCATTAAGAGGTTTGTCTTTTAATCTTATCATAGTTTCTCTCTTCAGCTTTTCAAATTGAAAATTTAACCAACAATGCAAGAACTGTTTTATGTTTGTAATTTTAAAATTTCAAAACAACTTGTATTCTGTTTGGTTTTGGTTTTGGTTTTGGTTTCACGGAAAAGATTTAGGCTAGAATTTTAATCCTCAGATATGTGTTTTTACAATATTCAGTGTTGTATAATTGAAGAGAGCTTAGTTCTTGTATTGGTTGGATTTTTCAGCTTCTGAAGCAGTTGACAACTTGTATGATCCACCACCTGTTTGATGTTTTTCCCAAGTGACGTTACAAGGTTGGAAGACATTGGCATTCTCCTCACCCTTTACACCTTAAGCTGTGGGTGTTCTAATTAGAATTGGAATCTGCAATTCCGGTTGATGAGAGCTGGATTTTGAACCCTAAAGCCCTCTCCTGAAAAAGCCCCAATGCAGACCCTGAAATCATCTTCCATTTTCTCGCCTTTTCGTTTGTTAAAACCCAACTCGTTTATTGTTATTCAATATTTTCTGCTTCTTCTTCTGTTACCGCAGCTCCGAATCCTCCCTTTTCAATTACCTTGTAAAAGACTTGAATTTCGATGAAATCCAAGCTTTTTCAATCTCTAATCGTTTCCGTAAGGTGAAATCCTTGGAAAAAACCAGTCAGCAGTCAACTTTCTCCGAAGTCTTGGCTTTTCTAATGCTCAAATTGCCTCTTCTGCCCGTCTGGCGCCCCAGATTCTCTTTGCCGGTGTTGAAAATGTACTTAGGCCAAAAATAAAGTTTTTTCAAGCCTTGGGTCTTATGGAACCCCATATACCTAAGTTCTTCTCCATGAATTCTACGCTTTTAACTTGTAGTTTAGACAAAAAGTTGATTCCTTCAGTCCAATTAGTCAAAAAGAAAGTTTTAGGGAATAACAACGAAGACTTGTTCAGGTTTTCAGCAGATGTAATGGTTTTATTGCTAGAGATTCCATATTAAAGTTGTCGAGAAATATCAGTATTTGGAAAGCTGCAGGATTGTTGGATCCCAGCTCTCCATGTTGTTAAGGAGACAACCTAGGATTTTTAGGCTGCGAGAATCTACATTAAGGAACCTGGTTTCGAGGGCTTTAGATATGGGGTTTTCAACCGATTCGAGGATGTTGGTACATGCTATTCATACCATGAATTGCTTGAGTGAAAAAACATTCAAGAAGAAATGGGAATTGCTCAAGAGGAGTGGGTTTTCAGAAAATGATTGTGCGACTATGTTTAGGAAGGCCCCAGGTCTTTTTAGGGTGTCTGAGGAGAAACTGAAGTTGGGGATTGAGTTCTTCATCAATGCAGCGAAGTTTAGTAAGGATATAGTGGCTTCTAATCCATTTCTGTTGATGTATAGTTTGGAAGATCGTGTGATTCCTCGATATCGAGTTATGCAGATTATAAAGTCAAAGAGGTTGTTGAAGAAGGATAGGAGTTTTCTTTACATTTTGGATCAAACCGAGATTGAATTCTTGGAGTTCATTTCAAGGTTTACAGATGATGTGGAGGAGCTATTGATAGCTTATAAGGCTCATCTTTTTCCACTTCTTCTTCTGATGAAGAAGCCACATGATGAAACCCATTTCTAATTTGCTTTTCTTTCTGTTCTTTTTGCTTATTAAAGTGATTTTGAATTAAGACTAGTTTGGGTTTGGATTTTTCATCAAAAAGAATTAGCTGATTTGGTTTAATTAATATGTTGTTTCAGAAATGCTACTGACATTCTCTTTTACCAGGAGAATTAATCCAGTGTGGACCCTCCTAGACGTCACCAATTTGCAACTAACAAATTCAGGACAAACCTTAAATCAGATCCACATGCAAAAGTTTGTAACCAATCAGAGTGCCTGACCCATTTACCAACCAAATCAACAAACACATATAATAAAAATGTATTTTATTTTATTCTAAAACTTTTAAGTTATAATAAATTCAGGTTTACTGGTCTATTCAAACTCAAGAACAAATATTTTTAACTAAAAGGAAAATGGGATTCTTGATGTATTCTTCATAAAAAAAAAAAAAAAAATGCCGTTCAAAGATTAAGAAAGGGCCTTCTAGAAATTTTATAGCTTTAAATTGAGGTCAAGGTGTCCTACTTCGCCATTACAATTAGCCATGGTTAGTGTAGTTGCTTGGTCAATTGGCACCATTGCAGGTGGAAGGAAGCTGTAGTAAGCTTGATGCTCGATTGAGCCGGATCGGTTCCTGTCACACCTTGCCATAGAATTGAATCTTCGAAGCTTGCCTTTAACAGATTTATATGAGCATTACTTGGATGGAAAAAAAGAACAAAAGTGAGATCAAACAAGAAGTTGGTGTTTTAAGCTCACTTGGTAAGCTAATTCAGGATTGATTAAAATGGGTTGAGAGTGCTTGCATTTTGAACTTGAAGTAGTTGTGGAAGGAGCTAATGTGAGAAAATCTCCATCAAAGACCCCATTTGAAGTTGAACAACAATGCCCTTTCCTGAACATATTGGGAAAAACTTTGCTCGTATTATGATAGATTTGCTTTTATAGAAGAGATTTGAACCTTAGACCTTAATGTTTAATATTGTACAAGGGATGAAAATTATAATCAAACCTGTAATTCAAGGTTTCGGGTTCGAAATTGAATCCACTACCATTGCTGCTTGGAGTAGCTTCAACTTCTCCAGTGATGGAACGAACCATGGAAGGATATTTGTTGTGAATAGAGGTGGGTGGAGCATTGTCTAGAGACAAAGGACATGATCTATTCATGCCAATCACCTACAATTTATTAGAGGCCTCCATGATTAAATAAAATAAAAAAAAGGAAAAAAGGTGTAAAATCACATCAATTTCTAAGTAAAACACATAATATAATTAATAGTAGACTTGATGAGAAATTTAAAACTGGGATTTTCCATTGGATCAACAATGATAAACTATATTTACCTTGTCATGTTCAGGCAATAAACATGTACAATTTCCATAGTAGCTTTGGTTTGAAGGGGCTCCATCTGATAATTCAGTATAGATGTTGATGAATTTCTTGATGTCAAGTTACTCACCTGCTTTAAAAAAAAAACATGAATTCCACCCCTAATTCTTTATCTATCAACAATAACAATACTGTAAATAAAATAAAAAAAAGAATCCCCAAAGAATAATAACAACAAACCAATTTTCATACCATTGAAGAAGAAGATTGTTGAAAAGTTGTGTTGAAAACCAGTCCTGGATCCAACCCACAGCATTCCTTTTCAATGTCACATTCACAGGAACTCCATAAATTATGACCATTTTTGACATTGCCATTCACTGGAAGCAGTGCTCCACCAGTACTGGCAGGAAATGGCACTGAAGAAGAAGAAGATGATTGATTTGAAAGATGGAAACTTGGGATTGGCAAAGGAACATATGATGATTTATGAGAAACAGTTGGTGGTGAAAGAACAGCTGTATGTTTCTTTTGTTCTTCTTCTTCAATTCTTATCTTTTCAAGCTGTGCCACACCAAGTCCTCTTTGGGGTACCTTTTTAGGCCTTTGCTTTTGAAAGATCTACCAATATTATTGTTCCCAATTCCACCTCCACTGATTGTGGTATTTCTACATCTATGGGTTTGGTTTTCATCTTCGCTTTTACTAGCTTCCATATAAAACAAACAAATTTTCCGAAAGTTTGAAGAAAAACCCAAGAATTTATAAGCTTTTAGAGAAACACCCAAATCTTGAGAACTTGTCAGAAACAAGATGTTACCAAGTCCTAGCAGCTGCCATGGTTAACATAATTTCATGCATGTTTTCCCCCCTTGAAGCTGGTGAGATGAGGTTTATAGAGAGAAAAATGAACAATGTTTGAATTTAAAATAATAAGGATAAGAAGACGGAAATCTAGAGAGAATATATACAAGAAGCAGCAACAAAAGATAAAGAAAAGGATACCCACAAAATCTGTGAGATATTGAAAGTGTAGAGAAGAAAGCCAAATTTTCAGTTTAAAAAATATTGAAAAGAGAGTGGAAAAAGAAAAGATCAAACAAGTATATATACTAACAAGTTCTAAATTTACCCTTCTAAAAAAAAGGGGTCTACATTCAATTATTTTTGTGTTCTTTTCAAAACTTAAAACCATGCATGATATTAGAGATTGAATCCGACTTCCCATATTACCCCAACATAATTTTGTGGAATACCAATTTTCATAGATAATGGATTGCGTGAAATTGTGATTTCATATCATTCTTATCCTTTCTAATAAGTGAATGACAAATCAAAATTTTCAAATCAACTAAAAATGCTAAAAGTCGAGAGGAAAAATCGATTTGTCATTCACCTATTGGAAAGGATATAATAACAATAAGAATCACGATTTCATACCATCATTTCTTCTTCTCGTATTATCTAATACAAATTTTTGTTTTATGTTCACTTTTCATTAAAAAAAAAAATCACTTGCTATCAAAATTAAATGCTTCCAATTTCAAGTTAAAAAAACTCTATTTTATTTATACATGTTATATAAACCAATTTGAAATGTTAATAACTAGATTGAATCGAGAAATGACTAGAGTACCGATTTAGAGAAGAGTTAGATTGATTGGTTTGCACATTAATACGAACTAGTTGAATCGGACTAAAAATCAATTGAATTGATTAAGTTATTTTTTTATAAAATTTTAATTATTTATTGGATTGAACCAATTAAAGCTGATTGAATTGAAAATCAATGGCTTGGATCAGTTTCCGTCCTTGGTTTAATTCTTAAAAACCTTGTGAATGACATGAACATATACATTCTTTTTATACAATGTCTAACTACCCATAGTCCTCTCTAACCCTTAAAATAGAGGATAATATGTTTTAATAGATTGAACTCATGTCCTCTTACACTAGTAATAATGCTAATGTCAATCAAACTAAAACTCAATCAACCATATACATTATTATTTTAAAATTTGGATAGGTTATCAACTAAATATGAGAGTATTTAAATTCACTAAAAATCTAAATTTAGTAAATCCTAAATGAGGGTTTAGATATTTTTTAAAAGCTAATTTATTAATAATTTTAATATTTGAATTCAATTGCAACTGAAATAATTGTTTAAAAGTTGCAAAAGAAATATGATTTAGTGGGTTAGTTGGGAATGTGAGCTTAGGGTATATGTTGCTGGCTTTTTGCAGCTTTTGGACCTGACTTGTTGGCCTCACTCTGTTCCTTAACACATGCATTTGGAGATTTCACACACTTATTTCATGCCCTTTCAACAACATTTCCCCACTTTACATTATTTATTTATTTGATTATCAACAATTTAATTTTATCATGTACTTAGAAAATTATAAAATTACGAAAAAATATATATTAACAAGGCTATTTAGATATGACAAGTGGGATATATCTAACTTTTATAAAATCACACAAAAAAAACATTAATTTGTTATAAAATTATCACAACATTAAAAAATAAAAAAACATATGAATGTTTCATTTTTATTTACAAAAGGGTTCTATTTATAAGTTCATTTCTTACGATGAAATACAAATAAATGAAATTTACTTAAGTTCATTAAAACATACATTAAGAAACTTACAAATTCATTTTAAGAAATGGATAGGGTTTTATATCATAAATGAAAGGGGCTAGAATATGAACATCCACATTTATAGATTTATAACACTCCCCTTAGATGTCTATTCTGAAACATATGCTTCATTAAAATTTTATTAGGAAAAACCTTGTGTGATAAAAATCTAATGAAATAAAAATAGTACATAATCTCTTATCATAAGTTGTCTCATTAAAAACCTTTACAAAAAAAAAAAAAAAAACTTAGCGGGACAAAGCCTTAGTTAAAGGAAAATAGTGCCTTAGACTTCCCTTGATGACACTGTCACTTAACATCTTTGAGTCGACGCATTCCAATTCTATAAATCAACCTTTCAAATGTTGCAATTGGTATTGCCTTGATAAATGAATTTGTCAAATTATCACTAGAATGAATTTGTTGAACTTCTATATCACATTTCTTCTCAAGTTCATGAGTGAAAAATAATTTTGGTGAAATATGTTTTGTTCTGTCTCTTTTGATGTATCCCATTTTAATTGAGCTATACATGCTCGATATCTTCTTATAAGATAGTTGTTATCTTTTTTTGTGGAAGTTACATATCTTTTGGATATGTTGGGTTAATAGTCTTAGCCAAACATAATCTTGGCTTGCCGTACATTGCAATTATTTCAACATGATTAGAATAGGTAGTGGCTAATGCTTGCTTTGTTGAACGTCATGATATGGTTGTACCTCCATAGGTAAGTAAATATCTAGTTTGAGATCATCCTTGATATGGATTCGATAAATATCCAACATCCGCATAACCAACTAATTAAGACTTGAATAATTTGAATAAAATAATCTCAAATCAATTATACGTTTGAGATATCTACATAAATGCTTAATCTCATTCTAATTTCTACACGTGGGATAATGATTTAAATCTTGCTAACAAAATTATAGCAAATTCTATATTAGGTGGTATGTTGTTTGCTACATACATTAATGTTTCAAGGGCACTAAGAGATGGTACTTCAAGACCAAACAACTCTTCATCATCATCACAAGGATGAAAAAGGTCTTTATTCACATCCAATGATCTTACAACCATTGGAGTATTTAATGGATGAGTTTTATCCATGTAAAATTCCTTTAATATCCTTTCTGTATAGGATGATTGATGGATATTGATTCTATCCTTCAAATGCTCGATTTGCAGACCATTACAAAATTTTGTTTTTTCAAGATCTTTCATTTCAAACTCTTTCTTTAAATAATTTACTACATTTTAGAGCTTTTAAAGAATTTCAAAAATATTTAAATCATAAACATAAACAACAATTATCTCAAATTCTAACCCATATTTTTTTATAAAAACACATGGGCAGATGGAATCATTTGTATAACCTTCTTTCAATAAATATCCACTAAAACAATTGTACCACATTCGTCCAGATAGTTTTAATTCGTATAAGGATTTTCTTAATCTGGTTGATTAATCTTCTCGAGAAACTTTGAATCATTCTAGAATACTAAATCCTTTAGGAATTTTCCTATAAATTTCACTATCTAATGAGCCATAGAGATAGGCTATAATAACATCCATTAGATGCGTATCAAGTTTTTCATGTATTGCTAGACTTATAACATATCGAAACGTGATTGCATCCACCACAGGAGAATATGTCTCTTTATAATCAATGTCGAACCTTTGTAAAAGTCCTTATGCTACAAATTGTGCTTTATATCTAAAGACTTCATTATTATCATTTTGTTTTCGCACAAATACCCATTTATACCCTCATCGAGTTTACATCTTTTGGTGTTTGGACCATAGGTCCAAAAAATCACGTTTAACAAGTGAGTTTAATTCTACTTATAATACGTCTTGCCAATTTGACCAATCTTTTCCATTTATACATTTCTCAACAGATTGAGGATCAAGATCCTCATTTTCTTTTGCTATTTCAATAACAACATAATAAGCAAAGATGTTTTTGACAACTATATTTTTCCGATAGTGACATAACTTATCGAGATTTATTCATTATCACTATTTCAAGTACTTGAACCTCTTTTGAGGTTTTTTGATTAGTTATGTCTTTTGTCTCTTCTTGGATACTCACTTCCACAATATGACCATCTAAAGTATTTACTTCTTTCTTTTTATGAGAATTTTTATCTTTGAAACTGATTATTCTACCACACTTCGGGCATGGCTTGTTTTCATTTGCACTAGCAGATTGTCCCTCTGAGACATCAATACAAATTAGAGCATTTTCAACTAGTACATAAGATTTAGTAACTCTTTTAAGTTAGCGAAGCATCCAAACGGTTGAGTTGCAATATTTTGCAAAGCAATTATCATTTAAACTTCTAGTTCACATTGTTTTGTTCGAGGATCTAAAGAGGTAATAATGGATTATCCCATATAATTTCTTTTACTAGCTATTTATTTTCTCCCCCTAATGTTGATAACATTGTTTCATAATTATAATGCCCCAAAAAAAACATTTTCGGATTTCTACAAAATCAAGATAAGTTCAGTAAAAAGAATTATAATAAATTATATGTTAAATTTGTTTTAAATATTAAATTTAAATTTTTCCTGTTAACGGGTGATTGGAAGTGTAATTAATCTTTTTTTCATTTTTAAGATGTGCGTGTTGTGTTGTTAATATTATTTTTGTTATTATTTACTTAGTTTAATTAGAATAATTTAGAATAATATTTGTATTCTATTAGACTTTTTTTTGTGAAAAAATAAAAATACAAAGTAAATAAACTAGATCCTCAAAGGAGGATCCTCAATAATCTTAAACTTAGGCTTCCAATACAAATTGACTTAGCTAGACTACCTGCAATTGAGTTCTCTTCCCTAGGTATATGTTGAATCTTCCACTGCTTAACCATTTTCAGGACTTGAAGTATTCTTTTGACTAGAGTAGAATTAGAGTTTCCAGAAGAGCCATCTTGGATAATGTTGATGGCCTCAATACTGTTAGTTTGGATTGAGACCCTCTCGAGTCGTCTTTCCAAAAGAAGGTTTAATCCATTCAAGATCCCCCAAAGCTCAGCCTCCGTCACTGTGCAATTACCCAAATATCTGCAGAACCCAATGATCCACCCACCATTATGATCACATATATAACCTCCAGCTACTGTAAAGTCTTCGCCAAGCCTAATCGAACCATCTGTTCTCTAGCAAACCCAACTGCTAGCTGTAGGCGAAGAGTGGAGATAACTTTGAGACTTATGGAGTGTGGTTTTTGAGATTAAATTATATCGTTTTGCCCAGTTGAATGAAATTTTAAGGATCTTATCATTACTCTAGGAAATGCCTTGAAAGATAAGCAAGTTACGGTTCTTCAAAATACGCCAAGCAATGATCCCAAAAAGACATGGCCAATCCACCTCATCTAAAGAAATGTTGACGTGATTCTAAAGGTTTCTTGTCATCCAATTAGGGAGGAACCAGTGTAGAACTTAGAGAGGCGCTTACGGAATAAGTTTATCCCAAATAGTTCTAGCGACAAGGCAATCTCTCTGAGCACATGCCACACATCCTCATAATCCTCGTCCACAAAACCCACAAGAGTTGCTTCTCCCAATGCCTCGCCTTACCCTTTTAGCGTTAAGTAAGTAAGCGTTGCTTGAAGCGAGCCATAAGAAGAAACAAATCCATTGAAGGCCTTTAATTTTCCAAGGTATCTCCCAAATTTGTTCTTTTGAATTTAATGTACCTTCTCTAATCTTCCCATAGGCACTTTTAAGGGAGAAAAAGCCGGTCGAAGTAGCTCCCTTATTAGGATTTTTAATTAGAGATGTTTTTAAGATTTGTATTAGTTAATTAAATAAGGATAATTAAGAGGTTTTAGATTTTTTATTTTGATTAATTTAATAATGAAGTTTTGAAGTAAGAGGACTTAATTGAATAAATGATGAATGAAAGGGTTTTTATGTAGCTATTATGCCAAGAATTTATAATAGGAAAGTACTCTAGGGGTTTTACGTGAGGGGAGGCAATTTCATTTTGCTCCTCTAGACCCCGTTTTTCAATCTCATGTAGAGAGAATCATAGAAATTGAAGTTTTGGATTATTGTTATCATTTCCTCGCTAACATCGATATTTTCATTTGTTATTGCTTGTTGTGGTTGCTTCAATTGGCCACCACATTTGTTTTACACCAAGTTATTTCTTCATCTTTAAAATTTGACTCTTGACTGGGTTAAATTTGTTATAACTGCATCTAAAATCTAAAATTGCACTTGCAATAAATGAAACCCTTTTCTCGGTATTGCTAGTATAGGGGTATGTTAGATGCATAAAAGTTGAGGCTATTTTCTCCAATAAGTTACCATCAATTATTATTTTTCACATAATTTTAATTGAGAATTTATTTTAAATATTGTAAAATTGTACTCATTGTTTTATAATCTTGTAACCTCAATAGCATTCAATTACAATGAGATTTTTGTAGAATTATTATTTTCTGAAGGTCGTATCTTTCTTTTAAACTATTTCACAATTCAAGTAGACCTTTTATAGTTAAATATTTTGTTTTCAATCCTTCATGAAGATGACAATAGAGGAAAATCATAGCTTGGGTTTTATTATGTTTAGATGCCTTAAAACCTTTGCATAATTGTATTGTCAAGACTTTTAGTATCTAGGTGAATTTCGACATCTAACACTCATGACAAATAATTCTTGCATTATATTTCAAGTGCTGCAAATTTTAGTTTGCAGTATTTGACAGCTAATATAAAACAATAATGACAATTAGGTTATAAAATGAATAAATAGTAAATAAGAAAATTGAAAGTAAAAGATATATATATATATATATATATATTTGTTTGTATAAGATTTCATAAATGAATTAAAAGATTAGAAATGTAATGAATTAGTTATATAATGGAATAAAAATGGGTGGGTTACTCGCATTCCATTAGTATATATCTGATTTAGTATGTAATGCTTTAGTTAATGCCATATTAATGACGTGTAAATTGCATTAATTTAAGACATAAAGAAGATAAATTATTAAGCATGTATTTCAATTATGTTTACGATACTCGCATAAAAAAAAAATACAACCTTTAATTAATCATCAAAAAGTTAAAATTTTCCTTTAAAAAAATAAAAAATTATTGAACACCTAATGAAATATTTAACAGATTGCATCAATCCATTAAGTATAATAAGAAGATTACAAATAATAATAGTATAATAAAATAAATTATGGAATTAAATTCTAATATTTCAGAAGTTACAAACTATGGTCCATTATTATATAAATCACGGGGATAAAATCTTCTAAAAATAAAGAGTCGACTTACAAATACAATATCCCAACAAGAAAGAAATTTAAGAGCACTTAGAGCTCCCAACAAGCTGTGGATGGTCATGGATATCACAGCAATCCAAGTTAAGCAAAAGCTTCAATATTCTTGCAAGTAATCAAAGTTCAATCTCTTTCATACAACTACACTCCAACTCCAATTTTTCAACCTAATGAAACCCTCTCCCGGATTTTTAAAAGTATATATATATATATATATATATATATATATATATATATATATATATATATATATATATATATATATGTCATTATACAATTTTTATAATTTATAATTATTTTATTATTTTTATAAAACTTGAATTCTTTTTCATAATTTTATTGATTTTTAAAATATATTTTTATATTTTTAAATTTTAAAAATATGGATAAATGTATATCTAGATTCAAATGAACCTTAACAATCATTTTATTCAAATTCATTTTCAACTTGAATTTTCAAAATAATTTTAAAATCTTTTATTTCTTTCTATTTTTGTTGACGTGATAGTGCCACGTCAACGTCTCTTTACTTGACTCAGCAATTATTAACAATCACGCGAATAATTTCTTTAAAAACTAATAAACTAACAATCAATGTTGGTCAAAGACCTATTTAACTGGTTTTATAAATCTAAAGATTCAATTGGATGTACTTAATTTTTTTAAATTTTTTAGTATCTTTTACATCATTAAACCTAAATTCTACCTTATTCTCTCTGCCCTTATAGTTGCTGGCACAGTCTGCCAGTTTCAATGCTCTTCCTGGCCAAACTCTCCAAGTTTTTTTTTTTTTTTTTCCAATTCTCTGCTCTTATTTTCAATGCTCTTCCATATTTTCGATGTATTTTATCATCGGTTATGAGAGGGAAAGGAGTGGGAGGATAAGGGTGGGAGAGGAGAGAGAAGGAAAAAAAAACATTTAATTTAATTCATTTATATTATTAATACTTGAATGTAACAGTACTCTGATAATTATGGTTTTTCCAATGTGATATTTGTATTTGATAAAATTATACATTTTGGTACTTGAACGTAACAATGTTAATTTTTAGTGTTTAATTTAGGTTTTAAAGTTGATTTGATGAAAATTCATTATTAGCTAGCAATTAACTTTTATCAAATTAACCTAAAACTCCAATTGAGTCACATACATCCGATTGCATTTGACAAATTAAACAAAGTTACAATTAACGCTAAATTTATTCCATTAAAAAATAATGAAAAATTCAAACAGAATAATATTAGCAATTAAATTTAATCAAATCAATCCTAAAATCTGCATTAAATACTAAAAAATTAACATTGTTACATTTGGGTACCAAAATATAACTTTTATCAAATACATGTAGTAAACTGGACCAAAAAATAACATAGATACTACATTAGAAAAATGTGTCAAACTCGAATACTAAATGATATATTAATAATTTTATTTAATATTTAATTAAAAAAAAACATGTATTATAGTATTGACTTTGGTTTTTTTTTTTAAATGAAACAAATAATCTGAACCAAAAGTAATAACGAAATCAAAGTTTAAGTACCATTTTTAATAAAAAAATAAATACCTAAATAAAAAAAATACTATAGTTTGGTGTCAGTATTTTATTAAAGACAAAAATTAATGCACGTCAAGTAGATAAGTAATGAATAAAAAATCCATCCATATTTGAAATGGATTAAAAATGGATTAGGTTATTGAAAATAAACTATATTTAAATTAAAAATGACACAATCCCTATTCCCTATCCTCCAATTCTTATACTAAATTGGAAATACAATTACAAAGGGAATATTATTTTCAGCTTCATGTTGCATTTCAACCGACGTAATTATCAATTTTGACATGTTTATATCTTAAAATAACGTTTTGGTCCTCCAACATATTTAAAATACATAAATAAAATTAGAAATTCTATCGTATGTATATGCGTGTAGAAATTATAGATTTAAAATATGGTAGAAAATATACTATTGCAAAATAAACTCGTTAGCAATGACTGGAAAATAAATCAAGATTAAACAAATAAAAGTATTATTGTGCCGTGGAAGAACCACAAACCTTAGAAATGAATTCACCCTGATTGACGTACTCGTATAGTGGACGACGTCCCTCAAAGTTAACACAATTCTTCGATATTTGTACACCTGAATAAGAAATGTAGAACTCAATTGGTATTGCTCTTTTGAAATAATCTAAAAATAGAACTAATCGAAAAAATCATATTAGGAACAATTCTCGAAAAAGTTTGGAGGGGTCACAGACGGCTCTGCCTAAAACTCAAACTCCTAAACAGAATTTTCTCTAATACAATTTAAAATTTTTCTAAAGTTTTAGAAAGAATGAGAGAGAGTAGAAGAAGCTTTGTTTTTTCAATTATGTGTCAAATGAAGGAAAAATGCCTCCTATTTATAGAATTTTGAAAGGGGCAAAAGTGTAATATTTTCATATAATGGTTAGAAAAGTATTTAATATTTTTGTAATTGCAAAAAACGGTTTGTAAGTAATGGAAATAATGGTTTCTAACTACTGAAATAAATTTGCATTACTAACCAAATACATAAGGATGTTTAAACTAACATACAATAAATAATGAAATATATGGTTTGAAACTAATTAATCATAATAACACATGAAATATGTACGACATTAAAATAAGAAAATAGATTAAATTATGAGTTAAATGATATTTAAACATATAAATACATAAGATAAACAATATTAAACGCACTATAATTTTTTTATCATGATTTTGTCATTAAGTATGAGTTAGTGTCGAGATAATAAATTGTGTATATTAAAAAAAATGTAAAATATATTAAAATGGAGGTTTACTTGAATGATAAATTTAAAGTTTTAGTAATTTAATTGATGCGGGTTCAAATATCATTATATACATATTTTAATTGATTTTTGTTAAATTAAATAAACTAAAATACTTTCGAATAATATAACTTTTTTAATTATAGAAAGATATTTTTGTAATTTTTTAATCGAATTAGTGACTTGATTGAAAATGACAGTAACCGAGGAGACAATAAATACATATATCTACAACGTGAATAGCTGTTAAAAAATGACAATTAATTAAATTTAAAAAGCTATTTAAAAAAAAAAAAAACGTCAAATTCAGTTTGTGCAACAAAAAGTACGATTTTCCACAATTTAATCCATCGTCTCTAGAATATTTTCAACATAAAATTCCAATTATCATCCATCATTAAGTTAATGAGCTGATGAAAAAGCCTATTTTATAAAATGCTAATACTTTTAACATTGAAATAAGGTTTTAAAAATAAATTATTTGTAAATTACAAAATGGTGATATATTTAGGTAATCATTGTAATTAATTGATCCCACTTAATCGAGTATAATTGGAACACCTAATTACCGTTTTTAATTCTTAAAGAAGAGAAAATCAGAGTAATTAAATAGGTAATTCCACCAAATCTAATTTTCTTTTTTTAAAAAATATTTTTATTATTATAAACATAAACATATATGAGAGTGTGGGATGGTTATGGAAAAACATTCTTATATTATAAATCTTAAAAATAATTTGTATATTTTATAAAGATATAACAAAAAATGTATTTTTTAAGTCCTAAAAATTCTAAAGTTATGGCCAAAATATTTATTATAAAAAACAATTTACATGTTATAAAAGTGTTTAATATATTATTATAAAAACAATATACTTTTTCAGTAAAAATATTTTATAGGTTTTTTTTATCATAACTTATTTATAAAAAAAGATAAAATTATATTATTTTATAAGAAGTGTTATGAAAGTTTTAGACCATTTATAAACCGTTGTTTTATAATGTTATATATTATAAATTTTATATTATTATTTACTTACTTTACGTTTTATAAAAATGTTATAACGTAGTATAAGTCTTTTTTTAAATTAAGTGTATATAAGTATTTATAATTAAAGCTATGTATTATTTGACTATGAACCTTAACATTTTAAGGTCAATGCTAACTATGTAAATAGATTTGATATTTTTGCACCATAGCATGGGGTATGATACCATCTGAAAGAATAGTGTTAGGCACATGCACAATAGATATCTCAGTAACTCTTTAATTTAAAACATTCAAGGCTTTGAAATGCGGTGGAGAAGATATTTGTTGCTCTAAAAAAAATATTCCCATATTAACAATATTGCCTTAATGTAGCATAAAAACCAAAATTGGATCATGCTAGCATGTTACATATTTCATAGCTTCGGTTATAGATGGAATTGAGATGATCCATACTTCGTAGAGTACATGGAAGAATGAAATTTTAATAATCATAATGATGCTGATTCAAATTCAGATGATGATGAATTTGATCAATGACCAACAAATGATAAAGAGTATGTGTTTAATATTAAGGAGAGAATAACCCAAAAAAATATGCACTAGAACAATTAGATCAAATTGTATATGATGTTTATTTTTCTTGCTATTTTTATTAGTAATCATATTATTAATTATTTTTTAGACTAACCATTGCAGCCAATTTTAACCCATTAAAACCCAATACTAAACCCTAAGCCCACTAAACTAGCCCAATACCTAAAACAAAAAATAAAACAAAAAAGAAAACCCTAAAAAAATTAGCTAGTCGCCGCCCCTATGGCCAACTGTCCTCTACCGCCACCTGCTCCACCGCCACGGTCGCATCACCACCGCCCACTTGCACCTGCAAGAAAAGATAGCAAGAAGTAATAATAAAACTTGTAAAATGATGGCTATCAAAAGCCATTCAAAAATCATGTAAAAGGGTTCTTTTTTTGGACTTTTTTTTGGAAACAATACAACAATAGATTTTTTAGCACAGCAAGAGCTTGAAGAAAAAAGAAAATCAAACTTACAAACACAAATAGCAAAGCAAAGAAGAAAAACAAATCTAGTAAGGTGTTCTTTCTTCTCTTTTTCTATTTGAAACTGTTTATACGCATATATAAGTATATATAAAGTTTTTACTTTTTTTTAAACTATATATATGTATTAAAATAAGATTAAAAAAATACCTTTTTTTCAATTTTTCGGCCACCGTGTATGGTGGCCGGCGACGGCGGTCCGGCGACCAGACGTACGGCCGGAAATCACCCACCCTCTCTTCTCTCTCTCTCTCTTTTTTTTCTTTCCAAGGCTGCCAAATGATTTTTTTCAAAGAAATAGGCCTTTTATAGCCTCCCAAAACGACGTCGTTTTGGGGCTACCTTTTAAACCCAAAACGACGTCGTTTTGAGCCGACCCGTCTCCAACCTCAGGATCCGCGTGTTTTCATCTGAGGGGCTATTTGCGCATTTAGCCCCTCCGCTTTTCAGTGATTTTGCAATTAAATTTTATCCGTATTTCGATTTTGCCCCGAAATTCGTCGCGCTTTTCAATTTAGTCCCCGCTGATGCGTTGCATTTTGAGGGGAAGGAATATTTTCTATTTTGGTCCTCCCAGATTACGAGCGTATTATATTTTAGTCCTTTTCCCTTTATTTATTTATTTTTAAAATTGGCCCCAAAACTCGTTCTTTTGTTCAATTTTAGTCCTTTTTGTTTACTTTCATTTCTTTATTATTAAATTAGTTATTTTTAATATATTATTATTTATTACTTTATTTTCCTTACGTTATTATTATATCATATTGTCTTCTTTTTTGTTTTTTATTATCATTGTTATATTATTATTATTTTTCATGTACATATTATTTATTTTATTTTAGGATTATTATTATTGTATTTATTTTTACTACTATTTTATTTATTATTAGTATTAGTATTATAATTACTATTATTACACTTATATGTATATATATTTATATGTAAAGTTATCAATGGTTATTTTAATATTATCATCATCTTAATATTAATATGTATTTATTTTTAACATATGTATGTATATATTTATGTAGTATTATTATTAGTCGTTTTTTATTTCTAATATGTATATATTAAGTAAATATTTTAATACTATGTTATATGTATATATTTTTCATATATGTTATGTATATATGTTTTTAATATTATATTTTTATATATTATTATGTATATATTTTAATATTACTAGTTATATATCTTTTATACTATTGTATGTATTTTTCTAATACTATGTGGTATATTTCTAGCACCATTATTATTTATATATATATATATATATATATATATATATATATGTATGTAATTATGTAGCGTATGAATAGTTTTTTATATTATTATCATTTCTAATATATGTATATATTGTATATATTTTATTATATGGGTATATATATACTTTTTATATATAGTATTGTTTTCATATATCATTATATTTATTACTATACTTATTATTTTCACTATTGTCACTTATTATTTTGTTTTAATATTATTATGTGTTATTTGGTGTACATATATCTTTTTATTATTAGTATATGTTTATTATATATTCATATATCTTTAATATATATATGTATATATTTATGTAGTATTATTAATATATATATATAAATTTTTTTTTTCCTTATGTTATTAGTATTTCTAATATATATTGTATATGTTCATTTTATATATATTATGTATATATATTTAGTATTATTATGTATACAACTTTCATTCCTATTATTACGTATATACTTTAATATATATATATATATATAAATATGGCACTATTAGTATTTTTAATATTATATTTACTTCACTTCACTTATTATTATTATATGTTTATATATATGTTCGTCTCTATTTTCGTGTTTAATGCTATTGTTATCATGTATAATATCGCATACATTGTTATTGTTTTTAATATTATTGTCATATTTCTTATTTGTTTTGATGTATTTCTAACTCTTTTATTTTTTGTTTCCGCCCATTTATATCATTTCTTTGTTCACTACTTTAAAGATTTTTATTTATGTTTTATTTATTAATTTTAATAAATAAGGCAATGAACCGATTTAACATTAAGTCATCGATTTCATCGCTATGTTGGGTGAAATTCGTCGGCTCGTGTTAAAAACGGGACACCCTTCTAAAAAAAACCTAAAACTAAAAATTCTCATTTTTCAATCAGATCACGATTAAATGTCAAATTGAATTCGTATTTTTAAAAATCAAGACAACACGTGTTTAATAAAGATACCAATTTTGGGCGTCGTGAGGGTGCTAATATCTTCCTCACACGTAACCGACTCCCGAACCCAACTTTACTTTCGTTTTTGATGTAGACCTAAACTCGGCCTTCTTTTTGTTTAAAAAATGAATTTTCTTTTAAAAGAAGAGGATTTATTAGGTGTCCGATCACACCTAGGAAAAAGGATCGGTGGCGACTCCCTTTTTTAAAAATCGAAAGTCAATTTTCAAATTTTTAATAAATCGACTCAACTAGCGACCGAAACCAAAATTTTTTACGTCGCTACAGCTGGTGACTCCACTGGGGACCCATTTTTGAGAGTTGAGTCGAATTAAGCGCGCTGTTGTTAAAATTTTTGAATTTTCTTGTTCAAATTAATATTTAGTCGTGATCTTCAAATTTTGTTTTCAAAAAAATCATGCATTTGCGTCATGTTGTAAATATTTTTCTAACTTGTTTTATCTTTTGTTTTTCAGCTCTAAGTTTTTATAGTTTTTATTTCTTAGTTTTAAAATAAAATGAAGGGTTTGTAAGTTTCTCCCCACACACCGTGCACTTGCATTTTGCATAACATAAGCTCTCTACCCGGGCTCCGTCCGTTTAAGTAAAAGTAAACGCTATGCCTTCGTGAGTTAACTCGTCCCTTCGCACAGGCTAGTGAATACTTTCGGATTACATATGACTTATGCTTTCGTGAGTTAACTTGTCCCTCCGCATAGGCATAAGTAAATGTAATCCCTCGAATTGAACTCGTGAGCCTGTGATGGGCTACGACCGAGGCTTCATACTAGTCTTAGTAAACGATAGTACGAACAATTCGAGTACCTGTCTAGAATCGAAACCGCATATAGTGAACCGTACGAGCCACTTAATTAGGGCCATGCCGAACCTCTGTCCGTTAATAATCACCAAAATAAGTACACAGAAGAAACGCCTCTTACCTTTCATTTCTTTTACATTTATACTTTTGCAAAGGAATCGGGTCTATGGACCGGGTAAATTAATTTGTTAGATTCTCTATAGTTTTTTCTCTGTTCATATTTATTGTGATTACTAACCAAGGTATTTGTCTTTGTTTTTATCTTTGCATTATGCATCATAGGCATCTTATTAGGAAGGTGTTGATTAGAGATTGGTTGCTAAAAACGGGTTTCTGAAGGAGGAGTCAATTACACAAGTAACCGAGAAAAATGTCGTGGTTCGAGACTGGTCTTTGAAAACTCAGAAAGCAAAAGGGGACAGTTTAACGTAAGGATGTATCTCTAATCTTCCCGAGCAGGTCACTTCGAATGCTCATCAAAATAACCTCGAAGGTTTGACTCAGATTTGGAAACAGTAAGACTCAGAGACTAGGGGTATCTTCACCAAAAAGTACGGGGATATAGTTCACTTGATCGCCATTAATGTAGACGAACAGCTGATTCAAGCCATGGTTCGATTCTTGGACCCTGCGTACCAATGT
Source organism: Gossypium anomalum (assembly GCA_025698475.1). Lineage (NCBI taxonomy): Eukaryota > Viridiplantae > Streptophyta > Magnoliopsida > Malvales > Malvaceae > Gossypium > Gossypium anomalum. The sequence continues at coordinate 79,328,304 of CM046968.1, forward strand.
TTCACTTTCAATCATGAAGATATGACTCTGACCATAGAAGAATATGCTGCTTTGCTTCGTGTTGACAATGTACAATTCAACAAGATATACATGAAAGAGCCTAAGCCAATGACCTTCAAGAAAAAGCTAGTGAGGTTGACCGGAATGACCGATATATGGGCTAAAAAATAGATAAAGAAGAAGAATGAAATCAGTTGTGTTCCGTGGTTTTCTCTGTGTGATTTAGTTCAAAACCATCCAGATATTGTGAAGGGGATTGATTTGTTTGCTTTGGCCATTTACGGATTGATTGTCTTCTCAAAGGTTTTGGGGCATATAGAAATTGCGGTAGTGGATTTCTTCGAAAGGTTGAAGCAATGGATCAACCCCGTCCTAGCTATCTTGGCCGAGACTTTTAGATCTCTAAGTTGTTGTAGGAGGAAAGGGGAAGGACGTTTTATCGGATGCACACAGTTACTTAATGTCTGGATTCTAAGGCATTTCTGGAAAGCGGAGCGCACACCCTTCCACATGTTTTCAAAAACATTCGCTTCACTGAAAGATTACCTTGAGAAAGATTGGCCGAAAGATATCACCGAGCAGCATTAGGTTTCAGTTTTTTAGAACCTTTGTACCGAAGATATAACCTGGAGAGCACCATGGATTCGTCCTTCAGTTCTGATATATAAATGCGGAAGCCAAGATTAGGTGCCTTTACTCGAATTATGGAGAGGGGTTGGATATGCTCCATTAATGGTTCAAAGGCAGTTTGCTTCACGACAGTTCATACCCGCCACCGGAGGTTTGGCACAGTCAGAGTTTGACTTTACAGGTGAATGTTACATGAAAAGAGTCCGGGATGCTACAAAGGCTTGGAAAGAAATTCACCTAATGGAGTTAGCTCTTTATGCTGATACTATCACTCAAGATTATGACATATAGAGAAAACGACGAATGAATAGTCAACAAGTCTCATCGACGAATTACGCTTTCCAGAATCTTTTTTCAGAAGAAATGCCATCCGAGCTGAAAGTAACAAGACACGAATTTGAACGTGAAAAGGCTAAGTTGTTACGGGATATCAACTCTCTTTAAGAGGAAAATTACCAACTAAAGATCGATGTTCATATTGAAAAGTCCCAAACCGTGAAAATCTAAAGAGAAGCTGAGATCGTGAGAAATGACTTAAGGGACCTTCATTTGGAAAATAAGAAATTAAGAAGCACTATAAAAAATAGTGGGTTGGGCAAATCGTCGGCAGAATGGAAAGAAGATCTAAGCAACGTCAAATGTGGGATGAAATTCTGGAGAGGAAAAGTAAAGAAAGAAGAGGAAAAGGCTACGCGTGCTATAATAGTTAAGAAAGAAGAATGCTGAGTATGAAACTGTGACTGCAGAATTTGTGACTAGTCAGTCCGAACGTCAAGAGCTAAGAAGGAAAATACGAGATCTAGAAAATATGCTGCAATCTTGTTAGCAACAGTTAGATACTCTTCTAAAAGCTCTAGAAGAAAAGAATGATCAATACGACATAGACACTCGCACTTATGAAAGATTTCTCCAAGAAAAAGAAATACAACTTGGCTTTTTGATCAATGAAATTCGCAATGCAGCTATGCAAGTTGTGCAGTTATCAGATGAAGCCGGAGCTCTTAGTTGTCAATTCCCTCCGAGTTAAAGATCAAGCATATCAAAATTCTTAGAACGAGTGAAGAAACAAGGCGATGTGGCTAGAAAATTTGTGTAACTATCGAATCAAAAAAATGGCGAAACGTTTTGTAATAGACTCTTTTGATAAATGAAATGCCTAAGTATGGGGCTATCTTGAAATCAACACCAAATTCTTGCATATTTATTCATGACTAACATTCATTCGTCATTTATTCAACATTCATTCGTCATTTGTTCATTCATCCATTCATTGCATGTACATATCCCATAATCATTCACTGAGGTTAAAACCGTATAATCTGCAGTTGCGACACATCAAGTCTGGAATCACGCCATTCTTATAGAACGCGTCTAAGAGCTAGAACCATGGAGGCCGAATTCAATGAGAGAATTGAAAAGATGGAAAGAGCCCAAAGAGAATTGCAAGAGCAGTTGACCAAGTCACAACAGGAAGCAAGAGATTTGATGTTAAGATCTCGAGAGGAATCGCTCGAACAAAGAGATCAGATGGCCAAAATGATGGAGATGGTGACAGCTTTGGTTAAAGGAAAAGGACCTATGTAGGGCCCTGACACTATGAAGCCTCAGCCAAGAACTAATCACGATCAGGATCCGCTCTATCCCCTAGGATTCACTCCACCTCATGCCCATACAACGCAAAGAGGATATCCTCAAGGAGAACCTACAAGCCTCGAGCAACGACCCGTACCCACTGCTCATCTAGGGCAAGGTATATTCGTATCGAACCTCGGAGCTAATCCTGCTGATCCAATTGTTCTAGATTTGGATGATCTGGTAGAAATAGCCAGACTGAAAATAGATGATCATGATGTTCAGGATAAGTATAGGAGTTTGGAAGAAAGACTCAAAGCGATAGAAAGGCATGAAGCCTTCTCGCATTGAGTGCCAAAGAGCCTTCGATTTGGTGCCCGATCCGGTTACGCCTCAGAAATTCAAAGTACTAGATTTTAAAAATACGATGGAACGAGATGTCCAAAAGCGCATCTTATCATATTTTATCGAAAAATGACGGGCTACGTGAATGAAGATAAGTTACTCATACACTATTTTCAAGATAGCTTGGTCAGATCAGCCCTTCGGTGGTATAATCAACTCAGTAGAGAAAGGATCCGATCATGGAAAGATTTGGCGTCAGCATTTTGTGAATAATACAAGCATGTATCTGACATGGTGCCTGATCGGCTAACCCTTCAGATGATGGAAAAGAAGCAGACTAAGACTTTTAGGCAATACGCACAAAGGTGAAGGGATATCTCGGCTCAAGTAGAACCTCCATTGACTAAGATTGAAATAACGGTGCTCTTCATCAACACTTTGAAATTGCCATTTTATAATAAGCTGGTAGGAAGTGCCACGAAAAACTTTACGGATATTGTAATATTCGGGGAACTTATAGAGAATGTCATTAATAGTGGAAGGATAAAAGGTCTCGAAGGCTCAAAAAGGGAGGCGCCCATGAAGAAAAAAGAGCCAGAAACCTATATGGTGGGAACTGAGAACCACCACACTTCTAATCCTTACCCGATCCAACCACGACCTCGATATCGCCCACCTCCAAACTTTTATTATCCTCCCCAAAACCCTTACTATCAAGCACCTCCTCCTTACCCCATTTACACCATAGATAACCAAAGACCATTTGCCATGTTCCCACCAAATACCATGCCTGCTCAAAACCAACCCAAAAATGAATAAAGACCGACAAGATTCAATCTTGAAAAACCCCACTTTACCCCAATTCTCGAGTCATACGGAGAGCTGTACCCAAAACTGTTGGAAAAACAATTAATATCCCCACATTATATGGCACCTCTGAAGCCTCCATACCCAAAATGGTACGATCCTAATGCTAGTTGCATGTACCACGCTGGAAACTAGGGGCATTTTATAGAAAATTGTTTGGCCTTTAAAAGGAGAGTTTAAGGTCTTATTGATGCAAGCATTCTACGATTTGATAGTGCTGGCAATATGGCTGGAAACCCGCTTCCTAACCACACTGAAGGGAACGTGAGCGCGGTGACAAAAGAAGACAGGTGGCGTGCCAAAAGTTGTGTTTCTGAAATAAAGACACCGCTGCGAAGGATTTGGGAGGTAATGGTTGAAAAGGGGCTGTTCTGTCATCCCAACAGAATTTTCAAAGAAGGAATTACAAAAAGCCAATATTTTTGTGATTTTCATGGGATCGAGGGGCATGACATCCAGTCTTGTGAAGGATTCAGAAAACTACTTCAAGACATGATGGACAATAAGAAGCCAAGATCTTTAACAAAATGGAAGAGGCTGACGAAGGAGAAATATGCACTTTTGATAATCAATCATCAGGTTTCCCTTATAGTGCCAATCGACCATTGGTGATTTATTACGATGCAAAAAAGGAGCAAGTGAAACCAAAGATGATAATTGAAGTACCATCTCCTTTCCCTTATAAAGACAACAAGGCAGTACCATAAAAATATGATGTCAATATTATCACACCTGAAGGTGAAAAATCCAAAGTCACGACCGAAAATATTGGTGAAGTAGGACACTTCACCTGCAGTGGAAGGTGTTATTCTAAAGCAGTCGAACCAATGAAGAAGACTATTAACTTAAAACAGAAAGAAAAGGCACCAATGCATGAGGCCGAGGTCGAACTTGAGACTCCGTCTGAACAAGAAGTTAAAAAGCCTGTGAATGAGGAGGAAGCACAGGAATTCTTGAAGTTCATCAAGCATAGTGAATATAATGTTATGGAACAATTGAATAAACAGCCAACATGAATCTCGGTATTATCTCTACTATTGAATTCAGAACTATACCGGAACGCTTTGCTGAAAGTGTTAAATCAAGCTTATGTGGCAAACAATATATCTGTTGAAAAGCTGGATAGGTGGGTGAATAACCTGAATGTGGGTAATTTTATTTCTTTTAGTGATGACGAAATACCACCAAATGGTAGGGGCTCTGTAAAAGCATTGCATATCACAACCCGTTGTAAGGGTTACATAATACCGAATATGCTCATTGATAATGGGTCTGCACTCAATGTCATGCCTTTGGCCACACTTTCTAGAATTCCAATTGATCTGTCTTATCTAAGGCCTTGTCACTCCACAGTAAGGGCGTTCGATGGGACAAGACGAGCAGTCATGGGAAAGATCGATATCCCTCTAGAAATGGGCCTCTATAAATATGATGTCGAGTTCCAGGTCATGGACATTACACCCTCATATAATTGCCTTTAAGGAAGGCCCTGGATCTATTCTGCTGGGGCAGTTCCTTCATCTCTCCATCAAAAAGTAAAGTTTATCATGGATGGTTGTTTGGTCACTGTCACGGGTGAAGAAGATATTATCGTATCTATCTCTACTGATGCACCATACCTCGAAATAAACAAAGATGCAGTAGAATGTTCCTTCTGATCCTTCAAATTTATCAATGCTACATTTTTTTTCTGAAGGAAATAGAATTTCCATGCCTAAGCTGTCAAGGAATACCAAGATGAGAATCAAGCTAACTGTGGGAAAGGGAGCCCGAGCGAGGAAAGGTTTAGAAAGATATCAGCAAGGGATAGTTAGAGCTCTAAAACTAGTGCCCCATAAGGCTCGATATGGTTTAGGTTCCAGCCGGATATGCGACAAAGAAGAAAACAATTACAGAAAGATCAAGAAAGGAGGGTTGCAAGAGCCTTAGGCCGATAATTAGAATGGAAGCCCATAACTTACCCTTCTTTGTCAAAAACATTTACATCTGCAGGAATGATATACCCCGGGCAAGATAATCCACGAAGTATACTGTTATTAATTAAAAGGGGTCTTCAGAATGTCAGTATAAATATCATTAACAAAGGAAATGATGCAATTAAAGATGTTTCAATGATACGCCTTTGTCCTCCTAGATTCATTTTGAACAACTAGACTGCTGTGGATCTCCTTGTAGTTTCTAAGTCTTCTCCAGAGTAATGCTCAATGTTAACACTCTTCTTTTTGTGTGTCGCTAAGTAATAGTAGGGATTCTTTTGTAAGAGCTTATGATTTGCTCTTTATCGTTTAAATAAACATCAATGGAGATGCATTTTGTCATGGTCTTTTGATTCTCATTAACTTCATAATTTTTTTCCTCTTCTCACAGCCTGTCGTTGCATATATCTCACATCATGCCATTATGTTTGTTTGTCCCAATACTTTGATGCTCCTTTATAGTTTTCTTTTCCATTTAACTTTCAGGTGCTCAGATATCAACGATATGAGCAAACCGTTACAAATCTCGAAATCGATTTCGAGAAAGCTATTTGTTTAGGAGAGTTCGAAGCTGAGGAAAATGTTGAAGACTATGTCTCGTCTCCTGACTTACTAAGAATGGTAGAACAAGAAGATAAACAGATTCTACCTCATCAAGAATCTGTTGAGATAGCAAACTTGGGAAATAAAGAAAAGAGGCAAGAAGCGAAGATTGGGACCTTCATTTCAGATAACACCAAACATAATTTGATCGCGTTGCTTCATGATTACAACCAAACATTCATTGTTTTCATTCATGGATGGATTCTCGGGTTATAATCAGATAAAGATGGCTCCTGAAGATAGGGAGAAAACTACTTTTGTAACGATGTGGGGAACATTCTGTTATAAGGTGATATAGGTCAGATTAAAGAATGCTGGGGCAACATATCAGAGGGCCATGGTGATGTTGTTTCATGACATGATGCACAAAGAAATAGAAGTCTACGTCGATGATATGATCGCCAAATCCAAGGGGGAAAGAGAGCATGTTGGGAACCTCAGGAAGTTGTTTGAAAGACTGAGAAAGTTTCAGCTGAAGCTTAATCCAGCCAAATGTACGTTTGGAGCTACCTCAGGAAAATTGCTAGGCTTCATCGTCAGCGAGAGAGACATTGAAGTTGATCCAGATAAGATAAAAGCCATACAAGAACTACCACCTCCGTGTACGCAAAAAGAAGTCAGAGGATTTTTAGGGAGGTTGAACTACATCACTCAGTTCATTGCTCAACTTACCAACCAGTGTGACCCAATTTTTCGACTCCTTCGAAAACATAATCCTGGAGAATGGAACGAGGAGTGCCAAGTGGCTTTTGACAAGATAAAACAATATTTGTCTAGTCCCCCGGTACTAGTACCGCCAACTCCAGGAAGACCGTTAATATTGTATCTGACTGTGTTCGAAAATTCAATGGGTTGCGTACTGGGACAACATGATGAGTCGGGGAAAAGAGAAAAGGCTATTTACTATCTCAGCAAAAAGTTCACAGAGTATGAGGCAAAGTACTCGTCAATTGAAAAATTCTATTGCGCTTTAGTTTGGGTAGTTCGGAGGCTCAGGCAATATATGTTGTATAATACGACATGGTTAATTTCAAAGTTGGACCTAATAAAATACATGATGGAATCACCTGCACTCTCAAGAAGAATGGCACGATGGCAGATCCTACTATCAGAATACGACATCGTCTATGTGAGCCAAAAGTCGATAAAAGGGAGTGCAATAGTAGATTTTTTAGCAACTCGAACAACAGAGGAATACGAGCCATTGAGATTTGATTTCCCGGATGAAGACTTGATGTGCATTACAGGAAAAGAATGTGAGTCATCCAAAAAGAAGTCATGGAAGATAAGCTTTGATGGTGCATCAAATACATTGGGGCATGAGATTGGAGCAGTCTTAGTATCACTAGAAGGGAACCATTATTCGTTCACTGCCAGGCTGAATTTCTTCTGTACTAATAACATAGCGGAATATGAGGCCTGTATCATGGGACTTCGTGTAGCTGTTGAACGAAACGCTAAAACCTTAGAGGTGTACGGAGACTCAGCGTTGGTGATATACCAAATCCGTGGAGATTGAGAAGTGAGAGATTCGAAATTGGTTAAATACAGTGATCTAGTGGTAAAACTAATCAAAGAATTCAGAGAAATAACTTTTAATTACTTCCCACGAGAAAAAAACCAATTGGCTGATGCCCTGGCCACTTTGGCTTCAATGTTCAAAGGGAGAAACAGAAATAATGCCTCTGCAAATGAACATATATGAAGTCCTTGCACATTGTTTCAGTATTGAAAAAGAGCCAGACGGACGACCATGGTTCTATGATATCTTAGAATATATCAAGAATCAAAGATATCCCGAACAAGTAAATGAGAACGACAAAAGAACAATTAGAAGATGACTGCGGGATTTGTTCTTGATGGGGATACCCTGTACAAAAGAGGAAAAGATCAAGTACTCTTGATATGCGTGGATAATGTTGAGGCTAGAAAAATACTTGAAGATGTCCATGAAAGAATTTGTAGGACGCATGCCAATGGTTTCACTATAGCCAGGAAGATTATGAGACTCGGTTATTATTGGCTGACGATGGAAAGTGATTGCATTAGTTTTGCACAAAAATGCACAAATGTCAAATTTATGGTGATAAAATTCATGTAGCCCTTTCGCCTCTTCATGTCATGACTTCTCCGTGGCCTTTTTCTATGTGGGGCATAGATGTTATAGGACCAATTTCCCCAAAAGCTTCTAATGGACACCGATTTATTTTTGTAGTGTAGATTACTTCACAAAATGGATAAAAGCCGCTTCGTTTGCCAATGTGACAAAGACTGCAGTTTGTAGGTTTTTGAAAAAAGAAATCATTTGTCGATATGGTTTGCCTGAAAGAATCATTTCAAATAACGCCTTGAATCTGAACAACAAGATAATGAAGGAAGTGTGTGAGCAATTTCAAATAAATCATCATAACTCATCACCCTATCGCCCAAAAATGAACGGAGCTGTTGAAGCGGCCAACAAGAATATTAAGAAGATTATTGGGAAAATGACCGAGACATATAAAGACTGGCACGATAAGCTACCATTTGCTTTGTATGCATATCGCACATCTGTGCGATATCTACAGGAGCAACTCCTTTCTCTCTGGTGTATGGAATGGAAGCTGTGTTACCCATCAAAGTTGAGATCCCCTCTCTACGAGTCTTAATGGAGTCGAAACTAGAGGAAACAGAGTGGGTTCGAGCTCGATATGACCAGTTAAATTTTATCGAAGAAAAACGTTTGAAGGCAATCTGTCATGGACAGATGTACTAGAAGAGAATGATCACGGCCCATGACAAGAAAATACGGCCAAGAGAATTCCACGAAGGAGGACTCGTGTTGAGAAAGATTCTCCCAATACAAAAAGACTTCCGAGGAAAATGGGCACAAAATTGGGAAGGACCGTATGTCGTAAAGAAGGCTTTCTCAGGTGGAGCTTTGATTCTCACTGAGATGGAAAGAGTTACCTAACCTAGTGAACTCAGATGCTGTAAAGAAATATTATGTCTAAAAAAAAAAAGAACAAGGTGAAAACCCGAAAAGGGCGTCTTGATTAACACAAAAGATTAGGATGAAAACTTGAAAGGGCGTTCTAATGAAACAAACACTAGGCTCAAAGAGCAAGACGATTTGAACAAGTGAGTCAAACGGCAAGACTACAGTATTTGGAGCATTTTCAGTAGCTCGAAATCTTTTACGCAAGAAGCCATGCTCGAAAAGATTCTTAATTGAGGAACATGGAAGAATTCATGCGTCGAATATCTAAAGCATTTGTATCCGTTGAATACGATCCCCTTTCTCTTTATGACACTTTTTTTTACTATCATTGGTTAACTTAAATAAATAAATGTGAGGTATTCCTTTTGTCCCTACCTGACCATTTTCATGCATCTCATTATGTGGTTTATTTAAATGATAAATAGTGAAATGACATACTTTAGACAAAAGAAATGTTTAGCATTACCCGGATAAGAATTTGATAAGTACAAGAGTCTTAAAGTAAGGACAAAGTTCAACCAGGGGCAAAAGAGTGATATTTGAGAAACGCAAATTGTTCGTGAAGCTTGAGGACAGGTACAGGGCCTAAAGAGAAAGTCAAGAATGCAGATCATCACAAAAATCGTGACGGGAAAGGACATACGACAAACATGCCTAAGGCGTATAGCATAATCATGTAGGCATAAAGACATTTAAGACAAACATGTACATATCATGACAACATCATGCATGACATATACAGGTACTCCAGCAAAGCAAGAGGATACGATGATAGCTGTACTGAATAAAGGAAAAGACATCTGAGTTCCACCAGATGACATGTTTTGGTATTCTGATGTTTTTATTTCTATTTTCAAAAATCAACTCATATGGCGAGAGATGAGTTGAGCCTCGAATTACATGTCGAGGTATTTTCAAAATTCTGTTTTTTAAATTTCTGTTTTTTCCAAAAATCAATTCATATTGCGAGAGATGAGTTGAGCCTCGAATTACATGTCGAGGTACTTTCAAAATTCTGTTTTTTTAATTTTTTGTTTTTTCCAATAATCAACTCATATTGCGAGAGATGAGTTTAGCCTCGAATTACATGTCGAGATATTTTCAAAATTCTGTTTTTCAATTTCTATTTTTTTCAAAAATCAACTCATATTGCGAGAGGTGAGTTGAGCCTCAGGTCACACGCTGAGGTATTTTAAATTTATGTATTTCAAAAATTAACTCATATTGCGAGAGGTGAGTTGAGCCTCGGTTCACATGCCGAGGTATTTCCAAATTTTGTTTTCAAACTATGCTTTCCAAAAAAAATAAACTCATATTGCGAGAGATGAGTTGAGCTTCAGGTCACACGCTGAGGTATTTTCATTTTTTTTATGTTTTTCAAAAAAATCAACTCATATTGCGAGAGGTGAGTGGAGCCTCGGGTCACACGCTGAGGTATTTTCAATTTCTGTTTTTCAAAAAAATCAACTAATTTTGCGAGAGGTGAGTTGAGCCTCAAATCACACGCTGGGGTATTTTCAATTTCTATTTTTCAAAAAAATCAACTCATATTGCGAGAGGTGAGTTGAGCCTCAAATCGACTCATATTGCGAGAAGTGAGTTAAGCCTTTTAGTTTCTGTTTTTCAAAAAAATCAACTCATATTGCGAGAGGTGAGTTGAGCCTCAGGTCACACACTGAGGTATTTTCAATTTTTTACTTTTTTCAAAAATTAGCACATAATCCGAGAGATGAGTTGAATGTCAGTTTGTATGCCGAGCTATTTTCGATGTTTGTTTTTTAATAAAGAATAAAGATTAGAGCTAATCGAATTTACATATTTTGCTTCCTTGAAGTTGCAGTGGAGCAGGTTGAAATTACAGGTCTGATCTCCATGAAGTTGTAGCGGAACCCTGAAGTTGTAATGGAGCAGACTGAATATATTACACCTTATCTCCCTGAAGTTGCAGTGGAGCAGTGACGCAGATCGAAGCTATAAACCTCATACCCCTGAAGAAGCAAGCAAAGTGAAGCTACGAGTCATATCTCTAAAGTTACGGTGAGATAGATCAAAACTACAAGATACAGTGGACTGAAAAGAGATTACCTAAGCAAGAAGAGCACCAAAGAAGTCAAGACTCGGCAAAACCGGGCAAAATTGGGCTTTTCTTTATGTCTTTGCTCTATTCTCGTTACACGACAATGAGCAAAGACGGGCAGCTGTTGCAGGCCAATTTTAACCTATTAAAACCCAATACTAAACCCTAAGCCCACTAAACTAGCCCAATACCTAAAACAAAAAACAAAACAAAAAAGAAAAACGCTAAAAAAATTAGCTAGCTGCCGCCCCTATTGCCAACTGCCCTCTACCACCACTTGCTCCACCGCCACGGTCGCATCACCACCGTCCACTTGCACCTGCAAGAAAAGACAGCAAGAAGTAATAATAAAACTTGTAAAATGATGGCTATAAAAAGCCATTCAAAAATCATGTAAAGGGGTTCTTTTTTTGGACTTTTTTTTGGAAACAATACAACAATAGATTTTTTAGCACAGCAAGAGCTTGAAGAAAAAAGAAAATCAAACTTATAAACACAAATAACAAAGCAAAGAAGAAAAACAAATCTACTAAGATGTTCTTTCTTCTCTTTTTCTATTTGAAACTGTTTATATGCATATATAAGTATATATAAAGTTTTTACTTTTTTTTAAACTATATATATGTATTAAAATAAGATTAAAAAATACCTTTTTTTTATTTTTCGGCCACCTTGTACGGTGGCCGGCGACGGCGGTGCACGGCGGCCCGGCGACCGGACGGTGACCGGCCATACGGTCGAAAATCACCCACCCTCTCTTCTCTCTCTCTTTTTTTTTCTTTCCAAGGCTGCAAAATGATTTTTTTCAAAGAAATAGGCCTTTTTATAGCCTCCCAAAACAACGTCGTTTTGGGGGTTGTCTTTTAAACCCAAAACAACGTCGTTTTGAGCCGACCCGTACGACCCGACCTGCTCCAACCTCAGGATCCACGTGTTTTCATCTGAGGGGCTATTTGCGCATTTAGCCCCTCCGCTTTTCAGTGATTTTGCATTTAAATTTTATCAGTATTTTGATTTTGCCCCGAAATTTGTCGCGCTTTTCAATTTAGTCCCTGCTGATGCGTTGCGTTTTGAGGGGAAGGAATATTTTCTGTTTTGGTCCTCCCAGATTACGAGCGTATTATATTTTAGTCCTTTTCCCTTTATTTTTTTTTTTAAAATTGGCCCCAAAACTCGTTCTTTAGTTCAATTTTAGTCCTTTTTGTTTACTTTCATTTCTTTATTATTAAATTAGTTATTTTTAATATATTATTATTTATTACTTTATTTTCCTTACGTTATTATTATATCATATTGTCTTCTTTTTTGTTTTTTATTATCATTGTTATATTATTATTTTTTTTCATGTACATATTATTTATATTATTTTAGGATTATTATTATTGTATTTATTTTTACTACTATTTTATTTATTATTAGTATTAGTATTATAATTACTATTATTACACTTATATGTATATATATTTATATGTAAAGTTATCAATGGTTATTTTAATATTATCATCATCTTAATATTAATATGTATTTATTTTTAACATATGTATGTATATATTTATGTAGTATTATTATTAGTCGTTTTTTATTTCTAATATGTATATATTAAGTAAATATTTTAATACTATGTTATATTTATATATTTTTCATATATGTTATGTATATATGTTTTTAATATTATATTTTTATATATTATTATGTATATATTTTAATATTACTAGTTATATATCTTTTATACATTTGTATGTATTTTTCTAATACTATGTGGTATATTTCTATCACCATTATGATTTATATATATATATATATATATATATATATGTATGTATTTATGTAGCGTATGAATAGTTTTTTTATATTATTATCATTTCTAATATATGTATATATTGTATATATTTTATTATATGGGTATATATATACTTTTATATATAGTATTGTTTTCATATATCATTATATTTATTACTATACTTATTATTTTCACTATTGTCACTTATTATTTTATTTTAATATTATTATGTGTTATTTGGTGTACATACATCTTTTTATTATTAGTATATGTTTATTATATATGCATATATCTTTAATATATATATGTATATATTTATGTAGTATTATTAATATATATATTTCTTATGTTATTAGTATTTCTAATATATATTGTATATGTTCATTTTATATATATTATGTATATATAATTAGTATTATTATGTATACACTTTTCATTCCTATTATTACGTATATACTTTAATATATATATATACATATAACACTATTAGTATTTTTAATATTATGTTTACGTCACTTCACTTATTATTATTATATGTTTATATATATGTTCGTCTCTATTTCGTGTTTAATGCTATTGTTATCATGTTTAATATCGCATACATTGTTATTGTTTTTAATATTATTGTCATATTTATTATTTGTTTCGATGTATTTCTAACTCTTTTATTTTTTGTTTCCCGCCCATTTATATCATTTTGCTGTTCACTACTTTAAAGATTTTTATTCATTTTTTTTATTAATTTCAATAAATAAGGAAATGAACCGATTTAACATTAAGTCATTGATTTCATTGTTATGCTAGTGAAATTCATCAGCTCGTGTTAAAAACAGGACACCCTTCTAAAAAAAACCGAAAACTAAAAATTCTCATTTTTCAATCGGATCACGATTAAATGTCAAATTGAATTCGTATTTTTAAAAATCAAGACAACACGTGTTTAATAAAGATACCAATTTTGGGCGTTGCGAGGGTGCCAATATCTTCCTCGCACGTAACTGACTCCCGAACCCAACTTTACTTTGGTTTTTGACGTAGACCTAAACTCGGCCTTCTTTTTGTTTAAAAATGAATTTTCTTTTAAAAGAAGAGGATTTATTAGGTGTCCGATCACACCTAGGAAAAAGGATCGATGACGACTCCCTTTTTTAAAAATCGAAAGTCGATTTTCAAATTTTCAATAAATCAACTCAACTAGCGACCGAAACCAAAATTTTTTACGTCGCTACACTAACATAATATATATCATAATTTAATTTTAATTTTTGGTACTTATTTAAAAATTATTTTTATCATACTAATATTTTTTATAGCAATTAATATTTTTTTTAAAATATAAATTATGTAACTATGTAATTATAATTTGTATTACCAACCATAACATAGAAAATTACAATATAATTACACTATGACAGCCAAACACTCTAGAAAATTATAATTCTTGGTAATTACAAGTGTGTAATTATTACCATAATGAACTCTGTACTATCCAAATAGAAATTGAATAAAAAAATTTTAAAATTAATAACTATTTTAAATTTTGAATCACAATTTAAAAAGATGAGGTACAACCAACCTTTAAAAAACAATTTCAAGAGGGTGATGAGGATGAAGCTTGTGCTACTGAAGACCGAATCACTAAGAATACAGATCTAGACGTAGTATTTGATGTGGATTTGACTTCTAAACCGACTTTATCTTGGAAAGAAAGGCTAATGGGAAAAGGCCTTGCTGATTCGGAAATGGTGGTAGGAAATAAAAAATTGGATGTGGATGGTGATTTTGATTTTTACGAAGAGGATATCAACAGGTCGATTGTTAATGGCATTCTGTTGATTGAATTTTCGGAAAGGGTAACCCAACTTCTCATTAAAGACATGTCTACTACGGTGGTGCTAAAATCCCTGGGGCAAAACATAGGGTATGCAACTCTACACAATAGGATTTACAACCTTTGGAAGCCTTCTTTGCCATTTCAGCTAATGGACATTGAGAATGGATATTTTCTGGCGAAGTTTCAAAGTAAAGAAGATTTCGAAAAGATCTTTTCTCAAAGTCCCTAGGTCATCTATGGACAATATCTGACGGTGCAACCTTAGACTATGGATTTTAATCCTGCGTAACCTTACCCTAGCAATTTGATGTCTTGGATTAAATTACTAGGCTTATTGGGATACATGTATAAGAGAAAGGTTCTTTGGGAGATAGGATAAATGGTGGGGAAGGTTGCCAAATTGGATTTTAATACGAATAGTAGAGCGAGGGGTCACTTTGCCCATATGGCAATATATATTTAGTTTGATAAACCGTTGATCTCTCAGGTCTTGATCAATGGCATCCCACAACGTGTAAAGTATGAGTCCTTATCGATAGTTTGCTTTTCTTGTGGGCTGTATGGACACGTGAAGGAATTTTTCCCAAAGGCTGATAGAGTTATGTCGCATTTATAGGTTAATAATTTACCATCCGATACACTGAGGGTGGAGGCTAAGCATGGTGGAAGCAAGTAGGGATTATGGACCCTGGATGTTGGTTGAGAGAAAATCCAATTTCCCAAAAGATAGGATTGGAAAATCATGCAAGAAAAACAAGTAGATCCCGATTTAGTGCTCTGATGGATTTAGATAAGAAATTTTTTAATTTCCCAAAAGAGGGTTATAATATTTTAATTTTTAAGAAATTATTAGGATCTCGTAATAAAAGAAAAGAAATTATGGGCGATGAAATCCAGGCTGATTTAATTAATAATGGAAGAATAGATCATAGCTTATTGAGGGAGAAAATTGGGCAAAATAATAACATAGCCTAAGGATAGTAGTCTGGGCTTATAGGTACAAGTGAGGAAGCGACTATAGTAGAAAGCATATTAGAATTGGAGGAGGCTGAAAAAATTGAAAGGCCCGAACAGGCAGTTGGTGCAAGGAAATGGCCTGGCCTAAAACATGCGCTGAAGGTAGCAATAAAGGCGAGTTTGTCTATTTTTTCCAAGGCTACAGTGGGCTCAGATTTGTTAGATCAAGCTATGGAGGCCCAAGTGCATATGGATCAATCCAGTCTTGTTTCTGAAGCTGCACTATTACCTGTTCTCTTTTCTAATGAAACTGCTACTATAGTTGGAACAATCATAGGTGTTGAAACCCAATGTGCAACCACATCCCATTTTAACCTGACATTCGAAAGACTGATAGAGTTTAGAATTCTGATAAGTGACAGTAGTTTGGATCCCGAGAAGCATTCATCAGTTACTTTAAAGGAAAATTTTTCCCAAATTCTGTATGCACAGTTGAGGGAGGAAGGTGGTTAGCTTTAGGTAATGACAGTTTTAGTGCTAAAGGGCAAAGTGCTAGTAAGAAGAATGGTTTCGGTAAGGTGGGAAGAAAATTAACAAATCATTACGAGGTCAAGGGAGTCGATTTAATACGACTAGAAGCTCTCGAGTTCCTTTATATTATTCAATAAATTCCTTGGTTGAGCTTATTTCCTCTCAACTTGAAATTAAAGTTGGTAAGGGAAACCTGAATAAGACAGAAGAACAGTTGGAAATCATGGAAGTGCCCAGGTAATAAAAGTTGTTTCTTTTTCTCTATTTACTGTGAATATGAATTTATCTATTTTTTCTTAAAACTTCCAGGGATGTGCTAGTGTTAAATTTCCCCATATTTTACAAGAAATAATTTGGAGTATAAACCAGACATTGTTAGTCTAATTGAATTGAGAGTTGGTGATACCAAAGTAGATGCAAATGTTGCTAAATTGGGATTTTATTGTTCTCATAGCATAGAAGTGTTGGATATTCTGGGGGTGTTTGGATTGGTTGAAAGAATTCGATTCGGGTCAAGGTGGTTTGGAATCATCCACAATTTATTCTGATTCGGGTTTTAAGTAACATTCCATCAAAGTCTGTTTTCATCGTTTTAGTTTATGGTAACCCTGACAGACAGAAGCGTAAGTTCCTTTAGGATATTTTGAAATCGTCTATTCCTTTTGTTAGAATTAAGTGACCCGAATTCTTATTTAAATAAAATACAATGGAAAATAAAATAAAAGTAAAATCCATATAGAACTAGACTTCTTTATTTTATTTTAGAATAAGGTTTTTTAAACCTTATTAAACTCCATCTATTTTATATTTATTAGGATAAGGTGTTTCAATCCTACTAGAATAGGCTTTACAAGCCTATAAATAGACATAGTCTATTCCTCTTGTATTGATTCAAAATTTTTGACATAGTAAATTTTTCTTCTCCTCTGCTCGTGGTTTTTCCCGAAAGGGTTTCCACATAAAATTTGTTTGTTCTTTATTTTATTTTATTTTATTTTATTTTTCACAAATTGGTATCAGAGCTTCCGGGTTGTTCATCTCGATCACGGTAATGGCGTCTTTAAAATATGAAATTTCGCCGTTGGATCGCAACACCAGATTTACGTTGTGGCGGATTAAGATGCAAGCAGTTCTTACGCAGATGGATCTGGAGGATGCCCTGCTAGGGATAGATAAGATGCCTTCGACATTAACAGATGAAGAGAAGAAGCGTAAGGATCGAAAGGCATTAACACAATTACATCGCATTTGTCCAACGAGAATTTTACGAGGATGTGATGAAAGAGAAGACTGTCGCTGCATTATGGAAGAGGCTAGAACAAATATGTATGTCGAAAACTCTAACAAGCAAGTTGCATATGAAGCAGCAACTTTATGCTCATCGTTTGGAGGAAGGTACGTCTGTACACGAACATTTAACAGTGTTTAAAGAAATTCTCTCAAACTTGGAGGCCATGGAGGTTCAGTATGATAAGGAAGATCTAGGGTTGATTCTACTTTGTTCGTTGCCTCTGTCTTATTCAACCTTTAGAGACACGATTTTATATAGCCGCGAGTCTCTCACAGTTGATGAGGTTTATGATTCTTTAACCTCGTATGATAAGATGAAACGTCTTGTGGTTAAACCCAACTCTAAGGGAGACGGTCTTATTGTTCGTGGGAGACAAGATCGGAATGCTGATGATGATCGTGGTAGGACACAGGAACAAAATCCTCGTGGTAAATCTAAGGTAGATCGAAGTCTTCAAATAGAGGTAAAACTTGTAACTTCTGTAAGAAGAAAGGGCACATTAAATCTGAGTGCTATAAGCTACAAAATAAGATTAAAAGGGAGGTCTGCGAATCAAAAGGAAAACAATCGAGAAAATTACGGTGAAGGCGATGTTGTAGAAGACTACAGTGATGGTGAACTTCTAGTCGCTTCTGTCAATGATTCTAAAGTAAGTGAGGAATGGATACTTGATTCAGGCTGCACCTTCCATATGAGTCCCAATCGGGATTGGTTTACAACTTACAAAAAGGTGTCTGAAGGTGTTGTTTTAATGGGAAATAATGCTTCGTGTAAGATCGCAGGTGTTGGAACAATTAAAGTTAAGATATTTGATGGAGTTGTCAGAACACTTAGTGACGTACGACATGTTCCAGAATTGAAAAGAAATTTAATTTCGTTGAGTACTCTTGATTCAAAAGGGTACAAATACACAGCTAAAAGTGGGGTTTTAAAGATTTCCAAAGGGTCCCTTGTTGTGATGAAAGGGCAGAGAAAAATTGCCAAGTTATATGTTTTGCAGGGTTCTACTGTTACTGGTGATGTAGCTGTCGCTTCCTCTTCCTTGTCAGATGATGATATTACTAAACTTTGGCATATGCGCCTAGGGCATATGAGTGAGAATGGCATGACAGAATTGAGCAAAAGAGGACTTCTTGATGGGCAAGGAATTTGCAAACTGAATTTCTGTGAGCACTGTGTTTTTGGGAAGCAAAAGAGAGTTCGATTCACTAGAGGAATCCATAACACGAAGGGAACATTGGAGTATATTCATTCTGATCTGTAGGGGCCATCCAAAGTGCCTTCGAGAGGTGGAGCTAATTATATGCTAATCTTTATTGATGATTTTTCTAGAAAAGTTTAGGCGTTCTTCCTAAAGCAGAAAAGCGATATGTTTTCCACATTTAAGTCTTGGGAAATTATGATTGAAAAACAGACGGGAAAATAGATAAAATACCTCCGTACAGACAATAGCTTAGAGTTCTATTCTGATTAGTTTAATAGATTGTGCAAGTCAGAAGGGATCATGAGACACTTGACGATTCGTCATACTCCAAGACAAAGCGGCGTTGCGAGCGAATGAACGAGCGATCATAGAGAAGGTTCGATGTATGTTGTCAAATGCCAACTTACCGAAGTCATTTTGGGCAAAAGCAGCCTCTACTGCATGTTTTTTGATCAACCGAATCTCCATCCGTTGCCATTGAGAAAAAGACTCCACAAGAGGTATGGTCTGGTAATCCTGCTAATTATTCTGATTTAAAGATTTTTGGATGTCCTGCGTATGCTCATGTTGATAATGGAAAATTGGAACCGAGATCTATTAAATGCATTTTTCTTGGTTATAAAGCTGGTGTAAAAGGCTATAAGTTATGGTGTCCTGAAAATAGAAAAGTTGTGATTAGCAGAGATGTTGTTTTTGATGAAACTGCTATGATACCTAACTTATCTCTTAAAGACTCTTCCAATAAAGAAAACCAAAAGCGGTGGAGCATCGAGTTAATATAGAGTCAACTCCTCAAGCCATAACAAAATTGAGAATAGAGTTGCTTCTTCACCACAATACTCTATCGCTAAAAGCAGAACTAGAAGAGAAATTAAACCTCCAAAGAAGTTTGCAGGAAGCCGATTTAGTTGCTTATGCTTTAAATGTGGTGAAGATATAGATGCGAATCAAGAGCCATCTAATTATTACGAGGCGGTTAGTTGTGAAGACTCGAGAAAAGTGGATGTTTGCTATGCAAGAAGAGATGGAATCACTCCACAAAAAGCAGAACATGGGACCTTGTGAAACTTCCTAAAGGTAAAAAGACATTCGTTGTAAATGGGTATTTAAAAGAAAGAAGGGACTCTAGGAGTTGAAGAACCGAGATATAAAGCAAGGCTTGTTGCAAAGGTTATAGTCAAATTCGAGAGTGGACTTCACATATGTGTTTTCTCCAGTTGTTAAGCATAGTTCGATTCGAGCTTTGCTTGGTATTGTAGCCATGCATGATTTGGAGCTTGAGCAGTTAGATGTAAAAACTACATTTCTGCATGGAGAACTTGAGGAGGATATTTACATGCAACAACCAGAAGGTTTTATAGTCTCAGAAAAAGAGAACTATGTTTGCTTGCTGAGAAAGTCACTTTACGGTTTGAAACAGTCACCAAGACAGTAGTACAAGAGGTTTGATTCCTTTATGACTTCTCCTGATTTCAAAAGAAGTAGTTTAGACAGTTGTGTTTCCTTTAAGAAAAACAATGACGGTTCTTTTGTGTATCTATTTCTTTATGTTGATGACATGTTGTTAGCAGCAAAAGATAAAGGAGAGATAAGAAAGGTCAAAGCCCAACTAAGTGAAGAATTTGAGATGAAAGATTTAGGAACAGCAAAGAAGATACTTGGTATGGAGATTCTCAGAGATAAAAAATCAAGTAAATTGTACCTAAGTCAGAAGGGGTACATTGAGAAAATTCTTTGTAGGCTCAATATGCAGAGTGCTAAGCCTGTTAGTACTCTTTTAGCAGCCCATTTCAGACTTTCATCGGCTTTATCTCCACAATCAGATGATGAGATTGAGTACATGTCACATGTTCCATACTCTAGTGCGATGGGATCTCTCATGTATGCTATGGTTTGCTCACGTCGATTTATCATATGCGATCGGTCAGATTAGCGAGATACATGGCAAATCACGGTAAAGAACATTGGAAAGCGATTCGGTGGGTTTTAAGATACTTACGAGGCACTCACCGATGTTTGCTTACAGTTTGGAAGAACTAAAGATGGAGTCATAGGGTTTGTTGATGCTGATTTTCTTTGGAGACCTTGATAGAAGAAGATCTCTCACGAGTTACGTCTTTACAATCGGAGGTTGTGCAATTAGTTGGAAAGCCACTTTGCAAACTACGATCGCTTTGTCTACCACTTGAAGTTTGAGTACATGGCGATTATCGAGGCTTGTAAAGAAGCTATTTGGTTGAAGGGACTATTTAGTGAACTCAATGAAGACCTTCAAATCGATCAATATTTTGTGATGATCAGTGCCATCTTCCTTACAAAAGATCAAATGTTTCATGAGAGAACAAAACATATTGATGTTCGGTATCATTTTATTCGTGATATTATTGCTTGTGGTGATATTGTTGTGAGCAAAATTAGTACTCATGAAAATCCTGCGGATATGATGACTAAGTCACTTCCTATAACCAAGTTTGAGCATTGCTTAGACTTGGTTGGTGTTCATTGTTGAAGTTAAACCCTTAAGAGGTTTTATGGAAGAGGTGGAGAACTTGTTCGTGATGAAGAACTTGTTCATTGAGAATTTGTGTCAAGGTGGAGATTGTTAGAATTAAGTGACCCGAATTCTTATTTAAATAAAATACGATGGAAAATAAAATAAAAGTAAAATCCATATAGAACTAGACTTCTTTTATTTTATTTTAGAATAAGATTTTTTAAACCTTATTAAACTCCATCTATTTTATATTTATTAGGATAAGGTGTTTCAATCCTACTAGAATATGGCTTTACAAGCCTATAAATAGACATAGTCTATTCCTCTTGTATTGATTCAAAATTTTCGACATAGTAAATTTTTCTTCTCCTCTGCCCGTGGTTTTTCCCGAAGGGGTTTCCACATAAAATTTGTGTGTTCTTTATTTTATTTTATTTTTCACACCTTTGATATCACTTCCTTGGATGGCTATTAGTGATTTTAATGCTATTCTTTACTTTAGTGACAAGAAAGGTGGATGTTCTAGTAGAAGGAGATGCCTTCTTTTTGTGACTTTGTTGATTCGACTAAATTATAAGATTTGGGATTTAGGGGTCTCTCTTTTATTTGGTATAGAGGAGGTGTGTTTGAGAGGCTTGGTCGAGCTCTTGGCAATGATGATTGGATGAGAGCCTTCATAATTGCATGGTTACTCATCTCTTGAGAATTAAATTTAATCATAGGCCTTTACTTCTTTCCTTAAGGCCGGAGTTTAATATGTTGAGGGGAAGGGTTTTTCATTTTATGGAATGATGGATTAAACATCTAAATTTCTCTAATTTTGTCCAAGGCAAGCGACACTTTAATGGAAGTATGTTAGCGTCACTTTCTCAATTTACTTCTAGTATTAAGGAATGAAATAAAACTTTTTACGGACACATTAGGACTTTTAAAAGACAACTGTTAAATAAGTTGTCGAATATTCAAAGGGCACTAGAGCATTCTAATTCGAATAATCTAATCCAACTGAAAATGAAGGCACGAGAGGAGTTAGAAGTTGTTCTTCATCATGAGGAATTACTTTGTAAACAAAAGACCAGATGTGATTGGCTCAAATTGGGAAATCGAAACACTAAGTTCTTCTATAACCATACGATATAGAGAAGAAAGTGTAATCGGATCACTGCATTGTGGAATGTTGATGGTGATTGGATTTATGACCAAGATGTACTTCAGTTAGATGCATTCGGATTTTTTTTCAAAAGTAGTATGGTGATGTTCCGGATACCATCACAAGACTACCCTTTAGCTCTTTCCCATGTCTTGATGTTTGTATGTAGAATTTCTAGGTGAGGCGATTTTTTATGAGAAAATTAAAATGAAACTATTTGACATGGTACCTCTGAAGGTTTCGATTAGTGATGGTTTTCACGCCCTCTTTTTTCAGAAGCAATGGGGGTAGTTGGTGGTTATATTTGTGAGTGGGTAAAAATGGTTTTTGTTGGGAGAACTATAGATCCGGAGTTAAATAATACTCTGATTATTCTTATTCTCAAAGTCTCAAATATTGAAAGTTTTGCTCAGTTTCACCCTATAAGTCTTTGTTCCGTTTTGTACAAGTTGATTATGAAGATAATAGCTAATTGTTTCAAATTTATTTTTTTCTAAGGTCATGGCATAGGAGCAAGATGGTTTCACTGCGGGAAGAAATATCATTGACAATATCGTTATAGCGCATGAGGTGGTTCTTTCCATGAAGGGTAAAAATAATAAAAAGCGATGGATGGAAATTAAAATAAAAATGGAAAAAGGTTATGACAGGTGAAAATGGATTTTATTGATGCCTCCCTTCATATTTCGTATTTTCTCAAGAATATAATTATGTCAGCTATTACAAATTGTACAATGCAAGTTTAATTGAACGGGGTGCTAACTCAGTAATTTAGGCCTGTCAAAGGGATTTGTCAGGGGTGCCATTTGTCTCCATATCTCTTTTTGTTGTGCATGGAATGACACGGATATATAATTCATTCTGTCATTTCTAAAGGCAAGTGATGCCCTATCCGGTTATCTAGGAACAACCCGGCCTTATTGTACCTTTTTTTTTTTGTAGATGGCTTGGTTATTTTTAGTAAAGATGACATGCAACAAGCCCGACTTTTTAAAGGAATTTTAGAGCGCTTTTGTGTTTTTTTTTTTGGCAATAAGATTAATGCTCAAAAAACGAACATTTTCTTTTCTAGTGGAGTTGGTAATGTGCTGAGAAAGCAGAAAAGCAATTTGCTTGGTTTTCAAAGAGTGCAGAATCTTGGATACTATCTAGATGTACCTCTGCTACATGAAAAGGTAACTCTACTAGCACCTTGATATTCATAGTAGAAAAAGTTCGCATCAAATTGTAGAGTTGGGATGTTAGGCAACTTTTTCTAGCTGGCAGGGCTACCTTAACATAAGCGGTCATTTTATCAATTCCAAGTTATTTTATGTAATCCATGATAATTCTTAAAGGAATCTGCGAGCAGGGATGAGCAAAATTTGATTTAATTTTAAAAAATTGAAAAAAATTAAATTTCTAGTTAATCGAATCAAGTTACTTGAATTATTCGCGTAAACTCGAATAAGAAATTTCAGATTTTGAGTTTGAGTTGAGTTGAATATTTATAATTTGAATAATTCGAATAACAGATTAGTATAAATACTATTTTGGTCCCTATTAATTTTGAAAATGAGCAAATTAGTTTCTCTTAACATAAGTTACAAAAAAATCAAAGTAATTCAAATTTTGAAAGTAATTTTTAAAATTCAAAATATTTATAAAAATTCTAAAATTTGTATTTAAAAAAAATTATAAATTTTAAAAAAAATCTAAAAATATATATAAAAAATTATAAATTTTATAAAATAATAATTTTGGAATATAAATAAGTGATTAACGATTCAAGTTTATCATACTAACATTAAAATAGTTATATTGTACAAGATTTTAATTTAACAATATTAATTTTTTTAATTTAACTCGAACGGTTTCACTCGATTTGATCGAATGCTCACCCCTAATTCGAGTTATTCAAAAATCCAAATAAGAAAAGACAAAACTACATCGTTTTGATAAATGTTCACCTTTTCTGAAGCTAAAAGTCAAAACTATCAAGTTACAAGGCAAAACTATGTTGTTTTGATAAATGTTTACCCATTAGTCTTACTTTCCTTCCCAAATCGCTCCATTCTCCTTTTTTCCTTTACTCAAAATTAATCTAAAAGCTTGTACTTCGTCTACTAGTAAAATAATCGGTCCATGTAAATGGAACATTGAGTATAAATAATAAGATTTGATAATTTGACTCGACTCAAAATTTTTTGACTCGATTAGACTTGATTCGAAAAAAACTCAAATTGAGTCCGGTTGCTAAAATAGGATTTGTCAACTCGACTAACTCGAAATTTTTAACTCGATTTGACTCGATCAAATACTCACCCCTATCTGTGAGGAGATTGAACACATGGTCAAACAGTTTATTTGGGATTTCTTAGATAAAAGGAAGAAAACGTATCTTTTTGGGTGGGAATCAGTTTGTCAACCTCATTCTTGTGGTGGTCTTGGGTTTAAGAAGTTATGGGATCAAAACACCTCTTTTTTGCTGAAACTTGGATATAATATAGCTTTAAATGATAATGCCTTATGGGTCCATATTCTTCGCTCAAAATATGGTATGAAGAAAAGAATGCTGGAAAGTATTAAGCGAGGAAGATGTTTCTTTCTTTCTAAAGTCTAACCTCTACTCCGAGACAATTTAGCATGGTCAGTGGGGAATGTGAATAACACTCGGTGTTGGGAGGACTCCTGGGTTCCGGGCATAGGACCTTTGATTAAACAAATTTCTTCTTATGCTAATCTTAGCTCCGATTGTTTTCTTAGTGAAATGGTAATAGTCGAAGGCATCTAGAATTTAAATCTCTTTTGTATTTGGCTATCGGAAGATGTGATAAGGAAAATTGTGGGTATTACCCCTCCCCATCCTACAGTGGGTCTAAATAAGATTACATAGAAGCGTACTTCAACAGAGGTCTTTTTTGTTAAAAGTGTGTATTGGATGTTACAGGAGAGTTCTTGGTCCCTTAGTGCGGTTTGGAAACTTGTGCGGAAGTTTCAAGATCCTCAAAGGGTTCGATTCTTCTTTTGGATTGCACTCAAGGAACACTTACTTACTAATGTCGAATGGGTGAAACGAAGTATTAGACATGATAGCTCTTGTGTAGTTTGTGGTCATGCTTTAGAAGATATTCTACATGTGCTTAGAGATCATTTAGCAGCCAAGGAAGTTTGGTTGTAAGTTATCCCAATTAGAGTGATCATCATGTTTGGGCGCCTGACCTACCGAATGCCCTTAGAAAAATGAGAGGGTTTGGGTAAAAATATAGGCTCGAAAAATGGGCTTGGGCAAAAAACGAGGCCGTTTAAAAAAGCGGGCGGGCCTCGAGTAAGAGTTTTTTTGCTGAGAGCTGCCTTACTGCCATAATTATATATTAATATATTTTTTATTTTATTTTTAATTATTTTAAATTTTTAATATAACTATTTTTTATTATATTATTAATTTGTGTATTGTTTTAAGAATTATTTTAGTATTATTTTTATTTGTTTTAATATTTGTTTTTATGTTTTTAAATATATTTGATTTATTATATTTTTAAATTTTTTTATTTAATGAAATAAGAAAAAAAATTTAATATGGGTTGGGTCGGGCCGGACTCGGGCTTAGTGATTTTATTTCGAGCCGCGCTTGGACAAAATTTTAGGCCCATATTTTGGGCCGGGCCAGGCCCGGGCCTAGTAGACGGGCCTAAAATTTTGTCTGGACCCGACCCGAACCCAGCCCGGCCCCGCCTATGATCACCTCTAATCCCAATAAACCATCACAATAGGTTTTATTCGGAAAATTTTCTCAAGTGGCTAGTTTCAAATTTGCAAAATCAATCGATGAATCACTTAGGAGGGGTTAATTGGTCTTGTTTTTGTGGCCTGCTTACTTGGAACATTTGGAAGAACAAGAATTTATTCACCTTTCAAAAGCTCTTTTAAGATTGTTAAGCTCTCTTACAGTTGAGATAAACAATATTATGCTGCTCAAAAAGACTGTTCAATTAGCCAACACGAGCCTAGACAACTAATGATAAGTAATTGGGCTTTTTTAAATATTGATGGTGCAGTCAAGATGAGTTCAAGAATTGCAATCGTCGGAGGAGAGCTGCGGGATGGGAATGAGAATTGGATTCTTGGGTATAACCATTATTTGGGGAGTGTTCAATTTTTTATGTTGAATTATGAGGTATTTTAGATGGACTGATTCTTCTCCAAAGATAAGGGTATAATAGAGTGGTGATTTAATCTGATAGTTTGCAGGCTGTCACAGCTATCCAAGACAATACATCCATGTTTTGAGTTCTGCGTTGCTTAAGCGAATCCAACAAATTCTGATGTACGGAGGATAATGGCTTTTTAGGCATGTTCCTAGGGAGAATGATAAAGCTGCTGATTGCCTAACCAAAATGACTTTTGATAAAGAGACAAGTGTGCAAGTGTTTGATATTCCACGTAGGGAAGCTCTAGCAACCTTAGATTCTGATAAAACAAATGACATTTTTGCCTTGTAATCCAACTGATTTGTTTCTTGTCACAAAAAGAAAAAAAAAATACAATTTCAACTAACAAAGACAAGTAAGCAACACCAACATTGAATTTTATTTAATCTTACATAATAATTATATTATGATTAAATGATGCTCTAACTCAATTTTCAATTAACCATTAATTAGCAAACAACTATTCATTGTTATATTGAATTATGCATTCATAAGTAAAACTCCGACTACACGCCAACAACAAAAGCCCTACAAATCCAACCACCTCCAATTTT
The DNA here is from genome assembly GCA_025698475.1 of Gossypium anomalum. Classification (NCBI taxonomy): domain Eukaryota; kingdom Viridiplantae; phylum Streptophyta; class Magnoliopsida; order Malvales; family Malvaceae; genus Gossypium; species Gossypium anomalum. The sequence continues at coordinate 79,355,339 of CM046968.1, forward strand.
ATAAATGTCCCAAACTTTAACTATGTGCGTTGCAAATTTCTATATTATAGCATTTCCAGCTAAGCTGAAGATATACCTACATATGGGGGACCATTTATAGGAAGGCAAGTACCAACATTTTGATGCTATGTGTCCTTATTATGTATTCCACTAATTGAGTTTCAAATATTTAAATACGATTGTGAATAAAAACTAAGAATTAATAGTCTAAATAGTAAAATAACGGTAAAAAGTATCATGGAGGCCTTTGTACTAAAAGTAAGATTGCATTTTGTCTCTTCTACTCGAAAAATGGTCTAATTAACCCCTGTACATTAAATCAAAAAGCAAATCAGTCATTTCTGTTAAAAATGTCATCCATTTCTACTATTAAAAACTAACATGGCTAACGGAATAACCAGACACACCATGTGTACCTCGTGCTAATGTACAATGATTAATTTGCTCATTTTTTAATATAATGAACAAAATGTAATCCAGCTTCTAGTATACGGCCTCCAAAATACTTTTACCTAAAAAAACAACCCGATACATCGCATTACGACCGCTATATAAAACCTAATGAAGATGGTATTCCAAGTATGCTCTTAGGTATCCTCTACAACTTGGGTCTCAATGCTAAGTTATGACATGATTTAAGACCAAACCCATCTCTCATATTAAAGCATGTAATGGGTGAAGTCTATACAAGTATGTATCTAAATGTAAACAAGAGAAATTATTAACAGCTTAAACACGATTATGACACGGAAAAATAACAAGAACATAGCACGAATACACAGCTTGTCATGTCTTATAAGCTAATACCATTCTATTTTAACAAATCTTACTGTTCACAGAAAATGACTTCTTCTTCAACGCTCCCAAAACTCCATACAATGATAGAGATGTAAAAAGGATTAGTTATTCTTTCAATTCATTTTGCGAGTTTAAGGAAGTTGCCGCTGTGGCACAACACTCTGTTCATAACAAAGTAACAAAGCAACAAAACAAAATCACAAGCAAACTCTCTATCACTTTCATCCAAATCAGAAATTGACAAACAGAAGAAAAAGACTCCGATCGGATCAAAGGGATATAGGATCCAGGAAAGACTTTTTTTTCCCATATTAGTTCATCTGGTATTACCTTATTTCATTAAAATTTGCTAAAGAATGTGAGCTTTCTGCTAACTGAGTCTGTCCTAATTGAGGGGGAAAAAAATCAAATCCAAGTTTGAACTAACTTTTTTTTTAATCTTAACAGTAACTTTAGGGAACAGCAGCAATCAACATAAACATTGCAAACAAATGTCCAGTAACATAAAAAACACATGACAAGTTCTGCAAGAAGAGAAGCCATAGCTGAGTTTTAAGAGCTCAGTCAAAAAAATAGTCAAAGTACAACACAATGAACTGATAGAAACTAATGGAACCGGGGATTGAATAACCTGAAATCAACCCAGATTTCTTCTTCCCACAGCATAGGCCATTGATTTGAAGTGACCAAAATCTTTCCTCAAACTGGTGTTGAATCGAGTAGCATCTCCTCATTTACTTCACTGTCAACGATCAAACTGGTCCTATAAGAACACTTGCTTAAATAAAACATGGCGAAATTTTGGACTGTTTACCAGAAACTGAATGGAACAAGGAAAGTAGTGGCAAAAGTTAGACCTGTTAGAGGGAAAGACTTTGGCTTTTCTCCATTTTATTGGATCAATGGTGAGAGTCAGAGGAAGCAGAGGACAGCTTATTTGCGATGCTGTCTTGCTCCTCTTGTGCGCCCTGGAACCGTGCTGGAACGCGAAATCCAGAGAATACACCTGATGTGGTGAATTCAATGCCAGATAAAGCAGGTTGGTGATGGATATTTTGTGGGATTTGATGATGATGATGATGATGGTATTCGTCGGTTGTTGGAATTGGCTGGTCTATCCAAGCACGAACCAAGGGCGTGTTACTGGACTGAAGGGGTCCCCTCTGAAAGAAAAACTGGCCGTTTTGGCCAAAAGCCGGTGATAGTGGCGGTGCTGATGGATTGCCAAAGAGAAATCCTCCCATTCCACCGCCACCGCCACTACCAGTATCAGCAGCAGCAGCACCATTATTCCAGGCAACCAATCTCTGAAACCTTCCTATCTCAGCCGGATGGTGGTGGTGATTTTCCCATCCAGCTGAAGATCCATCAAAACCAGCTAAAGGGCTGGTTCCTGCAGAGAATAAAACAGATTCAGTTTGATGTGCCTGAGCTGCAGCAGCTTGGTGATGGTGGTGGAGAAGAACCGGCTCAGGAAATGACTGAAGCGAAAGCCTCAGATCTTGACTGTGGCTGCTGGTTTTGGACAAAAAACCCGGTGGATAATTCTGAAACTGAATAGAAGAAGACGGTGCCTCACTGGAAGCTCCCAATGGAAAAGAAGACTTCATAGTATCTGCAATCTCATCAGAAACTAAAGAAGATGGAAGAAAACCCGAATTACTATTCGGGTTATCTCCCGTTCCTTGCTGCTGAAGAATTTGAACTTGATTTCCCATTAATGTAGCCGTTCTTCTGGGCTTTTCATTGTCTACTGCTGTGATTATGTTTTGATCTTGTTGATTATTCTGTTTCGTGGTTGAAGTCGTTGTTTTCAAGGTTTGTGGGTTCCAAGGAGGTAGTTCAGCGAGCTCGTCAATGGCGGATTTGGCTTTTTTGATAAGCCAATCCACAGCTTTGCTAGGACGGTCGTAACCAAGGCGGTCCTGAACGTCGTAGAACTGGATGGCGGTGTGAGCGGAGAGACGAACACGACGGTCTCGAGGACCTTTAGCGGTGCAAACTTTGCTGTGACGGTCTTTTCTTCCAATTGACCGAACAATGTGACCTCCTTGAACCTCAACGATCTCGCCTCCACTATGCTTTAACCCCAATCTTGACGATGTTGCAGCTTGGTGATTGCTTTCTCCCATTCTTCTTGCATGTTGGGTTAAGCTTGGATGTTTGTAGGTGCTGTTGAAGTAGTTGAGATTCAATTGGTTGAATTTAGAAATGAAATTTGAAGGTGAAGATGATTGGTTCGAGGATCCAGAAGGTTTTCGTATTGCAGCTTTAATGGCGGACACTGGTTATTGCTTCTTTACTCACTGTTCCTTGAAACCTGAAACTGTCGGCCCTGCCATTTCCATTATCACAAAGGACCCCTCCACCATAAGGCCCCTTCCACAGCTTCAAATCCCCACCCTAACCCATCATCTCTTTACTTTCTCCTTCCTTTCTCACTCAATCTATCTAAAAGCTTTTCCCAATTGGGCCTCTTTCTCTTCTATTCCACCCAAATGGGTTTTCAAAACAGTAACCACCCACTTCACCAGGACTGGTAATAAATTGTAGTTATGTACTAAATTTCGAATGTTAAGAACAAGTGGCTATTGGTTTAAGGGATTGTCTTTGTCTGGGAAGCTTTTGCTTTGATATTTTAGATGAATGAATTGGATTGATAGATCCTTTATTTGCCACCATCACAACTATTTGACAGTGACCCTTTCACAGGCTTTTATTTGCATTGATTCATTTAAGAAACATCATCATCTTTCCCATCTCCCAAACATAGCCGGCATCTCATCTCTCAAGGGCTTCTGCCTTTTTTCGCATTTCATTTTCTATAATAATAAGACTTTATCCTATTACATTTGACCAATGATAAAATCTAGACAATGATTACATTGACCGCTGGTTTTTGGTTTTGCGGACAATTAACTGTTTCAATATGGATTATGTTGGAACTTAGGGGATTAAGATTATTATAATATATATATATATATATACTCTCCTACTTATTAATTAATGCAATCTTTTGATAATCAAGAGATTTTACTATACTGATTTCTTGGAGTAATTAATATATTCAATTCTTCTCATTCAACACTTGTACCGGCAATTCTGTAGTGGCTATAGGAAGCCAAGATTAAATTAAACAATTCTTAATTACATTGTTTTTTTCTTTTATTACGGTTGGATTGGTTAGATCAAAAACCAAATGATATATTGGGGTTGAATTGCTTTTGATTGAACAACTCAATCAGTTGAATCGGCTTTTTTATTATAAATTTTGTAATAATTTCTAAAATTTTTATTTTTATGAATTTTTAAATAATTTATTTTATTGAAACTAGACCAATAATTGAACCAAATGAATCGAAAACAATTAATCGTTCGAGCATCGATCCATTTTTAAAACCACGACTAACAGAATCAAGAGGTGAAGTCGGATATGAAGCTAAAGTGGAAGTTAAAAAGAAAGCCCAGGAAAAGGAAGTGAGAGCTAAAACAGATAGGACGACAAGTAATAGTAGTAAGCATTATTGAGTTGAGATTTTGGTATGTGCTAAGATTAGAAGTTTCTATTAATAGGATAAGTGTAAATAATTGTATTGTGGATAATAGTTGAATCGTAATAGTATCATAAATAGATATCATACATTAAATTATGTTTAAATAATTATCTTTATGAAAAGAGAATTATCTTTTTTCCTCTCTTATTCTATTTTATTTTTCTTCTACTTCTTGTGCTATTTCTTTTAGTCACCGCTAATCTTTCTAGATTTGGTATCAAAGTAGTTCTATGATCTAATCAAAGAGTTGAGGATATCTAAGAAGGTAGTATTGATGATAGAGAGTACTAGATTGAACATACTGCAGGAACGAGTTCAAATGGAATCATTGAAGAAAGATGACACTGTGGTCCCAAAATGGTGGGAGGAATAAATAAAAAGCATTAATGCTAAATTTGTGCAATGATACATTAGTCAAATCCTTGAACTAAAGGCTTAAAAGCATGGTTTTTGAAACTTGAAACCGGACCGGGAATTTACTGTTATATCGTTCCAAAATAAGGGGGAGAATCAGTTTAATTGTAAATCGCGTATGAACCATAAACCGATAAAAAATCAGTTAAACTAGTTTTTATATTTTTGGACCAAATAAAAAAAACTAGCCCAAATCCATTAAAATTACTAAAAACCCCAAGTACCCAATCCAACTCAAAATAAAAAATGAATTAAAAATAAACTAAAATAACAAAAATAACTGTAAAATGGCTTAGAAATGAAGGACATGGGTAAATCTGCTTACATTCTGGGAGTAAAAATTACTCGAGATCGTTTTCAAAGGTTAATAGGTATTTTTTAGGAGTTATATACCAAGAAAATCCTCAAACAATTCAGATTGTAAGATTGCAAGCCAATTGACACTCTTGCCAGAGGCGAAACCCTAAGCAAAAGAATGTGTCCCAAAAAAGGTTCAAATGGAGAAAGTCCCTTACTCTGGTGTAGTAGGAAGCCTTATGTATGCAACAATGTGCACAAGGCTTGATATCTGTTATGCAGTTGGATTAGTAAGTAGATATCAATCGAATTCAAGTCATCCCCATTGGAAGGTAGTGAAAGGATACTTAAGTATCTGAAAGGTAATACAAAATATATTTTTTTCTATCAAGGATGTGACTTGAATTTGATTCGATATAAAGACGTTAATTTGGGAGGAGATTTAGATGAAAGAAAATCCACACCAGGATATGTTTTCTTATTAAAAAAAAAGAGTACAATCCCCTGGGCTAATAAGAAACATTATCACATCCCAAATTTTGGCATAGTAGTTTGGGGTTAGTAGAATTAGGTTATTAAATTAAGGGTTTGAGTCAAATACTAAAAATTAAGGTCGTAAATAAATAATTAAAGTTTTATTTTATTAACTAGATTAAAATGAAATTTAATTTTGAGGTCTAATTTGAAAAAATGGATTTTAATTGAGTGAGGACCTAATTGAAAAAGGGAAGAACCAAGGAGTGGCCAAAGAGGCAAATTGCCCAATTTTTGAAATTAGTGTGAGAATACCCACCGTCTTCCCCCTTTCCAAAAACCAAGACCAATTCAAACTTTCCCTAAATCCAAATCAAATATTTTTCCTTAAAATTAATTCATTCTTTCAAATTTATTAACCTCATAAACACCAAAATAACCCCCAATTTCAAAAGAAAATCACGTTTTCTTCCTCAATTTTGTTATTGTTCTTCTTGAGTTCAAATCTCGAATTAGAGTTGTAGGTTGTTGTTTTCAACGAATTAAGGTAATATTCTTACATTTTAGAATTAAATAAAGAGTGTTGTTAATTCAAATTGAGTTTTAAAAGATTATATGAAGATTTATTTAGATTTGATTTTTTAAAGCAAGTTTGGATTCAAAAATGGCAAATTTCAAAATTTGAGTAAACCTATATTTTCAAAGTGATTTTTTATTCATCCTAACCTAATTAGAAGGTATTTTACTTTAATTTGACAGTTCATAACTAAATTTTTAAGAATCAAACATTTTCCCCTTTTACATGTTCTTGAAAACTTGAATTTTTCGAAAATTTTAAAACCACAGATTTAAGTGAAATTAATGGTTTAGATATGAAATTAAATTGTATTTAGTATGTTTGAAATTGAAATTGAGGATTAGAAACGAGGTTAGAATGTCAAAACTTCAATTTCGACAAAACTAGCTAGTTTTTTATAGTAAGAAAAGAGAGGCTTGAATTGTGTTTTCTTTGATATTTAGTTGTGTTCAAGGCTATTTTTGATGAGTCTAGAATGTGTTTGTTATGCGTGTAAAGTGTCAGATCAATCGGGAGCCACTACGAGCAAGTCTAAAGGTAAGGAAAAACTTGTTTGAGCTTTTGGCTAGTAAACGGAAGCGTGATCGATGAGTGTCCGGAGTTGCTGTTGGTATGTGCGATTCATAGTGTTAATCGGGAGCTTATAATTAGCCTAAACCCCTATCTTAAGTTCCGAGAGTTAGTATTTTCTATATTTTTTGCCTTGTTGTAAAATTATGCCTAATGTATGACGAGTTGTGATATGTGATGCTATTACAATAAGTAACATGTGAGAAAACTTGTATGTGACATGTGATTTGTTATAACTAATTTTGATGCACACATATGAGATTTGATATATGATAGCTCAATGAGCATTATTATGGCACCTAAAGTGCAATTAAATGTGAATCCAATAAGCATGCATTATGTATGAGATTGTAATGTGAATTAATGAATATGAACAGAGGTCATGTGCATTAAAATAGTAATTAAATATGTATAATTGTGGATATTTTGGCCTTGAAACCGTTGCATATAGTTGACATGCCATAAGATTGTGAGTACTCACCTTTATGTTTTGTAATTTAGGCGTTGATACCTCAAGACAAGTTGGAAAGATAAGGGAATGTCGAGCAATGTTCCATTCCTCGGGACATGATGGTGTGTTGGAGAGTGTCTAGCTTAGCTACACTTTTGGGATATGTTAAACTCTTTAAGTCAATGGTGTGATGGAGATTTGTTTATCCAATGTGTGGAGATAGAGTCCACTTTTTACATTTTATAATCTCAAGCTGTCAAATTATCATTATTTGAATTACATATATGTGATATATGCTTTATGTAAATGCATGTGAGAGTATATGCTAGACTTGTGAGATAATGAAGCATGATTATATTATTTTGTCAAGATGAATATTTGGTTGTGAATGTGCCTTAGTATGTTCTTGCTTAAACTTACGTTGTTATTTCTACTTTGCGGTAATTCCGAACATTCACTAAGCTTACTTAAGCTCACACACTCCACATTAAATTCTTGCAGATAAGTAACTTTTTCGGTGTGAGCGGAGTGGAAAAGGAAGTGATCTAAGCAAGGAATAGTTTACAAGTAGGTGGTTTTGTGATTCTTTTGAACATACTAAATAAAGCCAATATGGGTTATAGTTACAATTATTATTGTCATCATCATCATTATTTCAAGATTAGACTTATGAATTGTTAATGTTGTTTTTGAACTTGAGATGTGGACAATTTTGATGCTTGAGATTGATATTAGCAATGCATTCTATAATTTGCTTGACGAATATGTGTTAATATGGCATGGAAAATGATTAAAAGATGTTAGTAGGTTTGATTGAATTAGTCAATACTTGTTTCATGAGCAAGAATGTTGTTTTAAGCATGAAGAACGTTTTAACTCGTGAATTTTTAGCATTTTGGGTAAAAACATCGATACTCGAGGACCAAAATATCGATACCATGAGAATGGAATTTTTTAAAAATCAACAGTAACCAAATTTGGTATCGATACTCGTGATAAAATATTGATACATCTGCAAAGGTATTAATAAAATGTTTTGAACCAAAAATTGGCAAAGAGATAAAACGGTATCGATTTTTACATTAGTACCGACATCCAACACATAAATATTGATACCTTTTTGTTTAGTATCGATACTCACGCTGGATTTTGTAAAATTTTCAAAATGGTTATTATTTCTCGAATAATTATAATTCTAATATTTATTTAAAATTTTAATTAATCATGATTTTATCTGTAACACCCCTCACCCGTATTCAACGCCAGAATAGGGTTACAGAGCATTACCAGACTTATAACACATATAACTGTACTTTTATCATACATTCGATCAATTCATACAATTCTTATTGAATCTCAATCAATTTGTCCCTTATAATAGCCTACGATGCCTAAAACATGTTTTAGAAGCAATTCGGGACTAAACTGATAACTTAAAAAAACTTTCACGAAACTTTAAAAATTTTACTCAAAACAGAGGACACACGCCCATGTGGGTAGGCCGTGTGTCTCACACGACCACCAAACACGCCCGTGTTATAAGCCGTGTGAAAACAGGGGGTACATACAGACTTGGGTCACACGGCCAACCGCACGCCCATGTGTCTAGCCCATGTGCCCTTCGAAGCGGGTACACACGCCCGTGTGCCAGGCCGTGTGCTAGGCCGTGCCAATCTTGTAGGGTATACTGACTTATGCAACACGGCCAAGTCATACGCCCGTGTGCTAGGCCGTGTGCCAATTAGGGGTGTATACTGACTTGTACCACACGGCTGAGACACACGCTCGTGTGGACAAAAATAGGCTATTTACCAAGCCAATTTGCCACCCAAATTTGGCATATACCTACACAACCAATATGGCACCAATTCAAAGTCTAAATAAACATCCAAATTAACCACAATTAAGACTAATTCATACCATATCCAATAATAATTTTCCAACATGCTTATAACTCCAAATCTTACTTTATCAAAGCATACCAAAATACATTTACAATTCAACTAGTTAAACCTTAACTTAACATGCATCATTTTGCAGTAATTCACAAGCATAATACCAATTCCATAAATCTCATAATATAAGTCATTTACACATCCATTCATGAACTTAATTATCAACCATATATGCACATAAATGAACATAGCCAAATACACCAAATTAAGCCAAATTTCATGGCTATATATATACAAACCAAAACATGAACATAATCCTATGCATGCCATATGACCAAACCATGAGATCAAAAGTACCAAAATGAAGGTTGGATAGTGTGATGTAGCCTCCGAAAATTCCCAAATTCGAGCTAGCTTTGAAATCACTATAAGACACAGAAAAATAAACAAAGTAAGCTATAAAGCTTAGTAAGCTCGTGAGAAATATACTCAACAAATCATAATACATAAATCGTCAATTTGAACTATATAACATATAATTCATGATAACAACAAACCTTCCATATACTCAATCATATGCTTATTTGCAAATTCATAACTTCTTCTATTTGAATTTCATACTTTACATGTACATACCTGTACAATTTCATAACGAACTCATACCTTTTTGGAATACTGTCGAATACTCGATATCTCGCACACTAAGTGTCAATACATAGCCGAAGCTATTATAATCTCACACACTAAGTGCCTTACATAGCCAAAGCTATCTCGGTCTCGCACACTAATTGCCATATATAGCCGAAGCTATTCCGAATCGCACACTAAGTGCCATATATAGCCGAAGCTATCTCGAATCGCACACAAAGTGTCATATATATATATCCGAATCGTCGTCAAACATGACTATAATCTCATATACACAATTTATGCAATATTAAAGAATTTAAAGCATAATTGTAGCAATGCTTATCACATACGAACTTACCTCATATATTAAAACGGTGCATCGAGTTGATTAGTCGATAACTTTCGTTTTTTCCCGATCCTGATTCGAATTTTGTTTTTCTAGATGTAAATATATTCAAAATTAACTCATTTAATCAACTATTTATTCAATTCAATCCAATATATATTAGGGCTATTTTACACATTTACCCCTAACTTTCATATTTTTCACAATTTAATCATTATCATATAAAATTGCAAATTCATGCAATTTAGTATAAACCCATGCTTAGCCGAATTTAATACATGTTACTAGCAGCCCATATTTTCAATTTATTCACACTTTTAACCACCATATTTTACATTTTCTCAATTTAATCCCTTTTTGACATTTTTGTCAAAAAATCACTTAACAAAACTTGTATAACTCATAATAAATATTCATAATCTATCATCAAACATCAAAAATCATATATATTCATCAATTGAATCATTCAAAATCTTTAAAAATTTTGCAAATTAGTCCCTGGGCTAGCTAGTACTAGTTGCAACGATCACAAAAACATAGAAATCATTAAAAACAGGACAAAACACATACCTAATTGCATCAATTTGTCTTAGCCGAATGAAGAACCCTAGTATTCTTTTTATTCTTATTCAATTTCAATTAAAAGATGAAAGAATAAGAATTATAATTGATTTTGTTTTAATTATCTATCATTTATTAACCGTTTTACCATTTTAACCTTAAAATAAATTCAAATTTTCATTTATGCCAAACCATTAACATCCACTAACATACTAATGGTATATTTAAAACTTAAGGACCTAAAATTTAAGGTTCTATAGCTATTAGACACCTTTAGCTATTAAAACTCAAGTTTTACGTTTTACGCGATTTAGTACTTTTTACCGAATTAACCAACCAAACGATAAAATTACTTAACGAAACTTTCACACAATAATTAAATCATGTTGTAAAAATTAAAATAATAATAAAATAAATATTTTGACCTAGTATTTGTAGTCCCGAAACCACTGTTTTGATTTATCCAAAAACGGGTTGTTACATCATCTCTAAAGGTTGATAGCTGTAGTCGTTGCTCTTATTTGTAATTGTGTATGCATGTGTATAAGTTTTGATAGTTGTTGTAGCATCCTATAACTCGGGTCTAACAATCTGACCGGTTGAGGAGTGTTACAAATAGAATTGTATTGCATTATCCACAATGGAAGTTGAATTTATGGTAATTTCAACTACAATACAAGAAGTGGTATGACTTAAACAATTGTTGCCTCATTTGGGATTTGGCAAAGATGCATCATGAGAGCTAGTGAATTATGATAGTCAAGCTATAATTACATTCACTAAAGATCCCAAAAACCATTGAAGAACTAAGCACATAGATATGAAGTACAATTTTTACTAGACATAGTTTCACATAAAGAAGTCAACATACAATACATATTTATGAAAAATATGGTTGTAGGCGCATTTACGAAACCAACCACTAGAGATTTATTTAATGAGCATGCTATATAACAGTCCGTTTTCAGTGATGTCGAAAATAGTGGTTTCAGGACCACAATTCTGACGAGTGAATTATTATTTTATTATTCATTTAATGTCTACGGGATTGTATTAAGGTCGTTAATTAAGTAAAAAGGACTAAATCATAAAAAGTATAAAAGTTGAGTCCTATTAGTTAAAGGGGTCCAATGGTTATGAAATCTTAAACTAAAGGACTTGAATGGTAAATATATCATTTAAAGAGATAGTAGATGTGCATGGATAAGGTTTTATTGAAATTTTTATAGATTTTAAAGGTTAAAATGGTAATTGAATAATTTCAACCTAAATCAAATAAAACAAAACTTGTTTCATCTTCTTCATTTGGTCTCTCCCACTAAAATCACCATTAGAGAAGAGGTTTAGGTTTGGCTAAGCTCCTTTTGGTGCATGTAAGTGTATTCAAGCCCGTTTTTAATGATTTTTATGTTTTTTAGTTCGTTTTAGCTTAATCTAGCTAGCCCGGGGGTTAATTTGCAAAAATGTTACAGGTTGAGGGACTTTCCATGTTTTTTTTTGAATATTTTTTAAAGTTATGTGATAGATTATTTATCTTGGTTGTGAAATAAACAAGTTTTGTTAAGTGATTTTTATTATATTTTGGAAATAGGGATTAAATTATTAAATGTATAAATCCATGGGTTTTGTTGTGAATTGTTGATAAATATGAGTTGTTTTAAGGTCCCTTGCAACATGGGTTAAGTTGGATTTAGGTTAAAATGGTTAGATTTTAAGTTATGAGCTTAAGGATTAAATTGTGAAAAGTTAAAGTATTAGAGGTAATTTGCTAATTATTAGAGAGCACATGGTCGTGTTGTAACACTCTTTACCCGTATTCAACGCCGGAATAGGGTACGAGGCATTACCGGACTTAAACTCAAACAAACTTTCAAAACCAAGACATGAACTTCCACTCAAATTTAAAACTTTTTATAAACATTCATTTTGTCCCTAAAACAAGCCTACGAGGCCCAAAACATACATTGAAAGTGGTTCAGGACTAAAACGAGAACGTTAGAAAATTTTACAGTGCTTAAAATTTTTTTCACCAAAATAGGGTCACACGCCCGTGTGGCTTAGGACACGCCCATGTGGGCAGGCTGTATGGTCACACACCCGTGTAACTCTCTGTTTATGACGTCATCAACAAATTGAAGTCACACGGCCAAGGCAAACACCCGTGTGTTTAGGCCGTGTGGTCGAATAAATTTTTATAATTTTTCATAAAGTTGGTGCAGACTTCACATGGCCAAGGCACACACCCGTGTTCGAGGCCGTGCCTTCCACACGGCTGAGACACACGCCTGTGTCTCTGCTCGTAGTCTCGATACTGAGCATTCTATTTTGCAACAATTAAGGTGCAGGGGACACACGACCGGAACACACACCCAAAAGGCAAGCCGTGTGTCACACACGACCTAGACACACGCCCGTGTGTCTACCTGTGTGGACAAAAATAAGGATATTTACCAAGCCTTTTTGCCACCTTTTCATGCACAACCTAGACAACAACAGATAATACCATTCCAGGTATAAACATACAACCAATTCAGTGACAACCAAGGGATCCACACATCATTTACATACTTATTAACTCAAACCATGCAATTTCCACATCCATGAAAGACATCATCACATGCACATAAACTTAAACTAATGTTCGCCAATTTCAATGGTTATTTACAAAATGTAACATCAACCATACTTGACACTTAAGAATTTGGACATACATTAACATCATTTATGCACCACTTGAACATCCTAGGCCATTCCAATGGCTAAGTCACAAAATATTACTTACAAGCCTTCATTTATACCAAGTAGCTTATACATGCCATTATACCAAAATGAATCATTTAGCTATACCAAAAGGAGATTTATGGATAGTGTGATCTTGCTCCGATCGAATCCTCCAACCTTCGCGAGCCTTACGATCACTATAAAACAAGGAAAAGTAAAACAGGGTAAGCATTTTCATGCTTAGTAAATTCGCGTAATAGAAAGAAAACTTACCGGTCATAATTACTTAATAAGCATACATACGCATTCATTCCATCAATAATTTTGACAAGTTACCTCAATACATTCACTCATTAAACAAGTTACTCATACACATCATGAAGTATTCAAACCAACATAGATGAGCTCACCATAATATAAACTTTCATATAATTTCACAATTTCCAATTTTCAAGATTTCTTTTAATTGAACTATTGTAAATCTCGATGGGGACTCGGGTAGTATACTCGAGGTATACATGTCAATCGTCCGACAATTTACATCCAGAGTGCTCTTTGAGCACATACTCAGAGAGCACACTCTCAAGCCACATTTATAAAACAGGATTACCAGTCTAGGCTAAATCCTGTCTTTAGCATTCGCTCATAAGAGCTTATTCAGGATTACCAGTCCAGGCTAAATCCCTTCGATAACGTTAGCTCTAATGAGCCTACTATGGATTACCCGTCCGGGCTAAATCCATTTCATGACATTTTCTCAAGAGAGTATAGCTCAGGATTACCCATCTGGGCTAAATCCTTTCTATGTTATTTTTGTTTAGTTCAAGGAAATTATTATAATCCATCGAAATACAATGTTCAACCGGGACAATGACATTTTATTAATGTTTTCCATCTTATGATTATTTCATAGTGTGTATCATTACATATATATTATCTCAATCACACAATTCAATTAAAACATAATAACATACCAAATTAAATTACACGAACTTACCTTGAGAATGGTTCGTATTCGAACTCAACTATTTCAAGACTTTTTGTTTTCCTCGATCTAGGTCCGTAATCAGTTGGTCTGGGTCTATATAAGCAAATTCGACTATCAATTCATCGTTTTACACATACATTTACATTAATTTGCATCCTATACAAAATTACCATTTTATCCCTAACTTTTTAACATTTTACATTTTAGTCCCTAGGCTCGTAAAATGAAATTTGCTCAATTTCTTGGTAACTCAAGCCTAGCCAAACCATATAAATGCTCATATCAGCCCAAATTTTCCATTAAATTAGACTTTTACTTCCCATTTTACAACTTTTTACAAATAGGTCCTTTTTATGCATTTCCATCAAAAATCACCTAGTAAAAGTTATTTATTATACATCAAACTTTCATTTTATACCATAAAACATCAAAACACATGCATGTCATGCATGGATAAAATTTTAAACATGAACCCTACTTCAAAATAGTGGTAGAAATGGAAAGATCGGGTGAATACGACTTCAAAAATGTAAAGAGCATTAAAAATGGGGCTAGAATGCACTTACAATCAAGCTTGAAAGTTGAACAAAACCCTAGCTATGGTTAGCTTGAGATTTTCGGGCAAGGGTTGAAGAAGATGGACAAATTTTGGCTTTATTTTCCCTTTTTATTCTTTTATTAACCAAATAACCAAAATGTCATTTTTGCCTTTCTTTGAAATTTTATCTCTCCATGTCCATTTTTGTCCACTAACTTAAAAAATTGTCTAATTACCATCTAAGGGCCTCTAATTTAAAATCTCATTAGCAATTGGACACCTTTAACATGTAGAACTCAACTTTTGCACTTTTTACGATTTAGTCCTTTTGACTAAATTGAGTGCCCAAACATCAAAATTTTCGAACGAAATTTTCACAAAATCATTTCGTGAAACTGTAGACCATAAAAATATAATAAAAACAAATTTTACTGTGTCGAACTTGTGGCCCCAAAACCACTGTTCTAACTAGACCTAAAATCGGGATGTTACACGTGTCATCTGTTTGTGTGTTACACACGACCGTGTGTCATCCCATGTGGTGAAAAATGCGTCTTTTGGTGCAAGTTACCAAAACCAATCTTCCAAATAAACCAAACATATACATTTATCATATAAGAATCCTTAATCAACTAACCAACTACCTCATTGACACCATTTCACAACAAGGTTATATAAGCATTATCAACCATTCAAGTCAATTGATACAATTTCATACCATTTCTATCACACTAGTCCAACCCTTTTCACAATCAAATATGACCATCTGAAAACTTCAACCATTTGTAAACCATAATACCATTTTGTATATTTTGGGCACTTTAATAAGTCATCTAAAAACCAACCACATTCATAGTTCAAACACATGAAAAACTCCCAATTAAACACATATACACTTCAAGCCCTATATACATATTATACACACATTCAAAACAAGCATTATATATAAACCATTTCATCAACTTACAAAATAATACTTAACCATATTAAAACCAATTTGTATACCTCAAAATCGAGCTTTAAACGATAGAAAAACTACTGAATCAATAACAGGATAGTGTGAGCTCCTCGAGGATAGGCTAGATACGTTCTGCAAGTTGGCGATCTACAAGAAAAGGTAAAAGAAACAGAATAAGCATTACAAATGCTTAATAAGCTTATAGGTATTAAACCAAGTAACTTACCTCAGGTTATAATTAAACATTACATGCCAGTTAGCTTGGTAAAGTTTGTCTATCATAGCAAATCAAATATAAAAAAGGTGAGTTAACATTTAACTTCATCATAGAACATTTCAATATGAAATAAACTAAATCACCTAAAAGCATATTTCAAATACCATTCTTAAAACTAATTCAACATTTAACCATATGAACATCATTCTCTTAATATCATATCATTCCATCTATTTATCAATTATACATCCAATTTCAATTTAATGTCAATTACTATATCATTTCCATATTCAAATTCTGAATCAAGTTCAATGATTAATCACATTTCTATATCGACCCTCCAGGCTTGTATAATTGATTCGTATGATTTTTCACATGCCATCGATATTCTTTAATCGCAATATGTATACAAATCATCAAATCATAATATCAACCCAATTCAAATATCATTTATCGAATTTTCATTTTATACCCCTATTAATCTAACTCTGAATTGAACGAATGCAAGGATCCAACCAATCACACTAGTTTGGCACCCAATGCCTCATCAGATAATGCCAAAGTAAATAGTTTGCGCCTAGAGCTCACCAATGTGTTTGGCACCTAGTGCTTTATCGACACATAGTCGAAGTAACCCTGAACTCTTCCTATCCAGTGCCATGCCAACTATAACCAACTCTACCCAAACAAATAATAATGTAACAATTTACTCAATTTCATTTATAAGCCAATTTCTCAATTCAATGTTGTCATTTCATCAACCACTTATCAATTTGTAAGCATAACATTATTATTCATCTTATCAGAAAGCCAATTTTGCAATTACAACAATATACAATATTTCCAAATCAATTCAATTTAGTCATCTATCTCAAAGATCAAACATAATCATATCAATTTGATTCAATTCAACTAATAAATTTCATATTGCAATTCATTATATTCAATTTATTAGTCAAATTGTCAATTCTTTATGATTTAATTCATAGCTTACATTTTTGTACCAAATCGTAAACAATCAAAATTTCAATTAAACACATTTACAATTATAATTTTAAATACATAAAATTTTAACACAAAAAAACTGTATGAACTCACCTAGTCAAAATAGCAAGTGATTAATTCTCTAAGGACTAATCAACAAATTTGTCTTTTTCCCCGATTAATTTCGATTTGGTCCAATTCCAATCTATACAATTATTCAATTCAATTTATCAATTTCAACCCTTTTATTTCATCCAATTATAAATGTATATCAGCAAAATTTTATTTTTTGGATGTCCCTAAAGTTTTGCATTTTATTCAATCTAATCCCTAAAATCGAAACTATCATAATTTTCACATTTAAGCCTTGTTTTTCATTAAGCTTTCAATTTCATACTTGTACAGCCCTCTAAATTCAATAATTATAGAAATTTCATGTTAATTTTAAAATATTTTCATTTTAGTCCCTAACCTCATTTAATTTCAAAATATTTTCATTTTAGCCCCTAAACTCAAAACTAACAAATTTTACTTTACAAATTAGTCCTATTACATTTTTAAGCTTCAAATCTTACCATTAAACATAAAAAATCTAAAAAAATCATCAATGGTAACATTTTAAAGCTTTAACAATTTTACAATTTAATACTTGAGCTAACTATATTAAACTACAACGATATTAATAACATAAAAATTACAAAAATCGAACTTGAATACATACCAATTTGAAGGACCAAAAGTTGATACACATGAAACCTTATTTTTCCCCTTTTAGCTACGGGTGGAGAAGAAGAAAAGATTAACAATAGCTATTTTTTTCTTTTATTTTAACATATATACATACTCTAATAATTGATTAATCCTAATTTATTTAATTAACTAAAATTAAATCACTTTAATCATAATTAACATGTTTTGTGGATGCTAGTTTTCATCCATCACCGGTTGTCAAAAAGGGAGGGTCTAATTACTCATCTAGTCCTTCGGCTAATTAAAAATTTATAGTGATTTTATTTTTACAACTTTTATGATTTAGTTCTTATACCTTAACTAGTCATTAATTTGACAAAATTATCTATCCAACATTCAATTCAACAATAAAATAAATTCTTAAATATTTAATTAAAATTTTACTATCTCAGTTTAAGAAAATGAGGTCTCAATACCTCATTTTTCAATACCAATGACTTTAAGGTCAATACACTTATACCTTAAATAACTATCCAATTAATAAATTCATCAGACCAATATTCAAAATAATATTATAATTGACTTGTAAGTATTAATTAATAACATTTATAAACTCGATCATCAGAGAACAAGGTTCTGAAACTATCGCCTCTGACAACACTGAAAAACAGATTGTTACAGGATCATTAAAATATTAATCTATAAATAGTTATGGAAGTGTGTAAAACTACTTTATTTTAACATCGTGTAAGTGGATTCCTTCCCTAAATTAAGTTATACAAATTTATTTATTCATTAAAATTTTAATTATATAAATTAAATTTATAGTAATGAATTTTAAATTGCCTCATGAGTTGATAGACTGACTAATAATGTTAAATATATTAGTTAAAAATGAAAAATATACACAAAGTTGACTTGCCTTAACATTAAAAAAAGGTTGAATATTTTAGCTATCAATTCTTAATTTTATTGTTATTTTTGTGAAAAAAAAAATAGTGGATTCAACTGCACTTTATTATTATTATTATTTTTTTTTATCCTTCCAAAACACCAACCTCTCTTGGATAACTCACAACTTTCGAAGACCATTAAACTAAAGCGATTCGTGTTTTACATTAACTATAGCGTAAAATTGCATACTTTTTTTTAATTATGGATTAGTTTTGTGGATAGAAAAATTATAAAAATATTTTTTAATTTTTAAATTAAGAGATAAATACGTTTTAATATGTTTAAATTTATGTTTTCTTATACTGATAATAATATTTATATTAACTGAGTTAAGACTTAATCATTATATATATATATTATAGTGTAACTTTTTGTGTAGGAAATAATAAAGACCTATTCTTCCTTGAAATTTTATTTTATTTTTCCCATTTTCTATGAAAGTTGCAATGAGGTCATGGCTTAGCAAAATCCTTCAATTGCTTTCAATCCTTTTAGACTTCCATAAACGGTGGAAATTATGAGACAATATTGTGTTTCTCACTCCAATCAGTGCATGTCCATGTCACTTACTATTCATATCTATCTTCAAGGATGAAATTAGAAATTTTTTGAGAGAAGTCAGAATAAAATTGTATATTTTTATAATAATAAAAGTGAAATTTTATCATTTTAATAATTTATATATTTATAATTTTTGAAGGATTAAATTATTTTTTTGTCATTCTTAAGGAGGCCAAAGTATAATTTTACCATATATTAATTTAAATTTTTTAAGGATTAAATGTGAAATTTTCTATTTTAGGGGAGCCGAGAGCCTTGCCAGCCCCATTAGCTTTTTCCCCTGTCTATATTCTTCGTATTCAAATAAATTATTGTTTCAAATATTTATAAATTAAAATTTTAGAATTTATTTAGATATAAATTCAAAATTAAGTATTGTTTACATACAGATTACTATAAAGCTCATCATGCTTCAAGAAATAAAATTGAAGTATTAAACCTGATATTTATAGATTAATGTAAGATAATTCATAAAAGAATGAATGTAGAGTTAAACTTAAATGAAATACAACACGAAAATAATATAAACTCTCTGATGTTTAAAGCTTATATAAATTCATAACGCTTTAAACACATAAAAAATACCATAGACATAGCAAAAACATATATATTTTCTTTATTACAACAAATTACAATATGAAATTAATACACAAATTATCTTCCAAACTATGAAATAACACACAAAATATTATGTATATTTTACTATCAAAATTTACAGAAAACGAATTATTAATATCTAAAATATATATACTTATAAAATTTTGACTACAAAAAAGTAATGTAAACATAAACATAGAACAAAAATTTAATGAATAAATTAATATTGCAAATCCCACATAAAACCCATTCGTTAAATGTATAATATTTAAATATTTAAATATTTAAATATTTAAATAATTTAAGAACAAATTCTTCACTACTACACTAATAACCATTCTTAAATAAACTTTTAATATAAAATGTTTTCTCTCACCAATTTTATATATTTATACTATTATTTAAGTCTATAATTGAGTTAGTGTCAAGAGTTAACCAGGCACCAACTTAGTTACCCTCAGTTTGAGGAATTACAAAAATATCCTTTTGTATTTAAAACAAGTTATATTATTTGTGGGTACCTTAGTATTTTTATTTTTAAAGAATGACATATGAAAGGATTTGAATTTGCATCAATTGCATGATTAAAACCTTAAGTTACCATTCAACCAATTTTTTTTTTATTTTGTTATACATTTTAATTTAATTATGTATATTTTATTACCTCCATCAGTTGTATATCTATGCTAAAATTTATAACTAAAATTACAAAAATGATTTTTCATATTCAGAACAAATTATATTAGTCAAGGGTACTTTAGTTTTTTATTTTAAAAAAAAAATATGATACGCCAATTACAGTAATAAAACTTTTAATTTACTACTCAACTAAAATTTTATTTGAATATTTTTATATATTTTAAGCTTATTATGCACATTTTGTTGTATTAATAAAACTTTGATTGGGTTGGTGTCACGATTCAATTGGACACATATTATTTATTGTAAGTATGGATAAATCGTATGAGATGATAAATCAAAAGTTTACTAGTCCAAATATACTAATTAGTTGGCATGATCGGTTAGCCCATCCTGAACAATAATGATGCAATAAGATAAAAAATTATGTGAATATTTATTAAACAACCCGAAGATTCTTTATTTATCAAGTGTTGCTTGTTCTTAAATAAGAATTATTAAATCTCACCATCAAAAGTTGAAATTGAATCTCTTGCAATTCTGAAAGAATTATGAACCAAGTTATCCAACAAGTGGATATTTTGATATAATTGTGGTGGTTGCATCTACAAGTTAATCACACGAGAGTTATCAACTAGCAACCTATAGTTTGCGAAATTTCTTGATTTATTTAAGAACAATACTTTCAAATTATGCAACCGGGAGACAATTCTTGCTTATGTTGGTGAGTTTTTTTCTCAAATTTTCAATGATTATTGTATATTAGATTGTTAGAATGAGTAAGTATCACAAAACCTAATGTTTATGCGTATAAATAGTTTAACATAATTAATGATTCAATGCCTTTAGTTAGTAGTTAAACCATATATTTTAAGAACAAAACTTTTTGTATATATATAAGGATATGATATTTTATATGAATCAACACTTGTAGGCATCATGCCAATAAGTTTTGATAAATACTCCCCATTACAATTAGCTTTTGGTCAAAAGTCGAATACAACCCATTTTAAATTTTTTAAATGTGCGATATATGTTTAAGTTGTTCCACCATAATGCACAAAATGGGTATTCAAAAAAAGTTGGGAATATACATTAGTTATAAGTCTCCTTGTATTATTAAATGTGTTGAATAAATTGGAGATTCAATTATAACATGATTCGTGATTATTATTTGATTTGATACTTTTTCCAACATTAGGGGAAAGAGAAATAATAGTTGGATAAAATAAATTACTTGGAATGAATTATCATTATAGAGATCTTCATAAAAAGTAAATTGAACCAGAAGTTCAAGAAGATAATTCACTTTATTACAACTTAACAATTAGATGCATTTAATAGTTTGATGAACCAAATGTTATATACCAACTAATGTTTTAATTTGAATTGAAGTCTTAGTAGGACAACTTGTTAGGCTAATTGAAGGTAATGCATGTCTAAAGCATGGTAGATCGATTGGTTCCAAAGATGAAAATTCTTGTAAAAGAAAAGAATAAATTTACATGGTCATATAGTAAAGACATGTGCTCTTAAAGAGACCCAAGACATAACTAATTATTAAAACTCTTCAGATACCTAAAAATAGAAACAATGAAAATAAAGAGATCTTATTAAGTTATATCAATACAAGAAAATATGGAACCTTGAAATAGAAAAGTTGTCGACGACGATATTGTATGCAGTAATATTATTGAGACAATGAAAGAAAATGAGGACCTTGAAAAAATATATTGAGAAATATAGACATGGAAAAACTTGGCTAAAATGGGAAGACGCAATTCAAGTAGAATTAGATTCGTGAAGTTCTGGACTAGTAGTCCAAACATCTAAAGGTATAAAGTCAGTGGGATACTAATTGAGTAGTTTTGCAAAAACGAAATAAGAAAAATTAAATTTTTCACTAAGTCCTGGCATTGGAAAAATATTATTTATGGTGGATGCAATAACTAAATAATAACAACAAAATATTAGTAATATAATAACAAAATGGCAATGAAACAATAGCAAAACAGCCGATTCGAGCCGAGCCTAGACAAAAAAATCCTATATAAGGCTCAGTCCTTTTAGAAAGTGGACCTTATTTTTTGTTTAAGCCCATTTATTGAACCTATTTTTTTTAAATTCTTTCACTTTTCGAATGGGCCTTTAAACATGGGTGGACCCAGCACATGATAAGTTCTAACTTCAACTATATTTATTATTATAAATGAATTATGTTTACTATTATTTTTATTTGTAAAAACTTAACAATGATATATTATATCATATTTTAACGATTACATTATTTTAATGTTTAATTAATTATTTATTAATTGAAAAAAATTAAGAGTTTGTATATTATTATTGAGTTTTTTTTATAGTTATTATTAAAATTTTTATCACATGCATATGCGTGGAAATTATGTATTTAAAATATATATGCTAGTTTGAAAATAACATATAATTTGAAACTAATTAATAATAACACATGAAATATATACGATATAAAATAAAAATAAATTAAATTGCTAGTAAAACGATATTTAAATATTTAAATATATCATATTAAGAATGTTAAATGCACTACAATTGTTTATCATAGTTGTGACACCAAGTCGATCAGCAACATTATCAATACATACAATTGATGAAGGTAACAAATAGGTGTTAAGCCAAAAAAAATTTCTAGACAAGTTGAAATTAGGTTGTATATTTTTATGAGAGTTAAAATGTAATTTCACAATTTTAATAATTTATATCTTTATATTTTTTAAATAATTAAATCAAAATTTTATCATTTTGGAGGGATTAAAATGTGATTTTACTTTTTTATTAAATTAAAATCTTTTAAATTTAAAGTGCTAAAGTGTATTTTAATTTTAGAGTGCCAGCCTCTTGGCGTTGCCCCTATTAATAAAGTATGCATAATACAATTAAAATGTAAACATTACTATTAAGCCTAATTTCTGCCCAAGCCCAATCAAATCAGCCTAAATTAAACACCCCACTAAATCGACCACTAATTCCATCACCCTGCTAAACCATCCACTACCTCCATCACCCTCACACCCTACTAAACCATCTACTACCTCCATCACCCCCACTAACTCCATCACCCTACTTGTTATAAGTTGTAAAATTTGACTATAAAAGCCATGGAAAAACT
Organism: Gossypium anomalum; assembly: GCA_025698475.1. Taxonomy (NCBI): domain Eukaryota; kingdom Viridiplantae; phylum Streptophyta; class Magnoliopsida; order Malvales; family Malvaceae; genus Gossypium; species Gossypium anomalum. The sequence goes on from CM046968.1 coordinate 79,378,901, forward strand.
ATTGTAAGGGGGGAATTTTTTAGAGAATACACATACGAAATCAAAGAGAATACAAATCAGATTTTTAAGGCAACTTTTTATATTATTCAATTTTGTTTACTTTGGCATTCACATTTTTTCTTTACACAAACGAAAGAAGGGAAAAGAGAGGGAGTTTACCTCTAATTTTATTTCCTTTCTGATTTGGCCCCAAAGTTTTCATTTTTAATTCAATTTAACCCTTTTTTTATTTTTGTTATTTTACTATTAAATTAATTAATTTGAGCTTTATTCTCATTATTTTTATTTTTTTATTTTCTATTAATTTAATTAATTTGAGTTATGTTTCATATTATTATATTATTTATTTATTATTATATATTTATTATGTAAATATATATATTTTTAAGCGAAGTTAATTATTTTAAATATAAATTTCTATTATACATAGACTTATTATATATTTTTTTTATACCATTGTTTATTATCGGTTACCATTTTTATATCAAATTATTATTATTTACTATTTCTCACTATTACTAATTTAACATTGTTATTCCAATTTTTTTTTACTATTATCCCCCATATTTAATGTTATCGTCAACATATTTTTTGTTATTATCATCATGTTTTTAATATTATTGTTAATACTATTAGCACAATGTTTATTACATTATTGTATTTATTATTACTATTGTTTTATTAATTATTTCTATTAATTACTATTATTATTATTATTTATTATTTATATATGGTTAGCATTATTCTCATATTATTATTTTCATGTTGTCTATTATCATCATTTTTAAAAAAAATCTATATCCTTAATTCATTTATCCATTGATCTTCTCTCAAAATTTTTCAAAATAAAGGCAATGTTCTGTATTTAAAGAATTCGAAAAATCATGCCCTAACGTACTGGGTTTCGCTTTCTTTGTTTGTCTTGAATATTCGAATATCTTCTTACCAGTTCACTCTAAAAAATTTTCAAAATAAAGGCAATGTTCGGTATTTAAAGAATTCGAAGAATCGTGCCCTAACGTACTGGTGTTCGCTTTCTTTCTTTGTTTTGAAAATTCGAATATCCTCTTAAGGCTAAGACGCACGTTTTAAAGGCCAGCTCACAATTGAGGGTCAAAAATGTTGTGTCCTAACGTACTGGATGTAATGTTTTGCCTTGAGGTGAGATGGTCTTTAATACACATTTGACTTACCTAAATGTTTTAAAAGTCAATAAAAGGAGGATCGCGTTTTGAACTCTGTCCAAATCTTTAATTTTCGACATTAAGACACTAAATAATCAATCAAGTAACAATTTTGGGCATGTCGAGGGTGCTAATCCTTCCTCGAACGTAATTGACTCCCGAACCGGTTTTCTATTTTCGCAGGCCAAAATCGTCGTTTTGAAAATTTTATTTATTTATTAAAAACGACCGTGTTTTGAGGTGATCCAATCACACCCTATTAAAAACGATTGGTGGCAACTCCCAACTTTTTGTTTTCAAAAGTCGATTTTCCGTTTTCAATAAAATGGTTTCGACAATTACATTAAGATAAAGCTTTGGTATAGTGGTAAAGTTAATATTTCATTGAGTTAAATAACTTCGGTTTAAATTCATCTCATGCAAGTTTTTGGAAAAATTTCATAGTTTTACTAATCGAGTTGGTGCTCAATTTATTTGTGACATCGATTTAATCAAGAATTAATTGACCTTTTAAAAAATTTAAAAAATAAAAATACTTTCAAATAATATATTTTGTTTTAATTAAAAATGAAATTTGTAATATTTTTCTACTTGAGTTGATAATTTATTCACTCGTAAGAACAAGTTAAGGATATATAATAATATAATATACATGGATAAATCTTAAATTTATACATAAGTTTTAATTTAATATGCAATAGTATATATGAATTTTAATTTGATATTGCAATATATAAATATAAAATAATATTTATCAATAATTATGTTAATAATTTATAAGAATTGGATCAAATAAAAAATTTATATATAAAATTATATAAAATCAAAATTAATTATACATTAAATAATAATTTATTTATAATTTTAGATTAATTCCTCATGTATTTACCTAATAAACGAGAGTGGGAGAAGGACTTTCCACATAAGAGAGTACGACGACCGACTAACGCACTAACAGACAAGAAAGTGGGTCTAAAACGTTCGATCACTGGAGGCTAATCGTGCGATTGAACTACAGTAATGGCCACTATACTTAACTTGAACAAAAAGCAGCCACTTTTTTTTTTTTTTTTGTTTTTCTCATCATCATCGATTAATCTAACGGTTTCAATAACTTTTGGGGTTTAATCGAATGGTTCAAGTTCAAACATAAAAAAAAAAGTTTCTTTTTTCCAAACCTTAACTATTTTGTCATTGAAAGTCCTTTAGATTCCTTTGGATGACTTTGTATGCAAGTCGCTGCAGAAAAAAAGAGTAAAGTGTAGAGGAAACTGCTATGCAGCTTGACTCGGGATTGTGAACCAGGTGAAGTATTCGATTTTACTTGAATCAGATTCTTTTCATCCTTTATTTATTTTATTATTTTTGATGTTTGTTCTCTCTAAAGATTTTATGGGCTTATTTTCTCTATTTTTTATTTCATTTTTGTCAGCTTGTTAAAAAATCTAAATCCGGGTCTTTAGTATTTTGATCTGCAAAGCAATTGGACCTTTCAGGTAAGTGATCCTTAGTCATGCATTCTCGAGTTTCAAATCATGAGGCTTCAAACAAACAAATAGGTTGTAAAGGGGAATTACGGCAAATTCGAAAGAAAAATAACAAAAATAAGAGTGAAGCAAGAGATCAGCAATTAAAGAAGGTAAAGAAATCTGTTTTGATGATTAGGTTTTTCTCTATCTGCTTTAATTATTTTTTAAGCTTTTTGTTGTGCAAAATAATAGTAAAGAACAAATGTTTTGCAGAAAGAATTTGAGAGTTTGAGGGCAGAGAATGGTAATTTGGAGGAACTCATCGAATGTTTAATTGCTGGTTGCCGGCAAGTTCCTGCAACTGATCTTCAGAGACAAGAAATTTCTGTTGATCTATCATATTCTCATCCACATTTTGATGTCAAGGTAAATTTATCTTAGCTTTATGAGTTGAAGTTATCATTGTTGCTTTGTATATGGCTATGCCATCTGGATTTGAAATTGAGTGTCGGATATGAGTACATGCTAATACAAAAATGCTCACATTTTAAAATTTTTAGCATATATTTCATATCTAAATATATAAATGTCCCAATGAAAATTTTGATTTAATTATACACATAAAATTGCCAATTGAGTCTTAATTCGATTAGCATAATCATGAGTTCGAGTGTGCTGAAGTATATTATCCTCCTATTTATATACTTTTAGCAATTTTATATTGACTAAATATAAATTTTTGTGTATGCAATAAGTAAATGTAAAAATTGAAATCAGGGAGTTGATATTTGATAACTTTCTCCGAAGCTTTAATCTGAATATGATTAGATGGAGAGTTGAAAGAGAGAAAGTGAAATAAAAAGTACAGAGACTGATGGCAAAAATTGCCCAGCATACATATGAATTTGAGACAATATGTGATAAATTTGAAACTTCCTATTTTATTTTCAAAGGGTCTAAGGGATTAAAATTAAGTAATGCATGTATAAGAATATATATGATTATAGTGGTAAAAATAGGATACTAAAAAGAAGCTGTTCTATTTTGCAGGATGAAGAACAAGGGATGAACTCTGATGTGGAAGGAAATGCTGAAGAGGTATGGAAATTGCTTCTAAGCTTTGAGAAATCTGGAAAAATTATCATTTCCTTTGAAAGCATCTTTTGTATATGCATAAAATTTTACTCTAAATAATCTTGGAGTTCGTATTGTACATTAATAATATAGATTTTTTAATTTCATGAGCAATGTTAAGAATATATTACATATCCCACTTTCTTAATGAATGTTTTAATATACTCTAACCCTCACTTACCATTCTACCTACTCTGCTTGAAAAATCTAAAAATTTTGACAGTGTATCAGATAATTTTCTATAATCTCTCTGCTTGTGAGATAATATCCCAACTCTTTCTTTCCAGCTGGATGGTTTAGAACTTGATGACTTACGGGATGATGATCCAGAGAAGTCTCTGATTATCCAACCAAACACCATTGCCGAGTTCCTTCTGAAAATTGATGAAGATGTCGCAAGCAATGTGGATTTCTCAGACTTCATGATTTGCTTCAATGGGGAGCAAAAAACAATTGGAAGATACAGTTTTCCAATATCTTTGGTCCCTACTGTGGAAAGAATCATGAATGCTTATGGTGATGTCTCGGCTTCAAGTCCAATGAACAACAATATTACTGGGAAAATTTATCAGCTTTTCTGTGCAACAATAAAAGAGATGGAAGATCTTGAGCTCCATCAAGTGACTGAGACAAAGATGCTGAAATGGAGGGATGCTATTAAGGATGCTCTCCGCGTCAACTTCAAGGTGGAGTTTGCAATGTCCCATCTGAAGAAAATTGCTCGAGCTTACTTTGGTGGCATTGGAGAGCAAGTGTTGCTGACCATCAACGAGAAATTGAATTCCTTGTACAAGGAACATGCTAAGGCATTGGAGGGTTTCAAGGATTTTCTGGCTAATGCAAAGGACTTTGATGGCCAGTCTGTGAGCACTGGTTTATTCCCTTGACTTGTGCTGCACTTCTCGCTATTTTAGGTGTATTGGGTCGTTAACTTTTGGCCTTCTTTTTTTTTTTTTTTTCCTTTTTAATGATTTGTGTGATTAATGGATGGGATTATACACGTGAGAGGTTAAATGCTCTCATCTGGGAGTCCAATTGGAGGCATCTCATTGCATCAAGAATGTCGTTTTATGCCTAATCCATTCCTAAAACGACATTCTTGATTCGGTTTGGTGCCTCTAGTTATGTGAGTCTCAAATGGAGCCAGATTAAAACCTATTTTTGAACCCTAACTTAAAAAACTAAAGTTTTTTAGGTTAAGGGATCAAGAATACGTTTTGTACCTCAGGTGAAATACTCTTGTATTGTATGTTTGGTATTTGCTATATAAACAAAGGCTCTGATATGTAATAATAATATGGTTTTGGAGTTTGCAAAATCTAAGCATTTTGCCCCAGTGTAATTAGTAATGGATCCAAGATGTTCATGCATGCTAGCTTTCCTTGGAAAACCAATAAATTTTCTGGTTATTATTTTCCATGAAACTTTCTTTTTTGCCAAACAGGAATGAAGCTGGAGATATATATATATATATATATATATATATATAGATATAATTTTCTCTGGAGTTGTAATTTGTTTCCAATAGAAAAGATAGGAGTGGAAGAGCAAATAGTTCGATCAAATACTGAGAAGCCCCCATCTATGTTTTAGGTTTCTCTTACAATACAAAAGGTATGTTCTGCGGCGCTTAAAAAAAGCACTTCTAATTTTAAAAATACTTTTAGAAAAAAAGCTGTGCTAAATAAACTGATTTTGGCTGAAATTTTTAGTGTTTAATTACTTTTTCACCTCTTTAATAACATAGTACTTTCTCTTTTTTTATATTTAATTACAAATGTGTTAAAATTATTAATTAAAAATAAAAAATATTTTTTAAAATACTAATTATAAATATTTAATGTTATATTTAAATATTTAAAATATAGTTTATATATTCTAATTAAATTTTATAAATAATTAATATTTATTACTTAAAAATATTTAAAATTTTATATTTCACTTATTAAAATATTAACAAGTTATAATAAATTTTTTATATTATTACTAAAATATAATAATATTAAATAATTTAAATATTATTTAAATAAATATTTGTTATTTGATAATAACATGTCTAAAATTGATATTTTATTTCTCAAAAGTAATTTTTAACAGCAATGCTAAACACTCAAATTTTAAACTAAACTTTTCAAAAGCACATCTTAAAAGTATTTTTCTACAGCACTTTTTAAAAATATTTTTCAAAAGTATTGCCAAAATAACCTTTATGTATTCATCTTTCCTCCATTATTTTTCAATAATCTATTATTATCTTTTGTGTGTAAAATATAATTTACGAACCTATGTGTAAAGGATGCACGAATTCTCATCGAATTTAATTATAGATAAAAGGTGAAAAAATGTTAAAGCAAATAATTACTTTTCTTTCTGCTGAATTATTTAAAATATGAATATTTTAAAAATTAATTAATTGGGTGCAATAAATTTAAAAATATATAACTGTTGAATTAGTTTGTTATGGTTAAAATCTAAGATGATGATAAAACGACTCGAGAAAAGCAATCCATAACGTCTGGTTGTTATTCATCTGCATTTTTGTCCCTCCCAAACTCTACGCTGAAGTCTGAAAGCACATTTCTTTATTAAAATCCAAAACCCATTTCATAAAATCCGATAACATTGCTCACCATCTTGATTCTGACAAGTTGATCCATCTGAGATGTCATTTTTTCACTTGTAAGTTCCTTTCTCTGTTTACAACAGTTTTAACTTTTTCTATAGAAACGAATGAAACTGTATTACATTTCCTGTTGTTTTTAGGCATAATGTAACATTTGAAAAAGGCTTCTCTTTGCAATTCTGGGTTAATTTTTAATTTGGGTTTCGAATGCTATATTGTTTTTTTTTTTTTTTTGAGTAGCAGTATCCAAATTTGCTCGTCTTATAAATACGTCTAACTGGAAATAATTTTTTATAATTCTAATGGCTGAAATTAAACAGTGAAATTATATCTTGAATTGAAAACAAAAGTGAAAATTTCTTACTGTCTTGCATTGGATAGACTAAAACTCTGAATTCTGGTAGTCCTGTTTGCTAAATTCTGCATATCGTGATGAATTCCATGAACCTGGTAAATCTCCTACAGTGGTTACAGAGGATAGTTTTTTGACCGACATTCGAAATGTTTTGTTTATTTTAGTTTGATGGTCTGGTCACATTGCCATTTATGGCATTGGCCTGGTAGGAACATTGTGATTTTCTCTGTATTGCAATGCGCTAATCATTTTGGCCACTGGTCCACTTTGCATTTCCCATGTATTCTTCTTGTTTCATACTGCAGTCATGGAAAAAACTTGTTTGAATGCTTTATTGGGTTGTCAAGTACTTGTTTGAAGGAGAAAACTACATGATTGACATTCTTTGATTGTTGTGAAGTTCTATTATCTTAGAAAAGCTGCGATTGTTCTTCTTGTCTAGTCTATAAAGCATTAATCTTTGTTATGCAAGCATACTCTCATTAACTTATGTTCTTAAGTTATTTACATTTGAAGGAATGTTTTTATATCCTCAAAAACTTGTTTCAGCATCCGGATTGTTCTAAAGTATAACCATATTTGTTTGAGTTTTGACCTATCAGGAGATTGTCTGCTCGACATCCACATTCAAGCAATGTTCCAGACACCCTTTTGTGGCCTATTTCCTCTGTGGTGGATTATATGCATCGCCAACCAAACATGTTGCTCTCAAATTACCATCAAATTTTTGTGAAGAAAGTATTTTCCTCTTATTCCCGTAGATGTTCATTAAGCCTTCAGCCTGTTAGAGCTTTGCAAAGTTCCATGGGTGCAGAGGAAGGATTCATGTTTTGCAACAGTTGTTGGTCAGAAGATAGTATAAAATCAAAACAGATGCAAAACTTGAGTGAGGAGGCTCATGTATATGATTGTTATAGCTCTCGGGAATTTTCCAATGATGAAGACTTCAAGGAAGAGCAAAGGAGGAGGAAGATAGGACTGGCAAATAAAGGGAGGGTTCCATGGAACAAAGGCTGGAAGCATAGTGCTGGTAACCTTATTTCTAAAATTTAAATTAATTAATTTGGTTTCAATCTTTATGTGCTTAGTAAATTTGTAGATTTTAATGTTGTATCATGCAGAGACACGTTTACGAATCAAACAAAGAACAATAGAAGCCTTGAATGATCCCAAGGTGAAGTCATATAAGACTGAAGCAGTTTTGGGATATTTTTATTTTTCACATGGATATTATTGAAATAGGGGTAAGCACCCATGATATGTTAAAAAAAAAAAAAAAAAGAGTTGTTCTCACTACATCAGCATTCAGCAGTATCATTTGCTATATATAGGCATCAAATTTAGTGCAGTTCTAGCAGTAATCATTATTAATAGAGACTAGTTTTTCAACAGGAAGAGAAAATAGGATATATTCTTGTTATGGATGTTGCTGTTATTAATTAAATTGAAAATTTGTCCATCCCTTCATTTCCAGGTTAGGAAGAAGATGGCTGAACATCCCCGCACTCATAGGTAACTTTGTTTTGACAAAACTTAACAAAAATGTCTGCAATGGATTGTATCATTAAACATCAAACAAGGAAATGGTTTCATGCTGTAAGAGATGTATTAAAAAACCCTTAGACCTAAAACTTTAAGCAATAGGTTGAGACCAAAGTAATGTCATGTTGCTATAATTCCCACTGCATACATGCAGGCGAGCTAGATACTCAATGTGTTAAAATTAAAATGGGGCAAGCACTAAGCCTTATTTGTGTTAAGATCATCTTATAATACAATAATTGTGCCAGGATACGACCTTTGGATCATTGTGTCCAGCAGGTACTAGTACCCTGATAGCCAACCATTGCTGGCTATATTATGGGCATGCAGGACCTAGCAGAAAATTCGAAGTTAACTATCAGACTAAAAGGCTGAATGGATTAAAGATTTTCCTGTCAACTCAAGTTGGTATTGTCACAGGCTGACATTATGGATGTACATTTATTACAGTCGTATCAGATTCAACTATATATGACTTTCTTTTAGGTGGTCTCTAGTTTTTGATGAATAGCTGTTGCAGTTTGCATTACTTATTGGTGCCATTCAAGGGTAATGCGGTTTCTATCTCAACATAAATGAATAAGTCATGTAATTGGTGTGTATTATCAACATGGGAAGTCGACATGTAAGTGACGAGTTCTGTGAAAAAAAATGTTTTTAGTCACCCTTGGCTGCAGATGCATCCTTTGTTTATTTTTATATTAATTTTCTTAGCCGCTTTCTCTTTTTAAGCATCGTGGAATGAACTTTTCAAACTTTTAGCATGAATTTGTATGCCATTGAAACAATGTTCATGATTACAATAAATCTCACTTGTAAAGATCATGAAATTGAGGATATTACAACTCCTGCAGTGAGGAAAGCAAGGCAAGAATTGGGTCTTCAGTGAAGCGTGCTTGGGGCAAGCGTTTGAAATGGAAACGGTTAGGGGAGAGATTCTTTCTATCATGGATGAAAAGTATAGCTGAAGCTTCTAGGAAAGGAGGGAGTGACCAAGTGGAGCTAGAATGGGATAGCTATGACAAGATAAAACAAGAAATAGTTCTTGAACAGCTACAGTGGGCTGCAGAGAAGGCCAAGGGAAAAGAGATAGCCAAGGTAAGAGCGGAAAAAGCAAGAGCAGAAAGGATAGCAAGGATTGTTCAAAAGAGAAAAGAGCAGGAAGAGAAAGAGAAAGCACGAGAACTGAAGAGAACGTTGAAAGAAAAAGCAACGCAAGATGAGAGTTTGGCAGACTCCCAAGGAATGAAACTCAAGCAGAGATTACAAATGGTAAGAAACCTCAGAAAGATTGCCAGAGAATGCATAAAATTGCCTGAATATGTTCTATGTTCTCATGGTTGTCATTCTATTGAATTAGAGACAAGTAGCTTGCGAAGGGCTTGTGTTGATAGAACTAGTATTAGTATGAAATGAGTCACTTATTTCCATGGTTCGTTAACTTATTTTCTCTATGATAATAACTTCTATCCTTAGATCCGCAAAAAGAAATCCATAAGCAATCAAGTCAATTTTAAAGGAGACACATCGCATATCCCAGCTCTGGAGAAATTGAATATAGAGCTTATAAAGAAACAGAAAATGCAGAGTGAAGTTTCACTTGCAGAGCAGATCAAAGCAGCCAAAAGCAGAAGAGCAGAACCAATTTCTGCAAAGATTCTGGCAGTCTCATCGTCCTTTGTTTCATATAATTCAAGACTAAAAGAGTAAGCTCCAAAGATGTTTGTTCCTGTAAACAAAATCAAAGCATGGTATGTCAGGCAGAAGGTGATTTTCCCTTTACTAGCTTCTATTACTCCTTTCACTGATAAGTTTAATCAATGGTTTCATTATCACATTTGCAGAGGAAGTGACTCTAATCCATGAAGAAAATTTTGAACAAAGTGATCATTGACTTGCTTTGTTCCTGCTCTTGCTTTCATATTTTACCAGTTATGTTCGGTCTTTTACTTTTCTATTCTCCTCACAAGGTAGCCTAGTGGATGCCTTTGCACTTGGAGCTTTTGCCTCTCATCCGATTACCATATTCAGATTCAAACTGGAGCAATCCCTGATATCCTTTTTTTTTTTTTGAGATATGGAGTTTTGTGTTGCTTCCACAAGACACTATGAAACTAGTATGTATATCTAAACTCACAATAAATCCAGTTAAGTATTCTTCAATACGGTTCTACTCTTTTGTGATGTCATTACACAGTAGTAAACAAACACATTCCATTGATTTGTATAATTTTAGTTATCAAATGGTATGTTACGATTTCTGATTTATGCCCAAGTTTTACACAGTTATCATATCTACAAATATTGAAGAAATCTGAAAAACTATTGGGATTCAAGGAATACTTCCAAACATCATATTGTAAGATGCATGCCCTCTTCTCCGTGCAAACAAGTCATTGCAAACTTGGCAAGGTAATAGAAGATTTTGAATGCTCCGTCTCAAGCCAATTTCGCATTTCAACAACGGTCAAAGCTGAAGATGAGATCTCCATAAAAGAAAACGGGATGTTTTTAATTTCCTAAACCCTATAGCTTTTTTTATTTTTTTATTATCAAACTAAGGTTCCATACTAAGTCCATAGGCATCAAATTTCAACAGAGCCTCAATACAAGCTGGGGTTCCCTACAAATACACAAAAGATCCCTACTATGAAAGGTGTCAGAATTTTCCTGTTGAAAGCTGCTCCATTAACGAGGTAATTTGTTCGCACACTGGTTCCCCTCTCTATATATGTGCTTGAGTGCGATCGAGACAAATTTAGACATTAGTGATTTGCAATCATTAACAAGTGTAGATAAAGCAAGATTATTAGCCTCAACATCAGTAATGAACTTAACAACAATAACAACATCACTTTCAACTTCAATACACTCAATATTAAGCAGCAAAGCTAAAGTTAACCTGTCTCTAATCGCCTAAAATTCAGCCTCTATACTAGTAGCAACAAGAACTTATTTGAAAAAATCGCTGACCTATTCACCTTTCTCGTTTCTAATAATGGTACCAGCCCTTACCTTACCTAGGTTACCGATGGACGAACCATCAGTATTAAGTTTGAAAACACCTGGAGCAAGGGGCATCCAAGAGACATCGAGAGTATGTGTAAGTGGTTGGCATTTAAGTCTGCCAGCAATGGCAAGGTACCCACCCGCCTTATTGATAACCTTATTCTCTAGATACTGTTGACTATACTTTGATTTGAAGATGAGAGCATCGCGCAAAAGCCAAATTTCCCAAAGAAAAAAAAAAGCAAAAAAATAATATACATAGGTATCCAGTGATTGTTGTGGTAATCTTTTTGCTTCTACACTAACCTTCAGCCACTCATTCCATGTGAGACTGATTTGGGTGTTATCAAGACCTTTAGTATACAATACCGTCCAATACTTTGTGCTCATAGCATAGTGCCAAAACAAACGTTCCACTACTTCCGAGTGAGTCTTGCACAAAGGACTAAGGTCCTCAACCTGCATTCCCCTTTTACTGAGAAAATTTGAAGTTAGGAGAATCACGTGATTAAATTCCCAGAGGAAAAAAATGATTTTCGGTGGAATTTTAGTTTTCCATAACCACCGCCAATCACCGAACTTTGAGGTAAAGTTAGCCTTGGTTGTTGCATAGTGTAGTGACACGTAGTATCCATGTTAAAGTGGCCATCGTTAGACAAGCCCCAGTTTCTATTATCCTCCAAACCCTCAACAAAAGAAAATAGGAGGCTAACCAAATTATCCATGATATCCTTTGGGAAAGAGAAAGAAAAAAAAGTGATTTGGTGGTCCTCCCAGCCCCTACAAACCTCTTTAAATGTCATGTTATCTTCTACAACGATTAAAGGACCCTAGATTAACTTACGAAAAGGTCCCTCCCCAAGCCAATTGTCTCGTCAGAATTTAGTATTCCCGCAGTTACGAATCTACCATTTCATCCCTTGTTGGAGCATTGGCCCTATTTTCACAATGGCTGCTCAGGTGATGGAAGAGCCCCTACTAGATTTCAAACATTCTCTTCCACTGATGTATTTCTCATGCAACACTTGAGCCTAAGGTTTTGTTTTTCCCATCAAGAGACGCCAACCCAATTTCATGATATATAACTTGAGCCTAAGTCCCCCTTCTTTATTAGGCATTGCTACTTGACCCTAATTGAGAAGATGGATTCGTTGATTTGACCTAAGTCGTCCTAAAGGAAGTTGCGACTGATTTTATCAAGATCATTGCAAATGCTAATCGGGAAGAAACGACATTGCATAAAATAGTTCAGAATGATAGCCAAAGTTGAGTGAATGAGAGTAAGTCTACCCACATGGGATAGGCAGTTACTTTTCCACACGCCAAGTTTCTTACATTTTCAATGGTGAAGTTATAGTCACTTTGACGCATCCTGCCATGGTGAATGGGAAAGCCCAAATATTTTCCTAATGAGGTGGTACCTTGGAATTTAAGAGTTCCTAACACCATACCTTTTGTTATTGAACCGTATTATTCGAGAATAGGATCCTCAATTTCGCGAGGCTCCCTTTTTGATCTGATTGCACGGAAAAGGAATCCAACACATCTGCAATGGCTTCCACAGTCCTGTTTTTTGTCTTAGCAAATAAAATAACGTTGTCAGCAAAAAATAGATGGGATAGTATGAGACCTCTCCTAGATGAGTTTACGTCTTTCCAATGGCGATTCTCCACAACAATATTGATTTGGAGGTTTAGATATTCCATGCAGAGAATAAAGATACAAGGCAAGAGAGGATCGCTTTGGCGGATACCCCTGGATGGCCTAAAGTTCTCAAGTCTACCCCCATTTAAAGGAATGGACATTGTAGAAGTCGTGATGCAGTTGAAAATGAGATCAATCCACTTTTTAGGGAAGTTAAAGTAGTAGAGAACTTTTCTTATCCACTCAAGTCTATCATAGGTTTTTTTTCATGTCAAGTTTAATGATCATTGAGCTAGTTTTCCCTTTTAGCTTATGAAAAGAATGGATCATTTCTTGGAAAATGATCACATTGTCAGTAGTTTGATGCCCTTTAATGAAACTACCCTGGATAGGGGAGATCAATTTATTAAAGAGCGGTGTAAGTCTGAGTACCAAAAGTCTAGTGACAATTTTGTCAATATTATTACACATACTAATTAGTCTATATTGAGACACCATCGTAGGGTTATTTATCATAGGGATAAAGGTGATAAAGTTTTCATTAACCTCCGCAAGGAATTTTCAGGAATCAAAGACCCCCTTCACTATACCACACACTTTGTCAAAGACCCCCTTCACTATATCACACACTTTGTCTTTAATCGTCTCCCAACACTTTTGGTAGAACAGGGGGGCATGCCATCAGTATTAGAGCTTTATAGGGATTACATGAAAACACCGCTTTGTAATTTCATCCATTGTCACATCCATATCCAAGACTAGGCAATTTGCCTCACTTAAAGTAACCCAACAAAATTGTGTAGGGTCATTTAGGTAAGGGGAACACATCCTATCCATTGTGTAGAGCTTAAGAAAGTAGGGTTGGAAAATTTTACAAACCTTTCCCCCATTCGACTCCTACGCTCTTTCACTATTATTAATCTCATCGATCCTGTTGAAGCTATGACTCTTGATGGTAGTAAGATGAAAAAATCTAGCGTTTCTTTCCTCATCAATTAACCAGTTAACTTTAGATTTCATAGCCCACAAGTCCTCTTCATATTTAGGGATCAATTGATACTCTTCAGTAAGAGAGGCTTATAGTTTAAGGAGGAAATCATTTGGATCATGCTCTAAGGCTTTCTTAATACCACTAAGCCAAGCAAGAAGTTCATGTTTTTTTATAATAAAAAAATCCCAAAAGAGATACGATTTTAAGAAGTAAGTTTAGTGGCTAGGACCTTTAGTGTATTGGAGAGATTAAGGTTACTTGAATGCCAAACTTGAGCAAGAATTTGGTTAAACTTTGGTTGATCAAGCCACATTTTTTGGAAACAAAATGGCTTATTCCAATTGCGAAAAGGCTTATCACAAAATTTAATCAATACCAATCTATGGTCTGACTTGGTCATGTGAATATGGGTAACAGTGGCGTCCTTGAATACCAAGCACCGGTTAGAATTAGCAAAAACCATGTCAGTTCGCTCCTGAATTAGTTGAATTGCCAGTCTTAAGTTAGACCAAGTGAATCTTGGGCCTCTAAATCCAAGATCCATAATTTCGTAGCAGTTTAAAACCTCATAAAAAAAATTCCCTTATTCTACTAGGTGACCGCTCGCCCTGGCGTCCATGCACCGGGGCTGAGAATCAACATTACAACAATCAATAATATTGCAGTATTTGCAAGTGTGATAGGTCAATTTTAATATTTGTAGTGTCAATGAAACACTAGAGTATTCTAAGGATCGAACCCAAATGAGTTAGCGATTTAATGATTTCTACTCGACAAGCATGCAATGAATGAGTCTAGCTGGCTAAATGTAACACCCTTAACCCGTCTCCATCGCCGAATTAGTGTTACGGAGCATTACAGTACAATCAGAAACCATTTATCGCCATACCATTTAATAAATTATTCTCAATCAGAATCATATCAAACATATACATTTGATCCCTAAATCGAGCCTTTGATGCCCTAAAAAAATAGAAGCAATTCAGTACTAATTTGGAACAAAATAGAAGTTTTAAGAAAAATGTGCAAAAAATATGAAAATAGAGGTCACCTGGCCATGTGGCCAGGTCGTGTAACAATCAAACAAAGGGAAACACAGCCGTGTCCTAGCCCGTGTCCTCACCTGTGTAACTCACTGAGTAGGGTCATGCGGCCGTGTAACTCACTGATTTGAAACACTAAGAAATTTTAACTGACACACGACCGTGTCGCCAGGCCGTGTGGTCCATAATTTGACCCTAAATTCATGCCATTTCAAGGCCAAATTATACCTAGTCATCTATACCATTTGAGCATACATTCAAGGGATTTAAAACATCATTTACACACACCTAACATACCATTACAAACATCCCAAATCATCTAATCAATATGTCATTCAAAGGCATTACAATTATACCAAAACATCAATAACCAAATCAAGTCAATATAACCATACCTTAAGCATAAAACCTAGTTCATTTATCTATCAAAAAACATATCAAATGACCATTTACATGCCATCAAAAACATACCAAAAGGTCTATATACAAGCACTTAAAAGTGACTAAAATGACACAACTTGGTCAAGTATTAAAGTTTATCAAACCAAACATAACTTCAAAAGCATAAACATGCCAAAACATTAATTACACATTCAAGAAATATCATTACAAAGATCCTATACATGCTATTATTAACCTTGGCCAAATATACTAAAAAACTACCTAAATGACTGCTGGATAGTGTGATAGGTCTCCAATGAGCTTCCAATCGGTCGTACTTCTAATAATCTATAAAATAAAGGAAAGTAACTACGAACGCAACAAGTGCTTAGTAAGCTCGTATAAAATTAAACAAAACTTACCATTTCATTAACATAATTTATAGAAATAACATAATGTCATTACCAAGACCATAAGCTTAGTAAAAGCCTATACAAACATCATCAATCCACAAGTTAGTAATCTCATTCATGATAAATATGAACTCAACCATAACATAAGTAGATTTCTTTGTGCACAT
This sequence comes from Gossypium anomalum, assembly GCA_025698475.1. Lineage (NCBI taxonomy): Eukaryota > Viridiplantae > Streptophyta > Magnoliopsida > Malvales > Malvaceae > Gossypium > Gossypium anomalum. The sequence goes on from CM046968.1 coordinate 79,394,856, forward strand.
CATATATTACAATTGCCTTTTTATAGATTATGAATCAATATCACATCGTGTACTTACCATGCCATTCCTTTTCTTACCTATTGAACCATCTAGAATTGCATCGGATACTCGGGAATACTCACACACATAGTGTGCCTTTCCATATAACCATAACCTTTCCTTTTCAATAATGCTCACATGAGCTGTGAAATGGGCTTGCTCACATGAGTTGTGGGTCAGAATGTAAGCTACACAATGCTGCTCACATGAGCTGTGGAAAATTCGCAACAAATGCAGAACCTTAGCCATCGATAGGACATTCAAGACCAACACCCAAAACATGAAATCCCTAATGACATGTCATTCGTATCCTAAGAATTCTTAAGGTTCAAACGGACTCGTCATCCGATAATTATTCATACATCGATACATATACGATTTCAAATCCTTTTCTTAAACCAATATATCAATTAATCAATTTAGCTAACATAAATACGATCATAATTCATACGAACTTACCTCGATAACTTTGATCATAGAAGTAGAATCGAACACTAATCCGAAGCTGTAGCCTTTTTAAGTACGATTGTGGTTTATCTTGATCTAAATAAATAATTTCATTCAATTAAGTACGTCTAATATTCAGTTTAATCCATAATCCATGTTTATGTAAAATTACAAATTACCCGTAACATTTTAACTTTTCACAATTTAATCCTTAAGCTCATAATTTGAAATTTAACCATTTTAACCTAAATTTATATTAACCAAAGCTACAAGGGACCTTGAAACAACCCATAATTAACAACAATTCACAATAAAATCCATTACACTTTCAATAATTTAATCCCTAAATACAATTTCATCAAAAATCACTTAACGAAACATGTTTATTTTACAACCAAGATTAATAATCTATCAAATAACTTCAAAACGTATTCAAAAGCATCAATGGCAAGTCCCTTAACCTTTAACAGTTTTAAAAATTAACCCCCGGGCTAGCTCGATTAAGCTAATACGATCATAAAAACATAAAAATCATTAAAAACAGGCACAAATTACATACCATGCATATGAAATAAGCCTTAGTCGCATTCTCCTCCTCCTTTAATGGCTATTTAGGTTTTGAAACAAATATGGAGAATATGTCATCTTTATTTTATCTTTTATTTACTTAGTTTTCATTTTATTTACCAAATTACTATTTTAACCTTAATGATTCATTTAAATTATCATATTACCTTTCCATAAACATCTGCTAACTTTAAATATGGTATATTTACCATATAAGTCCATTAGCTTTCCTTTTCATATTCATTTAGCCCTATTAACTAATAGAATTCAACTTTTACACCTTTATCTATTTAGTCCTTTTTACCTAATTAACCATTTAAACATTAAAATTTCTTAACGAAACTTTAATATGACCTTAATATAATTTCGTAGACATTAAATAAATATTAAAATAATATTCACTGGTTGAAATTGGGATCCCAAAACCACTATTTTCGACAACACTGAAAACGGGTTGTTACAACTCTCCCTCCTAAAGGAATTTTAACCCCCAAAAATCTTACTAGAAAATAGGTTCGGGTATTGCACTTTCACAGCTTCTTTTGGTTTCCAGGTAGCTTCCTCAATTCCATGACGTTGCCAAAGAACCTTAACTAAAGTTATACGTTTATTCCTTAACTCTTTAACTTCCCGAGCTAAAATTTTGATCAGTTCTTCACTGTATGACATATCTGGCTAAATTTCAATATCAACAGGTGAAATCACGTGTGAAGGGTCTGATCGATACTTCTGTAACATCGATACATGAAACACATTATGTATTTTCTCTAACTCAGACAGTAAAGCAAAACGATAAACCATTGGCTCAATCCTCTCGATAATCTCATACGACCCGATGAATCGTGGACTAAGCTTGCCTTTTCAGCCAAAATGAAGGACTTTTCTCCAAGGAGATACTTTTAAAAACACTTTGTTGCGGACTTGAACTTCAATATCTTTTCTTTTCAAATCCACATAAGATTTTTGATGATCAAAAGCAGTTTTCAAACTATCATGTATTACTTTGACCTTTTCTTCAGTTTCTCGAATCAAATCAACACCAAATAGCTTTTTCCCATTCAACTCAGTTCAGTATAATGAAGTTCTAAATTTTTAACCATACAAAGCTTCATACGATGCCATTGTAGTATTTACTGATAACTATTATTTTGTAAGCAAATTCAACCAACGAAAGAAATTTCTCCCAGCTACCCTCAAACTTTAAATTTGATTGGTATTGAAGTTAGACAATGACTACCCCTACAGTCAATTTGTGTCTCTTCAAGACAGTAGTATCGTGATACCTATACAGTGGTATCACGATCCTCATGATAGTATTAACTTAGGGGGTTATTGGGAGGTTGGGAATCGAAATACCCAAAGCTGGTATCGCAATATCACTATAGATAGCTTTAATGCTTCTCATTTCAACACTGTCAAGGGTATCACAACTTCCATACTTTGATATCATGATACCCCCTACTAGGTGATGTTTTCATTCACGTCCAAGCCATCGTTAACTCTTTACAATACTCAATCAAATGTTAGGGCCTCTATGGCGCATTTGGCCATTTTAGGTCTCAAAAGAGACATAAAACGCACTATTTCACTTATTAAAGCAAAGAATGAAAACTAAGTAAAAACATGACAAAAAACATATTAATTTCTTAAAAACAAGCGCTTTAAGCGTACTAGGGATCTTAACTTTACATATAAAATTATGGCAGATCAGTAGGAGAGGCCGACCTCTCCTCTTTTTTATTCACATTAGAGAGGACTTTATTCAAGTCACCCACCATAAGCCACAAGAGATTATAGCTTTGAGCAATAATATTAAGATGATTCCAAATTAGTTTATGGAACTTAAAGCAATTACTAACATAAATTGATGAAAGTAACCATGAGGAGTGAGAGTCACGTACCTTGACAAGAGTATGAATCTCTTGTTTCGTGTCAGTCAACTCGACAATAGAGATAATATTTGAGTTCTAGAGTAGCCACAATCTTCTACGGTGACCTATAGTATTAGTATCTAACCAACAGTTGAATGGAAGTTGAGAGATAATTCTAGGAACATCAATGTCTCTCGTTTCTGTTTCAAAGATAATCATGATTGGGTGATGGTGAACTATAAGAAAATCTTTAACAGTGTTTGTAAAGCCTATACTTCGAACACTTTTACAGTTCCATGTGATAATTGACACTTGATTTTGAATTTGTAAAGGTAGATGTGTCATGGGAGCTTAGTTCCTCATTAGTAGCGGAGTTCAAGTTAGGCATAACTCGATTTTATGAAGTAAGGAGTCCATCTCGTGAATCGCCAGTGTAGTGACTTTCAAGTTGATTGAAGTCACGGATTCAGAATTAGCTTTTGAATTAATAAATGAATGCTTGATAGATGGATTTCCAAAGGGTATTCCTAAAATTTCACTATTGGAATATTGATAAGCCATTTAGGGTCTCCCTTTAAGTTCTAAACCACCTTACTTTAGGTCAGGTATTTGATCGAGATGAACCTTAGATATATTGGAATAGGCATTGAAAATATCTACATAGATGGGGAAAACCAACTAGTTACATGATACCTACTTGACCCTTGGTTTGAATTCAAGGTTTCTTAGTGAGATAAATTTACTTGGTTTCTACTTGAAAACCCCGACCTTGTTCCTTCCTCCCTTTTTTCAGATCAGAACCCTGCGCAGTAAGTGAGTCGGCAATGATTATTGGTTTGAAAGAAATCAATTTCGCCTATTGAGTGATGACTCTCGTTTGGTTGGTCTCATTCTCAACAGGCTTGGCCCTCTCCATATTTGGCTCCTACATCAAATTTGTCCATCGTTCATTATTCTTTGAAGAATCATAGTAAGACAATGAGGAAGACTTAGAGATAGACTCTTTGGATTCGTTATTACCTGATGAGATATGATTCAAAACACCAATGTTTTTACTATAAGAACATTGTCCAACATGATCTCCAGAATCTTTGAAATTTGATTGTTCATGATTTTCATATTTTACTTCAAACAAAGAATTGATTTCTAATTATCTTTTCCTTTGGAGGCCAGACCCTTAATTTTGAATTTAGATGATTTTCATAATTTCGTAAGATTTAGGATAGTCTCTATAGTTGGGGCTTGATTTTCCTTCCTTCTACATGATATTATTGGTGAATTGTTCTTTCTTTTCCTTAGTTCTGGAAGCTACCCTTTAGAAACAAAAGTTGCCTATCTTGTAAAGATAACTCTAGTCTTTTCTAACCGTTGAATTTTTTTTCTAAGTGATAATTTAGATTTTTCTTAGAGGAGAGCTAGGGTGCCTTACCCAACGCTTTGCCCTCTAGGGCTTCTCTTTTTATTTTGTTTTTGGCTCTTCCTTCTCTATATTTATTGAGCCCTATTAGTAGCCCAGATTTCCTTATTTACCTAGGTTTTCTTGGTTGAACTATCATCTAAGAACCTTACTGCCTCCGGACGTACCAACGTCTAAAGTAGAAATCCTGCACAAAATATATGAAAAGGCAGTATCCGCAAGTATATGGGTCAAGTTATAATATAGTTACAATAGAGTAGATGAGTACTCCAAGGATCGTACCCAACGGAAGCGAACATCAAATTAATCCTAATCTAAGCTTAAATAGATCTAATTAGTACTTTAGATAAATTATACTACAATGAAATAAACAGAAAGTTTCTTGTGATTTTTAATAATAACAATAAAATAAAGGAAATAAATAAATCACGAGAAATCAAATAATAAAATGTATCAAATCTGAATATGGGTGATTAGCTTGCTTTAGTAATCATAACCAACTGTTGCTTCAGGTTTTTTTGTTCAATCAACTAGTTAATATCCCAGCAAGATATTTTGACCTTCCACTAAAATAACGAGTCGGCAAGAACTACTTATCTCTCGACCTCACAGTCCAAACTGATTCAGGGTTAAGGTGTGCACAAATAGGCCATACTAAATTTGGGTTAATTATCACCTTAATGACTTCCTAAGGTTGTTAGGCCTATGGTCTAGGTTTTTCTTTTCTTGAAAGCTGATCCGCTAAGAGAACCACTACAAAATAGTTAATTAATCATACCTCCACTCGTTAATCCCTCACAGGAAGATTAGTTCCTCATGGATATCATAAACAATATAAACTTAATAGAAAGAGTCGGCATAAATAATAATTCAAGAGTATAAAGTTTAGAAGAAGCTTGATTTGTATTAGAATTGAATGCAGAATCCTCACAGAGTTTGATTATGTTTCACAAATCTGATTTCTTCCACAAAAGCAAATAACAAAAACTGAAATAAACCTAAAGCCTAAGAAAAGAGAAAAACTAAAGACTAAATTGAAAAATAAAATTATACAATATCAAACTTGTCCATAACATGTGTTAAATGAGCCTATTTATAGACTTTAGAGTGGCCATCGTCCTTAACCATAGGTCAGTTGCAGTCCTCGTACTTAATGTTTGATTGTGTGGGCCAAAACGCCCTTGGCTTGTAATTATTTCTCATACAGAGGTGATGTCACGACATATCTGGTCATGTCTCGTGACATCGATGACAGTAGGCTACATCTTCAAGGTGTCTTCACGGGTGTGTCATGACATCCTTAGGCTATGTCACGACATTGAAGGCCATTTTTAAATTCTTCTATTCTGCTGCCTATGTTGCAACATCTAGTACTCTATGTTGCAACACAGCAACTAGTATCGAGTTAGTACACCTTCTAATGGTCTCATGTACGCTCAAAAGTATATTATCTCACCCTTAGGCCTCATTTAACCCTTAAGGTCAATAAAAGACTCAAATTACACACTTTATTGAATTTAATTAAAATTGCAAAAACATAATTAGATCTTAACCAAAATGCTTGTGTTCAAGCTCTTAAAGTGAAAAAACTAGTTCAATTTGCTACACCGAATTACGACAGATCAGGACCAAACCCATGATCTTTATTTGTGTCGTCTTTACTTAGGGTACCTCTGCCGCCATCTTTCTCCAGTTTAGTAACTTCACCTGCAGTTGCTTCTACAGTGTCTCAACTTGTTTTTCGTCTGAAATCGTCAAAAGACATTTACTTGCTTTATGCCCAATAACTCCACAATAAAACAAAGAATATAAACACGTTCATTCTCTATATCTTATCGTCTACCATCCATGACCACCAATTGGGCAGCGGATTGTCTAAGTCGACTTGGATACAAAGTATTACAAATTTTTCTCTCTCACCCCTCTTGGTGAGGTTATCAATTTTTAGAATACCTCTAACCCCTTACCTATTTCTGAGAGAATACTGCGGTCATAGTACTCAATCAGTAGCTCCAGTAACTTTATCCAGACTGCTACCGTCTTTAATGAAGCCTCCGATACGCAGAAAATTGGGACCCATTTTCTTAATGTTAAAAACCTCCCCCAATCAAGCTGTGGTCCTCCATTTATCACAAATTCATAGTCTTCTCTGTTTCCCAACTCCACTAAGAAATAATCATGACACAAGTCTATAAATCACATATTTAGGATGTCATAATTGTTCTAGTTTGTAGAAAAGGTATTTAAACCCAATCGTCTTCAAATATCGTTACGATTTTGATAGGGAGATGTTGACTATAATATCATCATTGTCGCTCTCATTGGGCTCATCCTTACTTTCAGAATCCATATCCATCACTTCAGTACCCTTTCCGGTGAGCCTTTCCATTGTATTCCCATAGTTTGGGCAAAATAGAGAATCTTTGAATGACATTACCCTCCCACCTTGTCTATTGTTATAAGGGTGATTAAAACTTGATTCGAATCAAATTTTTTTTAAAAAAAATTGAATCTCAAGTCAATCAAATCGAGTTATTCAAGTAAACTTGAATAACTTAATTCGAGTTTTAAGTTCAAGTTGAGTTGAATTTCACAATTCGAATAACTCGAAGAATTTGAATAACAAATTGGTGTAAATACTCTTTTGGTCCTTGTCAACTTTGAAAATAAGCAAATTGGTCTCTCTCTCAACAAAAATTACAAAATAATTCAAAATAATTTTTAAAAATTTAAAATAATTTTTAAAATTCAAAATATTTATAAAAATTTCAAAATTTTAAATTTTAAAAAAATTCTAAAAAATATATAAAAAGTTTTAATTTCAAATTTTTTTCTAAAATAATAATTTTGGGACCTAATTAATGATTCAAAATTATCATACTCAAGTATCTTTTTTTATTTTATTTTGCTTTGAAATTTTTTTCAAATATATATGGTTTCAAATTTATGTGCTCTAACATGGAATTAGTTATACTATAATAATATTTTTATTTGACATGTTCAAAATTTTTTATTTAACTTGAACAATTTCATTCGATTTAACTCAACTCGAATTTCATCTCACTCAACTCAATTTGAAAAAAATTTCAAATTGAGTTAGGATGATAAAATAGGACTCATGAACTCAATTAACTCGACATTTTCCACTCGATTTGATCGAACACTCACCGTTACATCGTTGGTTGGGGTCTCCTCTCTATCATTCATGTTTATCTTTCTATTTGATTTTTCCAGCTCCTCATTTTCTTCAGTAGAGATAATTTTCTCCATAGTCAATTAAATCTATTTTCAAAGTATATCATGTGGAACATCACCCTATAGCTTATTATAAGCACTAGTAGGTTTAAAGAAAAACAAAATCCAAACCAGAGATATTAAACATTAAAAAAAGTTTAACCCACAAATTGGTACTTAAACCATACTTTTTGTAACAACTCACTTTTTAATGGTGTCAGAAATTGTGGTTTTAGAACCCCATTTTTGATGATTGAGTCGTAAATATTATTATTAAATTTTAATATTTTAATATTTATGAGATTAATATAAAATTTAATTAAATTTTGATCCTTTAATTTTGTCAATTGGCTAGTTAATTAAGGTACAATGACTAAATTGTTAAAGTGGTAAAAGTGTAATCAATATAGATTTTTAATTGGCCAAAGGTTTAAAGGATTTGTTTAGTAATTAAACCAATGTTTTAATTTAAAAATTGACCGCTTTAAATTATGGTGGACGGTTGGGTGATATTTTATGAGAAAATAATATTAAATTGTTATAATTATAAAACATAAAATAAAGAAAATAAAGTAAAAAAAAAAAAAGACATACCTTTCTTCTTCTTCATTCACCAATTCTCCATAGCTAAGAAATCAAAGGGCTTTTTCAAGCTTTAGTCCCTTAATTGGTGAGTTCAATTTAGTCATTTTCTTATAATTTTTATATTTTTAAGGTCCCAAGAGTTTGATTTAGCTAGCCTATGTATTAATCTGTAAAACTGTTAAAGTTCTCAAAAGTTTCAATTGTTGAATACTTGATGAAATTGGTATTCTTTTGTTATATTCTAAGTTTAGAAATGAAAAAGGACTAGTTTGTAAATTTCAATTGCTAGTTTTTTAACATAGGGACTAAAGTACATAAATTTTGAAATTAATGTTAAATTTATATAATTATAGATAATAGAGGGCTGTAGAAGGATAAAATTGAGATTGGTTTCGAAATCAAAGCTCAAATTTGAAAGTTGTAGCAATTTTGGTTTTAGGGACTAAATTGAATAAAATGAAAAACTTTAGGGAGCATTTGGAAAGTGAAATTGAATTATCATATGCATTTGATAGGAAAATATAAGGTAATTGATAAATTAAAATTAATTATCATAGATCGGGATTTGAATTAATCGGAGGATAATCGAGAAAAAGGTAAAAGTGCGAATTAGTCCTCGACATCTTGCTTGTTGTTTTTCCAGTTAAGTTCACATGGAACTTATATGTTGATTTTTGTTATGTTTGTATTGTATTATTTTGCTAATTGATTGAATTAATATGAAACTAATAACTTTTGACATCGAATGAACTAAATCGTAAAGTATGAGATATAGGACAATTACAAATAGATACGAGAATACCAAATAGATATGAAATGTTTATGTGATTGGATGAAATATATATAAAATGATGATACAAATATTGAAATGGTACAAATACGGTAATAATGCCCGTGTAAACTTAGTAAATGATTGGGACATAAATGGTATGCCATTAGGGTCCAAAAAGCAATCATGTGTTTGATCAGGGATTTAATGATCTATGGCTTGAGATCCAACACATGTTGTGGATTATTTGAAGCTTGTGTGAGCAACATCGAATCATTCTTTATCAATGGCTTGAGATCCAACACATGTTGTGGATTCTCTGAAGCTTGTGTGAGTAACATTGAATCATTCTTTACTAATAGCTTGAGATCTAGTACGTGTTACGGATTCTCTAAAGCTTTTGTGAGCAGTGTCGAATAAAGCTTGTATAGTAACCCTAATTTGAAGCTTGTGTGAGTAGCCCAAATACGTTAGTTTATGTGAGCAAATCAGTTTCATGTATCGAATTCAATTTACTAAAGTTCTCTGGGTGAAAACCATAATTAAATGGAAATGTAATAGATAGAAAGATTGATTTCGATTTTGATTTTCATGTTTGCAAAATGAGTATGGATTGAAATGGAAAATGGTATAAATTGGTATGAATGTTTATGTTAATGGGTTATGAAGTATGGTCTTATTATGTTATGTTATTAATTCATTTGCTATGTTGATAGATTGAGTATGAATACATACAAATACCATGGATTATCATGTTTGTGCCAATGTGTTTCTATTATTTTACTTTTTGTAATGTTAAGGTAAGTTAAGTACTTTTATTATGAACTTACTAAGCATTTAATATGCTTACCCTTTTTTTCTCTTCTTCTATAGTTGTCGGTTTGTGAAACATGTCGGTTGGATCGTTGCAAAGCTTACACTATCAACTTGCCACTCGGTATTCTTTTAATCGTTTTGGCTTCGGTTATGTGGCATGTACATAGGTGTTATCATATGTGTGTTAGTTTGGTTGATAGTTTAATTTAAACCTTGGTTAATGTTTAATTCTAGACTGTTAATGGTTATATATGTAAGTGTGTGTATCATGGTAACATGCTAAGTTTCTATGTTTCTTAAGAATGTCAATTTGTAAGTTAAATAGCATGGTTAAAATGATGGAATTGAATGGTTCTGCAAATGTGACTGTTTTGAGAATTTACAAGTTAGAAATTATGTGGTTAGGTGCTTATTTGATGTGTTAATGTTTTTGTTGATTGATGAATTGTTGAATTGAAGTGTTAGGTATGCTTTGAATTGGTTTTATGTAGGTTTTAAGTGTTTTTACAGGCACCATTTGTGTATGGTTTGGTTTGGGCATGAAATAGGTACCAAAATGTAAGATTTTGACATATTTGTGACCGTCTCTCAACGTGTTATCGTTTAGGGTATAAATAGCACATAAAAAATATATAAAATCAAATCGATAGTGTCCGCAAGTATATGAGTCAAATTATAATATAGTATTTGTGTTACAACGGAATACAGGGAAGTATTTCAAGGATCGTACCTAAAGGACGATGAACTAAATCTATTGAAAATCTCTTTACAATAATAAGTCTAAATAATAATTAAGTCTTATAGTACAATAGACCATAAAAAGAGATGAATGTAGGGAATTAAATAGCTAAAATAAATAAACAATAAAATAGACAAACAACTAAACCTATAAAACCAATTAGGAAAATTAACTTGTTTTAGGGTTGTAATTAACTTCTGATTAATGTTTTATGGTAGATTATCTATTAACTAATCAATTATTACCTCTTGGCCTCTAATTGATTAATTAATTGGTTGATACTTTTTTATCTCTCGACCTCACTTTCTCAAACAGGATAAATTACTATTTACTCGACAAACTTATCTCTCGATCTCGTTTAACCTATGATTACTTCCTAGGGTTGGCAAGCCTAGGGTTTAAGAACGTGTAATTTAAACCAACTAATCTTATTGGGAAACCTATAATCCTCTGTTAACAACATCCCTATCCACTCGTTAACCTCCCCTAAGGGATTTAGCCACTCATGGTATTCATAATCTCAATCTCAATTAAAATAAAAATGTAAATAAACACGATTAAATCTAAAGACAAAAAAGATGTAGAAATAAGTTTGTGGATGCCGATTGAAACACGGAGTAGTAAATCTATCGATTGGGATAATGAGAATCGTTGATTGTCACTCGTGATAAGTTTTAATATTTATAATTGATCATACTTGAAACTAACTATTATCACGATGAAGGCAAGTGTACCTATCGAACAGTAGTATAGTTTATAGCAAGACCGGATGTCGAACCCACAGGAACTAAAAGTACTGGTAATAACCTTCTTTTTATTATCTAGCCTAAGATAAGGGGATTTATTTTATCTAAACTAATTAACTAAACTAAGAATGCACAGAAAGTAAATTGGGGAAATACTTTTGGAAAAACTAATTGATTTAGGCAATACCCAAGGAAGAATCTACCTAGACTTCACTTGTTATTCGACTTTAAACCAGACGATTTATTCACTTGACTTGATCCGTAGAAATCTCTAAATTATATTATTATCCCTCTCGAGACTAATAATGTCTAACCCTAGGTTGATTAATTAAAATCTCTTTCTAATTAAAACCCCTAGTTTTGCATTAACTCGATCTATGGATTCCCTTATTAGATTTGACTCTAATCCGGCAGATTTATGTCGTCCTATCTCTAGGATTGCATGCAACTCCGTTTAATTATGAATGATCTACTCTTAGACAGGGACTATTCATCCTCTGAATAAGCACATCAATATTTGAATCAATATCATTGAATATTCAAACAAGAGTTAAAAACATAATTAAGAACAAATCAAGTATTTATCATATAGTTCAGAAAATATTAATAAGATCCGTCTTAGGTTTCATCACCCTTAGGTATTTAGGGGATTTAGTTCATAATGATAAAAGACAACATCTCGGAAGAATAATAATGACAAAACATAAAGAAAACCCAAAAACCCCTGAAGGAACTTGAAGGGAGATCTTCAGTCTTAAAGGAGAATTCGGCTTTTGAGATGGATCAATCGGCTTTCTTCAAGTAATTCCTTGCTTCCTCCTCTGTGTGTCTCTCTAATCCTCCTTTAGGGTCTTTTAAATAGTCTTTAGAATTCCCAAAATAACCCAAAAATAGCCTTTTCCGAGTAGAACTAGACTTGGGCTCGTCAGGGACACGACCGTGTGCCACGCCCATGTGCAAATGCTTCAAACCGTGTTCAAGGCTGTGAAATAGACACGCCCGTGTTGGGTGACTTTAGGCCGTGTTGAGGTCTGCTAAAAAGATACAGGCATGTGTTCTACCCGTGTGAGGAAGTCCAGGCCGTGTTGATTTCCCACGTTGGCCCATTTTCTCCGTTTTTGGCCCATTTCTCTTTCTTTTTACTTTCCTATGCTCATTTAAGTATAAGATATAAAATTAAAGGATTAGAAGCATCAAATTCCACAAATCTAATGATAATTCATCCAAAAATATGCTAAGCATGAGATAAAAATATGTATAAATTATGACTTATCAATCGTCACTTGTAAATGTAAATAAACTGAAATAATTCGATTACACAAAAGAACTCTTGGATCTAAATCGATTCTAAGAAAGAAGAAGAAAGAGTTTATGAAAAACAAATGAAAACTTAATATAAATCCTACTCCTAAACTACGAGAGCTTTTGGATGCGTCTAAAATGACTTAGTTACATCAAACACCTAAGTTTTATTTATAGAAGTGTTGGCAACCTGAATTAGGTCTTCAACATGTCTTATGGCTTCACATAAAGTTGATTGTGCAGACAAAAATAACCCCAGAATGCTTGGGCACCTCGTTGGCCCTATGTTGCGCCATGCAAGGTCTATGGAGTGACACCACAATGATTTGTGCCTTCTTTGGTTTGTGTCATGCTTACACGACTCGGGAAGCTTGTGCATTACTCACCCTTGATCCTATGTCCATTGGGCCCTAAATTAAGCATCTTACACACTCAATTACTCAAATTTGAACTACCTAAGGTCCGTGTCAACTTAATAGGTCACAAACACTCACAAAATGTGTAAAAATGTTTATTTTATTAACTTTTACTACTACACTACCAAATACCAAAAATATAATAATTAATAATAAAAGTGCTAGAAAACAAACTCATTAAGTGCGGAAATAGATCGAAATAACTACTACATTTGATGGTAGGTCAAATACCCCCACACTTAAGTCTTTGTTTGTCCTCAAGCAAACTAAACAAAAACAAAATAAAAAATTGAAAACAAACTAAACTGAAAACAAGAAAATAAACATGTAAGAAAAAAAATTTACTTAAGCTAGCTTGACATATGAAATTGGACAGAAATATATTAACAAGATAATGTAAATAAACATATAATTCTAGAATGATATACAATTGACTCACAATTCTAAAATTAGACAGGTTAGTTCATTAAATTACAAAGCAAATAAATAAAAAAAGAATGTTAAGTATAGGCTTCCATTAAAACAAATATATAAATATATAATTATGTTCAAATGAATATAAGTGGTACAAATATCAATCATTGGCACAGTTTTATCCATATAAAGCCTTACTTAAGTCACATAGGACTTTTCGGCTTGTAATGTTCTACGGCTTAGGTTGGTTCAGATTTCAAGAATAGGCTCGACAAAATGACTAAGCACGAAAGTAATTTGGCGCATTATATTGTCCCCAATACTCTCCAAGTATACAAATAGCTCACCACCTTATATCCATTTCTCTCACATTCCTTATTTCTCCATCACTAAGGCCTCGTACAGTATTCATGAGTACAATTCGAGCTTTATTTTTTTCTACCAAACGTGAGCTGTAACACCCCTTACCCGTATCCGTCGCCGGAACAGGGTACGAGATATTAACAAATTATAATACATACTATTAAACAAAACCGAGACAAAAATATGGCGTGCAATTTGATCATGAATCATTATAACATATGCCATTAACAATATAAGCCAATTTCAAAGACTTCGTACAAAATGATTAGTTTGATACTATAATATTTTAGACCTAGGCAATTATGACACGTAACAAGATAACTAAGTCTACTATACATGCCATTATTCAAAATGTTGAGTTCAAATACCAAAAGTATTGATAGTGCGGGCGGATCTTCAACGATCTCTAACTTCTGTGCTAGCTGGATGACACTATAAGACAAAAGAGAGAAAAGAAAGTAAGCTTATAGCTTAGTAAGTAAGTATATAAATAACAAATAAGGAATCTAATATGTTTACAACATAACTTAATTATATCATATTTTTAATTTCACTATTCACTCCAATTTGATCAAGCTGTCCCTCCTGCGTCATGATCACTAAATAAATCATAACTCGAGTTACGAAACTCAAAATTCAAATCCGTAAAATTTCCCTGAATCTAGACTCATAAAACTTCTTACTAATTTTTTTCTAGAATTTTTGGTCCAGCGAATTAGTACAGTTTATTAGTTAAATTTTCCCCTGTTACACAGCTTGACTGATCTGACCTCTGTTCACTACGAATTTAATTTCTCCCAGTACACAATTCAAATAACCATTAAACCTATTTCATTTAAACCTAGACTCAATAAGGAATTTATACATATAAACTATGTTTCTTAATTTGTTTTGTACAATTTTTAATAATTTTTCAAAGTTGGAACAGGGGATCACATAGTCATCCTGGGCAAGTCACACACAATTGATATCTCAAAATATAGAATTCCTTTGCTTGCTCTGCTTCTTTTATATGAAAATAGACTCATTAATATTTAATTTCACATCTCATTAAGACTTTAATTAAATTCCTACTATTTTTGGTGATTTTTCAAAATCACGTTACTGCTACTGTCCAAAACAGTTTTAGTGCTAATTCACTCTTTCACACTTTCTTTGTATTAACCTCATTTTAACTTATATATATCACAAATCATTTTCACCACATTTCATACACTACGAGTACAGTCCCATGATTACAATGTCACCACAAAGCCATCCCGTTGAACAATTCAGATCAATCCTCGATACTTAATGGTTTCAGCACACAGCCCCACCATCATATTTCATTTAATTCGGCTCTCTTGTACACATGGTGAACACTTTGTACCACCCATGCAACCTAGCCAATTTATCTCATAGCTCTCTTGTCTACATGGTGTCCTTCACTGGGAATCACACATGCGACCTAGCTACATTTATTTCTCCCGTAGCTCTCTTGTCTATATGGGATACATCCCGTATCACATATGTGACCTAGCTACTACATAGTATCTCGTAGCTTTCTTGTACACATGATGTGCACTCAGCACCATACATGTGACCCAGCTACGCTCCATCTATTTTATTCGATCTTTCCGAATATTCAACCGAGATTTCTCGCTCTATTACTTATTTCCATTCTTCCAATAGTCGATTTATGCTTCAACATCAGTTAATATATATAATATAGGCTGAAATATAAAAATGTAAATAAAATTAATTTATTATTTACATACAAACTTACCTCAGTGCAAAATATGAGAATTTTGCAATTTAGTCCAAAACCTTTTCTTTCCCTCGTTCGAGGTCGATTCCACGCCTTTCTTGATCTATAACAACACATTTAGCTCATTTAACACTCGAACTATTTATTTCAATCCAAAAATCATATTATGCAAAAATTACATTTTTGCCCCCTAACTTTTACAAAATTATGATTTTGCCCCAAGGCTCGGAAATTTAATTTCAGCCCTTATTCTTATGTTTAATGACATGCTGATCATTTTTCTCTTCTATGGAAACATCAAATTCTCACTCTAACACATAGTTATGAACAATAGGTATTTTTATCGATTATGTCGTTTTGCTCGTTTTCGCTAAAAATCACTTAGAAAAGATCGTTCTCCTAACTTCAAACATTTATATTCTACCATCAAACATCAAAATAGATGCCTATCATTCATGGGTAAATTTTTAAACATAAACCCTAACTCGAAATAATGGTAGAAATAGGTAAACCGAGCTACGAGGATTTCAAAAACGTAAAGAACATTAAAAACGGGGCTTGAAATCACTTACTATGAAGCTTGAAAGTTGAAGAAACCCTAGCTATGGAGGAGAGCAAATTTTGGCAGCAACTAGTGAAGATGATGACCAATTTTATGTTATTTTTCCCATTTTATTTCATTTAATATACAAATGACCAAAATGCCCTTACTACTAAACTTTCCAAAAATTCCCTCCATGTCCAACTTTTGTCCATAACTTAGGAATTGGTCAAATTTCTATTTAAGACCTCCTAATTAATATCCCAAAGCAATTTCATACTAAAAACTTCTAAAAACACGAGTTTTGCAATTTATTCGGTTTAGTCCCTAATCTCAACTTAAGCGCTCAATGCATAGAATTTCATCACGAAATTTTCACGAAATCATGAAATCATATCATAAACCTCAAAATAATCATAAAATAATTATTCTATCTCGGATTTGTGGTCACGAAACTACTATTCCGATTAGGCCCTAATTCGGGTTGTCACATGAGCTTACTTTTTTCCAACTTACTTTGCTTTTATTTTTTTTTCTTCTTCGAGATTTCTCGGTTTACATTTTGCCTTATTTTCTACTAGTTTAAAAATCTTATACTCACTATATCGTACAATTGCTTAGTTCGCTCATTTTTTTTCTTTTCGAAACCATCGTAATGTATCTACCTAATCCCTCTATATCAATGGTCAGACATTTAAATCCGTGTAGGGACCAAGAAATTAAAGGATCAAATAAATTATATAATAGACTCAAGGTTTCATTTTTGGTTCATTAAGAAAATGGATTCAGGCTCAAAATAGGTACTAGGGAAATATTTATGAGATAGCTTTTTGGCTCAAAAAATTGTCTATCAAACAATACCTTAGGTCATCCCTAGGTAATTCCATACATAGATTAAATCAACCAAGTCTATCAATTTCTATAACCTAAAATACAATTACACATGCATGTTATTTATATATCTATTTATCATGTGGTATACTTAACATCTTAAATATATTCATAGTGTAATAAACTGAAAAAATTAGTCTAAAATTAGATAATTTAGAATAAATTATTATTAGATTAAATGTATGGGGCCCATAGATACAATTGTACCATTACCACACACTTTCTAATTTTATAAATTTTATATTGTTATTTTTTAATAAAAAATCATTTAAACTTTTCTTTTTCATATTTCCTTTCTTCTGTTCTTCAAAATTTTTCATATTCAGTTTCTATTTGTGTTTAGTTTTCTTTTCCCGAGTTTTTTAATCCACTAATAGTGGCACTGGCAAGTTAAGAAGACAAGAACCACCTATGAAGCAAGCATCGGTCATGAGCTCCCCTTTTTTTCGGTTTTCTTTTTTTTTTTTTCTATTGCAATTGTTTCTTTTCAAATTTTTTTCTATTTCACTTATATTTTTTAAAATCCCCATCGGTGCCGCCTGACATACCTACAACACTCATTAAAAAATATTTTTTCTTTTTTTTTTCCACCATGAATACCTGTATTTTTCACGGGTATTTCGAAAATTACATACGAGTGTCACTTGACAGAGTCGCGACACCAAATTTTTTTTTTAAATCTGATGACTAGGTGATGATTAAGGGGAAAATGGGTGGTGTCATTGGTGTGTCAGGCGACACCGACGAGTACTGTTGAAAATTGCCTATTTTTGTAATTAATTAATTAAATTTTATATTATTTCTATATAAAAAAAAGCTATTCTTTTGCCTTCTCCTTCTTTAAAACACCTTCAGCTTCATGTCCACAATCCTGTCGTTTTCCACCAACCCTCAGTCTTGTGTATTGTTGCCCTGGTTCCTAAACCAACCACCATTTTAGCATCCCCTTTCTTACAGCAACCATCAACAATTGCTTCTAATGTTGGTAAAGAGGATTAAATGGGAAAAAATATCCTCACCAGAGGTATTTTTCTTAGTTGAAACTTAAAGCTCAATGGAAAACCACAGTTGCAAGGCGATAGAAATGCCTCGGCTGAATCAAAACATTGTTATCCAAACAGACAATTGTGGAGCGATTGCACAAAAGTCAAGAAAATCTCAACTCACCGGAGCTAAAAGAGCATCCAAAGAAGCCTAACTTAGGGAAAAGAGTATTGTTTAGATATTAATTTTTGGGTTAAGCCTTTTTTTAAAAATAGATTTAATGGTTTAACTAATGATTTAATTAACGAAGGTGCCAACTTGGAAAAAGAATAGTTTAGTACCACTTCTGATAAATAACATTTAGGTATTAAGATGAAAAAAAGAGCACAATTTAAGTACTAATTTGTGGGTTAAGCAAACCATAATCCTTATTCTTTGCATTCTAGACCTCTTCGAACACGAGCTCCAAACTCAAGAAATTATTATATGTCGGGAAAAATATTTTATGGGTTATACCCCATAGCAATTGATTACAAGAAACATAAGAAATTATTATGTCATAAAAAGATTATATGTGTTATAGCTATTCGCTAAGTAGTTCTAAGCTCTCACACCTTAAGATAGAGCCCACACCATTAAAAAAGTTTAAAGGGTATCCGGTTAATCTAATAAAAAAATCCATAAAATCAATTACAATCTCATTTAATAATCCCAACTTTCTAAACTCGTCAAGACACATTGGGCTCGGGCTTAGACTCGGACAAAGCCTTTTTCAATACTACACAATCTAAAATTAATTGCTAAAACTCTATTCTAATACCAACTCAACGTTCTCGGACCACTAAACCTAGCAGCTCTGGTGTTCCCGTTCCTAGGTAACTTCAGTGTTATAACAATATGAAAACCTGGTTTTCCCCTCTGGACCATCCACCAACCTGGTTTTTGGATCCTCGACTCCAGCTGTTTCATCGCGGTGTTCTGCTTTCAAATGTCTTAGCTAAAACTACCATCATCTTTTTCCTTTTTTCTTTGATGCTCGGTGCCCGCCTTCACTTCGCCTCACCAGTACTTACTACTTACTGCCTACTTGGCTTTACCAGGCCTGGGGATTCCATTAATTGATGGGTTTCTTTAGTTCTCCTTGGTGGTTTGGATGGCTCTTTTTATGCCCAATAGTTCTTTTGTGGCATGTTTCACAGCTCTTGTCTCCAACCTCAAAATGGGGGACTCAGCCATTGCAGGGTCTATCTTCTCAGGGTATTTTATAGCTCAATATAAGATGCCAAGTTACTGTATTTTCATACATTATACTAGTTTGTTCGTTCAAGTTATTGAAATAATTTGAAGGCAAAAAATGCAATAGTATAATGTAAATATAAACTGTATTTTGTTAGTTCAAAGGGAATAGATTTCGTTATTGTTTTTATCGAAATGTATCACTGCAAATATTGTTGGTATAATATAATATAAATCTTATTTAGTTAATTTGAAAGGATTATTTATGTATACAAGCCTTATTTTAGTTAATTGGAACGGTTTTTTATTTGTACATCTAAAATGGTAAGTAAAAATACAATAATAATAATAAGGCAATTACAAAAGCGAAGTGGAAAGAGAGAAGAAGTACAAATGACATGACATATAAACTTACATGGAAGAATTTTCTTATTTTTATTTTAATTTTTTCCGCCATTGCCATCTGTTACATTATGGAGCACTATTCGGGTTTTCCAAAGCCTCTTCAGTTTTAAAACTGGGGGCTTCCTTTATATTTTAAACTGATGAAGCCAAATGCAAAAGGAAGCCTGTTTTGTTTTTTTTTTTTTTTTAATATCTATATTTTAAGATTCTCTCTCTCTCTTTTTTTTTTTTTTTTTTTTGTTTTTTTAGATGAATGTATTTCAGTTTTTCAGCTCTTCAACCCTAAATTGAAGTTTTTTCTTCTTTTGCATGTTGATCAGGACATGCATTATAAAGGTGAGCTTTTTTTTGTTTTTTGGATAAAATTTTGAAATTTTGGGCGTTTGGCATTGGATTTCTGGGTTTTGATCTGAATCTTGTTTGCTTTTCTGGGTCCTGGAAGGATTTTCATTTCAGTTTGCATTTCTGGTGATGTTTTTTAATTAGTTCAGGTTATATATGTTTGATATGCATAATAAATTGGGATGAAAAATGAACAATTTTAGCTAAAACGTAAAAGAAATTCAAGTTTAATTGCAACCATAGTTTTTTAATTTTCATCAATTTCGTTTGAGGCAGGTGAAATTAGGAAGGGTTCAATGATGTTCTTATAAGATAGACATTGTTAATTTTTATTAGAGGAAAGCGTGCTGCAGATACTGAGAATGAGCATTTTGATTTTCTACTTACCAGTGCAAGTACATTTCTCTATTGATTGTGTTCTGAATTTGGATTTTTGTTCTGGTGAGAGTATGAGTATTTCGATTTTCTTTATTTTCTGTTTCTTTTGTGATGGCTTGTTTTCACATGAGCTGAAAGTAGCAGTTGTTAGTTTCGAAATGTAGGCAAATATACTGTTTCATAACTCCATGCATGATAATGGTGATAATGATCCAATATTTCTGTTATATCTGGCTAGAAAAAGTGAAAAATAAAGGAAAAGACATCCAAGTATAAAGTTGGAGTTGAACTTCTTTGTGTCAAATTGAATTATTCCGCATTTTTTGCGGTCACTTGGTCATTGAAAGAAGTTCGTCGCTTTATCAATCTTCTACATCTAGTTTCGTTTTGAGTAGAAAGAAAAGAAGAGAGGTGCCGATTGGGGAAGGCTTTAAAAGCTTCATGAAAGAGTATATAGTTTAAACTGTATATTAAGTTAATAATACAGTTAAACTTTTGAAATCTTTAAGTTAATAATACATGAAAAAGCTTTAAGAAGCCTTCAATGGAATGATTTGCATATTTTTAGAAGTCATTTGAAATCTTTATGTATGTCACATTGATAACCACTACGGTGCTGCCACGTTCCATATTGGGAGATAATGGACCCTATAGAAACTTAAAAATAATTGGTATTGATCGAGTGCTATTATCATTCATATAAATATCAACTGCTATCAAACAAGTGGAAAGGTAGGTGCATTTATAACTTTTTCTTTGAAGCCTGTGTCACTTGACAGTTATATTTCTGTTACAGGCAACGTGATCTCCAAAGAGAGAGACACACGTGTTAACGTTTCCGAACCCATCATTTTAATTTAACAAAACTTTTTGCCACTTCTTCTGGTTTTAATCTTGTGCATATGACATGGAGAATAACCTTAATAGAAGGAAAACCTGGTTTCAGAAAGTAGCACCTAAGAAGTAATAAAGTCAAGGAGGAATTAGGTTATGGCTAGTCATTATCTATGTATACTTTCATGGTTTGTTGTTCCCTATGCTGCCTGGTGGAATGCAATCATTCCCCAAACATAGCTGTATCTTTACTGCATGTCTATTGGAGCTCATACACTTTCCTTTTTTTGTGGTTAAATGGACTCATCAGCAAAAGAGACTTCTATAAGTGGAGTCTTTGCATACCACTGGAAGTGGATGGGATCCTACTTTGCTTGGTCTTGTGTTGAAGGTTAGTTGATGGTGCCATTGACAAACATATTTTAAAAGTAAGAACAAGATGGGGGGAAATAATGTTGTTTACTTATTTATTTTTGTTTGTTATTTTTTTTCCGTGCCTTAGCTATTGTTACTTTTCTCTTTATTGCACTGGTGTTCAGAAAAGACATACTGTTTGCGGATACCATGAAGCCTTTAGTTCATTTGAGAATGTGTCAATGTACGTTTCGCTCTCTTCTTTTCTTCTAAAGGCTCACATAAGAAAGAGCAAAAAATGCAGATTATTTAAGGAGTTCATGTTTTCAATTAGTGATTTGGCATTACTCTGGTTATAGCTAGTCATAAATCTGATATCCAAATGGTTATGGCAAGGGAAAACCCTGTCTTTGGAAATAACAATTTTAATATTTCATCCGAACATCATGGTCTGCAACTAGTTGGTGGCAGTCTGTTGTT
Source organism: Gossypium anomalum (assembly GCA_025698475.1). Taxonomy (NCBI): domain Eukaryota; kingdom Viridiplantae; phylum Streptophyta; class Magnoliopsida; order Malvales; family Malvaceae; genus Gossypium; species Gossypium anomalum. The sequence goes on from CM046968.1 coordinate 79,416,773, forward strand.
CTTAACCTCTTTCATCTTTTGTATCTATACATTTTTTCTTGAAAAGTCTTTTATTCTTTAAAATAGAAAACATGAATGGTTCTATTGATGTTGTTGTTGTTAAAATTTCTGGATGTTACATAACTTATTCTAAGGCAAGATAGGGATTTTTATGTAATTTGATACCAAAAAAATGCAGTAGTACAGAAATGAACGCCGTTAGGTTATGTGTTCGGATGTGAGTCTGCATGAAAGAGAGAGAGATTCCATTCATGTCAATTTGACATTTCGTTATTTCATCGCCCTCCTACTTGTGATAGTTTTAGCCAAGATTTAGCCAAAATAACCCAGTTGAACCTTTCCAAATGTTCTTTATCCCCCAGCTATGAAGATGAGACGTTCATATTTTCTCATTGGAACCTGATTTTATTAATGGAAAAGTTAGGGTTTTGAACATTTTAATGTTATCGTTCAATGTATTATAGTGCACTTTGAGTATCCAGGGAGGACAATTTTGGTAGTTTTCTTTGCTATTGTCTCATATGATTCCGTTATTTAAAATATTAACATCTAAACTACAACATGTTTTTAGGTTGTTTGTCTATTTTATTTTTCTTTATGATTTCTTTTATTTGGTTATTTATGGCTTGCTTTGTTCGGTTTTTATGCATTTGTCTTCATTGACTTTAATGTTCATTTATGTTATCGCTTTATCGCAGAATTAGCAAATCTAGTCATACTCTCAATTTTTAATATTCATTTTTAATATTTTAGGATTGTTTAGGTTTTACAATTATTTAAGCATTTATTAAGAAGGACAATATCTAATGCCTGATCTTATTGTTTGGCATATAGATCAGTCAAAGCGGGAATGCATTTAACAGAGATGTCGTTCAGTACATATTTTGAAGATATGCATGATGATGGTTTTGAGGGGTCACATGAAGAGCGCAGTATTTCTACAGAAGTTTTCTCTGAAATTGATACTGGCAGAATAAGTAAAAGGTGCCTTGTTACTGGAGCTACTAATTTCAAGGGTATCAAGAGTCCAGAAGCATCACTATGTTCTTACAGTGCAAGCTCAGCTGTAACAAGCCTTTCTTGCTCAAAAACTTTATGCCAGGAGGTTTCCAATTTAGCAAATGACAGTTGTGGTTGGGTTTCTGCATTAGGGAGCTTTCCTGAAAGATATGCTCTGGCTGAGAGAGATGACCAGAATGCGAGTTTCAAGCGTATGAAGCTTTCCACTGGTGAAGTTTCCAGGGGCGAAGCACAAAAGAAAAAGGCATTGAGTGCACCATTGCAGCAGAAGGAAATAGTTAGTGGCTTGTCCTCAACACCTACAAATTCTGTTTGCCAGAGAGTTATGCCTTACTTAGTTGAATCATCTGCTGTAGAAACGGACAAAGGTGCTGAAATGGAAGATGTAGATGTTACTAAGTCCAGAATACAAGACTCAGGTGCGAGTGAAGGAAAAGAAGTGGTAGTAGGTATAGCTATAGCTTCACCTGTCTCCGAGGAGAGTTTTGCATCAAAGGTTGTTGTTTCTAGTCCGGAAACTGCTTTGGTAAAGTTTGAGTCTCCTCTATGTGCTCAGGAAAGATTTAATTTATGCCAATCATTTGGAGTGGACGGTTCTAATATTTCTGGGGCAACGGTGTCTAAGAAGGATCCCCGTCCTCTTCTGCAGTGCCATGTTTTTCACATACTAAAAGGAGCAGGCTGGTCTATTGAGAGAAAGAAAAGGCCCAGTAGGAGTTATATGGATACAGTTTATAGATCACCTGAGGGGAGGCTATTTCGTGAATTCCCTAAAGTTTGGAGATTTTGTGGCGAGGTTTTGTTGGCTGATAGATACGACTTCATGCTGGAAAATGATGGTAAGAAATGGACTGACATGATCCAGTTCTGGTCTGATCTCTTAGAGACATTGTTGAATATCGAGAAAGAAATTAACCAAACAAACCTTTCTAATGCATTGGCACAACATTGGACTCTATTAGATCCCTTTGTAACTGTTGTATTTATTAATAGGAAGATTGGTTCATTAAGAAAGGGAGATGAGGTTAAAGCAGGAAGAAGTTTAGTTATTGAAAAGAACAAGAAAAATGATACTGTTTTGGCACAGAGGAAAAAAGTTACTATGAGAAAGTTCTGTTCTCAGGGAATGATGCCAACTCAGCATTGTGATTCTTCTCTGGCCGCTAAAAGTTCATTGACAGTTCCCAAGAGGAGCTATGATTCCTCTGAGGAGCTCTCTGGCAATGGAAGTTTGTCAAAATTCTATGGTAAAATGAGTAGTGGGGCAGTAAAATGTCTAAAAGATGTATCTAATATGACTGACCAAGAAGGTTCGTATTTGGTAGATACTGCGAACAGGTTAGAAACTTTTGGTTGCGAGGTCAAAGGTTTGCATATTGTTTCATCACTTGCTTGTGGATCGGATAACACCTACGGTCAGCTAGTTAGTTCTCAATTTATTGATCCTGTTGCTTCTGGAGATGTTACCAACATGCTTCATGGTTTCGAATCTGTTTCCGCTCACCAAGATAGCAACACAATATCTCCAAGCTTTGGTAAAAAAATGTCTTTATGTAATGGAGAAACTCTTAATGAGGTTCCAGGAGATGTATCGTTTGATTCTCAGGAGGAAAAAGATAAAATATCTGGAGCTCTAGATGCTGGCAATGTCAGAAATCTTCCACAGCATTTACTGGATGACCATCCAAGCTACCCTAATAGCCTGATTCAGTCTGGGGATGGTGAAGATCAGTTTGAGAAGTCTGCTGAAGCTCTGAAGTTTGAAACAAACAATGAAAACTGTGCACAAAATGCTATTTTGAAAAAGAAGGCACGCAGGAGATCTAGAAAGATATCTGAAATAAGTTTGACCACATCATATCAAAGTGATGTTCTATGTTCTTATACTCCTGATATGAGTGAACAAGATATTGACTCATGCCAGGCTGACTTAAATTCAAAGGAGGTCCAAGAATCATTTGAAACCAAGGGAAGCCTACAAAAGTCCTCATCTCCTGGGCCTTCCCTATATCAAGTGGAGAAAAGAGGCTCAAATTTTAAGAGGATTTGTTGCAATCGTGATGGTTCTGAAAGTAGAAAGAAGAAATCAACTGAATGCCAAATTGAAGATGATGACCTGCTGGTTTCTGCAATTATAAGAAACAAAGACTTAAGCTTGGGTGCCACCAGATCTAAATTGAAGGCCCCCAAAGTAAGAGCTCAGACCAAGTTCAAGAGAAAGAGGGGCCGCCCCAGGTTGCTTCCTCGAGTAAAGGGTAAAGGAAGGAAGCATGTTACTAAGATCAAGTTGAATAATGTTGGGTCCAGAACAGTGCTCTCATGGCTGATCCTAGCTGGGGTCATTTCACTGAATGATGTCATCCAATGTCGGAATCCTTATGATGATGCTATCGTTAAAGTTGGCTTTGTTTCCTTGGAAGGAATAACCTGCAAGTGTTGCAACAGGGTGCTATCAGTTTCTGAGTTTAAGAACCATGCTGGATTCAAGTTTAACCGTCCCTGCTTGAATCTTTTCATGGAATCTGGTAAGCCTTTCACTTTATGTCAGCTACAAGCATGGTCTGCTGAGTACAAGACCAAAAAGAAAGGAATCCGGAAGGTGGAAGCTGACGAAAATGATCGAAATGATGATTCCTGTGGTCTATGTGGAGATGGTGGTGAACTGATTTGTTGTGACAACTGCCCTTCTACTTTTCATCTGGCTTGCCTGTCTATGCAGGTTTGTCCTTTGCTGTGTTTTCTTTTTGGGCAGTGACCCATGTGAACAGTGATTTTTTGCCCTTCTTCTAAGGTTGTGTAATATTTTCTTTCAGTATTTATGACTTAGTTTTGCTTCTGTATTCTGGAGAGAATATAGATTACTCTGACGTTTCTTTCCAAAGTGTGTAGCTTTGGTTTATTCTCGTTTTTTTGGCTACTAATTATTTCATTTGCTTCAATTTGTTGCTTCCAGGAATTACCTGAGGGTGATTGGTATTGCTCAAATTGCACTTGTTGGATATGTGGGAATTTTGTTAATGATAAAGAGGCTTCAAGTTTGTTTGATGCATTCAAATGTTCCCAGTGTGAACACAAATGTAATTCTCCTCCCTTCAGCATGCCATTTCCTCTGAAAAGATTAAATTATCTATGAAGACAGTGTGAGAAAACAGGATTTTAAATATTTTAAGAAAATAGTTTAGGAGCTGTTTTAGGACAATAGTTTAGTAGTTTGATTTCTCTGATTTCTTTCCTGTTTTCTTTCATTTATTAATTCTGTTATTTAGGGGAGCAATAAGTGTATATATAGGATTCCTACTATTGAATAAAGACCATTGAGTTTTCCCTCAAACGACAGACAGTATACAGTTTCCTGGCATGTAATTTGGACAAATAATCTTATCTTAGATGTGAGGCAGGCTAATATTTCCTGTTTTAAAGTTTTTTTTCTTGATTTAGATTTTTCAGTGAGCAAAACAAAAAAAAGTCAGTTCAAAGAAAATGTTAAGTATTCTTTGTCTATTTTGTTTCTTGAAAACATTAGAAATTGTAAATCTACTTCCACAACTTCATGTAGTAGTTTCATGAAATCATTATGGACGTTTTATGTATTTACCATCTTTTTTTTTTTTTTTTTGGTTTGTTTATTTTTTATGTCTTTGTGTATGTCTGTGTGTGTATGATGCTTCTCTGGTGATTACCGTTTCTGATTTTCTCATTATCACAATGTTTGTAAACAGATCATAAGGAATGTCTGAATGATGGATGTCAGTTCAATGATGGATGTCAGTTCAAAGAAAAGGAATCTAATACTTGGCTCTGTGGGGGAAGCTGTGAGGAGGTATTTTTGAGATTCAAATATCTTGACTCTGATTATGTTGTAAAGGATCTATCAGATTTAGCTTATTGAAAATGCTTTCAGTATTCTTAACATGAGTTCAAGTCTTTACGCTTCTTGTACTTTGTTTTTTGCGAGTATCTGGTTATTTTAAATCAACAATTCAGTAGGTGTGGGATGGAACACCCCTTCCTCATTCCACTGCAAGATGAAGTAGAGCCAGATGGACCCAACTGCACCCTGGAAGAAAGCAGGCCTTTGAATTGGCACTTTAATTGTATTCCATAAGCTGCTTAATAAATGCCGTCTTTGCAGCATTTTGAAGTTTCTCCCCAATAACATTTCTGCAAGGGCTTTTAAACTTTTGAATGCAAAGCCAGACAACAGTAGTGCCTACCCATGCAGTGCAGGCTTAGCCTATGCACTGAATCCAGATCTTCTTATAACTCCTCTCTTTAATCAATTTTTATGGTGTAAAGAACTTGCTGAAACGGTTTCATTAGGTTTAGGCTAAGCCAAACTGGGATCCTCAGTTAAGTCCCTTCTCTAACACTTTGTTTGTCCATTTTCTCTGGTTTGCTTTCAAACAAATGATAGCCGCCTAGTGTTTTTATTTTAAAGTTGTCTTTTTTTCTGTCTTCACTCCTTATCTCGTTTGCTAACCACTTTGGATTTTGATTTGTCCACTAGTTTAACTTTTGTTTAATTATATAGTTATTTCCATTTTTTTTAAAAGGAACAACATGTTGAATTTTTAGGCTGCATCTCAGCTTTTGAACTTGGCAAATGTATGCAATTCATGTCAACTGAAGTGTTCCATCCTGCCATTATAAAAGATTTGGCTTTGAATGATCTGTTGTACTTTTAACTCTCACTTTATAGCCATTTCGTTAGCCTAAAAGGCAACCAGTTGCTGCATAGATGCTGACCATGATTCTTTAGAAGTTCTAATGCAAGATTCACTGGTATTTGCAGCTATACTCAGGTCTTAGTTCTCGACTTGGGATGATTAATCACCTCCCTGATGGCTTTTCTTGGACACTTCTTAAATGTATTCATGAAGATCAAAAAGTTTACACTGCTCAAAGGTTTGCCCTGAAGGCAGAATGCAACTCAAAATTGGCTGTCGCTTTGTCTATCATGGAAGAATGTTTTCAGTCTATGGTTGATCCAAGAACGGGGGTAGATATGATACCCCAACTCTTGTACAATTGGGGGTGAGACACCCAGTCTTCTTTTTTTATTGATAAGTTTCCTTTCCATCCATTATCTTCAACATTATGGGTTTGGCTTTTACACATCTACACAACATTTTCCTCCTTTTTAGTGTCATCCAGTTCTTAGACATGTTTCATTCTACCCTGCTCATTATTTTTTATTTCCTGCTTTCAAGGCTGCTTATGATTTGTGATCCTTTTGTTGTTTAAATGATCAGGTCAGATTTTGCGCGCCTTAATTTTTTTGGATTTTATTCTCTCGTCTTGGAGAAGGATGACGTGCTGATATCTGTAGCATCCATCAGGTAGTATTGATGTTCTTCGGACATACTCAATATTTCAATAATTTCTTGAACAACTGTAAACAACTCAGTATGCTATGTTATCCCTTGTTTCTTTCCGAATGTAATATGCATCAAAGCTTTTACGAGGAATACCTTTTTTTTCTAGATATATATTTCTTGGTGTCTGAATGGTTAGCATGTATAGTATTTTATTTTGATGGTTTAAGAAATAGGATGCGTTTTGGAGTCAAAAGATACAATTATAAACAAGTTTACTGGAATTCTTTACTAGCAAAAGTATGGTTATCAATTATGTTGCTCTCTCTGACTCTTTATTTTTCTTGAAGCAACCATGTTTGAAGCATTATGGACATGAGTTCAAAAATACTCTTTAAGAATATTCCAAACACGTGGAAAAGTTAAGAATAATTAAATATATTTTATATCCGGTATTTACACCGAGTCTGAGTAACATAGGCTATTAAGATGGTTTGAAATGGAAGTAACATGGGTTATTAAGATAGCTTGAGGTGAAAGTACTTCTTTAGCAATTAAAACTTTCGAAAAAGAGTCTCACATTTTCCAATTTGAATATTTTAATCTGTTTCAGACCGATTTGGTGAACAATCTGTTTATGTTCAGTCTTTCTCTGCTCTTTGGTCTAGGATTCATGGGGTTACAGTTGCAGAAATGCCTCTCATTGCAACTTGCATCAACTATCGTCGTCAAGGAATGTGTCGACGCCTTATGAATGTTATTGAAGAGGTATTTTATGCACAACTTGTTTCTTGAATCTAACACTGTAATGGGTTTTCACTATATATTGACATCATTGCTAATGGGTTTTCTGTTTCGATACTATGGGGCTGTCCACCACCTGGATCCATTCTACCTCTAGATGCTCATCTCATTCAAGGTGGAAAAGCTGGTTATAACCGCCATTCCAAACTTAGTGGAAACATGGACTAAGGGTTTTGGCTTCACACCAGTAGAGGAGGACGAAAGAAAAATGCTTAAGAAGATCAACTTGATGGTGTTTCCCGGAACGATATTGCTTAAGAAGCCCTTGTATCGAGAATCAACTGATATAGTTATTCACTCTGTAGGAGATCAACCTGTATATAAAGCCAATGCCGAAATAGGAACTGAGCTTGCCGGAGAAAAGAACCTGCAAGAATCAGAAATAGATGGTATGAAGGAAATCAAAACCACTGATGCTGGCGAAGTGGTTGAAAAACCAACCTTAAGAGTTACAGAAACTACTAGATTAGGCATTTGTACAGCAGGAGAGCCGGTCAATGAATATGACCAGTGCTCTGACCATAATCGTTGCTCAGCTGAGCCGGATGACAGGCTCAACGTTGGGCCATGTCGAGAAACCCCTGCTGCAGAAATTAACTCTGCAGCCCAATTTGAGAGTTGTTGTGGTGACAATGAAGCTGGTAACGAGCCAAAAGCGGAGTTCAAGCAGCAATTTGTAGAAAAGCAGTGGTGAAATGGATTAGAAGGTAAGTAGAAAGAGAAGAATATAAACAGTAGCTGAGCGGAAAGAAAATAGTTTGCAGGAACAATATTCAGATAGCCATAATTTTTTGGGGGTTAGTTCCTAGTTTTAAGACTTTATATTATGATTATAATTATTTGCAATGAGACACAGATTTATGTGGAAGAATAGGTGCAGCCTGCAGAAGAAAGACTTGTGAATTTTGCAAAATGTTTTAAGTAGAAATAATATTATAAAAATCTGAAATCTCCAACCATTTTTTCTAAGCTTGAATTTAAAATTTTAAACATTTATAATTATTTTTTAATGATTTAATGCATTTGGTTCATTCAGCAAATTCTAATATTCCTTTTTATTTCTAAGTTTTACAAATACAAGAACAAACAAATGTAATCAAATCAGTACAACAGATGGAACCCAGTATCATAATCGAATTTTTTAGAAGTGATATTTTAATTTAAATTTCAACACTAATTATATTTTTAATTTCATCAATTAAATTTGATACTGGATTCGAACTTGTATGGCTGTATAATAAGTCTGAATCCAGTATCAACCCCTTTACACCACTGCTATTCCATTCGTCAGCCCACTCAACACCTTCCTTAAACACTAGGCCATATCTAGAGGTGTGCATGGGCCGGGCGGCCCGGCCCGGCCCGAAAAATGGGAGGGTTTGGGTAAAAGTATAGGCCCGAAAAATGGGCTTGGGCAAAAAAAGAGGCCCGTTTAGAAAAGCGGGCGGGCCTCGGCAAGATTTTTAGCGGGCCCTGCCCGGCCCGATTTTAATATTAAATTATTTTTATTTTAAATTTTAAATTTTAAGTTACTTTAGTTTTTTTATTGTTTTTAATGTTATTTTAATATTGTAAAAATTTTTGTTATTAATATAATTTAGTTCTTAATTTAGTTCTAATTTGTTTCAATTTTTAATTTTAATATAATTATTTTTATTATATTTTTAATTTATATATTATTTTAAGAATTATTTTAGTCCCATTTTTTTTTAATATTTGTTTTTATGTTTTAAATGCATTTGATTTATTATATTTTAAAGTTTTTTATTTAATAAAAAAAAGTAAAAAAAATTTAATATGGTCGGGTCGGGCCGGGCCGGGCTCGGGCCTATCATTTTTTTCTCGGGCAGGGCTTGGAAAAAATTTCAGGCCCATATTTTGGGCCGGGCCGGGGCCGGGCCCGAGCCTTGAAAAAGGGCCGAAAATTTTTTATGGGCCTGGCCCGAACCCGACCCGGCCCGGCCCATGCACACCTCTAGCCATATCCCCATGCCTTTGTGCCACCCCATTTAAATTATCCTACCTTTCAAACCCTAACCGCAAGAAAGTAAGGATCCTCAGACCAAAAGAAGGACCTTTTTGGAATAATAAGGTTTTCTATTTCTTTCTGGAATTAATAAAATAGTCTAAAAACTTTTTTTTTCAATGAAGCAAAAGTTGACTTTTATAAAAAAAATATGATAATATGTAGTTTGCTCCCTAAACTTGTTCAAAAGTATTTAGTCGATATCTAAATTCATATTTCGTTATCCAGGTTGGTACTCCCGCACTAACAACGTTAGCTTGTACTAACGTAACATTAATGACCAATCTTATAGTGACATGTGGCAGCCTCTTTATATGACACATAGTAGATATAAATTAAAAATTTAAAAATCTTTAATTTATTGCCATCATTCATTATTTTATTTCTTATCTTAACAGTAAGGTTTAAAGAATTATTATAATTACATATAACCAAGTGAGAAAATGCAAGTTTTTTGTTTCTTTAAAAGTGATCCACATATAAATGTTGAAGGTATTTAATTTATATAATTAAAGACATTAAAACATTCCTTTCCTATGCTTAGTTACATCGAATTTTTAAAAATATTATGCAAGCAAATGGAATTGTTTCTCAAAAAAGAAGCCATTACTATTAGCAAAATGAATTGCTTTTCGTTAAAACAACACTCAAGGTTGCTACTACTTATTTTTTATGTTTAGCACATGAAAAAACTAAATATCAAAGAAAGTTAAATCCTATTCCATTTTTAATTAAATTTTCTTGTTATTATATTTATAAGCTTGTTTGCTTTTACATAAAAATAATATTTAAAGATATTTAATATTTTAAATAGATATTTTAACATTATTTTATTGTTTAATCATCTACAAATACTTTCATAATTCTGTAACACTCTCTAATTATATTTTGAATTTTAGTGTTGTTTAACCTATTAATCATGGATGTTCATCTAATGATTCATATAGTGAGTTCGAATAACAAAGATTATTTGTTTCTTGTGAGTTGTAAAAATTATATATATATATATATATATATATATATAATTTATTTTATTTTTTATTTTGTAATGAAAGCTCAAAATTATCTAAAATTAAATTTCAAGTGGACCAAAGTTCAACTAATTTCATTATAAAAATTTAATGTGTGCTGAAAAGAAAAAGAAGAAAACAACTGTTCCACCCATCAGAATGAGGAATCATGCTCTTAGAGAGTAGGGAAATAATAATAATACATTCAAGAAATGCTAATTTAGATCATTCCACACTCAATCAACACATTCAAGAAACTGAAACAATGAAATCTACCAACATTACAAAAATGATCTTTAAGAAATAAATTAAAGAAAGAAAGAAAAAAAAAGACAAGGTAATTAATATGCAATTAACCCCCCCAAAAAGGTACCATCTTTCCACTTAGAACTTAAATCTTCAGTATAAAGGTTTCAAGTTTAGTCTTATATCTCATTTCTAGTTATCTCAATTCAACATCCATAAATCTATTTGCATTTTATAATTTGTCTAACCAAGTTCTTTCTTGTTGAAATCCTTGGAATCTTGCTTCTCATTCTCCTTTTGCAGTTGTTCCTCAACCTTTTTCTTCTGGGCTCGTAAGAGCGATTCATAATAATCAGCATGAGCCTTCATACATTTTTGTAGAGTTGAGGTTACGTACGTGTTACAGGCCTAATAGTGAAGTTAAGCTCATGGATCAACAAATAGATAAGTTCTGGGCTGGTTGACAGATGTGTTGCTTGAGAGCTTGAAGTATCGGTATTTTATTTGTTTACTTTCATTTTCACTACTACAATTTATTTCTTTTATTTCTTATTTTTAATATTTCCTAAATTCTCTTTATAGCAAGTTAATTTTATATGTTTAATGTACCTAATCTTGGTCAATTTTTGAATAGAATGCTACTAAGCTTGTGATTTCTTACTTAAATTTTATCAGGGACGTAATTGGAGTGCCGAAGTCTATAAACAAGCAAAAATTGGGCTAAATTGGAACAAAAAGCAAGTTGGGGGTTGAATTGAAAATTACAAAACTATTTTTGGGCTAATAAAAAAATTAGGCTTTTGACTTTGACAAATTCTATGTTTAGAAAAAATTGATTTAGTGGATGGGTTGTTAAGCATGGTTCTAGGCATAAATCATATGAAATTGGTTCTTTGAGAGGTGTATATAAAGGCTTGTAATTGTGGCATTAGAACACACTATAATTTAAAAGGCAATTAGCATATTCATGCGTCAGTAGCATTTGAGCATTTTCCCATTTCTTTTCTCCTTTTTTAAATTTTTGTGCAATTGCCCTGTTGTCCCCTCCCTTCTTCACCTATTATCTTTCATTAAAATTCACTCTTATAATCCAATCAAGTATGATTAATTTCATGCTCAACTAATCTCCCTTTTAGGCCGGTTATCATTCCGTTCGAGAATCGTAAAAATGAGCCCGTGCTAAAACCTTACAACATGGTATTCATTATCTCTCCGAAATATGAGATACTTACAATCATATCTTAAAGTTAATTCAATTTCAACTCAAAAAGCGTGCATTGGGTTGGAGTTGTTTGGCATACAGTTAGGAAAACGAGTCGGTTATCTGCCACATTCAGATCCCGCGAACAAATTGGTGCGTCCAGGTGGGAAAAGGCCAGTTGGGTACCGTCAAGGGAGATAGTGATTGAATTTAAACAACCTACGCGGTTAAGGCCGTTAATTCGAGTTGGGCTCTTCTAGATCGCAAGACTACCAAGATCTTAAATTACGGACACATGTTACGCGGATAGATAGTCGATAAGGGTTGGTTTGCAGGGCATCCCGAAATCAACTACATAAGGAAGAGTTGGCGATTAAGGCGTTCTTGATCGTTATAATCATCTTGCGGTTTGGAAGGAAAAATTCACTTTCAAGGATCAATTCAAGTCTGGAATATACCGAGTCTAAGGCTAAAAAAATTTGCATATTTGATTATCTAATTTAATTTTGGTTATTTTTTTTTATAATTCAACTATTATTTTATTCTATTTATTTCTATATTTTTAACCATGATAAACTAAAACCCTCCTTATTTTATTTTTAGCACAGCACGTTCCAAGTTGTGGTTATGACAGCTACCATGGCTTTAAAATCTGGTCATGCAAAAAATGATATTAGGAATCTTAGTCCATGTGGGATCGGCCCTGCTTCTCTATACCATTGTTTAGTTTAGTTAGAGTGTAGGAAATTTATATTTGGTGGCCTCGACAGTCATCATCTCTACTGTTAGACTCGTACGTATGTCCTAACATCCAAAAATCATTTTCGTCATTATTGGGGGTTTTTGAGGCATTGGAAGAGAGGCAACAAGTTGATATTCAAGGGTTACTTAAAGAATACAAGGATTTATTTAAAGTTTCTATGTGCTTGTGACTACGTTCTAACATGCGTGCATCAGGGTTATGAATAAACACAAATACAAATATAACAATAGCAGCTTTCTTCAAGTGTGACAAGTCAGTTGTAATATTTTCAAGTGTTCCAAATGGAACACCCAAGTATTTCAAGGATTGAACCTAAGAAATTTTGGGGACAAAGTGATTCCTAAGCAACAAGCAAGCAAATAAGAAGTCTAGCTAACTACTCGTTAAGTATTATATTACAACAATTCATAATGAAGGGTAAATTACACTAATCAGTTACTTAACACTAAGAATGGCCAAATTGTAAAATAGTCAAAATTAAGCAATTAAAAATCCAATATACAAAAATGGTTGATTGACTTCCATGTTGCTTATTAGTCTTCGGATTAGGGATCTAAAAACCTTAAACTTCTAATTGGCTCAATTTTACCTCTCAGTCACCATTTTACCAATTTAGACGATTTAGTCTAGTTTATCTCTCGACCTTACCAAACTAACTTGGGACAACCAAATTGGTGCTCAATAGGATCTCCTCTCGGTCCTACCTATCTAAATATTCACCTAGAAGCGTAAATTCTAAGTTTTAAAGTTTATTTGATTTAGTCCAACTTTTACAATTTATTCCATGTACTAACAACTAACCAAACAAAATTTCCATCAACCAATCACAATAGATTTGGTTACCTAACACCATTTTCATACAAATAACGACCTAACACATATTCAAATCATACATTCAAATGAGCATAAGATTAGGGTTAAAGAAAGCTTAAAAATTTCTTGGTGGTTGCTTGAAGAAGATGATGGTAGCAATAATGGAGGTGAGAAATACCAACAAAGTTTAGATTTTTACATTTTGAAAAGAAAATAGAGTTAAAGTATATTAAAAGCCTTGGATGAAATTGAAAAATACAAAGAAAGTTTTAAATACCAAAATGCAATTAATTCAAAAGCTACAGTAAAAACTAACTAAACAAAAAAACTAGAAAAAGCTAAGAACTAAACCCTAATAATGGTGAAGAAGACTAACTACTAAACTTAAAAGATGATAGAAAAGTAAAGACAAAATTGGCTCATTTAGTTATCAACCAAAAGTGGCTTTTAACATCTGATTATAATCCAAACAAGTTGACAAGAATGCCCTTAGAAACTGTGTTTTGATTGGAGATGGTGTTGGATAAAAGACTACCCCTGCAGCTATCTTTTCCTCGTTAGGCAGCGAAGTCATGACACCCACTAGTCAGTGTCAAGACATAACTAGAGTTGGCCTCAATTTCTTCACTTCAACACTTTCAGGGATATTACTACTTTAGAGGCTCAGTATTGCAACGTTGGCTCAATGTTGCAACATCTTACCCTTGGTATTATAACTCCCAGTATAGTAAGCTCCATGTTAATTTTACATTTAAGTTTTGCATCCTCAAGGTGAAAGGACTTGGTTTCATGACTTTCATGGCATCGTATCGCGACACCCACTCTAAATGATGCTTTCCTCAAGGTTGGACCATTATCGTCTCCTTAAACCAACCTAATCACATTATTAAGTTCCTCATGACATCATTTGGCCAATTTGGGTCTCAAAAGAGGCAAAACTAAACAAAAATGTTTATTAATTATTAAATCTAAATATTGAAAAAAATATAAAAAATACTTAAATTGCTTGAGAATAAGCTTCGCGAGTGTATTGGAGAGCCTAATTTGACGTACCAAATTACGACAGATCAGCTACCTCCTAAGAGGCCACATGATTACAAAATACCTCTTAAGGATGAAAATTAAGTTGTTTGAATTAAACCTTATAAGTATCCGACAGCTCAAAATATTAAGATTGAGAAATTGGTAAAAGAAATTATGAAAACTTGAGTTATAAGAGATTGTACCAGTTAATTTGCCTCTTATGTAGTCATGGTTAAGAAAAAAATGGTACTTGGAGATTCTGTGTTGACTATAAACAATTGAACCAGCTTACTCTCAAGGATAAGCTTCCTATTCCTCTCATTGATGACCTCCTTGATGAATTGGTGCATGTGGTGTATTTCACTGAGTTGGAGTTAAGGGTTGGGTATTATCAAATCAGAATGTTTAAGGGCGATATTCACAAAATGACTTTCTGAACCTATGAAGGACATTATGAGTTTTTGGTAATGCCTTTTGGCCTCTCAAACTCTTGATCTACCGTAATTTGATATGTCAAATTAGACATTCTCGAGTAGTTTACAAGTATTTTTAATACATTTTATCAATTATTAGATTTTAGTAAGAATGATAGATTTTCTTATATTTTACCTCTTTTGAGACCTAAATTGGCAAAAATATGCCATTGAGAGTCGAATGATTGATTTGAGCTTATGTAATGAGACAACGATAACCAAACCTTAAGAAAAGTTGCATCTAATGTGAGTGTTCCATTGTAACACTTATAAACATTACAACTGACCTATCCCACTTGCAATAAAGTCGCTTTTAAATTATTAAATTGTGTTTTGATTCATAACCCTAGTACACGCACATCGAGGCACGATCAAGTTGTCGGCATCATTTTCAGGGATTGTAACGATGTAAATATGTAGTCAAGTTAGTTGCTTTTGAAGCAATATTAGTCGAAAGACAAGGAAATTAGATAGTGTTTTTTTTATTTCGTTGTATATTATTTTGTTTTTGTGTTTTTATTTTAATTTAACTTGTTGAAGATTTAGCTTATTCATGGTTAATAATAATGGGTATAGGTGGTCAAGTGACCAATAAAACTATGAAGGGTAGTTGGGTTCGGTGAATGGACATTTGACAAGCCATTAGAGTTATTATGGTGATCATAGATGTCACGAGTATTCATACAAGTAATCTCATGGGTTGTATAGGTATGCAGATGGTGCGAATAGCTACAACCCTGAATAGTCGACTAGTTATTCGAAGCAACATCATATTCTTCATATAACTATCCGAAAAGTAATATAGAGAGTGACAAGTACATAGAAGACCCATCCCTTGCTACACGGGTTAGAATGTTGAAGGAGAGCATGTCTTTATGCCAAGCTACCATGTCTTCCAAGTCTAATACTTTAGAGCTAATATTGGAAGTCTTCCAATGTCGAGCCATAATGAACACTCCAATGGAAAAGGTCGAGTATGATTTTCTCGAGCTTGAGGATGAGGGTCACTCTACCGTTATTGAGCATGGTGAGTTGAACATGAGTGTTTAACAAGAGTTCAGAGTTAGAGACAATGACGAGATTGTGATAAGCAAATATGGTGCCTTCACTCCTATTGACATAAAAGTAGGAGGAGTAGAGTTAAATGTAGAGGAAAACTTAAATCAGGAATTAAATGAAAATGTGGAAGAGCCAACACACTTTCCAATCATTGTTGTAGAGAAGCCAACCGACAGGCTTAATAAGAATATTTATTTTCAATTCAAAATAGGAAGTGAAGCCCAGGTATTTACGGCTTATTATGACATTGATTTTGTGATGCCTGATACTATAGTATCCCAGAATAAGCTTTGGAGTTGGTTAGGCTAAAGTGGCTTGTGATGTGGTTGTCTAGAAGGTTAAAAATAAGATGGCAACAATGTGCTCGAATGACTAGGAGGTCCTTATTTTGGTCATGAAGAATAAACGTCGATTCAGTATAGAGGACCTATTGGAAATTCTTCTATGAAGGGGATATGGATCGCTCGAAAGTTGATAACTTTTCTTTTTACTAGTTATTGTTTTATTTTATTTTCTTATTATTGCATATTTTGCTTTTAGTGTGTTTGTTTTGTTTTTCTATGTAGGTCTACCCACTGAGAGCTACACAACATTAAGTGTTTTAATGAAGTTTGAGGACTACTCCATTATTTTACTGCACATAATCTTAAATTGAGGGAGTTTTCTCAAACTAATCTTTAGTAGGGGACACATTGAGGACAATGTGTAACTTAAGTCTGGGGGAGTATGTAACAGCCCGTTTTCAATGAAATTAGAACAGTGGTTTCGGGATCACAAATTAGAATTCGGAAGGAAAATTATTTTAATATTATTGCATGGTCTGCATTATGATAGAAATGTCATATAAAAATTTCGTTAAGAAAATTTCTAATGCGTATTTTAAGCCTTGAGGGCTCGCATAAGGGACAATATGATTGATTTTAATTGATTTCTGATATGAAATGTTTGTACTTAATCTGCAAACTCCAGTAATACTTTGTAACCCTGTTCCAACAACGGATATGGGTTAGGGGTGTTACAGAGTGTACATAAAAATTTTAATTCACATGTTTTGTTTGCTTATTTTATGTTTTGTTTAAAAAAATTCAAAAATCTATAAAAAAAATTATTTTTTTCTTTTTCTTTTTTGTTTTTCTTGTATGGTGCTTGAAATATGTTGGCATTGGGATTATTGGTTGTTGATATTGACTGATATATTTTTGACTTTTGATCATGTAAATTTCGATTAATGTTAGATAATTTGGCTATTTTAAAAGTATATTAGTTAGTTCAATAAATTAAAGTGCATAATATACTAGATGTAATTATTCTTTATGTAAACATGTATGATTTGTGCCAAAGGATAGATAGATTGTATAGATGCTTGTAGATAAATAGTGCTTGAATCAATTTGTCATTCATTTGTGTAAATGTAAGTGTGAAAAATAAAATAAAATAAAATGAAATAAATGAAATAAAGAACACACAAATTTTACGTGGAAACCCTTTCGGGAAAAAACCACGGGCAGAGGAGAAGAAAAATTCACTATGTCGAAATTTTTTTTAATCAATACAAGAGGAATAGACTATGTCTATTTATAGGCTTGTAAAGCCATATTCTAGTAGGATTGAAATACCTTATCCTAATAAATATAAAATAGATGACGTTTAATAAGGTTTAAAAAACCTTATTCTAAAATAAAATAAAAGAAGTCTAGTTCTATATGGATTTTACTTTTATTTTATTTTCCATCGTATTTTATTTAAATAAGAATTCGTGTCACTTAATTCTAACAATCTCCACCTTGACACAAATTCTCAATGAACAAGTTCTTCATCGCGAACAAGTTCTCCACCTCTTCCATAAAACCCCTTAAGGGTTTAACTTCAACAATGAACACCAACCAAGTCTAAGCAATGCTCAAACTTGGTTATAGGAAGTGACTTAGTTATCATATCTGCAGGATTTTCATGAGTACTAATTTTGCTCACAACAATATCACCACGAGCAATAATATCACGAACAAAATGATACCGAACATCAATATGTTTTGTTCTCTCATGAAACATTTGATCTTTTGTAAGAAGAAGATGACACTGATTGTCACAAAATCTGTGATCGATTTGAAGGTATTCATTGAATTCACTAAATAGTCCATTCAACCAAATAGCTTAACACAAGCCTCGAATCGCCATGTACTCGGCTTGAGTGGTAGACAAAGCGATCGTAGTTTGCAAAGTGGCTTTCCAACTAATTGCACAACCTCCGATTGTAAAGACGTAACCTGTGAGAGATCTTCTTCTTTCAAGGTCTCCAGCAAAATCAGCATCAACATACCCTATGACTCCATCTTTAGTTCTTCCAAAGCGTAAGCAAACATCGGTGAGTGCCTCGTAAGTATCTTAAAATCCATCGAATCGCTTTCCAATGTTCTTTACTGGGATTTTCCATGTATATCGCTAATCTGCACCGATCGCATATGATAAATCTGGACGTGAGCAAACCATAGCATACATGAGAGATCTCATTGCACTAGAGTATGGAACATGTGACATGTACTCAATCTCATCATCTGATTATGGAGACAAAGCCGATGAAAGTCTGAAATGGGCTGCTAAAAAAGTACTAACAGGCTTAGCACTCTGCATATTGAACCTACAAAGAACTTTCTCAACGTACCCCTTCTGACTTAGGTACAATTTACTTGCTTTTCTATCTCTGAGAATCTCCATACCAAGTATCTTCTTTGCTGGTCCTAAATCTTTCATCTCAAATTCTTCACTTAGTTGGGCTTTGACCTTTTTTATCTCTCATTTATCTTTTGCTGCTATCAACATGTCATCAATATAAAGAAGTAGATACACAAAATAACCATCACTGTTTTTCTTAAAGTAAACACAACTGTCTAAACTACTTCTTTTGAAATCATGAGAAGTCATAAATGAATCAAACATCTTGTACCACTGTCTTGGTGACTGTTTCAAACCGTAAAGGGACTTTCTCAGCAAGCAAACATAGTCCTCTTTTTCTGAGACTATAAAACCCTCTGGTTGTTGCATGTAAATATCCTCCTCAAGTTCTCCATGTAAAAATACAGTTTTTACATCTAACTGCTTAAGCTCCAAATCATGCATGGCCACAATACCAAGCAAAGCTCGAATCGAACTATGCTTAACAACTGGAGAGAACACATCTGTGAAGTCCGCTCCTGGAATTTGACTATAACCCTTTGCAACAAGCCTTGCTTTATATCTGGGTTCTTCAACTCATGGAGTCCCTTCTTTCTTTTTAAACACCCATTTACAATGAATAACCTTTTTACCTTTAGGAAGTTTCACAAGGTTCCATGTTCTGTTTTTGTGGAGTGATTCCATCTCTTCTTGCATAGCAAACATCCACTTTTCTGGAGTTTTCACAACTAATTGCCTCAGAATAATTAGATGGCTCTTGATTCGCATCTATATCTTCACCACATTTAAAGCATAAGTAACTAAATCAGCTTCGGCATACTTCTTTGGAGGTTTAATTTCTCTTCTAGTTCTGTTTTTGGCGATAAAGTATTGTGGTGAAGAAGTAACTCTATTCTCAATTTTTGTTATAGCTTGAGGAGTTGACTCTTTATTAATCTGATGCTCCACTTGCTTTTGGTTTTCTTTATTGGAAGAGTCTTTAAGAGATAATTAGGTAGTATAGCAGTTTCATCAAAAACAACATCTCTGCTAATCACAACTTTTCTATTTTCAGGACACCATAACTTATAGCCTTTTACACCAGCTTTATAACCAAGAAAAACGCATTTAATAGATCTCGGTTCCAATTTTCCATTATCAACATGAGCATACGCAGGACACCTAAAAATCTTTAAATCAGAATAATTAGCAGGATTACCAGACTATACCTCTTATGGAGTCTTTTTCTCAATGGCAATGGATGGAGATTGGTTGATCAAAAAACATGTAGTAGAGGTTGCTTCTGCCCAAAATGACTTCGGTAAGTTGGCATTTAACAACATACATCGAACCTTCTTCATGATCGTTCTGTTCATTCATTCTACAATGCCGTTTTGCTGTAGAGTATGATGAACTGTCAAGTGTCTCATAATCCCTTCTGACTTGTACAATCTATTAAACTCATCAGAACAGAACTCTAAGCCATTATCTGTACGGAGGTATTTTACCTGTTTTCCCGTCTATTTTTCAATAATAATTTTCCAAGACTTAAATACGAAAAACACATCACTTTTCTGCTTTAGGAAGAATGCCAAACTTTTCTGGAAAAATCATCAATAAAGGTTAGCATATAATTAGCTCCACCTCTCGAAGGTACTCTGGATGGCCCCCACAGATCAGAATGAATATACTCCAACGTTTCCTTCGTGTTATGGATTCCTCTAGTGAATCAA
The DNA here is from genome assembly GCA_025698475.1 of Gossypium anomalum. Taxonomy (NCBI): domain Eukaryota; kingdom Viridiplantae; phylum Streptophyta; class Magnoliopsida; order Malvales; family Malvaceae; genus Gossypium; species Gossypium anomalum. Next base: position 79,436,908 of record CM046968.1, read on the forward strand.
ACTCTCTTTTGCTTCCCAAAAACACAGTGCTCACAGAAATTCAGTTTGTAAATTCCTTGCCCATCAAGAAGTCCTCTTTTGCTCAATTTTGCCATGCCATTCTCACTCATATGCCCAAGGCGCATATGCCAAATTTTAGTAATATCATCATCTGACAAGGAAGAGGAAGCGACAGTTGCATCACCGATGAATGAGAGAACCCCGCAAAACATATAACTTGGCAATTTTTTCTCGCCCTTTCATCACAACAAGGGACCCTCTGGAAATTTTTAAAACCTCACTTTCAGCTGTGCATCTGTACCCTTTTGAATCAAGAGTACTTAACGAAATTAAATTTCTTTTCAATTCTGAAACATGCCGTACGTCACCAAGTGTTCTGACAACTCCATCAAACATCTTAACTTTAATTGTTCCACACCTGCGATTTTACACGAAGCATTATTTCCCATCAAAACAACACCTTCGATTAATTGTTTCGTAAGTTGTAAACCAATCCCGATTGGGACTCATGTGGAAGGTGCAACCTGAATCAAGTATCCACTCCTCACTTACTTTAGAATCATTGACAGAAGCGACTAGAAGTTCACCATCGCTGTAGTCTTCTACAACATCAGCTTCACCGGAATTTTCTGGTTGTTTTCCCTTTGATTCGCAACCTCCTTTTAATCTTATTTTGTAGCTTATAGCACTCGGGATTTAATGTGCCCTTTCTTCTTCTGAAGTTACAAGTTTTACCTCTATTTGAAGACTTTGATCTACCCTTAGATTGACTACGAGGATTCCGTTTCTGTGTCCTACCACGATCATCATCAGCATTCCGATCTTGTCTCCCACGAACAATGAGACCCTCTCTCTGGGAGTCGGGTTTAACCACAAGATGTTTTATCTTATCATACGAGGTTAAAGAATCATAAACCTCATCAACCGTGAGAGACTACGCATGGCTATATAAAATCGTGTCTCTAAAGGTTGAATAAGACGGGGCAATGAAAAAGTAGAATCAACCCTAGATCTTCCTTATCATCTTTGAAACTCCATGGCCTCCAAGTTTGAGAGAATTTCTTTAAGCATCATTAAGTGTTAGGTATGTGACGTACCTTCCTCCAAACGATGAGCATAAAGACGTTGCTTCATATGCAACTTGCTTGTTAGAGTTTTCGACATACATATTTGTTCTAGCCTCTTCCATAATGCAGAGTTAGTCTTCTATTTTATTACATCCTGTAAAATTTCGTTGAACAAATGCAGATGTAATTGTGTTAATGCCTTTCGATCCTTACGCTTCTTCTCTTCATCTGTTAATGTCGAAGGCATCTTATCTATCCCTAGCAGGGCATCCTCCAGATCCATCTGCGCAAGAACAGCTTGCATCTTAATCTGCCACAATGCAAATCTGATGTTGCGATCCAACAGCGAAATTTTATACTTCAAAGACACCATTACTGTGATTGAGATGAACAACCCGGAAGCTCGGATACCAATTTGTGAAAAATAAAATAAAATAAATGAAATAAAGAACACGCAAATTTTACGTGGAAACCCTTTCGGGAAAAAACCACGGGCAGAGGAGAAGAAAAATTCACTATGTCAAAAATTTTTTTAATCAATACAAGAGGAATAGACTATGTCTATTTATAGGCTTGTAAAACCATATTCTAGTAGGATTGAAACACCTTATCCTAATAAATATAAAATAGATGGAGTTTAATAAGGTTTAAAAAACCTTATTCTAAAATAAAATAAAAGAAGTCTAGTTCTATATGGATTTTACTTTTATTTTATTTTCCTTCGTATTTTATTTAAATAAGAATTCGTGTCACTTAATTCTAACAGTAAGCATATTGAAATTGTGTGGTTGAACATTTTAAGGATGACCTAAGGCATTGTTTGATTAGCCAAGAGCCTGAATGACTAACCTTGATGTTATGTTATCCCTAGTTCCCATGATTTGAGCCTCAAATTACCCTTTCTTTATAAACCTATAGTTTTGAAACCTTGAGTCGAAATTGAGTTAAATCTCAACCCTTTTCTATCATTAATCTTAAAATGGACTATGAAATAGACGTTAGGCCATGGATGTTAAGGGTTAGGTAGAGATATTTGGGTGGTTTCAAATTGTTCTTGTGAGAAAAGAGAAGAGATTGTTTGATATGGTGTATATGGAATCTTACTAAATGTACTAAAATGAAAAAAAAAATGAGTGAACAAAAGCAAGGTAAGGGTTGAAAGCAAAGTGAGTGGAATAAAAGCATGGTTAGTGATAAAATCATTGTGAGTGAAAGAGTGAAAATTTTTAAAAAACACTCAAACAAAAACTCTTTTTAAGCTTAAAAGAAAACTCTTTTTAAGCTTAAAAGAAATCTTTCATTTCGTAATGCATAAATACTTGCTAGCTTTTTGTATGCACTAATATTAAACCATATCTTCCATTTCTTTGGAGAGATAAGGAAAATGAAAGAATGAGAAATAAGGTGATGAGCTTAATGATTACTTTGGGGATGAATAGGGAATAATTTCATGTGTTTTACTATTTCTAGTGCCTGAAACCATTTCGAGCTATCTTTTTTATTAAAATTCAAACCGTCCTAAGCTTTAAAATGTTACAAGCCTAGAATACCTATGTGACCTAAACATTTCCTTTACATGATCTTCTTGATTTGTTTATAATTAGCTTAATGAATGCTTTTGATTTGAATTTTGTGTCTACTACGAATCTATATAGTTTATGTTGATGGATAACATAATCGAGTATTTGTTCATTTGAATTGCCTCTAGGTTTATTAATTTCTTAACTTAGTGAACTAGATATATTTGCTTTAGGTGTACTTAAAGTAGTTTAACATCAATCTTAAGTTGCATATGAGATTTTTCTTGTACAAATTTAATATTCAATTGCCATGCTTCTTATTGTTTAACATATTCTAAAGGTCGTTTTATGCATGCTTTGTGTGTTTTCTTGAGGACAAGCAAAGACTTAAATGTGGGGGAGTTTGATTTGTCGTAATTTAATATGTCAAATTAGGCTATCTCGAGTATTTAATGAGCTTGTTTTCAAGTAGTTTATGATTATTTGATCGCCTTCGGACGTACTAAAGTCTAGAGTGTAAATGCTGTAACCAAATATAAGCGTTAAGCGATTTTCGCAAGTATACGGGTCAATTTGTAATATAGTTATACAATGAAGTATGGAAGTACTCCGAGGATCGTACCCAAGAAAGGCGAGACTAAACTAATTATAATTTTTACGTTAATGGGTCCAGTTAGTATTGTAATTAAACTATATTACGATGAATCCTAGGGTAGTGATAGAAGTTATTTTATTAAACTAATAAAAGAACATAAAAACAATCGAGGAAAACAAAGTATAGATTTAATCAGATTTAAACAAAAGAAAACTAACTCACTTCTTGTTCATAATTAACTCATATTTCAGGTTCTATCCAATCAATTAGTCACTAACCTAGCAGGGGCTCTCGATCTTCTACTAACCTAATGAGTTGGCAAGAACTACTTATCTCTTGACATCACAGTCTAGACTGGATTGGGGTAAGGTTTTCACAGATAGGCAATACCAATTTTGGGTTCATTCCCACCTATATGACTTTCAAGGTCACCAAGCCTAAAGTTTTAAGTTCTTCCTATCCCAATCAACTGATCGACTAAAAAACCCTACATAGAAGCTAATTAATCTCACATCCACTCGTTAATATCCCATTACCGTATTAGTTCCCCATGGCTTTAACACACATTATTAACTTTATTAGAAATATAAATATCAAGAATAAATCAAGAACAGAGACAAAAAAAATCCTGATATATTGATAACGGCGCGAACGGTAATTCGTCAACTAGTTTAATGGATCTACAATTTGCTTTTCATGAAGAACGAAATAAAAACTAAACTACGATTGTCCATAAACTATGCAGAGCAATCCTATTTATAGGCCTAGGGTTGGTCGTCGGTCCTTAACCTAATTCAACTGACTAATCTTCGTTAAAGTTTTTTGTGTGGATGGAAACACATTTGTCTTATTAATTAACCTTGTCACATCTATGTCGCGACACCCTTTGGCATGTGTCACAACATAGTTGGCAGTCTACTGGCTTGGGCGTGTCTTCAAGACTGTGTCGCAACACCCAATGGCTATGTTAAGACACCGAAGGCAGTCTGCTCCTTTAATACTTCTTTTGTTGTATTGCGACATCCTATCTCCCTGTTGCAACATTGCAGGCAATCTACTAACTTCGTGCCTCCAAATAATGCCCTGCACGTTCATTGGATATGTTAGTTTACCTTTAGGCCTCTCTTGGCCTACAGGGTCATATAAATAGTAGAAATTGCTCATTTTATTTTCTAAGAACTAAAAATGAAAACTAAGTAAAAATATAACTAAATTGCTGAGCTCATTAAGTACAGAAAATAGTTTAATCTGCTACTATGAATTGCGACAGATCAGTTTTTTATACTTTTTATTGATTCTTAGATTTTAGTATTAAGGATATTTTTTTCTTATATTTTACCTCTTTTGAGACCTAAATTGACAAAACTATGTTATTGGGAGTCTAATGATTTAGGGAGACAATGATTTATTTTGGGATTCTAATGTTATTTTTAGTATTAATGATATTTTTTCCTTATATTTTACATTTTTTGAGACCTAAATCGACAAAACTATGTTATTGGGAGTCTAATGATTTATTTGAGCTTGTGTTGGGAGACAATGACGACCAAACTTTAAGAAAAGTTGCATTTAAAGTAAGTGTCGCAATACTGAATCCTTTCACCTTGAGTATGCAAAAACTTCAACACGAAATCAACATGGAGCCTACTATCGAGAAAGTTGCGAAATCGAGGGTAGGATGTCGTGACACCGAGCCAAAATCATAACATTAAGCTTTCAAGGTCGTGATAGCCCTAAAGGTGTTGAAGTGAAGAAATTAGAGCCATTACCAATGATATTGTGACACTGACCAGGGGATGTTGCGACACCAAAACTTGATGTGTGAAACACTATAAGGAAAATTTTGTGTCTAAACAAGCTTAAATCATTACTCATTTAAGGGCATAATTGTCAATGTTAAGTTAAATGTTAGAAGGCTATAAATACTACCTTATAAGCTTTTGAGGGAAATGACTTTGGCGGCTAAACATTTCTCTTTAGTTTTTCAAGGTTTTAGGTTAGGTTTTCTTTACATTTTTAGATTAGGTTTTATTTTTTTTATTTTATTTCTTCCTTCTTATTGAAGCATACGCAAGAGAGAGATCATTAAACTCTTGGACTTCATTGGATTTCCATCAATTAAATGAGCATTTTGTTAAACTCCTTACTTTCATTTTATGTCTACCATTAGTTTGATAAAATGCTTGTTTGAAATTTAAGTTTGATTATGTGCTAAATTTGTTGATGGTTGGTTGATTAGTTACTTGTTAGCTTAAGTTAATGTTTATTAGTGATTAATTTATTGTTATTTTATATCAAAATGTTTTATACGCTAGAATTGACGCCTCTAGTGAAAAATTTAGATAAACAGGACCAAAAGGAAAGTTTATCATTAGATAGTTTGATATAATTGTGTCAAATAGTGAGACAAAGAGGAAATCGATATGCCTAGATAAGACGGAGAGGAGAACTTAGGTGGTATCTTTTAGCCTAGGATGAGACCAAGAAGATATTCCTATCTAAAAGTGGCAAACAATATAATCGGTGTAGGTTCATTAGTTTAATTGGCAACCGACTAATCAACCGATCATCGTTTTATCATTTACATTGTCTAAAACAATAGGAAAGAAAATTATATTAGTTTATTTAATTAATAATTTAAATTTAGTTTATAAATAATTTATATTTAAATTTGCATTAATAATTTCTAACTCGATTAGATTAGTAATTGTTTAATTTGTAATTAACTTGATAACACATCTACTAATTTGACAATCTTTTAGGTTCGATCTTTGGAATACTCATGGTGTTCCATTGTAACATTTATAAATATTACAACTGACATATCACACTCGCAATAAAGCTACTTTTAAATTATTAAATTGTGTGTTGGTTTATAGCTTCGATGCACGTACACCGAGACGTGATCTCACTCATTCTACCTTCCAGAGTTTGATGAAACAGCTCTTTAAACCTTATTTGAGGCAGCTTGTATCGGTATTCTTTAATGACTTAAAGAATCAATTATTCCTTAAAGAAAGCAATAGTGTATTTGCTTAAGAAAAATCAATTATCCTTTAATGACTTAAAGAATCAATTATTCCTTAAAGAAATCAATTATCCTTTGATGAAACAGCTCTTTAAACCTTATATGAGAATTCTCATATCAATCATGTGAAGGTCTTTAAACAATCAATTATTCCTTAAAGAAAGTAATAGTGTATTTGCTACCCAACAAGTAGAATGTTTGAATCATATCATTAGTTCCCAACGAATTATCATAGATGCAGCTAAGGTTAAATGTATGATGGAGTGGCCACAACCCATAACTTTGAAGCAACTTAAGGGGTTCTTAGGCCTTACAGGTTACTACAGGAGGTTTATTAAAAATTGTGGGCTTATTATAAGACCCTTAATAGATTTGCTTAAGAAAAATGCTTGGAAGTGGACAGAGGCTGCAATGGATGCTTTTAAAGCATTAAAAAAAGCCATGACTACTACCCTGATCTTGGCAATATTGGATTTTTAAGCCACCTTTTTGCTTGAAACCAATACTTCAGGTTCGAGAGTTGGGTTCGTATTAACCCAACATGGGTGACTAATTGCATATTTTAGTAAAGTTTTATCTACAAAGTATCAAGAAATGTCAATTTATGACAAAGATATGTTAGCAATGTTGATGGTTGTTAAAAAATGGAATTCATACTTGTTGGGCGAATGGTTTATCATTAGAACTGATCATCAAAGCTGAAAGTGCCTATTGAGCTAGCAAGTAATAACATTGGTACAACAATTATAGGTGGTGAAAATGATGGGATATGACTTTGAGGTGTAATATCAAAAGGAATCTCCCAGCACAGTAGCAGATACATTATCTAGGAAATCAGAATTTGTGCCCATCAATTTAATGGCAATTTTTTTCAGTAGCTAGTAATTTGTTTCAAAAGATCAAGGATTCTTGGTTGTTGAACCCAAAATTATAGAAGTTAATTTCTGACTTGAGCAAGAGTCCTCGTGCTACTTCTAAATACACTTGGGATAGAGGTTTATTGAAAAGGAAAAGGAAGTTAATGGCTGGTAATGTCCCAAAATTAAAAGGGGAATTCATAAACCAGCTTCATGCTAAAGCAATTGGTGGTCATTCAAAATGTGCGGTCTACCAACAATAGAAATACGATAAGTCATTGTCTCTTAGTCTTTTACAACCACTGCCAATTCCCGAAAAAATATGGTACGATGTTAGTATGGATTTCTTAAAAAGTCTTCCAAAATCTGCTATATTTGATACAATAATGATAGTTGTGGATAGACTTTCTAAGTATGCTCACTTTATATCTCTAGCTCGTCTTTTTACTGCTTTACCGGTGGCACAAGCATTCTTTGACCTAGTTTTTAGACTTCATGGCCTTCCTTAAAGCATAATCTCTGATAGACACAAGGTGTTTATTAGTTTCTTTTGGCAAGAATGATTTAGGTGCAACGATACTACACTTAAGCTATCCATAGTGTATCACCCGAAAATAGATGGCCAATCTGAAATGGTGAACAGATGTTTGGGAACCTATTTGAGGTGTATGAATGGAGAAAAACCCAAGGAATGGTACAAATGTCTACCCCTAGCTAAGTTTTGGTACAATACATCTTACCACACCTCTACCCACACTGCTTCTTTTAAGGTGATTTATGGGCAAGCTCCTCCTATACATGGTCCTTACTTACAGGAAGAATCAGTAATGGCTATGGTAGACCAAAGTTTGCAAGCAAGAGAGGTTGCTACTAAAATGGTGAACTTTTACCTTTAACGAACTCAAAATAGAAAAATATGGAAGATAAAGGAATATCTGAGAAGTCTTTTGAAGTAAGAGATTGGGTTTATCTTAAATTACAGCCTTATAGGCAACACTCAGCGGCAAAAAAGTCTTGCATAAAGTTGTCACCCAAATTCTATGGCCCTTTTCAAGTGAAAGCTAAGGTTGGAGAATAGCAAACACTTTACTCCTTCCTCTAGGTTCTAGAGTACACCCGACATTGGAGATAAACCTACACAACCTCAGTTACCTATTCTAGCTCCTGATGGAGCCTTGCCTAAAGAACCTTTGACGATTCTGGAAAGAAGAATGATCAAGTTGTAACAGAAGTATTGGTTCAATAGGAAAACACTTTCCCAAAAGATGCCTGAGAATCATTCAACACTTTTTAGGTTCAGTATCCAAACTTCATTCCTTAAGGATAAGGATTGCCTTGATGGACAGAGTATTGTTACAAGCTTAATAGTGAAGTTTCCTTGAGGATAAGGATCGCTGAAGGTAAATATATGAATGTCAATATTGAGAAAACAACTATATTTTTGCCCAACCAAAATTTTAATCTCTTATATTTTTGCCCACGACCGGTGTTAGAAATGCTGAAAAAATAAAAATAAAAATAGGGGTTTTAAATTGATTAAGATAATAAAATAAGGAAATACGAAAAATAAAATAAAATAAAAACATATTTGAAAATGCAAAAATAAATTTAAGAAAATAAAATAAATGGATAAATAAAATATTTTTTTAAGTTTAGCCATAGCCTCGGTGTAATCTTGAATCGATCCTTAAAATAGATTTTCCCTTCCAAGCGATAAGTTAGTTATAGCAATAAAGGATCCCTCAAGCCGCCAACTCTTCCTCTCGTAGTTGGTCCGGGTATCACCTGTAAATTGACCCTTGTCGAATTTCCAACCACGTGGCACGTACCTGTAATTTAAGACTTTGACAGCCTTTTGATCTAAAAAGTCAAACTCAAATTAACAGCCTTAATCATGTGGGTCATTTAAATTCGATCACTATCTCCCTTGACGGAATCCAGCTAGCTTTTTCCAATTAAACACGCCAATTTGTTCGCGGGATTTTGAATATAGCACCACCGACTCAACTTCCCAACTGTACGCCAAACGATTCCAACCCAACGTGTGCTTTTTGAATTGAAATCGAATCAACTTTAAGGGATGAATTTGTACTATCCTATATACCGGAGAGATAGCGAATACCGAATTGCAAAGTATTTAGTGTGGGTTCATATCTCACGATTACATTGTCGAAGTGATAACCGGGCTAAGGCTAAAAAAAGTTTAATTAATCATGGAAAAAATTATGTTTGAAAATAAATAGTTTAAATGGAATTTTGGAAAATAGAAAGGGAAAAGGCCTTAGAAGGAAATTAAACCAAAAGGTTAAAAACAAAAGAAAAAAAAATGAAGCAGAGAATTGAGTATGACACTGGAATGGGAAAAAAAACTAAAGAATTTTATTAAATGCTAAAGGCAAAAGTGTGTGTTTAATTGGCTGTAGCCACTAAATATTTATACACACCTCTAGTGCTAAAATTTAACTAGATTTTTTTAAAATATTATCACAAAATAATCCTAAATATTATCACTAAATAACTCTAAATATTGTCACTAAATAATTTAAAAGTCAAATTTAAACTAATTACAGAGTTGTAATAATATAAAAAATCATTCAATCTTTATCCAGTTATTTTTGAAAAAAAACTTCAACCCTTCAATCTTTATCTAGTCATCTTTGTATCTTCAATCTTTTAACCAAGCTCTCCACTTTGCTTTTTGTTCCAATTTAACCCCATTTTCTAAGAGTTTAAATTCAACACACTAATTTTATTCCTGATAATAAAAATTCAAATTTACTAGTATTTTATTCGATAATTGCCAAAAATAAATATATTAAAAATATGAATTTATCTTGCTATCAAATTCTCCCTACTTAGCCTATGTTTGTCCTCAAGCATGATTTCCACTAAAAATAATTCGTCAATCCTTTTCAAAATCAAACCATTTCCTAGTCAAGCATACTGCAAACAATTAGGTGAATAAAAAATAAATAACTGCTAAACTCAATCAATAAGTATTTTATAAAAATCTCGAACAGTATGTCAAATTCAACTATTTCACTAAATTTAGGCTTAATCAAACATGTGAAACGATCATACCCAGTATATACTTTCATTTATATCTATATTTTTTTTGTTTTTTTTAGGCGCAGTGAGATGACAACCAAGCACCTCACCCCAGTTACTCAACCCGACACGTTCTCTTTATTTATTTTTAACGAATTTGAGACAAAATGAAACCTTTTGATACGAAATGAGATGACAACCCAAACACCTCATCCCGGTTACTCAATTTTACATGTCCCTAATTAATTTATTTCTGCTTCCTCAAGGTAGTTCGGTTAGCGAAGTGTTACAAGCTTCGCCTCATCACCAAACATTTTGACGCGAAATGAGATGACAACCCAAGGACCTCATCCCTGTTACTCAACTTGGTCACATTTCTGAATCTTCACTCTTAACTAAGCTATTAACAAATTTATTTATTTATTTATTTATTTATTTAAACAAGTACTTTCATTAGGCAAGTTCAACAAAACCAACAATTTTCATGAAATATCAACTAAGGCATAACATTTTCAATTCTACAAAATATTCATTGATCAAGCAAGCAATAGTTATTCATGATTCACCCACTTATTTAAGTAAACTAAACATAAGAACGAGAGGTTTATTTTCGAAACGAATTAAAAAAATTCTTCTTAGTAAAACACATGCAAAAAGAAAGTATGACATGATCCAAAATTCCCCCTACTTAGCCCACATTGCCCTCAATATGCAAATTTAAAACAATAATGAATAGAAGGGTCAAGTGTACTCCCCGTGTTAATTTGGTGAAAGGTGGTTTAGGCAATTCGAGTTGGTTTTGGTTGGTTCGATCTTGGGTGTATGTTTCAAAAAATGGCAGCACTGAAATTTGAGAAGGCGTGCTCATGCCATGAATTAATTTCGACCTCATAAAAAATGATTGTCTTCGTCCATGTTCCTGAAAAATAACACGATCAAACGGATTAAATGATTCATTATTTAATTCTCGAACTAAATTAGAATTCAAAATTAAATAAAATAAATAAATACAAATAAATATGGGCTGCCTCCTATAAAGCGTTTTTGTTTAACGTCATTAGCTCGACAACCTGAGTATTATTCATTTGGTTCCTCGAGAGTTAATTATTCCATTACATGCACTTGAAAGTTCTCATAGAAAGATTTCAACCTTTGCCCATTGACCTTGAAGTATTTTCCGGATTCCTTCATCATCGGTGGATTGAAACATATTCAGCTTCTCTACTCGGGTTTTTCTTTTCCTCTATCGGGATCTTTAAATGTTTCGGTAATGGTTTGAGTTCCAATACCGAGGCTTGCAAAATGGAAGGCAAAAGTTTAGTTTGAAAAGGAGACAATTCAAATTCTTTACCTTGACTTTTGGGAAATGTTGTGCCTCCATGAAAATGACAGTTTCATGAATTGGCTCTTTGAATGTCATTAATTCCTCCAGTTTATTCATTATATTGAGGTCTTCTTGGAAAGCACAGTTTGTAACCCATCCTTTTCATCATACTCCAAATGAAATTTCATTAGTGGTTCAATAATATCAATACTAGAAATATTCAACATTGTACTGGTTGGTCCATCGCCCCATAAATATTAAATGTTACCACCTCATTGTCGAATTCCATAGTAAGGGTTCCACTTCGAACATCAAACTTTGTACGTGCGGTACTTAAGAATGGTCTTTCGAGTAAAATATCAGAAGCATTTTTTGAGTAGTTGTCCTCCATATCGATGATGTAAAATTCTGCAGGAAAAATCAATTCATTTACCTCTACGAGGACATCTTCTAGCACCCCTTTTTGATATACGTATGACCTATCTGCCAATTGAATAATCACTCATGTTTCTTTTAAAGGACCCGTGTTTAGCATCTTAAAAATAGATAAAGGCATTACATTAATTGATGTTCCCAAATCACACATAGATTTATTTATGTCAATATTACCTATTTTACAGGATATAGAAAACATACATTGGTCCTTACACTTAGGCAGGATTTTCTTTTGTAGCACTGCAAAAACATTTTCTCCCATATTCACCCATTCATTTCCTTGGAGCTTCTTTTTTCCGGTTCAGCGGAATCTGTTTAATTGCATCAAGTAAAGGAATATTAATTTCTACCTTTCGGAATGTCTCAAAGATTTCTTTTTCCTCTTGTTCCTGTTTAACTTGGGCTAGCCTTCTAGGGTATGGGGGAAGTACAACAAATGGTTTATGAGGTGCTAGCTCAGTGGGAGCTACTGGTTTGGCTTCCTTTTCAACGTCGTGGTCACGACTCGTGCCAGGCACTAGTTCTGACTCTGTTCCATCTTTTACAGTCATAGGACTTGCATTTTGACGTGGGTTTGGCTCAGTTTGAGATGGTAATTTTTCTTGGTTCTCCAAACGACTAATCATAAGTGCTAGCTTACTTATTTGTTGATTTAGTTCTTAAAAATGTGCTTCAGTCTTTTGTTAAAACTTTTCGGTGCTAACAGCTAACCTCTCTACTATGGCTTCAAGAGATGACTTTGGAGGTTGACACTGTTGAGGCAGATGTAGTTTTGGTTGATATGGTTGATTGTATTGAAGATTTAACCCATAGCTTAGGTTTGGGTGATCCCTCTACCCTGTATTGTACATGCTTGAATATGGATCATAACGCCTTTGAGGTGGCTCTGGGAAGTTCTCAATAGTGCTTACTTGTGTAGTTGTGTCCTCAAGTAAAATCAGGCACGAGTCGGTTGGATGATCAGGCTGAGCGCAAATCCCACATAACTGAGTTGGGTTCGATTTTCCTGCAAGCATACTTTTAACCACATTAGTAATTTCATCAATCTTATTTACTATAGAATGAGTATTTAGCTCATGAACCCTTCTCGTTGGTTCCATAGGTGGTCAATACTGTTGAAAATTTGCAACCATAGTCAAAATTAGTTCCCTAGCTCTTTGAGGAGTCATGTTCACAAGAGCCCCTCCACTAGCGACATCAATCATCTTCATTTCCATTGGGAGTAACCCCTCGTAGAAATACTGTAAAAGTGATTGTTCATATAAGCTATGTTGTGGGTAACTTGCGCACAACTTCTTATATCGCTCCTAATATTCATAGAGTGATTTTGCTTCTTTTTGTTGTATTTCAACTGTACTCCTCCTTAATTCAGCTGCTTAAGCTGCTGGAAAAAACCTGTGAAGAAACAATCGAGACATATCAATTCAAGTATTAACAGATCCCGAAGGTAAATAAAACAATCATTCTCTAGCAGAATCAGCTAATGAAAAAGGAAAAGCTCGTAGTTTTATTTGATCCTCAGTTACTCCTTCTGATTTCATGCTCAGACAAACCATGTGGAACTCTTTCGGATGAGTATGGGGGTTCTCATTTTTCAAACCGCGAAAAGTAGTCAATAAATTTATTAATCCCGACTTTAACTCAAACGATGTTTCACCCGCCAAGTAAGTTATGCATAGCGGTTGTTCATCTGGTGCAGCTGCAAGTTAGCGTATAGTTTGATCTTTCATTTCGTCTAAATCTTCGGATAAGTAAATATCCTCGGTGTAATATCCTTTTTCAAAGTCGGGTTGTGTTTTTTTACCGCGCTGAATAGCTTCTCTTAGAAGTGTTTGAGCCAACTTTTCTATTTCCGATTCAAATGTTAGAGTCCCCAATTCTAACCTAGTCATAAAGAAAACAACCAAAATATAAATTCCTACTACAAAATATAAATTCCTACAACAAAATAACAGTAATTAGTAGTATAAAGCAGTATGGTCGAATCCACAGGGACTGGCTATCTAATTTTGCCTTTTTTCGTGACCAGAATCGATGTCGCGGTCATAGTCGTGCCCACACCGATGCGTAGAAATACTAAAAAAATAAAAATAAAAATGGGGGGTTTAAATTGATTAAGATAATAAAATAAGGAAATACAAAAAATAAAATAAAAACATATTCGAAAATGCAAAAATAAATTTAAGAAAATAAAATAAATGGATAAATAAAAAAAATTTAAGCTTAGCCTTAGCCTCAGTGTCGTCCAATCTTGAATCAATCCTTGAAACAGATTTTCCCTTCCAAGCGATAAGCTAGTTATAGCAATCAATGATCCCTCAAACTGCCAACCCTTCCTCTCGTAGTTGATCCCGGCATCACCTACAAATTGACCCTTGTCGAATTTTCAACCACGTGGCACATACTCGTAATTTAAGACTTCGGCAGCCTTGTGATCTGAAAAGCCCAACTCGAATTAACGGCCTCAACCGTATGAGTCGTTTAAATCCGATCACTATCGCTCTTGACGGAATCCAACTAGCTTTTTCCAATTGAACACGCCAATTTGTTCGCGGGATTTTGAATACAGCACCGCCGACTCAACTTTCTAACTGTACGCCAAACGATTCCAACCCAACGCGCGCTTTTTGAATTGAAATCGAATCAACTTTGAGTGACAAATTTGTACTATCCCATATACCAGAGAGACAGCTAATACTGAATTGCAAATTATTTAGTGTGGACTCATATCTCACGATTACTTTGTCAAAGTGATAACCAAGCTAAGGCTAAAAAAAGTTTAATTAATCATGGAAAAAATCATGGTTGAAAATAAATGGTTTAAATGGAATTTTGGAAAGTAGAAAGGGAAAAGGCCTTGGAAGGAAATTAAACCAAAAGGTTGAAAAAAAATAGAGAAAGAAATGAAACAGAGAATTGAGTATGACGCAGGAATGGAAAAAAAAAAAACTAAAGAATTTTATTAAATGCTAAAAGCAAAAGTATGTGTTTAATTGGTTGTAGTCATTAGGTATTTATACACATTTTTAGTGCTAAAATTTAACTAGATTTTTCCTAAATATTATCACAAAATAATTTAAAAATCAAATTTAAGCTAGAGATTAAATTTAAACTAATTACAGAGTTATAATAATATAAAAAATCCTTCAATTTTTATCCAGCTACTTTTGAAAAAAATCTTCAACACTTCAATCTTTATCCAATCATCTTTGTATCTTCAATCTTTCAATCAAGCCCTCTACTTTGTTTTTTATTCCAATTTAACCCTGTTTTGTAAGAATTTAAATTCAACACACCAACTTTATTTCTGATAATAAAAACTCAAATTTAATAGCATTTTATTCAATAATTACTAAAAATAAATATATTAAAAATACAAATTTATCTTACTATCACTTTGCTTAGATGTCATGCTTAAAGCCTCCCCCAACTCCATTAGCTTTTCTCTTTCTTTCCCTCCTTCAAAACATTTTTACTTTTATTATTATTTTTGGGCCAAAATGGAAATGGGTTTTGAACTACCTTCTTGAAAAGTCCCACCACAAGTTCCTGAACCCTATATATAAAAAGGTCTTTCTGATGACACGTAACTCTCTTTTTTTTTTTTTAATTTTACAAAAGTGATTAAATTTCACTTTTGATCCCTCTAATATGCTTACCATATAAAGGAAGGTCATCACCTGGCTCCCTCACCCACGCTTCTTTCTTTTTCTTTCATTTTACAAAAATAGTTAAATACGTTCCTTTAATATGCACATTAATTTCTTAATATAATATAATCTCTATATTTTTAATTAATTAATCCAAATAGTTAATATCATTAACTTTTCGATTAAAACATTACATGTTCATATATAATTTTAATACCTTAAAAGTCTTAAGAATGACAAGTGACTTTTCATTTTTTTAAATTTACGTCTACTTTTTTCTTTTTTAATTTTAAAAAATTAATTAAATTTTAATTTTGATCTCTCTATTATATCTAAATTTGAAATTTAACTATTACACTTTAATTTCCAATATAAATTAGTCTTTTAATTTTATAATGTTATTAATTAATCTAAATAATTAATATTATTAATTTTCTAAATAAAACATCATATGAAGATATATAATTTGAATGCAGGTTTTAGAAAGAAATATGTAATTTTTTATTTCTTTTTTAGGTTTGCTTGACAAGGATCAAACTTTAGCTTTAGCCCTTATACTAAGCTAAAATTTGAGATTTAATCACTTTTATGATGTTATTAATTAATTTAAATATTTAATATTTAATTAAAACATTTTGACATCAACTTTTATTAGAAACACTAATCTAAAAAAGCTAGTTTATAATGTTAAAATGAAATGAATGTTTTTAAAAAAATCTATTCAAATATTTTCAATATTATTTTTATTGGTACTTAACTACCAAGTGCTTTTTTATAATTTCAAAATACCTGATAAAAATTAAACCTAAAATTTTATCCAAAAAAGTAGAGTAAATTTCTGAAAATAAAAGTAAGCTTAGACCTTAAGAGTATATTTTGACCTTTAAATTTATACTCAATAAATTAACACAAACAAATAATCGCAATGCCCAAGACTCGTACTAGTATTGAGTTAAAAGATTGTAATGAGACCGAAGTGTTTTATTTTAAGAGAATATTTCATGTATGTATGCATCAAACTTTAATATCATAAATAAACAGAACATGAAATGGCTGTATTTGAGAATAATCTCTTAGTTCAGCATTTGAGAGTTTTAGACAACATTGTATTTTTATCATACAACTTCAGTGACTGCTTCCAACCAGAAAACAATAAACAGGTCGCAACTGGAAGCTTTTTGTGAATATCAGACTTTTCAAACGTCAATTTTTCCAAATTTCCATCTGTAATTGACATGGAATAGCTTACACTGCATAACATGTTATTTTAAGAGGGCAAATGATACCAAACAGTCTTCACGCACCGCTTGCATACAAACGGGTCCATTCCTTTGCTGCAATAAGCATAAGGGATATCAAGAAGAGTCGATTATAAGAATGGGAGCATATCATCTTTCCAATAGTGAAGTAACCAAATTCCAAAGATTTAATATAAGCAATCACAGATTTTACCTGTCTCAACGGCTTCAGCCTCATTTGTTTTCCAGTGCTTAGCAATGTTTTCAGAGAGTGGATCATCGGGATTTGGAGCACTCAAAAGTGCTTGAATACTGAAATAAACATATTAATGTCAGTATTAACTTTAAAATCAAGTGCTACCATAACTACAGATAGTAACACACACTCCCCACATTTACCAATATTGATTTCCAACAAATGAATTTGTATCTCATAATATCTTACAATACCTTAAAAGTACAGTTCGTATCTGGAGAGCTGGACTCCATTTGTCTTTGAGAATATCAAGGCATATTCTTCCAAGCTGAAAGAAAATTCAAACCCTTAAGAGCCAAGAAAAATACAGATTTTGACACCATAAAAAATAAGGAGAAAAGAAAGAACAGTTGCTAACCTTGTCAATGTTAGGATGATATATCTTTGTAAGAAATCGAACCTGTTACATCAAATTGGTTAAGGTGGATGAAAAAACAAAATAAACCAGGCAACATTAACAGTTGATTAAACTGTTCTGAGAGAATAGAGGAGAACAATAAATTGATGCTGAAATGCCAACTATTGAAGTTTCGAATGCCATTGCATCAGCTATATACAACCCAGTACAGAGTGCAAGCACAAATTAGATCATTACCAGCGAGAGTTTGCTCTGCACAACAAATCAGATGCAAACATTCTTCCTAAATAAAAGCAAGAAGTGCAACGTCCAAAGCAAAGAGCCAGCTACTTAGGTAGTATAGGCTATTGCAGTGATGTCAGAATAAGGACATTTTTAAAGCCAGTGCATATGACATACCGTCAAACATTGAGTTCCAACATTTTCCTTTAAATTATGTCATCAAAGAAAGTAATCATACAAGATCAAGAGTTCATCAAAGTGAAAGGAGAATAATACATGATAGACATTTAATTCTACCATACCCAATAAAAAAGACAACAAATTCTGCTGAAACTGAAATCTCCAAAACTATAATCATGAAACAACTTCAAATTACAATTATCATGCCTCAAACATTGTTTACCTTTGAGCTATTATCATATGCCGTAGAGTAACAGGAAGGTCATGCTAGTAACTAAAAATGACTCGAAGTTGCTTACCTTGGGAGCAGCCATGGGATATTCTTCAGGCAAAAATAGTTCCAACTTAAAAACCCCACCTGAATAAATATTTGAAATGATAATGCATCATATCAGATGCAAAAGTACAAAAATAATTACAAATGAAAAAAAAAACTAAAAAGGGCAATGAGATATTAACAAAAACAATACTCCATAACCAGATCAAGCACTACAAAAGCCTAAGAAGAATGCTAATTGGACTTAAATTTTAAGACAAAAACATTTAAACAAGGCTTCATTTTTCTCTCTTCCAAGCTGAAAACCCAGGGGGGAAATGAAGTAAAATAAACACTGCACAAGCACTATTTTCTCTAGAAGTTTCCTAACATATTGAAATCCTCTTGTTGACTGAAAATCAGCAATTTTAAGCTCTTTATGACTTAAATAAGCCAAGACTCAACTGGTACACAATTCATTTTCAACACATTGAAATACTACTCACAACTATTAGAAGAAAATAACAGCTACCTTCATATGGTGACTGTGTTGGACCAAGGATCATCACATTGAAATATCGCATGTTATCCTCTGATGGTGAAGCACTAATTCCAGGTGCTGTATCCGAAAATACCCATTCAACAAGGGGGAAAATAAAAAATATTTTTTTTCAGCTCATAACATTTAAATTAGTAAACAAAAACACTGACACCAAACAAAATTCAACAAAAAATTCTCAAAAGTACATAAAATGGGAAAAAGGAAAAGCAAAGTAATTACCAGGTTCACTGAGGAGACGCTGAGTTTCCTGTTTAGATCAAAGAAAAATAAACAGAAATAACCAAGAAATTTTGTAAAAATTCACACAAAAAATGGAGGCAGAAAAAAGCTTTCGTCAATCAAAAAAGACGATCCAAAAGTAAATAGCAGAGGCTTTTGGTTCATCAAAATTTAAACAATTCAGCTATAAAACTAAACTCTAAAACCCAAAAGTACAACAGAAGATGAAAAATAAAAAGTAAAAGAAACAAGATTTTCTTGAGGTTTCTCGGGAAACAAACAACTAGGAGAAATAGAAAAGGACCAAACGAAGATCGAAAGAGGAACCTTGATGATTCTTCGAGGGAGATTACTGTTGGCCATTGACAAGGATCGATTGATTAAGCAAAAGGGAAAGCAGAGAAATTAGGGTTTTTAGAATTGAGAGATGGAAAGAGAAAATCTGAGAAGACAAAGAGATCCCTCGGTCTCTTTAACTCGCTCTCTATTTTTTTTTTTTTCCAAAATGCAATGATTTTGACTTTGTTCTTTACTTTTCTTTTTTCTAATTCCATGTATAAATAAAAATATTTATAAATTATTGGGATCAAATTCCCTTAACTTTAATTTAGTATTTAAAAACTAGTTGTTACTAGTGGAAAAAAAATTTATATTTGGGATTTAAATTGTGTACAATTATTTTTAAGGTAATTTATTAAAATAGATAATTTTTTTTAGGTTTCATTTTATTTATTTATGTTTAAAATATTACGTTTTAGTCATTATCGTGTTATAACATTTTAAGAGTAAGTTGATGGTAAGTTAAATTATTATTTCAAACGAAAATCATTTTAGGTTAAATTCTACAATTAGTTTCTATATTTTTTTTTTCATTTTGAGCAATTTAATTTCTTCTTTTATATTCTTTTTTAACTTTTTTTTTTCATTCTCTTTTTGTTTCTCCTTATGTTTTCTTCCCTTCTTTCATTTCTTTTAACTTAGTTCTTTTTATGTTTTTCATTTATTAAAATTAGTCCATAAGTTCGTCTCACTCGAAACAATTAAATTGTTTAAAAAAATAAAAATATAAATACTAGTTTTAACAAATGGAATAAAGTAATTAAACTCCATTTTCTTTTTTATTAAAAAATCCATTTTTTTTATTCCAAACCAACTAAAAAGAATAATAAGAGTAGGCAATAATCCCCTTTTGCGTCTTCCAAATCCATGGTTGAAATCCCTGAAAACAAAACATTAATGAAAGTGAAAGTCCAGAAGCCATTCGGTTTCTGGCAAGAATGAAAAAGCCCATCCAAAAATAGTAGCCCAAAGCAGCACGCCCTCCTTCTCTAGGCCTCTGTTATTTGACGGTAAACAGTCTCGCCACAATATTATTTCGCATGATAAAATCATTTATTTAATAATTAGATTTAACGATTAAATCTTAGTTCGATTATTATTGATATCATTTTCAATACAGAAAGATATAATTTTGAGCGTATTAAAATATATTTATCCTCTTACGTAAAGGTTGAAAAAGGATTACTTACTAATTCTAAGCAACGTATCAAAAAATTAGGTTAAATTTTGTTATTAGTTCTTAAAATTTCAAGCCTCACCCTTTGTGTTATTTATGGTAATAAATTTTACCAAATTACTACTTGTATTTTTTTTTGAAATAATTACTACTTGTATTTTTTCCTTAGCAATATTCTCCAGTATTTTTAAACCTCTATTTTTTGGCTGAGTAACTATGCTCAATAATGTGTATAGGGTCTATTTTTTACTTAGCTCGTAGTTCATATTTATTATGTTTTTTCCTTAGCAGGATTCTATGCTATTCTTAAACCTCTAATTTTTTGTAGAGTAACTACGTTCAATAATGAGTATGGTGTTTATTTTTACTTAGCTCGTAGTTCCTATTTATAAGAAGAATTCAAAGAAATTCTACTTGAACAAAAAAAAAAATCAAATAATAATATTTTAAAAGAAAACACTGAGTCCATATGAGACTACTTATGGTGGATGACACATACGCTAGGAATATCCTGTCTGCCTCCCACCCTAATACAAGTGAGTTTATTGGTCATTCTTATATTTGGTATAATTATATGTGTTTTTCTGTCTTTAAACCAATTCACATAATTTATTCAACCTAATAATTAGTTTTCTATTCTCAAAATATTATTTATTTAATTAATTCTATCAATTAAATTATTTTCTCAATTCAATTCTAATTTCGTTAAAATCATAACGACATTAACGTACTAGAATCCATGAGTAAATAAATTTAGTTGTCTCATTTTGTAAAATCTCGATGAGTAACTTAATTTAATTTTCACTTTAAACTTCAATTATTTAATTAAATTAATCACTAAGCCATCTCTTGCTCTTCGTGAGAAACTGCAATTATTGCCGATAGTAATAGATGCAATCTATTTCTTCTTCTTTTTTTTTGTCATTTTCATTAATTCATCTTATCGATTCTAAATGCAATCCATAAAAGGTTGTGTTTGAGCTAATAGCGGGACCAATCGAGTATGTATAATTAGCACTCAAATAATTTGTAATTAAGTTCTAAATTTTTGTCTATTAATTACAAAATTATTTAGTCATGGAGTCAATTCACTAAAAGTATCTTGATTGAACTATCCCTTATTATATACCAGTAGAAAAGCAACTTTTAATTTTGCTTGCTCATTGACATTATCATTAGTGTGTTTCCTTCGTAGAATACCCTTTATCTCTTTGAGTTGAATTTGTTCATTCAATATGATCCTATTTTATCTCATGGTAAACATTGAATCTTCCTTCATTAAAAAGTCTATTATTAACATATAATAATAAAATCATTTGTCCTCTACAAATTACCTGTGGCCACTTTTTTTTTCATCAACCAATAAATGCTAGTGAGAGGATACATTTTACCCTTTATTGGACTATGAATTCCACTATTGTATGCAAAGATATATCATACATAAGTTGTACATCCAACATACCGTGTAACGACCTAGTTTCTAATAGTATCAGGAATTTCAATTTCTGGAACTCGTTTCTATAAATCGATTTTGTAAATATTAAATAAAGATATTTACGAAGTTAATAAATTGATAGATTAGATTTTGGTTAGTTAATTTAGCCGAAATTTTGATTAATTAAGGCCCAAGGACTAAATTGTAAAATCTAATCGCTATAGATTTTAATTAGGAAATGGCTTGGGGACTTAAATTGCAATTAACTAAAGGTCTAAAATAACAACTAAACCATGCACAAATAAGAGAGAGTGGGTGGTAATGATGTGTGTGGATTAATTTAAGTAATTAAATATTAATTTAATTAAAACATAGTTAAATAAGTAAATTAAGGTTAATTAACAAACTAATCTTAGTATAATAATGAAATTTGTGGATGGAAATATGGTATATCATCTTCTCCAAGTTACCAAAACATAGTTAAATAAGTAAATTAAGGTTAATTAACAAACTAATCTTAGTATAAAAGTGAAATTGGTGGATGGAGAGATGGTATATCATCTTCTCTAACTCACCAAAACAAATCAACAGCAAAAGAATATGCCATTTTTAGGTTTCAAGCTATTCAATCTTTAATTCAAGTAAGTCCCTAGCCATTTTTCTTTTAGTTTTATGGCAATTGAATCATGGGAGGTTGATTTAGCTAGCCCATGTACTAATTTGTAAAATTATTAAAGTTTTTGAAAGTTATCATTGTTGAGAATTAGATTAAATTGGTGTGCATTTTTAGAAATTAAGCTTAGTTTAAGAAAAGGACTAAATTGTAAAGCTAAATTATTAATTTCGTACATTAGGGACCACATTGAATAAAATGAGAAAATGTTGTGAAATGTTGGTAGGAATAGCAAGTAGGAGGTCCCTAATGAATATATGTGAAATCAGATTTAAATTTGAAGCTTTAAATTGAAAGTTATGTTTATCCCAGGTCTAGGAACTAAATTGAATAAATTGTAAAATATGTTTGATATTGTAATAAATTGCAATTTGAATGGAATTTGATGGTATTGTATGTTTTGTGATTTTATTTAGCTAATGATGAAACAAAATAGTCGAGAGGTGATCGCCTCTCGACTTACCAATGTCAGAAATGAGAATACTTTTACAAAAGATAAGGAATTAGGCGATGTCCACAAGTATATGGGTCGGGTTATAATATAGATTTGTACAACGAAGTATTAGAAGTACTCTGAGTATTGTACCCAAGGGAGGCTAGACTAAACTAATATTAACTTCTACGCTAACGGGTCTAAATTAGTACTTTAATTAAATTATATTACGATTATTCCTAAGGTGATGATAAAATATATTTTATAAAAGTAATGAAAACAATTGCAAAAAGAGATTGTAGAATTTATCAGATTAAGCGATAGAAGACTAGCTCGTTTCAGTGTTCATAATTAACTTCTACCTCAGGTTCTACTCAATCGACTAGTCATTAACCTAGCAAGGCATATTGGCCTTCCACTAACCTAATTAGTTAGCAAGAACTACTTATCCTTTGATGTCACAAGTCAGACCATATTGGGGTAAGGTTTTCATGGTAGGAAATACTGGTTTTAGGTTCATTCCTACCTATATGACTTTCTAGGGTCATCAAGCCTAGGGTTTTATGTTCTTCTTTTCCCAATCAATTGATCTATTAAGAAACCCTACATAGGTGTTAATTAATCCCACGTCCACTCGTTAATCTCCCTTACTGAATTAGTTCCCTATGGATCTAACACATACAATACAATTAATTTGAAAGATAAACATTTACAAAAAAATCAAAAGTAAAGACGAGAAAAATCCTGATATAAATAAATAATACGACTCGAACAGTAATCCGTGATGAGTTTAATAGATCTACAATCCAATTCTTGCGAAGAACAAAATAAAACTGAAATAAAAGTTACAATTGAAAGTAAAAGTAAAATTGTAACACCCTATACCCGGTCCAGTCGCCCGACCTGAGCTATAAGGTGTTACAATAATGAACTTTGAACAACTTTAATAAAAGCATTTAATAACAACCAAATGATTCGTTATCGATTATTTCCATGCTAATCAATCAATTTGGGACCTAAATCGAGCTTACGGAACATATAAACAAACCAAGATCAAATTTGGGTTAAATTGAAACTTCTACAAAAATTTGAGTAAAATGTGTAAAAATGGGTCACAAGGCCATGTGACAAGGCTCAGCCCGTGTGGCTTAAGAACATGGCCGTGTTGCCAAACCGTGTAATAATTTTTGCCCATGTAACTCAGGGTCACATGGTTGTATCTCCAAGCCATGTAACTTTCTGAGACCACGTGGACAATCCTGCACCAAAAATCAAATAGGCCACATGGCCTTGTGGAGTGATTGTGTGCACCTAAAATAACTTCGAAAACAAGCCATTTTTTCAATCATTCCTTAGAATCCAAGCCAAGCCATTTTCAACCATTTTTACCTATTAAAAACACATTTAAACATGCCAAAATATACCAATTCACATACAACCTATGTGCCTAACCAATATGCCACATATGGCACCACAATTTAATATGAAACATAAACCATTCATGTCAGTCATTCAAACACCAACAATTACCATAACATATTCTTACCTAAACACATAACAAGCTAACCAAAACTTGACCAAATTCACATCACTACCATATATCAAATACTTAGTAAACTCATACAATTTAAGCTTCACTTACCTCAAAGTCCTATCATATACAAAATTCAGTTTGAGATACAATTAAACCTATAAAAAATCCAATCTACACCATTAATATAGACAACTAGCTTGAGTTCAATCATATGAACATTCATAAGTATTTTCGTTACCAAATAAACCAACTATAAACCCAAAACCAAATCACAAGAGTTCTATAACTAACTTTACAGATAAGTCTCCAAGACTTTAATAGTCGACTTTCCCGATGAAATTTCGTAAAAATACTTCAGTATGCAAATGAAAATAGTAGTGCCTGGTTACCCAATAGGGTCAACCTACACGAAAAATCGCCTGGCCAGGGCTTAATATTTCGTATTCTCCAGTCCGCAACATATGCAGGAGCTGGGAACCTGGGCAATAACACAAACCTGTATACAAGCATTTACTAATTGCATCGGGATATACTTGAGATAAATTATAAATCCAATCCAACAATAATAATTATTGACAATCTTGGTATAACAAGTAAACATAAATGAGTAACTTCATAGTGTATGAACGTACTTGTCGAAATGCTAACGATTAAACTATCAGGGACTAATCGATAATTTTTTCTTTTCCTCGTACATCCTTCGATCGTTGAGATTCTTGATCTAAAGTATAATTTAACTTAATTAACCAATCCAAACAACATATAAATGTCATGTTTTGTCTCAATTAATTTATACTAAAATTCCTCAACTTTTATATCTACCACAATTTAGTCCCTAAAACTAAAACTATTATAAATCTCACATTTGAGTTTCGATTTTGAAATCAATCTCAATTTAGTCCTCCAACAGTCAACTAAAACACAAAAATTCAGAATTTTCATACACATTTTGGACTTATTACAATTTAGTCCCTAAGTTCAAAACTAATAATTTTTACTTTACAAACTAGTCCATTAACATATCTAAGCTTCAAAACTAACCAAATAACCATAAAATCTTAAAGAAAACATCAATGGAAGATTTAAAAACCTTTAACAGTTTCGTACAATAGTCCCTGGGTTAGGTTTTGTTCCCGAGATTCCAAAAACATAAAAATTACAAGAAACCGATAAAAAATGGCTTACCAATTAGAGTTTGAAGCTAGGCGAAGGTTAGGTCTTATTCTTCCCCTTAAAATCAGTTCTTAAGGTTGAAGATGATCAAACACATTTTTATTTTCTTTCTTTTCCTTTCGTTAATTATATTTTATTACAGAAATAACTAAATAATTTAAAATAAACAAAACATTTCCACTAAATCTAAGCCACCAATCATTCAATGCTATTCGAAATGGTATATTTACCATTTAAATTCCTTAACAATCCTTAATCATGCTTTTTAGTTAATGGAATTCAAGAAAGATCAAGTTTTATATCTTTTACCATTTAGTTCTTTTTCCTTAATTAACTAACTAAACGCCAAAATTACCAAACCAAATTTTAATACAACACTCATATAACTTCATAGATATTAAATAAATAATATTTTCTAACCCATGCATAGGAATTATGGTCCCAAAACTACTGTTTTCAACAACACTGAAAAATGAGCTATTACAACTCTCCCCTTAAAGAAAATTTCCTCCTCAAAATTCTTACTAGCAAACAGATTAGGGTATAGTGATTTCATAGATTCCTCAATTTCCCACGTTGCTTCTTCAATACCGTGATGGTGCCACAAGATTTTTACTAATAGAACTCTTTTGTTATGAAATTTTTTTACTTCCTAAGCCATAATTTTCATTGGCTCTTCACTGTACGACGAATTTGGCTGTAACTCAATTTCATTAATGGATAACAAATGTGACGGATCTGATCGATAATGACGCAACAATGATAAATGGAAAATGTTATGAAACTTTTCTAACTCCAGTGGTAAAGTCAAATAGTATGCTACAGACTCGATTCTCTTAACAATTTCATACGACCCAATGAACCTTGGGCTAAGATTTCTTTTTTTGTTGAATCATAACACCTTTTCTCCAATGTGAGACCTTTAAAAATACTTTATCCCATACTTGAAATTCGATATCCTTTTGTTTCAGATTAGCATATGATTTTTATCGATCAAAGGCAACTTTCAAACAATCACGAATAACTCTAACTTCGTCTTCAGTTTCATAGATCAAATCAATACCAAAACTTTTTCTTTCACTCAACTCAGACCAATACAACAGAGCTCTACATTTTTGTCTGTACAAATCCTCGTATTGAGCCATTTTTATACTTGTTTAATAGATGTTATTATAAGCAAATTCAACTAACGGTAGAAATTTCTCCTAGTTGCCTTGAAACTCGATAGCACAACATCTCAACATATCTTCGAGAATCTGAATTACTTGTTCAGGCTGACCATCTGAATTGGGATGAAATGTGGTACTAAAATTTAATTTCGTACTTAAAGCTCAGTGTAGTTTACCGCAAAATCTAGAAGTAAATCTCGTATCACGATAAAAAATAATGGATACTGGCACATCATGCAATCGAACAATCTTAGAGATATACAACTTAGCCAATCTCTCGAGTGAATAATCCGTTCTGACCAGAATAAGTGTGCAGATTTTGTTAATCTCTCGAAAACAACCCAAATAACATCTTTCTTTTTCAGAGTTAAGGGTAATCCCAACAAAATCCATTGTAACTCGTTCTCATTTCCATTATAGAATTATCACAGGCTACAACAAACCTGATGGAACCTGATGCTCGATTTCCACCTGTTGGCATACTAAACATTTAGTCACCAATTCTGATATTTTGTGTTTTATACCTGGCCACCAATATATTTTCTTGAAATCATTATATATTTTCGTATTGTAACACCCCATACCTGGCTTAGAAATTAAGACCAAGTCTAAAGGTTACATCCAATTATTTTAGAACAAACCAACCTTTAATTACTTTAAATTCAATAGTCGAAAAGCATGCAATTATTCAAATCAAACATAAAATTTAAATTCCAAAGCGTAATCCAAGACAAACACACACTAACGTAAATTTATAAAAGCAACGATAAAATAACTAAAGAGGAATGATTGAGCTCCTGCCACGTCAACCCGCTTAAGTCTGTGAGTTACATGCAATCCAAACAAACAACTAGTGAGTTTACAACTCAGTGTGTAACTTACATTCTCAATTAAACAGTAAAATAAGAGGTGTGATTTTAGTTCGTCTTTAGTTAGTCAATTCTCATAATCGGATACAGAAACAGAAGATATTAGATACAATTATAGAACAATTCAGATACAAATACAGATTCCACCCACAACCGCTATATACCATCTCATCCATCCCTACACACCATATAAGGTATCAAGTACCCATCTATCCATACACACCGTATAGTGACTATGTGTCACTTTTCAAAAATATTACAATCAAGCTGCCAGATTAAAATGCGATAACTCGCTAAGTTAGATATGAGTTTGTGGCTTAACCACTAAGCTAGGGAGATTATTAAACTGCCCACACTTCCTTATTTTCACAATCCCAACCAAATGCAGATGGAGGTTAACAGATATCAGATATGCACATATAGAAATACCAATTCAAATCATGCTCATGTAAAACTATCACAATTACTTATAAGATTTCATGTCAACTATATGGATAAAAATAATAGAATATTCAGTAACAGATCATCAGAATACGGTCTCATTGTCTAATTAAGATTATACTAACCTTATGGTAGGCCTACGTTCGATTTGAACAACGATTATGGCCCAAAGGAAAATTTTTTATTTTTTTTGCCCACACGCCCGTGTGGATTCACACGGCTTAGGCGGTTGGCTTGTGTGGTCCACACGGCCAAGCACACACCCGTGTGACTCAAAACTCAAATAATTTCCCCCATGGCTTGGACACACGCCCGTGTCTCTAGCCTATGTGACTCTAATGCCAAATAGTGAGTTATAAGGCCTGGACACACGCCGGTGTCCCTGGCCCGTGTAAACCTAATTCACAAATAGTGAGTTACACGACTTGGCACACAGTTGTGTAACTCACACGGCCTGCTAGACAGTCGTGTGGTGTTTATAGCCATGTTTTTCGGTGTTCATAAATTGCAAAAATTTGGGTTTTCATTACACACCTGACACGATTTCAACATAAAAGAAACCATGGTGAATTCAAGGCCTAAAAATGATAATCCGGCAGCCAAATTGCTAGAAATAATAAAGAAACCAATTTTTTGTCAAAAAGTTTCGACATAACCTCAACTCAAAATTTACCTACTCACATTACACGTAAAATAAAAAACGAAACTAGCACGTTGGAGAAATGTCTCTAGTAAGATCTTCACCTAAAAAAGAAGCCAATCGAATGCCTAAAGAGAAAATTTGAGCAAAATAATTCGACAAAACAAACATGTAATACCCCTAACTCATATCCATCACTTGAACAGGGTTACAGAACATTACCGGACAAATAGAATAGTAACTCCTTCAAATCATACATTAATATAAACATAATCAAATTTCATTCAAATACATTCATAATGTCCCTTAATCGAGCCTTTGAGGCCCTAAAAATACTATAGAAATAATCCGGGACTAAATCGAAAATATTTGGAAATTTTAGGAAAAATTTGTAAAATTTAGACTGCAGGGGTCTCACGGCTGTGTGACATACACGACTGAGATACACGTCTATGTCTAAGGCCATGTGGACAATCGAAATAGGAACATATGGTCGTGCCCCAGCCCATGTCCATGCACGTGTAACTCACTGACTTGGGTCACAAAGCCAAGCCACATGCCCGTGTGCCAGGCTGTGTACCCCTCGAAATGACCTCACATGCCCATGTGTCAGGCTGTATGCTAGGCCGTGTAACTGCCTGACTTGTAAGCGTGATCCTACAGGGGACAAACACCCGTGTCTAAGGCCGTGTGGACCTAAAATGTTCCTTAATCAACAAGTTTACCATTTCAAGCTTGCTTGGAACCTAAGCAAACCATTTACGAATCAAAATACATATCTAAAATGACTCTAAACATGCCAAAAACATACCAAAATCAACCTAATTCCGTACCTAACCAATGTACCCTCATTTGTACCACAAGTATACATAAATTTATATTAAAACATAACATCAATTCAACCTATTAATTCATTCAAGATACCACCTATAATCACCAATTCAAACATACCATATCTTAGCTACTTAACAACAAATTCATCACATACACTTTTATTCATTCCAACAAGTATCAAATGGACATGCTATCACATATTGATAAAATAACAAAATTGAAAAAAGAAGATCAACCAAAGCAATTTGTACAACCAAATTCATACTTAGCTAATTACAAATCCAAACATTTGTATCATCATTCAACCTATTACATTGCATATAATCTGAAGTAAACGTCCAAAAGCTATTGAATTAAGCTGGATAGTGTGACTTGAGTGTTGATTCGATTCGTCCAACCTTTCGAGTATCTACAAGAATAATTTTTAACACAAGTAAGCTCAATGAAGCTTAGTAAGTTCGACGTATTAAATCGATAAATCTTACCGAAATGAATATAACATTCCAAAAAGTAATATACAACTATGAAAGGTTTCTGTCATCCAAAATCCCAATTGGTAATCATAATTAATCAATTCAAATCTCAAGTATATATGGAAAATTCCTCAAAGTTACCCAACAATTTAACTTACCGACATTTTCAACTCAAAGAATAACTTATGTAACAGCCTGATTTTGACCCTAATCGGAACGGTGGTTTCAGGACCACGAATTTGAGTAAGAAAAATAATTAAATATTATTTTTCGTGTTCTGAATGAGTGAATTAGTTGTGTGAAAAATTTCGTTTTAAAATTTCATCGTTTGAGTATCCGATCCGATAAATAGGACTTAATCGCGTAAATAAATACTTTGTGGTTAATTGTATAATGGTCAAATTATGAATGTTTAATTTTAGGGAGTGGTTAAGTTGCAATTGTGCCATTTAGTTTAGTGTGGGACGACATTAGCTATTGAAAACAATTAAATTAATTGATATTTTTATGGCATATTAGTTAATGGTTAAATAAATGAATTTATAATAAAATAAAATAGAAAGCCACTTTGCATGTTCATCTTCAAGCCGTGATTAACAAAGAAAAAAAGAAGAAGAAAGAAACAAGCTTCATACATTCGGTCATTTCCCAAGCAAATTAAGCTCAAGATCAAAAGAGGCCTAACTTGGATCGGGGAAAAGCGAGGCTAGCTGAGTAGCCAAAATGATCGTACGAAATTATCAAGGTAAGTTCTTAAGTCACAAAATGAACTTGATTATAAGTAGAAATAAATTTAATTGTTGAATCGAAAAATATGATGTCATATAAGCAAATGCCGAATGAAGATTGGAGGATAATTTATTCAAATGATAGTTTTATAAGTTGTTGATTGTGGCTTAAATCTTTGAACTTTCTGTCTATGTTAATTAGGTTAGCCAAATATATAAGACATTAAAGAAACATATTGGTTGTGGTTCATTGATGTTTTAAGGTATGTAAGAGTATCAAAATTTGCATGAACAAATGAGTAATATAATGTCATATCTAAGTGTTTGTATGAATTACATGTTCGAGCTATACTGAGCTCTCGTGCCTAGCATGTCGTGTGTGTGGCAGTGAAAAATAAATTAGGCTAATGGCCTAATAAGTTACTACTATGGAATGTATTTGGGCTTATGCCTAGCAAGGATATTGCTGGTGAATATATATCAAACTTTGGTCTAGCAGGCCTTGTGCCGGTGTGAGATTCAGGTTTATACCTAGCAGGTTGATGCCGGTGAATTAAATTCAATTTGATGAGGAATTTAAGTAAGTAAAAATTCGACCCTATGGTTTTATATGTGCTTGGTCACATTGTAGTTTATAAAAGGTGTTACTTTGGATATGGATCATTTAGCCATGATGATATGAAAAATGTGATGTTTATTTGATTTCGTATATTTGCTCGTATAGGTGAAAATCTACATGTGATGCAAAAGTCTTTCTTCTAAATTTTTGGCTATTTATGTGTATGCAAAGGTGACATATTGTAAGTATTGACAAATTTAGGAGTTGAATATTTGATTATAGATGCATAATGGAGTGATTTGTTAAGCTATCTTTCGCATTGATGGAAAATGGTTATGAATTATAAAAATATTCGGCCAATTGAGGTATATGCATAATCTATGAAATGAAGTTATGTGCTATAAGAGATATTCGTTAATAGTATAGTTTTGAGGATAATTAAGTTGAGTATTGAGATATGTGACTTGTGACATTTGTTCTTTTTAAATTATGTGAGTTGTTTATTCGGTATTATATTAATTATAGAGTTGGACTTTGAACCAAGATTCTAGATGCAAGAACGAATTGGGTAAATAAATGGAAATCACATCCAGCAAGGACATAACAATTTCTAATAATCCAATTTCGATTCTTATATCTATCATTTATTCAAACTTAGTACAAAACATAGCTTAAGGACTTACTAAGCATATGAAATGCTTACTTTAAATTTTATGTTTCTCTGTTTTATAGATTCTTGAAATCAGTTGAAAGCTCGGGAATCGTCAGCATCTCGTCACACTATCAACTATTTTGGTATTTTATGTTTTAAGCTAAACTTATGGCATGTATAGGCTGAATAACATTTTGAGATGTTATATTTTGTTCCAGTACTTGTAAAAGCCATGCGAATATGGCTTGTTTATTTAGTTAAATGCGATTTCAGGTTTTGATCACTTTTATGGATGTTATAATTTTGAAGTTGGATGTTTAATCTATGTTTTATTTTTAAAACGAGAATCTAATTATACATGTTCTTATGTATTTAGCCGGATAGATGGTTATTGAATAGGTTTTGGTTGCGTATCTCGTTACTTTAGATTTAGTTGGTGCATTAATGTAATAGTTAAAACTAGTTGCAATGTATTATGCATATATGTTATTTGTAGTGTAGTTATGCAAGATGAATTATGTTTGATACTTTGATATATATATATAAATATCTGTGAAACGATTATGTGTATAGAATGATTTAATATAGATGAAATGAACCTTAGTATTGAGCATTAATTGCATTCGGCTAAACTCGTGTAACTGATCCAAATGATAAATTTGATTAAGTGGTTTTTCGAACAGATGCTTTTATATGTAAAAGAGTTAGAGAAGGTTATATTTATATTAAATGAGTTCTTATGGTGGCCTTTAAGTTGTGAATTGTTTGGTAATACCTTGTAACCCTTCCGGCGACGGTTACGGGTTCGGGTGTTACAACTTACGGGTAGAAGTACATCATCAGTCTAACCAAACACACTAGATGCTCACTCGGGCCAATCCATCCATCACACCAATTCTCATAAGAGCTAATCCAACCAGCACACCAATGCTCATAAGAGCTAAACCAACCATCATACCAATGCTCATAAGAGCTAATCCAACCAACATACCAAATAGAGAGTAATAACACGAAATTCGCAACAAATGCTGAACCTCGGTTTAATCGGGCAATATAAAAATATATCCCTCCAATACCATCTCCACTCCAAACCACCATAACGCACCAAATCCCAACTGTACTCTATCCTGCTTTCAAATCAAGTTGAGGATCAAGTTCAATATTAAACCTTAAATTACCATTCATCATCAACAATTAAAACTAATTATATAAAATGTAACATGTTAGATTAATCATTAATTCATTTTGATATTAAATTCTAAACCCTATGAACTTACTTGGACCAAATTGTAGAAGTTTCAGAAGTTCAGGGACTATTCTGTAATTTTTCCTTTTCCACGAGTATCTACGAGATCTTGATCTAAAATGTAAAATTATTTATTTATCAGCATATATTTCATTTCCAAACCATTTTATAATTAATACCCTTTTATTTTTCAAAATTACACATTTACCTCAAACTTTTACAATTTTACAATTTAATCCCTTAACCCTAAATTCATCAAATTAACCATTTTTTTATCAAATAAATATCTTATTCAAACTTACTAGGTCCTCAATAAGCCCTTAAAAACATCTAATTCACTATTAAACACTAATATTTTGATAATTTCACAATTTAATCCTAAAATCAAAATCTAATAAAAATCACTTTACAAATTCATCAAATAACATAATCAAAGCTCCAAATACATGGTATTCATAAAAAAAACATTCAATATTCATCAATAAAAACTTCCAAAATTTTTATCAGAATTAAAAATGGAGGTACGGGCTATCGGACCTAGTTGCAACGATCTCAAAAACATAAAAGTTACAAGAAACATAATCAAAATAGACTTACATGCAAAGAAATAAGCAAACCAAAGCTTTCTCCCAACCTTAGCTATGGAATTCGGCCATATGAAATGAATTTTGTTTTTCATTCTTTTAATTTAACTTAATTTTAATTAAACTTTCATTTATTTACAAAATTGCCATCCAATTGACACTATTTTATTACTTTCCATTTAATTGCAGTTTGAGTATTCTAATTAAGGCATTACTATTTCTTAAGTCCTCCCTTGTTTATTATTTAAACCATTTGATCACTTAATTACTGTAATTACTATATTTTGCACCTTTTACAATTTAGTCATTTTTCTTTAATTAACTATCTAAATGTTAATATTTTCAAATTAAATTTCAATACGACTTTAATAACTCTATAAATATTCTAAAAATAATAATTACGAGTCAGCACGATAGAAATTTGTGGTCCCGAAACCACTGCTCCATCACCACTGAAAATCAGACTGTTACAGAACGATAACAAACGAAGACCCGCTAAATTAGAAGAGAATCACGACAAAACTTACACAATAACCTTCCAATCAACACGATGAGCAATGTAGAACTCCTAATTCAACCCAGTAACAATTTACGGAAGAAATCAAAAATAAAAAGAAAAGAATGAGAAGAAAGAAGAAGTACAGTATGAAGAAGGGAAAAGAATGTTTTGTTTAAAAAAAACTATTTAATTTATGAAAAATTATAACTAAAATTTTAAAAAGTAGCATAAAAATATTTCCTTATTGTATGCACAGAGACTCAAACACAAGATTCAATACTATACAAAACTTAACCATCAAACCAACAGGCTCATTCTTAACATAAATTAACGTAGAAATAAACTTAAGTCAGACGTTCAAGGATAAGAGTTGATGTAAAAGATGAAAATAAAACATAAAAATTAGTTTTACTATAAACTTAACTATTATAATAAAATAATGTTATAGAGAATAATTATTAGGGTAAACTAAAGTTAAGGTCACTCTAAAATATGGTTTATCTTATTTTGATCACTCTATTTTTTTTCAATTTAACGACTCCTATTAAAATAATTGTTCGAACTAGTCATTCTCGTTAAAATGATATGTTTTCCACTAATTGATTGCTAATGTGACACATTAGTCTATTGAGTGATGACATGTGACATTTTTTGTTGACTTTTGATTAACACCGAAAACCTCTATCTAATTAATCTAAAACACTTTGTTTTTTTTAAAATTTAAATTAAAAACATAAAATTAAAATATAAAAGGCTTTTTACTGAATCCATACATATTATAGTTGTCGACTTCAACTTCAACGATTTCATCAAGCCCGACACAACGTTTAACTTCCTAGATGACTAGTATTTCTCCGACGTTGATGAAGATATAGACAATAACAGAGAAGAAGCAGAGGTGACTTTGTCGCTGCTTCTCGACCCAAACCATAAAGTGTTGGAAAATATAGACATCATATATATAATAAGATTAATTACATGTTATTATTTACTATCATAATAGGTTAGCCCAAATTATATGTGATCTAATTTGGTTAAGGTTTATTGTGCTTTAATTATTGAATAAAGTATGGATCAAATATGTGTAGATACTCTACTAACTAATTTCTAATGAATGATGGGCTGATTAGAAATTAGTGCTAATTTGAAAAAGTTATATATTAGGGTTATAGTCTCCAAATTACACATAATATAAATTTTCTAATATCTCTTATTTAGAAAAGAGAGAGCCAACTTCTCTAGATTACTTATGTGCTAATTTGAAAGATAAAAAACGCAATAGATTTCAAGAAATCGATGAATTTAGGTACGCTTCTGCATCTAATTTTGTTCTTGATTTATTTTTTATGATTTGACATGATATATCCTAGTTTATGATTTGTTAAGTTTTATATCATAAATTATTTTATGGTTCAAATTAGTGGCATTTGAGCCTCGTCATGCTGAATCATTGAGAATGAATTAATTTTCTATTATTTTTAGATTTATCCATTTTTGAGAGTTTATGGATTTGATATGTGGATTTAATGTTCCAATTATAAAACTATTAGTTTTTTTTATTTATGCTAAAATTTTAGGGTTTTGATTTTCAATTTTCAATTTTGGTGTTGGATTGTTATCCCTCAATTTTGAATAAATATAATTTAAATATTAGGGTTTGAATTATAATCGCGATAGAATTCAATATACATTATATAGTCATTCGATTATAATTAAATTTATTTGGGCACACAATTACTTTGATCAAATTACTGTACAAGGTGGTTGGGTAGTAACAATATATAGTAATACGAGCATCTAGAAACCTTTCGGCCATTTACTTGCTTGCCATATTTGAAAGATGTGCCATGCTGTAAAAGGATACCTTTTGCTTTTCTTGCTTGACATCCTTCAATGACCATCATCATATTCATACTTGTAAGTATATATTATATATATAATTTTGTTTCTCCTGAGCTACTCAAGTTAATAAGATGACGACCCTCGCTCTTATTTGGAGCATATTTGTTCATGTTGGAAGTTTGGATAGGCTTCATCAATTTTGCTTTTAAGTCTTAAACTTATGATTTTCATTTAAAAGCTATAGACTTTCTTTTTTCTCCAATAACTGCAAATATCAGGTGCTTTTGAGATTGCAGGTTTCAAGTCTATTCTCTTCTGCATGTTTTATATTTATGGTTTAGTTGTTAATTTTATGCTATGGATATTTATTCAATTTTTAGATACTTTGATGCAAACTGATGAATATTTGGTTATATTATGATGATATGATTTATTGTATAAATTGTGGTATATGTTTATTATTATGATTTTGATTTTGAAAATTTTAATTTAATAATTTTAAATTTTTTATGCTTTTGGACCAAAAGTAGTAAACAATTTATGGATTTATGCTATTATTAAAATATATATATTTGGTGGTTACAAAATTTTTATAAGTATTCATGCATATAAAGGTTTTTTTATGCTTACCCACTTAATTATAAATTCAGTTTTGGGGTTATATGTAGATACAAAGTAAGTTAGTAATATTCGTATTATATGCATATACTTATCAATGAGTTTAAGGGAATAATGCATGGTTTTATTTTGCATGAATTGATATTGATTTTAACGGTATGGTTATAAACTTTGGTCGAATTTGGTTTTGACATATATGGTTTAAAAAAAAATCAATCAAAGATAAAGATTTTCAGTTTTTTAATTACACTATTAAAACAACCTTATTTTGGGTTATTTCGGGACTATAGTGCAATAAGAAATTTTAGTTTTGACCTTTGACTATTGGGTAATTTTTAAATTTGAATATTGATTATATATATTTTTAAAATAACTTAATTGAAGCAATAAGTCGCCAAAGTGGTCTTTTTTGTATAAATTATTTTGTTTTAAAATATAAAAGGTTGTGTGCATGTAACTTAAGTTATATTCATATTGATCAGCCCAAATGAAGGTTAATAATATTACATATGCAATTATGGTAATAAACATGTGCCAGTTATTCAGTTTTACATGTGAACAATAAATTGGCCCAAATGAAGATTTATGGTTCGACATGTTCTTATTGTCAATGTTTGATTATTGCACCAAGATATCACTTACAAGTTAATATTTTGTCCACAGATAAAATATTAATGGAGTGTCTGATATCTTAAGATGAGGTTTACCTTTATTCAAATTATTTTGGATTAAATTTAAAGTCTTATGTGAGGCTGCTTGTGATTTATTAAACTATTATTATATTTTCCAACATCATTGTTTGTTATTTTGGGATATATATATATATATATATATATATATATGCATATATATGCTATTATCTTTTAATTTGATTGAAAGATGGGATTAAGAAAAACATTTTGAAACAAATAAATTTAGATTTTGGCTTTAGGTTTTAATTAAGGATGTCTAATTTTTTAAATAGATTAGTTGAAACAAAATGCCGCCAAAGTGACCTCTTATGTGTAGATTAGTTTATTTAAAATATCAATATGATTATATGTTTTTATGATTCATACGTTTATTAATTGACCCAAAGGTAAGCTAATATTTAGCAGAGTTTCAACGACATTTGTGGTGATAAATGTGTGACAATTATAAGGTAACTTATGTGAATAATAAGTTAGTCCAAAGATTAATTCATTGTTTGACATAATTTATTGTCAATATTTGATTGTTACAACAGGAGTACCATTTACTATTAATATTACTGTCCAAAGACTTGATATTAATGTTGTATTTGTTTGGTATCTTGAGATGGGATTAGTCATTATCTTGAATTTATTGTTTACTTATTAATATTGATGTGAGCTTATTTTTATTTATTTTTGTTCTATATTCAGCTAGCTCATCTTCTGCTGCCATAATATCTGCTAACATCACTTCTATACCCATGCTTAATGGGATTAATTTCAAGGAATGGAAAAGGCACTTACTTATAATACTTGGCTGTATGGACATAAACCTTGCACTAAGGGAAGAACAACTTGCACATCTCATTGCGGAAAGCACCTCTGATGCTAAAAGGGATTTTAAGAGGTGAAAACATTCAAATCGCATGAGTTTAATGATCATGATGCACAACATTCCAGAAGCCTTTAGGGGCATAGAGTCTAAAAAGATTACTCAGGCCAAGTGTTTCCTTGAAAAGATTGAAAAAAGTTTTGCTAAAAACATTAAGGTTGATATGACACCACTTCTGACTTCTTTTATGTCTATGAAGTATAAGGGTTAAGGAAACATGGTGTAATATCCCGAATTAGGGCCTAATCGGAATAGTGGTTTCGTGACCACAAATCCGAGATAGAAATAATTATTTTATAATTATTTTGAGGTTTATGATATGATTACATGATTGTGTGAAAATTTCGTGAAGAAATTTTATGCATAAAATACTTAATTTGAAGTTAGGGACTAAATCGAATAAGTTGCAAAACTTGCATTCTAGAAGTTTTTAGTATGAAATTGCTTTGAAATATTAATTAGGAGGTCTTAAATAGCAATTTGACCAATTTTAAGTTCATGGACAAAATTAGGACATGGAAGGAATTTTTGGAAAGTTTAGTAGTAAGGGCATTTTGGTCATTTTGATATTAAATGAAATAAAATGGGAAAAATAACACAAAATAGTCATCTTCCCCATTTAGTTGCTGCTGAAACTTCACTCTCACCATAGCTAGGGTTTCTTCAACTTTCAAGCTTCATAGTAAGTGATTCTAAGCCCAGATTTTTAATGATTTTTACGTTTTGAGATCCCGATAACTCGATTAAGCTTATGTTAGCAATAATTTAACCTAGGGTTTATATTTGGAAAAATACCCATAGGTGAAATTTGTGTATTCTGATGTTTTATGATAGAATATGAAGTTTTAAATTATGTTAGACAACTTGTACTACTCGATTTTAAGCAAAAACGAGTAAAAGGGCTTAATCGGTAAAAATACCTAATAGTCATAAGTACATGTTAGAGTGTGAATTTGATGTTACCATAGAAGGGAAAAATGATCAGCATGTCATAAAACATAAGAATAAGGAATAAAGTTTAATCCTTGAGCCTAGGGGCAAAAATGTAAATATGCAAAAGTTTAGGGGTAAAATTGTAATTTTGCCAAAATTTGAGTTAAGGATTAATTTGATAATGTGAGTATTAAATAAGCTAAATGTGTTATTTTAGATCAAGAAAGACGTGGAATCGACCTCAATCGAGGAAAAGAAAAGATTGTGGACTAAATTGCAAAATCTTTGTATTTTGGTACCAAGGTAAGTTCATGTGTAAATAATGTAGTATAATTGTTATTTGTAAATTATTGATGTTAATTATATGATATGCTGATTTTTATTGTGAGAAATATGCTTTGTGGTTATTTTCGAATAAAATGCAAATTATTTGTATTATTTGTTAAATATAAAGTGCTACCGAGTATTGGTTTCGGTATTTTACGGAAGATGGCAAGGATATGTGTTCGAGGAAAATCCCGTTTGAACCTTAGGAATAGATTAGGATACAAGTGACATGTCACTAGGATGGTTGAGCATCCGAGCTCGTTGAGTTGAGTCCGAGTTCACTTATGGATGCGAATGTTCGAACTCGTTGAGTTGAGTCCGGGTTCAAGAGATGTAACTAGGAATCCGAGCTCGTTGAGTTGAGTCCGAGTTCACTTATGGATGCGAACGCCCGAGCTCGTTGAGTTGAGTCCGAGTTCGCTTATGGGCGGGTTACATGATTGCTTGATTGCATATATGGCACTTATGTGCAAGTTATCCATGTATCCGAATTATATTCCGATGTGTTCAACGGGTAAAGTTCTACTCAATTGGAGGAATATTCGAGATGTAAAGAGACGTATTGGTAAGTGATGTGAAATGGATATTTTGGACAGGTATGTATTTAACCCTCGTGTTGAGTATTGATACAATCACGATAAGGTAATAAGATGATGAAAAATGATTAGAAATGTGATATGTGTTTTAGTGATGCATGCTAATGTTGATTGGTATGAATGTTTGTTATGTTACTTATTATTTGCATATGAACTTACTAAGCATTTATGCTTACTCCTTCCTTCTTACTCATTGTAGTTTTGGACAAGCCAACTCGAGAGTCGGGATAGGTGAAGAAGGCTCACCACACTATCAGGAAGACTTTTGGTAAATGGTTTGTAAAATTAAGTATGGCATGTATAGCAATATACCTATTTTGTATAAATGATCTTATGATATGGTGATGGAATGGTTGAGAAAATGTTTGACAATGATAAATTATGAAAATGGTTAGTTTAGATTATGTTTGAGGTTAAGGAAAATTATTAAGATACTTAGTGCATAAAAACTCATAAAAGGTATGAAATTTGCCATAAACAGAATACTACAGCAACACTGACGCGAGTTTGAAAATTTATTAAAAATCATAGAAATTGAATCTGGTGATGGATTATGTATCAAATTTAAGCTTATTATGTCTAGTTTCACATGAAACAAATGATACAGGTAAAGGAATTATATGTTAAAATATAATTGAATTTTAGTGAAACAGGGTCGTAGCAGTTTCTGAATCCCCTGTTCCAACTTTAGAAATTCACCATAAATTGTAAAGATATAATTAGGTGGTGTATTTTATATCCTCAGAATCCTTATTGAGTCTAGTTTTAGTAGAAACAAACCTCATAGCCATATAAATTTTGTACAGAGAGAAATGTGGTTCGTAGTAAACATAGGTCAAGCCAGTCAAGTCCTGAAACAGGGGTAACTTTAACTAATAAACTGTACTAATTGGCTTAACCAAAAATTCTATAAAAAAATTAGTAGATAGGTATATGAGTCTAGATTCAAAGAAAATTTACGGATCTTGATTTTGAGTTTCGTAACTCGAGATATGATTTTTCTTGTGACTGTGACGCAAGTAGCTTAAAAGTTGTAAATGTAGAAACAAATAATCCAAAGTTCTAAAAATGTTAAATTAAGCTTAGTAACACCTCATGCTCGACTCCGGCGACGGTCTCGGTCGTGGGAGCGTTACACATGGGGGAGTACATTATGGAGATATTTCATGTTGCCTCAAGACTTAAGGCACTTAAGATCGAGCTTTTTGAGGAATTGATTATTCTTATGTTTTTGGTATCGCTTCCTGCATAGTTTAACCAATTTAAAATTAGTTACATATGTTAATAGGAGAAATGAGTCTAAATGAGCTTATTTCTTATTGTGTGTAAAAGGAAGAAATGTGAAACATGATAAGTCTGAAAGTGCTCATTTGGCCAGTGCCTCTAAAGACAGCCACTAAAGCAGTTGCAAAAACACCTTATGAGCTTTGGATAGGTTGAAAGCCTAGCCTAAAGCACTTTTACATTTGGGGATGTCCAGTTGAAGCAAGACCCTATAGGCTACATGAAAAGAAATTGGATTCTAAAATAGTAAGCAACTACTTTATTAATTATTCTAAGCAATCTAGGGGTTATGAGTTTTATGATCCCACAATGAGGAATATTTTTGAAATGAGAATTGTAACTTTTTTTAAGGATGTTGAGTTTGGAGGGAGAAATAAGGTTAAAGACATTGCTTTTGAGGAGGAATTTTGTTGACAGTGTTTAGGTTCTCATACCTATCATTGATCAAGAAGTGAATCCAGAACCTTAATAAGACAATGTTGAATGACTCCCTAATCAAGATAAGGTAATTGTTCTAGAAGAACAAACTCAACAACCTTAAGAATGAATGTCATTAAAAATGTCCACTAGAAAAAAGGGTTATAATAGCTTTAGTGGAATATTTTGACTTAAACACTATTAGATGAATG
This sequence comes from Gossypium anomalum, assembly GCA_025698475.1. NCBI lineage: Eukaryota > Viridiplantae > Streptophyta > Magnoliopsida > Malvales > Malvaceae > Gossypium > Gossypium anomalum. Next base: position 79,478,973 of record CM046968.1, read on the forward strand.
TTAAGTTAATAGTTTCTTAATGGTAACATTGATCATACATTTATATGGTTCAACTAGAAAACTTTGTATTTGATGATGCAAAATTAATGATTTGCAAATTAAAGAACTTTATCTATAAGCTTAAGCAGACTTCTCGTCAATAGTTTTACAAATTTTACCAAATGATTATCTCATTCAGTTTAGATATGAATTTGGTAGATAATTGTATATACCACAAGTTCAGTGGGAGTAAGATTTTGTATTTGGTTTTATATGTTAATGACATACTGCTTGTCAATAATAAGTTAAGTCTTGACCAATACACCAAGAATGCTTTTGAGATTAAGGAAATGCATGAGATTCCCTATGTCTCAAAAGTGAGGAGTCTAATGTATGTTTAGGTTTGTACACATTTGAATATTGTGCACATTGTTGGAATATTAGGCAGATATTTAAGCAACCTTAGTTTGGACCATTGGATAACATCCAAGAGATTAGGAGGTAACTTTAGAGAACAAAAGATTGTATGCTCACATATCGGAGGTCTAATAAGTTAGAAATCATCAAGTATGCATATTTTGGTTTTGATGGAATATTGATGCAAATTTTTTTCACTAGGGTGCAAATTGTGACAATAAATGGTAGTCTTTTATTCCAATAACAATAGGAGCACGTCAAAGTCAAAACACTTATACTTTAAGTTCCCAGTTGTTAAAGTAAAAGATCAGAGTGGTGAGGTGTCTACAAAGTATATCGGGACAAACTCCATGATTGTGGATCTGCTTATTAAGGGACTACCACCCAAGGTTTTTCATGCGCACACTGCTCATATAGGTGTAATGTCATTTGAGGATATTTGGTTTTAGTAGGAGTTTGTACTTTTTAATGCTTTTATGTTATATACACATTTTTAGTTATTTTAGTTTATGAATATTAAGTTTATTTTCTACAGAAATAAAGTTTATTTGGTTTATTCATACTATGATTTTGGTAAGGTTTGATCTCACTAAGGTTTAAGGAGGACCAGTTGGAAATAGACATGTTTAGATCATATTGCATGTAATTTCCCTGCTACACATCCATACTTGATCTATATCATTTGGTTGTGTTAATATATGTGACCAGAGATGAATTTAGTTACGATATATGTAACGAAAGTCGCATTAGTTCTATGTTAACATAATTAATAGACGAAAGGAATACTTTTTTGGATATGATAGTAAAGTTTTAAGCTCATAAGGTTATTTAATGACATGTAACTATAGAGTAATTAATATATGTGGTCCAAGTGGGAGATTATTAGAAAATATGGACATCACATATATAATAAGGTTATATGTTGTTATTTACTATCATAATAGGCTAGCCCAAATTAAAAGTGATCTAATTTGGTTAAGGTTTTTTGTGCTTTAATTATTAAATAAAGTATAGGTCAAATACGTGTAGATACTATACTAACTAATTTCTAACTAATGATGGGCTGATCAGAAATTAAGGTTATAGTCCTCAAATTACACATAAGATAACTTTTCTAATATCCCTTTTTTTTAAAAAAAAGAGCTAACTTCTCTAGATTACTTATGTGCTAATTTGGAAGATCAAAACCGCAATAGATTTCAAGAAATCAATGAATTCAGGTATGCTTTCGCATTTAATTTTGTTCTTGATTTGTTCTTTATAATTTGACATAATAGATCCTGGTTTATGGTTTGTTAAGTTTTATATCATATATTATTTTACGGTTCTAACATAAAGCTCATGAATGCTCAGACGTGACAGTACGTGTGTTTTGAGATGGATCCGTATCTAGATTTGGATTACAAGCATGTGGATCCAAAAATGGAAGCCCAAGATCAAGAGCAAAACAACTTTGGAACTAATGGAGTCGTCCCTATCCAAAGAAACACCGTCTAAGCTCTAATGATCACCGATCACTGCTTCAACATGGACTTCACTTCACCTAAAGCTTTCCCTTATGACTACAACTACAACCCTCACTGTCTTAACCACAATGTAAGCAAGTAAAAGCGACAACTTGGTTGAGTTGGTTCTTCCATAATTAAAGCTTGAATCCTTCATTTATTGTTTTTGCAGGTACCATTGTCTTTTTGGATGTTTAAGTGGCACCAGATGGTGGTAGTACGATGACGAACATATCAGTCCCGTGCATGAAAGTGACGAAGATGACCCATCAGACGGTGCAGCCTTCATGGACGGATAGAGAAGAGACTAGTAAGGTATAAAGAGAAGAGAAATAGCATAAAATTCAAGAAGACAATATATTATGCTTCAAGGAAAGCCTACGCAAATGTGCGGCTGAGGATCAAAGGAAGGTTTGCGAAGAGCAGTGACGTTAAAGTCGAAGTTGATGGCGATAATATGTATGGATCCCGTAAAAGTTCCTCTTTATATTTTAATTTTATGTTTTTTATTTAGTTTAATTTTTAAAAAAATAGTTTAGACTAATTATAGAAAGGTCCTAAGCTTTAGATAAAAGTTAACAAAAAAGTCACGTGTTGTCACTCAATTGGTTAATGTATCATGTTAGCAACTGGTTAATCAAAACAAATTTATTTTGACGAGAGTTATTAGTTTGAAGTTTGAACAATTATTTTAATGAGAGTGACTAAATTGAAAAAAAATTAAATGACCAGAATAAAATAATTTGTATTGTAGAATCTTATATCTGAATTACCTTAATTATTTTAGAGAGGTTTCATTGTATACTCTATAAATATTTCGAACAACATTAATGACATCATATTATCAATTTTATAAAATTTACGATAAATTATTCACCTAATTATGAGTCTTTTTTTTTGTCACCTAGGGTCACCTAACTATTGATAATTTTAAATTGGTCACCCAACTAATAGAGATTGTTTATTTTTGTTCATTTTCGTTAACTGCACTAACGAGAGAGTGATGTGACAATTGAAAAATTAGTATAATAACAAATTTAGCCCTCAACTTTTACATATTACATCAATTCAGTCATAATTTAAAAAATTAACCAATGCAATTTACAAATGGTCTCAATTTGATCTTAATTCTAAAAAGATTAAAACTATATAAAATAAATAAATATTATCAAAATAATAATAAATTTAAATTTAAATTTAAATTTTTTTCATATATTTATTTATCAAAATAGATGGAGTTGAAAATTAATTAGTGAAATAGTTGAAATCTGCACTTGGCACCTCCACGTGATGACTAGAGGTGCTCATGGGTCGGGTTCGGGCTGGGCCTATGTAAGGTATTTAGACCACTTTTCTAAGTCCAGGCTTGGCCTGCCCCAAAAATGGGCTTACTTTTTTACCCAAGCCTGACCTAATTTAAAAAAAGTAAATTCAAGCCCGACCTGGCTCGCTCATATTTAATTTTTTAAATTGATTTTATTTAAAATTAATTTTTTTAAAAAATATAATACACTAAATGGACTAAAAAAACTAAAATAAAAGTTTTCTAACACATTAAAAATATATTAAAAAGTATTTATATTAAAAAACACTACCATAAATATAATAAATATTTTTTTATATTAAAAACAGGTAAATATAATAAATATTTCATTGTATTAAATATAATATTTAATATTTAATATTTTTTTGTTGGATTATTTAATTGAGTAAGTTTTTTTTAGGTCTTGGACAATGAATTTAATTGTTATTATATCAGTGATTTAATATATATATATATATATATATTATTTAACATATATAAGTTATATAATATTATTTTATAACGTCGGGTTGGGCTCGGGATGAAAAAAAAAAACTTGCCCAAAGGTTCACCTTATAAAAAACGGGCCTTAAATTTTAGCCCAATGCTTTTTTTTTTACCTGCTTTTGTGCTTGGCTCACCTCACCATTACCAGGTTTAGTGATGACTTCTATAATTCTTTTAGGTTCAAATAAAACATGGATAAATATCATAAACAGTCCCCATCTTTTGTCAAATTTTAATGATAGTTACTTTCAATTGGTTTTTCTTTTTCAGTTTCAATATAATATTGTTAGGTTTCATGCCAAGAATTTGGTGGGAACTAAAAGTAAATGTCACGTTGACTTTATTAATTTCTTTTTTAAAGAATTTATCTTGAAAATTTGATAAAATTATGAGGGACCATTTGTGATATTATTCCATTTTTGTCCAAAACATGGAAACAAGGTTACATCCAACTAAAAAATGGAATAATATCACAAATGGTCCCTCATAATTTTATCAAAATTCTAAGATAAATTTCTTATCCAAATGATGAGGGACCATTTGTGATATTATTCCATTTTAGTTGAGGGTAACCTCCAAAGAATGGCCTGTTTCCATGCCTTGGAAAATGGAATAATATCACAAATGGGTCCCTCATAATTTTATCAAAATTTGAAGATAAATTATTTTAAAGAAATTAATAAAACCAATATCTTATCAACTTGGATTTCCTACCAAATTATTGACTTGAAACTTGTATTGAAACTGAAAAAAAGTAACCAATTGAAAGTAACTAACATTAAAATTTGACAAAAGATGGGAACTATTTATAATATTTATCCATTTTTTATTTAAGCCTAAAAATATGCTATACAACTTTCGAACTCGGCTACTCCGTGTGCGGATTTACTATTTCACTAACCCATAAATTTTGATAAATGACTTAAATACTCAATTCCAATTTTTTTAAAAAACTTATGAATAGTTTGATTTTACAAAACGCGACTAGCTAGAATCATTTTTAGGTGAAATACAAAAAAACGCGTCTAGTTAGATACGTTTTCAGTGTATTGACAGGAAAACATTACAATTGGAAGCGTTTTTTGCCACTGTCGAAACCATTTTTTTGAAAACGGGAAATCGACTTTTGAAAACGAAAAGTTGGGAGTCGCCACCAATCTTTTCCAAGGTGAGATTGGGCCACCTTAAAATCGATCGTTTTAATAAAACATTTGGGCCTATTAAAACAATAACTCTTTTTGGTCTGCTACGTTTGAGAAAATGGGCTCGGGAGTCGGTTACGTACGAGGAAGGATTAGCACCCTCGACACGCCCAAAATTGGTACCTGATTGATTATCTAGTGTCTTAATGTCAAAATTAAAAATTTGGACAGAGTTCAAAATACGATCCTCCTTTTATTGGCTTTTAAAACATTTAAGTAGGTCAAATGTGTGTTAAAGACCATCTCACCTTGAGGTGAAACATTACATCCAGTACGTTAGGATACAATATTTTTGACCCTCAAACGTGATCTTGCCTTTAAAACGTGTGTGTTTAGCTTTAAGAGGGTATTCGAATATTCAAAGGCATAAAGAAAGCGAAACCCAGTACGTTAGGGCACGATCCCTTGAATTCTTTAAATATCGAACATTGCCTATGTTTTGAAAAATTTTGAGAGTGAACCGATAAAAGGATATTCTGATATTCAAAACAAACAAAGAAAGCGGAAAAAAATAATAATAATTTTAGTATAAAAAAAATCGATAAAAAAAAACTATGGTATATAAAAATAATAAAATAATATAGTAGGTTTATTAAAAATTAAAAAAAAATTAGCGAAAAATATATACATATATAAAAAAAATTATAAATAATAATAGTAAAATAATAGTAATAAACGGAAAGGAAAAAAATATATAATATAATAAATATAATAAACTATATTTAAAATTATTATGAAATATATATAAAAGAAATAATACAGAAAAAATGATTATTAGCAAAAAAAATGATATCACAAATAATATAATACATATAATGACAATTTATACATAAAATAATTAGTTTTACTTAAAAAAAAATACGAAGCATATAACAAATATATGAAGAAATAAATAATATAAAAATGTGAAACATAACTCCAATTAATTAAATTAAATGAAAAAAATGATATAATAAGTATAATAAATAATAGTGTAAAATAAATAAATAATAGGAGAATAATTAAAAAATGATTAAAAAAAGTAATAATAGATTAATAATAATACCAAAAAAAAATTTGTGATAAAAGTGTCTAAAATAAACAAAGTAGAGCTTAATTGAATTAAAAATAAAACTCTGGGGTGAAAACAGAATAAAAAGAGACAATGGGACCAAAATGCACACATGGGTAAAGAGAGAGGGTCTGGGCGCAAATTTCCAGCATAATTTGAAAGCCTTTAAGGAAAAGAAAACTTGATTGAACATAGGCGCATAGGACAAGGACTAGTTGCACAAATTGTCCATTAAAATGAAATATGCACATTTCCATCCATTTAATGCACGGCCAGCTTTTCCCTTCCCCAGGCTCCACTTTTGAGAAAAAAAAGAATTGAAATCTTTTTTTATTTTTTTATTTCTAAAACATTCAACACCCATTTTGAGAAAAACCCATCATCATCTCTTATTTTCCTTAAAGAAGAAACAGAGAGGAAAGCTCTCAAATTTCCTCTTAGGCCTGCGCCACCTTCATCGGAGATCCGGCGCGCCGAGGTCACCAACGTCGAGAGCTCGTCGGTGAGTCCCCTCTTTCCCTCTCTTGTTTGTTAAAAACCATTTGAGGAAAAAAAAAATTGAAAAGGAAACAGAACAAACAAAAAAATAAAAAAAAATGAAAAAGATCACCTTTCCAAACTTAGTTCCGATTCTTGATTTACTCTTAAACTTTGTATATTCTCTCTCTTTTCTATCTCTAAAAAAACCTCCCCTTTCACAATAGTTTCCATGGCTTTTATAGCCTATTTTACAACTTATTTTGCTTGTTTGTAGGTTCCTAGGTAGGTACGCCCGACGTGGCTTGGTGAAGGGCGCACGACTCGGAGGAGGAGCATGTTGATTCGGGGAGGGGCGCTGGCGTGGGCACGAGCAGCAGAGCACTTCGCTGGGGTTTTCACTTTCTTTGGAAAAAAAAAAGTTTGAGTTATTGGGGTGAAAGTTTGGGCTAGGGTTTAGTTTATTTTTTGAATTTTGGGCTTAAAGTTGGACTGTTTGGTTCTTTTGGTTTGGGAAATGAATTGTATTTTGGGCTGTGTAAAATTTGAGTCCAACAATTTTGCCCTCTTTGCTCATTGTCGTGTATGTGAGGATAGAGCAAAGACTTTAAGAGGCCAAATTTGCTGCCTGGGTGGCTAAGTCTTGTCTTCTTTGCCACAACCCACCGCGCCTTATTGTTTCAAAACACTCAGTTCTTCGCTTCATGGATATGTGATCTTTGTAATTTGACTCGCTTTACTCTGCGCTTTCAGAAAGATAAGATTCAGATGTTTAGCCTGCTTCACTCCTCGCTCAGTGAAGATAAGGGTCAGTGGTGAAAATCGCTCCATTGCCGATAAAACTCTCCAAAATTTGATCCGCTTCACTCTGCTTTCGGTGAAGATAAGATCCAAAGATATAGCCCTGCTCCACTCCCTTTCGAGTGAAGATAAGGTGGTGGTGAAATCTGCTACATTGCCGATACATAGAGATAAGAATTGCCAAAATTTGATCTACTTCACTCCCGCTCAGTGAAGATAAGATCTAGTATATAGCTTTGCGCCCACCTCGCCAGTGAAGATAAGGTGATGGTTGAAATCGCTCCATCGCCAGATGCGTGGAGATAAGATTCACCAAAATTTGATCTGCTCCGCTCCGCTCGTGAAGATAAGACACAGTATTTAGCCCGCTCCACTCTTTCGAGTGAAGATAAGGGTGATGATTGGAATCTGCTCCATCGCCGGTACGTGGAGATAAGATTCACCAAAATTTGATCTGCTTCACTCCTGTTCAGTGAAGATAAGATCTGGTATTTAGCCTGCTCCACTCCTGCTCAGTGAAGATAAGGCTAATGATATCTGTAATCCTGCTACATTGTCCCCTGGGGAATCCATCTGTAGTAGAGTGACATGCTTATGCTAGATGATTAGGATGCCATGACTAATGCGAATTGAATGCTCCTAACTACATGTATTATGGATGTTAAATACACAAAATGCAAAATGTTATGAAAATGATCCATTTTAATTTTTGGGTTGTCATCGCTCGTCGTTTACTAAGATAACATCCCTGCCATATGCTTTATTGTTCAGCTCTGTAGAAGAGGACTTGAAAATGCGGTTAATCTCTTATTTCTCACACATTTCTAGCCTTTTTAAGCTTGGTGGGTTCTAAATAACTGTCCTGTTTCAGGTCCTCGTATTGTTTAGAAACCTTTCAGAGTTATATGCAAAACCTTCTTTTGAGAGCATTATTAGTTCACTAATCATTATTTCAATAAAAATACTCGAAAAAGATTATAATGATAGGTAGAACTGAGTCAGAATTTGCGAAAGATGTATCAACAAAGAAAACAACCATTGTTTAAAATACAAAAATAGATGAAAAGAACTGAATAGGTGCCCTGATTTGCAGATTTGAGCTTCTCTGCACGAACTCCTCGAGGACCTTCTAAAACTTGGCACGGGCTCAAAGGATTTATAGCATTTTGTTGATGCCCCAAGATGTAGCTTATCTCCTCTTTGTCGATTCAAGTGTAATGAGACTGCCGCTTGCCCTAGTTTGGATCGAAATTTGAATTGCCCTTTGCGGGTTTTCAATTCAAAACCCTTTTGGTCTCAAGCGCGCCTTTACGGGTTTTCACCTTGGCCTCTTTTTTTTTTTTTTTTTTTTTTTTACAAGTTTTCACCTCAAGTGCTTCAAGCAAAATATCTTTTGACAGAATCCGAATTTATCGGGTTAGGCAAGCTCTGGCCATCCATCTCCGCTAGTATCAATGCCCCTCCAGAGAAAGCCTTTTTTACCACATAGGGTCCTTCCCAATTTGGCATCCATTTTCCCCTGAAATCTTTTTGCATAGGGAGAATCTTTTTCAACACTAAATCTCCCTCATGGAACACCCTAGGGCGAATTTTTTTGTTGTAGGCTCGCATCATTCTTCTCTGGTACATTTGGCCATGACGAATAGCCTTTAGCCTCTTCTCTTCAATCAAGTTTAGTTGATCGTAACGAGATTGGATCCATTCTGCTTCATCTAACTTCACCCCGATAAAACTCGAAGAGAGGGGATTTCGACCTCAATAGGTAAAACTGCCTCCATCCCATAAACCAATGAGAAAGGTGTTGCCCCGGTAGAAGTTCTGACAGATGTCCGATAAGCATAAAGGGCAAATGGGAGCTTCTCATGCCAATCTTTGTAAGTTTCCGCCATCTTCCCCACAATCTTTTTGATATTCTTATTAGCCGCCTCAACTGCTCCATTCATTTTTGGGCGATACGGTGATGAGTTGTGATGTTTAATGTTGAACCAACTGCAGACTTCTGCTATTGCGCTATTGTTCAGATTCAATGCGTTGTCGGATACGATTCTTTCTGGCATACCATAACGACATATGATCTCCTTCTTCAGGAACTTGCTGACCGCTGACTTTGTGACATTGGCGTACGAAGCAGCCTCTACCCATTTAGTAAAGTAGTCAATGACAACAAAAATAAATCGATGTCCATTGGAAGCCTTTGGCGAAATTGGCCCAATGACGTCCATGCCCCACATTGAGAATGGCCATGGGGAAGTCATAACATGGAGGGGTGAAGGAGGCACATGAATCTTGTCTCCATAAATTTGACACTTATGGCACTTTCTAGCGTAATTGATGCAATCTTCTTCCATTGTAGACCAGTAATATCCGAACCTCATGATTTGTCGAGCCATTGTGAAACCATTGGCATGTGTCCCACAGACACCATCGTGGACTTCCTCTAGAATTTTCTTTGCCTCAACAGCATCAACACATCTTAACAACACCTGATCCTTTCTCTTCTTATATAGGACCTCACCGTCTAGGACATAGTCACTGGCTAACCTCCTCAATGTTCTTTTATCATTTTCGGTTGCTTCATCTGGGTATGCACGACTTTTTATATATTGTAAGATATCATGGTACCAAGGATGATCATCTCTCTCTTCCTCTTCATCGACATTACAACATTGAGCTGGGGCCTCACAAATACTCATCTGAATTGGCTTCATATCCTCCTGTTTATTTACTTTGACCATGGAAGCTAATGTAGCCAAGGCGTCAGCCATCTGATTCTCGTCTCGCGGGAGGTAATGAAAGGTAATGTCATCAAACTTTTCAATTAACTCCAGGATTAACTTTCGATAACTGATCAATTTGGGATCTCTCGTTTCCCACTCGCCTTTAAGCTGATAAATTACCAATGCAGAGTCTCCGTACACTTTTAATACTTTGATTTCGCGGTCTATAGCTGCCCGAATTCCCATGATACATGCCTCGTATTCTGCCATGTTATTTGTGCAGTCAAAATCTAGCTTGCAAGTGAATGGATAATGATCTCCATTTGGGGATATCAGTACTGCCCCAACTCCATTTCCAACAGCATTTGATGCTCCGTCGAAATTTAATTTCCAAGAATGATCTTCAAGCATGTCACCTTCAGTGATTGCTACATACATTAGATCTTTATTGGGGAAATTGAAATTCAAAGGTTCATAATCCTCCAAAGCTCTACTGGCTAGGAAATCTGCTATTGCACTCTCCTTCACAGCTTTTTGGTTTACATAGACGATGTCAAATTCGGAGAGCAGAATCTGCCATCGGGCCATTCTTCCATTTAAAGCAGTCGACTCCATCATGTATTTAAGAGGGTCTAGCTTTGAGATTAGCCAAGTTGTATGATACAACATGTATTGCCTCAACCTTCCTGTTGTCCAAACCAAAGCACAGCATAGCTTCTCAATTGGCGGGTGAATTTTTTACTGAGGTAATATATCGCTCTTTCTTTTCTCCCAGTCTCGTCGTGTTGGCCAAGCACACACCCCATCGAATTATCAAATACTGTTAAGTACAATATCAATGGTCTACCAGGGCTTGGTGGTGTTAGCACTGGGGGACTGGACAAATATTGTTTAACCTTTTCAAAGGTTTTTTGGCATTCATCATCCCATACCCCCGGATTGCGCTTTTTAAGAAGACGAAATATGGGGTCACATTTCTCGATCGATTCCATAAATAAACCGTGCGATGTAGTTTAGTCTCCCAGAAACCTCGGACTTCTTTCTCGAGTTCGTATGAGGCAGCGACTCTGATAGCCTTGGCTTTATCAGGGTCAACTTCTATTCCTTTCTCACTGACTACGAAGCCGAGTAACTTTCCAGACCTAGCTCCGAAGGTGCATTTTAATGGATTGAGCTTTAATTAGAATTTTCTCAACCTCAGGAACAACTTTCTCAACACTCGCACATGCTCCTCTTCAGTTCGGGATTTTGCAATCATGTCGTCAACGTAGACCTCAATTTCCTTGTGCATCATGTCATGGAACAAGGCTACCATGGCTCTTTGATATGTGGCTCCTGCATTTTTCAGCCCGAAGGGCATCACCTTGTAGCAAAACGTTCCCCATAAAGTTATGAATGTGGTTTTTTCCATGTCCTCGGGATGCATCTTGATCCGATTGTACCAGAGAACCCATCCATGAAGGAGAGCAGTTGAATAGCTCGCCAGATTATCCACTAGAGTGTCTATGTGAGGCAATGGAAAGTTATCCTTTGGGTGGCTTTGTTTAAATCTCAGTAATCTACACACATCCGTTTTCCCATCTTTCTTAGGACGATGGGACGACGTTGGCCACCCATTCTCGAATAATTGACCACTGTAGGAATCCGGCATTAAACCGCTTCTTGACTTCTTTCTTTATTTTCATTGCTACATCGGGTCTCATCCGTTGAACTTCTCTTTGAATCGGCTTGTACTCCTTTTTGTAGGGACATGGTGTCATCTGCGATATCGATGATTTTAAACCGGTATATCCCGATATGACCATGCAAAGACGTCCTTAAATTCTTGCAACAGCTCAATGAGGTTCTGTCTTGTTTTCTTGTTAATGCAAGTGCCGATTTTAATTTCCCTCCCCTCCTCCAGGGCCACAATCTCAATAGTCTCTTTGTGTGGCAGGATTTGTTCCTCTTCTCGCTCCACCATCCTTAACAAATCGGGAGATAAACCACAATCCTCGTCCTCTTCAAAATCCTGAAATCCCTCAAAGCACATGTCTCACTCAAAAGAAGATTCTGAGCTCGTATCAGCATTACTCATGACGTTGACATCCGGAGACCTATTACGGGTGCAAGAAAAATACCCAAAGAAAAATAAAATAAATAATTGTTTTGTATGGTATGATCGTGTATAGAATGAAAGAAGGAAAGAATAGTTGCTCAAGCTGAAATACGGAGATGCATTTTTATTGAAAATAATGTTTGAACATGAGCCTATTTCACAAAAGATTCTTATTGTCCCTAGGCTAGAAGACAACAAGTGAGTTTTGAATATTACTCTGTGTTATCTCTAAAGATTACAGGAATTTCTTCTACAGTCCAGTTATTCAAAACACTCCCAGGCTCATATGGGCAAATGCCTGATAAATTCCTTTCTATTGCTTCCTCTTCAAATGTGGCGTTGACGCTCCAAATTCCCCTAGCATCTTCAGTTATTCCTTCTTTCACCTTATGCTGTATGGAATGAATAAACCCTCCAGATACAAATGTTTGGAAAACGTGGGGAAAGTTCATCGGTTCCCACCTGACTTCTGTCCCTCTCAATCTCGTTCTCCGCTGTTCCTGTTTCCTTTCAAACTCTTTCTTCACTTGGCCTGCATCTGGCTTGAATCCCAAACCGAAGCGATCCCACTTGCCAACCAAGACTGGTACTCTAACTTGTCCACGGAGGTGCTTCCCGAGTCCTCTGTCAGGTAACGCCCCTTTTCCAACTGTCAACTGCAGGCTCATTTTCGTAGCTCCTGATATCCTAAGTATCGGAATCCGGTTTCCTTCAGCTATAAACGTTGCATTTACAAACTCTAATGATCGAAATGAACATTCAACTGCTTCGTTGTCATTCTCTATGTAGGGTGCATCACTGGTAACTGACGCAATAATGTCCTCCTCCGCATTTATTGTTATTAGCCGACCCTCAGTAACCATCTTTAGCTTCTGGTGCAGCGAGGATGGCACTGTCCCAGCTGAATGAATCCAAGGTCTTCCTAATAGACAGTTATAGGAAGGCTTAATATCCATCACGAGGAAATTTACCTCGTACGTGTTTGGACCAATCTGAAGAGGTACTTCTATCCTTCCCATTACTTTCCTTTCTGTGCCATCAAATGCTCTTACTATGTTCTGACACGTCTTCATATGGGAACTGTCTATAGGTAAACGGTTTAATGTGGCCCACGGTAACACGTTCAATACGGACCCATTGTCAACTAATACTCCGGGTAGCGTATACCCCTTGCAACGTGTAGTGACATGTAGAGCCTTAGTAGACCCCCTACCCCCTGGTGGTATCTCATCATCGCTGAAGGAAATGAAATTGTCAGCGCTTATGTTGCCGACGAGACGGTCTAATTTGTTAACCGAAATGTCATCCGCAACATAGCTCTCGTTCAACACTTTCATCAATGCGTTGTGATGGACCTCTGAATTTAATAGCAAAGCCAATACCGATATGCGATCTGGTTGTTGGTGTAGTTGTTCTACGACACTATACTCGCTGTGTCTCAGGAACTTCAAAAACTCATTGGCTTTAGTTTCCATTACTGGCTCATTAACCTGTGATTCTGATCCCTCTGCTTCTTGCTTAAACATGACGAGTTTCCCTTTTGCTGGTTCGGTTGGCATGTTAATCGAACCCTCCTTCTCCGAAACTACTATACTACAGTTGTAATTCCAAGGTACCCTATGGCTATCTTTATAAGTGGAAACTATCGGCCTTTGGATTATAACTCTTGGTGTAATTCTTGCTTCTACTTCACTAACCCTGGGCTTTGAAATAATTATCACTGGACGGCTGGCTCTGCAACCTTCTTCACTCGACTCTCCTCCTAGAGAGCATACATCCTCCTTTTCGACAGACTCAAAGAACTCCAATTCTTTATTATCCATTAGACCCTGTACTAGGGCTCTGAACTTAATACAATTCTGGATCTCGTGATCTTTCTCATGATGGAACTCACAGTAATTCCGTGTATCTTGGATTTTATCTCCCAACCCTTGCGGGACTAAACCTCTTTTCTGCATCTCATTCCAAACTAGCTTCAATGGGGTTCTCACCTCCGCGATATTCAGCTTGACTTTCCTCCCCACATTCTCAATTATCGCGTTTACCCCTTTATCAGTATGACTGGGCAACGGATTCCCTGCACCAGGTGTATCATCAAATTTTAGAACACCTGCTTTGATAAGCCTTTCCACGCACCTTTTGAATGAGGTACAGTTTTCTATCGAGTGCCCCGCAATCCCTGCGTGGTATTCGCACTGAGCATTTGCATCGTACCACTTAGGGTATGGGGGCTGTAACGGCTCTAAGTGGAAAGGAGCCACTACATGTGCATCAAACAAACTTTTGTACAGTTCTTTATACATCACCGGTATGGGAGTAAACTGAAACTTCTCTGTATTCTGTCTCACATTAGGCTCCCGCCTTGGTGAGGTCTGCTGGCCTGTGACTATCGCCCTTGTTTGATTAACAGTGGCCGGTTTTGCGTAGCCTGAGCTCACATTTCCTACTTCATTCTCTCTTTTCTTCGGGGCTAATCTTCTCGTGTTCTCCCCAACTTCTATCTTACCCGATCTTACGGCATTTTCTATCATTTCGCCAGACATTACTATGTCCACAAAACTTTTGGTTGCATTACCTAACATGTGAGTAATGAAAGGCGCCTTCAATATATTGATAAAGAGCATGGTTGTTTCTTTTTCTAGCAACGGTGGTTGAACCTGTGTAGCGACCTCTCTCCATCTCTGAGCATACTGCCGGAAGCTTTCGCTTGTCTTCTTCTCCATATTCTGGAGTGTGATCCGGTCAGGTGCTATATCTGTTATGTGACCATACTGCTTCATGAAGGCCTGAGCTAGGTCCTTCCACGACTTAACTTGGGCACGACTCAACCTGATTGTACCATTTGGTCGCAATTTCACCAAACTGTCCCGAAAGCAAGTGAATCAACAACTGATCATTATTGACATGACCCGTCATTCTTCGACAAAACATAGTGATATGAGCCTCGGGGCAACTAGTTCCGTTGTATCTTTCAAATTCGGCATTTTGAACTTGGGGGTAATACCAAACCGGGACTAGACTCAACTCTCTTGCATCCATTCCGCATGAGAATTATCAACACTTTCCAACGCCTTGAATTTCTCCACCAACCATTTATATTGGTCCTCCATTCGTTTGGGCAGTTCTGTCTTCGCTTTTTCCACCTCTGCTGCGTCGTCGAAGTCAGGGACCTGGGGGTTTGCCAGATTATCCCCAGGGTTGGTGCTCGATCCCGCTGGGAAGTTTACTGGTGTCGAGGTACCAGTTTGATAAAGAGGTTGGACATTAAAAGACACCCTTGGTGGTTGTGTTTGTATGTTTGCTGGCGCAAAACTTGTAGGACAAGCGGAATCCTCGTTGTCATTTCTCGTGTCACCCATAGGGCATTTTCCTTTGTCGACTTCTCCTTTAATAAATTGTGTGTCGGTGGCTTATCATGTTGTTTTGTGATTCCAAAGCATGTTTCTCTAGGACTCCAGCATTTGGTCTCTCATTTCCTGCTGGATCTTAGCCAGCTGCTCTTGCATCTGAGCCTGCAGTTGCTCTTGCATCTCCTTTTGCATTTGCTCAAACCTCTGATCCATATCCTTTGTTTTCCTTCGTGTGTAGTACCGGTATTCCAGGGTAACTAGATAAATGGCCACTAATTAATAGGGTTCTTTTGTGTATATGATGTTATGCGATGCAATGTAATGTAAATGCATGACATGAATGCAAAAAGGAGACGTCGATTCGAATTCAATTTCATTTAGAAAACTTCACTGAAAAACAAAATCTTTTACATAGAATGAACTACATATATGGTCTTGCCCTAACACCCAAAGCTTTTACTTTCCTAAGAAGGCAGGCTAACTCTCGCCCCCGATCTGACTCTAACTCATATTTAACTCCTAGCATATCTGCTTGGACCGCCAAAGTCTGTAAATGATCAGCCACCTCTCGTATCTGAGTTATAGCTTCGCCCATTAAGTAATCTCTATCTCGGACATGATCCTGAGATCGGTGGAGTTGCTCCCCTAGTTGTTCATTATTTACTTCCAATAATTCAATTTGATTCTCACAGTTCTGAAGTGTAGCTTCGAGTTCTTCTACTTTCCCCTTCAAATTCTCGATCTTACTTAGACTAGCTCTTAATTAAATTACTGAGTTACGACTCCGATATTGTTGTAGTGTCGTTTCTAACTCTTCCACCCGAGCTCTTAACATCTGTTTTTCATTCTGGCTATCATCCAAGCTCTTTTTACAAGTGACTTCCCGAGCTTGAGCATTGTGGAACTTTCTTTCCCACAAGTCAGCCCTAGCCTTTTCCTCTTGGATTTCTTGCCTCCACTGTTCAGATATTTTACCTAAGCCAGCATTTCTCATTGACTTATACAACTGCTTGTAATCAGTCTTCAAACTATCCAAGTCCATCTCGACCTCTCTCTTTCTCTTCTTCAAATTCTCAACTTCGGATTTTTGCACATCAACATCCAGCTTTAAGTACACTTTTTCCTCCTCCAACTGCTCTATTTTCCTCTCTAACTCTGAGGTTTTCTTTTCGAAGTCTTGCTTTATGATTTCCAATTCGGAGGGGACCACCCGCAGATATTCCTCTATCGGTCGAGCTTCTTCTAAATTTGGCCTCGGGATATTATCGTTAACCCTTTTACTCCACCATTCGTTATATTCAGGAGTTACCATTGGATTCACAGCAACTCCCCTTATCCGGCAAGTTTGGTACCAAGCATTATAAATCTCACGGCTCTTTTTCTTGGAGTCTTTCTCCCCATACGAGAACCCACTCTGAGCTAGCCCTTGCGTCATCGGTATAAATTGTCTTGATCTATATTGCCTCAATACCAGTAGAGGGGCGTATCCAACGGCTCCCCAAATCCCCAACAAAGGGACCCAATCATAACTCCCACATCGGTAGAGGATCTCATCAGAAACCATCCAAGGAGCCTTCCATTCGATATCCTCCTCTTGGAGATTTTGAAGTATCGCCATCCATTTTTCCTCTGTTATGTCATCTTTTCTCGATATGGTCACTATCTCTTTCAAAGGTGAGTAATCTCCGAGAAAAGGTCGGTAAGAGGCCTTTTCTACCCTCCAAAAGTGGCTATGAAACCATACTAACAAGAGTTGTGCACACCCAATAAATCTGCCTTCACCTGACCTCCGACATACACTCAAAGATCTGAAAGTCTCCGCCAGGATTGCAGGAACTGGAGTGACTCCTTTACCTAATCGGTCAAATAGATCGGCGACTGCTTCATCTACATGCCTTAACGCCTTAGGGAAAATAACCAAACCATAAATGCTCAAGGCGAGGACATCAACTCTTTTCTTCATGTCAGGGTGAGTCTGGATCAGATCTCTCAAATTTTCCCAAGGGATGCACTTTCCACTGCCTTTCTGCTGGACCCGAGCCTCGACCCACTGTTCACTCATCCCAGTGATGTTCATCAACCTCTTTACAAAGTTTGGGGTATTGACAGCTCTAGAATAAATCTTATCAACTTGAAATCTTGGACAATGAAGCAAGGTCAGATATTCCTCGACAAGAGAGGTGCTAGATCCACCCTTCCGAAAGTAAAACAATCAGAGGCGGAATTCCAAAATTGAGCCATGGCGCGGAACAAATACCTATCTACCTTAACATCGAGGAGATAAGGAATATCACCATAATTACAGTAGAGTAGCCGCTTCATCTCATCATCCCAGTGACTCCATAATTCTTTCAACTCCTGAAGATCGTTCTGAACCACACTAATGCGAGTAAAGTCCCATAACTCTGACGTGCACTCCTTTTTCAAACTGTCACCTTTCTCTAACTGTGCATTCTCCGACCATCTTTGGACAAACGCGTTGTCTTTCACTTTATCAAGGAATTCGTTCTTCATGGCAAAACTTTCTATTAGTAACCGAACCGTATATCGACACCTCCTTTTATGATGAAAATGATATGCAAACACTATTAAAGAAAGAAGGAAAAACACATGTCAGAATCATGCATAATAATATAAATCAAAGCAATCTAGAAATTATCAAACGCCTATTCGGGAAACCACTAGGGCTAGGTGTAATTCTACCTAAGGCGGGTTCCTATAGCTCACTATATGTGGTTTAGTTCTAGAGTAAAGGTACCTGAGCCAGCGAATTCCTCGACCCTCGCCCATTATAGGTTCATATGGATCAAGTTCGGTTCAGGGGAATACATTTCCTTATGCCCATGCAGTTCAGGGGAATACATTTCCTTATGCCCATGCGGAGGTGAAAACCTCACGAAGACATAAGTACGGATGTATTCCGGAAGCAATCCCCTAGCCCATGCGGAGGTGAAAACCTCACGAAAGCATAGTTTCTCACTCCCACTTAAAAGGTGCGACCACGACGGTCATGCAATATGATGCAAGAATATATCGAAAGACTCGACAAATAAAGTAAAACCCACATGATAAAATCTGAGAAAAACACAGAAAATGCAATAAGAGGATCGTAGATTTAAAAACCAAATTTTCCATTTTGGCAAGAAGACAGAAAATAATCAATTTACAGCTCGACTCTCTGGAGTCCCCAGTGGAGTTGCCAAGCTGTCGAAACCATTTTTTTGAAAACGGGAAATCGACTTTTGAAAACGAAAAGTTGGGAGTCGCCACCAATCTTTTCCAAGGTGAGATTGGGCCACCTTAAAATCGATCGTTTTAATAAAACATTTGGGCCTATTAAAACAATAACTCTTTTTGGTCTGCTACGTTTGAGAAAATGGGCTCGGGAGTCGGTTACGTACGAGGAAGGATTAGCACCCTCGACACGCCCAAAATTGGTACCTGATTGATTATCTAGTGTCTTAATGTCAAAATTAAAAATTTGGACAGAGTTCAAAATACGATCCTCCTTTTATTGGCTTTTAAAACATTTAAGTAGGTCAAATGTGTTTTAAAGACCATCTCACCTTGAGGTGAAACATTACATCCAGTACGTTAGGATACAATATTTTTGACCCTCAAGCGTGATCTTGCCTTTAAAACGTGTATGTTTAGCTTTAAGAGGGTATTCGAATATTCAAAGCAGACAAAGAAAGCGAAACCCAGTACGTTAGGGCACGATCCCTTGAATTCTTTAAATATCGAACATTGCCTATGTTTTGAAAAATTTTGAGAGTGAACCGATAAAGGGATATTCTGATATTCAAAACAAACAAAGAAAGCGGAAAAAAAATAATAATAATTTTAGTATAAAAAAATCGATAAAAAAAAACTATGGTATATAAAAATAATAAAATAATATAGTAGGTTTATTAAAAATTAAAAAAATTTAGCGAAAAATATATACATATATAAAAAAAATTATAAATAATAATAGTAAAATAATAGTAATAAACGGAAAGGAAAAAATATATAATATAATAAATATAATAAACTATATTTGAAATTATTATGAAATATATATAAAAAGAAATAATACAGAAAAAATGATTATTAGCAAAAAAAATGATATCACAAATAATATAATACATATAATGACAATTTATACATAAAATAATTAGTTTTACTTAAAAAAAAATACGAAGCATATAACAAATATATGAAGAAATAAATAATATAAAAATGTGAAACATAACTCCAATTAATTAAATTAAATGAAAAAAATGATATAATAAGTATAATAAATAATAGTGTAAAATAAATAAATAATAGGAGAATAATTAAAAAAATGATTAAAAAAAAGTAATAATAGATTAATAATAATACCAAAAAAAAATTTGTGATAAAAGTGTCTAAAATAAACAAAGTAGAGCTTAATTGAATTAAAAAATAAAACTCTGGGGTGAAAACAGAATAAAAAGAGACAATGGGACCAAAATGCACACATAGGTAAAGAGAGAGGGGTCTGGGCGCAAATTTCCAGCATAATTTGAAAGCCTTTAAGGAAAAGAAAACTTGATTGAACATAGGCGCATAGGACAAGGACTAGTTGCACAAATTGTCCATTAAAATGAAATATGCACATTTCCATCCATTTAATGCACGGCCAGCTTTTCCCCTTCCCCAGGCTCCACTTTTGAGAAAAAAAAAGAATTGAAATCTTTTTTATTTTTTTTATTTCTAAAACATTCAACACCCATTTTTGAGAAAAAAAAACCCATCATCTCTTATTTTCCTTAAAGAAGAAACAGAGAGGAAAGCTCTCAAATTTCCTCTTAGGCCTGCGCCACCTTCATCGGAGATCCGGCGCGCCGAGGTCACCAACGTCGAGAGCTCGTCGGTGAGTCCCCTCTTTCCCTCTCTTGTTTGTTAAAAACCATTTGAGGAAAAAAAAATTGAAAAGGAAACAGAACAAACAAAAAAAAAAATAAAAAAATGAAAAAGATCACCTTTCCAAACTTAGTTCCGATTCTTGATTTACTCTTAAACTTTGTATATTCTCTCTCTTTTCTATCTCTAAAAAAACCTCCCCTTTCACAATAGTTTCCATGGCTTTTATAGCCTATTTTACAACTTATTTTGCTTGTTTGTAGGTTCCTAGGTAGGTACGCCTCTGACGTGGCTTGGTGAAGGGCGTACGACTCGGAGGAGGAGCATGCCGTTCGGGGGAGGGGCGCTGGCGTGGGCACGAGCAGCAGCCTGCCTGGGGTTTTCACTTTGCTGGAAAAAAAAAGTTTGAGTTATTGGGCTGAAAGTTTGGGCTAGGGTTTAGTTTATTTTTTGAATTTTGGGCTTAAAGTTGGACTGTTTGGTTCTTTGGTTTGGGAAATGAATTGTATTTTGGGCCAGGTAAAATTTGAGTCCAACAGCCACATCAGCATTAAAAGTGACAACGCCAATATTTTATCTTATTTCCTAGTGCCACCTATTAATATGGAAATAAAACTTACAAAATATTTCTTTATATAGACCCAAAATATCATTTTCTTTGTCTTCTTAAGCGACGTCAGATATGGGATATGAACATATATAGACTCATAACTCATTTGCAACTTGTTCTTAGACAATGTGAGATTGTTCCCTCTTCATATTAAAAATATTAAAAAAATAATTTAAAAATTAGTGATTAAATTGTAATTTGCTCTTTATATTTTTATAATGCTATTAATTAGTTCAAATAGCTTATACAGTAACTTTTTAATTAAAATGTTATGTGGTTATATATAATTTAAAAGCAATATTTATTTTTGTAAACTCATTTCGGTATTTATTTTTGTGTTTTTAAAAAAATATATTTCTTACAGTGATTCATTTTGATATTTAGTTTTTTTTGGATTATTGTGGTAAAAGAATTACATTTTACAAATGTTGAAGATTTGTTATGTAATAAAAAATTAATTATTGGGATAAAAATGAAAAAATAAAAATAAATGAGATTGTTTTAAAAAGATATGTGTAAACATATTAGTAATTTTTCAAAAAATAACAAAATGGTACAAAATTCACCCTCTACCATTTAAATCCTATTTTTTCAGCAGAAAATATTAGTGTGCCCATCTCTCTCCCTCCACCCAAAAAAATAATTTTTTCATACTAGTGTCATCCATCTTTCTCCCTCCACTCTTAATTTTTTTTTTATACCCATCTCTCCGTTTCCACCCTTAAAAAATTATTACTTTTTAAAAAGTACATCTTTTTATAATGATATTTCGATTATTGTGTTAGAAAATACATGGGTGTCACCAATCTCTCTCCCTTCATCCTTTGAAACTGTTTCAAACATCCCATTTTAATAAATAATGGTATTGACGTACTATTTCAATAATTAATTTTTTAATTTGTATTATACAAATAAAAAACCTTAAATTTTCAAGGATTGATCAGGAAAAAAAGCATCACAAATATGAAGAAGAAGAAGATCCGTTCCTTCCACTCTTCTCTTTGCTTTAACAATGGAGTGAAAAGAACTCACATTAACACATTTTAGACACACCCACAAAACATGAATGAACATACCATAGATTTTTATTTATACTGCAGCAGCAGTGGCAGAGGGAGAGAGAGGAAGAGGGAGATGGACGGTGAGGGAAGAGGGGAGAGGTTTTCTTATTTTTATTTAATATTAATATAAAATTAAGTTTTATATTTTATATATTTTTAAAAATATTTATGTATTTTTATATTTTTTATTTTTTTAGAATTAGGATTCAATTGAGATTATTTATAAATTTTGATATTAATTTTTTAATTTATAACTAAATTGATATAATATGTAAAAGTTAATAATTAAATTTATTATTATATTAATTTTTCAGCTGTCGTTTCATTCTCCTGTTAACACAATTAACTGAAATAAATAAAAAAATTCGATTAATTAAGTGAATAATTTTAAAAAAATTATAGGAAGATGATCCAAAACAAAATAATAATTGGATGTCCAAATAGAAAAAACTAATAGATGCAGGACCAAAAAGGAAAATGAAGGGGTAATCAAGGGTGGGTCTGGATGTAGTTTTCTCTAGAATTTAAATCCTCTATATGATGAGGCAAATTTTGTACTGAGCAGTCCTTATCCATTATTTATTTATGTCTTGTGGTTGGGTGATGAAGTAATTGAGATAGGTGAGGGGGCGACCCGACAGTACCGCTCATCTTTACTCCTGCAATCATGATAATGATCAAGTAATCATGCATTTAAATATTGTAATATAATCTCAGATTTGATTCGATTTACCTTTTCGAATTACTCACTACAAAAAAACAGAAATTCAACAAAAAAATATTAAAATATAAAAAAGTTTGGTGATAGTGATTATGTAAATTAGGGGTAATCATAGTCGAGCTGGGTCCAAGTAAAAAATTTAGATTCATTTGTTAGGTCTGAGTTCGACCCGAAAAATAGACTTAAAAATTTATCTAAGTCTGGTCTGAATAAAAATGTTAAAATTTGGACTCGACCTTGTCTACCCATATTAAATTTTTTTATATTATATTAATTTTTTACATTATTTTTAAATATATATAATACATAAAAAATACTAAAAACATTAAAATAAATATTTCTGAACAAATTGAAAATAAAATTTAAAAAATATGTATACTTAAATAATACTAAGATAGATGCAACTTAACAAGAAAACGTCTATAAAATAATAACAAAATTAACAATAAAACAAGTATTATACAATATCCAAATAATAACAACAAAATAGCAGTAACATAATAGTAAAATTGTAGCAAAATAGAGAGAAGACAATAAGAAAATATCATTAAAATAACAAAAAAAATTAAAAAATAGTATTTTTTTGTCATTTAGTGAATTCGGGACAGGCTCGAGCAAAAAATGTCTCACCCGAGACCCGGTCCATTTTTAAAACAGGCCTTTTTTTGTTGCCCAAACCTACGTTTCGAATTTTTATTTTTACCTAAACGTTCTCACTTTTTGGATGAACATTTATTGAATAGGTCTAATGTAAATTTTATAAAAAAAATTTAAATAACATAAAAAAATACTAATTGAGGCTTTAAATTCATAAAATGATTTATCTAGGGGTGAGTATTCGATCGAGTCGAGTCGAATTGAGTAAAAAATTTTCGAGTTAGTCGAGTTGACAAATCCTATTTTAGCAACGGAACTCAATTTGAAATTTTTTCGAATCGAATCGAATCGAGTAAAAAAATTTCGAGTCAAATCGAGTCGAGTTAACGAATCCTATTATTTATACTTAATGTTGCGTTTAGATGGACCGATTATTTAACTAGTAGACGAAGTACAAGATTATTTAACTACATGAACAATATAATGATTTGATCTTTTAACTTAATGAGTAAACATTTATCAAAACGACGTAGTTTTACTTTTTAACTTAATTATTTTGAATTTTAACTTTTAATAAAGTAAAAATTTATCAAAACTACGTAGTTTTGTCTTTTCTTATTTGGATTTTCAGATAACTCGAATTGTGTAATTCATATTCGATTTAAACCGAAAAACTTAATTTTTTATTCGAGTTGATCCGAATAACTTGATTAACTCAAATAACTCGAACTATTTAATTCAAAATTTAAATTTTTTATCGAGTTTTTCTAATCGAATCGGATTTTGCTCACCCCTAAATGTATCTACCTTTGTGGATTAAAGTAATGATTATGAGGAAAAAAATAATCCTTTACTATTTTTAGTTTAAACCCTATTTGTGGTTTTATCATATTCCAAACTAGAATGAAAATGATAGTAGTTGTAGCGACGTAAAAATTTTAGCTTTGGTCGCTAGTTATGGCGATTTATTAAAAATTTGAAAATAGAATCTCGGTTTTATAAAAAAGGAGGAGTCGCCACCGATCTTTTTTTCCTATGTGTGATCGGACACCTATTAGATTTCTTTTTAAAACTAAAAGAAGGTTGAGTTTAGGTCTACGTCAAAAATCTAGAGAAAGATAAGGGTTCGGGAGTCGGTTATGCGCGAGGAAGGTATTAGCACCCTCGCGACGCCCAAAATTGGTATGTCATAAACGCGTGTTATCTTGATTTTCAAAAATACGGGTTCAAAGTAATATTTAGTTGTGATCCGATTGAAGCACGAGAATTTTCAATTCTTTTGATTTTGAGAAGGGCATGCCGCTTTAACACGAGTCAATTGATGTTCACCCAACATAGCGATGAAATCGATGACTTAACGTTAAGTCGATATGTTGCCTTGATTATTGAAATTAATTAGAAAACGAGAATAAAAATATTTCAAGATAAAAAAGGGAAACTATGTTGATGTTGAAATAAAATATGAACAAATGGGCTGAATTCGAAACAGGCAAATAATAATAAGAGGTTAAAAATAAATGAAGCAAATAATATATAGAACATTGACAACGTATATGTTTTAACAATACCATAAAACCTGACAATAATAGCAATAATGTAAACATGAAATAGTTATGAACATATATATATAAAACATATAGTACTAGATTAAAAGTATATACAATATGTATTGAGAGTAAGAATAATTATAATAATAATAATAATAATAATAATAATAAAAGAAACAATGATAATGATATATAAATATATATATATATGTGTATTAGTAAATATATAAGTAACAATAAGAATAATAAATAAATAAAAATAATATACATAGTACTATAAAAAAATATTTACAATATAGCGTTAAAAATACTCATATAATCGAGTTATAAGAAATAAAATATTTTCATAAGATAACATAAAAAATGTAATGTAGTATTTGGGATATACACATGATATATATATGAAGATAATATTAAGAAGATATGTATATGTAATATATATATATATATATATATATATATAATGAAAAAACATGTATATATATTATAGTACTAAAATATTTACATAATATACCCCAATTAGAAATAATAATGATGTTTAAAAAACAAATATTGACATTACATAAATATACACGTGAATACATATTAGGGAAAATACATAATAATGATAAAAATACATATATACTATATATATATACATATAATAGTTATTAAGGAAAATACATACAATATATAATATATTATATACAGTATGTACATATCTAATATAATAATAAATATACATAGGAAAAAAAACGATTGATAATGCTTCACAAATACATATACTAAAATATACATAATATAGTATTAAAAGTATAAATAATATATAAAATATATACATACATAAAATAATACATAATATAGATACACATGATAATCACTAATAATATTATTTAAATATATTCACATGGGTGTTTAAAGTATATATATTACAACACATAATAATAATAATAATAATAATAATAATAATAATAATAATAATAATAATAATAATAATAATAATAATAAAGACATTTAATAAAGAAATGAAAATAAACAAAGGAAGGATTAAAATCGAACTAAAAACAAAATTTCGGGGCCGATTTGAAATAAAACAAAGAAAAAGGGACTTGATTATAACACGCGCATAACTTGGAGGGGTTAAAAGCGCAATATTCCTTGTTTTCCAAAACGCAGCGTAGCACAGGGGACTATATTAAAAACGAGAAAAATTCTGGGGCCAAATTAAAATATGAAAGATTTAATTACAAATCATAAAAAAAGCGGAGGGGTTAAACGCGTAAATAACCCCTCCCTTAAGAAAACACTCGAATCCTAACTGGAGCGCCAAAACGGCGCTGTTTTCAGCATTAAAGGGGGGGACCAAAACGCACCGTTTTGGTCCGCTATATAAGTTAAATTTTTTTTTAAAATTTTCATTTGAAACAGCTGAAGGAAAAAAAAAAAAAAGAAAGGAGAGAGGAGAAAGGAGAGAGGAGAAGGAGAGCTCAGGCCACGGTGCAGTCACTGACGACCACCAGAGGCTCTGGTGCGCGCCACCGTACACGGTGGCCGGAGAATGTAAAAAATTCGATTTTTTTTTATTTTTTATATTCTTTGTATTATATATTTGTGGGAAAATAAACCTAGAAGCAGAACTAGGAAAAAGAAAAAGAAAATAGAAATCACCTCTGTTACTTCGATTTGCTTCATTTTTGAGTGTCTGTTTTAGTGCTATTCTTTAGGTTTTTCGTGCTTGAGTCTTCTCTGATATTTGATTGAAAATTTTTTGCTATTCTGATTGCCTTCTTTCGGTGCTAATTTCTCTATTTTTATTTCTCCCAAAAAATCTCCCTTTTTACAAATTTTTATTCGGGTTTTTATAACCCTTTTTACAACTTGCTTTCACTATTCTTGCTGTCCTTTCCTATTTATTATTTGCAGGTGCTGAGTCAACAAGGACGGTGGATGTGATCGCGTGTGTGGCAGTCTGATGGCGGTGGAGTAGTTGGTTTGTTACCGGTCGATGCAAGTGGGGAGGGTTGTGGCGCTGAGGTAGTTTAGGGGCTAGGGTTTCTGTTTAGGGTTAGGTGTTTGGGCTATGTATTGGGCCCGGGGTTTGGGTTTCTGCTGGATTTGGTTAATGTGTTGGTTTAAGGTAGTGGGTAAAGGGGTAATTGGGTTTTGTAATGGGCCATTCGGGTTTGGGGGTATTAGGTTTAATTTTAGGTAATTGGGCTTTGTAAAACGGCCCAAAAATTGGCCTGTAATAGCTGCCCCTCTTTGCTCATTGTCGTGTAACGAAAATAGAGCAAAGACAAAATGAAAGGCCAATTTTGCCCCGTCTTGCTGAGTCTTGACTGCTTTGGTGCTTTTCTTGTTCAGATAGCCTCCTTTTAGTCCACCATATCTTGTAGCTTTGGTTCAATCCACTGTATCTTCTGACATATACCTTGTAGTTTCAATCTATTCAAATGTAACTTCAAGGATAAGAAATTTGTGGCTTCGATTTGCTTTACTTGTAACTTTAGAAAGATAAGATCTATGGCTTCAATCTGCTCTTCTATTGCTTCAGTGAGATAAGGTTTGTGGTCTTCTCTTCTGTAACTCTAGAAAGGCAAGATTTGATATCCTTGATCAGGTTTAGTGCAACTTCGAGGATATCGAGTCTGGTATCTTCCATCAGCTTCAATCTTTGTTCTTTATTCAGCATGTGATCTTGAGCTCAACTCATTTCCCGCAATATGAATTGACTCTTTAAAACTTAATTTGAAAAGTAGATTTTGAAAAACAGAACTTAAAGGGCTCAACTCACCTCTCGCAATATGAGTTGATTTTGAAAAGCAGAAATTAAAACAGAAATTGGAAATACCTCAGCATGTGAGCCGAGGCTCAACTCACTTCTGGCATTATGAGTTGATTTTTGAAAAACAGAAATTAAAAGGCTCAACTCACCTCTTGCAATATGAGTTGATTTTTTTGAAAAATAAATTAAAAAACAGAAATTAAAAAATACCTCAGCGTGTCCCGAGGCTCAACTCATCTCTCGTAATATGAGTTGATTTTTGAAACATAAATTGAAATTACCTCAACATGTCTTGAGGCTTAACTCACCTCTCGCAATATGAGTTGAATTTTGAAAAGTAGGAATTGAAAACAGAATTTGAAAGACAAATCTTAAAAATACCTCAGCATGTGACCCGAGGTTCAACTCACCTCTCGCAATATGAGTTGATCTTCTGAAAAATATAAATTGAAGATCAAAATTGAAAATACCTCAACGTGTCTTGAGGCTCAACTCACCTCTCGCAATATGAGTTGATTTCTGAAAGCAGCAATAAAAATATCAAAATGCCAAAACCTGTCATTTGGTAGAACTCAGGAGTCTTTTCCTTTGATTCAATACAGCTATCATCACGACCTCTTGCTCTACTGGATTACCTGTATATGCCATGCATGATGTTATCATGATATGCACATGTTTGTCTTAAATGCCTTTATGCCTACATGATTATGTAGTGCTCCTTAAGCATGTTTGTCGTATATCCATTTAGCCACGATTGTTGAGGATCTGCGTTCATTGCTTTGATTCTCGACTTTCTCTTCAGGCCTCGTACCCGTCTTCAAGCTTGACGAGTAATCGACGTTTCTCAGATATCACTCTTTTGCCCCTGGTTAAACCTTGTTCTCGCTTTGAGGCTCTTATGCTTATCAAATTTTCATCCAGGTAATGCTTAACATTTCTTTTGTTTAGAGTATGTCATTTCACTATTTATCATGTAAATAAACCGCACAAAGAGATGCACGAAAATGGTCAGGTAGGGACAAAAAAGGATACCTCACATTTATTTATTTCAAATGTAACAAACAAAGAAAGTTAACCAATGATAGTAAAAATGTCATAAAAAAAGAAGGGATCGCATTCAACGGGTACAAATGCTCTAGATATTCAACGCATGAACTCTTCCACGTTCCTCAATCAAGAATCTTTTCGAGTATGGCTTCTTGCATAGAAGATTTCAAACTTTCAGAGATGCTTCAAATACTGAAGTCTCGCTGTTCGACCCACCATTCAAATCACCTTGCCCTCTAAGCCGAGTGTTTGCTTCATTAGGACGCCCTTTCGAGTTTTCATCCTAATCTTTGGTGTTAATCAAGACGCCCTTTTCGGGTTTTCACCTTGACCCCTTTTTTTTTTCTTTTTAGATGCCCTTTTTCGGGTTTTCATCTTGATTTCCTTTTTTTTTAGGCATAATATTTCTTTACAGCATCTGAGTTCACTGGATTCGGTAACTCCTTCCCATCCATCTCAGTAAGAATCAAAGCTCCACCCAAGAAAGCCTTCTTTACGACATATGGTCCTTCCCAATTCGGTGCCCATTTTCCTCGCGGGTCTTTTTGTATTGGGAGGATCTTTCTCAGTACGAGTTCTCCTTCGTGGAATTCTCTTGGTCGTACTTTCTTGTCATGGGCCGCGATCATTCTCTTCTGGTACATCTGTCCATGACAAATTGCCTTTAGACGTTTTTCTTCGATGAGGTTTAACTGGTCATATTGAGCTCGAACCCATTCTACTTCTTCTAGCTTTAATTCCATTAAGACTCGTAGAGAGGGAATCTCGACCTCGATAGGTAGCACAGCTTCCATTCCTTAGACCAGAGAGAAAGGAATTGCTCCCGTAGATGTCCGTACCGATGTGCGATATGCATACAAAGCAAACGGTAGCTTCTCGTGCCAGTCTTTATATGTCTCAGTCATTTTCCCAATGATCTTCTTAATATTCTTGTTGGCTGCTTCGACAGCTCCGTTCATCTTTGGGCGATAGGGCGAGGAGTTATGATGCTTTATTTGGAATTGCTCACACAGCTCCTTCATCATCTTGTTGTTTAGATTCATGGCGTTATCTGAAATTATTCTTTCAGGCAAACCATATCGACAAATGATTTCTTTCTTCAAAAACCTGCAAACTGTAGTCTTGGTCACATTGGCAAACGAAGTGGCTTCTATCCATTTCGTGAAGTAATCGATAACCACAAAAATGAATCGATGTCCATTTGAAGCTTTTGGAGAAATTGGCCCTATAACATCCATGCCGCACATAGAAAAAGGCCATGGAGAAGTCATGACATGAAGAGGAGAATGAGCTACATGAATTTTATCACCATAAATTTGACATTTGTGGCATTTTCTTGCAAAATTGATGCAGTCACTTTCCATCGTCAGCCAATAATAACCGAGTCTCATGATCTTCCTGGCCATAGTGAAACCATTGGCATGTGTCCCACAAATTCCCTCCTGGACATCTTCAAGTATTTTTCTAGCTTCAATATCATCTACGCATCTCAAGAGCACTTGATCTTTCCCTCTTTTGTACAGGACGTCCCCATAAAAAACAAATCCAGCTGCCATTCTTCTGATTGTTCTTTTTTCGTTTTCGTTTGCTTGTTCAGGATACCTTTGATTCTTGACATATTCTAAGATATCATGGAACCATGGCCGTCCGTCTGCCTCTTTCTCAATGCTACAACAGTGTGCAGGGACCTCGTATATGCTCATTTTGAGGGGCATTATTTCTGCTTCTTTACTTGCTTTGAACATTGAAGCCAAAGTGGCTGGGGCATCGACCAATTGGTTTTTTCTTCTCGCAGAAGTAGTGAAAAGTTATTTCTTTGAACTCTTTGATCAATTCAGCCACTAAATCACTGTACTTAATCAATTTTGGGTCCCTCACTTCCCAATCTCCACGAATTTGATAAACCACTAGGGCTGAGTCCCTATACACCTCTAAGATTTCGATGTTTCGTTCAATAGCTGCACGAAGCCCCATGATACAAGCCTCATATTCTGCGATATTATTGGTACAGAAGAAGTTCAGTCTTGCAGTGAACGGATAATGATTCCCGTCTAGTGATACCAGGATTGCTCCGATTCCATGCCCTAAAGCATTCGACGCATCATCAAAGCACATCTTCCATAACTTCCCTTTTGATGACTCAGATTCCATTTCTGTGATGCACATTAAGTCTTCGTCTAGGAAATCAAATCTTAAGGGCTCATATTCCTCTGTCGTTTGAGTCGCTAAGAAATTAGCTATTGTGTTCCCTTTTATCGACTTCTGACTTACATAGGCAATGTCATATTCCGAAAGGAGGATCTGCCATCGTGCCATTCTTCTTAATAGTGCCGGCGATTCCATCATGTATTTTATTGGGTCCAGCTTTGAAATCAACCATGTCGTATGGTACAACATATATTGTCTGAGTCCCCGAGCTACCTAAACCAGAGCGCAACAAAATTTTTCAATGGACGAATACTTTGCCTCATATTCAGTGAACTTTTTACTGAGGTAGTAGATCGCCTTTTCTTTCTTTCCTGACTCATCGTGTTGCCCCAATACGCAACCCTCAAATGTTGAACACAGTCAAATATAATATCAATGGTCTTCTCGGAGTCGGCAGTACTAGCACTGGAGGACTAGACAAATGTTGTTTTATCTTATCAAAGGCCACTTGGCATTCTTCATTCCATTTTTCTGGGTTATGTTTTCGAAGAAGCCGAAAGATTGGGTCGCATTGATTGGTAAGTTGAGCGATGAATCGGGCGATGTAATTTAACCTCCCTAAAAATCCTCTGACTTCCTTTTGCGTGTGCGGAGGTGGTAACTCTTGAATGGCTTTTATTTTATCTGGATCAACCTCGATACCTCTTTCACTGACAATGAAGCCTAGCAACTTTCCTGAGGTAGCCCTAAACGTACATTTGGCTGGATTAAGCTTTAGCTGAAACTTTCTCAGCCTTTCGAACAACTTCTTGAGGTTCACTACATGTTCTTCTTCTCCTCAGGATTTAGCAATCATATCGTCGACGTAGACCTCTATTTCTTTATGCATCATATCATGGAATAACGTCACCATAGCCCTCTGATATGTTGCCCCAGCATTCTTTAATCCAAATGGCATCACCTTGTAGCAGAATATTCCCCATATTGTTACGAAGGTAGTTTTCTCCATATCCTCAGGGGCCATCTTGATCTGATTATACCCCGAGAATCCATTCATGAAAGAAAACAATGAATGTTTTGCTGTGTTGTCCACCAACGTATCAATATGTGGTAAAGGAAAATTATCTTTTGGGCTTGCCTGGTTCAGGTCACGGTAATCCATACACATTCGTACTTTTCCATCTTTTTTTGGTACCAGGACTATGTTAGCCACCCATTCTGGATATTTGGAGGCTTGTAGGAAGCCAGCATCAAATTGCTTCTTGACTTCCTCTTTTATTTTCAACAGCATTTCGGGTTTCATCCGTCTTAACTTTTGTTGGATTGGTTTGCATTCTGGCTTTAATGGGAACTTATGGACCACTACTTCTTCATCTAATCCTAGCATGTCCTGATATGACTATGCGAATACATATTTGTACTCGCGGAGCAAAGCAATCAAATTATGCCTGGTGCTCTTTGAAATAGAAGTCCCAATCTTCACTTCTTGCTTCTTTTCTTCAGTGCCCAAATTTATTGTTTCAATAGATTCTTTATGAGGCAAAATCTGTTTATCCTCTTGTTCCACCATTCTTAACAAGTCAGGAGACGAGACATAGTTTTCAGCATTTTCTTCGGCTTCGAATTGTCCTAAACAAACAGCCTTCTCAAAATCAATTTCAAGACTCGTAACATGTTTATTCATGTCGTCGATATCTGAGCACCTGAAAGTTGGATAGAAAAGGAAACTATAGAGGAGCATCCAAGTATTGGAACCAAGAAACAAAATGTTATGGCATGGCATGTGGCAAATATAAGGATAGGCTATGAAATGAGAAAATAATTATGAAATTAGTGATAATGCAAAAGATCGTGATAAAATGCATCTTCATTGATATCCATTTAAATGATAAAGAGCAAATGCAAGCTCTTACAAAAGAATTCTATTATATCTAAGGACACAATAGAATGTTAATGTTTGAGCATTACTCTGAAGATTTATAAACTACAAGAAGGTCCTCGGCAGTCTAATTGTTCAACATTAAACCCGGGGGACAATGGCGTATCCTTGAGACGTCCTTACTCGCATCAGATCTTTTGTCAATGACATTTACACTGATGTTCTGAAAACCCTTTTCGATCATTAGCATTGTGCTTTGTGTATTATCATGCCCAGGGTATATCACTCCTACAGATGTAAATGTTCTTGACAAAGAAGGGTACTCTATGGGTTCCCATTCCAGTTCTCGGCCCAAAGTTCTTGCAATCCTTCTTTCCTGATCTTTCTTCCACTGTCTTCTTCTTTGTCGCATGTCAGGTTGGAACCCCAAACCGTATCAGGCCTTGTGGTGCGTTGGCTTTAGAGCCCTAACTATTCATTGCAGATATCTCCCTAAGCCTCTTCTTGCTCGGGTTCCTCTTCTTATAGTCAACTTGACACCCATTCTGGTATTTCTTGACAGTTTTGGCACCGAAATTCTGTTTCTTTCAGCGACAAAGGTGGCATTAACAAACTCAAAGGAATGGAAGGAACATTCAATTGCATCTTTGCTTACTTCCAAGTAAGGTGCATCGGCAGAGATAGATGCGACAATGTCTTCTTCTCCCTCGACAGTGACCAAACAGTCGTCCATGATAAATTTCACCTTTTGATAGAGGGATGATGGGGCCGCTCCAGCGGAATGGATCCAAGGCCTTCCCAAAAGGCAATTATACGAGGGTGTAATGTCCATGACTTGGAACTCAACATCATAAATGTAAGGGCCCACTTCCAGAGGGATCTCAATCTTTCCCATGACTTCACGCCTTGTCCCCTGGAATGCCCTTACTGTGGAATGACAGGGCCTTAAATAGGACAGATCCATCGAAATTCTGGAAAGCGTGGCCAACGGCATGACGTTGAGTGTCGACCCATTATCGATGAGCACGTTCGGTATTATGTAGCCTTTGCAGCGAGTCGTAATATGCAGTGCTTTCACTGTGCCTCTACCATTTGGCGATATCTCATCATCACTAAAAGAGATGAAATTGTCTGCATTCAGATTGTTTACCCACCTATCAAGCTTCTCAACAGATATATTATTTGCTACATAAGCTTGATTTAACACTTTTAATAAAGCGTTCCTATGTGGCTCTGAATTTAATAGTAGAGATAAAACTGAGATTCGTGCTGGCTGCTTACTCAATTGTTCCACCACACTATACTCACTGTGCTTGATAAATTTCAAGAATTCCTGAGCTTCTTCCTCATTCATGAGCTTTTAGTTTCTTATGCGGGTGGAGTCTCTGCTCGACTTGACCTCATATCATCTTTGCTTTTCCTTTTTGTTTCAAGTCACTATTCTTCTTTGCCAGCTCAGTTTCTTTAGAATAACAACACCCATTGCGGGTAAAATGGCCTACCTCCCCAACGTCTCCAGTTGTGGCTTCAGGCTTTTCACCTTCAGGTGTGACGATGTTGACATCATATTTCCATGGTACTGTTTTATTGTCCTTGTAAGAGAAAGGAGATGGTACTTCGATTATCACTTTTGGTTTCACCGGCTCCTTCTTCGCGTTGTAATAAATTATTAATGGTCGGTCGGCGCTATACGGGAAACCTGATGATTGATTGTCAGAGGCGCATATTTCTCCTTTATCGGCCTCCTCGCTTTTATAAAAGATCCCAATCTCCTTGTTATCCATCGTACTTTGCAGTAATCTTCTGAACTCATCGCAGGACTGAACGTCGTGCCCTTCAATGCCATGGAACTCACAAAAACTGTGACCTTTTGCATTCCTTCCTTCAAATACTCCGTTAAGATGACAGAGCAACCCTTTTTTAACTAGAACCTCCCAGATTTTCTGCAGAGGTGTTCTTATTTCAGAAACCCATCTTCTACTTTGTTGTTTGTTCTCCTCTCCTATTGCGCTCACATTCCCTTCAGTGTGGTTTGGGAATGGACTCCCGGTCGTACCGCCAGTACCATCAAATCGTAAAATACCCGCGTCGATGAGTCCTTGAACTCTTCTTTTGAAGGCAAGACAGTTCTCCGTAGAATGCCCCTGGTTCCCGGCATGGTATGCACAACTAGCGTTTGGATCGTACCATTTCGGGTATGGAGGTTTAAGGGGTGCCATGTAATGGGGAGATATTAATTGTTTCTCTAAGAGCTTCGGGTATAGTTCCCCATGTGACACAGGAATAGGAGTAAATTGTGGTTTCTCGGGATTGGGCCTTGTTGGTCTTATTTCGTTCCTGGGTTGGCTTTGAACAGGTACGGTGTTTTGTGGGAATGTGGCAACGGGTCTTTAATTGTTCGTGGCGTGTATGGGGTAGGAAGGAGGTGGTGCTTGGTAGTAAGGGTTTTGAGGGGGATAATAGAAATTTGAAGGTGGATAATTTCGAGGTCGGGGTTGGTTTGGATATGGATTAGAGGCATAACGGCTTCCCATTCCCACCATGTAGGCTTCTGGTTCTTTCTTCTTCATGGGCGCTGCCCTTTTTGAACCTTCTGAACCTTCCATTCTACCGCTCTTGACGGCATTCTCTATAAGCTCACCGGTTACAATATCCGCAAAATCCTTCGTAGCGCTTCCCACTAGTTTGTCGTAAAACGGCGCCTTTAAGGTGTTGATAAAGAGAACGGTTATCTCTATTTTTGTTAGTGGGGGTTCCACTTGGGCCGAGACATCCCTCCATCTCTGCGCATACTGTCTAAAGGTTTCTGACGGCTTTTTCTCCATCACTTGCAAGGTCATCCGGTCTGGCACCATATCTGATACATGCTTGTACTGCTCACAGAAGGCTGATGCCAAGTCCTTTCAGGATCGGATCTTTTCTCTACTAAGCTGGTTGTACCACCGAAGAGCTGATCCTACTAGACTATCCTGAAAATAATGTATGAGTAGCTTATCTTCGTTCACATAGCCGGTCATCTTCCTGCAGAACATGATGAGATGTGCTTTTGGGCACCTTGTCCCATCATACTTTTCAAAATCAAGCACCTTAAACTTCGGAGGCAAACTTAGATCGAGTACCAAACTAAGTTCTATGGCACCTAGTACGGAGAAGACTTCAGTGCCTTCTATCGCTTTGAGTCTTTCCTCTAGACTCCTATACTTCTCATTTGCGTCATGATTATCTAATTTCAACCTAGCTATCTCTGTTGGGTCGTCCAAATCTGGAACTAGTGGATCAGCAGGATTAGCCCCTGGGTTCGACACGAACATTCCTTGCCCCAGATTAGCGGGTGGAGCAGGTGGCATAGGTCGTTGTTCCAAGCCTGTGGGTTCCCTTTGAGTATACCCTCTTTGTGTTGCGTGAGCGTACGGTGGAGTAAATCCCGGGGGATAGAGTGGATCTTGATCGTGGTGAATTCTTGATTGAGATTCCATAATATTGGGGTTCTGCATGGGCCCTTTTCCTTTGACCAAAATCGACATCATTTCCATCATTTTAGCCATTTGATCTTTCTGTTCAAGTGATTCCTCTCGAGATCTCACCATTAAGTCTCTTGTCTCTTGCTGCAATTTGGCCAGTTGCTCTTGTAATTCCTTTTGAATTCTTTCCATCCTTTCAATCCTTTCGTTGAATTCGGCCTCCATTACTCTAGCTTGTCGGCGCGTTTTATACGGATGATGTGGTTCCAGTCTTGTGGTATTACAACTGCGAATTGTATATTTTATCTTCAGCGACTGAGTATAGGATATGCAATGTATGAATGAATGCATGAATGAATGCATGAATGTCAAAATGTTAGTTATGAAAGGAATGAAAAAAAATTGGTGTTGATTTCAAGATAGCCCCTATTTAGGCATTTCATTCATCAAAAGAGTTCATTACAAAACATTTTGCCGTTTTCGATTCAGCTATTACACCAACTTCCTAGCTATATTGCCTTATTTCTTTACTCGCTCTAAGAATTCTGATCTGCTCGATCGTTGGCTTGGCGGGAATTGGCAACTGAGATCCTCTGCTTCATCTGATAGTTATACTCGTACATGGCTGCCCCACGAATTTCATTGATCAAATAGTTAAGTTGCATTTCTTTTTCCTGGAGGCCCTCTTTATAGGCATGAACGTCTCTATCATATTGACTGTTCTTTTCTTCCAAAGCCTTTAAGAGAGTATTTAGCTGTTGTTGACGATCTTGCAGTATATCTTCTAATTTCTGTATCCTCTCTTTTAACTCTCGGCCTTCAGACCGACTAATCGTCAGTTCAGCAGACATAGTTTCATATTCGGTGTTCTTTCTCCTTAGTTTTATCTTAGCCCGCGCAACTTTTTCCTCCTCTTTCTTCGCTTTTCCTTTCCAAAATTCCATTCCGCCTTTGATGTTGCTTATTTCTTCTTTCCATTCTACCGACGACTTACCCAGCCCACTGTTCTTTATTATGCCTCTTAACTTCTTATTTTCCAGATGAAGATCTCTTAAGTCATTTCTTACGACTTCAGCCTCTTTTTGTACTTTTTCGGTTCTGGATCTTTCAATCTGAACATCGATCTTCAATTGGTAGTTTTCTTCTTAAAGGGCACTAAGGTCCCGAGATATCTTGGCCTTTTCTCGTTCAAATTCTTGTCTTGCCATTTCTAGCTCAGACGGCATTTCCTCCGAGAAAGGAATCTGGACGGTATAGTTTGTTGACGAGATTTGCTGACTATTTACCCGTTGCTTCC
Source organism: Gossypium anomalum (assembly GCA_025698475.1). Taxonomy (NCBI): domain Eukaryota; kingdom Viridiplantae; phylum Streptophyta; class Magnoliopsida; order Malvales; family Malvaceae; genus Gossypium; species Gossypium anomalum. The sequence goes on from CM046968.1 coordinate 79,516,381, forward strand.
TCCATATGTCGTAATCTTGGGTTAGGGTATCAGCATATACGGCCAATTCCATCAGATGAATTTTCTTCCAAGATTTTGCAGTGTCTCGGACCCTCTTCATATATCCCTCACCCGCAAAAGCAAACTCGGACTGTGCTAATCCTCCGGTGGCGGGTATGAATTGCCGTGAAGAAAATTACCTTTAGACTAAAAGTGGGGCATATCCAATTCCTCCCCATAATCCGAATAGTGGCACCCAGTCTTGCTCTCCGACCTTGTATAGCAGAACTGAAGGGCGTATCCACGGAGCTCTCCACGTTATATCTTCGGCGCGAAGGTTCTGAAAAACTGAGACCTAATGTTGCTCAGTGACTTCCTTTGGCCATTCTTTCTTGAGGTAAGCTTCTAACGGGGCAAATGTTTTTGAAAATATATGGAATGGGGTGCGCTCTACTTTCCAAAAGTGGCTCAAAATCCAAACATTAAGCAACTGTGCACATCCAATAAATCGTTATTCCCCTTTCCTTCGACAACTACTCAGGGATCTGAAGGTCTCGGCTAGGATAGTCGGGACAGGGTTGATTCCTTGTTTTAACCTTTCAAAGAAATCGACTACTGCAACTTCAAGATGTCTGAGAACTTTCGGAAAAATGACCAAACCGTAAATGGCTAAAGCGAATAGATTCACCCTTTTCATCATGTCGGGATGGTTCAGAACCAAATCTCATAGGGAAGACCATGGAATGCAAATGGTTTCATTCTTTTTCTTTATCTGTTTCTCAGCCCACGTGTTAGTCATGTCCGTCAATCTCACCAACTTTTTCTTGAAGGTCAACGCTTAGGTTCCTTCACATATATCTTATAGGGTTGTACATTATTGACACGAAGCAGAGCAGCGTACTCTTTTATAGTCGGGGTCATGTCTTCCTGGTTGAAAGTAAAACATTGATAGGCCGGATCCCAAAATCTGATCACGGCTTGAATCATACGCTTGTCAATGTTGATAGTGATCAAGTGAGCTATATCTCCATACCTCTCAGTGCAGATACCCCTAGTGTCCGAGTCCCATTGATTCCAAATCCAAACCAAATCTTCAAGGTTGTTTTGGCGAACATTCACAGTTACGTGCTCAGGCAGATTGGCAATACATTCTTCCATTAGACTATCCTCTTTTTCTTTCTGAGTTTTTAGAGACCAATCCCGGACCACGACATTTTTCTCGGTTGTTTGTATAATTGACTATTCCATTAGAAACCCTTTTTTTGGCAACCGATCTTTAGTCAACACCTTCCTAATATGATGCCTATAATGAATGATGAAAAACAAGAAGGTAAAGACAAACAACCTTGATTAGTAATTTAATATAGGCAGAAAAACATAGAGAATTTCAACAAATCGAACTACCCGATCTAGTTTATTAAACAGACCCAATCCCCTAGTATAGAAAGTGAAAATGCGAAAGGCAAGAGGCATTCCTCCCGTGCACTTATTTTGGTGACTACTAAACAGACAGAAGTTTGGCATGGCTCAAGTTAGGTGGCTCGTATGGTTCATTATATGCGGTTTTGGTTCTAGATAGGTACTCAAATTACCCGTACTATCATCTGCTAAGATTAGTACGAAGCCTTGGTCATAGCCTATCACAGGTTCACGAGTTCAATTCGAGGGATTACATTTACTTATGCCTATGCGGAGGGGCAAGTTGACTCACGAAAGCATAAGTCATATGTAATACCCCGAAAATTTTTATAGTAAAATATAATCCGTGATATAGTAAAATAAGGAAATAAAGTGACAAAAAGGGAATTTTGAGTTATGTCAATATTGGGAAGTATATTATGACATATTGATTCAAGAAAGGATTAAATTGTAAAAGTGAGAAAAGTTTTGTGGCCCAAGAGTAAATACTCAAAATTTGAAGGATTAAAGTGTAAATATGAAAAGTTAAAGGAATAATAGTGCAAATATTTTAAGGGTGGAATGATCTAGAAACCAAGGAAAATTGATGAATTAGGACCAAATTGAATAGGTGAAGAATTATGAGGGACTAAATTACAATTTTACCAAATTAAGTGATGACTCAAGATTGGAATTTTAAAAGATCACAAAGGGCAAAATGGTCAATTGGAAGAGAGAGAAATCTAGAGACAGTGATGATGTTGGAGATATTTTAGATAAATTAAATAAATAAATATTAGTTTATTAATACTTTAAATTAATTTTTAAATGATATTTTATTATTTTATTATTATTTTATTTAATATATATATATATATGTAAGGAAAGAAAGGGGAGGATGATCACCATTCTCATGCAACTAACGTGAGAAGAAGAAAAAGAAAGAAAGTTTTCCTTTTCTTACAATTTAGTCCTTCCTCCAAAAATTGATTATTTTCACCTAAAAATTGAAAGAATTTCCATAGCCATCAAGAGAGAAAGATAGCAAGGGGATGATGGGGAGCAAGAATATCAAGTTGGATTCAAGAAATAGAAGCTGGAGGAGAGAGAAAATCAAGTTAAAGATTGGTATCAAGAGAACAAGGTAAGTACATCAAGATTTCAATATGTTTTTAAGTTTGTTATTATTAACAAAGCATGAAAATAATGTTATAGTAGAGTTTTCTTACATAAGGTCCTATGTTCTTGATATTTTAGTGAAGAGAAAATAAGAGAAAGTGATGAGAAATGGTGTAGAAAAAGAAAATAAGGGTGTTATAACATGGTAATTAATATCATGCACTAAAAAAATGATTATGGACAAAGACAATGAGTAGTCTAATTTTGAAAAATCACCATAAATTGTAGAAATCGAATTAGAATATGAACAAAATATGTAATTAAATCTTATCGAGTCCAGTTTCTCATAGAAGAAACAGTGTAAGTAATGGATTTTTAAATTTTGAGATATAATGAATTTTGTGAGACAAGGTCAGAATGAATTCAGGTTCCCCTATTCAGACTTTGAAAAATCATAAAAAAATGAAGAAAACTAATTAGGGGCTTAAATTTATATGTATAGAATCCTGAATGAGTCTAGTTTTAACATCATTTGAATTCTTTATAAGGAGATAATTAATTTTTAGTGAAGAAGGGTCAGAACTGTCAGACAGCAGAACAGTGGTGACTTTAATGAATAAACTGTACTAATTGGCTAAACCAAAAATTCTGAAAATTTTATGGTAATAATATATGTGAGTATAGTTTCAGGTAAAATTTAAATATCTTAATTTGGAGTTCTGTAACTCAAGAAATAAATAATTTAGTGACTATGACTCAAATGGATAGCTTTGATTATACATATAAGTAAATAGTGAAATTATTGATAATGTTACTTATAAGCATATTATATAAATTTAAGGATGTGGAATGGAGAGGAGGAGGAGGAAAATATATATGAATATTCAGCAAGCATGGCTAATTTGCATGTTTTAGGCTTAAGGACTAAATTGAATAAAAGTAAAACTTTATGGGCAATTTTGTAAAAATGTCAAAAATGACCAAATTGCATGAAATGGATTAATTTTATTATTTAAATTACAAAATTGAATGAAATTATTAATTTAGTTCAAGATAGGGGGAAAACATGTTTTAGGGATTAAATTGAAAAGTGTTGAAATTATGGAAAAATTCTGATATATTTTACAGAATTCATGGATTGTTATCAATATGTATGAGAATAATAGCTGGAAATAAGGATAAATTGCAAGAATTATATTTTTCCATTTAAGGATGAAATCGTCATTAATTAAAAGTTTAGGGGCAAAATGGTAACTTTTCCTAGAGCATTAATTAAATGCATTAGAATATGAAATGAATGAAAATGATGATCAAATTTATTTATAAAGATCCAGACGACTCAAATATGAGACTTGACCGTGAAAAAAAAAAGATATCGGATTAATGAAATTATAAACACAAATAAGCAATGAGGTAAGTTCGTGTAACTTGAATTATATTTTTAAATACTTGAAATGTATGTTATTGATGTGAATATGATTTGAATATTCATTGTATGAAAATTGATGAAACATTGATATATTTGATATAAAGGGAAGAAATCTGGTTGAATGAAAGGAAAATTTGATGGATCTCTCGAAAAGGAATTGTGGTAAAAAGGATCTAGCCCGGACGGGTGATCCTATCCCGATATAGCCCTCTCGAAGAATATGTGGAAAATGGATTTAGCTTGGACGGGTAATCCGAATTAGGGTCCGAATTTAGCTTGGGACTGTAATTGGATCCAAGCTCATTAGAGTAATTGTCGTTGCTGGGATTTAGCACGGGTGGTAATCCCGACAATACTCTATGAGTTTATATTATAGGGATTTAGCTGATTTGGTAATCCCACTTTGTAAGGATGAGGTCCGCGAGTGTGTGCTCTCGATATGAAATGTGTAAGACCATGGTTGAAAGATACCATGGCAACTTTGATATGAAATATGTAAGACCATGGTTGAAAGATACCATGGCAACTTTGATATGAAATGTGTAAGACCATGGTTGAAAGATACCATGGCAACTTTGACATGAAAAGAATAAGACCATGGTTGAAAGATACCATGGCAACATGACAGAAAATGAGTAAGACCATAGTTGAAAGACACTATGGCATCATGTCAAAGATAAATAAGACCGTGGATGGGAGACACTATGATATCTATTGAACAATTGATATTCAGGTAATACGTATTAGATGACGAATGGTTACATAAAATGGTTGTGTGAAATGTTTACAAGAACTGGTCATATGGAAATATATGTACAAAATAGTTGTATGAAATAATTATGAAGATAGATAAACAAAATAAGAATAAGTACATGGAATATAATTTATGTTAAGTTTGATATAAATTTTACCGGAATAAATATACTTAAAATATATGAAAATGATGAAGTATGAAATATTGATATAATGAAATGATTGATATATACCTATAAAGAAACGGTAATAGAATAATATGTTTCATGACATGTACATATATAATTATCTTTGATACGTTGATACAAGGAAATTATGTAAGTAAAGACAATTATTAAACTCAAGTGTGACATGTCGAGAAAATAAGTATATCAATGTTGAATTTATATGAAATATATGCAAATATACTAACAATGATGTGGCTTGACACTTAGACAAAGGACAAGCTATTGATTGAATGGTAACATGTTTAATTACAAGAAGCATTGAAATGGTAAGTACTTAGATGAAAATAAAATTTAAGATTTTGCGAAATTTTTTTTATGATTTCGATTTAATTCCGGTTGGTTTTTAATGTATGTTTGGGGCTTCGAGGGCCCAATCAAGAGACGTTATGATTATTTTCAAAATATGAATAATAAATGACTCAAAATTATTAGTAAACTCCGGTAATGCCTCGTACCTATTCCGGCAATGGATACGGGTAGGGGTGTTACATCATATGTAACCCGAAAGTATTCACTAGCCTGTGCGAAGGGACAAGTTAACTCACGAAGGCGTAGCGTTTATTTTCACTTAAACAGACGGAGCCCGGGTAGAGAGCTCATGTTATCGAAAATGCAAGTGCACAGTGTGTGGGGAGAAACTCACAAACCTTTACGTTTTATTTAAAAATTAAACCAAAACTAAAACCATAAAAATTTAAAGCTGAAAAACAAATAGATGAACAAGTTAGAAGAATATATACAACACGATAAAAATGCGTGATGATTTTTTGAAAACAAAAATTCGAGGATCACAACTAAATGTTGACTTGAACAAAGAACTTTGAAAATTTTGACAACGCGAGTTTAATTCCGGACACGACTCTCAAAAAGGTTCCCCAGTGGGGTCGCCAGCTGTAGCGACCTAAAAATTTTAGCTTTGGTCGCTAATTGTGGCGATTTATTAAAAATTTAAAAATGGAATCTCGGTTTTATAAAAAAGGAGGAGTCGCCACCGATCTTTTTTTCCTAGGTGTGATCGGACACCTATTAGATTTCTTTTTAAAACCAAAAGAAGGTTGAGTTTAGGTCTACGTCAAAAATCCAGAGAAAGATAAGGGTTCGGGAGTCGGTTATGCGCGAGGAAGGTATTAGCACCCTCGCGACGCCCAAAATAGGTATGTCATAAACACGTGTTATCTTGATTTTCAAAAATACGGGTTCAAAGTAATATTTAGTTGTGATCCGATTGAAGCACGAGAATTTTCAATTCTTTTAATTTTGAGAAGGGCATGCCGCTTTAACACGAGTTAATTGATGTTCACCCAACATAGCAATGAAATCGATGACTTAACGTTAAGTCGATATGTTGCCTTGATTATTGAAATTAATTAGAAAACGAGAATAAAAATATTTCAAGATAAAAAAGGGAAACTATGTTGATGTTGAAATAAAATATGATCAAATGGGCTGAATTCGAAACAGGCAAATAATAATAAGAGGTTAAAAATAAATGAAGCAAATAATATATAGAACATTGACAACGTATATGTTTTAACAATAATATAAAACCTGACAATAATAGCAATAATGTAAACATGAAATAGTTATGAACATATATATATAAAACATATAGTACTAGATTAAAAGTATATACAATATGTATTGAGAGTAAGAATAATAATAATAATAATAATAATAATAATAATAATAATAATAATAATAATAAAAGAAACAATGATAATGATATATAAATATATATGTGTGTATTAGTAAATATATAAGTAACAATAAGAATAATAAATAAATAAAAATAATATACATAGTACTATAAAAAAATATTTACAATATAGCGTTAAAAATACTCGTATAATCGAGTTACAAAAAATAAAATATTTTCATAAGATAACATAAAAAATGTAATGTAGTATTTGGGATATACACATGATATATATATATATGAAGATAATATTAAGAAGATATGTATATGTAATATATATATAATGAAAAAACATGTATATATATTATAGTACTAAAATATTTACATAATATACCCCAATTAGAAATAATAATGATGTTTAAAGAACAAATATTGACATTACATAAATATACACGTGAATACATATTAGGGAAAATACATAATAATGATAAAAATACATACATACTATATATATATATATACATATAATAGTTATTAAGGAAAATACATACAATATATAAAATATATAATATATATACAGTATATGCATATCTAATATAATAATAAATATACATAGGAAAAAAATGATTGATAATGCTTCACAAATACATAGACTAAAATATACATAATATAGTACTAAAAGTATAAATAATGTATAAAATATATACATACATAAAATAATACATAATATAGATACACATGATAATCACTAATAATATTATTTAAATATATTCACATGGGTGTTTAAAGTATATATATTACAACACATAATAATAATAATAATAATAATAATAATAATAATAATAATAAAGACATTTAATAAAGAAATGAAAATAAACAAAGGAAGGATTAAAATCGAACTAAAAACAAAATTTTGGGGCCGATTTGAAATAAAACAAAGAAAAAGGGACTTGATTATAACACGCGCGTAACTTGGAGGGGTTAAAAGCACAATATTCCCTGTTTTCCAAAACGCAACAGAGTACAGAGGACTATATTAAAAGCGAGAAAAATTCAGGGCCAAATTAAAATATGAAAGATTTAATTACAAATCATAAAAAAAGCGGAGGGGTTAAACGCGAAATAACCCCTCCCTTAAGAAAACACGCGGATCCTAGAGGGATCGGGTCGGGTCGACCCGACCCTAGGCCAAAACGGCGCCGTTTTCAGCATTAAAGGGTGGGACCAAAACGCACCGTTTTGATCCCCTATATAAGTTAAATTTTTTTTTAAAAATTTTCATTGAAAACATTTGAAGGAAAAAAAAAAAGAAAGAGAGAGGAGAAAGGAGAGAGGGGAGAAGGGAGAGCTCCGCCACGGGTGGCCGGTCCTTGGGACTGACGAGGGAGGCTCTCGGCGCTGTGTGCCACACCACCAGCATACAGTGGTGGGAGAAGGTAAAAAATTTGAATTTTTTATTTTTTTATTTTTTATATTCTTTGTATTATATATTTGTGGGAAAATACACCTAGAAGCAGAACTAGGAAAAAGAAAAAAAAAATAGAAATCACCTCTGTTACTTCGATTTGCTTCGTTTTTGAGTGTCTGTTTTAGTGCTATTCTCTAGGTTTTTCGTGCTTGAGTCTTCTCTGATATTTGATTGAAATTTTTTTGCTATTCTGATTGCCTTCTTTCGGTGTTAATTTCTCTATTTTTATTTCTCCCCAAAAATTTCCCCTTTTACGAATTTTTATTTGGGTTTTTATAACCCTTTTTACAACTTTCTTTCACTATTCTTGCTGTCCTTTCCTATTTATTATTTGCAAGTGCTGAGTCAACAAGGACGGTGGATGTGATCGGCGTGACGGCAGTGCAGTGGCGGTGGAGCAGTTGGCTGCGTTGGTCAGATGCAAGTGGGGAGGATTGCGGCGCTGAGGTAGTTTAGGGGCTAGGGTTTCTATTTAGGGTTAGGTGTTTGGGCTATGTATTGGGCCCGGCGTTTGGGTTTCTGCTGGATTTGGTTAATGTGTTGGTTTAAGGTAGTGGGTAAAGGGGTAATTGGGTTTTGTAATGGGCCATTCGGGTTTGGGGGTATTGGGTTTAATTTTAGGTAATTGAGCTATGTAAAACGGCCCAAAAATTGGCCTGTAATAGTAGTAAAAATAAAATTAGTAATGAGAAATGTGTATAGATTTAATTGCAATAATAATTGTGAGGAATAGAAGAGAAAATGATCCGTTAAAAAATCTTTAAAATTTGTATATAATAGTGTTTTTGAATGTGTCTAAGATTCCAACACTAATAATTATATAATATTAAATTATTTGTATAGAAAATTTATATTTTGATAAATAAAAATGGTTGATAATAATTTTGTTTTATTTATTTTTAATTAATTAATATAAAATTTAAAATTATGTATTTTTAATTAAAAATTACGAAATAATTATATTATTTTTATAGCAATTTTTAAGGCACAAAAGAATTAGGTAAAAACACTTTTCCAATCTTTTTCAACTTTGAAATTGAGCAAAGTAGTCCTTCTCAAAAAATTTGGAGTAATTCAGTTTCGAAAGTGAGCAACTAAGTATATTAATCACGATGTTAATGTTTCCCACTAATTGTACATGATTTTGATTGGTATAATAATAAATTTAGCCCTCGAAGTTTACATATTTTGTCAATTTGGTCCTAATTTAACTTTTTTTTTGCAATATTTGTGTAAATGTGTAAATGTTGAGATCGAATTTATTGAATATTTCAAAATTAAGGACAAATTGACAAAATATGTAAACATCGAAGGTTGAATTTTTTACTATACTAATCAAAATTATGTACAATTGATGAAAGACATTAAGTTGTAATTAATTGTCTTTAGTTGCTCACCTTTAAAATTGATAGAGATTAAATTACTCCAATTCTCTTAAAAAGAATTAATTTACTCAATTTTAAAATTAAAAAAACCGAGTGTTTTACCAAAGAATTACCATTATGTTGCAAAAGTGGAAAAAAAAAAAATGATAGATCTGAAAAAGTAGATTGGAGGTATATACTAAAAAGAAAGGATAATGACTAATTCCAAGCTTTTTGTTTATACAAATAACCTAAAAAAATTAATTAATTAACAAAATAATCTTGACCAAAAATTATTTAAGCAAATGACCTGCTTTTTACAATATAAAGCGGTGTCGTCAGATGGTCAGGTGGCACAACCTATTTTTTCGGCCGAATCATTACCCAATGATCATCTTTTTAAAAAATAATTATTTTTGATGTCATCACTATGTCTGACAGCACTCATATATATTTTTTAGAATACCTGTGAAAAGTACAGGTATTCACGGTGGAAAAAAAGAGAAAGAAATATATTTTAAAAGGTGTCGTCGTTCTGTCAGGTGACACTATTTTTTTTAACGCATGTCAATGATAAAAAAAATTTGATGTCGTCGCCATGTCAGGCCCACATCCTTTTTTTCGTTTCTTTTTTTTCCCAATTATTTTCTTCTCTTAGCTTTTTTTCTTAAACCTATTTTTTCGCACTAGTGATAGTGAAAAAATATTTTAACTTGATAGTAGTGGCAATGATAGTGAAAATAATTTTTTTCACCGGACGGTCAGGACAGTTGTTCCATATATTTTGATAGTAAAAATAATTTTTTTGAGCTTAACAATGATCATTCTTATTTGAGTGAATTGGAAAGTTTTTTTTTTTATAGTTATCTTAATTCTAATTGCTTGAACAATGGATCAAAATATGATGATCCTCGCTATCATTTTAACTTGTATGATAATGATACTAACTATAATTGGAATAATCGCATGACACAGTAGCAGTCACGAGCTCTCCATATTTTTTTCTCGATGTTTTTTTCAATTGTTTTTTTTCTTCTCACTTTACCCTTCCTTTCATGCATTACTTTAATAACTACAATCGCTGCTATCCCGAGTCACGTTTCAACTTTTTTTCCACCATCACAGTCACTCTTCCCCCTGAAACTCTTATTGTCCCCACCTTTGACACAAGTTTTGGACAATGAGGTTAAAGATAATATTTTGATGGAGAAAAAATAATAAGTTGATTAAACTCCTTTTTTCCCTATGATTATGATCTTAAACTTATGTATGGGGATTATAAAGCATATTTTCTAGTGGCATTAAAATTTAAAGCACAACCACCATTAATTGGTAAGACTTTTCATGGCAGGTTTGAACACTATACTTGAACCCATGATCTCATAACCATCATCAACTGGGAGCCTGAGTTGCAACATGACATCTTCTAAGGTGATGATGCACTCCCCATATAGCAAATGAAATGAGTCGATCTTCAAGAGCTACCGCATCACCGTGAACTGAAACATACCTTAAAACTATCACATTTTCTCCCTAAAACACCAATACAAATAAATCTTTCTCCCTCAATTTCGAACATTGAAAAAAAATAATTTTTTTTCCATTTTCTCCCATTCTATTGAACACTGATTCTTTTCACTACTACTAGCCACAAATGTAACACCTTATACCCGGCCTAGTCGCCAAGGCCGAATATCAAGATGCCACACCACCTTCTCATGTTATACTCACAATAAATTGTCACATTATTAAGAAATCATCCTCTTTATCAGTGGTCTTATAAGTTTTTAGTCAAACATATATCGACCATCATTAAAACATGCTAGACATACTTCAAATAAACTTATGGTAATAATTGAACATGCATTAGAATCACTTAGCAAAATCTCAAAACTGATCACGTAGGTATCAATACTGAAGGTGAGGTATCGATAATTCTCTCAAGTGGTATTGATACCGCTTGGAAAATCAGTACCAACACTGCTTACTATTTCTCACTTAAAAACCCAAACCTCGAAAATTATCTATACTTCTGCCAAAGTATCGATATTTCTACCCTGAGTATCAATACTCGCGATAGGGTATCCATACCAAATTACATTATTGTCTCCTTGCACATTTCAAAATCACATAGGTATCGTTTTTACGACACGAATATCAATACCTCTACTCCAAACTAGAAAAATACAACATACTTGAGCATATAAATCATTCCAACATGTACCAATCCATCATGCTAACATATCGTCATCAAATAAACATGAAAACGACCATAATACTAATCTCAAACATCAAAAATAAGTTCAAATGATAATCAACATAATACGATTCAGTTCTCAAAATCCCAAGGGCAATTAAGCTATGACACTTTCAAAACATCATGACAAATATCATTAAAAGTCTACGGCATTGCCTTATTCCCAAAACGAAAACAAATAATTATTGCACACACGTTAGTGAAATAAACATTAATATAAAATGTTTATTTAAATCACAAGATCGAACCAGAACAATATAGATATACATGTATATAATTGGAAAATAGAAAATAAAGATTGGATCGAAATATTATACTCGTAAATAAGAAGGAAAAACGGAATGGAAGTTGAGGCTTGTTTCCACAGTTTTCTTAAGACAGATTCGGCCGCTTCTTTGGTGCTGGAGAAACGTTGGTCGACTATCTCCCAGAATATAACAACAAGATGAGCACGACAGTAGCACCACTGCAGTGATCAACGAATTGTAGCCTTACATTCATCTATCGCCGAAAACGGTTCGAAAAATATGCAGGAAAAATATCTCTCAATTTTTTTTGGAAAAATCAGTGTATGTCTTTTCTTGCAGATTATTTGGTTTTAAATAAAACTTCAAATGAAGAACTTTTTGAAATTTTTTGACTAATGGAGCCAAAAACGTGTCCATAAATTCAGGAGCCATTAAACCAAAATTAACGTTTGAATTAAATGAGCTAAAAAAAATAAGATTATGTATTGGGCTAAAATATCCACAGGGCTAGAAAGATCTAACCAGTCTGAACATTTCGCGTCGCCCACATCGTACGGGTGCGCCCCTAACCCTGACAGGTTTGGATTTGCACCCCCTTTACGCGCGAGGGAGAGCATTAGTTTAGTTATTCAATAACCATCAAGTTGGTTCACATATATAAACATATTCCACACTTGATATCTAACCAATGTGGGACTAAGCTTTCCATTTTCCTCAACATAATTCACAAGTGGCTTACCTTGAGCATCAATTTCTCATTCATCACTCAACTATTTTGAGCAAATAATATACCATTGTAAAGGTCTTATGGGATAGAATATAAAACTATAATTTTATTATTCAAATCTCCACATTTACTAATCAAGAATATGCCTCAAAGCTTCCAAGAATCTATTTTTTTCCAACAATAATGATAACACCTACTAATAGCAACTAAATTATTTGGCTTGGATCACCCCTCGGAACCACATCGTTCACGCCAACACACTACTAATCTGCAATGGTTTAAGAAGGGAGTGGGTGAGCTTAACAAGTTCAATTAATGCTCAAAATAACCATAATATAAACAATTCATCAAGCATCAACAAAACAACCATATAGTATAACCTCAACAGCTTCAAATCTAGTGTCATATTATACTTACTCATGCATTATTACTAGTTCTTTTACATGGTAAACATATTCACTTTTGAGCATATATCACATTACACATATAATCACATAACACTTAAGCATATATCACAATACTCATATAATTACATAATGTTCAAGCACATATCACAATACTTATATGATCACATAACATTCAAGCATATATCTTAATACTCATATAATCACATAACATTCAAGCATATGTCGCAATACTCAAAATTATTTGCCTTGGATCACCCCTCGGAACCACATCGTTCACACCAACACACTACTAATCTGCAATGGTTTAAGAAGGGAGTGGGTGAGCTTAACAAGCTCAATGAATGCTCAGAATAACCATAATGCAAACAATTCATCAAGCATCAACAAAACAACCATATAGTATAACCTCAACAGCTTCAAATCTAGTGTCATATTATACTTACTCGTGCATTATTACTAGTTCTTTTACATGGTAAATATATTCAGTTTTGAGCATATATCACATTACACATATAATCACATAACACTTAAGCATATATCACAATACTTATATAATTACATAATGTTCAAACACATACCACAATACCCATATGATCACATAACATTCAAGCATATATCGTAATACTCATATAATCACATAACATTCAAGCATATGTTGCAATACTCATAAACATGTTTATAGGTAAATTGCATAATGATCACATGTCATATAAACACATATCACAATACACACATATTCATAATTTAAGATAATTTGACACTTGAGCTATGAAACATAAAAGTGAGCTCTATCATCACTCATTAGATACACGGATCTTTAGCACACCATGTAGACTTATAAAGTCAAACATGTCCTAAAAGTGAAGCATAAAGCTAACACTCTCCTTATTTCCCCTCACATGTCCCGTTGAATAGAGCTTAGCTCATATTCCCTTATCCTTCCAACATGTCCCAAGGCCTCAACGTCCAAAATCACTGTACATATAAGTGAGTACTCATAATCCTATGGCATGTCAACTATATCCAACAGTTTCAAGATCACAAGGCCAAAATATCTGAAATCAATCACATATCACTTATCGATTATTCGTGTACTATCACTGCATATTTGCATTTTTAGCAAAACACTGTCACTAACATTTAACATATGCATAACATGTACACATTTTCACTTTCACAATAGTTATCATAACCACATATCACATGTTATAGCATCTCATCTCAATTCACATATTCACAAACATAGAAATACATAGTTTACAAGATAACATAGGTATGAAAAAGCTTACACTTAAAATTTAGAGTAGGTATTTAGGCTACTACTAAATTCCCAAATAATGCATTAAATCATGTCCACAAGCAATTATTCCAAACATTCACCAACACGCTTTCGTCAAAAAGGCGAAAGCTCAAACTAGCTTTTCATTGCCTTTACCTCTACTTGTAGAAGGTCCTAATGAATCAGGAGCTTCAACATGATAATTCACATAACAATACATTCAAAAATCAACTAAGGACTCACCATAAGCAACCAAAAACATAAGCCTAAGCTATGTTCTTAAGTAGTCGAAACCTTTAACATAACCAACTTGAAATCCAAATATCTCAATCTACACTTAATCTTTTCGCCTAAAACAAGTTTCATTAATCTAATTATTCACTTACGACTAATTCCCAACCTTTAAACTACAATAAAATTCTCAATTCATAGTATTAACTCTTTCGACATATTTTTGGCTATTTTTCAAAAATTCATTAAAACATTAGAAATATTTAACAAAACTTTGAAGTAAGTTTAGAAACCTTCAAATCATGTTAAAAAAAGTTGAAAGACACTTTAAAACCACGTTTTTACTCAAAATCCCAAAATCCACCATTAACGAGCCATTTTTCAGATTTTATTTAGAGCATGTGATTTAATGGCTAAAAACTTGGTTTTAAAGAATAAATAACGTTTAAAACTATTTAGGAGTTGAACTGTTACCTTAGACGGTAAAAAATTGAGCGTTTGATCGAAAACCTGAAAAACTCACAAGCTTGACAATGGAGAAATCAATGGTGTTTTTGGGTGTTTTTCTTAACTTCTATGGAGATTTATAACTTAAGAGATGATAAAAAAAAAATTAGGATTTGGAATTCAAGTTTGATTAGGAGAGTTGGGAGAACTATGGATGGCTCAAGTATGAGAGGAGAAGAAGACTAACGTGAAAATTGTTATGAATATTTTATTAAGTGGATGTCCATCATAATCAAGATAAAGTTTGGTATACTTTAAATTCTAATAGTTATTAGAATTAGATCTCTACTTCTTTTGTACTTCTTATGCCTATAAATAGAAACTCTGATGAAGTTTGTAACCATCCTTTTTGATCAATAAAGTACATTCTCTGTTGCTTTCATGTTTTCTTTGTTCTTTATTCTTCCCATCTCTCTTTATTTTATAACACATTATCAGTACGATGATTCTCTATTTTTTTAAAATCTTTCGAAGTCGTCCCACAAATCAAATTCATTTTCACCTTAAACTTCCATCCTTACAACTTCATATTCAGGATGTTGAAAGATTAAATCTCAAAATGGATGCTCGTGATAATAGTCAAGGTGATGACGATAATGTTAAAGATCTTCAGGTATATTTTACTATATTTTATTTATTATATCATGTTTATTATAATTGGAGAGTAATCATGACAACATGAATGGATAGATTCTAATTTAAAATCCACGTATGTTTACGATGGTGATTATGAAATAAAAAAAATCAATAGAGGCGTTTAGAAGTCTGTCCTACCAGATTTGTTGCATTCCCCGAAGTGAATGTAAATATAAAGAAAATAAAAGATATACTCATGGACCACAAAAAGTGGGAACATAGTAATAAATAAGAGAACAATAAGAGTTCTCAATATAACTCTTCAAAGGATAAAGATAACTTATGTTATCAATGTGATATGAAAGATTATTGGCCATATATTTGGTGTTTGCCCAAATATTTTGTTTTTATTAATATTCTTTGAGGAAGGATTTGAGAATGTAGTAATGAATTCTATCATTACAGATAGAAAATATTTATCTTATTTGGTACTGAAACAAATAAATATTATTCCAATATTTGGTAATACAAAATTAGTTGAAAGCTTCAGAAGAGCTAATATATCACTATCTAAAAAACAAAAAACTTATGATGGTTAATGCATTACTTTTAAAAATTATTTGTAATGAATCTCATATTGAGATTGTGAATGAAGAAAATATTATATTTCATATGAATAAATAAAGAGGATTGAGTTATTAATTTATAATCTTTATGATATTCTTTTGTCATCATCCCTATTAAAGGGTTGAAAGCAAAATATTTGATTGTGAAAGATATACTTATAAGCGATAGAATATGATAATTCTTTCTAAAGCTTACTATGGTTGGATGCACCTAAAGTTACAAGTTTTTTTTTAAAACTGTGAGTATAACTCTACAGTATTCAGAATTAGTTCTCAATTAAAATTACGTGGTAAAATATTAATGATGAGAACTTGCAAGAGAGAAAACTTAAGTATGAAAAGTCATTAGTTATGTACCTGTTGTACACTTGGAAAATAAGATTCACTCTCAAAATTTGCTATTAATAGATTTTTGGGCATTTGAAGATTTTGGCATATTACCTGAAGCGAATTTTGCATATAATTATTTGAAAATTATATTTATTGACTTGGTGGCATTATAGACTTCACATTGATTTAGACATTTCCAGTAGTAAATGTCACAATAGTACTTATATGTGGATACAGATTAAAAGGAATAATAATAAAGTTATCAATTTGTTATAATTTAGTACAATTGAAACACATTTTAAAGTAAACCAGAAGTTTACTAATACAAATGTGTTTACTACTTGGTGTGACCAGTTAGACCATCCTGGATCGTATATGATGCGAAAATGAGATATTATATGGACATCCATTAAAGAATCAGAAGATTCTTTAATTTTAAAAAATTCTCATATGTTGCTTGTTCTCAATAAAATTTGGTTCTTAGAAACTCATTAGCTAAAGTTGAGATTTAATGTCTTGTATTTCTGAAATGAAAACGGGTTCATTCATCCACCATGTGGATGGTTTTGATATTGTATAATTTTGGTAGATGCATCTATAAAATAATCACATGTGTTATCAAATCGCAACCTGTCGTTTGTGAGATTGCTTGTTTAAATGATTAATTTTAGATTATGCAATTAAAACATTTCATCTTGCTAATGTTTGTGAGTTTACATCCCAAGTTTTCAATGATTATTGCATATTAATTGGGATAAAAGTTGAACATCCTGTAGCTCACGTTCACACAAAAAATGATTTAGCTAAATTGCTTATCAAATGCCTCTGACTAATAGCTAAATCATTACTTATGAGAACAAAACTTTCTATTTTAACATGAGATTGTATTGATTTACATGTTGTACGCATCAAGCCAATAAATTATAAATACTCCCCATTACAATTTATTTTTGGTCAAGAGCCAAATATTTCTCATCTTAAATTTTTTTTGGATGTGCGGTATATGTTCCAACTGCTCCACCACAACACACAAAGATGGTTCATAATAAGAGATTGAGAATGTATATTTATATGAGTCTCCTTATAATATTTTTTAGCTATTCATTCGAGATTTAATTATGACATAAGTTGTCAGTTTTCCCAACATTAGGGGGAGAGAAATAACAACTTATAATAAGTTAAAGGGAGAGTAATTGAACCAGAAGTTCAATAAGGAAAACCCATTACAAGTTAAGTATTAGATGTATTTACAAACTTAATAAAAATAACCAAGTGTTACATAGATTGATTGGTTCCAAAGATGAAAAATTCTTCTAGATGGTTATCTAGTGGAGGTGGGTGCTCCAGAAGAGACTCAAGACATAACTAATAAGTAAAACTTCAGAAAAGATTCAGGTACCTGAAACTGAATTTTAGAATAATGAAAATAAGAAATCTCGATAAGTTATGTCAATTAGAGAAAATGTGGAACCGAATAATAAAAGTGGTCGACAATGATTTTGCATGCAATATTATTATTGAAATAATGAAATAAAAGGAGGATCTTGAATAAATCTATTGAGAAATATAGATATAGAATAAATCGATCAAAATAGAAAGACGCAACTCAAGTAAAATTAAATTCGAGGGATTTTTGGACTAGTAGTCCAAAGATCTAAAGGTATAAAGCCAATGAGGGTGTAAATGAAGTAGTTTTGCAAAAGCGAAATAAAAATAAAAAGTTTTTCGCTAAGTACTGGTATTGATTATGAAAAGATATAATATTCTTTTGTGGTGGATGCAATAACCTTTAGATATATTATTAAATTGACAATTCATAAAAGATTTAACTTGCGTCTAATGGTTGTTGTTACAACCTTTATAAATCACTATATAGTAAAGTTTATATTAAAATCCTTGAAGGATTTAGAATGCTAGAAGCATATTGAAATTCTTGAGAAATTATTCATTTATATGAATTGAAATAATTTCAACATATGTGGTAAATTTGAGTAGTTGAAGAGGCATTATAAAATGATCCAAAATACCTATTTGTGTTTTTATATAAGAATTATAATTAAAGTTTGTTATAATTATTGTTGAATCTCTTTAAGAGATCAAAATATATTTCCCAAAATTTTCCCTCACTCATGATTTTTAAAAGAATGGTAATATAAATGCTTATCAAATACATTCAAATAGTCATTTGAAAAACTAGTATTCAAGATTGAATACATAGAATATAAGAAAATATG
Source organism: Gossypium anomalum (assembly GCA_025698475.1). Taxonomy (NCBI): domain Eukaryota; kingdom Viridiplantae; phylum Streptophyta; class Magnoliopsida; order Malvales; family Malvaceae; genus Gossypium; species Gossypium anomalum. The sequence goes on from CM046968.1 coordinate 79,535,176, forward strand.
TGATGTTTTCATGAGGGGGAGTAAATACGCGTTGTACTATTTTTCCCTTAACCGAGGTTTTGTACCATTGGGTTTTTCTGGTAAGGTTTTTAATTAGGCAACATATTATACGTATTATAGATTGTTGATTGTGATTTTCCGTGATAAGTTTTATAAATTTATAATTAATCATTCTTGAAACTAACTATTATCACGATGTAGACAAGTGTACCTATCGAACAATAGTATAGCTTTAGCAAAGACCGGATTGTCGAACCCAAAGGAACTAAAAGTACTAGTAATGACTGTCTTTTTATTATCTAGCTAAGAATAATGGGGTTTGTTTTAATTAACTAATTAACTAAACTAAGTTACCACAGAAAATAGAGTTGGGGAATTACTTTTGGAAAAACGATTACTTTTGGAAAAACGATTGAATTAAGACAATACCTAAAGAAAAATCCACCTAGACTTCACTTGTTATTTTGGCTTCGAATCGGACGATTTATTCAGTTAACTTGTTCCGTAGAAATCCCTAAGTTATGTTATTATCCCTATTCAAGACTAATAACGTCTAACTTTAGATTGAATAATTGAAATTTCTTTCTAATTAACACCCTAGTGTTGCATTAACTTGATCTATAGATCCCCTTATTAGGTTTCACCCTAATCCAACAAAATCTTGTCACCCTATCTCTAGGCACGCAATCAACTCCGCTTAATTATGACAAAGTCACTCTTAGAAAGGGATTGTTCATCCTCCAACTAAGAGCATTAACTTGAATCAATATCCTGAAATACCGAAACAAGAATTAAGAACACATAATTAAGAACAGGTCAAATATTTATCATACAATTCAGAAAATAATAACACGATTCGTCTTAGGTTTCATTCCCCTTAGGTATCTAGGGGTTTTAGTTCATAACTAAATAGGAAAACATCTCAAAAGAATAAAGAATACAAAACACAAAGAAAACTCAAAACTCCTGAAGGGAAATTGAGGAGAGATTTTCAGTCTTGATGATGAATCCGGATTCTGAGATGGATTAATCGGCTTTCTTGGAGTAATTCCTTGCTCCCTGTTCTCCGTCTCCCTTTTTGTCCTCCTCTAAAGTGTTTAAATAGGCTTTAGAATGCATAAAAGCCCTCAAACTTGCCCTTTTCCGAATAGAACTTAACTAGGGCTCGGCAGGGACACGTCCATGTGAGATTACTTCAGGCCGTGGTCGAGGCTGAGAGATCCACACACCCATACTGAGGTTGTTTTAGGCTGTGATCGAGCCTGTTAGAATGGCATGGGTGTGTGTTCTGCCCGTGTGAGGAAGTCTAGGCCGTGTTGTTTTCCCATGTCAGCCCATTTTCTCCGTTTTTGGCCCGTTTCTCGTTCTTTTCGTTTTCTATGCTCACCTAAGTATAAAATATGAAATTAAAGGATTAGGAGCACCAAATTCACCAAATCTAAGGATAATTCATACATAAATGTGTTAAGCATGGGATAAAAATATGTATAAATTACGGTTTATCAAATACCCCCACACTTAAGCGTTTGCTTGTCCTCAAGCAAAATCCTCAATTCACAATTAAGAATTCATTTTTTCTCAACTTATAATTCCTATCAATAATATCTCAAACTAATCCAATAGTAATCATTCATTAAAGATTCAACTAAAAGAACATCAAAGTTTCAAACATTCTAAGTTGAGTATTTAATCATGAAAAACATAGGCATCTTCTCTCATTTAAGTAGTTACCATCGATTATAAATCTCACAGAGTTTAACATCCTCACTAAAGATTCACTCAAATTACTCGAAGTGTTTAAGGACAATGAAATTAGCACTCATTAGTCAATATGAAAAGTCATTACCATAGGCTTGCATGAAAATCAAATCTCCACCACTATAAATTGAGATGATACATCAATTAAAAGGTCTTTAGAGGGTTGTAACAAGGCTTGGTTAGGGGGTGTGGTCACAAGCTGAAAGAAAAGGTTAGAATCGAGATTGAATTAAAAAATTATTTAACTAGAAAAATATTTAATCATCACTTACTTACAACAGAGCTTCTTCTCCGAATATGGAATTTAAATACTTAAGCTCAAAAATAAAAGATTTCTACTACTAATATGTATACATTTTTTTTAAGAACAAGTCAAATAACATAGACTAACTATTAAGAACAAGACATAGCTAAGCAATTTATTCAAATCAAATCTCAACAAAAATAGGGATCAAATTAATTGAGGGGATTTTAACAATAATGAGGTAAGGGTTAATATTAAGGGTAATACAAGGAATGGCTTGTTATGCTTAAAGGGGTTGACTAAGGGTTAATCGTGGAGGTAGGCTTTTCATAGCATGAGTGGGTTAATCCTAAGTGCCTCTATCATCTTGACATATCAAATCAAATGGTGTGGTCTTGACATGCATAATCAAGCAAGTTCTAGAAGAATAATTCGATATTGACACACTCAAAGCAATAATAAAAAGTGAGTATGAAAGAATTAATAGATGCTCTTGAAGGCTCAAGATCTCACAAAAAATTATGGCTTTTTGATGTTTACACTTGTGGATTTCAATTCAAGATAATACCTAAACTTAGGGAAACAACCTAAAATTTTAAATTCTTAAAAATCAACTTATCATGCTTAATTCTCTAATGTCTTAAGGTTTAAATAATCAATGCATGAATGCCTATGTTTTAATTCAAAATATATCAATAAAAATCATAAATCAATCAAAATTCATCCTAAACATGATATGAGAGCTTTACAGGAGACCAAGGCAACATTCAGGGATTTTTCTGATAATGAAATGAATACCCCCCCACACTTAAGATGTACATTGCCTTCAATGTACAAAGATAAAGTTAGTGGCAATTATAGATATAATATCATAAGATAGGGAGAGCAGTGAAACTTCCTGAGTGTTAAATGAATGAACTCCTTAGTTTGGAGTTATGTAGAGTAGAGGAGGATACTCCGGTGGTGATAGAGGTTGGGTTCCACAAGTGCTGCGCCAAAAAAATATTATATCTTGTGATCGAGCAGTGCATGACAGTCGTGGAGAACCTTTTCCAATAGAGTTTGAAGTTTCTAAATGATTGTGAGATGTGTAGCTCTATATAACTGTGATAAAATCAGGAACTTTTTAGGGGATATAGGGAAGAAAAATTATTCATAAAGAATTAACCGAGATCAAAATTTGTTTATAAAACCTAAATATAAAGTAGTAGCGAAAATGAAATAATATTAAAAGTTAAAAGTGAAATTAATAAAAACATAAAATAAAAATAAAAATAAAGATAAGATAAAATTAAATATCATTATCGCCGGATGGTTCTCGAGGTGGTGGTGGCGATGAGATATGAAAGTGCTGACAAATCTGCTGTAGAGTAGCATCAATGTTATCAAATTGCTGAAAACACTGCTGCTCGAATCGAGTGAGGCACTCAGAAATGTCAGCATATGAAGTCGCCGCATGAACTGGATGATGGGAGCATGGTGGCTAATATGGTGGGTCCTCGTGCTATGGAGGGACATCATTCGATGACCCCATTCTAATGTCGCTCCGTCTGATGGCGGATGGCAAGGGCTATGAAGTAGGCGGGGTCGAAGGCGTGCCCGTGCGACACACACCATAAGTAGTAGACGTCGTGAGTGTTGATGACGCCGGTGCTCTCTCTCCTCCCTGTCAGAGTATGAGCTAAAATAGAGTGTAAGTACCTTAAGGAGGGAGGGAGAGCTGATGCCTTGGAGCGACTGGGGTCGTAAGTGGCCGAGCGAGGGACGAGGGCGCTCCAGCACTTCAAGGAAGAGTAATGGATGTGGCGGTTGAGGGTATCAAGGTCGTTCTCCTCCTGAAATTCCTCCGTGTAAAGGCCCAGTGCTGAACCAAACTCTGGAACGCTCAATTGGTGGACTAGACCGCCAAGGCGAAATTGGACCGTGCCTGGATCATCATAGTTGGTCATTACGGTCTGAAGATAGAATGGCGAGCATAGTTCTATCGTGAGCTCGAGATACATCGGCTTGACGATCTCAAAGAAGAGGTTTCATGGGTCGGTGGTAAGAAGGGCCCGAATCGCATCAGCCAATTAGACTTGTTCTAGTGTAGCCCAGTCGATGTAGCGACCCGCAATTAAAGGTCGGGCCCGGAGTATTTGGAAAAGTTCTTCATGGGGCCCAATGGGGAACTGCAGGAAAGGGTGACGAATTTTAGCGGTAGGACCCGAGGAAGATGACACTCCCTTCCTTTTCTTCGAAGCGGGGACGGCGGCTTTCTTTCCTCATGAAGATGACATGGTATACCTGCAATCAAAACCATTAATTCGTCTTGATGAATGATCTAGGTAAAACGAAAACAAATTTAAAAAAGTCATAAATAATTTCAGCCACAACTACTAACGCTAACAAACTTAACCAAACTAATGGCATACTTTTTGTGGCATTGGCATGGTAGTAACATGAATAAAAATGGCAAAGAACTTTATGGAATGTAGCATATTTTATGGATGAAAAATGTCAACACAAAAGGCATGAGTATTTCTATTATCCTGACCACGAATATTTACTTTAAACTAGTCAAATGGGGCAGAGAAATCATGTAATGAGTAAAAACTTCAACACGAAAAAGATGATAACTACTCTAGATAATGAATTTTAAGTTATAGAAAGATGAAACTAACATGCAAAATGCAGATTACTATGATGAATAACATTAGAAATCTATGAAATAAAAGAGAAAAGAGTAAACAAACGCTAGAAAGAGGGGAATGGGCGTCAAAAATGGTGTTGGAATCGGCGCACGGGCGTGGCAGGGAGGTCGTGTGGACTTGCAGCGGCTAAGGTTAGGGATTTTGGGTGAAGAAGACAATGAATAGTGTAGGGTATTTATAGATTTTGGGGCACACGGCCAGGGGACACGCCAGTGTGCCCCAATTTTAGCCCGTATGTTTCGCATTTTTCCCAATTTCGGTGCGTCTAAAATTTGCCCTACACCTGTGTACCTTGGGCGTGTTGGTGTGCACGGCCGTGTCTGGCTTCGTTCGCTTCTCCCACGCTCGTGTATGTATGCCCACGGTCGTGTTAATTTAACAGGTTCGACCACAAGTGCTAGACACAGGCGTGTCGCATGGCCGTGCTATTTTCTCAGGTTCTCCCACGGTTCAATGCCACGGGCGTGTCACATGCCCGTGTTGTTTTGGCAGCATCGCCCAGCCCGGCCGTGGTTATTTATCGCAGCTCGTGTTTGGGAAAAATCTTTGCCCTGTTTCCACACGGTCCTAAGCATGCCCGTGTGCTTGGCCGTGTGAGTGTGGTAAACCTGTATTCAATAGTTCCGTTAGTAAGTCAAGTGTTAAACACTAGAATTTAAAGAAGTTAATACCGTTAGTACTCAGGTTGCCTCCCGAGAAGTGCTTATTTATAGTCTAAGCTCAACTTACCTCTCCATTGAATGGTCATGGTGGTTCGAGGAGTTTATACTCCTCATTCCTGCTATCAATCTCATCAAAATAAGGTTTTAGGCGGGTATTGTTTACCTTAAAAGTGCCAAACTTGGGATGACTTACCTCGACTGTATCGAATGGGAAAATGCTAAGTGCCGTGAGAGGGATTTCTTCATTTGGTTTGACAGTGACAATGTGAGGATCTGCGGCATCTAATAAAACTTTATCTCCAACCTTAAGTTGATTTGGTGAAGTATTGAACTCGTTCTGGCGTAGTTTTGGTTTAACGTGTGTTCTCGGTTTATGTGTCTGCCATTCATCTAGCTCCTCGATTTGTAGCCTTCGTTCTTCATGAATAGGTCCTCTATTGTTGCTTGAACACGGTTATGTACTTCCTTCAAACTCATTTCCTGCAAAGTAGGTTGTACCATATTATTAGTTTTAGTAGAATGGTTTATACAATCACCTTCGATTTTCGATGTGTTGCTAGAATTGCAAGCTTGAAGGGTGATTGTTTCATCTCCTGCACGAAGTGTGAGTTCACATGTGCCAACATCAATAATTGTTCTAGCAGTTGTTAAAAAATGGCCTTCCTAAAATCAAAGGAGTGTTGCTATCCTCCTCTATGTCTAGAACAACGAAGTCAATGGGAAATATAAATTTATCAATTTTAACTAGCACATCTTCAATAATACCCCTAGGAAATCTGATAGTTTTATCTGCTAATTGAATGCTCATCCTAGTCTGTCGGGTTTCCCAAGACCTAGTTGTAATACCCCGAAAATTTTTATAGCAAAATATAATCCGTGATATAGTAAAATAAGGAAATAAAGTGACAAAAAGGGAGTTTTGAGTTATGTCAATATTGGGAAGTATATTATGACATATTGATTCAAGAAAGGATTAAATTATAAAAGTGAGAAAAGTTTTGTGGCCCAAGAGTAAATACTCAAGAGAGAAAGATAGCAAGGAGATGATAGGGAGCAAGAATATCAAGTTGGATTCAAGAAATAGAAGCTGGGGGAGAGAGAAAATCAAGTTAAAGATTGGTATCAAGAGAACAAGGTAAGTACATCAAGATTTCAATATGTTTTTAAGTTTGTTATTATTAACAAAGCATGGAAATAATGTTATAGTAGAGTTTTCTTACATAAGGTCCTATGTTCTTGATATGTTAGTGAAGAGAAAATAAGAGAAAGTGATGAGAAATGGTGTAGAAAAAGAAAATAAGGGTGTTATAACATGGTAATTAATATCTTGCACTAAAACAGTTATGGACAGCAGTAGTAGTCTAACTTTGAAAAATCACCATAAATTTCGAATTAGAATATGAACAAAATATTTAATTAAAGCTTATTGAGTGCAGTTTCTCATAGAAGAAACAGTGTAAGCAATGGATTTGTAAATTTTGAGATATAATGAATTTTGTGAGACAAGGTCAGAATGAATTCGGGTTCCCCTATTTAGAATTTGAAAAATAATAAAAAAATGAATAAAAGTAATTAGGGGCTTAAATTTATTTGTATAGAATCCTGAATAAGTCTAGTTTTAATAGAAACAAACTAGAACATCATTTGAATTCTTTACAAGGAGATAATTAATTTTTAGTGAAGAAGGGTCAGAACTGTCAGAAGCAGAACAGGGGTGACTTTAATGAATAAACTGTACTAATTGGCTAAACCAAAAATTCTGAAAATTTTATGGTAAGAATATATGTGAGTCTAGTTTCAGGTAAAATTTAAAGATCTTAATTTGGAGTTCTGTAACTCAAGAAATAAATAATTTAGTGACTATGACTCAAATGGACAGCTTTGAATATATATATAAGTAAATAGTGAAATTATTGATAATGTTAATTATAAGCATATTATATAAATTTAAGGATGTGGAATGGAGAGGAGGAGAAGGAAAATATATATGAATATTCAGCAAACATGGCTAATTTGCATGTTTTAGGCTTAAGGACTAAATTGAATAAAAGTAAAACTCTATGGGCAATTTTGTAAAAATGTCAAAAATGACCAAATTGCATGAAATGGATTAATTTTATTATTTAAATTACAAAATTGAATGAAATTATTAATTTAGTTCAAGATAGGGGGAAAACATGTTTTAGGGATTAAATTGAAAAGTGTTGAAATTATGGAAAAATTCTGATATATTTTACAGAATTCATGGATTGTTATCAATATGTATGAGAATAATAGCTGGAAATAAGGATAAATTGCAAGAATTATATTTTCCAGCCCCTAAGGATGAAATCGTCATTAATTAAAAGTTTAGGGGCAAAATGGTAACTTTTCCTAGAGCATTAATTAAATGCATTAGAATATGAAATGAATGAAAATGATGATCAAATTTATTTATAAAGATCCAGACGACTCAAATATGAGACTTGACCGTGAAAAAAAAAAGATATCGGATTAATGAAATTATAAACACAAATAAGCAATGAGGTAAGTTCGTGTAACTTGAATTATATTTTTAAATACTTGAAATGTATGTTATTGATGTGAAAATGATTTGAATATTCATTGTATGAAAATTGATGAAACATTGATATATTTGATATAAAGGGGAAGAAATCCCGGTTGAATGAAAGGAAAATTCGATGGATCTCGAAAAAGAATTGTGGTAAAAAGGATCTAGCCCGGACGGGTGATCCTATCCGATATAGCCCTCCCGAAGAATATGTGGAAAATGGATTTAGCCCGGACGGGTAATCCGAATTAGGGTCTGAATTTAGCTGGGTGGTAATTCAGATCCAAGCTCATTAGAGTAATTGTCGTTGTTGGGATTTAGCCTCGGGTGGTAATCCCGACAATACTCTATGAGCTTATATTACTGAGGATTTAGCCTGGTGGTAATCCCACTTTGTGAGGATGAGGTTCATGGGAGTGTGCTCTCGATATGAAATGTGTAAGACCATGGTTGAAAGATACCATGGCAACCTTTGATATGAAATGTGTAAGACCATGGTTGAAAGATACCATGGCAACGTAACATGAAAAGAATAAGACCATGGTTGAAAGATACCATGGCAACATGACAGAAAATGAGTAAGACCATAGTTGAAAGACACTATGGCATCATGTCAAAGATAAATAAGACCGTGGATGGGAGACACTATGATATCTATTGAAAAATTGATATTCAGGTAATACGTATTAGATGACGAATGGTTACATAAAATGGTTGTGTGAAATGTTTACAAGAACTGGTCATATGGAAATATATGTACAAAAAAGTTGTATGAAATAATTATGAAGATAGATAAACAAAATAAGAATAAGTACATAGAATATAATTTATGTTAAGTTTGATATAAACTTTACCGGAATAAATATACTTAAAATATATGAAAATGATGAAGCATGAAATATTGATATAATGAAATGATTGATATATACTTATAAAGAAACTGTAATAGAATAATATGTTTCATGACATGTACATATATAATTATCTTTGATACGTTGATACAAGGAAATTATGTAAGTAAAGACAATTATTAAACTCAAGTGTGACATGTCGAGAAAATAAGTATATCAATGTTGAATTTATATGAAATATATGCAAGTATACTAACAATGATGTGGCTTGACACTTAGACAAATGATAAGCTATTAATTGAATGGTAACATTTTTAATTACAAGACGCATTGAAATGGTAAGTACTTAGATGAAAATAAAATTTAAGATTTTGCGAAAATTTTTTTATGATTTCGATTTAATTCCGGTTGGTTTTTAATGTATGTTTGGGGCTTCGAGGGTCCAATTAAGAGACGTTATGATTATTTTCAAAATATGAATAATAAATGACTCAGAATTATCAGTAAACTCCGGTAATGCCTCGTACCTATTCCGGCAATGGATACGGGTAGGGGTGTTACATTTAGTGGTATCAGAGCTACGATTTAGTCGGTTCTCGGACCAAACGTAGTATATGTGAAGTCTAAAAATACATGTCATTATAATATGTGATAAGTATGATATCTCCCGACTCTGATGAGATTTGTTTTACTTATAAAATGAGATGCTTTCTAACCCAAGATAATTCTGATAATACTAAAAACGATACTTAAGAATATGAGTAAAAATTTGATTAGAATGAATCGAAATTCAGAAAGGCATGAATAAATACATGTTGATGATGAATGTTATGCGTATTATTAAAAGTAAATTATATTACTACATGAAATATTGTACTGATGCCTAAATTGCAAAATATTTAAAAGTAGTATATGAAGTACAATAAGGATTATTAGTAAATTATGGATGAATTGAATAGTAAATTTTGAAAAATATTTCATGTATTAAAGGTAAAGAAGACATAAATAAACGGATTATTGGCACAAGGATTAAATTATAAAGCATGTAAAAGTATTATATAAAGGTGTAAAAGTGATATGCGTGCATGAAATAATTTGCCCAAGTAGACAAAATTAGAACTACTAGGATATTAAGGGACCTCAGCATGCTCTCTGATTACTAGCACGTTAGTGTTCTCTGATTATTAGCACATTCAGCACATTCGTACTCTCTATATAGCACTTTAGTGTTCTCTGTTTAATAATGCATAATAATGCACCTCTGTATAAGTCCCGTATATCCGAAGTGTTCTATCTAGTCTACTGGGCATCTGCTAAGTAAAAAGTAAACAATTTTCGTTACGAGGTAAATGATTATTTCTGAGTAAAAATGTTAGTTATGATGAACCAGAACTCGTAAAAGTACGAATAAATGTTTTATAGTACTTGAGAATGATAAATGTTATATGAGTAAATATATGACAATTAAATTATGAGACTTTACGATCTATACCCCTTTACTAGTACAATTATATGCAATGAAATTCATGAGATTTATATTGATTAAGTTCAGAAGTGAAAAGTGAAAAGTTCAATGGTTGAACAATTGATAATATAGTCGGAATTGAGAATGGTTAATAGGTAAAGATGGGTTCTGAATAGATACATCAAAATTTTTCTGAAAACTAGCTGGGATATACAATACCACTGTTAAATAAAGAAATTAATTATAGGAAAATTGATTTGTTCAAATATGATATTTACAGAATGGTTAACTGAAAATTCCTTCCCAATTAGTTTCTTCAGTGAACTGAATGATGTGAAACTATTGATGACTTTACTAGTCAATGGATTAGTAAATAAATTAAATATTTGAATATAGCTGTTATAAATAAGTATAATACAGAAAAAATTTTTGAGGATTTTATACGGGTATTTTATATGTACTGATATTTTCAGAAGTATATACAACTGTTCATGTTTGGATGCTATAATCAATATATGGAAAGGTTGGATAAATCTTTGCCCTGTTTCCACACGGTCCTAAGCACGCCCGTGTGCTTGGCCGTGTGAGTGTGGTAAACCTGTATTCAATAGTTCCGTTAGTAAGTCAGGTGTTAAACACTAGAATTTAAAGAAGTTAATACCGTTAGTACTCAGGTTGCCTCCCGAGAAGCGCTTATTTATAGTCTAAGCTCAACTTACCTCTCCATTGAATGGTCATGGTGGTTCGAGGAGTTTATACTCCTCATTCCTGCTATCAATCTCATCAAAATAAGGTTTTAGGCGGGTATTGTTTACCTTAAAAGTGCCGAACTTGGGATGACTTACCTCGACTGTACCGAATGGGAAAATGCTAAGTGCCGTGAGAGGGATTTCTTCATTTGGTTTGACAGTGACAATGTGAGGATCTGCGGCATCTAATAAAACTTTATCTCCAACCTTAAGTTGATTTGGTGAAGTATTGAACTCGTTCTGGCGTAGTTTTGGTTTAACGTGTGTTCTCGGTTTATGTGTCCGCCATTCATCTAGCTCCTCGATTTGTAGCCTTCGTTCTTCATGAATAGGTCCTCTATTGTTGCTTGAACACGGTTATGTACTTCCTTCAAACTCATTTCCTGCAAAGTAGGTTGCACCATATTATCAGTTTTAGTAGAATGGTTTATACAATCACCTTCGATTTTCGATGTGTTGCTAGAATTGCAAGCTTGAAGGGTGATTGTTTCATCTCCTGCATGAAGTGTGAGTTCACATATGCCAACATCAATAATTGTTCTAGCAGTTGCTAAAAAATGGCCTTCCTAAAATCAAAGGAGTGTTGCTATCCTCCTCTATGTCTAGAACAACGAAGTCAACGGGAAATATAAATTTATCAATTTTAACTAGCACATCTTCAATAATACCCCTAGGAAATCTGATAGTTTTATCTGCTAATTGAATGCTCATCCTAGTCTGTTTGGGTTTCCCAAGACCTAGTTGTAATACCCCAAAATTTTTATAGCAAAATATAATCCGTGATATAGTAAAATAAGGAAATAAAGTGACAAAAAGGGAATTTTGAGTTATGTCAATATTGGGAAGTATATTATGACATACTGATTCAAGAAAGGATTAAATTGTAAAAGTGAGAAAAGTTTTGTGGCCCAAGAGTAAATACTCAAGAGAGAAAGATAGCAAGGAGATGGTGGGGAGCAAGAATATCAAGTTGGATTCAAGAAATAGAAGCTGGAGGAGAGAGAAAATCAAGTTAAAGATTGGTATCAAGAGAACAAGGTAAGTACATCAAGATTTCAATATGTTTTTAAGTTTGTTATTATTAACAAAGCATGGAAATAATGTTATAGTAGAGTTTTCTTACATAAGGTCCTATGTTCTTGATATGTTAGTGAAGAGAAAATAAGAGAAAGTGATGAGAAATGGTGTAGAAAAAGAAAATAAGGGTGTTATAACATGGTAATTAATATCTTGCACTAAAACAGTTATGGACAGCAGCAGTAGTCTAACTTTGAAAAATAACCATAAATTGTATAAATCGAATTAGAAGATGAAAAAAATATGGAATTAAAGCTTATTGAGTCTAGTTTCTCATAGAAGAAACAATGTAAGCAATGGATTTGTAAATTTTTAGATATAATAAATTTTGTGAGACAAGCTCAGAATGAATTTGGGTTCCCATGTTCAGAATTTGAAAAATAATAAAAAAATTAAGAAAAATAATTAGGGGCTTAAATTTATATGAATAGAATCCTGAATGAGTCTAGTTTTAATATAAACAAACTAGAACATAATTTGACTTCTGTACAAGGAGACAATTAATTTTTAGTGAAGAAGGGTCAGAACTGTCAGACAGCAGAACATGGGTGACTTTAATGAATAAACTGTACTAATTGGCTAAACCAAAAATTCTGAAAATTTTATGGTAAGAATATATGTGAGTTTAGTTTCAGCTAAAATTTACAGATCTTAATTTGGAGTCCTGTAACTCAAGAAATAAATAATCTAGTGACTATGACTCAAATGGACAGCTTTGAATATACATATAAGTAAATAGTGAAATTATTGATAATGTTACTTATAAGAATATTATATAAATTTAAGGATGTGGAATGGAGAGGAGGAGGAGGAAAATATATATATGAATATTCAGCAAGCATGGCTAATTTGCATGTTTTAGGCTTAAGGACTAAATTGAATAAAAGTAAAACTTTATGGGTAATTTTGTAAAAATGTCAAAAATGACCAAATTGCATGAAATGAATTAATTTTATTATTTAAATTACAAAATTGAATGAAATTATTAATTTAGTTCAAGATAGGGGGAAAACATGTTTTAGGGATTAAATTGAAAAGTGTTAAAATTATAGAAAAATTCTGATATTTTACAGAATTCATGGATTGTTATCAATATGTATGAGAATAATAGCTGGAAATAAGGATTAAATTGCAAGAATTTTATTTTCTTGACCCTAAGAATGAAATCGTCATTAATTAAAAGTTTAGGGGCAAAATGGTAATTTTTCCTAGAGCATTAATTAAATGCATTAGACTATGAAATGAATGAAAATAATGATCAAATTTATTTATAAAGATCCAGACGACTCAAATATGAGACTTAATCGTGGAAAAGAAAAGATATCGGATTAATGAAATTATAAACACAAACAAGCAATGAGGTAAGTTCATGTAACTTGAATTATATTCTTAAATGCTTGAAATGCATGTTTTTTATATGAATATGATTTGAATGTTCATTATATGGAAATTCATGAAACATTGATATATTTGATAAAATGGGAAGAAAATCCCGGTTGAATGAAAGGAAAATTCGATGGATCTCTGAAAAGGAATTGACGGTAAAAAAGATCTAGCCCGGATGGGTGATCCTATCCTGATATAGCCCTCCCGAGGAATATGTGGAAAAATGGATTTAGCTTGGACGGGTAATCCAAATTAAGGTGCGAATTTAGCCTGGGTGGTAATTCAGATCCAAGCTCATTAGAGTAATTGTCGTTGCGAGGATTTAGCCTGGATTGGTAATCCCGACAATACTCTATGAGTTTATATTACAGGGGATTTAGCCTGGACTGGTAATCCCACTGTAAGGATGAGGTTCGCGGGAGTGTGCTCTCTACGATATGAAATGTGTAAGACCATGGTTGAAAGATACCATGGCAACTTTGATATGAAATGTGTAAGACCATGATTGAAAAGATACCATGGCAGCTTTGATATGAAAAATGTGTAAGACCATGGTTGTGGATACCATGGCAACGTGATATGAAACGAATAAGACCATGGTTGAAAGATACCATGGCAACATGACGGGAAATGAATAAGACCATGGTTGAAAGATACCATGGCAACGTAACATGAAAAGAATAAGACCATGGTTGAAAGATACCATGGCAACATGACAGAAAATGAGTAAGACCATAGTTGAAAGACACTATGGCATCATGTCAAAGATAAAATAAGACTGTGGATGGGAGACGCTATGATATCTATTGAACAATTGATATTCAGGTAATACGTATTAGATGACGAATGGTTACATAAAATGGTTGTGTGAAATGTTTACAAGAACTGGTCATATGGAAATATATGTACAAAATAGTTGTATGAAATAATTATGAAGATAGATATACAAAATAAGAATAAGTACATGGAATATAATTTATGTTAAGTTTGGTATAAACTTCACCGGAATAAATATACTTAAAATATATGGAAATGATGAAGCATGAAATATTGATATAATGAAATGATTGATATATACTTATAAAGAAACGGTAATAGAATAATATGTTTCATGACATATATAATTATCTTTGATACGTTGATACAAGGAAATTATGTAAGTAAAGACAATTATTAAACTCAAGTGTGACATGTCGAGAAAATAAGTATATCAATGTTGAATTTATATGAAATATATGCAAGTATACTAACAATGAGGTGGCTTGACACTTAGACAAAGGACAAGCTATTGATTGGATGGTAACCTGTTTAATTACAAGAAGCATTGAAATGGTAAGTACTTAGATGAAAATAAAATTTAAGATTTTGCAAAATTTTTTCTATGATCCCGATTTAATTTCGGTTGGTTTTTAATGTATGTTTGGGGCTTCAAGGGCCCAATAAAGAGACGTTATGATTATTTTCAAAATATGAATAATAAATGACTCAGAATTATCAGTAAACTCCGGTAATGCCTCGTACCTATTCCGGTAATGGATACGGGTAAGGGTGCTACACTAGTTGCTTAAACATTTTGTAAGGCATGACGTTAATGCTAGCCCCTAAATCAGCTAATGCATTATTAACATCTAAACTACCAGTTAAGCAAGGAATTGTAAAACTCCCTGGATCTTTTAATTTGTTGGGTAGCTTATTCTGTAGAATAGCTGAGTAAACTGCGTTTAGCTCCACATGCGACGCCTCGTCTAATTTCTGCTTATTTGCTAAAAGCTCTTTTAGAAATTTCATTGCGTTCAGCATCTGCAATAGATCTTCAATAAACGGTAAGTTAATATGTAATTTTTTTAAGAGTTTAAGGAATTTACCAAATTGTTCATCTGAGCGGTCTTTCCTTGTCGCTTTGGGATATGGCATACGAGGTTTATATTCTACACTTACCGTTTTGTTGTCATTATGACCTACCTCATCTTTACCTTTTCTCACCACAGTTTCTTACCTCGGTTCTGGTTTAGGCTCAACGAATCCTTCTTCACCTTGAACGTTAATCGCGTTGAGCTGTTCCCTCGGGTTAGGTTCAGTGTTACTAGGCAAGCTACCTTGTGGTCATTCGAAAATTAATTTGGACAACTGGCCTATCTGAGTTTCGAGCCCTTGGATCGACACTTGTTGATTTTTAAGTGCCGTCTCGGTATTCTGGAAACGAGTTTCTGATACCGAGATAAATTTGGATAGCATCTCCTCAAGTTTCGGCTTTTTCTCTTGTTGGTAAAGTGGTTGTTGGAAGCCTGAGGGTGGTGGTGGTCTCTGATTTCCTTGACCTCCTCATGAGAAGTTTGGGTGATTCCTCCAACCTACGTTATAAGTATTGCTATAAGGATTATTTTGAGATCGAGGATTATTACCCATGTAATTTAATTGCTCATTCTCCATGTTGTGGCCATAGGGTTGATACTCTGAATTGCTTGATCCACCTCCACTTACTTCACATTGCATTACTGGATGAACCTGCGTAGAACCAAGTAAACCATCAATCTTTTTATTTAGAAGTTCTACTTGATTTGACAGCATAGTAACCGTATCGACATTATAAACGCCTGCTGTTTTGGTTAGCTTAGTCCTCATAACTTGCCACTGATAATTATTTAGTGACATCTCCTCAATAAATTCGTAAGCCTCTTCAGGTGTTTTGTTGTTGATAGTTCCACCAGTGGCTGCGTCAATCATCTACCTTGTCGAGGGATTCACACCATTGTAGAACGTTTAAACTTGCAGCCATAGAGGTAACCTATGGTGAGGGCACCTTCGCAGTAGGTCCTTGTATCTCTCCCATGCATCGTAAAGTGTTTCTAAATCCATCTGCACAAAAGAAGAGATATCATTACGTAATTTGGCCATCTTAGCCAGCGAAAAATATTTTAATAAAAACTTTTTGGTCATTTGTTCCCAAGTAGTGGTTGACCCTCGTGGTAATGAGTTCAACCAATGTTTAGCTTTGTTCCTCAACCAAAAAGGGAATAATCGAAGATGAATGGCATAACCAGAAACGCCATTAATTTTAAATGTGTCGCAAAACTCTAGAAAATTTGCCAAGTGAGTGTTGGGGTCTTCATCCTGCAAATCATCAAACTGAACAAATTGCTGTATCATTTGAATTGTGTTAGGTTTCAGTTCAAAATTATTTGCAGCAATAGTAGGCCTAACTATACTTGACTCAGTTCCTGTTAAATTAGGTTTAGCATAATCATACATAGTACGAGGAGCAGGATTCTGATTTGCTAGATCAACGGGTATCGCAGGAGGTAGCTGATTTTCCTGGTTTTCAGCCATCTCCTCGGTTGTAGTTGAGATATCGTCATCTTGCTCTTCCTCTGTGTATCTTAGGCTTCGCCTTATTTCTCGTCGGTTTCTAGGAGCGGTCGATCGATTTCTTCGTCAAAAAGTAATAGTCCCGACGGGTTTCTTCTAGTCATAAACTATAAGAACCTGCCAGAAGAAAGAAAAAGAAAATTTAGTAAATAAAAATAAAAACAAAAACAAAATTAAATTGCAGTAAAAGTAAATGGCTAAAGTAATAAAAATTTAGTGTTCCTAATATTTTAGTTCCCTGGCAACGGTGCCAAAAACTTGATCGTGATTTTTCGTGATAAGTTTTATAAATTTATAATTAATTGTTCTTGAAACTAACTATTATCACGATGTAGGCAAGTGCACCTATCGAACAGTAGTATAGCTTTAGCAAAAACCGGATTGTCAAACCCAAAGGAACTAAAAGTACTAGTAATGACTGTCTTTTTATTATCTAGCTTGAGAATAATGGGGTTTGTTTTTATTAACTAATTAATTAAACTAAGTTACCACAGAAAATAGAGTTGGGGAATTACTTTTGGAAAAACGATTGAATTAAGACATTACCTAAGGAAAAATCCACCTAGACTTCACTTGTTATTTTGGCTCCGAATCGGACGATTTATTCATTTAACTTGTTCCGTATAAATCCCTAAGTTATGTTATTATCCCTATTCAAGACTAATAACGTCTAACCTTAGATTGAATAATTGAAATTTCTTTCTAATTAACACCCTAGGGTTGTATTAACTCAATCTATGGATCCCCTTATTAGGTTTCACCCTAATCCGGTAAAATCTTGTCACCCTATCTCTTGGCGCGCAATCAACTCCGCTTAATTATGACAAAGTCACTTTTAGACAGGGACTATTCATCCTCTAACTAAGAGCATTAACTTGAATCAATATCCTGAAATACCAAAACAAGAATTAAGAACACATAATTAAGAACAAGTCAAATATTTATCATACAATTCAGAAAATAATAACAAGATTCGTCTTAGGTTTCATTCCCCTTAGGTATCTAGGGGTTTTAGTTCATAATTAAATAGGAAAACATCTCAGAAGAATAAAGAATACAAAACATAAATAAAACCCAAAACTCCTGAAGGGAAATTGAGGAGAGATCTTCAGTCTTGATGATGAATCCGGCTTCTGAGATGGATCAATCGGCTTCCTTGGAGTAATTCCTTGCTCCCTATTCTCCGTCTCCCTTTTTGTCCTCCTCTAGGGTGTTTAAATAGGCTTTAGAATGCCTAAAAGCCCTCAAACTTGCCCTTTTCCGAATAGAACTTAGCTAGGGCTCGGCAGGGACACGTCCGTGTGAGATTACTTCAGGCCGTGGTCGAGGCTGAGAGATCCACACACCCGTGCTGAGGTTGTTTTAGGCCGTGGTCGAGCCTGTTAGAATGGCACGGGCGTGTGTTCTACCCGTGTGAGGAAGTTCAGGCCATGGCTTTTCCCACGTCGGCCCATTTTCTTCGTTTTTGGCTCGTTTCTTGTTCTTTTCGCTCTTTTATGCTCACCTAAGTATAAAACATGAAATTAAAGGATTAGGAGCACCAAATTCACCAAATCTAAGGATAATTCATTCATAAATGTGTTAAGCATGGGATAAAAATATGTATAAATTACGGTTTATCAACTGTGTACTCTTTTTCCCTTGTTAGGTTTTTATCTCATAGGGTTTTTCCTAATAAGGTTTTAATGAGGCACATTATCTACCAATGGACATCCAAGGGGGAGTGTTATGAATATTTTATTAAGTGGATATCCATCAGATCAAGATAAAGTTTTGGTATACTTTAAATTCTAATAGTTATTAGAATTAGACCTCTACTTCTTTTATACTTCTTATGCCTATAAATAGAAACTCTGATGAAGCATTGTAACCACTCCTTTTGATCAATAAAGTACATTCTCTGTTGCTTTCATATTTTCTTTGTTCTTTATTCTCCCCCCTCTCTTTATTTTATAACAAAAATAAAATTATAAAGGGGTTTTTAGGTTGGATTTTAAAATCTGGACTAATTTTCTCTTAAAAACTTACAAGTTTGACTCTTTTACAAATTAGTCCAATTTTTAAAATTGAATGTCTTTAAAACTTTTTTTCAATAATTGATTTAATTTTCTAAAAACTATAGTAAAAAGTATTACCAATATGCCATGTTACAAAATTCTAAACATTCTAAGGCTAAAATTTCTAAAATATCCCTAAAACTCTTAGGCCATATTTTGAGGTGTTACACTAAAACTTTCTTCCTTTTCTTCTTCTCTTCAACAGGAAAAAAGTTTCAATAAAAAATCAAGCACTTCAAATTTACAGATTTTGCATCGGGGATGGGGTATATATAGTAGGTGGTGTCACCTGACAGTGTGACAACACCAATTAAAAAAGATTTTTTTAAAAAATTCACTGGTGTCACCTGACAGACCGACGATACCCATTAAAATATTTCCCTAACAGCCATTAGTGTTGCCTGACACGATGACGACACCAAATTTTTTTCTTCTTTTGTCACTGACAGAACATTTAAAAAAAATTGACGGTGCTGCCTGACAGATCGACGACACCCATTAAAAAATTATTTTTTTTCCATCGTGAATACTCATATTTTTCATGGGTATTTTGAAAAATATATATGGGTGATGCCTGACATATTGGTGGTTTTTGTTTCCAAATTGATGATTAAATAATGATTAAGGAAAAAAAGGTTGATGCCGTCGATTAGTCAAGCAACAACAACATCTAACAAATGAATCATTTTCATATATAATTTTTCTTCCAAATCATATCCGTAATTAATTAATATTTTATAATTATTTTTATAAGAAAACCCTAAGAAGAAGGAAAACACAACTAACCCAATTTCAAGATAGACCCCTCAACTACCAAATCTGTTGATTTTGGTGAGTTAAGCTAAGTCAAGTAGTAGAGAATGTTATTTTTTTAATACAATTAACGCGATTCGAACTCAAATTAAAATTAAATTGAGATGATGAATCAAAATCAAAATTGAAAGGATATAAGATATTTTAATGTTACTGAATAATTATTATAGAGATGTGTGATAAGGCGCACATTTGGTATTTTATAAAATAAATATATTTGATCACCTGCTTCTAAACTTTCACAACATAATTATATTATATATAAAAAATATATTGATTTGATAAAATACAAAATCTTTTTAAAAGTATTTTTTTCACGTGGCCTTTCCAGGCCCCAAGTCAGTCGAAGGTTATAAAACAAAACAAATTTGATTCATAAGAGGTGGAGTCCTTTTCCCTGCAAAACGATTAAAACACACCGACAAGAAAATCAAAACTCCTCTGAAAATGGCTCTCTCTTGCAACAGCACCCTTTTCCCAAAACCCTTCTTTACCTCTTGTTCTTCTCAGACTCAGGGGACCCACTTCTCCAATCTCCCACAACCCACCAAGCAAGACCCCATTTTCAAAATCAAAGGACCTTCAACTCTCTCAGGCCACATTACCATAAGTGGCTCAAAAAACGCTTCTTTACCTCTCTTAGCAGCTACTCTCTGCTGCTCAGGCACTTCCCTTCTCCACAACCTTCCCAATGTCGCTGATATCCAAGCCATGGCTTCCATCTTGAGCTCTTTGGGTGCTAAAGTTGATGCCTTTGATGGGAAAATGATGGTTAACAGCGATGGGGTTGGCAAAGTGGAGGTTGATTTGGAGGAAATGAAGAAGATTAGAGGTGGGTTTTTTGTTATAGGGCCACTGGTGGCCAGGTTTGGTGAAGCTGTTGTGGCCTTGCCCGGTGGCTGTAATATTGGAAAAAGGCCTGTAGATCTCCATCTTCATGGGTTAAGGGCTCTCGGTGCTGTTGTTGAACTGAGGCAAGTTGTACCTATAAATTCACCTTTTATTTTCTTAGTGGGATCTTTGCTGTCTTAAATGAGTAGATGAGCTTGCTCTGCAATGTTACAGGGATGGGAAAGTGTGGGCACGTGCCGCAAATGGCAGAGGATTAGTTGGGGGGAAATTCCGACTGGATTATCCAAGTGTTGGAGCAACTGAAACTCTTATGATGGCAGCATCCATGGCTGATGGGACAACTGTGCTATCAAATGTGGCCAAAGTAATGGTTTGAGGCATCTCAGTGATATTTGAGGAAATCTAGAATTTGTGCTCTTTCATAATTTGTTGCTCTATATTTTTTTATCACAGGAACCAGAAGTGGTCGATCTTGCTCGCTTTCTGACCGACTGTGGGGCATGGATAGAAGGGGCAGGGAGCGACAATCTAATCATCAGGGGAAAAAGGCAGCTCTATGGTTCTGAATGTGTTATAAAACCTGATCGAATCGAAACCGGCACCTTCATGCTTGCGGCGGCAATTACTCGCTCATGCATATCAATGTCACCTGTCATTCCTTCCCGTGTATCATGTTTGATCGACAAACTCTCCCAAGCTGGCTGCAAAATTTCACGGTTGGATCAGCAAACATTGCAGGTATAGTAATATAACATGTTTACCTTTTTCATTTAGTTTATTGTTTGTGTGACAAGAAAACTATGAGCACAGGTTTCAGCACACCCATCACATATTGGTTATGATTTGAAAAGTTTCGATATTAAGACGAACCCGTTTCCGGGGTTTCCAACAGATCTGCAACCTCAAACAATGGCACTTCTCACTACATGCACTGGTTCCAGCTTGGTGGAGGAGTCCGTGTTTGACAACCGTATGACTCATGGTATGTATAAGTTGAGCTATAATACATAGTCGACCATGGTAAACAACCTAATTAGCCCCTAAACTTTTACCTTGTTTTCATCACCTAACTATAAAAATTAAAAATTTCAACATAATCACTTGACTATCCGAATTGTTTTTTAGTTACAGTTGGATGACGTAACCATTTATTTCTCGCATAAACTACATGAACCGTTACTCAACTATGAGAGTGTTGTTTTGGTCATCCAATAATATAATTTTTTAATTTAATCATTAAAGTTTTTGAAATTTAACTTTTTTGTCACCAAACCCTTAAACTGATAAGAATGTTTGATGTGGCCTTTTTTTTTGAGCTACTAACAAAATTATCCTTTTAATATTTATATATTATATCAATTTAGTTTTAATTCTAAAATGAACAGAATTTAATACTCAACATTTACAAAATATGTCATTCTAATCTTAATTATTGACCTTTTTTTTCTCTTTGTCTATTATTTTATGCTCTTAGTTGGTGTTATTCAGCACATGAAAACTCAAAGGTTTCTAGTTTCCTATGTTAGGAAGATCATAAGTTATTAATATTTTTATGCTCTTAGTTAGTGTTATTCAGCACATGAAAACTCAAAAGGTTTCCAGTTTCCTATGTTAGGAAGATCATAAGTTATTGATATTTTTTTTTAACACTTTAGATTAAATGAGGCTTCTCCTACACAAAAAATCAAAAGCTAAACTTTTTGGTGCTAAAAAGATCACAAGTTGTTGGAGAGTTTTTCTTACAATAATTTTCTATGTTAAAATAGGGGTTCTTCGGTGCCAAAAAACTCAAACCTTGTTAGCATCAAATGGAATAAATGAGATGATTACAAATGTGGAATATGTCTTTCAAATCTAGCGATACAGTTTAAATTATATCGATGGTCTAAATCAAAACCAATTTACAATTTGAGATTGTTAAGGGATTTTCCAAGACCCTTAAGATTACAAAATTTTCTAAGTTTACTTTATATATTTACCTTGGTAACTCTAGTTTTACTTGATGTTCTATTAAGTCACCAAGACTTTAAAGTAGATAAGCTTCTTCACATCTTCCATGAACCGGGCCAGTTTAAGTTGTTCAAATGAGTACCATTTAATCAATTGACTTCAATGAAACGCTCTGTGTGCATTCATCATGGGCTTTGATTAGCTGCCTGTGACACTAGTGCCAAATACTAATAAGAATGTTTAGGGTTAATTTAGTGATTTATTTAGAATTAGGACTAAATTGATAGGACATAGACAAAATTTGTTATTGGGCTAACAATAAAAGGCCATGTTTGGGGCAAAAAATCTAATTTCGGAAATTTTTTGTAGTTACTTATCAAAACATAAATACTTAGTTCAGTGACCATTCATGTAGCTTATTTGAGAAATAAATAGTCACGTCTCTACCTGTTTCAGACTTAACAACCCCGACTAAAAGGACGAAACTGGATAATCTTGTAAATTGAAAATTTTCATAACTGGATGATCAAAATAGTGACTAATTAGGTGACATATATATTAGCCCACTGTATGCTTGCTTGCTTCTTTCATGAAATCAGCCATAAGCTTTTTTTTTCATTTGGTTATATAGCAAGGGAACTGCAGAAGCTCGGGGCGAGAATTCAGGTTAGCGGGAGCAATGCACTAGTTTACGGGTTTGACGAAGGAAGGTAAGGTGTTAACCTTGACACGATGTTGGTTTTATTTGGAATCATTGACCCACTGGATGGTGACCTGTGACAGAGCATTGCAAGGCTCTCGTGTTATTGCAAGAGACTTAAGAGGTGGGGTTTCACTTATATTAGCCGGATTGGCTGCAAAAGGAACCACTCACATTCATGATATTGCACATATTGAACGAGGCTACGAGAATATTGACATGAAGCTTCAAAATCTAGGAGCTGATATCCAAAGACTGACACTCACACCAGTGCCCCATCTTTTATAACATTCTTACGTTTCAAACATGCACCCAGATTTGCATTTCATTAAATCCCACGACTCTTTGAACCATTTCATACCCGAGAAGACCTAGGTTCCACAAGTATTCAAGCCTTAATTCTTTCCGTTGTTGTAATGAAAGAGTGGCAGTTCAAGAATAAATTATGGATTTCAATTTAGATTAGCTTCGAAATTCATGCTTGTTGCATCATATGCAGCTTTGTAAAATGATGTGCTGTATGAAACTCAACCAACTGCATTAAAACGTTTGATCCGCTGATTTCCAAAGTTTCCTTGCAAACCCAAAAGAAAAGGGAAACCTAAGTTTTATAAACCATTAAGTAAACCCGCAAACCAAGTAACAAGAGAACAAATATTAGCACAAACACAACGTAAAGCCTATATGAAGAAAATACTACAAAATTGTCCAAACATTGGGAACAATGCATGTTAGTGTTCAAAATTTTCCCTTCTTTTTACCCTTCCGGATAAGCATGCGCTTGGAATAACATGAAAAAAAGGGAGAAATAGATAATACAGTTCTAAGCAGTCAATGGTCACAATAATTCTGAAAGGAAAGAACATGAGAAACGAGGAAATAACCAACATGTCGTTTATTATTTTGGCTTTGATACTCTTCTCAGAAGTTTGTACATGCCAAAGACATTCTTCTCCTGCCACAAGTATGGGATGAAAAATGACCGATACTTGGCAGGTGAGAGCTCTCTGTCCAAGTACGGTAGTGCTGCAATAGGCTGAAACAGTTCCAATTTCAATATGTCATATGTGAAAGAACATAGAAAAGAAGAAAATGGAAATAGAAACCAAATATTCCGCTTGTACCTCCCATGCTGATAGGTCATTTCCACGATAAGGGAAAGGTCGGTTCAGCTGCAGCTCGACCAGGAATGTACAAGCTTCAATATCTCGGAGCTGCAAGTCAGGGTGGGTCAACATACAAATGTAAAGCATAAAGATTAAGGTTATTTTATATGAACTAGGTCACAGAAAGGGTCAATTACATATTGCTCATCTGATGCCTTGTTTTTATTGTTAAAGTATGGTGGTGCTGCTGCAGTCCCTCCCAGAGTATCATTGAAAGGGAATGGAAGAAGACCTCGGAATCCGTCATCAATCCATCTCACTTCACCAATATAATCAGGAACAAAAAATGATGACGGGTAACGGTGCCACTCACTTCCAACACAAAGTACAGAACCTGCAATAAAGCTTTCGTTCTTGTTGGTAACAGCACTCTTCAGCATACATGCCAAGTATAAACAATAAAGAAAATCTAGCAAAAGAATGGAGCTTTGAAACTTTTAGTAGAACTACATGGCAATTGTAAAGGAAGGCTATAGCTGCTAGAAACATTAAAAAAAAAAAAAAAAATCCTACACAAAGAAAAAACATGTTATGCATTATTGATAAAGTTCTGCATAAAAATAAATGTCAACGCTACATTGCTGTCAAAAAGAAAATTCATTTTTCTTTGTACGTTCACTAATAACAAAATGAAACAAGGGACAGTGCATCATATAAGAGATTATCCATTACCAGTTCCTGCATCATCATGGTGCTCCAAGATCTTGTAAACCTCCATTGGAGCAGCATAGCCATTGATCAATGAGAATGTACGTGAATGTGAGGCACATAATATGAGGCTCAGGGCCACAGGTCTAAGAAATTTGGCCATCTGCGTAAAAATGCCAATACCATTTGAATGAGAGCTTAGTGTTGTAGGCATAGAGAATTAAATAGGTGTAGAAGATGCCCACCATAACTATAATAGAATTATCATAGGGATTATATTTGTCTCGGAAAAGATCAGGAAAACTCTCAATGACAGCAGAAGCAGCAACACAAACAAGAGGGTATATGGGATAAAGGAATCTGCATGACAATTAAATATAATGGACTGTTACAGATTGAAGCAGGCAAGACCGCTATTAAAGATTGTTCGGGACACGTAAAGAGACAATGACAAATGTGCTCTGTTTTGTTCCCTTGCAAAACATGCCATTCAAATTAGCCCAAAGTTTTGGACCAAAACAATTTCTGAACCGTCCTTGAAACTTCTAAAAGTTTTATATCGGAATGTTCTTCATTAATTTATCTATTTTATGTCAGGGAAAAGCAGGAAACAAAATATAAACAAAAATTGCTAAAGATATTGAGGATAAAGATTAATTGTACCTTTCTTCTTTGTGCGGCTGCAGAGACATAAATGCCAGCCATATATAAAGAGGAGAGATTACAATAAGCAAGTCAGGGGCATACTTTTTCCTTGCAATTGGCAGAATTCCAAGGAAAAGCAAAGCAAGGATGAAACAGAAGTTGAAGTTGTTAAACCCATTCCTTATATAAAAAAGTGGCCCCTCAGTCCCATACAAATGGCTCTCGCCACCTCCTAATACATTATATACTAAGAGATTAAAAACAGATGATGTCCAGCGTTGGTAGTAGCAGTGATCAACGAGTATGGAGAGTGCCTGGAGAACGAACTTCAATTATTCACAATTGAACAACAAATGGAAAAACTAAATATAAACCAATTACAAATATGTTAATGTCAAACTCTAAGTTAAGATATCAAAACAATATATCCAGATAGTCTACAGATAATAACCAAATGGAATGATTAAATTTACTTACAAGAAGAGCTATTGAGGTGACAGCACCAGAAAGAAATGCTTGTTTGAATTGTTTAGCTAAAGAGTAGAAGGTCAGTGGAAGAAATGCCAAGATTGAAAATGGCCAACCTAGGATTACACCTACAGCTGCAACAGCAACAGCCAATGCAGGTTTCTCAAGTAGAAATAACCCTGATGAGAGGCTCATAGCATACATAGAGAATGAACTAGGAAGAAAACCTGCAAAAAAAATTATCACAGTGATAAAATATAGCAATTTGAGAGAAAGACAGAATTTGTTAGGCATTCTCATATAGCTTAAAAGCACATTTATTTATTACTTTGTTAGAAGCAGCTGAAAGCCTACAACCAACAAAGAAAAGCATGACAAAAACTTATATATCATCATTCTGGAGATTGACAAAGGAAGACGGAAAAAACCACTCACTTGTGCTGGCAAAGAAACAACCACTAGCCAAGCAGAGCATTGCAAGTGCATAAGATGCAAGCCGCTTTCCATATTTTCTGGAAAGTGCTACCACTAGAGTAGCATCTGAAATAAGAGATAGAAAACCAAGAAAGAGTCTCATCGCATAGAAAACTCTCACCTGTAAGATAAAAAGGCAACTATAAAGTATGTTTTTTATGTCTTCTTTATAAAGAAGAAAACAACAACAGATAATTAACATCATCCAAAGCTTGAAAACTTACTTTTTCTTCAGCAAACAGCCAGGAAGCAGGTCGGCCCACTAACTCATGGAAAATAA
Source organism: Gossypium anomalum (assembly GCA_025698475.1). Taxonomy (NCBI): domain Eukaryota; kingdom Viridiplantae; phylum Streptophyta; class Magnoliopsida; order Malvales; family Malvaceae; genus Gossypium; species Gossypium anomalum. The sequence goes on from CM046968.1 coordinate 79,562,031, forward strand.
TGTACAAATATGATCGGAGCGCAAACTCGGAACTGCAAAGAACATACAAATGAGATAACTCACAGTCAAACAGTTCCTGACAACTGAGAAAAATCTGCTCACCATGACAAATTATTTTCCAATTAGCAATAAGAATGTAAGATAAGAATGTTTCCAATGAAAGGGTAGAGTTCAGACAAGTTTTTATAAATCAAATAGATTCATGCTCCCAAAAAAATAAAAATAAAAAAAGAAGAAGAATGTATCTACAGATGAAGGAAATAAATCAAATGTAATATGATAACCATATGTAACTACTTTGTAATAACGAAAAACCTCTTCAGTTCATTTACAACCCTAATTCCAACCATGTCATGCAATTAGGTATTACCTGAAATTTTCAATCAAAATCCATTTTCAAATCATACACACTAGCACACAAACAATCCCAACTAAGTTCGTCGATTAGCTCCATTCAGACCTATTTTAAAGAAAATCTACACGAATCCTTACTGATGAACACAAGCACCATCTAACACACTCAAAAACATATAAGCATTGATCCATAGACCATAAGAACGAAATTTATGGATCACCTAGCAGTAGCTGACTTCATTTCTTACTTCAATGAGTACATTTTACAAATACTAACAGCATAATGTTCCCCAAAGAGTCCCATTACAATTCCTCACTTTCCAGTTCTCACTCACAATAATTTTAATAACAAAAAATAGAACATCTTTCCACAAAACTTCATTTTCTTATACTTGAAAAATATATTTATTTTTCTTTTTCTAATTCAAAATTACATTTTTCGATCCGCTTTCATCACACTTGAAAAAAAAGTACAATCAAGTATAATCTTATGGGCAAGTACGTATAAAGTAAGATAGAATGCGTAGGTAAAGGCGATTACCTATACTCCCAAGTTTGGAAGCCGGATTTATAGAGAAGATAATGAAGAGGCTCCCAGTAATTAAAGACTTCATCGCAGTCGTGTATTATATTTGATGTGGCGCTCATATACCGTAGCATTCCCAAAGCAAACAACACCGTGAACCACCCCAATCCGCGGTCTTCGCCGACGCCGTCCGATGATGATCGTCCTGGCTTATCCACTTTCGTGTATGATTCAGGCTTCGACGGTTGTGGTGGCGACGACGATGAAGGAAGATCCGACACCGTCGCTCGCCTCTGCCGGGTGGAGAAAGACATTTTCTGGGAAATTGAACTTTGCTTTTTTACGGGGTTTGAGAGTGAGAAGTGACTCAGTGAGTGGGGCTTTTTGGGGAAGAAAAAAACAGTTGAATTTTCAAAGAGAGGAGCAGTGGGTTGGAGTTCTAGGAGAAAATTGAGAAAAGGGGAGCTCCATCCCCGAATTATTCTTTTCTTCTTTACAAAGTCATTCTTTTATTAACTTTATTATATAATTAAATCATAACATATTTTAAAATTTTATTATTCATTGAAATAAAAATAGACTTTATTCCATTTATAAATATAAAATTTTGAAGAAATATTTTAAATATCTGTATTAATTATCCTTTATTTTTATTTTATAATACTGATACTTTCATCTCTCTTCTATTCGATCATCATAGAATTCTCAAAACACAATCACTACTAAAAATATGAATCAAACCCTAAACTTGCTATTTTCTCACATTTTCTTAACCGCTCAATCACCCAAAGTTAATTTACTATCATTTAGAGTCCAGAATATTATAAATCTTACAGCCTCATGAACAAAAAGGAAAACCAACTACAAGAAGGGTTTGAAATTATGACCCTTAATATCTCTCCTCACAATTGAGGTCTTACACACAATATGTTAAAAATTGCAGGAAAAAGTATTTTATGTAAAGGTTAATTTTAATTTATGATTAATTCGATTAACTTGTTTTATTCCTATTTTAAGAATGGTGAAAGATTTGATATTAGTAGTAATTTTGGTTTTTAATTTAGGATTTATCAAGCAAAAATTAGATTTATAATGAGCATCAATATGATTTTGATTTTGATTATTAATTTTAAATTCAACCAAATTATTTAGTTAGATTATTAAATATTGGTGGGTCCATAAGATTTACTAATGAATATTTGTATAATATTCTTTACAAGTTGTTGCATTCTCGGAAGTGAATACAAGCATAAAAATAATTTAAGGATATGATCATGGACGTTATAAATGACATAATAATAACCACTAGAAATGAAAACATGGTAATAAATAAAAGAGCAATGAGAGTTCTTAATACAACCCTTCAAAAGACATAGATAACTTGTGTTATCAATGTTATATGAAAGATCATTGGTCACATATTTGGCATATGCCCAAATATTTTGTAGTGACAAATACCATCACTACAGTAAAAAGTATTTATCTTATTTAGTACCAAAACAAACCAATATTATTACAATATTTGGTAGTACAAAATTAGTTAAAGACTCTAGAAGAACTAATATATCGATATCTGAAGAACAAAATTAGTAAGGATTAATGCATAATCCTTTAGAGACATTCACTGTAATGGATCTCATATTGAGGTTGTGAATGAGAAAACAAAAATTATATTTAGTATGAATAACTTTTGTTATAAATATCTACATAATTTGATAGAGAAAGATTCAAATATTGAGTTATATTATGTATGATACTCATATACTTATCTTTATTTTGAAAAGGATAGAGAAAGATTCAATTATTGAATGCATGATATTTATGCTTAAAAGCTTGATTAACTGTTAAATTTGTAGTGATTATCTCCATTGTCTTCCTTTGCCAGCATTTGCATAAAGGGTTGAAAGCAAAATATTTAACTGTTAAAGACCCACTTGAATTGAGGAATATTTTAAAAGAAAGATGTGAACAATAGAACATAATGATTGGGTACACTTGAAGTGCAATCTTTTAAAACTGTGAGTGAATATAACTTTGCAATATTGATTTCTCAATTAAAAATTATGAGGGAGAATATTACTAATGAGACCTTATTAAAGAAAAAAATTTCATTTTCATGCTCCAAATGTGCTCTTATAGTAGCAATACCTTCAATAAAAAGTTTAAAGAAATATTTTGAGTTAATATTATATTTACTTATGATTAAATAAAATAACGAGCTTTTAAAGAAAATCACGAAGCCCGTGTTATTGGACCTACTCCATTTCCTGAAGTGAATGCATACATAATAAATCTGAAAGATATAGTTGTGGACATGGACGAGGTACGTAAAACTATAATAATTGTCAAAGAGGTGATCATAATAATTTTTTTCACCACTAGAAGTGGAAAATTGAAGATAAGAAAGAGAAGAACAAGAATTTCAAAGAGAACCCTTTTAAGAAGTGAAGATATCGATGTGGTATAAAAGGCCATTAGTTGTTTACCTGTCATACGCCTAAATATTAAGCATAAATTGCATTCTTTTTGTGAATTGTGATACAAATTACTTAATTATTGGGTTCTTTACTAGTAATAATTTTTCTCACAACTAGAATTGGAGATATAGAGATAAATAATAGAATAACAAAGAAGAGAGACAATTTATAAAAAGTTGTTGGTTATATACTTACAGTACACTTGAAAATTTTATTATTAAATAAATATTTCTTAAAGGAAAGGAAAAAATATCTCGTAGACAATACAACAATGCATACTATCTTGTTTGATAACGAACGAACTAATATTTTATAATATAAAATTAATTTAAAGCTATAGAAGAGCTTATACATTATTATTCAACGAAACAAAGCGATAATTAATGTACTATGTTCTAGTCAGTTTCAAATAAATTATTTTAGTTTAAAATGATATTTGTTGTAACGAATATCATTTTGAGATTGTGGAAAAGGAGAAGATTAATTTTTATGTATTAAATCTATCAATTTCTAGTAAAAAAATTTGTATTGAAAAATTAATGCCTTTTCCTCTATTCGTATTATACATATATTACTATGGTTAAATCACATGTGGTGGTAAACCAAAAGTTTGTATTAATTTTGTTGAATCACGTGCATAGTAAACCAAAAGTTTACTAGTTCAAATATAATAATTAGTTGGCATGGCTAGTTTGATCATCTCGATCAATAATGATGCATCAAAAAGAGAATTTACATTGAAGTTTATTAAAGAACCTAAAGATTCTTCATTTTCTAAGTGTTGTTTATTTTCAAATAAGATTTATTAAACCTCATTGGTAAAAGTTGAGATTTGATCTCTTTCATTTCGGAAAGTAATATCGGCCCTTTTTATCAAACAAATAGATGTTCTGATATGATTTAGTAAATACATTTACAAGTTAATCACACGTGAATTATCAACTCACAACTTGTAGTTTGTGAAATTACTTGTTTAATTATTTGTTTAAGAACAAAACTTTCAGATTATGCAATCGAGAATTCTTACTAATGTTGGCGAGTTTATTTCTCAGACTTTAAATGATTATTGTATGCTAGATTGTTAGTGCGAATAACTATCACAAAACCTGTTGCTTATACATATAAAATGATTTAGCTAAATTAATGTTTAAATACCTCTAGTTAGTAGCTAAACCATATCTTTTGATAACAAAACTTTTGTTTAAGAATATGATATGGATCGACACTTGTACGCATCATGTCATAAGTCATGATAAATACTCCACATCACAATTGACTTTTGGTCAGGAGTTAAATACAACTAATTTTAGAGTTTTTGAATGTGCAAAATATGTTCAAGTTGATCTACCACAATGCACAAAATGAATATTCAAAGAATGTTAAGAACATATTAGTTATGAGTCTACATTTATTAATAAATGTTTTGAGCAAATTGGAGATTCAATTATGACATGATTTGGTTATTAGAACTTTGATTTGATAGTTTTCCAACATCTGGGGGGAGAAAAATAATAGTTAGAGGAAATAAATTACTTAAAACGAGTTATCATTATCTAGATCCTCGTAGAAAGTAATTTGAACTAGAAGTTCAAAAAGATAATTCATTTTATTACAAGTTATTTGCCAGATGTATTTACTGATATAATAAAAATAACCAAGTGTTATATATTAACTAAAGTTTTGATTTGAATTGAGGTCTTAGTACAACAACTTGTTAGTATAAATGAAAGTAATACATGTCTGAAGCATGATAGTTTGATTGGTTTCAAAAATAAAAATTATTGTAAAAAATATATATGGATGGTTATATAGTGGAGGTGGGTGCTCCTAAAGAGACTCAAGACATAACTAATTATTAAAACTATAGAGATTCAGGTACCTGAAGATGAAAATAATAATAATAAAGAGATCTCGATGATTTATATTAATACGAGAAAATATGAAACCATGAAAAATAGAAAATTGTCAACAATGATTTTGCATGTGATCTTATTATTGAAATAATGAAAGAAAACGAGGATTTTCAATACATTTGTTGAAAAATATAGACATGGAATAAATTAGCCAAAATGGAAAGACGCAATTCAAGTAGTTTTAAAGTCATGCAATTTCTAGACCAATAGTCCAAATGTTTAAAGATATAAAGCCAGTGAGATATAAATGAGTAGTTTTGCGAAAATGAAATAAATAAAGTTTTTCATTAAGTCCTAAAATTGATTATAATATTCTTTTATGGTAGATACAATAACCTTTAGATATCTTATTGATCTGATAGTTCATGAAAGATCTGACATGCGTCTAATGTGATGTACACGAAACCAACTAAAAATACGACAAAGGCAAGCGCATCTATCGATAAATAATATAGCTATGGTGAGTAAATATATCATTCCCACGAAGACTAAAAGTACTAATAATTCTCGTCTTTTTATTATCTAACCGAAAAATTGGAGTGATTGAATTAAACTAAAATTAACTAAATCAATTAACTAAGAACTCAGCAAAGAATAAATCAGGAAAATAATCGAATAATAACCAAGAAACGAAACAATACCCAGGAAAGAATCCACCTAGACTGCATCTGTCATTATCAATTTGAATTAAAAAATTTATTTACTTAATACCTTGATCCGTAAAAATCTCTAAATTATGCTAATATCTCTCTTCAAAACTAAGAGCAACTAACTCTAGGTTGATTAATTGAAACTTCTTTCTAATTAAAACCCCTATTATCGCATTAACTCAATCTATGGATTTCCCTATTAAATTTGACTCTAATCTGGTAGACTTATGTCGTCCTATTTCTAAGATTGCATGCAACTCAACTCAATTATGCTAGATCTACTTTTAAACAAGGTCTATTCCTTCTCTGAATTAAGCACATCAAGCATGAATTAATAATCCAGAAATATTAAATCAAAAATTAAATACACATAACTAAGAACAAAATTCAAGTATTTATTGTGTAAAATAGGAATCAAAAGACATAATTCATCATAGGGTTCATCCTCCCTAGGTGTTTAGAGAATTAGTTTATAATTGCAAATAAAAACATCTCAAAGTTAGTATAACCACAAGAAATAAAGAAACTCATAAAAACTTCAAAGAAATTAGAAGGAGATCATCAATCTTGATAGAAATTTGCTTCAGAGTCGACTTCAATGGCGTTTTTCGAGTTGTTTTCTTCAATACTCTCTGATGGCTCCCTTTTCCTTATTATATTTGGTATTTATAGGCTTTAAAATGTTCGAAAAACCTAAAAATTACGTTTTTCTGCGTGTTTGGAATGTGAATTGCGAAATCCACAAGGTTTGGCATATGGCAGTGTGGCAGCTCGTGTGGCTCACGCAACCGTGTGTCTAGCCTATGTGGCTCCTAAAATTTGCTCCAATTGTCCGATTTTCGCTCCATTTTCACTTGTTTTGCTCCCAAATGCTCTCCTAAGTATAAAAACATGAATTTAAAGGATTAGGAGTATAAAATTCACCATTTTGCATTAATTAATCACCCCAAAACGCATTAAGAACGGAATTAAAATGTATTACTTTTGACACTTATGATAATGATTGTTACGACATTTATACGGTGCACTATATAATGAAGTTTATATTAAAATCATTGAAGAGTTTAAAATGCTAAAAGCATATAGAAATTCTTGGAAAATTGTTGAATACGTTTGCATAAATATTCATGTAAATTAAAATGATTTGAACATATGTGGTAAAAGGATTCAAAATACCTATTTTTATTTTTATAGAATGGTCATGATCAAAGTTTGTCATGCTTATTGTTGGAACTTCTGAAGAGATCAAATATATTTTCCTAATTTTTTTTCACTCATGACTTTCAAAAGAATGGTGATACAAACGTTTACAAATGCGTTCAAATAATCATTTGAAAAGCTAGCATTTAAGATTGAATATATAGAATTTGAAATATCATGTGATGTTATCATGGGGAGGAGTAAATACGCATTATACTATTTTTTCCTTAATCAAAGTTTTGTTCCATTAAGTTTTCTTATGTTATAAATATTTTATTATTAACTAGATATGCATCAAAATCAAGACAAGTTTAATATACTTTAAAACTCTAATATTCATTAAAAGTCTGAGTTTTATTTCATTGTATCTCTTAAACTTTATAAATATAAAAATATTGTAAACATCCCTATTGATTAATTAATAAAAATATGTAATACTTTTGCTCTACTAATTTTTCTGTTCTTTAGTTTTACTCTCTTGTATCTTTATTTCATCACAATCTTGTCTACGAAATAATTACTCAATATATTTCCATTGAATTGATATAAATTAAAAGCTGATTTAAAAAATTAATACCATTTTCTCATATCACCCCACAATTTCTGTTGACAAGTATCTAAGAAACAAGAAATAGCCTAATTGTTTAAGCATTTCCATCTCTTTTTGAAGAAAAAAAAAATGATAAAGAGAAATGCATTTCATCATTCCTGCCAGCCTGACATTTACAGATGGATAGATATAGAGAGAAGCTGCAGATTAGCGATAAGCTAGAAACTATAAAAGACGCAAGATACGTAAAAGAAAGAAATAGAAGCCTTCTGTATTAAACCACAAGTAATCATCTTCATGGAGCCCCAATATGATCCATTCTATGGCAGTATTAAACACTTGCCAATGGTAAAAAAGAGTATCTGTAGCGACGTAAAAATTTTGTGGATTCGGGGTCGCTAATTGTGGCGATTAAAAATTAGGAAATTGAAATTTTGATTTTTGAAATAAACAGGGAGTCGCCACCGATCCTTTTTCCTAGGTGTGATCGGACACCTATTAAATTTCTTTTTTTTTTTTAAAACGAAAAGAAGGCTGAGTTTAGATCTACGTCAAAAACCCGAGAAAAATTAGGGTTCGGGAGTCGGTTACGCGCGAGGAAGGTATTAGCACCCTCGCGACGCCCAAAAATTGGTATCTCATAAACACGTGTTGTCTTGGTTTTCAAAAATACGAGTTCAATGTAAAATTTAGTCGTGATCCGATTAAAAGATGATGAGAAGTTTTAAATTTTTAATTTTTGGAGAAGGGCATACTGTTTTAACACGAGTCGATTGATATCCACCCAACATAGCGATGAAATCGATGACTTAATGTTTAAGTCAATATGTTGCCTTGATTATTGAAATTAGTTAGAGGATTTTTGTTTAAACGTAAAACAAATTGATATAAAATAGAAATAAACAATAGACCAATCTAGAAACATATTTGAAACAAACATAGGTGTGACAATAATATTATAAGCAATAAAGACATAATGTAATACTATATTTAGGTACGAAATTGAAATAATGAATATATATACGTAATGATGATATTAAGAATATGTACGTAATATATATGTAAATAGCAATAATATTAGAAATATACTATATATGATATTCGTAATGTATGTATGATATATATAAAAACGTTATTAAAAAGGTAAATACGTGACATGTAAAAATGCATATACGATGTAATGTTAAAATATTTACGTAATATATACATATGAGAAATAAACTTATTACAATATTACATAAACACGTACTTATATACACTAGAGATATATATACATGCATATATAAAACTCGTATTAGGATTAACTATAGTAATTAAGACAAAAACATGTACATAAAATAACAATAATGCATAACTAACAAGAAATAAGAATAATGAAACATGTATGATATGTATATAAACCTATATGATATATATATGTATGTATATTGAAAATGATATATATATATAAAAAGAAATATACGTATACTACATATATAATAATGACGTTATAATATATGTTAATATTTGAAATGTACATAAAATATTACGAAAGATAGATAGCTAATAACATTAGAATATATACATAATAATATAATATTAAAAAGTACATGTATATATATGGTTTAATATGAAAAATACAGGTGTATATACATTATAGTATTAGAATATTTACATAATATATAAATATCATTAATATTTAAAAGAATTTAGTAATTATATTTCATAAATATGTTATAAAACGTAATAATATGTATAATAATGATTATAATAATAATAATATATTAGTAATAAATAACGATAAAAAAGTATGAAAATACACTTAAATCTGAAGAAAGGACTAAATTTAAAGCGGGAACAAAGTTTTGGGCGATTTTAAAAATAAAAACATAGAAAAGACTTATTAGAACACGGGCAGATTAAGGAGGATCAAAAGCGCAATTATTCCTTCCAATTAAAGCGCAGCGCATTAGCGAGGACTAAATCGGAAAGCGCGAAAACTTATGGAGCCAAATTGAAAATAGCGAAAAACACGATTGTGTAATAGTAAAAATGCGGAAGGGCTAATCGCGCAATTAGCCCTTCCGCTTCCAAAAACACGCGGACCTTGACTGTGGCGGGTCGGGTCGACCACTCGCATCCAAAGCAGCGTCGTTTTCTGCTTTGAGCAGGGGACCAAAGCGCACCGTTTTGGTCCCCTATATAAGATAAAATTTTTTTATTTTTTCATTTGTGTGTGGGGAAAAGAAAAAAAAAAAGAGAGAGGAGGAGAGAGAAGGGGGAGAAAGGAGAGGGACTCGCTGAGGGGCCAGGTCACTTGGACGGCCACCGGACCGCCCGTCAATGCATGCGTGCGCGCACCACCGTACGTGGTGGTGTGAAAAAATAAATTTCTAATTTTTTCTCTTTTTTTTTTGTTATATTATACTTTATATAGACTTATATGCTGTTGAAAAGTATGAAGAAAAAGCAAAAATGATTTGAAAATTCAAAAATCACCTCAGTTTCGGATGTCTTGGGATTTTTTTTGTTTCTGATTCACTGCTTCTTTTGGTATTTCAATCACCGTATTGTATTCTGACTTCTTTTATTCAATTTGAATATCCAAACATAAAAAAAAAGAGCCCCCATTACAGTGTTTCAATTCGGCTTTTATAGCCTTCTGTTTTCAAATTGTTTTTATTCTTTTTTAGCTTTCTGTCTAATCTGTTTTAATGTTTGCAGGCAACTTGGGCGGTGCTGAGGTATTGTGGGCGGTGGTAGCAGGCAGGAGGTGGCAGATGGATGGGACAGAGGCGGCTCAACTAGGGTTTTTTAGTCTTCTAATTTTAAGTTGTATTTGGGCTGGTTTGGGGTTTTAATTTTGGGCTTGTAGTTTTAGTGGATATTGGGCTAGGCTCTGTTGGGTTAGCTGGTTATGTTTGGGTTTTTTTTTTTGGGTGGGTTGATTTAATGGATTTGTAGTGGGTCTTGGGTAGCTGGGCTCCGGGTTTAGATATGGCCCAAAATTGGCCTGCTACAGCATCTAAGCGCAGTAACATAATCATATAGTTTACAAGGGTCACTAAATCTTCCATCTTGTGGCAGATAATTTAACTTAACTACAAGAAAACCTTTTACGCTGGAATCGTGAACATCTTTGATGCATACTTATTGTTTTCTGGACCAAATATATAATAAGTATTGAGTGGTAAGTCGGTTTAACCCGTGTTTTGCATGCCGGCAGCAATACCCTTCATGGTCAAGATGAGGGTATCCTCCAAACCAGGGGCATAGTCACTTGTTGGGTTCAGTTTCACAAGCTCATCTGCAGGTTTGCAGATGTGTGGCCGAAACTTCACGTTGTAATTTGGGTCACGGATAAGTTTAAGTGTGTAGGCCTGGCAGACGTTTAGTGTTGTGATGTATGAATCACGCAGCCGGAGTCTTTGCTTTAGGTAGGGGTCTCCTTCAAGAAGATCCTTGTGCGCAGCAATCTGGAAACAAAAGAGAAAAAGGAGTAAATTTATAGGCTCAAAATATAAGAGAATTTGGATCCGTCTAAATAATTGTATTTTTTTTTGAAAGAAATGAATGATAGGAGGCATCATGCTCCGGTTGCTGTACCTGGAGGAGGAGGCATTTTGTTTCTTCATAGTTGGTCCTCAACCTCTCTCCGAATGACCACAGTTCTGGAGAAACAAGGAGCTTATCATATAAGGCTGCGATCCCAGGATCTCCCTTCGCAAAGACCATTTCGACTAAATCGATTGTCACCCTAAAGAAAGGCCATTCATTGTACATCTCCTGTAGCATTTGCAGATTCTTAATGTCCTTCTCAATGGCATGTTTAAATGCCGCTCCAAAGCCAAGCCAAACAGGAAGATGAAATCTTGTCTGAGTCCAGGCAAAGATCCACGGGATTGCACGGAGGGATTCAATACCCCCACTTGGCTTCCGCTTTGATGGTCGGCTACCAATATTCATCCTACCGTACTCCAACTCTGGTGTAGCCTACAGCAGAAGTAAATAGTATTATTCAATTGAAAACACTTTTAATTAATTTAGATGGTCTTAAGAACATCATAATGCAAGATCACTTACAAGGCGGAAATATTCAACAAATCGAGGTTCTTTGAAGACGATGGAACGGTACTCCTCAGTAGCAACAATGGCCATTTCATCCATCAGTGCACGCCATTCAGGCTTTGGTGAAACTGGCGGGTGCATACCATGCTCAAGTGTGGCAGCTGTAAAACGCTGGAGTGTTCTAAAGCACAAGTGCTCCTCCCCAAACGATTGCTCAATAACTTCACCTTGAACTGTAACACGAAGTGATCCGTGAATAGTTTCTGGTGGTTGAGATAATATAGCAAGATGAGATGGACCACCTCCTCTTCCAACAGTCCCACCACGACCATGGAACATTGTTAGCTTCATTCCAAATTGCTTAGCAACCTTTATAAGCTCCTCCTGAGCTTTGTATAATTGCCAGGCAGCAGAGAGACGCCCAGCATCTTTACCTGAATCTGAATACCCAATCATAACTTCTTGCTTTCCATTGATCCGATTTCTGTACCAATCTACTGAGAAGAGCAGAGCCAAAGCAGCAGGTGCAGCCTCCAAATCTGCAAGCTTCTCAAACAGTGGAACAACTCTTAATGGTTGCTTCACATGGCATTCACGTTGCAGGAGCTCAACAGCAAGAACATCAGAAGGGGCAGTTGCCATTGAAATGATGTACGCTCCGAAGTTATCTGCTGGGAGCTCTGCTAGGACATTGAATGTGTCTAAAACATCAGCAATTTCTTCTGTTTTAGGAAGATCTGAACCAAACAGTGGACGCTTGCCACTTAGCTCAGATAATAGCCATTCCTGCTTTTGTTCTTCAGACCACTCTCGGTAGGAACCAATTTCCAAGTGTTTGGTAATGGCATCTAAGACATCTGTATGACGGTCAGACTCTTGCCTAATGTCAAGTCTGACAAGTGAGAGCCCAAAGGTTGACACTTGCCTCAAGAAATCAAGAAGGCTTCCATCAGCAATTGGCCGGTCACCACAAGAGCAAAGTGATCTATAACAAAGTTCAAGAGGTTCCAGGAACTGCATAAATTTTAAAACTTAATTAATGCCAGGGTCAGTTAAGAAGAGGTTACTATAGAAAAAATATACACGTAATAAAATGCTATTTATGATCATAACAAAAATAATTACTTGAGAGTGATGTAGAATGGTCCTTCAGAACCTAATTCAATAATTATTATTTTTGGGTGGGGATTTTCCCGTTCCTAATTACAACAATATAGTCAAGAGCAAATTTACTATTCTCTGTGTTGTTCCAACTCTTCATTTTTGTCGAAGAACCTATGTTCAACACCTAAGCCCGATGCATATCAAGGCATGGCTATGGCCCTCCAAAGATTCTTCAAATACATGGAAAAAAATAAACATACCCATGTTGGATGCATCCCCGCAACAGACACTTGAAAAGTGTAGAGTGACATATGTAAATCTCTATTTCACTTGTGAAAAGTAGGGATATTCCAAACTAATAATAAAACCATGATATAGGACAAACAAAAAGATACCTGCTCAACGTTGGTGAAAGTTGCTTCCTCCGGAATCTCAGACATACCATGAGATAACAATTGCCGTGACCTTTCACGTGTTTGATACAGCTTGTCCCTAACATCACCAAGAATAACACGGTAGGGTTCACTGGGAGGGATTTGTTTCCAAAACTCTGCATCAAGAGTTACATCAATTAGAACTTAACAAACATAACAGATCATTGAACAAAATATTTGTAGATACTGCCATTTCCAAGTCACTTAGTCTAAATTCAATCTTTGAGCATGCTATAAAACATACACTAAAGAAAAATCTTATCCCTTCGTGGAGAATTGGCGAGGGAGAAAAAGTCTATATACTTCAATTCAAAGTATATTCTGATAACAAGAACTTCAGTCCATTCTGCAAAGCTATTTAATCATGTAGAAGGTGCATAATCTAGATTCAGAATAAAATGCACACAAAACGGAAACCAGCATGTATACCTATGTAGTGTTTAGCATCTCTCCTTAAGGATCTATGAAGTTCATCAGCACGAACACGAAGCTCATCACTGCAACGCCACATGGACAACTGCAAAGACATTGACAAGAATTTGCCTAAAATGGGTCCTTTCAGACAAGCTCTATAAAACATGTTCGATGGACGAGCTTAATACCTCAAACATCAGATCCTCAATCTGGGAATAGTACAAATTGGCAGCCATCATTCTAGCCAACAAGCAAACATCCCTTGTGACCTCAGGAGTTACCCTTGGGTTGCCTGCATGATAAATCAAGAAAATGCTGAAACACTCCAAAAGATATTTGAGTACCTCCAATTTTAACTAATTAGAAAACTATTTCATACTAGAAGGTACAATCTTTTGATATTTATTTGTTCAAGTCGAATTTTACCATCACGATCACCACCCATCCATGAAGAAAATTGGATAAGTGGTGCGTTATAAGGAACACGTTCATTAATTCCAATGTTCTTCAAGGCCGTGTCAACTCGGCGCAAGAATTTTGGAACACCCTTCCATACTGTTTCATGGAAGTAGCTCATTCCTGCTCTCATCTCATCTTGAGGAGTTGGAGGGGTCCTTCGAATCTCATCTGTACGAAATGCAGCTTGTATCTACATGGAAAGGGAAACCAAAACAAAAACAATGAGAACCAAGGTTCTTTTCTTTTGTGGGACATGGATAGCAAGCTTATGTACACATTAAAAGAATATCATGACAAGGTGGTATACCTCACGCCCAAGAGCCTCGTCGAGCTCCTGCTTATCATCTGGAGTAATATCTTTAGCATACAACTGCGCTAAACAATTCCTTATCCTGGACAAATGATAAGGGCAGAAAAAGATTCTTTAGAATCAGAAGCATAATAGTGAATGGAAATAGGTTTCGAATTGAAATTGTTTCATCACTGAAATTCTTGAGATGTAATGGGAAGACAGTAAGAAGAAAAAATCGATGAACGGACCTTCCATGCTTCTGCAGTAAAGATCTTCGAACTGATTGTGTAGGATGAGCAGTGAAGACTAGATCCACAGTCTGGTTCTTAAGAGCATCAAAGACTTCCTGAGGAGACTTCTTCAGATCAACCACAAGTCTCTTGAGAGTTTCCTCCAAGTCTGATTCAGTTGTTGCATTGTTCTCATCAACAAAATCACCTTTCTTCAACTTGATCCTTCGACGGTGAGCAATCTGGACTTCCTCAGCCAGGTTAGCCAAGTTAAGCATGTGGGAAAAAGCTTTAGCTACAACAATGGAGTCCCCGGGATCCAAACTCGTCAATACATTTCCCAACTCCTCAAGTTTCTTGGGGTTATTCTTCCCTTCATACTCAGCAGAAAGTTCATAACATTCTTGAACCTAAACAAATCAAACACCAACAATACAACTTTATCTTCATAAATCACTGCATAAGTGTCGAGAACAACCCCTTTTTTACCATCTACCACAAAAAATGAACAACTGAACAGTCTAAGAGAAACAAATAAGACCTATCAGGATCCACATAGCCTTCTAATATTCTCAGTAGTGAGGATTCATATGCAGAAGCAAGAAAACTCAGCTTTCAATGAAATCAAACTATGAAACTCTCATGAGTCAGTGTACACTCAATCTATGTTTCGCAACTCATGTGAGTTTCGGATACCAGTAAGCATGCAACTAGAATACAGTCCATGTTTCAAAATTCCATATATTTGGAGCATCATACTCTATACATGTCCGAACTTGTCAAGCACGACCACTTTTAAGAAACTAAAAGAGTCCAGTAACATGCACTCAACTGATAATGAAGCAGAATATTGTCATTTACAAAGGGTAGTAATACTACCATGAACATTCATCATCGTTTCAAACACTTCCAACCATTAAAACTTCAAACTCTAATTTAAACAGGTTTCAGAAAAGAAATCCCAATCCTTTGCCATTCCAAATAAAGTGTTTGAAAACAAGGGCATTGACCAAATGATCAAAGGCCAAATTTGAAAAAACAAGAGAGTAAATATACCGTTTCCTTAAGATCCTCGCCATGCAAATCTTGAAGAATATCAAGAAACCGATCCAAAAGCAAAGCATCATATTCCACCAATTTATCATCTTCACTCACTTTAGCAGGAACCAATTGCCGTAACTGCGCATCAATGGATGCCAACTTCTCGAACTTGCCATTATTATTATTATTATTAGTAACACTCGCCATTACCACACTCCTAAAAACTTCGTCTGCATAAGAGATAATTACCAATTTTAAATTAGAAAAGCATCATAAACCCAATATCAAGTATTTGATATACAACAAGCTTAGTCTCCTATACATGCACTAGCAGTTAAGTTCTTTCAATCCAGGAAGAAGTTAAAAAACTGTCGTATATTCAAGTTTCAAAAAAAAAAAAAAACTCATATATTTCATTTATTTTTATTTAAAATATAAGCCATTGAGACCCAGAAAAATAGAGCCTATAAAATCAAAGAATTCGATAGAAAAGCCATCTGCATTCAAAAAAGTAGCCGTAGTTTCAGGGGAAACAAAACTGACCTTTGCATAAACTAGAAAACAGAGCATGTAAAAAGAAAAGAGAGAGAGTAAAAACTAAAAAGTTACATGATTTTGAGATAAACCCAGATTTGGATAATCAAATTGAAGTTTATGGATAATTCAGTACCTGAATATAGGTCCCTGAGAAAAACCCAAACGCTGGATCAGAAAAAAAAAAATTGGGAGGAAAAGAAAAATTACAGAGAATTGTGACTTACAAGAACTAATGAACAAAGTTAATTATTTATGCAAGAAAAACTCTTGTCATTTAGTTGATCATAATTTATTTATTTATTTAGTAAAGAAATTAGTATTTTAAATTACGTCGAAGAATCATCAAAGTAAATCCTTTTCTCTTTATATGTTTTCTTTGGAATATTCTTTCAATTTTAAAAGGATTCTTCTAAATCCTAACAAAGTATTTAGAATACAAAAGTTTATTTTGTAAAATAATATATAATAAATAATTAACGAATAGTTTAAAACTGATTAATAATAACAAGTGTATTATATTTAAAAAGAAAAAAATAGATTAAATTAAGAGAAAAAATAAAATTTAAACATATAAATATATAATTTTAAAAATGTTAAATGAGTACAATTGTTTATTATTATGTTGCTATCAATTTTGAGATGGTATCGAGTTAACTTATAACACTGACTCAATCAACAGTATTATTAGAAAAAGATGAAAATTAAAAAAAAAATTATCATTTCTTGGTAGAGTTGATAAATAAAAGGAAAGAAAATAAAATATTTAAAAAATGTAAAATACATCTCTAATTTTCTCTCTTCTCATCATTCCGATTGGGATGAATTGATTTTTATGCATTAAAATAAAATATGATCATCCTTTCTATTTTTTTCCTCTTACTTTTCTTTCAAACCAAACTCACTCAAAATTTGTTTTCTCCCTCCCCATCCCTCCACTTTAGCATTAAATAATATAACTTATTTTTATCCAAAAAAAAAAGAATAATATAACTTATTTTAAATAAGAAAATGTATTTTTCTAATTTCCTTAACTAAATTGGTATGTAGTTAACTCATAATATCAACTCGGTCAAGGTTTAAATAATAGTATAGATTATTAATTAATAATTCTTACATTTTACTTCAAATAGGGAATTTACTTATTTTTAATTGTTAGACTTTATAGTGCCCAAAAATAAGTAAATAAGATAATATTTAGAAGTAAAAATATTAATATGCAAACGAAGAAATAAAAATTTCTAATCTTTGAATCTCACAATATGGAATTGTTAAGAAATCAAAATAATATATTTAATTTAATTAAAATATTAAATAAAGTATATACTAGTGGATGCTACATGTGAAGAGATTATTGGATTTTGGGACCTTAAAAAAGGATATTTTTTTAAAATACGTACAACAAGGTTAAAAAAGGAGTTAAATTGAATATAAAGTGACCTTTTGATGGGGATATTTTTCTTTATCTCTCGTAAGTATAAACTATCACCAAGTTGGGCCGAAAGTAAAAACTATCAATTTGTTAAATCTTAAACCCTAACATACCTTAATGAGTGAATTTGGAAGCTTTTTTTTTTTTAATTATTGCAAAATTCATTTCATAAATAAAATTTGACTGATTTATGTATTTGTTAGAGATTGCATGACCCGAATTTTGTCACAAGTTGAATCCGTATAAAACTATTCTTTTTTTGTTTGACTTTGATTAGAACAAGATTTTTTAACCTCTTCTCTTGTATCATTCGTTTTTTCGAAAGAATTTTCATGTAAAATATGTGCGCTCTTATTTTTCTTTTCTTATTACTTTACTGCTATTATCGCTCTACTGCTATTATCGACGTTTAACAATTAAGAAGATATTATTTAACTATATATGATAATTTTTTAGAAATCTCCTGCATAAATAATTAAGTATGCTTTACAAAAATATTTTACCCTAATTGATTCGCTTACAAGTATATCAAAATTGGATAAATCTCAAAATTTGATTTAATATACAATTTGATATGTTAAATTTGATTTTGTGAAATTATACTTATGAAATTTTGGTCGTGGTTCAAATGTATATATTAAAACTTTAATTTTAATTCAATCACATTTATTTAAAGAAATAAATAAATACATTAAGTTAATTATATATTAGATACATATAATTATTTGAATATGCAATATGTAAACGTAAAATGTATCTATAATTATAATTGTGTAAGTTATTTTTGAAAATTGAATCAAATGAAAATATCAAGTATAACAATGCACAAAATCAAAGTTTATATATAATAGTACATATTAGTTCAAAGCTCATATATAATTTTGAGATTTAACTCTATTAACATCGGTCCAAATTGATGTTTAATCAAATATTTGAGAGTTACTAAGTTTGAAAAACAAAAAAGAAAATAATACTCATTTAAAAATATAAAGTAAATTTAGACTCCAACATTTAAGGTGCGAGTCTAGCCCCATAAGTTTTTAATATTATAAGATCTTATTTTAATTAACATATTATATAATTATATCATATAAAAATTAAATTTATAATCATATATAATTATATAATGTAAATATAAAAAATTGTATTAAGTTGTTTTTACTAAAATAAAAATAATATAAATTAATTTTAATCTTATTTAATAAAAAACATGATTAAATTTAAAACAATTTAAATTAATAATTTATAAATATTAAATTAATTTGAATAAATTAAAACTTTTATTTAAAAGCGAATATAAACAAATCTAGATTATTTAATTATTATATAATAATTCAGGATATGATTCAACTCATGCTATAATTTTTTTAAAAAAGTGAATGGATAAATAAATAATAAATAAACATTTACGTAATACATGAGTAGTTAATTATTATTATTTTAATGAAAGATCAAACATGTGTAGATACATAGCATGACAAGTGCTTGAAATTGAGGCCCCACTGATTGCAGCTTCCATCTCCTCTCTCATGCATGCAGGGTTTCATGTGATTTAAAATCTACCAAATGTGTGACATATGAAGATGTCGCCATATCCCATGTGGTTTAGGTAGTGTTACCACATTTTAAATCTTGATGATGACGTATCTATAACTTAAAAGATATTTAAAAAAACTTAAACTGCATTTGAGATAAAAATAAATAAAATTTGACTATAAATATTCATATTTTGAATCAGATTTATTATATTAGCATAATTCATTTTGAGAAGATTCGATTTAATAAAATTTATTTTTTGTCTAAATCTATTTAAATTTGTAAACGATTAATTTAATCTAATCAAAATTAAAGTTATTTTATTTATACTATTATTTAAGTTTTTGATTAGGTTGGTATCACGAGTCAATTAGACATAAACTCGATTAAATAAATTATAATTTTTTTGTATTTAAAATAAATTATATTTTTTATGGTATCTAAATATTGTTAATAAAAAAATGCTTATGATCATATTTGAACTATGCCAATTATATTAGTAAAATGTTACATATACCACTCAATTAAAATTTTATTTTAATTTTATGCACATTTTATTACTTCTATATATATTTTCTAGACGTATTAATGTATGATACAATATTAAAATTTAATGCCTGTAGAAGGTTCTAGGAGTTTTGAGAAGATGTTGTGGTAGTCCAAGGGAGAATAATGGATATTCCCTCGGGATTTTCTCACTAAAAATGATTGTTAAATGTTGAAAAGGACAGCTACGGATGACCCATTTGGTCTGTCCATGAACCATGGTGCAATTTTTTTCTTTTTGATACAGATCATGGTGCAAATTAAAACTTTGGCACATTGCCATATGAGTGTCGGGCTTAAAAAAGGCCTTTTCGCATCCAAAAATTAATTTATAATGTAATTATAATCCTTTCAAAATAAATAACTAATATGATAGTAATTTTTTTTACAATTAAAAAATTTATCATTTAATTTTCGTTATAAATTTATTTTTTTCGCTTCATCCCTTGTAAAATGTATAAAGCTATATAATTAAAAAAAAAAAAAAACAAAAGTAAGCAAAGGAATGGGATTGACTAATTATTAATTTATTGGGTGCAATAGTAAGATTGAGAGAAAATATATTTGAGTTTTCGAGATAATATTCTTAAGAGGAATAAATAAAAATCATAAAACGAATATGAAAGATAAAAAGAATATTAATAAATTAGTTCAATATTTGATTCAATTCTAAAAACGTGCCTACATATGTATATATTGTTAAAAAATAAAAATCAAATTGATATCTCCTTTCTTTCCTCAACAAATAAAATTTGGTAATATATTAATCCTAACCATCTTCTAGCAATTTTTTCTTCACACACAAAAATGACTGATTGAGAATCAAATTTTTTTTTTTTTTTGCTAACATGAGATTTCAATTTTAAAATACATACCAATGTGTTGAAAAAGGAATATAAATTTGGTGATACAAGATTTGGGCTTGAGGACATTCCATCCTTAAAGAGTAGAGAGTTATTGTGGTAGAGCTTGAGGGAAGGATATTATTTGGAGCTCTCACCAAGCTTAGCCAAGAGAGAGAGGTAAATGTCAAGAGAATCCCCTTTATCTTTGTCTTTTCAAGATAAAGGAACGCGTCATATGGCCTATGTAGTGATAGCCTTCCATTTGTAGGGTGGTTCTAGACTTATGGAAGGTGTGATGTGATAGATAGATAAGACTTAGTGATATTTGTGTATAATAATTACCCCTTGATTGAAGTGAAGGTTACAAAATGACCTTTTTTAATATAAGAAGTGTCCATAATGTTTCTATGTTGTAGGTAAGGTCAATTTGATTTAAATTTTTTTTTTTTTGCATATTTCTTTTTATAAAACCTCAAATGGTAAATTGCATTTGAAAAGGCAAGCTATGAAAGCTAAATTGATATTCTTCTTGGTACATTGCTTTTGAATAAAAGCATATTGTATTGAACGTGCGAGGCCTTGATAGCGAGGTATGAGCACACAAGTCGCGATTCTAAAGGAAAAGTACGAGTGCGAAAAGTTTGAAGTGTAACACCCCTCATCTGACTTGATCATCGAGTCTGAGTTACAGGATACTACAATCATTGTCAAAGTAATTACAGAAAATTAACATTCAAATTAAACATAAATCATACAATCACAACCAATTCAATTCATAATCACCAAATACGACGTTTCACGAGTCTTATACGAGCTTACATATGCTCTAGAATCAACCTGAAATTGAACAAGGACTAATTTGCAACATTTTTGAAAGTTTAGATCAAGCATATCATAAATAAATCCTTCAAATATTCAACTAGGTCATAAACATTCAGATATTATGATATTCGATTAAATTCGAATCTTAATCGAGCTTACGAAAGCTCTTTTGTTGGCTCAAGCGTGAAATAAGACCAAATTGCAAAGTTTTGAAAATTCAGGGCTGATGTCGTAACGTCACTTCCTCCATGCCGTGACACCACCAAACAGAATGTGTAGTTGCAACGTCCAGTCTCCCGACGTCGAGATGTCACATTATGCCGGCCGACGTTGCGACGAGGAGAGTTGCTTGTCTCGACATGGACTCTATTTTTGGTAAAAATTAGGCCACTTGGTATCTATTTCTAGCCAAATCTCCAAACACTTGATTTGTACATAAATGTACAACATAACCTGCATAAAAGATACACCAAATTGCATTCCAAACATTGCATATAACCATTACCAAATCAATCAATTCGATATGCCCAATTTGACACCAAAGCATTTCAATTCAACTTATACCAACTCAAACCATTGAACCACACACTTAACCATTCCATATCATCATTAAATATGCCATTTAACATTTAAAATTTAACATGCCACTTCATTACCACACCTAAAGTCTTAACAACTTACCAAATCATACATATATATATACTTATAAGTAAAGCTTTTCCAACATCAAGCATTAGTTAGATTAATTTTATGTTAACAAACCAACCTAACATATATAAAACCTAGGTACATGCCACATAATCGGACTTAAAATGATCAAAAGTCTATTGACAGATGACTGGATAGTGCGAGCTTCAAGGTGATCCAATTGACATGTTCTGCAAAATCAATGATCTACAAGGAAAAAAGAGACAGCAAGTAAACATTTTAAATGCTTAGTAAGTCCATATGAAATTTGCTTAACTTACCTTGACATGAAAACAATTTAGTAATTGAAAACATTGGTACAAACATAGTAATCTTTTGGCATCATACACATCATGTACATTCAACTAATATATCAAATAGGTTAGTTGAATCACATGTAATAAGCTTATAGTATATTCATACAATGATATAACATTCCATCACAAAACAAATACCACTAAATCAAATCCAACTTGTAACATATATATATTCATTCCGAACATTACATTTCCATTTAGTACCTTTTCCATGTCTATCGTTCTTCCGGAGAACTAAAGTAAATCAAACTCGGATACACGAAACTGATTTACTTCTACAAACTGTAGAGTTGGCTTGCTTATACTAGCTATATTCGATGCTGCTTACTTAAGCTGTCGAGAATCTACAATACGTGTTGGGATTTCAGCCATTAATAAAGAATAATTCAATTTGCTTAGTATTGGATAATTCTTCAAACAAATATGTAGGTATTGAGTAACAACTACATAAATCTAATAACTCACTGTGAATTGAAGAAAAAAGCTTAACAATCTAGCCTTGGAAGCTTACGACAACGGTGAAAATGTTTTAGGAGAAAGTTTTCTTTTCTTTCATTAAGAGAATTGATGGAGAAAAGATATTAATGAAGCTAACTATTGTTCCCCTCACCCAACAACTTATAATTAGTTTTGGTTCGACCTGTAACCCCATATGAAATACCGGACGGTCTAAATTTAGCAACACTCTTCCCCCAGGATCCATTTCGGGAAAAAGATAATATGCAACTTCGAGCTGTCAATTATATCCTTTATCGAAATGGCAAACCGACTCGGAGAATTTCTGACACAAGTATTCAACTAGTTCGGACTTGTTTAGTGTTGAGTTGGGACTTTAATTAACAAAATTTAATAATTAAAGATCAATGGTTAATATTCATTCATAAAAATAATTAGTGGAATCTAATGGTTAACTTAAATGTTGGTCACCAACCTTAAATTAATTAATTTGAGGGCCAAGCTAAATTTTTATATAAGTCCCTCTCATTTAGAGTTGTCTATGGGTTGGGCTATTCGATTAGGCCCAAAGGTTCGCTCGAAAAATGAGAGGGTTTGGACAAAAATATGGGCTTAGACAAAAAAACGAATGGGTCAAGTCTCGAGTAAGCTTTTTTTGGCCCGTCTCGGCCTAGCCTGAATACATGTCTCTTTAAAATTTATTGGGAAACGTTCACTTCAATGTTTTTCATGTATTTTCAATTTGTTGGGAAACATTTTCTTTAATATTTTTAGTTTATTAGATATTGTCGAAACCATTTTTTTAGAAAACGGGGATCGACTTTGGTTTTGAAAATGATAAAGAAAATTGGGAGTCACCACCAATCTTTTTTGTTTAGGTGCGATCGGATCACCTAGAAATTTGGTCATTTTAATAAAACATTTTGATTTACTAAAACAACGATTTTGGTCTACGAAATTTGAGAAAAAGGGTTCGGAAGTTGGTTACATACGAGGAAGGATTAGCACCCTCGTAACGCCCAAAATTGGTACCAAATTGATTAATTAATGTCTTAATGTCGAAAATTAAAATTTTGAAAAGATTTTAAAATACGAACCCTTATTCTGAATATTTGGATAACTCAAAATGGATATTAAGATTCTCTTGTTCCGAAGAAATAAAATATCACATCCAGCACGTAGGACACGACATTTCAACTCTTCGATACCAAAATCATCTCGTGATTTCCAAAACTCATGGATTGAAATTTTAAAAAGGATATTCGGTTGTTTAGTCAAACGATAAATCGAAACCCAGCACGTAGGGCACGATCTCTCGAGTTTCTAAACATGGAATATTGCCTCTAACTTTGAAAATTTAAAAGGTTATTTGGTCATTTGGGTCAAACGAATAAAATCGAAACCTAGCACGTAGGGCACAATCTTTCGAATCCCCCCAAAAAACAGAATATTACCTTTATTTTTAAAATTTTCTCTTTAAATAACTATAAAACGTAAGCTAAAACGACAGGAGCTTATTTGAAATGTGATTCAAAGATGACCGATTATATTTATACATAGTTCATGGGGAATAATAATGCAATAATATAAAACAATTATACAAGTCGAGAATATATGATAAATAATGATATGATAATAATAATATACTCTAATAGTCATAATAATATTAACAAACAAATTACAATAATAATACGTATGAATATGAATAAATAAAGATGAAATAAATAATAGTGAGGACAATAATAATAAAGTAATGAATAAATAAATATAAGGGAAAAGGTTTAAAAATATTGGAAGTAAAGAACCAGATTAAAATAAATAATATTTAAAGCACAAATTGTAATAAAACATGTATAATAATATGACAATAATAATAACAATAATAGATAATTAATTAATTAATGATAATAAATATAATAGTAAAGAAAATAAAAATAAAATTAATAAGGATACTAATGAGTATAAGTAATAATAATAATAATAATAATAATAATAATAATAATATATAATAATAATAATAATAATAATAATAATAATAATAATAATAAATGAAGGATAATAAAAATACAACAACAATATAAATGAGAGAGAAAAAATAGTAATACAATAATAATGATTGTAATAATAATAATAGAAAATAATAATAATAGTAATAATAGTAATAATGTAAATAAATACAAAAAGAAAATATATAATGTGACAAAATCAATATAAAATTAATTAGTTTAATAATATGATGATAGCAATAGTAATAATATATAATAAAGTAGAAAATAATAATAAGAATACATTAATAAGAATAATAATAGTATATTAACAATAACAATAATAGAAAATAATGATAAAATAATAATAATAATAATAATTATAATAATAATAATAATAATAATAATAATAAACTAAGGAATAATAATAATACTAACAATGATATAAATAATAATAAAAACAACAAGAGAAATAGCAACAATAATAGTAATAAAAGAATAAAAGTAATAATAATAATAGCAATAATAATAGAATTAACAATAAAATAAAATTAATCAATTTTAATAATAAAATAGCAAAATAACTAAAAAGGGACCAAATTGAATTTAAAACCAAAATTCGGGGCAAATCAGAAATAAAAAATAAGAGTAAAGGACCAATTCGAGTGCGCGAATAATAAGGAGGGACTAAAGAGGAAAATATTCCCACCCTTCAAAACGTAGCACTTTACATGGGATTGAAATGAAATCAAAGCAAAATTCCAGGGCTAAATTAAAAATACAGAAACTTAATCAAAAAACTATAAAAAAGCGAAAGGGCTAAAAGTGCAATTAGCCCTTCCGTAAAAAACACGCGGATCTTCCTCTTGGAGCGGGTCGAGTCGGTTTGATCCATGCCAATTACAATATTAGAAAAATATTGTCTCTGCTACTGTTTGCGTTTTGTTTTGGTTCTCTGCTGTTGCGTGTTTTCTTTTCTTGCTTGTTTGCAGGTATGGCAGAGGAGTTGGTGAGCTTTGAGCGGTGTGCGCTCTGGAGCTTGAGAACGGCACACATGGAGGAGTGGCGCATAGGGACCTAGGGTTTCTGTTCTGCTGAAAACTTAGTTTAGGAAATGGGCCGATGGGCCTATTTTGTATTTGGGTTAGGGTTTGCTGATAAATTTGGTAATTTGGGCTTTATAATAATGGATTGTTGTTTTGTATTTTTATTCTGGTTCTTCTCTGGGCCCGGGCAAAAATGGGTCATTACAGATATATTATATTTTTTAAAATTGTTTGATATATTAAAATAATTTTAAAAAAAAGTAATACGAGCCAGGTCGGACCCGGGTTTAGCATCTATAATTTGGACTGGGCTTGGACAAAAAATTAGGCCCATTTTTCGTGCCAACCTAGGCCTGGACCTATCAACTGGGTCTAAAATTTTATTAGGGTCCAACCTGTACCAGACCCGACCCATGGACGACTCTACTCTCATTTATTACATCATTTGCTGTCCTTCTCAATTTAGTCATTCTATTATAATTAACGATTTTTTCGATTTAATTAATCAACTTTTCAATCTTATATTCTTGTATTAAATATGTAAATCTTTTCATTCATAATTTCACTGACTCAATTACAAAATTCGATTTTGAAACAACATTTTTTGACATTAATTAAAATCGAGTCGTTACACCATGCTTTAATGTGATGACCATCATGATTTCATGTAACAGCCTGATTTGTTGTTCAGTAATGTCGGCTTTGTTCTATTTCACTCAAACAAGCTTGAATAATCTCCGAATGCAATGTAATAGTAGAGTAGACTTAAAAATGATTCAAGAAATGTTAATAAGACTTCAAGTCCAACTAATAAGTGATTTTGAGTGGAATATAGGTGACGTGCTTAGATTTTAGATGCAGTAGTCTTTGCTCGGAATAGTATTAGTTTGGGTAAGAGATGTTACAGGGAAGTTCAGTTGAACAATCCACTGATTTAGTTGTAATGAAGGATACCTTGATTAGAGACATGAAATCGTCCAATATAAGATTGAAGAGCTGGTGAGGATATCAGAGATTATAGAGTTTGGTAAGTGTTGTTTTGTAAATTCAAGTGGAAGTAATTGATTGGAAGATGTTGATCAAAAAATGGTAGAAGATGAAAAGATCCGTTCGTCAAGTGAGAAGGACGACAATGAATTAATTGCACATATGGATGAGGTGAGTCCCAACACTCTTGGTGGCACATATGATAGCTTGTGGGGAATTAGACTTAGGGCCTATTTAGTAGTGCTTAAAAAAAGCACCCCTAACTCCAAAAGCACTTTTGGAAGAAAAACTGTGCTAAATAAGTTACTTTTGGCTGAAATTGAAGAAGCTAAAATTTTCCTCTCCCAAAAACACTTTTGGTGCTTAATTACTTTTTCACCCCTCCAATAATATAGTACTTTTCGTTTTTTTTTCTTGGTGCTTAATTACAAATGTGTTAAAACCATTAATTAAAAATATTTAAAAAAATACTAATTACAATTATTTAATGGTTATATTTAAATATTTAAAATATAGTTTATACATTCTAATTAAGTTTTATAAATAATTAATATTTATTACTTAAAAATATTTAAAATTTATATTTCATATATTAAAATATTAACAACAAGATATAATATATTTTTTTATATTCTTACTAAAATATAATAATATTAACTAATTTAAATATTATTTAAATGCATATTTGTTACTTGATAATAACATGTCTAAAATGGACATTTTATTTCTCAAAGGCACCTTTTGACAGCAATGTTAAACACTCAAATTTTAAACCAAACTTTTCAAAAGTAGTTGTCAAAAGTACTTTTCCACAACACTTTTCAAAAGCATTGCTAAACTAGCCCTTAATTCATGTCGGCTGTAATGGTTACTTATCTCTAGGAGTAAGGAAGTTGATATGGTTAGGCTATTAAAATTTTGACACTAAGGAAAAAAGAATTTCAGAGAAAAAAACAAGAAATTTAGCAACAAAATTATTTGTTAAAATTTTATATCTTTCACCCTTCTTTTGAACAATGAAACATATGTATTTATAATAAGAAAAATTCCTAAATATAAAAAGAAAAACAAAGATTTTATGCTAATAAATATCAAATATACTATGTTAATAAATACTAAATCTTCTAAAAATCTATAGAACATAACTTGCATGCAAGTTCTTTAAATTTAGTTGCTTCACAACTTCAAGGATTAGCTTCAAACAGCTCGGATCTTTTCCTGCGACCCTAATTGCATTTTAATTCACCAAAGTAATGAGCATGCCACTTATTGTTCATTTGACTGCTCGCCAATCTTGGCGAGTTTGCCAGTCTTGGCGGGTTTGCCAATTTCTAAGAGTTCACCAAACATGAGGGGTTCACTATGTTCAATCTTTCATATGTGTTCGTCTTGTGATATGAGTTCGCCATTCTTAGAGAATTCACCAAGTGTGGTTGCTGCATGAATGGTCATCTTGCAACATAGGCCCACGTTAGGTGATATTGATCGATCAATGGTGCATGATTGCAACTGGGCTTGTACTGGATAGTTCACTTAAAGCTACTTCAATAATGAGTAAGGTGAATGTGAGCTAGGATTAAGAGGAAACTCTAAATGATAATGGGGTCTTATATTCTGTTAGGTTGAATTGGGTACATGTTAGGCCTAATTATAGGTACCAAAATAAGAAAAATGTTAGGAATTGTTAGTTTAATGAGGTGGTTCTAGAATCTAACGAGAAGAGCACCAGGATAAGAGGAAAGGGCGACATAGAGAGAAAATGGAGGTATTTTGCTGATCTAAAACAATCACAGAGCATAAAGGCGAAGAAAAAGAAACTGAAACTTGAGAGTTACAGACAAAGAAGAGCCAAGTCGATGTTTAGATTTTGATTTTAAGAATCAGAATAGGTTAAATTTTGAGGAGTTGAACAGGAAACGGGTTTTAAAGGACGAAAGTTAACCTGTGGAATAGGATCGAGAGATGTGGGAGATGGGTCCTCATTTGGCTTTGTGGTTGCTGGAACGGAAGAGAAGATTATATGTAAGTTACATTTTATTCACCGATTCATAAGTTTGATTGTTATTTATGTCCCATGATAGAAAAATGTGGTCAAATGATTCTTTGGGGGTGAGGTTTTGAGACTTGAAAGGAAGATTTTATCTCAATATTGTAATGGGCCAAATCTGGCCAGGCCCAACTAACCCAATACACCCTAAACCAAAAATAAAACTACCCAAACCCTAGCCCAATACCTAAATAAAACTAACTAACCCTAGCCCAAACAAATCAAAGCCCCAACCCAAACACAAAACAAAAATCAGAAAAGAAACCTAAAAACCCTAGCCGCCTTTGACCCCTGTCCCATCCACCACCGACGTCTGCTCCACCGCCCATGTCAGCACCGCCCACTTGCCTGCAAGAATCAAAAGAAGAGGGGACAGATAATAGTATAAAAATGATGTAAATGACTATAAAAAGAAAGGCCAAAAATCCATTAGGGGGATTGGGTCATTTTGTTGAAATACAAAAACATAGCAGAGATTGAATGTGAAAAAAGGATCCAAATAAAAAAGAAGACAAATTTACAAAATAGATTCGAAGGAAAAAACCAAGTTATACAAGGGTATTCTTCTTTTTTTTCTGTCTTTCCCTTTTGATATTTTCTTTTTTTATCTACTTACATAAACATATAGATATTCTCTATTTTTTAAAAATAAATCAGTTAAATATAAATATATAAAAAAGAAATAAAAAGATATAAAAAACGCACCTTTTTGGATTTTCCGGTCACCGTGCGCGGTGGCCGGCTGTAATATCCTGATTTTGGGCCTAGTCGAAATAGTGGTTTCATGACCACAAAATCCAAGATAAAAATAATTATTTTATGATTATTTTGAGGTCTATGATATGATTGCATGATTGTGTGAAAATTTCGTGAAGAAATTTTATGCATAAAGTGCTTAAATTGAAATTAGGGACTAAATCGAATAATTTACAAAAATTGCATTCTAGAAGTTTCTAGTATGAAATTGTTTTGAAATATTAATTAGGAGGTCTAAAATAGAATTTTACCAATTTCTAAGTCTATGGACAAAAATTGGACATGGATGGAATTTTTGGAAAGTTTAGTAGTAAGGGCATTTTGGTCATTTAAGGGTAAAATGAATTAAAATACAAAATTAAAAGTCAATTTTGCTCATCTTCAACCCCATGGCCGAATATAGCAAGGAGAAACCATGGCTAGGGTTTTTCAAGCTTCCAAGCTCGATTATCAAGAGAAACGAGATTCAAGTCGCGATCGAGGGAAAAACAAAATTTACGAAGAATAGGCTCGATTGCTAATAATTTTGTACCGAGGTAAGTTCATGTGTAAATGTAGTAACATAATTGTCATTTTAATTAACTTAATGATATTTATATGATATGATGATTATTATTATGAAATATTATGCTTTGTGGTTATTGTTGAGTAATATGCAAATTATGTTTATTATTTGTTAAATATGAATTGCTACCGAGTATCGGTTTCGATATTCCGTGGAAGACGGCAAAGATGTGTGATTGAGGAAAAAGCCCGTTTGAACCTTGGAAATAGATTAGAATACAAGTGACATGTCACTAGGATGGTTGAGTTCCGAACTCGTTGAGTTGAGTCCGAGTTCGTGAGATGTAACTAGGCATCCGAGCTCGTTGAGTTGAGTCCGAGTTCACTTATGGATGCGAATGTCCGAACTCGTTGAGTTGAGTCTGAGTTCAAGAGATGTAACTAGGCATCCGAGCTCGTTGAGTTGAGTCCGAGTTCACTTATGGATGCGAATGTCCGAACTCGTTGAGTTGAGTCCGAGTTCGAGAGATGTAACTAGGCATCCGAGCTCGTTGAGTTGAGTCCGAGTTCACTTATGGGCGGGTTACATGGTAGCTTGGCTACATATGTGGCACTTATGTGCAAACTTTCCATGTATCCGAATTATATTCCGATGTGTTCAACGGGTAAAATTCTACTCAAATGAAGGAATACTCGATATGAAAGGGACATATTGGTAAGCGTTGTGAAATGGATACTTTGAACAGGTATGTACTTAACCCTCGGGTTGAAAACTCGATATAACAACAATATGGTAAGATGATAAAGGAAAATGTGATATGAATGTCTCGGTGATGATCATGCAAATGATGTTTATGTTTGCTTATATAGTTGTGTTACTTGCTATTTGCATGTGAACTTACTAAGCATTTGTGCTTACTCCCTCCTTTTCATTCCTTGTAGTGTTGACAAGCCAGCTTGGAAATCGGAAACGGTCGGAGGCACGCTCACACTATCCGTATACCGTCTTGGCATAATGGCTTGTATATTTTGAGTATGGCATGTATAGCATTATAATCATTTTGTATATATGGTCTTATGATATGGCTATTGAGTGGTATGAAAATGCTTGGTAATGATTAGCCATTGGAATGGCTAATCATGATCATATTTGGTGTTATGTATGCTAAATTGCTAGCTAATCTATGGGAACCATGAAATGGTAAAATTTACCATAAAATAGATTCAGACAGCAGTAGTGACGTGAATTTGAAAAATCACTAAAAATAGTAGAAATGGAATTAAATAATGAATAAGTTATGGAATTGAAGCTTGATGAGTCTATTTTCATATGGATGGAACAAAACAAGTATATGAGTTATATTTTATGAGATGTTTAAATTTTTGTGAAACAGGGCCAGAGCAATTTCTGGATCCCCTGTTTTGACTTTGGAAATTCACCATAATTTTTTCAAAGATAATTAGAAGTCATGATTTATATGTACAGATTCCTTATTGAGTCTAGTTTTATTAGAAATAAACAGCATAGTCATTGAAACTCTGTACAGGGAGATATCTGATTCGTAATACACAGAGGTCAGAGCAGTCGAACCCTGAAATAGGGGAGAATTTAACTAATAAACTGTACTAATTTGCTTGACCAAAAATTCTATAAAAAAATTAGTAATTATATATATGAGTCTAGTTTCAGGGAAAATTTACGGAATTGGATTTTGAGTTTCAGAACTCGAGATATAAATTTTTAAGCGACTGTGACGCAGATTGCTAGCTTGACTAAAAATTTTAAAAATAAATTGTTTGAGCTGTTTAAAGTAATGAATTAAGTTTGTTAACACCTCGTGTTCGACTCCGGCGACGGTCTCGGGTACAGGGTGTTACACCGGCGGCGGACCATGGTGGAAGTTCGTCGGAGCTCTGACCGGATCTGGAGCACCTGCAGAGAGAAAAAGAGAAAAAGAAGTTTTTTTTTTTAAAAAACAAAGGAAAGAATGAAAATTTTAAAAAAAAATTTAGTCTATATAGAAGGATAAAACGACGTAGTTTTAATGGGATTTTGAAGACCTCAAAACGGCGCCGTTTGGCCTTCAACCCGCGCAGGCGACCTGACCCGCTAGAGGATCCGCGCGTTTTTGGACCAAGCGTCTATTTGCGCCCTTGGTCCTTCCGCTTTTGGAGGCTATTTTAATGTGGCCCTTTTCCTGTTTTCCAATTTCGCCACAATCTATTCTCTTTATTTCAATTTAACCCTTAAACTTTTTAACAGATAAACATCTGAATGGTGTCGTTTTGGGTACGGGAATATTTCCCCACACGGCCCCTATCCTTTCGCGCGTGTTGCATTTAGTCCCTATATCTTCTTCCCATCTCGATTTGTCCCAAAATTTTCAATTAAACTTCAATTTCGTCCTTTTCGTTTTTATTATATTAT
This sequence comes from Gossypium anomalum, assembly GCA_025698475.1. Lineage (NCBI taxonomy): Eukaryota > Viridiplantae > Streptophyta > Magnoliopsida > Malvales > Malvaceae > Gossypium > Gossypium anomalum. The sequence continues at coordinate 79,594,650 of CM046968.1, forward strand.
ACTTTTAACTCAAAATTTTCCTTCTAATTCCAATTCAACCCCAAGTCTATTTGATTTCATTTTTTTACTGATTCATGTACTATTTAATTAATTTATTCATTTGTTTTCAAGTTTTGATAAAACCTGTTTATTAGTATTTATGTTTTACTTACATTTTTTTTATTATGCATTCATTTTATATTTTTTAATTTACATGCATTTTTATATTCTTTCATTTTGCTTTATCCTCTATTATTGTTATACTTTTACTTACATATATTTTATGTTCATTATAATTTATTCATTTACTTATTTATTACTCTGTGGTAAATTTAATATTATCTATTATTATTATCATCATTTATATTCATCATGATTGTTGTTACTACTATTATTAATATTCCTATTATTACTATATTTTTTATTATTCTTTCTATTATGTATTATCAATATATTATTGCTACTATCATCACTATTATTTATACTTTATTATTATTACTTATTTTATTATCGTTATCTAATATACTATCATTATCACTATTATTATTTTACTATTGTAACTTAATATTTTTGTTTTCATTGTTATTATTATTATTATTATTATTATTATCATTACCACCACCTTATTCTATTATTAGCACTCTTAATTATTGCCACTATCATATCTTTTATTTAACATATTATTATTACTAACTTTTATTATCATTATTATCATTGTATTATTACTATTATATTATTATCATATTTTTTATCCATTACTCTTTAAATACACTAAATTATTTCTACTCCTCACTCACATTATATATTCCTTACTTATACATATATATACATACATTTTTATATATCGTTCCGAACTTTAAAATATTTATTACGTTTATTATTAACCCTAATATTATTATCATTACTATTACTATCAATTTTTTTAATAATTTTACGTAATATTTATTTATAACTAGTTTTCTTTATATATATATATTCTTTTTTCTCTTCTCAAATACTATTAGGTTATTTATCATTTCTCTTAGCTTATATGTTTATTTATTTATTTTATTTTCATCGTTATCATTCGCGTTTATGCTCATTCCATTATGCTCGTCAATATCGAGACCTGTATTTGTTTATGCATTCTTTATTTTATTATTACAAACTTATGTTGTATTAACCTTGCCCTGACGAAGATAATTTTTTTTTCATAAAAAGCGATACTCCGTATTTGGAATTTCGAGGAAATGTGCCTTAACTTACTGGGTTTCGATTTTCCTCGTTCACCTTAACTAACCGAATATCCTTTTAAAAAGAAGTTAAAATACAAGGCAAGCTCAGTCTCAAAGTTCGAGATGTCGTGTCCTAATTTACTGGGCATGATATTTTATTGCTTCGAGATGAGAAAAGTCCTTAAGATCCGTTTTAATTTATTCAATCATTTTTTTAAATTAGTATTAATACAAAGAGGGATCGTATTTTAAATTCTTTCAAGTCTTCAAATCTTCGACACTAAGACACTAATTAATCAACTAGGTACCAATTTTGGGCGTATCGAGGGTGCTAACCCTTCCTCATGCGTAATCGACTCCAGAACTCATTTTCTGATTTTCGTAGGCCAAAAATTATTGTTTTAGTGAATCTTAACTTTTATTAAAATGATTAATTTAAGGTGATTTGATCACACCTCATCAAAAAAGGATTGGTGGCGACTCCTCTATTCGTTTTCATTTTCAAAATCAAAGTCGATTCCCGTTTTCAAAAAAATGGTTACGACAAATATCATGCAAATTCTAGAGAATTGAATATTGGTGCAACAATGGATAAGTTGTTTTGGCGAATTTTATTCTCTTCTTGAGCTGGTACCTTGATCATGTTGTGGGGTTGTCAATTTAATTGGCTTGGGTTTTATGTTGATTTTTTTGGCTTGATAATGCAATTTTTAGGATGCTTTGATACTGATTATTTAGCTTGATTTTGCTTGGATACGTTTGGGACTATTTGCTTTGGTTTTGTTCTTTTTAGCTTGGTGCAGTTGCTTCTCTGAGCAAGAACGGTTGAGCTTGTTGTCTCTTTGGGGCTTGTGTGAATCAATGAACTAAGTTAGGGGTTGACTATAAGTATCCTAACTAGGTGGAAATTGTTTGCCCTGCCTATTTTTAAGTGTTTGATTAATTGGAATTGAAGGATGAGCTTTATGAGATGATGTGGTGGATTTGACAATGGAGTTTATGGGGGAAACCAAGACAAAGTCTGATGGGCACGTGGATTTTGCCTAACTCTAAATCCTTGATATGTTCATGGCGACTTTTTTAAGGCTTGGGAGAACGTTCTTGAGAATACATTGGTTATGCGCTTTGTGTTTCTTCTTGATTTAAAATTTTCTTATTATTTTGCTCTTGGTGGAGATTAAAATTGCTCTTAAGCTATTCTTTGTCTCCACAGTTTGATTAATTTTTTCAACTAGTAAAATTAGCTCAAGGAGGCCTGAGCCAAATTATGGAAACAAAGGATGAGAGACGTTTCATGGTAATCAACATTCTTAAGATGATGGTGATTTATTGTGGCTTTTGGATTTCTTATAAAGTTCTTGTCCTTATTGGTGTCTTCAAGCTGCTATTAGACAAGGGCGAAACCAGAACAATTTTTTAGGGGTTGAATGAAATTTTAATTTTTTATAGTCTATATCCTTATAATTTTTAAATGATTAAATTGAATTTTTATAATTTTAGGTGGGACAAAGTGCAATTTTACCTTTATTAATTTAAAATTTTAAAAAATTTAAAAAACTTAAATGATAATTTTTCATTTTAGGGGGTCCGGGACCATGCTAGCCCCCTAGAATCACCTCTGCTATTATGCATTTTGGCGTGTGACCTAAGTCAAATTAGTATGCTTCTAGTTAGGTGTTCATTTGGGTTGTTTCAATTGAAAAACGAGTATCATGATTAGAAAATACAGCAAATCAGAGGAATAAGCTGAAATGTCATTTAACTAGTCCCACTTTTTCAATAGCTTGGTTAGTTTTAACGTCTGGGTTTTTAATAAAAAATTTATATTGGCCGAGAAAAAAAAAAAGATGCTTTCGTTATGATGTGTTTTTTCATAGTGATTTATTAATGTGTACTAATTGTCCTCTGAATCGAAGAGAATGTTATAAGGTGAACTATGAGATGAAAAGTATTAGTGAGGCCTTTAAGAATCAAAATATTTTTTTAATGAAGTAGAAATGCTAAGTGTCCAAGACGTTCAAGCGTGTCATGAAGATTGAGCACAGTAGAGCTCCCCTTGAAGGCAAGGCACAAGTAAATATTCAAATCAAGCTCACCTAGAAGGCTAAATGGAACTCGCCAGGTAAAGTATAAGTAAGTCCACCTAGAAGGCTAAATGGGGCTCACCAGGTAAAGCATAAATAAATCCAAATTATGCTCGTCTTGAAGGCAAAGCTTAAGTAAATATCCAAATCATGTTCCTCCTGAAGATAAAGGGGAGTAGACCGCGCCTTGAAGACAAAAGCTTAAGTAAATATCTAAATCACACTATTCTTAAAAGACAAAGTTTTAATAAAACAAAGTATAGATCATGTTGATCGCCATGACAATTGGGTTTTTACAATTAATTGAGAAGAATAATAGGGAAATTAAACCTTAGGGAGACATTTGTAACTTTCGCATGTCATATATGAACATAAATGAATATACTTTCAATGTGAGTTTCGCCGGTTTCACTAATAATTATATATGTTGTAAAATAATATTATATTAATTATATATGTCAAATAATAATTATATATTTATATTAAATCACTAATTTAATAATAATTAAATTTATTATCCAAGATTTAAAAAAAAAACTTACCTAATTAAATAACTTAATCCAAAATATAAAATTTTAAAATTTATATTTAATGCAATAAAATGTTTATTATATTTATTTGTTTTTTAGTATAATAAAACATTTATTATATTTATGGTAGTGTTTTTTAATATAAATATTTTTAATGTATTTTTAACGTGTTAGAAAACTTCTATTTTAGTATTTTTAGTTCATTTAGTGTATTATATTTAAAAAAAATTAATTTAAATAAAAATTAATCTAAAAAATCAAATATGGGCAGGCTGAGTGAAGTCCTAGTTTACTTTTTTTAAATTGGGCCAGACTTGGAGAAAAAGTAAGCCAATTTTTTGGGTCGAGCTCAGACTTGAAAAAATAATCTAAATAATTTGCATAAAACAAATTTGAACCTAATCCGACTCGACTCATGAACACTTCTATATATATCCCTCGCCACATTATACATCCTTTGCTAAAAGGTATCGTTAACAGTGTATAGTGCCTCTCAAATCAAAGACTCACCTCAACAAGTCTTCCTATTTATGGTTGGGGTGAATGTGAAGAATAAAATAAAATAAAAATAAAGAACACACAAATTTTTACGTGGAAACCCTTTCGAGAAAAAACCACGGGCAGAGGAGAAGAAAATTCACTATGTCGAATTCGAATAATTACAAGAGGAATAGACTATGTCTATTTATAGACTTGTAAAGCCATATTTTAGTAAAACTGAAACACCTTATTCTAATCAATATCAAATAGATGGGATTTAATAAGGTTTAAAAAACCTTATTCTAAAATAAAATAAAAGAAGTGTAATTCTATATGGATTCTTCTTTTATTTTATTTTACCACTGTATTTTATTTAAATAAGGATTCGGGTCACTTAATTCTAACAATCTCCACCTTGACACAAATTCTCAATAAACAAGTTCTTTATCGCGAACTCTCAACGAACAAGTTCTCCACCTTTTCCATAAAACCCGTTAAGGGTTTAACTTCAACAATGAACACCAACCAAGTTTAAGCAATGCTCAAACTTGGTTATAGGAAGTGACTTAGTCATCATATCTGCAGGATTTTCATGAGTACTAATTTTACTCACAACAATATCACCGCGAGCAATAATATCAGGAACAAAATGATACCTAACATCAATGTGTTTTGTTCTCTCATGAAACATTTGATCTTTTGTAAGAAAGATAGCACTCTGACTGTCACAAAATACTGTGTTGATTTGAAGGTCTTCATTAAGTTCACTAAAGAGTCCATTCAACTAAATAGCTTCTTTACAAGCCTTAGTAATCGCCATGTACTCAGCTTCAGTGGTAGACAAAGCGACTGTAGTTTACAAAGTGGCTTTCCAACTGATTACACAACCTCCGATTGTAAAGACATAACCTGTGAGAGATCTTCTTCTATCAAGGTCTCCAGCAAAATCAGCATCAACATACCCAACGACTCCATCTTCAGTTCTTCCAAATTGTAAGCAAACATCAGTAGTACCTCGTAAGTATCTTAAAATCCATTGAACTGCTTTCCAATGTTCTTTACCGGGATTCGTCATATATATCGCTAATCGCACTTATCGTGCGTATATGATAAATCTAGACGTGAACAAACCATAGCATACATGAGAGATCCCATCGCACTAGAGTATGGAACATGTGACATGTACTCAATCTCATCATCGATTGTGGAGACAAAGCCGATGAAAGTCCGAAATGAAATTTGCTAAAGGAGTACTAACAGGCTTAGCACTCTGCACATTGAACCTGCAAAGAACTTTCTCAATGTACCCCTTCTGACTTAGGTACAAGCTTTTCTATCTCTGAGAATCTCCATACCAAGTATCTTCTTTGCTGGTCCCAAATCTTTCATCTCAAATTCTTCACTTAGTTGGGCTTTGACCTTTCTTATCTCTCTTTTATCTTTTACTACTATCAACATGTCATCAACGTAAATAAGTAGATACACAAAATAACCATCACTATTTTTCTTAAAGTAAACACAACTGTCAAAACTACTTCTTTTGAAATTATGAGAAGTCATAAATGAATCAAACCTCTTATACCACTGCCTTAGTGACTGTTTCAAATCGTAAAGGGGCTTTTTCAGCAAGCAAACATAGTCCTCTTTTTCTGAGACTGTAAAACCCTCTGGTTGTTGCATGTAAATATCCTCCTTAAGTTCTCCATGCAAAAATGCAGTTTTTACATCTAACTGCTCAAGTCCAAATCATGCATGGCCACAATACCAAGCAAAGCTCGAATCGAACTATGCTTCACAACTGGGGAGAACACATCTGTGAAGTCCACTCCTGGAATTTGACTGTAACCTTTTGCAACAAGCCTTTATATCTAGGTTTTTCAACTCCTGGAGTCCCTTTTTTCTTTTTAAACACCCATTTACAACGAACAATCTTCTTACCTTTAGAAAGTTTCACAAGATTCCATGTTTTGTTTTTGTGGAGTGATTCCATCTCCTCTTGCATAGAAAACATCTATTTTTCTGAGTCTTCAGAGCTAATCGCCTCAGAATAATTAAATGGCACTTGATTCACATCTATATCTTCAGCCACATTTAAAGCATAAGCAACTAGATCAGCGTCAGCATACTTCTTTGGAGGTTTAATTTCTCTTCTAGTTCTGTTTTTGGTGATAGAGTATTGCGGCGAATAAGCAACTCTATTCTTAATTTTTGTACTGGCTTGAGAAGTAGACTCTGTATTAATCTAATGCTCCACCTGCTTTTGATTTTCTTTATTGGAAGAGTCTTTAAGAGATAAGTTAAGTAGTATAGAAGTTTCATCAAAAACAACATCTCTGCTAATCACAATTTTTCTATTTTCAGGACACCATAACTTATACCCTTTACACCAGCTTTATAACCAAGAAAAACACATTTAATGGATCTCAGTTCCAATTTTCCATTATCAACATGAGCATACGCAGAACACCCAAAGATCTTTAAATCAGAATAATTAGTAGGATTACCAGACCATACCTCTTGTGGAGTCTTTTTCTCAATGGAAACGGATGGAGATCGGTTGATTAAAAAACATGCAGTAGAGGCTACTTCTGCCCAAAACGACTTCGGTAAGTTGGCATTTGACAACATACATCGAACCTTCTCCATGATCATTCTGTTTCATTCTGCTCGCAACGCCGTTTTCTGTGGAGTAGTATGACGTCAAGTGTCTCATGATCCCTTCTGACTTGCACAATCTATTAAACTCATCAGAATAGAACTCTAAGCTATTGTCTGTGCGGATGTATTTTATTTGTTTTCCCGTCTGTTTTTCAATCATAATTTTCCAAGACTTAAATGCGGAAAACACATCGCTTTTCTACTTCAGGAAGAACGCCCAAACTTTTTTGGAAAAATCATCAATAAATGTTAGTATGTAATTAGCTCTACCTCTCGAAGGCACTCTGGATGGTCCCCACAGATTAGAATGAATATACTCTAATGTTCCCTTCATGTTATGGATTTTTCTGGTGAATCGAACTCTCTTTTACTTCCCAAAAACACAGTGCTCACAGAAATTTAGTTTGCAAATTTCTTGCCCATCAAGAAGTCCTCTTTTGCTCAATTCTACCATGCCATTCTCACTCATATGCCCTAGGAGCATATGCCAAAGTTTAGTCATATCATTATCTGACAAGGAAGAGGAGGCGACAGCTGCATCACCAGTAACAGTAGAACCCTGCAAAATATATAACTTGGCAGTCTTTCTTTGCCCTTTCATCACACAAGGGAACCTTTGGAAATCTTTAAAACCCCAGTTTCAGCTGTGTATCTGTACCCTTTTGAATCAAGAGTACTCAAAGAAATTAAATTTCTCTTCAATTCTGGAACATGTCGGACGTCACTAAGTGTTCTGACAACTCCATCAAACGTCTTAACTTTAATTGTTCCAACATCTGTGATTTTACAAGAAGTATTATTTCCTATCAAAACAACACCTTCAGACACTGTTTTGTAAGTTGTAAACCAATCCCGATTAGGACTCATGTGGAAGGTGCAGCCTGAATCAAGTATCCACTCTTCGCTTACTTTAGAATCATTGACAGAAGCGACTAGAAGTTCACCATCGCTGTAGTCTTCTACAACATCAGCTTCACCAAAATTTTTTGGTTGTTTTCCCTTTTGATTCGCAGCCTCCCTTTTAATCTTGTTCTGTAGCTTATAGCACTCAGATTTAATGTGCCCTTTTTTCTTGCAGAAGTTACAAGTTTTACCTCTGTTTGAAGACTTCGATCTACCCTTAAATTTACCGCGAGGATTCTGTTCCTGTATCCTTCCACGATCATTATCAGCATTTTGATCTTGTCTCCCACGAGCAATGAGACTCTCTCCCTGAGAGTCAGGTTTAACCACAAGATGTTTCATCTTATCATACGAGGTCAAAGAATCATAAATCTCATCAATTGTGAGAGACTCCCGGCTATATAAAATCATGTCTCTAAAGGTTGAATAAGACGGGGGCAACGAACAAAGTAGAATCAACCCTAGATCTTCTTTATCATACTGAACCTCCATGGCCTCCAAGTTTGAGAGAATTTCTTTAAACAATGTTAAGTGTTCGTGTATGTAACATCCCTAGCCCGAATTCAATCACCGGTTTTAGGCTAAGAGGTATTACTGAGCTAAACATTAAATTTTTCATTCACATTATCAATCAATAAAAAAAAATAGAAATCGAGTTGAATACATATTGGTTTATAAGTTAGAAATGCCATTTTCATATGGCCAAAATATTTACATTACAAAACATAACTATCACCGGCCTAACCTATACATGCCATATCAAGGCCAAAATATAACTGTACCAAAAAGACCGATAGTATGATGAACTGCCGATGATCCTTGAGTCGGTGGCCAAAATCAACAATCTATAAAACAAAGAAATAAGGAACAGAGTAAGCTTTCGAGGCTTAGTAAGTTTTAAGCATTTCAAACAGTTAAAACTTGTCATTTAAATCGAACATTAAGAATCACAAAACTCGTATTCTAATTGTAAATCACTTGGCCGAATACACATAAGTATACTAGTTATAAAGCCTATTGGCCGAGTATTTATATATGAATACACAAGAAATTTCTAGCACATAGTTCACTATACTATATGGCTCATACAATTACTTTAAGTCACATATTTTTATAATGACATACATTGACCGAATAGGTCATTCTGTTATTCTTAAATACCGTATTCATCCACACATACAATATATATATATATATATATATCGTTCTTTGATACTAATAATTCACTTTGAAATCAATTCACATATGAGTACATAATACGTACTTTAACATGTAAAATATATATAATACTTACTCGACGATGGTTACCACGGATATTCAATGTCGTAATCTTACTTAACTTACTGGCATCGGTCATGTCAAGTCTTAGAACTCGAAACACATTTCTAGCACAAGCCTGCGGGTCTTTAACCCGGATACCATTCCAGCACGAAGCCTGCAGGTCTTTAAGCCTGGATACAATTCCAGCATATAGCCTGCGGGTCTTTAAGCCCGGATAGCCTTCTAGCATATAGCCTGCGGGTTTTTAAGCCCGTATAGCATTTCTCAAGTATCATACATATTTAATCATATATTAACACATCTCAATGAACATGTCACATTAGTAGTCATTTGCTACATGCAAATATAAGCTCCATATACATTTCATTAATTAAGCTTAACCCGTATTGACCATTCGACTATAGTTCATATACTTAGATTATTTATCACACAACTTAGTTCAAGTAGACTCAAAAGTTCACAATTCATCTAATATGCACATATCAATGCATCATAAATTTTATACTAAAGGTGATTACTCAAAACTTACTTCGATATTTTGAACAGTTGCGGATAGGCTACTCGATTGCTTTCTCCTTTCCCCTATCTGATTTAGACCCTCTTTGCTCTTGAGCTTAATTAAAACAAATAGATTTATTTAATTACTTACTCAACTTTACTTCTTAGTAGTCACATTTGACAATCATATATAACTCCAATACATATTATATTTTATAAAATATGCCATGACTCAATTTCATGCTTATTTAATCTCTATCTAATTCGCATGCACAAATAAAGATTTACATAACTTACTATGCTACCTTATACATGAATTCAACCATATATATACGAATATCAAATTATTATGAATCATTTCAAACTAATTAATAGGCAACCATTCATATATTTCCCAAAGTAATATTCAAACATTATATCGAATGAATCACAACTATCTAATGCTTAACTTATAACCGGGCATATATAATTACATGTATTTCATAAGCTGACTACCGAACTTATTAGTTCAATTCATGCACATAACGAATAGAATAATCCATATCACATGGCTTATGGTCCTTTAGCATATTTGGCATAATTCACTTCACAAAATAATCAAGTACAGATTTTAACAACATGGTCATATGTGCATTTAATACTAAGTCGAAAGAAAACATAACAAATGGCTAAACAAGCATCCATACATGAACCATTAGCCAACCTTACCAAATGGAAAAATATGCTTAAGATACCATATATATATATGCATAGTTACAATGTTACCAATAATTATTTTCTAACTCAGTTGCCAAACCAATATACAAAACTTATGTGTTAAGTAGCTTGTCAATATTACCTATATATATCCAATTCTTTTCTCATCAATTCGACTAGCTAAGTTAATGTCACGACATATTATAAAATAACCTTACGGCCATAAAGCATGCTCATTATTTACCACTTCCAAAACAATTCACAAGATAATTTACACAACCAAAACAAGTCAATAATAAACCACAACCTAATCACATCCATCAGTCATATTTATTTCACTTAAACCGAACTTGCAAGCACATATAGTCCTTGGCCGAAAGTCATTAAACACAAATCATCAATATCCTTATTATTTATCACCTTATATATTATTAGCAAAATGGATTAATTAAACATATATACTACCAAAGCCGAACATAATAATTTTACCTATGCATAACATTACTCACATTCCAATACTCATATTATTCAAAATCATACTCTCAAAAAAAATCATGTACAATGCCGAACCCTTAGATGACCAAATACCTAATTTATTCATTTTAAAACACCCAAACGGCATTTGTTCAAGTCATTAAGCAAAACCATGTTCGGCTATTATACATGTGAGTATTAGCAATTTATAACCTTAATTAACTCAAACTTTTCTCTTCAACAATTCTTCATCAAAACATAAAGACAATAATCCAATCTCCTCCCTTAACAACTAAAACTGAATGCTAAAAGCAACACCAAAATTTCAAAGTTTGACATGGGCTAAGTATGAAACTAGCTAATTAACTTAAAACAAGCTTAAAATTTCAAAGACTAACATAATTTACTAACCTTCCTCAAGCTTAAAATGACCGAAAGTCTTACCCCTTTTTCTTTCTTTCAATTCGGCCAAGCAGAACAAAGATGAAGCTTTGTTTTCATCACCCTTTTTCTCTTATTTTTATTCATTAATAATATAAAATATAAAGCCATTTAACTAATAATTAATACATATATTCTATATAAAACATCATCACGGCCGGCCACTAAAAAAAATGGATATTTGACATGCAAGCCCATCTTTTTTATAACATGCATTAATAGATCACTTTAAAATTAACCTATCACATTTCACAATTGTCTCACATAAGTTCTATTTAATAAATTTCATATACAAATGACAAAATTAAAGCATGAAACTTTCACACATGCATGTACACATACAATAAGCATAGAATATAACGGTTAATTATTTTTATTACTCGGTTTTGTGGTCCCGAAACCACTTTTTGACTAGGGTCAAATTAGGGCTATCACAGTGTACAGATGCACCTTCCTCCAAACGATGAGCATAAAAACGTTGCTTCATATACAACTTGCTTGTTAGAGTTTTCGACATACATATTTGTTCTAGCCTCTTCCATAATGCAGCGGCGGTCTTCTCTTTCATCACATCCTGCAAAATTTCGTTGGACAAATGCAGATGTAATTGTGTTAACGCTTTTTAATCCTTACGCTTCTTCTCTTCATCTGTTAAAGTCAAAGGCATCTTATCTATCCCTAGCAGGGCATCCTCCAGATCCATCTGCGTAAGAACTACTTGCATCTTAATCTGCCACAACGCAAATCTGGTGTTGCAATCCAACAGCGAAATTTCATACTTCAAAGACGCCATTACCGTGATCGAGATGAACAACCTGGAAGCTCGGATACCAATTTGTGAAAAATAAAATAAAATAAAATAAAAATAAAGAACACACAAATTTTTACGTGGAAACTTTTTCGTGAAAAAACCACGGGCAGAGGAGAAGAAAATTTACTATGTCTAATTCGAATAATTACAAGAGGAATAGACTATGTCTATTTATAGGCTTGTAAAGCCATATTTTAGTAAAACTGAAACACCTTATTCTAATCAATATCAAATAGATGGGATTTAATAAGGTTTAAAAAACCTTATTCTAAAATAAAATAAAAGAAGTGTAATTCTATATGGATTCTTCTTTTATTTTATTTTACCACTGTATTTTATTTAAATAAGGATTCGGGTCACTTAATTCTAACAGTGAAGGAAGATATTTCATAACTGACTCGACGATAGCTGGAAACTGATGAGGTTGTATGTTGCCAAGAACTTCGTCAATTGCTTTCTTTTTGCTATTATATTATGACCATCTTTACTAAGGTGACCCTCGCCAAATTTATTACTCTTGTCAAATTGGCAAGCTCTGCCAAGTTGGTTACCGTTGCCCACTTGGTGAATTTTCACACTTTTCCAAATCTTTAGACAATATCTAAGCTTCACCAAATTAAGTTCACCGACTCGCATCACCCATTAAACCATTAACACATGCACAGGAAATTAAGTTTTAAACTTTATAATTTGACAATTATGGCAAAGCACTACTCACTTTTGATAAGGCATGGTGGAGATTAAATATTAAACTTCGTAACTTTGTGAGGTTTTAGTAAATTTCGTGCGTCTCACAATACTAATCCCCACGAAACTTGAGAAGAACATCAACAATTATTTATAATGCAACACCCTATTTTTTTATTCGATTGTTGGGTCTAAGTCACTGTTATATTTGTTGTCGAAGTAACTATGATAAATCATATTCAAATATCCATATTTTATAGTCAATTATACATAAATCATGTTTTATACACAACAAATAATCATTTACGAGTCAAACACGAGCTTACGAAAGCTTTGTAACATCTCGAGATTGAATAAGGACCAAAATGTAAGGTTTTCAAAACATCTCAAGTGAATGTCGGGACTTCCAGGGTTCAGTGTTGTGACGTTGAAGTCAGTAGACAAACTTCCCAACCTGAGGACCATTTTGTAAAGTTTTCAAAACAAAACAGGATTGATGTCGCGACCTCAAGCATGAGACATTGCAACGTGGAAGGCGATGTCGTGACATTCTAATTACAAAGTCACGACATTGGCGACAAACCACTATTCCCCTATTTTCTATTTACAACTCAACCTATTAAATAACCAATGACCTCAAGGCCCCAACGCAGCTATTCCAACATTCAAATTTACCTAAAACATAGTTACCAAAGCATCAAAACCACAATATATATACAAACCATTTATGACCATTTCTATCATTTGAACAACATTCTTAGTTACATGTCATTTGCAAAATAAAAAAAGGGCTATACAAACTTCAATTAAGTTAATTGTCTAAGTTTGGATGTCGACTTTACTATCCTGCGGCTTCGAAAATATTTAAGCCTATGCATGGAGCAAACAAACCGTACGCTGAGCAATAGGGCTCAGTGGCACTTTCATGATTCAGTATATTATAAAATAGCATAAGTAGCATGACATAAAAAAAATATGAACTTAAAATGTAACTTTTATATGTTCATATATATACATAAAGATGTGCATACACCAAATGGTAAGCCAACTTACTTAACCATTCAACATTCCCATCAATTCTATACCTTTGCTACTTATTTTTCACGTACCATTTAGATTTTATACTCAATCAAGGTTGAACATAATTATATACATGTCAAAGGAATTACTTCAATCAAAATTTCAATTGATCAATTCATTCACTTATCTTTTACTTACTATTCAATCCATCTTTGGAGTCTACCAATTCATTCACATTTATTTCAACATCTAGGGTCCGTTTTCATTTGTTTTGCATAATAAGATACATACTTTCTTCATTTCAATTCATAAATGCACATATTCAATCCTCAAGCATCATACCAATTCATGTTTGTATAATGTATCAAGCTTATTATTAATGGCCCCTATTAACCTAACTCAGGCTTGAATGGATACACGGATTATTCAACCGACACACCAAACTGACACCGAAGTACATTAACAAAAAAATTAAAGTAAGGGATACTAGCACGTAAAGTGCATACTGGTGCACGAAACGTATCTTGGAGCATAAAGAGTATACTGGAACAAGAAGTACATCTTGGTGCGTAAGCGTATAAACCCGTACACAATCCAATGCTATGGCATGCCAACTATATCTAACTCAACCTGACTAGTTAATAGGGTACTTATGTTCAATTTCATATACAATTAAATATATTTTGCATTCTATTCAATTTAGCCCTTAAAATCGGGATAGACATATTTTTCAATATCTAGATTCAAATTAAAATCCAATTTCACATCCTTTCTATTTAGAGCATAATTTCATGTTAGGTTTTTGATGTCCACTAAACTAATTAATAAATTGACCAAGACAAGTGCACTAATAGTATAACTATGGTGAGCATAAATATCATTCCTTTGAGGACTAAAATTACTCGTAATTATCACATTTCTATTATTTAACCTAATAATTCAAAGTATTGATTAAAATTAAATCAAACTATCTAAATTAACCAATGAATGCACCAAAGAATGAAACAAAAAACAATTGAGTATCAACCAAGTGAAAGAATAATACTTAGGTAAGAATCCACCTAGATTTCTTCTATAATTCTCAATCAAATTTATGCAATTTATTTTCTTAGCTTTTTGATCCGTAGAAATCCCTAATTTATGTTAATATCTCTTTTGAGCATAAGAACAACTAGTTTAGGTTGATGAATTGAAATTTCTTTCTAATTAAAACCTCAATTATTGTATTAATTCTCTCTAGGGATCCTCTATTAAATTTGACCCTAATCCGATAGATTTATGTCGTCCTATTTCTAGGATTGCATACAACTCCATTCAATTATGCAATATCTAATCACAAGAAAGGTCTATTCAACCTTAGACTTATGCACATCAAACATAGATTAACACTTTAGAATTATTAACCTAAGAATAATAAAACTTTCATAATTGAAAAAAAAGAGACTAAGAATTTATTGCATAAAAATAGAAATCAAACAATAAAGACTAAGATTTAATTTTATGTAGATGATGATGGTTTCCAAGGGCTTATATGATGAGACTGAGTGTATGGTAAGGAAATTTGTTTGGGGATCACATAATGATAGTTCAAAGTTGGCCTTGGTTAGTTGGTATCGGGTTCTTCGATCAAAATATGGGATCTCTAGCAGTTTGCATGATGACTTATCAAGAGGACGCTGTTCCTTCTTATGGGGATCCATTTCTAAGGTATGGCTTCTCATTCGTGAGAACTTGATATGGTCGATCGAAGACAGAAATAGTATTAATGCTGGCAAGACCCCTGGATTCCAAACTGCAGTCCCTTATTTAAAATTATTCCTTCCTCTGCTAACCTTAGTTTGGATTGTTCCCTTAGTAATTTGATTATAGATGATGGCTCATGGAACTTGGGCCTTTTTTGACTTTGGGTGTTAGAAGAGATCATCAATAAAATTGTAGGTGTTCCACTGCCGCATCTTTCATTGGGCCTAGATAAAATTATTTGGAGAGCTACTTTGACCGGTTTATTCTCTTTCAAAAGCGCTTACGAGAAGGTCCGTGAAGGCAGTTTGAACTCAAAAGAACGGTTTTAGGAGATACCTTGGAAGTTTAAAGGCCCCCATCAAATCCGTTTCTTCATTTAGCTTGCTTTAAAGTAACGTTTACTTACAAATGCTGAAAGGGTAAGGTGAGGCTTCGGGAGTAGCAGCGCTTGTGGTCTTTGTGGACACAATAATGAGGATGTGTTGTATGTACTCAGAGATTGTCATGTTGTCAGAGCCATTTGGGATAAACTCATTCCAACAAAGTCTTTCTAGATTTTACACTGGATTTCTCCTTGAATGGGTGACGAATAATTTTTAAAATCATCTAACCTTTTTTTTAGGCGGAGTTGATTGGCCATGTATCTTTGGGATCATCGTGTGGCGTATTTGGAAGAATTGAAACTTGTTTATTTTTCAAGGCACTTTATGGAGTTTTGATGAGATCATTAAAATCTCATATAGTTGGGCAAAGTAGTATTCTTCGGTTTCAATACCTTAATCTCATAAATCATGAAGTTATATTCATAATTGGTCTACAACTAGTAGATGGGTGTGTTTGAATATGGATGGTTCGGTGAGTATTGACGAGGGTTTTGCAACTGATAGAGGTTGTGTAAGGTATCATAATGGTGAGTGGATCATTGGGTTCTTTAGATATTTGGGTAACTGTACAGTATTGGAGGTAGAGCTTTGGGGGATCTTGGATGGGTTGAACCTTACTTTGGATAGATGCTTTGAAAGGATTCTAATCCGAACAGATAGTATTGAAACTATTAACGCCATCATGAAAGATTCCTCTGAAAACTTCAATTCTACCATAGGAAAAAGAATTCACCATACTCTGAAAAGGGTAAAATAGTGGGAAATTCAGCATATTCCCAGAGAAGAGAACTTAATTGCTGATAGTTTTGCCAAGACAGTTTATACCAAGAGACTAGACTTAAGACTATTTGAAGATTCTTCTTTGAGGGTCTTGTTTATTTACTTTGTATTTTTATTTCTTTCAAAAAAAAAAAAAAAAAGAGAATCAATCCTATGGTTCATCTCCCTTAGGTGTTAACAGAATTAGTTCATAATGGCAAGTGTAAGCATTAAAAATACAATATAACCACTAGGATAAAAGAAATCCATGATAACTCCCTTGAAAATCAACTTGGAATCTTGAATCTTGGTGGAGAATTACTTCAAAATTGGCTTCAATGGTGTTCTCAAGGTAATTTTCATGCTCTCCCTTGGTGGCTTCCTTTTTTTTCTTTTTAGTTCCCTATTTATATCCTTTTAAAGTGCTAAAAACCCTAAAAATCGTAACTTTCAACCGTCAGTGCACATAGTTCCCAATATCGACACACCCTAGACACACAATCGTGTAAATCACCACGGCTGCATGGATTGCCTGTGTGAAAATCTGCTTAATATATACAGTTTCCAAAATTATCTAATGTTTTAATTTCACCGTTTTCATCTTCTAATGCTCCCAAGTACCATATTAAACATCAAAACATGAATATAAATGATTAGAAGTATATAATTAGGAAATAATACCACATAACCACCCAAAAATGCACTAAGAATAAGGCTAAAATATGTTACTTTTGACACTTTTTAGTTTTTAATTTATTCAATTTGGTCCCTAATGTTACAAAGTTAACTAACAAGCTTATTTAACTTTACAATTTAGCCCATATCATGATCTAAGCTTAATATCTATCAAATTCAATCCTAATTGATCAATTTCTCAACCATGAAAACTTTCTAAAAACTTAATAATTTAACAAATTGATACATGGGCTAAGCTAAATCTAGCTCTCATGATTCAATTTCCATAATAAAAAAAAAAAAGAAAAAAAATAGCTTAGGGACTTGAATTGCTAGCCTAATGCTTAAAGAAAAATGAAGTTTTTCGTTCTTTTTTTTTTTCTTCAATGGACAATGGAAGCTTTGGGGAAGAAGATGAGATGTTGTCATCTTCCACCAAATTAGCTATTTATAGTTAGATTAAATGATGATTAACTTAATCAATCATGTTTATACTTTAATAATCTTATTTATTAATTATAATTATAATTATATTAACTTAATGGCCATTATCATCATCATCATCATCATCATCACCATCCACTATCTACTATTTATAATTGATTTATTAACCATTTTGATCCTTTTGTATAATTGCAATCTAAGTCCTCGAGCCTTTTCTTAGTTAAAGCTCAATAGCGATTACACTTTACAATTTAGTCTCTAAGCTTTAATTAACCATTTTCTCGGTTAAATTACTTAACTAAACTTCAATATATTTTTATATTAACTCTGTAAATATTTTCTATTTTATATTTACAGACCCAATTTACAGAAATGAGGTTCCTGTTGGATCTGATTTCCTAAGTGAAGTGCATTCGACAATGGTTTATGCATGTAAAGCAAAATGGAAACAAAAATTAACTCACTGATTATCTAATACTAAGCGGTATTACGTGATTAGATCGTAATATGAAAAGACAACTTCTATTAGTAGATGAACCTAAACATGTCCTTAGTTTAATAGAAAATAAGCAAATTGATTGAAAGACTAAAATGTTGTCTATCAAGTCCAATTGGGGAGATGCTTTTTCTTGAGCATCAGAACGGATGACCCCCAGAAGATAAGGATATAGATTTGATTGACTGGACTAACAGTACATAGGACAAGACCCAAGTAGAATAGATCCTAAATCTGTTTATGGATTTATTCACTTGTGATGTTCATAGTGTGGCTTACCTTAATCCTAAGTGGATGATGAACTATGCATGTGTGGCTTGTATACTTTGATGGAAGTAAAAGTCTGAGTTCAAATAGATAAATAATCAAAAGCTGGTGCCTTAGGTATACGACTTCTGCAGTATATAGCACCATTCACAATAGTGGAATTTATAGCCTAAGAAATGAGTAAATTATATCCTCTCATTGGCATTAAATGATAGATGAAAAGTAAACATGGTCATGAGTTGTTTGACTTTGTGATGAATGACCTAATTACTATTCGATAGTAATTGACTTTTCATGAAGGAAGATGTAATGATTACCATGAGATAAAATAGGATTATATTGGGAGAATGAATTCATCTTAAAGAGATTAAGAATATCCTATGAGGATAACACACTTATGAAAAATTCATTAGACGAGAACTAATCAAGTAGCTTTTGTAATGGTATGTAATTGGGGAGAGCTCAGTCACGATACTATAGTGGAATAACTTCGTGACTAAATGAGTTTATAATTAGTAAACGAAAAGCTGGAACTTAATTATAAATCATTTGAGCCCTAATTATATATGTTCAATCGGTCCCTCCGCTAGCTCGTTGAAACCAAAAACAAATTGTATTTAGAATCAAAAGAACAAAAATAAATAGAAATAATAAAGTTAGAGAAATAAGTTACATTCGAAAATGAATGTGGTTTCTTATTAAGTATGGAAATAACCTGAGAATTAATTTAAGTTTTTCTAATTATTATTTAATAATTGAAGTTAAAAAATGGAATTAAATTAATTGGTCATTGTAAATCCGTTGAATATGGAAATTAATTATACTTTCTCATAGATTTTTTTACGGTAAAGTTGTTATGACTTTAATAGAATTAAAATTGGATTGAGTAATTGAATTAATAAATAACATTTATTTTGATAAGTAGAAAAACATGTATTGGGTTGGATTAAATTTTTAAGTGTTGGATTAAAAGTCTAGGAAGCATGTATAATTGGATCCAATACAGGAAAGATCCAAAACCCCTTATAATGTGTATGAGAGGCAGCTAACCCTAATTAGGGTTGGCCGCCCCTCTCTTCTAGTAGAATTAGGGGACTTGTTTTTCTATGAGATAAGTGTTATTTGTATTCTACTAATTCAACTAGGATTTTTCAATCTCTCCTTATAAATAGATGGCACTGGTAAGGCTAAATGACACAACTTTAAGATATTGTTATTTTGTCTGAAAATATTTAGAATTTATTTTCTAAGCATCAATTCAATTTTCTGGGAATAACAATTCTCTGTTTTTATATAGAGGAATATTTACTTTTCTATTGGAAGTAAGAAAATTATTTCTAGTTTTGTGTTTGATTCTTGATTGTTCGAACCCACACTCGAAGCAATTCGTGATATGATAATAACAGAGAAGGTCATTCAGTTGAAAGCCAAAAAGTATAGGACCCGTCTCGCACAAAGCAGAGATACTTTTTGAGAAAAATTTATTGCTATAAATATAAAAAACTAGCTCTGTTTTTAAATTTTTAATTTTTCGCTGTGACAGAAAATAGTTTTTGAGCCAGATTTTTTCCAACACTCCCCTATTTTCTTATTTTAACTTTGATGTTTGAATCTCTCATTTATATACAATATAACTTTGACATTATGTAAGTAATATATAATATAACTAGAAATCATTAAAACTTAACTATTGCACTTACCCTTTTTAACACCTTTTGCTTATAAACTTTACGAAGCATAATAAATGACATTTTAAGCATATACAAGAATACATATTCTTACCATTTGCCAAGTTTATCAAATACATATATTTCTACACTCAATATAACTAATGTCCGACTTCATAACACATCAAAATACTTTAACCAAATACCTATCAAATTATCTAAATCCTATATCAATCATCAATCTCATTAATCATGTTTAAGATGTAGGAAAATCATTGAGTACTTACAACCAAATTGACACCAAAACTCCACTTTTCTCTTCAATCTTGCACCTCTTTTCCTTCGCTACCACGTCTCTTCTCTATCCCTTTCTCTTCACAAAACATCATAAATACACAAAATCAATTTTAAAACTCTAAAATACATGAACTTACACATAAAAAATGCTAATTTAACAAATACTCTCACCTTCCTCTACCCTTAACTATTCAAGACTTAAAACCTAGCTTTCTTCCTCACTTCCTCCTCCAATTCAACCTTCTCTCTAATGAGTAATGCTGTCTAAGTGGTTTAGATGGAAGAATTTACCTAAGCTATATGGAAGTTTAAGGAATTGGTGCAAGGATTGTAGAAACTAATAAGCTTTCTCACTTTTCTTTCTCTTAGCTGAATGTGAAGGATGGAAAAAAGCTGAAGAATGTACTTCCTTCTCTCACTTTTTTTCTCCACAACTCTCCACTCACTTCAATCCAAAGGTCACCATTTCTTCTTATTAGTGGAGATCAAATGCGACGAATTAACCTCTGAAATTAATCAGTTTCCAGTAACACAAAATCTAATATATTAATCTATGAAATGTTCTGCATACCCTTGCCATTACCTTTCTCAAACATTTACCCTATGGCTAGAATAAGTCATTTCTCAGTAGAATGGATTAATTCCCTTATAAGTCCTCCAACGTTTTAATAGAGCAAGGAGCTAATCTCATATTTAATCCCTCATACTTTGTTTCAATCACAAAATAGTCCAAACCCCAACTGCCGATTCTCATTTCTCTCTAGTTTAATGATCTATCCCAAATCCTAAGATACAAAAAATATATTTCATATTTTTGAAATAGTGCTATTATGGACGCCAAAATTTTAACGAAGTCAAAGAGAAAACTTTGATTTTGACCGGAGTGTGTTTTTGGGAAAGTGAACGTCGGAGAAACATAGTGGACTGGGATTGTTTGCATGTTTTATTTCATTATTTCATTCAAATTCCCGAACGTTATGTATTTTTAATTTTTTTTTTTCATATAAGCAATCCAAACAACATTAAATTAAGTTTTATAGATAAAAGAGATTTAGTAAGGTAATGGTGGATTCTTTTCTCTTTCACTTGGTATCATAATTATCTAAATCTTTATACAAGTTGGGTAAATGAAACTAATATTGTCTTTTGAAATGCATGAAAAGCCAGCCAGCTCATTCTAGACTTGTTAGACTGCTCTTTCTTGACTCATGTTTTTTAGATGGCACACAATATTTTATTTTTAATTATTTCGAAACACAGGAACGAGAAAAAATATTACATGTTGATAGCGGATGGTTTCCTAGATCCAGCAACTATAAATTTTTATTATTAAATAATATAGCTTTCTTATTGTATGCTTACCAAAATATAATTAATTTTTTAGGTCGGTTCTCTTACTGATTTAAGCTACTTGATTCTAAAATTAAATTTAGCAAAATGTAAGATTTATAGTATAGATTGTAGCTCTTTGAAAATTAAAACACACCATATTTTATTGGATGCAAAAATAAGCTACAAACATGATCCCATTTTTGGATTAACTTTATTGGATCCAAGATACTGCTAAATTTATAATAAAAAAAAAAAAAACTAATCCCAGCTTTATCACTATTTTGGAGCCTTGATGTAAGCCACATGGGTTGAATTTGCAACTCGTGTTAGGGTTTTGAGATCATAAGCCATCCAACACCTTGAGGTTTCCTGGTTGTAGAAGTAACCCAAACACTTGCAATCCCTAGTGCATTTGTTGCCACAGTCATCCTGTTTGATGGCATTTCCTCTTGTGTAAGTAGTCATAAAGTGATCTACCCCTTCCAGTTTGTAATAAGTGAGATCCTTCTCGTTACAACTTGATAATTTCTTGACGTCGCAATCTTTACTCCAACCCAACAGCCCATTTGGCGATGGGCAAGCCACGCATTGACTGTCCTCACAAAGCCCGAATTTCCCACATCGTTCAGGCAATTGGCATTCACTAACCCAGTATGAATCTCTGGAGAAAAGAGTGAAGGTTACCTCCCATGCACTTTGTAATACAGGGTCATAGTAGGTGTAAACCTTAAGGTTTCCATCCATTGTAAGTCGAAGAAACGATAATGTACTGCTGTAATTCGGTCTTCCGATCTGTTGAGTCCCTCCGGTAGAAGAATTAGCTACTTGATACTCTAGATTTAGCCCATAGGCAGTACCCTCATCCTCTTCCGAGGTGGAATCGAATTTGACGTATTCTAATGGACCCTTCTCACATTTACCCAATACTCATGATTGAAATAAAGAATTGGCCTAGGGGTATTTGAGGCCTTATAGTACAAAACTAATGCTTTGGATTCCATGACCAAGGCGAAGGGATTGGCCTGCTAATAGGGTATCAGTAGGATAATCAAAACTTTGCCAGATAAAGTTACCTTCGGAATCATGAAGCACCATGTTCCCATTAGGAAGTACTTTGAACCCGGTCACGCCTTTGTTAGCCGTGTTGGTTTGCCAAGCAATCCGGCCATCGGCATCGGCCAAGACAAGGTTTCCATCACTTCCGAACGTTAACGTGGCGTTTTCCCGAACTGGGTTCCCGCGGTTCGCTTCCCAAACCAACCGGAACAACGACTCGGATCGCGTAAGCCCCATACGCAAGGCTAGGGTATATGCATTGGGGGTGGTGTTTTAGAAGCAAAGTTGAAATGGGGCACTGAATGGTAGTAAAGCTCGATAGTTACCATCGTACTCTATGATATAAGGTCCTAATTCACCTTCATTGACGTATTGAAATGGCTCAGAAGGTGGAACCGTAGCTTTAGCAATGAAAAAGACTGTAAACAAAAAGAGGTATATCAACCGCATTGTTGTGAAAGCAAAATGGAAAGAGAATTGAAAAGCTTTGAGTTGCTTAGAGGTCTGTGTGGAAGCAATGACCTGAAGGGGTTTATAATGATCCATAGGAATTTTAAAAAGAAAAAGAGGGTCAGTGTAATATTCATATTATAATTTGCTCTTTTGTTATTTGCCAAAATAGTCTATATAGATATCGCTTTTCTATCTTTCCATCGAAAGTTGCACATGCGTGATGCAATCTGATGACGTATATACTTTAACTATCGGTGAATTTACACATGAAAATACGATTAGAAGATTAAACCTGCTAAAAGAATCGAGTTATATTAGAGAGTTCCGTTATACTAGCCTAGAATTTAGGCTTTAGCAGGTTGAAGTTGATGATAGTCTGATCCCATAACCAACCTAGTGGAGGTTTTTTAAACAAATAATATAAATTAATAATTAATTATGAAAAGGGTATAAAAAGCATATTAATTACGGAAATAGGTATTTGTTACAGTGTTCTTATGGTATCCCCTGATATATTGGTGACACCATATTAAAATGTGATGATTTAAAATATTTAGAGACTTGATATGTAATTTTACTATTTTAATTGGCAGATGCAAAAATTGGCTTTAAGGTATTGCCTAACAATGCGGCGGCACCAAACATTGGAAAGGGTAAATTACTTCATAAATCACCTTGTTTATTATTTTCTTTTATTCCCTTTTTAACATAAAAATAAAGAAGTCTCTTATCAATTAGTCCAAAAAGTATTTTTATAAAAAAGTTGATTCCAAAAGGAAAAAAAAAAATTGTAAAATATTTTTTTTGTTCAAATAATGTCTGACATAACAGTTACCGGTATTCATAGTATTTTTCTTTCCCTCACATTATATATGGAAACGATAATTTTATCTAATAATTATAATTTATAACTAATAATATTTTTCTAAAACTTTTATAATTATAATTTTATATCATGTCCATAAATCAAATTGATAATAAAACTATAATTATTTTTCAGAAAATAAATAAAATTTATATCCAATTGAAATCGACTTTTTTTATAAAAATACTTTTTGGTAGAAAGTTTTTTTAGACTAATTGGTGAGAGGCCTATCTATTTTTTATGTTAAAAGGGAATAAAAGAAAATAATAAATAAGGGGGATTTATGAGGCAATTTACCCTTTTGAAAGCTTGGTACGGCAGGCAGCACCTTAAAGCCTTTTTTCAGCTACCAATTAAAACGGTAAATTTACATATTAGGTCCCTAAATATTTTAGGTCATCACATTTTAGTATGGTGCCACTAATATGTTAGACGGCTCCGACAGAACACTGTAGCAAATGCCTATTTTCGTAATTAATCTATTTTCAATACCTTTTTTGTAATTAGTTATTTTTTTATTTTATTTAGGTAGAAAACCCCGAAGGGGCTGGGTGTATTCCTATCAAGGAGATATGCCCCAACCAATAATCAACGAGTCCTCACGAACTACCTCGAAAATTGTTTTTTGGTACATTAGCCAAATTAGGTTATTTTACCAAAATGACCCATATTAAAAAATATTAATGGAAATGACCTGAAAGGAACAGTGCACAGGGTGTCGACAACCCCATGACTGGCACCCATGTCAGAAAGGATTAATTTTTTTTTTGTGCTGGCACTGCAATGGCCGGCATCCATGTGTATTTTTCTCACTCGTATTTTGTACAATACATCTTGTACTTGGTTTTAAAAAAAATTATTTTTTTTGGGTGCTATGTAGCAAGTGGTCGACACCCATTTTCAATTTTTTTTAAAATTTTTTGGTGCTGATACTGAGGTGGCTGACACCTTTTTTCAATAAAAAAATATTTTTTTGATCCCGTGAACCCATTAGCCAGCAACAGTACATATGGGTATTCCATGATTGAAAAACAAAAAGAAAAAATAATATTTTAATAGGTGTCAGCGTTGAAGTGGCTGGCACTAGTTCAAAATTTAAAAAATATAGATTGAGGAGGAAGAGAGTTGCACTCTGATGCTGTCAGTTGGCCTAAGAGACGTCGGCAATGGCTAACTTCATAGTGGAGTGAAAACGGCGACTAGGGCAAATGAAGAAGGAAAAAGAAATGTAAAGAGACTAGGGCAAATAGAGAAAGAAGAAGAAGAGTAGAGAGTGAAAAATAAAAAATAAAAATGATATACATGCTTGAAATTAAAAAAAAAAACGAGAAAACAAATTGAAAGGAAAGGGGTGATTTTGTTTGGGGAGTAGGAACGGTGAATGAAAAAATTCCTTTTAGAAAGATTTATTTCTAAATTAATTAAAGGTGTTATGTAGAAAATAACAAATTTATTAACATGGGCACTGATAATTGCTTTGCTTTAGATTTGAATGAAAATAAAAACCAACAGGCAACCTACAATTTCTCACTGTATAATGCATGAAGTGATTTTAATTTTAGAATTGTATATTTAGTCTAACCAACAGACAAGTAAATAAATAATTAAATAAATGAAATTGTTGTAAATCATTTGATAAAATGGATGTCCATAACTTCAATTCCATTCTATTGTAACCTTAAAGAATGAATGTTCGTAGTCTCATAAATTTATTATTTTGTAACCTCTAAATCATTTATAGGGTACCTTAAGTATTGGTTCTTAAAGCCCTATAAATAGAGAGCATGTACAAGCTTGTAGATATCCTAAGTGAAGGTTTAATAATCTTCTATTCCTTTGTCTTTCTTTCTTAATATTTGTATTCTTTTTAATTTTATAACATGTCATCAGTACAAGCCTCTACAAGTTTATGGTGAAGTTCACATTATTGTGACTATATATAACTTGCCCATAAAGCTCCCATTGAACTATATACGACAGATGGTGAAAGATTTAATATCAACTCAACGTTGAGCAAAAAAGTTGCTATTAAAACTTTCGTAGAAGAAAAGATATTTAGATAAATTTACTTATCACATACATGCTTCTATGTTTGTCGAAACCTTTTGAAATCAACTTTTATATATAAAAAAAGGGGAGTCGTCACAAATCTTTTTTATGAGGTGTGATCGGATCACCCCGAAATTTGATCGTCTTGATAAAATGTTTGATTTACTAAAACAATGATTTTTTTATGCGGCCGTGTTGTCTTCCACTTTATCAAGAAACCCCTTTTCCATGACAAGCTCTCTATTTAGCAACCGGATGTAAATCAACACCCTTTTCTTTAATGAAAATGCAATGCAATCACACTCAAAACAAAACGAAACAAGTCAGTATACTTCATACAAAGCTAGAATTTAAAGTAAGCAAGAAATAATACATAGAGCACCTATTTGTGTGACCACTAGAGGTTCAGTATGGTTTTTATCTAGGGTAGCTGTAACGGCCTAATTTTCAGTGGTGTCGGAAATGGTGATTTGAGATCACTAAATCCGACAAGTAAGATTAAACAAGATAATAATTTAATATTTATGAGTCAAGTAAGAATTTAGAAGAATTTGTGAATTGATGAATTTGGTGAATTAAAAGAATTTATTAGGTCAAATGGGTCAAAAACGAGGTATCAAGACCTCAAATTTGAAAATCGAGCTATAAAATAAAAATATTTATGGAGTGTCATTTAGTTATTATTAAAGTTTGGTTGAGAAATTTTAACGTTTGGGTAGTCAATTAAATAAAAAGAACTAAATTGTAATAAAAATAAAATTTGCTTGAAGGATTAAATAGCTCAAGTGTTAAAAGAAAGAGGATTTAAAGGGAAATTAAGCCTAAAAGTGAATAGGCTGGACGGAAAGGGCAAGAAATCAGCAGAAAAATAAGGGAAATAAGGGCAAAATTAGAAATTTTACAATTTTAACATATAAAATAAGGACAAAATTGAAAAATCTAGAGATCTCTTCATATTTTCTCAGCCAAAATGCCATAGAAGGTCTGTAGAAAGCTGTTTTTTCATATTTTTACATCATGTGAGTTTAATTCTTGCTCTTTCTTGATAATTTTTATGTTTTTATGACTTTTACAATTAGGTCCACTTATAGAATTCATTAGTTTTTGATTTTATGGGTGAAATTGGAAGTTATCCTGGATGGATAAGGGAATTTTATAATGAATTATTATGAAATTTAAGTTCTAATTTCATATTAAGGTGGTTTTATTAAGTGATTTTGATAGAAAATGGTATTTAGGACCTAATTGTGAAAAAGTTGTGAATTGAAGGTTGGTGTTGAAATTCAGAATATCAAAGGTTTTGAAATATTTTATAATGATAAAATAAAGTGTTAATTGAGAAAAAATAGTTCAATTGATGA
This sequence comes from Gossypium anomalum, assembly GCA_025698475.1. NCBI lineage: Eukaryota > Viridiplantae > Streptophyta > Magnoliopsida > Malvales > Malvaceae > Gossypium > Gossypium anomalum. The sequence continues at coordinate 79,622,253 of CM046968.1, forward strand.
GTGAATTGAGTAGGGACTAAATTGTAAAAACTAAAAATTTTGGGTAAAAGTACAATTTTAAAAGTTGAAGAGCATAAATTGTGAGGTGAAATAGAAATCAAATAAATGCTAATGAGTGAAAATATTTTATATTATAGATCAAGAATCCTAAGGAGAACGAGGAAAAGAAAAAGTTAAGGAATAGTCCCTAAATTTCAATATCTTCTACAAATTAGCCGGGTAAGTTCATATGGTTGAATTTAGATATTTATTGTGAATGATTGAATGATATAATGTGTTATTATATATGAATTTGTTGTGGGATTGTGAAAATTTTGTTAATGAAAGAATAAATGTGGAAATGCAAATTAGGAAAAATGCAGGATTGAGTACGTTCGTATCATGACATGTGATGAATTGATGGATAAGACCATGGTTGTTCCATGAAAAAGTGTGAAATTTAGGTATGGTATCATCCATACTGAGTTGTGAAATGTAGGTATGGTATTATCAAATCCATACTGAGTTAAGAAATGTAGGTATGGCATTTCCCATACCGAGTTGTAAAATGTAGGTATGGTATTTCAATGAGGAAAACCATACTGAGTTATGAATCGTGGCACTGAACAACGGCATACTCAATTTCGTAAGCCGTTTCCTAATTTGATAATAAGAAATACAAGAGAAGTGAACCAAATGAAAGAGATTGAGTAGTTGTTAATGTTGAGCTCAACTATGTGAAGTATTATAACAATGGTTGTGAATGGCAAGAAACTTTAGTAAATATTTTGGTATTGTTTGGAAATATTATGTTTGGTAAGCATTACTTTTAAACCTATGAACTTACTAAGCTTCAATAAGCTTACTTGTGTGTGTTTGATATTTTTATGTAGATTGAATTAAAGTGAAGTTGGTAGATCGGATCAACACAACAAGGCACACTATCCAGATCAATTCCGGTAGCTTTGTTTTTATGTTTAAAGATTTATACGGCATGTATAGAGTTTAAATGACTTGAAGTAAAGATGTTATAAACTAGTTAACAATATTTTGTACTAAAACAGTTTTTGGTTAGTAGCAGTAGTTTAACTTTGAAAATTTACCATAAATTATAAAAATCTAATTAGAGGTTGAATAAAATATGAAATTAAATCCTATTGAATCTAGTTTCACATAGAAGAAACGGTGTAAGCAAAAGAATTTCATATCAGGAAATATTTGAATTTTTGTGAGATAAGGTCAGAGTGATTTCGAGCTCCCCTATTCTGATTTTTAAAAATCATTAAAATTGTAAAAAAATAATTAGGACTCATAGTATATATGTATGGATTCCTTATTGAGTCTATTTTTAAGAGAAATAAACGACATGGTTATTTGAATTCTGTACAGGGAGAAATTTGGTTCGTAGTGCACAGGGGTCAGAGTAGCTAAACCCTAAAGCAGGGGAGACTTTAACTGATAAACTGTACTAATTGGCCCAACCAAAAATTTTAGAAAAAAATTTGTAAGTAGATATATGAGTCTAGATTCGGGAAAAATTTACGGATTTGGATTTCGAGTTTTTTAACTCGAGATATGATTTTTTAAGAAACTGTGACGCAGTTGGATAGCTTGTCTAGAAAGTATGATATAAATTGTCTAAATTTGTTTAAGTGCTCAAATAAATTTAGTAATGCCTCGTGCTCGACTCCGGCGACAGTCTCGGGTAAGGAGGCGTTACATAGGCTCTTAAGGCTCATTATATGCGGCTCAATTCTAAAGTGAAGGTACCTAAACCGCCAAACTCCTCGATCCTCACCCATTACAGGCTCATACGGACCAAGTTCAGTTCAGGGGAATACATTTTCCTATGGCTATACAGGGATGAAAATCTCACAAAGACATAGGTATGGATGTACCCGAAAGCGATCCACTATCCCATACGGAGGTGAAGACTTCACGAAGGAATAGTTTTTCACTCTCACTTAAAAAGGGTAAAATCGACCGATTATGCGATGCAATATGCGGAGATAAACCAAAAGACTCGCACCAATAAAGCAAACATATCATTATGTAACAAAATGATGAAGACCACAAAAATGACGAATGTAATGCAATGAAAGGATCACAAATTTAAATCAAATTATCAATTTTCGACAAAAAGTCAAGAAGTAATCAACTCGTGGCTTAACTCTCTTATTTTGTCCCCAATGGAGTCGCCAAGCTGTCGAAATCTTTTTCGAAATCGACTTTTATATAAAAAAACAAAAAAAAAAGGAGTCGGCACCAATCTTTTTTATAAGGTGTGATCGGATTACCTCGGAATTTGATCGTCTTGATAAAATGTTTGATTTACTAAAACAATGATTTTTGGTATTCAAAACCCAAGAGATGGGTTCAGGAGTCGGTTATGCACGAGGAAGAATTAGCACCCTCGTGACGCTCAAAATTGGTACCTAGTTGATTACTTGATGTCTTAGTGTCGAGAATTGAAAATTTGAAGGGAGTTTAAAACACGACCCCTCTTTGCATAATGTTATTAAGATATGATCCAACTAAATTAAATTAAATGGAAAATGCCTTATTTCAAATTAATCGAGAAAAAAGACCATACCCCGTGAGTTAGGACATGATACATTGGATTCTTGAAAACCAAAATAATCGCCATTTGATTGCTATCTAAATCTTGTTTTTCGTTGTTTTAAATAGGATATTTGGTTATTTCGGTTTTAGGAAGATACCATACTTCGTAAGTTAGGAGTATAACTCCTCAAATTCCAAAAATAATGAATATGGCCTCAGTTTTGAATATTTTCTATGTGTTTGATAAAATGACGATATTTCTTAAAAATGATATACACTTAATTTATTTGAGCATAGTGTAAAAATGAATAAATATATTTTAACATGATGGCATAGTAATTAATGAAATAAAACCAAATAGTGATGGGTAAAATAAAATGATATTAGAATGATAAATAAATAAATGAAATAAAAACGACTAAAAAAGTAAAATAAAAATACCATGCTAGCGAATAGTAATAATGCAACATCAATTTGTAGTAACAATGGTATAATAATATGCATAACAAAATATAAAAGTATAATAATAATAACAATAAATCATAATATCAATATCTATAATAAAATAATAATAATAATGGTAATAATAATAAAATATAAAAGTACAAAAAAATATAAGTAATATAAATTCTAAATATTTAATAAGGTAAAGAAAAATAAATAAATAAATAAAAAGAAATAAAATGTACAATAAAAAGGAAATAAACCAAATTTAAATATATAAAAAATTAAAGGAATAATAAATAAATAAACAAAATAATATATATATATATATATAAAAGAATCTATAAAGGGTCAAAATTAAATAAATAATGATTAAATCAAAATTGAAATAAAATTGAGAGCCTAAATTATAATAAATGCATAAATATAAGAAGGACTAAATTGAAACTTAAGTGGAATTTTGGGGCCAAATTGAGGTAAAATAAAAATGAAGGACTAAATTGTAACGCGCGAAAAAAGGGGAGGGACCAACTAAGAAATTATCTCAATCCTATGAACACGAGTCCCTTCTCCAGGAGATCAGCGAACCGAGGACTAAATTGAAGCACATGAAAATCATGTGGTATAATTTCTAAAAAAAAATTAGGACCTAATTGGAAACTGCTTGAAAAACAGAAGAACTAGGGTTAAAATTATACCCTAGTCCAAAAATACGCGAATCCTGAGGCCTTGGGTTGGGCAAACGGGTTAGAGGCCAAAACGACGCTATTTTGGGAGCCTATATAAGTGAAATTTTTTTCAAAAATTTCATTTCAAACCATTTAAAAAAAAAAACTCTGAAATCTTTTTTTTTTCTCTCCAGCCTCCCCACATCCAGCCTTAACTTCGGCGAGTCATTGCCGTGCCGTCCACCGGTCGCCGACGATGGCTTCACCGTTCCTGGTGGCTGAAAAAACCCAAAATGCCCCCTTTTAACCCCCTTTTCAAGTGGAGCCCCATTTTGGGGTTAAAAACACCGAAATCTAGGCAAAATCAGGCCAAAAATAGAGAAACCCTTCAATTTCTTCTTTTTTTCGACGACCGAAACAGGTAAAAAGAAAAGAAAAACTCTTTTATTCTTTTTCTATCTTTTCGAAGAATAAATAAAAATAAATTAAGAGAATCTTTTTTTTTAATTTGATTTTTTTGTATTCGATTTCTCTTTTCAAAAAAAGAAAAAAAAAAAACCCATATTATATTGATTGTGGTGGCTTTTATAGCGGAATAATACATTAGATTTTGGTTTTTCTATCTATTTTTCACTGTTTCTACTGTGCTGCATCTGTCTTTTTGCTACTGTTTCTGCGTATGGTTTTTGTCCTTTCATCCTTTTGCAGGTTTGGTACTTGGTCAACGAAGGAGAAAAAGGCGGACCTTATGCTACTTTGGTGAAACAATGGCAGAAAGGGTGTCAGGCCTTGGGCAGGGCAATCGACGAGGTTGCGGCACTGAAGGCACACATGGGATTAGGGTTTCAACTTTTACTGACACTAAGTTTAGTTTTTGGGCCAATGGGCCCCATAGGCTTTTTAGTTTTTGGGTTTGTAAATTGGGCTTTTTGGGTTTAATGCATATTGGGCTACGTTTGTTGTAAATGGACTGTGGACTATTATTTTTTATATTTTTATTTTGTTTGTTTTGGTTTTTTGGTTGGGCCCGGGCAAAATTGGGCTTCTACAATGTTTATCACTTCACATGCTTATATGTATCTAGATTTTTGTTGATAAAAAATATTTTTCTTAATATATATTATTTGATAATTGCTTGGTAATTATATCTAAATGGTGATAAATTAATTTTAATGTTATAAATTGATAAATTTTTAAATCATGATTCATAATATTATCAGTTATTTTTATTAATCAAGGCTCGGTTCTTAGTCACCTTTAAACTAGTTGTTCTATTTGTTTATTTGATGGTTTCAATATATATATATATATAAATTTTCTAAATTCTAGACATCATATGTTTTTGGACTTTGAGATTGTTTAAAATTCTTTTAATCAACAATAATTAAAGTTATTACATATATTAATAACTTGTAAGAAAAAAATGACGTGCCAGTACAGGTGGATTATTGCATAATTGGACTTCTTGTTAATGATGTAAAAATGGCTGTCTAGAATCTTTTGAGAAGTTGAGGGGGCTGCCACGTGATGAATGAATGTAATCGGGTTACTTACAGGTGAAGTCAGATCAGTATGCTAGTGATGAGCCTGAGGTTCCGTTGGATGTCAGCTTGGGCTAAGAAGAGGCCGAAGGTGATGCCTAGTGGGTCAGTTATTTCCTAAAAAATGGCGGAGATTCAGAAAACATTCCAAGGTAACCATGAGAAGAGTTGCAGACTTCAAAGCAAGCCTGCTAAATCCGAACCAACGGATCATTGGTTAATTTTGTAATGCTTTTTAAAATAATTTTTGGGTTAAAAGGTATTTTTTATTAAAAGTTAAAATTTTTTTGTTTCTGTTCCGTCAAAAAGGTGTTTTTTTAAAGAATATTTAACTTCAAAAGTACATTTAAAAATTTTAAAAGTAACTTATTTAACAATATTTTTATTTTAAAAGTACTTTTGAAAAGCAATATACTAAATTGAGCCTCTATGTCAGACGGTACAGTGATTTAACAACCTTAAAATATGCCATAAATTTTTTTAATGTTAGGATTATTTTGTTAACTTCAAATTTATTATAACATCATTTTTTTAGTTATATAGTTACCGAGTATTTTGTCTTTATTTTAAGATGTGACACCCGCAAATTTAACAAAAAAAAAAAAAAGGTTAACAATTCAACTTAAAATTTGAAATTTGAAATTTAAAAATTAAAAAAACTAAATTCTTAAAAATAAAATACAATGAATAAATTTCATATTTATGAATAGTGTAAAGAAATATGACAGACGGAAGGTTTGGAAGGGGCATTCGAAACTTGGAATGTTGGGAAACTACTTGGACTTGCAATGGAAATGAATAACGTATCCGATTGCTTGGAATTTTGATAAACTCTTTTTCTAGTAAAAGGGATTTCGAAATTTTGATTCTTTTAATGAGATTTAACTGAATTCTATTATTTATTTATTCTTTGATATTTTCATATATTCTGTTTTAATTACAAATATTTAAGTTTATTGGATATTGAATCTGTATTTGAGTGCTTGGCATATTTGTAATGCCAATTAGAATTTAATTGTTTAATTGGTTTTAATATTTTGTGATGAATAATAATATGATTGTGTATGCTGAAGTATGCAATTCTTTGTTATGTAGATATGTGACCTAGTTTGAATGGACCCAATTTACGTGTTTGTTTGTTAGAATTAATTATATCACTCCTATATATTAATTAGATCATTTTTTCCTTGAAAGCTTCGTTACAAATTGCACAATAAAAATCATTTGTTTATAATAACTTAAATTCCTCACAATGAACAAGTTAAGTGTTCTCAATCTGGTACATGAATAATAATAAACAAACCTTTTTTAAATAGACATTTAAGGCTTGTAAAAACTTTCAACTTGTTTTTAATGTAGAATAAAAATAATTGAGGTCTTCTAAGAATGTTTTTCTAGGAAAATAAGATCTCATCAATTAAAAAAAAAAAACTTGATCATATTAAAAGTGTTCAAAAATGCTTTATTTAAAAATTTTCAATAAAAAATCGAAAAATTGCACAGATTAAGTTGCAACTAGGATGTGATTTGCATTAACAAAATTGAATAAAGAAAATGGCCTTTGAAATGCATGAAAAGCCAATTTCGTTGCTCTTATTTGACACATGAATTTTAGATGCCACACAATAATTTTTTATGTTGAAATATTAAAATGGGTATGAATTTTTTTTTACTTTATTGTATCGAATAATATTCATGCAAATAAGTTTTTGCTTTTATAATATAGCTATGGAGCGGAAGCTTATTTATAATTTATTTATTTCAAAGAGATTACTAGAATAGATTTTGAAGTAAACGGAATTTCAAAGGCTTTTTCATTCTTAACAATCGATGTCTACAAACAACTCAAAATGCTTCAACTCTTTTAGTATATATTTGAGTCAAATAGACAATGATACTTACTATTTTAGTATATGTTTGGAACATACGATCATATTGTTCTTTTTTCCCTAGATTTTATTTATTTATTTATTTTTGAAGAAAACGGGTCAATCATTCATTTTCATACGAGGAGGCTAAACAAACAGTATATTAGAAAAGTGATGAACAGTCCCCAATAATACCCGAAAGCTGACCAAGAACAAAGTTCGCTTATACATCATGACAAACCGAGCAGCGAAAAAAAAAAAAAAAAAAACCACTACAAAGCAAAGCAGCAAGTGAACGACGGTAAAGAGAGTTTCCGCCTAACCTACAAGCAAGCCGTGCCACTGACACCGTCCTTCCACCCGCTCCGCTTAACCTTATTGGATCCAAGATAATGCTCTACTTAAAAAGGAAAGCTTAAATTGGAATTTTTTGGAGCCTTGATGTAAGCCACATGGGTTGAATTTGCAACTCGTGTTAGGGTTTTGAGATCATAAGCCATCCAACACCTTGAGGTTTCCTGGTTGTAGAAGTAACCCAAACACTTGCAATCCCTAGTGCATTTGTTGCCACAGTCATCCTGTTTGATGGCATTTCCTCTTGTGTAAGTAGTCATAAAGTGATCTACCCCTTCAAGTTCGTAATAAGTGAAATCCTTCTCGTTACAACTTGATAATTTCTTGACGTCGCAATCTTTACTCCAACCCAACAGCCCATTTGGCGATGGGCAAGCCACGCATTGACTGTCCTCACAAAGCCCGAATTTCCCACATCGTTCAGGCAATTGGCATTCACTACCCCAGTATGAATCTCTGGAGAAAAGAGTGAAGGTTACCTCCCATGCACTTTGTAATACAGGGTCATAGTAGGTGTAAACCTTAAGGTTTCCATCCATTGTAAGTCGAAGAAACGATAATGTACTGTTGTAATTCGGTCTTCCGATCTGTTGAGTCCCTCCGGTAGAAGAATTAGCTACTTGATACTCTAGATTTAGCCCATAGGCAGTACCCTCATCATCTTCCGAGGTGGAATCGAATTTGACGTATTCTAAGGGACCCTTCCTCACATTTACCCAATACTCATGATTGAAATAAAGAATTGGCCTAGGGGTATTTGAGGCCTTATAGTACAAAACTAATGCTTTGGATTCCATGACCAGGCTATATGGACCGTCTGAGTTATTGATAGCAGAGGCCCGACTCACTAACTTGGTTGCACCACCAAGGCGAAGGGATTGGCCTGCTAATAGGGTATCAGTAGGATAATCAAAACTTTGCCAGATAAAGTTACCTTCGGAATCAGGAAGCACCATGTTCCCATTAGGAAGTACTTTGAACCCGGTCACGCCTTTGTTAGCCGTGTTGGTTTGCCAAGCAATCCGGCCATCGGCATCGGCCAAGACAAGGTTTCCGTCACTTCCGAACGTTAACGTGGCGTTTTCCCGAACTGGGCTCCCTCGGTTCGCTTCCTATACCCACCGGAACAACGATTCGGACCGACTAAGCCCCATACGCAAGGCTAGGGTATATGCATTGGGGGTGGTGTTGTAGAAGCAGAGTTGGAATGGGGCACTGAAAGGTGGTAAAACTCGATAGTCACCATCGTACTCTACGATATAATCTCCTAGTTCTCCTTCATTGACATATTGAAAGGTCTCAGAAGGTGGAACCGAAGCTTTAGCAATGGAAAAGACTGTTAGCAAGAAGAGGTATATCAACCGCATTGTTATGAAATAAAATTAAAAGGCTTTGAGTTGCTTAGAAATCTGAAGGGAGCCAGTGAACTGAAGGGGTATTTATAATCGATAGGAAACTATTACAAATAAATTGTTTAACTAATTACTAACATACTAATTAAACTAAATCTTAAAATTAAATACTCAAAATCCAAAATTTTATATTTACCATTTGAGTTAAGGTATCGTTGGCATAATGTGCAGGAGATTAAAAACTGAAAAGGAGGCTCAATGTTATATTCATATTATAATTTGCTCTTTCGTTGCTATTTTTTTTTTTTTTTTATCTTCCTCACCAAACTTATACTATCATAATTATTGGTGAATATATAAATGAAAATACGATAAGAGTCTTAGAACCATTCATACTTTGATGATTGGTTTATTGTATTGATAGATAAAAGATTTCTTATTTTTTAAATAAAATTTAAATTTTATAAAAATATAGAGTTGAAAGAATTTTACTTCTTTTTTTAATATAATGTATAAAATTATTCATAACTTCTCTTTAAACCTATAAATAGTAAGATAATACATTTTAGTACACTCAAATTTACACTTTTCTTACATTAACAACAATATATTTATACCAATAAAAAGAAGGTTAATATTATACTCATATTATATTTTGCTCTTTTCTCATGCCTTATCCACTTTGTTTTCTTACACAATGTCTTATCCACCTTAATTCATTATTATTTTTGGTACATCATCACCTTAATCCATTATAATTTATTAGTTATTTTACTTTCCACTTTCCTTAAATTTCACACCATATTATTCTTTTTTTCTGTCATTTATTATCTAATTTAAAATAAATATCACATGCAAACATTTGCATATGGCACATCTACTATACCATAAATCTAAGTGTATATATCAATTTTATTACAAGGAGTTTGATAATATTTAGATATGAATTCGAAATAGGGTTAATATTATACTAGATTATGATACATTCATAATGTGGGTGAAAAATAAAATTATGTAACAAATATGTTTACAAAAAATTATATGAAAATAAATGAGATTTTAATTGAAATTTAAAATAAAGATGTCAAAACACTTGGTGTTTTGAGTTCAAATCTCATTATGTATATGTATTTTATTTTTATTTTTTAACACAAAATATATAAAAATATAAATACCCTCAAAATAATATAATTTATTATATTAATTTTTAGTCAATTGACTTATTATCTGAATGACTCGTGACATCAACTCAATTAAAGACGTAAAATATAATAATGTATGGTATAATTTGCTGTTTAGATTAAGTATAATTTATAATTTGTTCTTTTTTATGCCAAAGTAGGGAGTTGCTACCTGTGATGCAGTATGATAGGGAGGGTCAGGCTATAGCTCGATAAATTGTGCAGTATGCTTTATTTGTTCGATTGTTCATTTTCTTATATAAAAAAAAATAGAGATGTTACTTAATAGAGCTGAGTTCAAATATTAGTAAGTTTGAGTTTGAGTTCAACTGGAAATTTGGAGTTTGATATTTGATTCAAGCTCGATCAAACATCTATTTTTAAAATTGAGCTTAACTTGAGATATAATCGAGCTACTCAAACTCAAATTTGCATACTTAGACTCATTAAACTCGAAGGCTTAATAATATATATTAAGAGCAATAACAATAATATAAAATATTTAAAATATATATTAAAGTGAAAATTTTGATAAGACTTGTGAATCATTTGAGTCGAGTATTACTAAACTCGAATTTAACTCGATCGATAATTTGAGTTATTTGAACTCAAACTTGACCAAATAATTACTAAATCAAAATTAAACACTTTTTCATGCTCGAATAATTTGCATACATCAATATCTCACTTACAGTAAATATTAATCTTTTTATCCAAACTTGCACATGCATGATGCAACTTGTATACCATCATCATAATTAACGTATATATTTAATTACTACTTTTGTCCGGGCATACATAAACGGAAAATACAATACAAATATTAAACCCGTTGAAATTTTGGATTATATAAAGTTTGATAACATTTAAATATGAAAACCTGATGCAAATATTTTGATAAATATAAAAATTACATGTGTTGGTTTAATAGATTTATTCTTTTATATTGTTCCTAAATTACTCCATTTCCAATTTTTTTAAAATAAAAAAATTTATTGATTAGCACAAAGACTGATTTAATAATTATCGATTAATGCTTCAAAAGCATTGTAATACTTTACAACTTGCAAGGGTTCTTTTTTATTGCAATATTTTATTCAATTTGTATTATAAATTTTGTTGGCATCGATGTAAAGGGAATCCATTTGCTAACTTAATATATTTTATGCATAAATTGCATCAACCCTTTCACCTTTTTTGTTTTCTCTAATGTCTCGATAAGTTCGAATATCATACAATTATACAGTATAAAACATCACATGATATGTTGGTATTATTAGATCAATAAGAGGGGGAAAGAAAATGGATTCCAGCTGATTCACATTATTTTGCCTGTACACTTCGCTATATCGCCTGACTCGTAACACTACATTATGTAACCCACATGGGAAGTGTTGGTTTTCAACTCATTAGCAACCCAACATTTGGATGTTTCACCCAAACACTTACAATCCAATGTGCATTTCTTGCCTCAATCACTCTCTTTCGTGGGCCCTTGTCCTTCATTGTATTGGCTCATGATATGGTTCACTCCTTCAAGCTTGCAATAGCTGAAATCATTAGGCCTACATGAGTTCACCTTCTTGGACTGACAATTCTTGTTCCAACCCAATAATCCCTTTGGTGAGGGGCAAGCAACACATTGGTCATCTTCACAAAGCCCGAAGTTCCCCATATTGAGTCCCTAGAGAAGAGAGTGAATGTCTCTTCCCATGCTCTTGAATCAACCTTGTCATTGTGGGTAAAAATCCTAATACCAAGCCGGAGAATCGACAACGTGCAGCCAAGCTAATCTGGTGCCTAGGACAATGTTATAAGCAAAACTGTCATTTAGTCGTTACCTCATGCTGATATTGAGGGATTAACTCAAGCAAAATGGGTAGAAACTTTTAACAAAATAAATGGATAGAATTTTTAACAAACGGTGAAATTGATGGAATTATTTGTAGAATGATTAATTCAATCCACCAAATGGTGACATGGTATCACTCAATATTAAAAATGGATGAAACTTTCAATAAGATGATTAATTTACTCTTTAATATAACATATAGAGATTAATTTATTAACTTTTTTAATAAAAAAAACAAAATACAATCTAATTCCTAATATACTACCTCCAAATTACTTTTACCAATAGCAATAAACATAGTTTGGACTGACCCGGATCAAGTAGCGATAAACATCTCTAATTAGTGCTTTTCTCTTTGGCAGTGAAAGATTGTTTGTTTGTTTTTTTTTTGGTGTGTGTGCGTGTGTGTGGAATATGCTACAATATTATTGAAATTATCAGCAGAAATGCAGTAAATTGAAGATAAAATGGGACAGACACATTCAATGCGATGTACCCCTAGGTTCTGTAGCATATGGTGGAAGAAAAAAAGGATATTCCTTCCACCTCATCTATGCCCCATTTCCTTAAATTCATAGTGGATCAAAGATTATTCAAACCATTCTTGATTTAAGTTTGGATTACTGGATTTGATATTGATTTTTAAAACTTAAAAGTCAATCAATTTAATTTTGACTTATGTGAAGATAATTTTTTTTTATATATCAATTGAGTTAATCCGAGGTTTTGGATAAATTAATAATATACATACACATATCTATAACATGAATTTATATTTTAATTCCAATTTTAGATTCAGCTGGTGTGTAGGAACTAAATATAGATATGAGTAAATCTTATTTGAACGAACAACCTCGAATGTTACAAATGCAGTAAACATACTGTGAATATGTTCGGCCTTCAATCATTTTGCATAATCCTGCATTTCCACAAGTACTGCTGTTAGAATTAAGTGACCCTAATTCTTATTTAAATAAAATACGATGGAAAATAAAATAAAAGTAAAATCCATATAGAACTAGACTTCTTTTATTTTATTTTAGAATAAGGTTTTTTAAACCTTATTAAACTCCATCTATTTTATATTTACTAGGATAAGGTGTTTCAATCCTACTAGAATATGGCTTTACAAGCCTATAAATAGACATAGTCTATTCCTTTTGTATTGATTCAAATTTTCGACATAGTGAATTTTTTTCTCTCTCTCCGCCCGTGGTTTTTTCCGAAAGGGTTTCCACGTAAAATTTTGTGTTCTTTATTTTTTTTTTTTTTTCACAATTGGTATCCGAGCTTAGGGTTGTTCATCTCGATCACGGTAATGGCGTCTTTGAAATATGAAATTCGTTGTTGGATCGCAACTTTGCAGATTTGCGTTGTGGCGATTAAGATGCAAGCGGTTCTTGCGCAGATGGATCTGGAGGATGCCCCGCTAGGGATAGATAAGATGCCTTCGACATTAATAGATGAAGAGAAGAAGCGTAAGGATCGAAAGGCATTAACACAATTGCATCCGCATTTGTCCAATGAAATTTTGCAGGATGTGATGAAAGAGAAGATCGCCACATTGCATTATGGAAGAGGCTAGAACAAATATGTATGTCGAAAACTCTAACAAGCAAGTTGCATATGAAGCGGCGTCTTTATGCTCATCGTTTGGAGGAAGGTGCGTCTGTACACGAACACTTAATATTGTTTAAAGAAATTCTCTCAAACTTGGAGGCCATGGAGGTTCAGTATGATAAGGAAGATCTAGGGTTGATTCTACTTTGTTCGTTGCCTCCGTCTTATTCAACCTTTAGAGACACGATTTTATATAGCCGCGAGTCTCTCTTTGTTGATGAGGTTTATGATTCTTTAACCTCGTATGATAAGATGAAACATCTTGTGGTTAAACTCGACTCTCGGGGAGAGGGTCTCATTGTTCGTGGGAGACAAGATCGGAATATCGATGATGATCGTGGTAGGACACAGGAAAGAAATCATCGTGGTAAATCTAAGGGTAGATCAAGTCTTCAAATAGAGGTAAAACTTGTAACTTCAGTAAGAAGAAAGGGCACATTAAATCTGAGTGCTATAAGCTACAAAATAAGATTAAAAAGGAGGCTGCGAATCAAAGGGAAAACAACGAGAGAAAATTCGTGAAGGCGATGTTGTAGAAGACTACGGCGATGGTGAACTTCTAGTCGCTCACACAATGATTCTAAAGTAAGTGAGGAGTGGATACTTGATTCAGTTTGCACCTTCCATATGAGTCCCAATCGGGATTGGTTTACAACTTACTAAACAAATTGTCCGAAGGTGTTGTTTTGATGGGAAATAATGCTTCGTGTAAGATCGCGGTGTTGGAACAATTAAAGTTAAGATGTTTGATGGAGTTGTCGAACACTTAGTGACGTGCGGTATGTTCCGAATTGAAAAGAAATTTAATTTCGTTGAGTACTCTTGATTCAAAAAGTGCAGATACACACAGTGAAAGTGGGGTTTTAAAGATTTCCAAAGGGTCCCTTGTTGTGATGAAAGGGCAAAGAAAAAGCGCCAAGTTATATGTTTTTGTGAGGTTATATCATTATTGGTGATGCAATTTGTCGCTTCCTCTTCCTTGTCGGATGATGATATTACTAAACTTTGGCATATGCGCCTAGGGCATATGAGTGAGAATGGCATGGTAGAATTAAGCAAAGAGGACTTCTTGATGGGCAAGGAATTTGCAAACTGAATTTCGTGAGCACTTGTGTTTTTGGGAAGCAAAAGAGAGTTCGATTCACTAGAGGAATCCATAACACGAAGGAAACGTTGGAGTATATTCATTACGATCTATGGGGACCATCCAGAGTGCCTTCGAGAGGTGGAGCTAATTATATGCTAACCTTTATTGATGATTTTTCCGAGAAAAGTTTGGGCGTTCTTTCCCGAAAGAGAAAAAGCGATGTGTTTTCCGCGTTTAAGTCTTGGAAAATTATGATTGAAAACAGACGGAAAAGCAGATAAAATACCTCCGCATGGACAATGGCTTAGAGTTACGTTCGATGAGTTTAATAGATTGTGCAAGTCGAAGGATCGTGAGACACTTGACGATTCGTCATACTCCACGGCAAAGCGGCGTTGCGAACGAATGAACGTAAGCGATCATGGAGAAGGTTCGATGTATGTTGTCAAATGCCAACTTAAGAAGTCGTTTTGGGGCGAAGCGACCCTCATCGCATGTTTTTTGATCAACCGATCTCCATCCGTTGCCATTGAGAAGAAGACTCCACAAGAGGTATGGTCCAGTAATCCCGCTAATTATTCCGATTTAAAGATCTTTTTTGGTGTCTGCGTATGCTCATGTTAATAATGGAAAATTGGAACCGAGATCCATTAAATGTGTTTTTCTTGGTTATAAAGTGGTGTAAAAGGGTATAAGTTATGGTGTCTGAAAATAGGAAAGTTGTGATTAGCAGAGATGTTGTTTTGATGAAACCGCTATGCTTCCTAACTTATCTCTTAAAAAGACTGTTCCAATAAAGAAAATCAAAAGCGGTGGAGCATCAGATTAATCTGAGTCGACTCCTCAAGTCAGTACAAAAATTGAGAATAGAGTTGCTTCTTCGCCTCAATACTCTATCGCAAAAAAACAGAACTAAAAGAGAAATTAAACCTCCAAAGAAGTATCTTTGAGGTGATCTAGTTGCTTATGCTTTAAATGTGGTGAAGATATAGATGCGAATCAAGAGCCATCAAATTATTCGAGGCGATTAGTTGTGAAGACTCGAGAAAAATGGATGTTTGCTATGCAAGAGGAGATGGAATCACTCCACAAAAACAAAACATGGGATCTTGTGAAACTTCCTAAAGGTAAGAAGACTGCTCGTTGTAAATGGGTGTTTAAAAGAAAGAAGGGACTCAGGAGTTGAAGAACCTAAATATAAAGCAAGGCTTGTTGCAAAGGGTTCTGATCAAGTTCCAGGAGTGGACTTCATGAGATGTGTTCTCCCAGTTGTGAAGCATAGTTCGATTCGAGCTTTGCTTGGTATTGTGGCCATGCATGATTTAGAGCTTGAGCGATTAGATGTAAAAAGCGCATTTTTGCATGGAGAACTTGAGGAAGATATTTACATGCAACAACCGAGAGGGTTTTCTGATTTGAGAAAAAGAGGATTATGTTTGCTTCTTTGAAAAAGTCCCTTTACGGTTTGAAAGCTTGAATACCAAGGCAAATGGTACAAGAGGTTTGATTCCTTTATGACTTCTCACGATTTCAAAAGAAGTAGTTTTTTGTGATTGTGTTTACTTTAAGAAAAACAATGATGGTTCTTTTGTGTATCTACTTTACGTTGATGACATGTTGATAGCAAAGAAAAGACAAAGGAGAGATAAGAAAGGTCAAAGCCCAACTAAGTGAAGAATTTGAGATGAAAGATTTGGGACCAAACAAAGAAGATACTTGGTATAGAGATTCTTAGAGATAGAAAAACAAGTAAATTGTACCTAAGTCGGAAGGGTACATTGAGAAACTTCTTTGTAGGTTCAATATGCGGAGTGCTAAGCCTGTTAGTACTCCTTTAGCGACCATTTTAGACTTTCATCGGCTTTGTCTCCACAATCGGATGATGAGATTGAGTACATGTCACATGTTCCATACTCTAGTGCGATGGGATCTCTCATGTATGCTATGGTTTGTTCACGCCCAGATTTATCATATGCGATCGGTGCGATTAGCGGATATATGGCGAATCCGGTAAAGAACAACTGGAAAGCGATTCGATGGATTTTAAGATACTTACGAGGTACTATCGATGTTTGCTTACGATTTGGAAGAAGCGAAGATGGAGTTATTGGGTATGTTGATCTTGATTTTCTTTGGAGACCTTGATAGAAGAAGATCTCTCACGAGTTACGTCTTTACAATCGGAGGTTGTGCAATAAGTTGGAAAGCCACTTTGCAAACTACGATCGCTTTGTCTACCATGAAGTTTGAGTACACATGGCGATCGAGGCTTGTAAAGAAGCTATTTTGGTTGAAGGACTCTTTAGTGAACTAAATGAAGACCTTCAAATCAAAGCACATGATATTTTGTGATGATCAGAGTGCCATCTTTCTTACAAAAGATCAAATGTTTCATGAGAGAACAAAACACATTGATGTTCGGTATCATTTTGTTCGTGATATTATTGCTCGTGGTGATATTGTTGTGAGCAAAATTAGTACTCATGAAAATCCTGCAGATATGATGACCAAGTCACTTCCTATAACCAAGTTTGAACATTGCTTAGACTTGGTTGGTGTTCATTGTTGAAGTTAAACCCTTAAGGGGTTTTATGGAAGAGAGTGGAGAACTTGTTCGCGATAAAAAAAAAACTTGTTCATTGAGAATTTGTGTCAAGGTGGAGATTGTTAGAATTAAGTGACCCTAATTCTTATTTAAATAAAATACGATGGAAAATAAAATAAAAGTAAAATCCATATAGAACTAGACTTCTTTTATTTTATTTTAGAATAAGGTTTTTTAAACCTTATTAAACTCCATCTATTTTATATTTACTAGGATAAGGTGTTTCAATCCTACTAGAATATGGCTTTACAAGCCTATAAATAGACATAGTCTATTCCTTTTGTATTGATTTAAATTTTCGACATAGTGAATTTTCTTCTCCTCTGCCCGTGGTTTTTTTCCCGAAAGGGTTTCCACGTAAAATTGTGTTCTTTATTTTTTATTTTATTTTATTTTTTTTCACAACTGCCCCTTACTCTTTATGCATTAAACCAGACTATTGGATTTGCAAACATGAATGATCCATGATATAAACTGATCTATGGTACAGGTTAAGAAATATATTATTAAAGCTTAGTTTTAAGATGAACAGTCAAACTGAAATCCAGTTAAAAGAACATTCAACTGCAAAAAATCAATAGAGAGAAGATGCATACCTACAAATCGATCCATAATTTAAAAGAAAACGGAGACACTTAACAATTTATTTGTTGTATCTGTACGCGGGAATCTCAAAAGATCTAATTAACTACTCCACATGTAGAATTACTGGTTTCCATTCGGATCAGTTACATGAGATGCGAGAAAAGCTCTTCGAGCTGGAAAAGGCCACCATCTGCTAAGACCGTATCTGAAATGGGATTTCGCTCTTTTATCGCATGTGTTCCGTACTTCATCATAAAGAATGGTGTAGTTTGAGCTGCTAATGTTCCTAGAATAGCAAAAATTACCATCTTCATAATTGTATGATTGTTGGGTACTTGCCACTCCACTGACAACCAAGTTGTCTTTTACAACCATAACACCCTTCCCTTTCTGCAAATTCCGGAGTGAACTGCTAGGTGAACCGACATCAGCATCGTTAAACTTCTTCTCATCAAATCCCAGAGTGACATTAGATACAGAGAATGTAGTTCCGTTTCCTTGATCGATATCGTCAGAGTATAAGTAGAAAAGAAACCTCTTGAGTGATTTCTTCGATACAGCATTAGGAGCCGGGATGTCTGCATAAACACTGTCATTAAAATGGATCGTCTGGTTTATGATCTGCAGATTCCCATTTATCACCATGGAGTTACTATAACTTAAATCTTGAATGGATTTGGTTGTCACAATCCCATAACTAGACTTAACCCATCCTGTCGAGGATATGAACCTAGTCGTATTCGTGACAAATGTTCCATTTAAACCCTTGAAATCTACAACAGAAGTTACACTAAGAGGAACAATGTCATACTGCAAAAGCTTCCCTTCGGTCTTTGCGCTTTTACTATCTAACCATAGATGCAAATTGGCATCAATATACCAGACATTCAAAGCATTTGTAACACTAAAGCTTAGCTTATGGGGTTTCCCATTCAACAGATTCCCCAAAAATGGGGTAATTTCAATATCATAAGTAGGGAGATCAAATGAACCAATGGCACTAATGGGTCTCCACAGGAGAGGATTTATTCCACCGGTGTAAACCACAGTAAAAGGCCAAACAGCACCAATAACTTCACCATCCAAACTAACCACAACTTCCCTAAAAGGTCCATTCCCTGCAACATCTGTAAGATTATTGGCAGCAATATACTCATTCGGAAGATTTCCATACCAGAACTCGTCATTCTCATGAAAAGACACATATACTTCCAATACAGCCCTATAAACATTCTGAGGAATTACAAATTCCTTCACTTTGACATCAGTGGCATTCTCAATCTCATACCACAAACCATCATTCAGCGGCATATCCCGGGAAAAGGGTATAATCAAATCAGCCTTAGAATCAACCTCAGATCCAAAATCCCCCCACTTTTCCTTAGAAAGAACCGGTTTTTCCACAGCAGGGTAAAAATAAAGTGTTACATTGACATGGTAAACACCAGTATAAGTTTTATCAACAATATTGCCTAAATAAACAGCAAAAGTTTGAGTGTCGTTGGATAAAAGCAATGAAGAATACCTGGTAATATCCTTTTTGACACTCCAGAAAATCCCATTAGGTCTAGGTTCAGCTGTGCAGCTCCTGAGAACTTCAACTCCAGATAACCAAACCCCAAAGATTCTATCAAATTGTCGGCCTTTACAGGTAGCATTCCATTCCAGGACAATCTTGGAAAATCCCTGGAAAGGGCAATCAGATGGGAAGTTATAATTAGCCAAAACAGGAGGTTTCCCATAAGTGAAGCCGAAGTCATGTTGTAAAACAGTGAGGGAACAAGGCTTGGTGGTGGGGAGATTGATGGGTTTAGTGACTTCAAAAAAGAGAGTCGGTGAGATGGTTTCATTGGCTGATGATTGGGAGAAAAGGGATGATTTGAAAGTCTTGGAGTGGTGGAGATTGGCTTGGCTGAAGAGAGGGTCAAGAAATAGAAGGGGAAGAAGGTAGAGCAAAGGGTTTAAAAAGAAAGAAGCCATGGATAGTTTAGTTTTGGAGGAGAGTTCTAAAGCTTCTTCAGCTTCATATAGATTCACAGAATCCAAGGCCTTCCCAAGATTCTTTTTTTATTAGTTTTTGTTCGGTAATTAAGCGGAGGAATCAACTTAATTATTTCTTTTAGGGTAATTATCTGATTGGTCACCTAATTTTCTAGTATTTCTATTTTGATCACTTAAAGAAAAAGTATTTATAATTTAATCACTACCGTTAAACTATTAATCATTTTAGTCCCTCAACCAATAACTTACTAACAGGATCTGATGTGGTGTTACACACCATGTCCACATAAGCAGTAATTGTTGACTATTTTTTTATTCACTACTGTTGATCATCTTCTTCCCCTTCACACCACCTGCTTCCACCATTTTTCTTCTTCTTCTTCCTCCTTTGCTCATTGCTTTCAACCACCACGCCATCTCTTCCTTGACCCATTACCATCATTATCATCATCAACAAAGCTGAAGAAAAAAATGGTGAAGAAAATTTAAAATGGTGAATTTTGTCATTGCTTTATGAAAAACATACATACATACATACTAACATATTAGTCTTTTAACTTGAAAGGTTCATTATCTATCCTGAAGCTAATTTCAAGAACATATTTCAAGCAAACAAGAAAACCCCTGAAAATAAAATCAATGAAATATATAGCAAATGAGCATTTCATATGTAACATGGAAAATAAAAAAAAAATGGATGTGACGGACCTTAAATCTTCAAGGGGATATCAGGTGTTGTGTATTTAGCTATAGAATTAGAAAACAGAGAACCTCAAATATACTTTCTTGCTCTGCAGTATAATGGGTCATAATGCTGCCATTGAAGACGCCGAGGCTTGGGCTTATTTCATGGTATTGACACAATACAAAAAGTTCGGAACAAAGTATTGACGTTGGTTAGTGAGGTTAAAGACCCTTCTCTGTTACTTGCTGGTTCCACCCTGAATGCTTTGATATGCATGATATTGTTTGCGATGTTGCCATTTCAATTGCTTCTAGGGACCATGGTAAGGAAGACTTATTTGAAGGGTGATCAAATGAGGAAACTATTAGAAACTAGTCTTATTAGCTTACAATATATAAGGTTTATTTATATATAAAATACAGTTTGATATTATTCTTTCTTTTCGGGCTTTTATTTGAGCTTCGTATTTTTGTTTCAATTTCAGATGACTTTAAAAAAAAAAAAAAAACTTGAGTAGATACTTTCAACTTTTTGTTAACTTTTACTTTAAGAATAAAAGATATATATAAAAACAAAGGGTAATGATATTTATAATCTTAAGCCAAGTTTTGATGATGTAAAACAGCTAAGTAAATTATTAAATTAATAATGCATAATATCATTCATGTAAATTTAACCATAAAAACATATAAATATTAATATAAAATAATTTATTCAAAATTTCTCAACTATTCTTATCATTATCAGACTACATATGAATACTAAGCTCTCAAAATCCATTTATGGAGCAACTTTTATTCTGAAATTGATAATATGGGGTTCCTTGTTATTGCCAAAAGAGAGTCTAGTGTTTTTGCTTTTAAGTGCAAAGAACATAGCAAAATAAATTTAAAGATGGAAGAGTTGATAAAACAGCTCCAATTTGATCAGTTAAGTTGAATATAGGATCCTGGAATATCTAACATGAAACCCTTTATTGATGAGCTCAAATTCATCACTGTCTCTGCTACTAAAAAGCCTTTTTCACTGACTTGACTTCAAAATCATCACACAGTTTTCCCCCTTCATCATACTCAATCAAGTTGTTAGAGCTGCTAATGTTCCTGGAGTAGCAGATATCACTTCCATGGTATTCATATACCTGTTTTGTTCCTCGCAATCTTTTGGTGGTCGAGTAGTTTTTCACTTCAATAACCGATTGTGCTTTCTGGGTATTTCGTAGAAAGCTGATGAAGAAATCCAAACCACCATGCTTATACTTGTTCTCGTTGAATCCTAACGTGACATTGCTGAAAAAAATGAATGAACCTTCTCCTTGTACTGTGAAGTCTGCATAAAAGTTTAAATGGAAAGTTTTAAATGATTCCTCAACATGAACATGATGAAATGGCATCTTTGTGTAAACCCTGTCATTGAAATGGATCATCTGATCCACAACCTGAAAATCTCCATCTTTAGCTACTTGCAATGAGTTATTATACCTGAACTCTTGAATGGAATGAGTTGTCATGTTCCCATAAGATGATTTGATCCATCCAGTTGAAGATATAAGCCTCTTTGAACTTGTCAAGAATGTTCCATTTAATCCCTTGAAATCTGATTCTTCATAAACATTAGCAGCCTTGTTACTGAACATCACAAGTCCCCCTTCAGTTTTTGCCTTTCTGGTATCTAACCAGAGGTGCAAATTAGCATCTATAAACCAGACATTCAAGGCATTGGTGACACTGAACCCCAATGTATGGGGCTTTCCATCCAACATATTGCCTAAAAATGGGGTGATTTCGATATCGTAAGAAGGTAGGTTGAAAGAGCTAATACCAGTAATGGGAGTCCAAAATGAAGGATTGATTCCACCAGTATAGATCACTGTAAAAGGCCAAACTGCACCCACCACTTCACCATCAAGATAGATTACAATTTCTCTAAATGGTCCATTCCCCGGAGTGTCACTTAGATTATTTGCAGCAATGTAATCATTCTGAAAATTCCCATACCAGAACTCATCATTTTCATGAAAAGATATATAAACTTCCAATACAGCTCTATACACATTTTCAGGTATTTGAAATTGCTTCGACTTTGTTTCATTTGAATTTCGAACTTCAAACCACAAACCATCGTTTAGTGGCCGATCTTGGGAAATTGGTAAGATCAGATCAGCCTTAGAATAATAGTTAGATGCCAAGTTATTCAAACTGATCTTATTCTCATCATTATTGATCATCACATTGCATTCAACTGGGTAAAAATGAAAAGTTAAATTAACATGGTAGACACCAGTATAAGTCTGATCCACAATGTTACCAAGATAAACAGCTAAAGTTTGTGTTTGGTTCTTCAAGAGCAATGAATTGTACCTTGTTATATCTTTGTCAACGCTCCAAATAATTCCCTTTGGTGTAGGCTCTGCCGTGCAGCCCCGAAGGAGCTCGACGCCAGATAGCCAAACCCCGAAAATACGATCAAACTGTGTTCCTTTACATGTTGCCTTCCATTCAAGCACAATTTTGGTGAACTTTTGAGAGTAGCAAGCTGGTGGGGTGTAGTTTACAACAACTGGGGGTCTCCCATATGTGAAGCCGAAATCATGATGAAGAACATGGTATGAACATGGCTTGGTATTTGGTAGTTTGATGGGTTTGGTTACTTCAAAGTATACAGTTGATGAGTTTTCATTGAAGGGTATTGTGTTGATCAGGTGAGAGCGGTGATTTGATCTAAGGATCATGTTCTTGCTTTTATGGAGATTAGCCATGGAGAAGAGAGGCTGGTAGAGGAATAGCAAGAGAAGGAAGTGGAGACTGAACAGAGAGGAAGCCATTAATGGTGACTTGCAAACTGATTTGCTGGTTTTTTACTGTGAACGAGTAAAATCAATGCTGATATTTATTGTTAGAAATTTGAAATTTGAGGAAAGGATAACTATGGGTCAAGATTTTTGACATCTTACCATAAACATGAAATGAAGTCTTGTATTTGAGAATTAAAAATTGAAACAAGTATATCAGCATTTCAGTATTACCATTAAAGAAATGAAAGTAAATATTAAAGAAACTGCAAAGTTTGAGTAGGTCAGCATATATATTGCCTTGTAAGTTAAGTAGCTGGGGAAGTAACTGATGGTAACTAAGGTTCGTGTAGTGAGATTCTTCTCATCAAATCTATTAAGGAAAATTAGATCATAAACCATATGAATCCAGAGCTTAATGGAGTTGGCATATCACTCAAATTTCAAACTAAAATCCAATCATGTGAATATCAACACAAATATGGCTTCCATTCTAATTGAGTCTTCTATGAATTAATATTGTACTAATCGGGTCTTTCTATCACTACAATTGTCAATTTAGTTATTCTATTCATGCTTTTCTTTTTGACATAAAGAAGGTTTCCATTTCATCTTAAGAACAATGTACAAAATCTCCCAAAATCGAGAAACAAAAGACAACAAACCATCACAGTGGCAAAACCCACAAAGATTCATCAATGAAATTGGGAGAAGAATCACCACACGAAGTTCAACATTTTATTCGATTTAGACGAATAAATGCATATGATCTTGTCTACCTCAAGAGTTCCTCACTAACTAGTATAATCTAAACCCAGGGATGATAAAACAGAAAAAATAAAACATTAAGCCCAAAGCTAAGCCCAACCCACAACGTAAATCCAAGAGCCCTAGTTGCTTGCCATCGCCGCCACGCATGGGGAAAGGAGGGAGAAGAATCCAGGAAGAGGAAAGTGGAAGCTGCACTTAACCCACTTAAGAAAAAGTCATCGCTAGAGACCACGTTGCCTTGAAACCCCAGACAAAATGACATCAAAACCGTCATAGCTTAAAACGAGACCCCAATAGAGGTGAAGCCAAAATAAATTTTTAGGGGGCTGAATGAAATTTTAATTTTTTATAGTCTATATATTTATAATTTTTAAAGGATTAAATCAAATATCTATAATTTTAGGGGGGTAAAGTGTAATTTTACCTTTACTAATTTAAATTTTTTAAAAAATTTAAGGCCTAAATAGCAAATTTACATTTTAAGGGGTCGGGGCCCCTACCAGCCCCCCTAAATTCGCCTCTGGACCCCGATATGGAGGAGGAAGCCATAGCCGAAACTAACAACGGCAGCCACTATGAGATATGGTGCAAATACCACCATAGCCCAACAAGAAAGGAAACCGGTGAAGACTTGAAGTGACATCACTTTCGAAATCAACTAGAAGTGGAGGCTTCAGCAGAAACCAAACAAAAAAAAGACCCCTTAATAACTAGAAACCGTCCCTTACCTAAAACCAGAGATGAAAGAAGGGGTTCTAATGAATTAATTAAAACTAATTTAAAATTTGAGACATAATTTATGAGCATCCAGTAGACATAAACATTGTTAGATCACTACCACAAATTGGAGACTCTAGTGGTGTGTTTCTACTAAACTTGGTTGCTCAATTTTACATTTAACGATGTTTTTGAAAGACACGTCAAAAGTACACTATTTGTAGCAAATTCCTTAGGTAGCATGTTTTCTCTGTATGCTCTTAGGTAGCATCTGGTGTTGTTCGTTTATTTTAGATGAGGATTGCTAGTTTTGTTCAGTTTATTTGGATTAGTTATAGAGGAAGAGTTGGCAGATTTACGTTTAAAAGATAAAGATAATAACGGAGAAATGGATGGTTGGGAGATTGATTACGAACAAGGTTTGGAGGAAGTGGGGTTAGATCTATGCCTGGTAGGAAGTTTTTTAACGGCAACCACGATTAACTTCCAGTCGATGAAGACAGTGTTGGCCAATGTATGACATCCATTGGGGGGTTACAATTACAGATCTGGGGGAGAAAAGATTTCTTTTTCGGTTTTACTGTAAAGCCGATCTTTCCAGGGTGGTGAAGAGATTACCATGGACTTTCAATAACCATCTATTGGTTTTTGAAACCTTACAATATGGTAGGAATCCATTGGAGGTTCCCTTACTAAAAGCGGCTTTCTGGGTACAAATCCATAATCTTCCTACGGGGATTTTTTTGATGCTATGGCAAAGCAGTTTGGAGATTTTATTGTGGAATTCATGGAATATAACACAAAAGTGGTGGTGGCAGGACTGAAAAGTTTCATACAAATTCGGGTCCGGTTGGATATACGACAACCATTCAAATGAAAGAAAAAAACTCATTTTAGCAAAGAAAGAAGTGTTTGTTGCTTTCAAGTATGAAAAACTAACTAGTTTTTTCTTTCTTTGTGGGAGATTAAGCCATGGCGAGAGTTTTTGCCATATTCGTATGGTAGAAGGTAGTCTAAATTGCCCATGGTAGCATTTGGCTACAGGAGTCGGGTAGTGCATAGGGAAGGAATCTGGGAATATTAGGAGAAGATATAGGAAAATCAAATTTGGGCAATAATTTTGCCAACACCATGCATTATACGGAAAGCAATTTGGGGCTCAACCTGGATGGCAAGTCAACGTTGCCAAATATGTATGCTGTCATTGCAGAAAATTTTGATGATGATATGCTAAATGATGATAAGCCCATTCAGTTATGGATGGTAAAAAATGGCCCAGATTGAATAGTGATGAATGTGGATCGATTGAGTAAATGGGAATGATATGTTTAGAATTATGAAAGAGAGAAAACTCGAACATTCAAACGGCTAAACCTGTGGAGTAAGTCAGCCGTACATTATGAAAATTTTAAGTTGGAACGTCCATGGGTTGGGGAATCCACAGTTCGTTCAAAGAGTTTAGCATTTGCTAAAAGAAAATCGTCTCCATGTTCTGTTTTTTATTAAAACAAAAATTAATGCTAGTAGAATAAAGAAGATTAGGAAAAGGTTTGGTTTTAGAAATGGAATAGATGTTTCCGCTGAAGGGTCAAGAGAATGACTTTTTTTACGTTGGAAAGAATGATTGTCTATTGACCTTCGAAGTTTTAATGCAAATTGTATCGATGTATTGATCAATGATTCTGAATGTGGTCTGAGTTGGCAATTTATAGTGTTTATAGATTACTGGATGGAAGACGTAAGGGCGAGTCGTGGGATCTATTAAGGACTTTTGGACGGAGTTGTGACAAGCCTTGGGTGGTAATGGAAGACTTCAATGAAATATTATCAAATAAAGAGAAATAAGGTGGTCGACTTCGGGAGGGGAGGATGATGTTTGGATTTCGTGAAGCATTAAAGGCCAATGGACTGATTGATATGGGGTTTAAAGGGAGATGGTACACGTAGAAAAAGGGGAATTTTGCCTTAAACAATATCCGCGAAAGATTGGACAGAGGCGTGGCGACTAAAAATTGGTTCGTTGTCTTTCCCAATTATAATATTAATTATTTGAATAATTTCATATCAGATCACTGTCTTTTGTTATTAAATACGATCGATAATGTGCATTTGAGAAATAGAAATAGTAGGGGTTATGACTTTAATTTTTGAGCAAGCATGGCTACTGCATCATGATTGTGACGAAACAGTCTCTAATTTGTGGATCACTTCTAGTAACTTAACGGTCCATAAATCGTTTGGCTCATATGGAATTGGGTTTAAGAAGTTGGGCAATGAAGCAAAAATTAGAGACGAGACAGTCAATAAAAAGTTTGAAAAGTCGAATGGAAGAATTATATACTGTGGACATTATTGATGATTATTTAGAGGAAATTATTGAAACAAAGGTGGAGTTGAATTTGGAGATCGATCAAGAGGAATTACGGTGGGAGCAACGGGCCAGAGCCAATTGATTAAGGTACCGGGACCAAAACACCATTTTTTTTTCTTCTTATAGATATAAACTGAATTCTATTGAAATTCTGAAAGATGAGAATAATGTGATGAGAAAATAAGAGGATGTGAAATTAGGGATCACAGGTAGGTACTTCCAAGGGATTTTCAAAAGCAAAGTGTGTGTGGAAGCTGATGAGTTATATGTTACGGTTGGGTCAAAAATGACACAAAATATGAACAACATGCTCTTGGAAAATTTTAAAACAGATGAGGTAAATTTGGCGGTTAAGGAAATGGGCTCTTTGAAGGAACTTGGGTATGATGGGCTCCTTGCACTTTTTTATCAATGTTTTTGGAGTATCATAAGAAAGGATGTCGCTATGTTTTGCATCAAGGTTCTTA
The DNA here is from genome assembly GCA_025698475.1 of Gossypium anomalum. Classification (NCBI taxonomy): domain Eukaryota; kingdom Viridiplantae; phylum Streptophyta; class Magnoliopsida; order Malvales; family Malvaceae; genus Gossypium; species Gossypium anomalum. The sequence continues at coordinate 79,649,754 of CM046968.1, forward strand.
ATAGAGAAATTCTGGTTCCGAAGATAAATTTTACTTAGATTATTTTAATTCTTAAAACAATGGATGCAAATGTTATGACTTCCTTTCAGCCAATTAGCTTATGCTTCGTGTTGTACAATATAATCTCTAAAGTTATCACAAACAGATTGAAACAGATTGAAAGTTGATGCATGTATTAAAAAGGAACAGGACTGGAAAGAAGGGATCATTTGCTTTAAAACTCGATACGAGTAAAGCTTACAATCTGGTTGAGTGGGGTTTTATTCAATGCATGATGCTCAGTATGGGATTCGAAGCTAAATTGGTAGATCTTTTTATGCATTGTGTATCATTAGTTTCTTACTCTGTCAAGGTTAACAATGACTTTAGTGAAACATTTTTACCAAGTAGAAGTCTGCGTCAAGGAGATCCTTTGAGTCTCTATTTGTTCCTAATCTGTACGGAGGGATTCTCACGTCATTGAAACTTGCCAAACAGGATGGAATAATGGAGGGTACTAAAGTCTGTTGTGGAACTCCATCAGTTACTCACCTTTTCTTTGCTGATGATAGTATCATTTTTGGCGAGGCCACGGAGAGAGAGGGGATGTTATTAAGGAGATTTTAGCAAAATAGGAACTTGCCTTTGAACAACAGGTGAATTTTGACAAATTAGTGGTTTTTTAGTTCGAATACTAATGAGAATATGTGTAGTCGATTTGTTGACTTAATGGGGGTACGTTGGGCTTTCAATATGGAACGCTATTTGGGCCTTCCAATATTGGTGTGAAGGAAGAAGAAAGAAGCTTTCAGTCAATTGTGTGATAGAATGAGATCGAAGGTCAATAGCTGGAGTGCTCACTTCTTTTCTCAAGGTGAGAAAGAAGTATTTATTAAAACAGTCCTCCAGGCTCTTCCTACATACTCTATGTCGTGTTCCCTATTGCCTAAAACACTTTGTAATGCTTAGGAATAGATTATGGGTAGATTCTGGTGGCAAAAAAAGTGGTCATCGTAATGGGATGCATTGGTGTAAATGGTCAGATCTTAGCAAGCCTAAAGATGTTGAGGGAATGAGCTTCCGTGATCTTTGCAAATTTAATATTGCCTTCCTAGCTAAGCAAGGATGGCGTTTTCTAACTAAACCAGATTCGTCAGTAGCGCGTATCTTTAAAGAAAAATATTTCCCAACAACTACATTTTAAAGGCACAATTAGAGGCTTACCCATCTTACGTTTGGCAAAGCATTTTCGTTGTAACACCCCTAACACGTATTCATTGCTGAAATAGGGTTACGGAGCATTACCGGACTTATTACTTAAACAAACATACATTTTTCATTTCCAAATAAAATTCATTCACATTCAATCATATTGTCCCTAATACGAGCCCTTGAGGCCTAAATCATGCATTAGAAGTGGTTTGGGACTAAACCGATAACTCTAAAAATTTTTAGAAAACTTAAAAAAAATTTCAAAATACAGGAAACACACGCCCGTGTGGCCCGACCGTGTGTCTCACACGGCCAAAGACACGCCCGTCTCAAAGGCCGTGTGGACATTCGAAATGGGGTCACATGGTCGTGTTCCGGCCCATGTCCTACCCCATGTAACTCTCTGACTTAGGTCACACGACCAACTACACGCCTATATGACTAGCCCGTGTACCCTTCGAAATGGCCTCACACGCCCGTGTGCTAAACCGTGTACTAGGTCGTGCCAAAACTGTAGGGTATACTGGCTTATACCACAAACCAAGTCACATGCCCGTGTGTTGAGTCGTGTGGAGCATACTGACGTGATTTTTAAATAAGTACTAGGGGACACACAGCTATGTCACCTAACCGTGTGTCACACACGACTTAGACACACACCCGTATGGACAAAAATAGGCTATTTATCAAGCCATCTTTCTCACCCAAATTTGCATCCATCTAAACATGTCAAATAGCATATATCATAGCATCAATAGGCATTCAAACCAATCTCAACCAAGCCTAAATCATGCTATACCAATATCAACAACTATAATGCTCATAAGATCATGTTTTTCCAATTCAAAACCTACCAATTTCACATTCACAATTCACTTAAATGGTCATATTCAAATTTGCATTATTTGCCTAATGCTTAGTATGCTAATTCATTCTCAAATTCAATCATTTGCTACCTTTATTACCAATTCTTAACAAGGCATTCACAAAGAAAATATAAACCACATATCAAAGACCATTTGCACATGTATATACACAACTAAGTATACCAAAACAAGCCAAATCACATGGCTATACAAATAACCAAAACATTCACCATTTACAAGCGAAATCAATTGGCTAAATACATTATCAACATATAGGCTATATTAACCACAACTCCTATACATGCCATATAACCAAATACATAAGTTCAAAAGTACCAAAACGACAGCTGAATAGTGTGATGAGATCTCTAACAACTCCCAATCCTAGCAAGCTTCAAAATCACTATAAAATACGAAAAAGTAAACAAAGTGAGCTATAAAGCTTAGTAAGCTCGTTTGCTTAATAAGTAAAACTTACCTTTCAACTACAATTTAAGTACTTAAACATCGCATAATGCAATTCAATTTAAATCCAAAACTTAACACATATACAATCCAAAGGTTAGACATAAATTCCATCTATTTTCTCAATTCAATGATTGTATAGTTCACGTGTATACCTGTACTAACTCGTATCAATTTCATACTCTTCCAATTCATCGATATACTCGTTGAACCATTTGGAATAATATCAGATACTTAGGAATCTCGTACCCTAAGTGCCAATACCAGGCCGAAGCCATCTCAATCTCTTATCTCATATAATGCTCACTCTCGAGCTATCAACGGTCTGCTCACACAAGCTGACGGTCAAGACGTAGCTATACGGTGCTGCTCACACAAGCTGATGAGAATCAACAACACATGCCAGAAAACTCAGCCATCGGTAGAACGTACGGACCAGCACCCAAACACAATAACCCCTAATGACATGTCATTTGTATCCTATCTATTCCTAAGGTTCAATTGGGATTTCACAAGTAGCCAATTCTCGTCGAACATTTTCGTAAGGTCGTATTCACAATTTATTCAATAATGAAGCATTTAAAATACAATTATATTAATGCTTATTAACATACGAACTTACCTTGGATTTATACGGAGAGAAACGAGCTATCAATCTACTATTTTGTTTTTCCCCCAATCTAATTCCAAACTTCGCTTTTTTTGATCTATATAAAATAAAATTTAACTTATTTAATTATCATTCTATTCAATTTAATCCAAATTTCATATTATGGTAATTTTACACTTTTGCCCTTTAAATATTGAATTCTTTACAATTTAGTCCCTAGCTCATAAAAATGCAAATTCCATGAAATTAAATTTCAACCCATTATAGCAAAATATTAATTAGACCCATAGCAGCCCATATTTTTCATTATTTTTATATTTCTCATTTTAATCCCTGATTGATAATTTTATCAAAAATCACTTAACAAATGTTGTTTATCAATCAATAACTATTCATTTTCTATCATCAAACATCAAAATACACACATATTCATCAATGGTAAAACCCTATACCTTTAAAAATTTTGCAAATTAGTCCTTGGGCTAGCTAGATTAAGATACAACGATCTCAAAAACATAAAAATCGTTAAAAAACGAGCAAAATTGCACTTACATGCACAAATAATGTTGGGCGAACCTTCAAGCTTATCAATGGCTTTTTTATACCCTAATTTTTAGTTTAGAGAAGATGAATGGACGATAACCTCCATTTGTTTTATTAATTTTTTTACTTTTAAATTCTAATTTACTTAATTAACCTTTGTTTTTAACTATTAAAAAATTCATTTTATGTCCAAAAATGTCCACTTACTATAAAAATAGTCTAATTACCACATAAGAACATAAGAACATAAATTTTGTAAATTTATATAGCTATTAGACACCTTTAGCTATTAGAACTCAACTTTTACACTTTACGCGATTTAGTCCTTTTTATCAAATTAAGCACTCAAACGATAAAATTTCTTAACAAAATTTTTACACAATCATAATATCATGCTGTAGACCTCAAATTAATAATAAAATAAATATTTCAACCTCAGATTTATGGTTCTAAAACCACTGTTTTGATTTGATTAAAAACGGGTTGTTTCATTTGCGGCTAGAAAGATGCTGGAAGATGGAGTCGATTGAAGAGTAGGCTCCGGATCTGAAATCTTAGTATGGATAGATCGATGGCTTCCAAAATGGGCTGGAGGAAAAATTCACAACATTGTTATTACAGACTCGGTTGATAAGGTTTCTGATTTGATCGCACTAAAGCCAAAGAGATGGAATGAGGAGGTTCTTAGCAATGTTTTCTTAAGGGAAAATGCTATAGCAATCATATGCGTGCCTCTCTCGATTGGTGGAGGATGATAGACTCATATGGGCTTGAGACAAAACTAACGAATATACCATTCAGAGTGGGTATAAGACTCTTATAGGTCAACATATTACAGAAAATAATGTTACTAATATAATAGAAATATGCAAGAAAATTTGGCAATAGAAAATCCACTCCAAAATAAGGATTACATCTTGGCATATTCTACATAATCATAGCGCATTCACTAATATGTCCAAGGTGCGGGTTGTGTCCAGAGTCTACAATACATATGCTACTATTGTGTGGTCTTGCACAGGAAGTTTGGAAAAAATGAACTTCATCTAGCCAACAAATAATCGATGGGAAAATATATGGATCTAGTTTGAAGATATTTTTCTAAGGAATGATGGACATACCTGTAGTAGAATTCTAATAACTCTGTGGTCCATTTGGCACACTCGAAATCAATTTGTAATGGAAGGAAAAGATCAATCAATTTTGGAAATCTGTTCTAAAATTGAAAGTCAACTTAAGGAATTATATGTAATTTACCAAAAATTACTTACGAAACAAGATCAAATGATCTCTCGATGGCTACCTCCAAAAGGGCAGAACGTCAAGGTTAATTTTGATTGCGTTCAAGCTAGACCAACATCATTCGTGCTCTGGGTTTGTTATTAGAAACGAACCTGGGCTGGTAATGAGATATGGGGTACGGATGAATGGTTATGTTGCAGACGCTTTTTCTGCAAAAGCCATTGCCTACATCCAAGCACTTCAATTTGCAAGAGATATGGGAGGTTGAGGCGGGCTTAAGGACTACGATTATTAAAGTCCAAAAATATACTTTGGATAGATTTGAAATTGGTGTGCTTATAGAAGAAATCTTATCTTTAGCTCTAACTTTTCACTCTATTTCATTTTGACATGCAGATAGATCAGTAAACATTGTAGCCCACAAGTTAGCAACAACAGGGTTTACAAAGGGAAACACTATGTTCTGGGTAGAAGAGGTACCTAAAGACGTATTAGAGGTGGTGCATCGTGGTATGGCCCTTTAGTTTCTTCCACCAAGATCCATTACATCAATCTTTTCTGCTTTATATCAGGGAACGATGAACTCAACTTTACCATTGGATCGCCTGTTGGTTTGAGGGCCCGTTTTGCTTTCTCACATGAGAACTAGAATCGTCATATCTTGTTTCACCGAGGCTCCCTTTACTTTTTAGCTTTTTTATTTTGTGTTTTGTTTCAGTCAATTTCGTTTTTGCTGTTTGTTTTATTGCTTGTTTTGAGTACAACTGTGTGAAGGGTTCCTGAGTGTGAAAGGTACAAGGACATGTGGTTGGTTTATATTTTTGTATCTGCTTTTTGTTTTGATCCATTAATGAAGTCTCGGTTTTATTAAAAAAATAACCCACATCTTCTTTTTTTGTACAACATGGTCTGACACGTAATACATGTCCATTTCATGAAACTAACTTCCCTAGTTGGTCAAGTATTGAATCGAATCGAGTAAAAAGATTTTGAGTTAATTAATTAATGAGTCCTATTTTATCATATTAATTCAATTTAAAAAATTTTAAACTGATTTGAGTAAAATGAAATTCGAGTCGAGTGAAATTGTTCGAGTTAAATTAAAAAATTAAGCATGTCAAATTAAAATCTTGTTACAATATACCTAATTCCATATTATAGTACATAAATTTGAAACTATATATATTTGAAAACTTTTTTAAAGTAAAATAATAATAATAAATTGCTTTAGTATGTTATCATTAATTAACTTATTTAGGAAATGAAAAGCTGCAATGGAAATGAATGGATTCAGTTTTTGGGAGCGTAGGATGAAAGGAAAATTGTTGTTTTCCAAGGGATAATGATGGAGCGCTTCTATCTGCTGGAGTTCCCTGAGGGTCTTTCACGTGATTTTAATTAATGGATGTGGGCTCTTTTATATGCTAGGGTCTTAGTTTATTTTTTGCTTTTATTATTTCAGGTGATTTTATGTATGTATTTTCAAACTATTTCCTTTTTATAATAATTACCCACCTGGAATTGATTAAATTTTTTTTCAAAATTATTATTTTAGAAAATTTTTAATTTTTTAACTTTTTTTTATATATTTTTTAGATTTTTTATAATTTTTTTAAAAATAAAAATTTTAACTTTTTTTTATAAATATTTTGAATTTTAAAAATTATTTTGTAATTTTTGTTGAAAGAAAAACTAATTTGCTCAATTTCAAATTTGACTAGAACCAAAAGAGTATTTACCCGAATCTGTTATTCAAATTATTCAAATTGTAAAATTCAACTTAATTCAAACTCGAAATTTGAATTACTTATCTGAGTTGACTCGAATAACTCAATTCGATTAATTTAAAATTCAAATTTTTTTCAATTTTTTTAGTTGAATTAAGTTTTACTCACTCCTACCCTCAAAGTTTACTAGCATCACTGCCATTTGTCAAGCAATTGCCACTAAATGTAAAGAAATTAGATTATAATGAAATATTTTCTAATAATTGACATTTGCAATTTTTTTTCATTGGATTTGTTCATAGATCAGGTTATTTGTTTAAGTTTAAAGGTTTGTCTGAAATTTGAGAGAGTTTGAGTAAAAATATTAGACTTGAAAATTTAACTTGGGCAAAAAAAAAAAAAGATCGTTTAAATTATGGACCGGACTCGAGCTTGAACATTTAAGTTTTAAACTCGACCCAACTCAAATTTTTAAGTTTGTAATATTCTATATATATAATTTAATAAATAAAAATATATAAATTTTTAAAATATTAATTTAAAAATAATATATATTATTTAAAAAATTATAAGACCGGGCATATAAACTATTAAATGTATCAAAGTAATATATTTGTCTTTTTTATGCCTAAGTTAAAACTTAATAAATTATTAAATGTATCAAAGTAATTTTCTCTTTAAAATACTATGAATAGTTGGTAGAACAAGTAATTTAACTTCTTTTGAAAACAAATGCATAAAGCATGGATTAGAATATTATCTATGAAAAGACAAAAACATGAAGACAAACTAAGAACATCTTGTTACAACCATTCCGATATTCAATGGATGCCCCACATTTGAAAACTTATACCATATCTTACAAAACTCAGGTTCAAACATTTTCCACTGTCTCACTTATAGCAGAGGAAAAGAACACACAATCATTTTGAATGTGTTCTGTTCTTAACCCACTTTGTAAACTTGGTTTGCAGATCCCTTTCAACTATTCTCACAATCCACCATGGTTTTCCGGTTGTGAAAACGATGTAACCAAAGCTTAATCCCAACACTGTTCCACATCCGTACCCCATCATTACAACTTCCCAAATAAAGGGTATTACGAAACCTTCATCTTCCCTAACCATTGGTGCAGGTGGTGCGGGTGTTCTTTCTCCGAGGGTGCTGCATTGCCTTGACAATGGCATGCCACACAATCCCAAGTTATCGCTGTACGAAACATTATCGAACGTGCTGAATTGCTTCCCATTTGGAATCGGTCCGACTAGCTCGTTTTTTGAAAGATCTAACACTGCAAGAAATGTTAGATTTGTCAATTTCGAAGGAATTCTGCCGCTGAGCTTGTTGGATGATAGATCTAATAATTCAAGCGCTACTATGTTAGCGAAAGACAAAGGGATTGGACCGGCGAAGCTGTTGTGAGATAAGTTGAGGACTTGCAGGGAAAAGAGATCTCCGAGTTCCTTAGGAATTTGTCCAGTGAACAGGTTGTTTGAAAAATCCATGGCTGTTAAGATAGCCAAATTTTTCAGAAACTCAAGCTCTAACCTTTTCATCGTAACATTGACTGGACTTTGGTAGTATTGATAGACATATCGAACTCGAGCATCAGTCTTGAATAAATATGACCCTGGAAGTTTCTCTTTGGGTGCATCTTTCATTGCTCTCAAATTACGGAAAAAATTTGCAGACAAAGGGCCACTGAGTTCGTTCTGAGAGAAATCGATGATTTGCAGTGCGGAGAAGTTCGATGAAGCTAGGGAATTGGAGATGGAACCATGGAATCTATTGGATCTCAGGATAAGAACTTGGAGACTTGGAAGTGAAGCTAACCAATGGGGAAATGTATCAGTTAAGTTGTTGTTTCCCAAGTTTAGAACTTCCAAGGAAGTACAGTTGGCCAATGATCGAGGCAGTGATCCTTCCAATTGATTGTCATTGAGGAGAAGATTCTTCAGCATATTATTCGTAAAAGAATCTGGGATTTTTCCATGGAAATTGTTCACCTGCAAATTTATGAACTGGAGACCATAGCTGTAGTTTCCAAGACATTCTGGAATAGTTCCACTCATGTTGTTCTTAGACAAGTCGAGAACCACCAATGAAGTCCAATTGCAGATCAAAGAAGGGATATTGCCAGTCAATTTATTCTCCGATATTAAAAGCAGACTCATGTATGGTGGATTTGGAGGTGGAAGATTGAACCAAGTAGAGAGAATTGGCCATTGAAGTAAGTTGGAATGAAGATCAAGAATCTGAAGATATTTTCCTGGAATCTGCTCCATACTGGTTAAAAAATTGTTGGAAAGGTTCAACATGTTCAATCCCTCCCACCCTTCAGCTTCCAATTTAGAAATTCCACCTGAAATCTTGTTATTGGAAAGATCTAAAACCTCCACCTTCGATGTTCGAAAGAAACTTGGGAACTTCCTTACGCTACACGACGAGAATAACACTCTAGTAAGCTGAGGAAATGAATAGTTTACACCATCATTGCTGCTGCTTAATGATACTAAACCATTATTCGAAAGCTGAAGATCATAAAGATTTTCCAGCTTCGACAGCATGCTTGACTCGATGATACCACTAAAGTTATTTGACGAAAGAAGAAGGGATGAAAGGTTCTTAATATCAAAAAGAGAAGAGGGTATTGGACCCTGAATGTCATTGAAACTCAAATCAATAACCATAACAGAATTAGGCTTCTGAAATTGGCCGATTGAACCAATGAATTTGTTATAGCTGAGGTCTATGGTTATCAAAGATGGCAAAGAAAACAACCATACCGGTACTCCACCACCTATAAGGTTATTAGATAAGGTAAGATATTGAAGAAATTGCAGCCGAGTGACATGATTTGGCAGGGTTCCTTCTAATCGATTGTGGGACAAATCTATCTGAGTAACTTGGGTGAGGTTGAACACAGTTGTAGGAACCTGACCACTAAAATTGTTGGAACCAAATTTCAGAATAGTCAATTTGTCCAAGTTTTCAAAAACATCTGGAATCTCTCCTTGGAAATCGTTTTGAGTAAAATCTAGCAAGGTGATTTGAGTGAGATTTCCAAACGATGAAGGAATTGATCCTTTGAAACGACAATAGTAAAGGTCTAACGACACAAGGGAAGGACTCAAGTTGGTTTTAGGGAGATAACCAGTGAGGTTTTCATTCCAAGCTAACTCTACATGTTTTAGATATGGAAGGCTGAAAACTTCACTTGGGAACTCCCCATGTAGCTGACAAGTTCCCAGACTCAATGTTTCCATTGATGAAGACAAGTTCGAGAAGGTAGCAACTGAAACACCAGACATATCTGTATATTCTAGGACAAGGTTTCTTAATTTGGTTAAGTTTTGTGAAAGCCTGTCGAAACCTGTGGCATCAAATGTCAAACTAGAATAGGAGAGATCGAGTGAAACCAAACTCGACAAGAGGCTGATTTCATGTGGGATTAAGCCAGAGAAACCAGACCTGGAGAGATTAAGATAGGTTAAACTCACGAAGTGGTTAAATAATGGTGATGGGATAGAGCCATTGAAATCGTTGTAAGCAAAGTTGAGTTGTTGTAGTTGTCGAAGCTGGAAGAGGGTGGAGTTTGCATGGAGAGAACCCTGAAGACAACCGCCACTGAGATCGATAGCAATTACATGACCGGTCAGCTTGTCGCAGCTAACACCTTCCCAAGAACAGCAATCGGCGGTTTCGTTCCAGGAATTTGTCTGGGGGGAAGTAAATTGCATGCAGTAATCATTAAAAGAAAGGGTGTTCTTGAATTCAAGCAAGGAAGCTCTTTGATCTGAGAGACATAAATGAGTTGATGAACAAGCTAAAAACAGGACAAATATTTGAATCAAAACCCTAGTCACCATATTTTCTCAAGAAAAAATATAGCCAATGATACAAGTGAGATTGAGGTAAACTTGAAAATGAGCTTCCTAAAGAAATGTGTATATATATATTCCAACTCCACCAAATCTGCTTTCAAGTCGACCAACGAATGTCGGTAAATGAAGTAACGATTATTAATTCATGATCTGATGAAGTTATTTTACTAGGAAGAAAGACGGAAGAAGCAACCTCGGATAAAGAGTAGCAATCATTTTTTTTAAGGAAAAGAGAGTCACGTTGATTTTTTCCTATTAAATTTTATGAGCCAAGCTAAAAGTTTTTTATTATTTTCAAAAAGAATATTAATTTATAAACTTCTAAAGAAATCATATAATGGTTTCATATTTTTGAAAGGCCAAAACCTTACCTACCCATATGAAAGCAGGTCCCCATACAAAAATAAACAAATTGATAGGATAATATTTATTGACTTCTAAAACAAACTATTATCAATTTCATCCCTGAACTAAGTTTCTTCTGTGGTCACTTAATTAAAAAATAGAGTAAACTACACCAACATTCACCCAACATTGGGGTAGCTGATAAAACAGTCACCTAAATGTCATTTCAGTCACTTAACTTTCGAAAAGTTACAAAACAATTTTTTTTTGTTGTTTTTTGTCACAGACGTCACGGCAAAGTGACATGGCAGGTAACGGCACCATTGGTGTCAAAAAACCGTCCAACTGGCCTGTTACTCTCACTTTAACAGCAATACTAGCACCATTTTAGGGTTAGAGAAAAAGAAAAAGAAGAAGAAGAAGAGGAGAAGAAGAAGAAGAAGAAGGAGAAGAGAAAAAATGAAAATGCCTAAAGTGATTTGGGGAAACTGTTAGTCAGTTTCAAGGGCTAGGAACATCCTTAAATCCTGGCAAAGCTTCATATGGAGTAGTTCCTGAGTTCCCATTAATTTTTTGATCAACAACTTGGGAGAGTCTACTTCCATGGCTATATCCGAAAGTAGAAGCAGAATTAGGGCCAGAAAGAGGGGCGTTATCAATTAGTAGCCTATGATTACCCACGATATCACTGCTTCTAGAGTGGGAAGGATTACTCAAAAGAGGAGCAGACGAACCCCCAAATTCACGATTCTCAAGCAACTTAGATGGCTTTTGAGGAAGCATGCCTAGTATCTGCTTGATCATATTCAAATCAAAATAAAGAACCAAATCCCCAATAAACCAACCCTTATTTAATTTTCCTCTATAGCATAACCTAGTCCATGAAGAGAAGGGAACTTCAACTCTAAAATCAGAGAAGAAAACCCTATAAACTATCCCAAAAGTAGAAACCTCTATCAGGATGAAATTTTGAAAAACCCCAAAAGCATCTACCAAAGCAAACACTTTTGCTCTTATCAATCATCCTATACCCAAAAATGACAACTTGTTTTGCTTTGTACAACTATAAAACAGAAAGATAACACATTTTGACTTAACTTCAACAGAAATAAAAGAAAAAAACAAATCCACTTAAAACTGGAAGGGAAAACTACAAACTTCAAGAATTAAGAAAAAGCTCCAGGTTTCTAATTCTATGTAGTTCCTCGTTACCTCTTCTTCCCCAAAGCAGCAGCCAAAGTCAGTTGGGTCAAAGGATGACAGGATTTGGGTTTTATCAAAAACACCGAACTAGCATCAATCATGGAAACTATAAACCAATATATATATATAAACTATAAAAGGTAATGAACTGAAACAGAAGATAACATAACAACAATAACAAAAAAGCAAAAACAAGATAGAAGACAAAAGCAAACCTAGAAAAGAGGACAGCCCTTGAAACTTATAGAAGTCTATAACAACTTGATGCAGAAGTTGAACACAAATTTAACTTGGCACGTCAGCTGGTTAACTTGCCACATCAGCGGTCCCGTTAACACCCTAACGAAAATTGTTAATCAATGACTATTTTGTCACTTTTTTATAACGTTAATGACTATTTTGTAACTTTTCGAAAGTTGAGTGACTAAAATGAAACCTAGGTGACTGTTTTGTCAGCTAACCCAAAGTTGGGTGACTGTTGGTGTAATTTACCCTAAAAAATATTACACTTTAGTCACTAAATTTTTGAAATTATTTTTTTTATCACCCAACTATTAGTTGCTATAATAACAATTTTAATCCTCAATTTTCTATCAATTTGACTCTGATTATATATAAATGATAAAAAGTTATTTTTTAAAATTTTAATTGTTCTAAAAATTAAAATTAAAGTAGATACAATTTTCAAGTATAGATAAAATGAGAGAAAATAAGGGAAAATTAATTTTAAATATTCCAAATTAATCTGAATTGATTATGAAAAAGATAATTTTGTGGTATATTTTTATATTTTTGCTAGAAAAATGACACTGGAGTCAATTTCACAAGCTTTTATAATATCAGTTATGAAGGTTCTTCAACGGCATGGAACTTGGCTTGAAGGTATTATTAATTTAGTTTCGAGAAACACTAAGGAAGCACATAATGATCTAACATTTTTTTAGTTTTGTTTTGTTTTCAATTTGTTGTTGGATTCTATTGAATGACAGTTTTATTTGTTTCCCATACAAATTAGTTCTTCAACGACAACATTTTCAAGATTTTATTTTTCTATAATTTTTATATAAAATTCTTTATTTTTTAAATAATTTTGAGTTTTTTATAATGTTTATATTGAATCAAATTAAAATTAATAAAAAATAAAAAAGAATAGAACTAAAATTGTTATTATACCAACTAAAAAAGTACCACTTAACATTGGCTAACAAAAAAATAATTTCGAAATCTGTAGCAATTAAAACAAAAATTTACCCATAATTTAGTGAGTCACCCTTTAATATAACGATAAAAGTATTATTTTACATGGCATATAAACTTGAATTTAATTCCAAATTCCTTCATATATATATATATATAGTGAATAACATACTAAGTGTAACACCCTCTAACCTATATCCGTTGGCAAATTAAGGTTACGGAGTATTACCGTACTATCGAAAAATTTAAACAGTATGTCATTCAATAACATAAACATATCATAAATCAATCATACATATACATACCGCCTCTAAATTGAGCCATCGAGGCCCTAAAAATACCTTAGAAACAAATTGGGACCAATTTGAAGTCATTTGGGAAGTCCAGGAAAAATTCAAAAAATTTTGGAAACAGGGTTCACACGCCCGTGTGCCTCACACGACTGAGACACATGCCCGTTTATCAGGCCGTGTAACCTTTGAACTAGGGACACACTGTAACACCCTTCACCCGTATCCGACTCCGGGATAGGGTTCGAGGCGTTACCAGACTTAAACATTCACAAACATATAAAATCGGGTCACCAAGTTCTGCCCAAAATTTAAAACTTACAAACCACAATGAATAAAGACCACATCTCATGGCCATATACAAAAGCTCAATGTAGGCCAATACGTAAACCAAATCATAATAATAATACATGTCATGAAACAAACTTGCTATACATGCCACTCACATGAAAATATTTAACATATACTAGCCAATACTCCAAGGATAATGGCTTGATAGTGTGATGCTGCCTCCGACGATCTCCAAAATCCCGAGCTGTCTTAATAATTCTATAAAACAAGAAAAAGAAAAGATGGTAAGCATATAGCTTAGTAAGTAAGTACTAAATTGATATATAATTTATCAAAGTAAAACAATCATACTAGTATATGGTTACATATATTGATGACAGACTGTTTTCTAGAGTCCCGGTTAAAAGAAAAATCATATCTTGAGCTACATATCTCGAAATTCAATTCCATAAATTTTATTTGAAACTAAACTCATAATTATATTTACTAATTTTTTTCTAGAATTTTTGGTCGGGCCAATTAGTACAGTTTATTAGTTAAAGTCTCCCCTATTTCAGGGTATGACTACTCTGACACCTGTGCATTACGAACAAAATTTCTCCCTGTACAAGATTCCAACGACCATGCCGTTTATTTCCCTTAAAAATAGACTCAATAAGGAATCCATGCATGTATGGTATGACTCTTAATAATTTTTTTACAATTTATGGTGAATTTCTAAAGTCAGAACAGGGGATCTTAATTTCATTCAGAACCTGTTTCACAAGAATTCAATTATCACATAATATAAAAGTATTTTGTTTCCCCTGTTTCTTTTATATGAAATTAGACCCATTAAGCTTTAATTCCATAATTTATTTGAGATTTAATTCTACTTCCATGATTTTTGGTGAATTTTCAAAATTATGCAACTGCTGCTGTCCAACATTGTTTTACTACAAAAATTCACTCTTACATATTTCGCTCAATCCTTTCCATTTATCGAGGTTCGCTCACTTATCGAGCATATTGCTCATAAATTCAAATACACATATACTTGCACTTATTCATCACATAATCACTTTCACATGTATCTTCATTTAAATCAATTTCTGTTGAACTCATCGGAATAACATCGGATACACCACTACTTGAACATTTTCCCATTTCACACGTGTAGCCAGAAGCTATATGATACGCATAGTAGCTTCGCACTTAGTGCTACACATGCGACCAATAATCTGGTACACGTAGTAGCCTCGCACTTAGTACTACACACGTGACCACGGTTTTGGCACGCATAGTAGCTCGCACTTAGTGCTACACATGCGACCAATAATCGGTACACGTAGTGCTTTCGCACTTAGTACTACACACGTGACCACGGCACGCGGGCACGCATAGTAGCTTTGCACTTAGTACTACACATGCGACCAATAATCTGGTACACGAGTAGTAGCCTGCACTTAGTACTACACACGTGACCACACAATAGTTCATTTGTATCGTTTTATTAGAAGGTTCAACAGGAAATTTCTCACTTTTCCAACATTTTACTAAATTGTCCGAAATCAATTTAAATTCATAACTTACATCAAATAACCATTTGATAGGCAGCCATATTCCACATGTTATCAAAATACAATAACATAAAAGAAATCGATGATTTATTTACGTACAAACTTACCTCGGTGCAAAATATAGAAATTTTGCAATTTAATCCAAAACATTTTCCTTCCCCCGTTCGAGATCGATTCCACGCCTTTCTTGATTATTGAGCTTAGAAGTTGAAGAAACCCTAGCTATGGTAGCAAGTAAAATTCAGCAGCAACATGAAGAAGATGAATGGATTTTTGCTTTATTTTTCCCATTTTATTTCATTTAATATCCAAATGACCAAAATGCCCTTACTTACTAAACTTTCAAAAATTCCATCCATGTCCAATTTTTGTCCATAACTTAGAAATTGGTCAAATTGCTATTTAAGACCTCCTAATTAATATTTTAAAGCAATTTCATACTGAAACTTCTAGAATGCAAGTTTTGCAACTTATTCAATTTAGTCCTTAACTTCAAATTAAGCACTTTATGCATAGAATTTCTTCACGAAATTTTCACACAATCATGCAATCATATCATAGACCTCAAAATAATCATAAAATAATTATTTCTATCTCGAATTTGTGGTCCCGATATCACTATTCCGACTAGGCCCAAAATCAGGGTGTTATACACACGACCGTGTCCCAGCCCGTGTCCTCAACCATATAATTCTCTAAGTTGCCCCACATGCCCATGTGACAGGCCGTGTGCTAAGTCATGTAACTCACTGAGTTGCATACAAAGGAACTCTCAAATGACACACGACCATGTCGCCAGGCCGTGTGCCATACGCAACTGAGGCACATGCCCGTGTCTCAGGCTATGTGGACCCAAAATGAATCTTAAACAACAAGTTTACCATTTCAAGCTTACTTGGAACCTAAGTAAACCATTTACCAGCCAAAAGACCTATTCAAAGCGACCTGAAACAAGCTAAAAACATGTTAAATCATCCATCTAACACTCAACCAATATTCCACTCATAGGCACCTCAAACGCATACAAATAATACTTACTTAAACATGTCAAAAATACCACAATTCATACATAAAAATCTCATTCCATATTAAGCTTAACAACACAACATAATTGACCATTTTCACTCCAACATTTTATACCAAAATGCTTTATACATCTATTATTAAAAAGTGTTCCAAAAGGACTTACCTAGTCATGCATCATAAGTCCATTACCATTCATTATCAACAAGCATAAACATACCAAATTTTAACATTTACATATTCACCAAAACATCATAACACCAAGGACTTCTCCTATTACATGACACTTTAACCAACTACCAACAAGTACCAAAATGACTACCAAGATGAAGATGATAGTGTGTGAGCTTCCAAGCTGATCCAATCAAAGCAATGATTCCAAGAGTCCTACAAAATTGAATCAAACTAATAAGCACAAAGAAGCTTAGTAAGTTCGATAAGTAAACTCATTTGCTATCAAATACCAATTTTTCAAAAGATGTTAACCTTTATAACACCGGAAATAAGCCTGCTAGGCACTAAGCTTGAATAACACCGGCACTAAGCCTGCTAGGCACTAAGCCTAAATAACACCAGCACTAAGCCTACTAGGCACAAAGCCTGAATAACACAGGCACTAAGCATGCTAGGCACAAATCCTGAATAACAATATAATTCAACACTTAAACATCATTCCATAACAGACTTTAAAGATTTAAATCACTAACAAGGAATTTAATTCAACTAATGATAAACGTAAAACGAACTTACAGGATTAGTTTGCAGTAATCGCAAAGCATAAGAACTACTCCAAAATCTATCCTTTTCCACGATCGTCAACACGTTCGTAATCTAAAACAATAGTTTCATTCAAATAAGTACTCCTAAACTTCAATTTAATCCATAATTCATTTTTATGTAAAATTACTATTTTTCGCCTAACATTTTAAGTTTTTCACAATTCAGTCCTCAAGTTTATAACTTAAAATTTAACCATTTAAAACAAAATCCATGTTAATAAAACATGCAAAGGGCCTTGAAACAACCCCATGTTTATCAGCATTTCACATTAAAACCCTAGAATTTATACCTTTAACAATTTAGTCCCTAATTTCCAAAATTCATCAAAAATCACTTTACAAAACTTATTTATTTCTCAACAAAGATTCATAATTTACCATTAAACACCAAAACTCATTCAAAAACATTCATGACAAACCCCTCAACCTTTATTAGTTTTACAAATTGACCCTCAAGCTAGCTAGATTAAGTTAAAACGATCCCGAAAATATAAAAATTATTAAAAATAAGGCTTGAACGCATACCATGCAAGAAGAAATAGAAATCGAAGCTCTCTCCCCCTTAAAATGGTGATTTTGGCAAGAACAAGATGAAAAGAAAAAGATGATAGCTTGTTTTCATCTTTTCTTAACTTAATTTTCCTTTTAATTACTAATTTACTATTTTAATCTTTAAAAAATTTCATAATTACATTAATACCTTGCCATGCACATCCACTAACTCATACATATGGTCTAATTACCATTTAAGTCCATTCACTTGAAAGTTTCAAAGCCATTTGACCCTTTTAGCTAATAGAACTCCACTTTTACACTTTTTACGATTTAGTCCTTTTCACTTAATTAATCATGCAAACATAAAAATTTATTAATGAAATTTTCATACAGCCTTACTAATATCCCATAGACATTAAAATAATAGGAAAATAATAATTTACTTGTCAGATTTATGGTCTCGAAATCATTATTTCGATTTCACTGAAAACAAGCTGTTACACTAAATATCTTTCAAGAATAAAAAGATTAGTTGATAATCTTTATTAATGAAATGCTTTATGTTTTTCTTTTGGATTTTTATTAATGACATTTTTAAAAATTTTAAAATTATGAAAATCAAATAAAATTAAAGAAATTATAAAATAGAGAATTGACACCTAAAGAATTTAAGAGAAATTGAATGAAAAAATTGAGGATATAAAATAGTTAAGAGAATAAGAGTTAATATAAAAAAGAAAGTCGTTTGAAAAAAGAAATTGATGGCTGAAAAAATTACGGTTGAAAGGCTTATTGTCGGGACGAAAATGCATCCGAAAAGAGGCATTTTTATTTCTTTATCCAAAAACAACCGACCTAAAATCTTTTTTTTATTTAAAATCGAAATATTTACATAACATTCCTATATATAACAGTTTTATTGAGAGACGCCGAATTGCACGTCGTCATTGCATTGCTTTGGGCACTGGAAATGGTCAAACATGGATGATGGATAGGACAAGATAATCATTGTCAAGGGGGAAGCAAGTTGGCCTTGCAAAATAAAATATACCACATAAATCACCGTATGGTTTGTAAATTTGACTTTTACATTTAGAATTTTTTTTAATATAAAATCCAAACAATAAACGTGATAAAATAATATTTATAGGTATAAAATTAGAAAATTTTTATATAATTTTATCTAAATTTATCCAAATTGAGAATAAAATTCAAATAAAAAAAAACCCAAAAATAATAATTCATTTCGAATGGTTGGACTTGTAATAAAATAATAATTTTTACCCACGGAGAAAAACAAATAAGCAGCATTGAAAGAGGTTACCAAAATATGTATATTGTGAAGTCAAAAGGTTAGTGTATTAATATTGAGTAGGTGCATGCTTAGTTTGATTTCAATAAATAGTCAAATCCATACCATTTTATTCATAAATTCACTGAGCCCTTTTTAATTTGATAGAATAGATTTCTGGTTTGACTTCATTTCCCACAAGTACGTTATGCACCATAATTAATGTACACTGATTTAAGCTTTTTGCAGCAAAACCCCGCATTCACATTACAACATTAAAATACTAATGCATTTCCCTTTCAATTTTTATTCACATAACAATATCTAATTTACCATCAACACTCAAATCAGTAAATCAACTTACTTGTTTTCTGTTCACATAAAGATTTGTTTTCTCTCTACAAAAATATATTATTTTAATTTTTCATTTAATTTTTTACATTCTTTTATTTGTCAAATCATCTTAAAAGGATGAAAAAAATTAACATTTATTAATTTTACTAACGTGACATATATATATGAATTATAACATAAGTGTCACGTCAATAATTAATTAATTTTTTAAATTTTAAAATATCTTTAAAAGATTAATTAACTACTAACGTGACGTACACGTAGATGCCACATCAGTAAAGTTGACAAATATTAATTTTTTCATTCATCTTAGGGTAACCTGATAAATAATACAAATATTTTTTTTAGAATCGTAGAGCCAAATAAGTCATTAAACATTTCCCATTAATTTGTAGAGTGAATGGACGTTGACTATTGCTTTAGTGGTTGTAATTTTTGGAAAAATATTTATTATTTAATGAAGTAGTACTCTGTATATTTTAGAAATTAATATTACATTATTTCTTAATGGATGGTATGGTAATTTAGGTAGATGGAAATCCATAACATAACATATGAGATGATGTTAAAAATGGCATTTGTGGAAAAAAATGCTAGTTTGTGAGAGTGAAATGAATAGAGATGGGATAAAATGTGGTTTAGTTACATTCGAAAATAATATTGTTTTGTTTGTAAAATGTAAACCCCAAACCACACATCTAAATTTTGCACATTGTGATATATGGATCATCATCATGTTTGTTTGGCTCTTTCAAACTTCCAAATCCGAGAAACCAGAAAGAACGGAATATATATAAATAAAATCCACACTCAAATGTAACAAACCAATGCCGAAGACATGAAAACTCCAAAACCCATCTCTCCTTTTAGGCTTTCCTCTCTTCTTCGCACCCAAAAAGACCCAACCCTAGCCTTCAACCTTTTCAAAAACCCAAACCCAGACCTCTGTCCTACCGTTAAACCTTTCCGTTACTCCCTTCTTTCCTATGACCTCATCATCACCAAGCTCGGTCGCGTCAAAATGTTCCAAGAAATGGAACAAGTTCTTCACCAACTCAAAAGCGACACGCGCATAGTCCCAGAGGAGATCATTTTTTGCAATGTCATCAAGTTTTATGGCCGGGCCAAGTTACACGAACGTGCACTGCAAGTGTTCGATGAAATGCCTCAGTATCGTTGCCCAAGGACCGTAAAGGCTGTGAACTCGTTGTTGCATGCGCTTTTGACAAGCAAAAAGTTTGATGATATGAAGCAAGTGTTTTTGGGTATGGAAAAATATGCCCGCCCGGATGCTTGTACTTACAATATATTGATCCATGCCTGCCGTTTAAATGGGTGTTTGGATGATGCTTGGAACCTGTTTGATGAAATGCAGAGGAAAGGCGTGAAGCCAGATAAGGTGACGTTTGGGACGTTGATTAATGCGCTCTGCGCGGAATTGAAGATAAAGGAAGCGTTTAAGTTGAAAAATGACATGGTTAAGATTCATAAAGTATTTCCAAATACTCGTCTTTATGAGGGGATGATTTCAGGGCTTTGTAGTATTGGTGAGTTGACTTGGGCCTTCAGGCTTAAGGATGAAATGATTACGAATAATATGAAACCGAATTCGGCTATGTACAACACTTTAATTACTGGGCTTTTTAATGTTGGGAGGCAGGATGAGGCTTACAGGGTCTTTGAGGAAATGGACTTGAATGGGATTAAACCGGATACAACAACATACAATGTGATGATTAATGAGTTTTGTAAGGTGAAAGATTTTGGATCAGCTTATAGAGTGCTTAAAGAAATGCCTGATAAAGGGTGTAAACCAAATATCATTAGTTATAACATGTTGATTGGCATGTTATGCAAAGATGGGAAATGGAGTGAAGCAAATGATTTATTCGAAGATATGCCAGGGCAGGGGTGTAAACCTGATGTTGTGTCCTATAGGATGCTTTTTGATGGGCTTTGTGATGGATCACAGTTGAAGAAAGCAGCATTCATTTTGGATGAGATGGTTTTCAAGGGCTATGTACCACATTCTGCAAGTATACACAAATTTGTTTCTGGGTTGTGTCAGGTAGAGAACATGAAGTTATTATTCAGAGTTTTGGAGAGTCTAGCAAAACGAAATGCCATTGATGAAGGTACATGGTTAATGGTGGTTTCTAGGGTTTTCCAGGAAGACGATCATAGACTGTGTATTGCATATCAGATTCTTGATGATCTGCTGCTGTAGTGCTGCATTATCTGAGTTGGTTGATATATAATTCAATGGCTATCTTGAGATGATAATTGTGGTAATTTGATACCCTTAGGCAACTATATCATTGGTTTGAGAAACATCTGCGTACAGCCTGTTAAGGAAGTTTAGGGGTAACAACAATCATCTTGCTCTGGGTTTAAAAGCTTCCTGCAAATAACCCAAGCAATAATTGAATTAAGTTTCTCTATAGTTAATTAAACTAAATATAATATAGTGAGGATTGAGGTTTTATTGATGGATTTTATTTCTTAAGGAAATTATTTAAAAGAAGCAGCGAATCATATATTTCAAAAGAAAAAAGCTTATCCACATGCCACCCAACCAATTTATCATGCGTTATATGTTGGACTGAGTTTAGTCCAACAAGAGGGGTTTATCATTTTTGCCTTGTGCACTTCCATTTTGTTCTTAGAGAAAAACCAAAAAGTTTTTTAAGACTTAATCCATAAAATTAATAGACGGAATAATCAGATTGTGATATATGTGGCAACAGTTAATTTAATTCTTATTTTTTATAAAGTAAATTGTAAAAAAATCATAAATATTATTAAAATATTATCAAAATTTTGGAATTTTATAAAAATAATTATAAAATAGATTTATAAAATTTATATATATAATCATAAAAACTTATAAAAATTCATAAAAAATAGAAAAAAAATTTCTAACAACTACAAATATTAACAACATAAATTCTCATTATCCAACCATTGGTTTAATGCCGTATGTTCATTCTGTTATTAAGATTTTAATTTTCAGAACTATTTTTGTTATTTATATATAATATTTTGTTTTTAAAAGAAATATATACTTTTTTTTTTTTGGTAATTAAAAGATTTTAATTTATAAAACTTTTTTTTATAAGCTTAAATAAAATTTAATTATTTTTTATGTGTTGTCCTCCGATTGAGAATTGCGAGTGAATGACGTGTGAAAATTCTGTCAATATAAACTGGATTTGTTAATCAGGGTTCGACTCTTAATTTGGATAATTAGAGTTCAAATCCAACAATCTTAAACACCAAAAACGTAGTGAAAATTCATTCTTATAGAGGACCTTCCTGATCCAACCACAAAGTACAAACTAAACATTTTCCTTTTTCAAGTTAATGTCACACATATACAGCATTTAGGACGAAGTAAAATGTAGAATTTGAAACCAAAAGAAAAAAGAGCGATGAATATCCAAACTTGGATCAGAAATTAGCGTAGTTAAGAGGTAACATCGTGGTATTCACATGTGATATCATTTGTCTACGTGCATGACACTTTATATACACTCTTCTACACCATGCTTTGGGTGTCAAACTTATCAAAATTCAATTACGTTGTTTATCTGAACAGAAAAGGATGGACGTCCCACACTGGACAGCGGCGTGTCAACTCTTACTACTATCCCTGAGTTCCCAACATTTCCGTTCCACTTAGAACGCCCAAGCTGTGTAATTGGTAAACACAACAGATAAACATCATGAATATGAGCATCCAAGTAATTTGTCTTCAATGAAGATGCGTGTGCAAGCAAATGGGAAAAAGAACTCAATGGCACAATGGAATAACATCATCATCAAGAGGAAAAGTCGAGAAAAGGGTCAAAGCACAAAAATTCCAGAAGCTGATATGAAGAATACCAGATTTCACAATTTTTGCAAATGCAAACAAACAAGTTTTATAGATGAAATGAGCTTTAAAAGAAGTTCTGCATTGTAATAACTTACTGATATTGATGCAAATGCAGAAGGATGTGCCACCAAAGAACATCCGCATATCAGATTGAGATTATCCTTCACTGTGTGAATAACTTCTGCTCGCAACCCCGGATTACTTCCACCGAATGTTGGACACAAGCTGATCATCGATGTAGCAAACAATATAGTGAAGACCTCGAAGGATGTAATACATACAAACAACTATCACATGATAACCAGAAGAAATATATAAATAAAGTGAAACAAGGGAAAAGGAACCATACAGGAAGAACAAAGTCTGTGCAGAAGCAATATGAAACAACTTGTTAAATGACCCAACTGAAATTTGTTTTTCCACAAACAGAAGTTCAAGTCTCCAGTATTTTACCCATGATTACACGAAATGCAAGACGAAAACTATAATTTATGGACCTTGAAAAGTTGTCATGTTGAATACTTAAGAAGGTGGCATTCATGTGTATGAAAATCATGCAATTCAGATTCAGTTTACAAGAAATTCATGCAATTTGTAAGAAGGCTTAATGAAGATCTTGAAAGCCAGTGTATGAAAGGTAATAAGACGACTCAACATGAATTGTAAGTGCAGGCAAGGAGACATAGATTTACAAACTCTAAACCGTTGCAAATGAACACAAATAAGGAGAATCTCACCTAAATTGAATGGATGGCTTCATCATGAGCCCAGAACACTTCCAAGCCAAGGCTTGTGAAAGACCCAGTGCAAATGATTTGTCAGGCCATAGAACCATTGGTGTGATACGAGTTCCCCATTTATTCTGATGAAATATCCGAACAAAAAGTTTCAGCACTCTTACAGAAGGCACCCCAAAATAGAATAGTGAATCCTTACGCCAAAGTTGTTTCAGAAAAACTAAATAACTACAACTTCTGATGCCTGTCATGTTGGCAGGCAGTAAGAGCTCAAGACTGACCTTGCATGAGAAACTATATCTCATTTCCCCTGGATATTGGCCCTGAGCCTGAAGAAGGCCCCCACAAAGAGGAAGGAAAGCACTTGTTGTCAGCCCCTCACCAGATACGTAGGTCAACTGTCCATTTGGAAATTGCAAATCTACAAACGACTGAATAAAAGAAAGGAGAGTAAACATGGCAAAGAGATTGTCTATGTTAGAAAATCACCTCAAGCAGATAAAACTTTCTTGAATATTTAGTGCAGAAAGCTAAGAAGTCAGGAGGATTGTCTCAGCTATCACCACAGTCCATTACTTACTATGAAGGTTGTTTCTAGGAAGATGATAAAAGTACAAAGCGCTGTTCTTAAGTGTGCAGTAAAACAGAAAAATTAGGTTTCTCCACTATTATAGATAATAGTTATCTTAGAAACAAGAAAGCTGGCAATTTAGAATATTTTAATTCCAGTAACTAATATTTTGGAAACTCAGTCTGTTGAAACAGAAGCATAAACACTTAGAAAGTGATGTAAATGCTGCCAACTTACACATGCTAAAGGATTAAGACAGAGCATCGACATTAATAGCCACCTCCTATGCTTTGACCATACTGCAGGACAAAGAGAATGCATTCCATTCTGAAACCAAATAGATTATAATCAAAAAGATAACAATTAGCAAAATATCAAAACATGACGTTCAAGCCATATTATTTGCTTTCACGTTTCAATATAAGCACTACCATGTAAAATTATTAGGTGCCTCTTATCGAGCAAAAGTAAACTAAAATGATCCAGATACTTAAAACTTGGAGAAAAGAACGTAAAAACTATCAATGTTATAGAATTAAAACTAAAACTTGAAATATTTTTATCCTAACTTAAGCAACACTTGCTTGAGCTTAAAATTTAGTCACATAAAAAAAGTTAAGCAGATTAAATGAGCTCACAAAAAAATCCAACATTAGGTGAAAAAGAAATTAAAGGACTACTCTGGAGAAAGTAAATAGACTCGCAAGAAATGTGTTTACTGTTTCATGTTTTTTACCATAAAACTAGACCAAAGATGAACTACAGCAGAGATCAAAGGACATACAGAGAAGATGAGAAGGGAAAAGGAGAGAGTTGAAATAATTTCATCCCATATTTGCTTGATTCAGTAGAAATTCGCATCATCAAGCAATAGATCAGATAACCTTAATACTACCACATTAAGCACAAACTGTTGACATTTTTGTGCCAAAGACAATGCAAAATTGAGTTTCACAGAACATAAATGCAATTCACAGGGTAGTCCAATTTCCTTTGTCAAAAAATTTACTAGTTCCAATTGTTCTCTGAAACGATTATCATACCTTCCTATCATAACCATACCAAAGTAAATGTTGCTTTGATAGATGAACTGGTAAAAGAAGTGTTGTATCTCGTACAAAGAGCACTGGTCCAAGCTGGATAAGAAATAAAGAGTTGTCACTCCTTGATGCGGAATTGGCATTTGATGCCTCTACTCTCCACAGATCTCCCCTTGCAACTAAAGAACTTTCTAAATCTCGTGTTCTACTCTCAAATGTTGAGGTAATATTTATAATTCCCTGAAGCCAACCAAAGATTAACAATGAGAAAACAAAACAATTAAGAGATACAAGCAATAGTAGTAAAAAAAATGTGAAGTGAGAGGAAATCAACCAATTCAAAACCACACATAAATTCCGCATTCGTTTCACAAAATGGAAACAAAAGGAACCCTATCACTTCTATTCATATGAAGGGAAAAAAAACAGATAATATTCATAACATATAGTAGCTACATTAGGCCAAACAGATGCCTCTATAGAAAGTATTTACTGCTAGCTTAAAACTTGAAAAAGGCCTATCCTAGCTAATGGCAAGCCCAAGATTTGTATTTGTTCCTACCTGTCTTAGAAATAATTAATGAAGGTGTGTGCACAACAAAATTAGATGCATATCATATTTCAGCATGAACAGAAATATAAAACTAACTACCACTCTCCCATCAGTTAGGTCAAACAGGTAATATTCATGCAAATAGTAGCTAACAGTTAGGCCAAACAGATGCCTCTATAGAAAGTACTCACTGTTAACTTCGAACTTGAAAAAGAATTATCATTGGTAATGGCAATTATATTTCACCATGAACAGCAATATAATACTAACTACTACTCTCCCATCAGTTTTAAACCTTCTGGTTGTAAAGGAAAATCCTCGAGAACGAGTTAACCTATGCATCAATTATGTAACATAGACAACCCCATTTCCATTTATAAACTTATCACTTATGACAATTTAGGATTGAAATTGCTTCTTATATATCGGCACTCGCCGCAATTACTAAATCAATCTTACAAGCTAAAACAGTAATTTCTCAAGAATTTAACACAAACAAAGTTCATAAATTCAAGTACCAAACTATCCCCCAAAAAGATTCCCAATTTATTGATCTGTTTGTTTACCTGTGGTCTCCCAAGTAGTCCAGCAGACTTCAAATTAAACCCTGGAATCTCCTCATCTCCCACTCCCTCTGAATGACTCTCATTACCCACAAACGCAAAATCCTTTGAATCCGAAAATCCTACCAAACCCTCCATATCATTAACACCCACCTCAGCCTTCTGCCCTTTCACACTCATATCACCTCTAACCGACACAACTGCACTCTCCTCAGCTCGAAACGGGATCGGTAACCTCCTGAAGAATTGTTGCACCAACCCGTTTAAGCCAGCACCAAAGTCCGCCCCGACTTGGCCAATCCTGTTCCCGATATCTCCGATGTCAAAAATAGCAGAATTATCAATGGGAAGACCAAAATCCTTGTTACCAAAGGATTGGGATGGGAACTCGAGGTCAAAAAGCTTGGATTTTGGAGGATTTGGCCATGGAAACGAAGGTGGGATCATGTGGGATTGGATTAAACCAGTAAAACCTTGAGCTAGCCGATCGGCAAGGTCCTGGCCATGGCGTTGGACCTCTTCCCAGGCTTCAAATGACTTTTCTACGGACATTGAAGCAGCCAATCTAAAAATTCATAAGAAAACTAAATTGGGGTCTTTGGCTTTTGTAGGGACTAATTGATGGGCAGGAAATCAAATAAATCCGTTTTTTAGGGTAAACTAATGAGTTCCCCCAAATTTCAAAAACGAAAAAAACTCAAAGCTTCAAAGGCAAGTCAAACTTTCAAATCAACCCAGATACTTAAAAATCTTCAATTTAAAAGCATTTTTAAACTTAAAGAAGGCAATGGATTTATTGTTCAGACTCTGAGATTTCTATTTTGTTTTTGTTGTAGAAATATATATATGATTGTGTGTATATTTGTCCAAAAGGAGTCCGCGAAATTTGTACTGTCTGAGTTTCAAAAAGAGTAAAATCAGGGTTCTAAACTTGATGGGCTTGAGAGGAAATAAAAGGTTTTTCTTTCTAATTTTGAAATTGAAGAAAGAGTTTAAAGAATTCGGCAGAATCAAATGAGAAATAGAGTGTAAAGAAGAGAAGAACAGGAAAAAGGGGGGGTTTCCATTTTTTAAAATTAAATTTATAATAAGTTCAAAGCTTTGAGATTGTTGAGGGAGATGAACGTGCGGCTATTGAGATAGAGAGTTTTTTTCTTATTTCTTCTGGGAAAATTTTTAAGAATAAATTGATTTGGAAAATAACGAGTACCTGATCTTTATTCGATATTGATATCCACCAAATCCGTGTCTTAAAGAAAATATTTCTGGGTAAATTTAATCATAAGAATACAAACACATGGCTTAGTACAAACATGCAACACTACAAATTGATATATAAATCTGTGTGTAAAATAATCTCACAAAAGATGAATAAATAAATTGACTCTAACCATTGACAAAATTTAAAATTTAAAATTTAAAATTATCACCTTAATTAAATCAATGAAACTTGTATCTTATCCCACCATCATCATCATTAAATTAACTCGATGATGACCAAGAGCTCAAGTCTTTGATGGCATATCCTCCTCCTCATTTCATATTTCTATTTTACAAATATTGTCACTGTGCTTTACCATGATAAGGACCACCGAGAATAGTTCCGTTAGATCTGGCAGCATTCTTACCTTAGCAAATTACTTATATATGCTAGAATATGACCAGAAACTAAAATATCACTGCTTGTAGAGAAAACATAGTGAACAAAACCAAAATCACAATATTGTAGACTAAAATTAAAAAAAATCATAAAATATTGTTGAAGACCAACACGAAGGCCAAACCAACAAAGCAAAGATTTGATTTAAAAAACTTGAGCAACTGAGGTTTTTATCCTATGAATAGATGTATATTGATATTTAGACATTTAAAACAATGATTAGTTTGCGAGTTTAATTAAGTGTTAAAGTATATATATTTATTTTGGGTTAAACTATAATTAGCCCTTAAATCTGTACTAAATCATCACTTTGTGAATTTTCTCTTCTTTCTACCTAGACATCTCATTTTCTTCATTTTTTCAAATCATTTGGGTTTGGCTCAACTATGAGCGGACGTCACACTGGCTTTGCTTACATCTACAATTATCGTCCATTTTTGGCATAGTAACTCTAGGCCTGATTATTTTCCCGTTCTAGGCCATAATATGTTGACAAGAGATTGAGCTTAGGATCTCCATGGTTTCGCCCATTTTGCTATTGTCCATCACTCTAGCAACTAGTAAGACTCCTCTCTAGGTTGTTTTATTTTCCTTTCTGCTTTGTGAAGCTTTTGTCTTGTTTATTGTGACGCTGACATCTCCTTGAAGTTTTGGTTGATCATGTTCCTTGATGGTTGATGGTGTCATCGCATCAGGGTTCCTCCTGTTGGTTGTTATGGTTGATTATTGAAGGCTTTTTTCGACCTTAGTTCGATTATCATCGACGTTGCGGCAATTCTAACGTCTTTCTTAGCCTAGGATTCATGTTCACTTGGCCCATCAAAGGCAAGCTTATTGTTAAGGCTAGTGTTGCGACTTCTCGACAATTTTACGATGCTCGATCCCCTCCTTATCTATGTATGGGGAGGTGACAATGCTATTAGTATCTAGGGTTTCTATAGGGCTTATGCATTTTGGGCTTAGGCTTTGTGCTTGATTTGTTGTATCTTATGGGCTTTAGGTCCATGATAGTTGTACTGGCCTTTTTTATGAACAAAAATCCCATTTATTCCAAGACCCATTTTTGTTAAAAGACTGACATGGCACGCTCTCAAATGTGCCACGTGGTTTAATTCTTTTTTTTTTTAAATAAATTCAATATTTTTCCTTTTTTGAATTTATTTCACACAAAAAATGTGCGACGTGGTATGTTGGGAGCGCGTCTCATTATTTTTTTAATTTAATTAAGCATTGGAATAATATGTATACTATTTTGAAACTTTAGGTACCAAAGTGATAATTGGGTACAACTTTTGGGGCTAATTTTTTTTTGAACAATCTATTCATAAAATATTCAATTCAAACAAATTCTAAAAGATAATTTTTCAAAAATAAACAATTAGCTATAAGAGTGCCTCTACATCATGCCACACGTTTCGTATACCATGCAATCATATCATTCGATACACGAAATCAATAAAAAATCATGAAAAACATTATGTTTATACATAGTTTCTCCAACCAACACATTACCTAATCAACTTTTAATGATACCTTTTTTTAGAAAATCTCTCACATCATCACAATTCAACTAGTTGCAGATACTAATATATGTCTCGCCTAAAAAGCATAATCTCTTGAAGGAAAATATTGAGTCAAATAATTGACTTCCTCCAAAATATGCTCCCACTTAATCATTAATAATTCATAATCTCCAAAGGAAAAACTTCAAATCAAACAGTTGACTTCCTTATATTTATTTTTACTTAATCGATATAGGATAATCTCTTGGGCAAAAACATTAAGTCAAACAATTGACTTCTCAAAAATCAAACAATTAACTTCCTCAAACATATAAAACATCAAATCAAACAATTGACTTCCTCAAACATATACTCCCACTTAATCGGTAGAACATAATCTTTCAAGGTAAACATCAAGTCAAACAATTAGCTTCCCAAAAAATCTGCCACCACTTAGTTGGTAGAGCATAATCCCCAAAGGGAAAACATCAAGCCAAATAACCAACTTTCTCAAAGATTTACTCCCATTTAATCAATAAAGTATAATCCTTCAAGGGAAAACATCAAGTTAAACAATCGACTTTGTCAAAAACTACTACTTAACTGGTAGAGGAAATTTTCTCAATGAGATAATGTCAAATATATACTTCCACAACGTTCGCCCTGCCAAATCAGCAAAGCACTATTCCTTAAAAGCAAACATCTAGTACAAATTTCCTTAAATTATGCACCTATTACATTTTCACACCAATGACCTTTTGGAGGATGATGCTCACAAACAAGGGTGAAGGCAAAAAAAAAAAAAATTAAAGGTCCAGAATTAAATTATATTTTTTAGGGGGACAAAAGATAATTTTATCATTATACTAACTTATAGCTTTTATAATTTTTCAAGGGAATTTGAAAGCAATTTTACCATTCTGGGTGCCAAGGCCACTACCTCCCCTTTGGATTCACCCCTGCTCACAAACTAATTGAAACGAAACCCTCCCTATAAACCTACAACCATTTAATGGACGACTACAAGAACTAAAAAAAAAAAAAAAGAACAATTACATCAAGTTATTAGTCTTATAAGACTTGGCCTCAAGATAGTACAACACAGCCTAAAAGGTAGAATACACCCGATATTTTATACAATTTTCAATTCTCCTAAACACAATTCAATCATACGCAACATTTTATTGCTTTCTTTTCAATACCACATTAGGTTTTCATTGTGTCACTTTATAACCGCTCAAATCTCAAAGGGACATATTGTTATAATAGCTCAAATAGCTTCAAGCCTAGGATGAACACAAAATAGAAAGATAAGAAAATATAAGAGATTAAACCTAGCCAACCTACAATACATCACTACTATCAATACTCAATAAATAAATACTAACATAAGATAAGAGCAAAACTAAGATCAAGATAGGAATTGTCAGGCTAAGGATGTCAACATAATCATAAGTAAGATCAAATTTATTCATCATTTATATTTGTAATATTTCAAATAAATTGGTTTAAAATAAAATTTTATTGTTCAAATTAATACCATTTGTATTTCTCATCAACAATTTTTGCACACAAAATAAAATATAAGCAAATATTGACTCATTGATTGCCTAACATTTAACTAATACTAAGTTGAATTACGTGGTCGGATCGTAATGTAAAAAGACAACTCGTACTAGTAGGTAATGTAAAAGGTCCATAGTCTGATGAACCGAAATTGAGCAAATCAGTTAAAGGACTATTATGCCATCTATCAAGCCCAAATGGGGAGATACATTGTCTTGGGTATCGGAGTGGTTCACTCCTGAAAGATAAAGACATAGATGTGATTGTTTGGATTGACAATACACCAAATAGGACTAGAGTTGTCCATGAGCCAGGCCAGGTCAGGTCAAGTAAAAAATTTAGGCTGGTTTTCTAGGCCCAACCTGAGTAGAAAAATGGGCTTAAAAGTTTACCCAAACCCAGCCCGAATAAAAGTGCTAAAACTCAGCCTAACCCGGCTCGCCCATATTAAAATTTTTATATTATATTTATATAAAAATAAATTTAAAAATATCATACATCAAATAAACTAAAAATATTAAAATAAATATTTCCTAACAAATAGAAATTTTTTTAAAAAAATACTTAAATAACACAAAGATAAGTGCAACTTAGCAACCAAATACCTCTATAATAGTAGCAAAATTAATAATAAAATAAGAATTATACAATATCTAAATAATAACAACAAAATAGTAGCAAAATGATAGCAAAACAATGAAAAAAAATGGCAAAACAGTAAAAACAACAACTTTTTTTTTTTTTTGCAAATTCGAGTTGGGCAGGGTCGAGCCCTAGCTAAAAAAAGCTTACTTGACCCGGGTCTTATTTTTTTGTCCGAGCCCATTTTTCAGGCTTATATTTTTTCTGAAACCCTCCCGCTTTTTGGGCGGGCCTTCGGCCCAGCCCATTGACAAGTCTAAATAGGATCCAAGTTAAATTAATCCTAGATCCATTTATGGATTACTTCACTTATGATGTTCATAGTGTGATTTACATCAATCTTGAGTAAGTGACTTACTATGTATGTGTGACTCGTATACTTTGATGTATTAAAAGTCTGAGTTCAAATAGCTAAAGAGTCAAAAGCTGGTACGTTGGGTATGCAACTTCTGCATTATTTAGCCTCATTCCACAACATTGGAATCATGGTCCTATAACGGTAAATGATATCCTCTCATTGACATTATATGGTTGTTAAAAAAGAGACGTGACAACGAGTCATTTGTTTAGGAAAAATGATTTATTACTATTTGTTAGTAAATGACTTTTTTATAAACGAAGATGTAATGGTTACCCAGAGATAAAACAAGATCATATTGGGTGAATGAATTTAACCCAAAGAGATTAATGATATCATATGAGGGTAACACGCTTATGATAAGAGCATTGGACAAGCACTTATTTTCTTTTGTAATGGAATGTAATAAGGGAGAGTTCAATCATGGTACTTTGGACAACAGTCTGGACATGCCTACAAGACAACTAAGTGTAGTATAAAGTTGTCATTTTTTAAATTTGATTTTCATGATGTGTTATGTTGGAAAAAATTTGATTCGAAAACAGTTTTCTTGTATAGCAGAAAAATAAAATTTAAAAACTGAGCCAATTTGTGATATTTATAGAAATAAACCCTTTTACCAAAATCACACATGTGTTTTCAGCTAGACGGATCCTTGTTGTTCTCAGCTTTCAACCAAACGACCTTCTCCGTTATTCTCGTACTATGAACTGCTTTGAGTGCGAGCTTGAATGATTCGAATTAAACATAGAACCAAAAATAGCTTTCTTTATTTTCAGTGTGAAGACAAAATCTCTCTCAAGAAACCGATGGAATTGTTATTCCAAAAAATAGAATTAATACTTAGAGAATAAATCATCACTATTTTCAGGCAGAATAATAATATCTTAAAGTTCTATATTTAGCCCTACCTGTGCCATTTATTTATAGGGAGAAAAGGTGAAACCCTTGTTGAATTGTAGAAGTCTATTTCACTAGAAAAACAAACTCCTAGTCTAACTAGGATTAGGTAGGGCAACAACCCTAGTTAAACAAACCAAGGTTTGTCGTCCCTTACTTTAAATATGAAGGGCTTTTAGGACTTTTCCATATCGAGTCTAATTACAAGTACTTTTGGATTTTTAACCCAATAATTTATAATTCAGTCCAATCCGATATTTTTTTTATTTCCCAACATAAACATATTAAACTAATTTAAATTAATTACTTAATTTCCCAATTAAATAATTTTCTCAACTCAATTCTAATTCCATTAAAATCATGACTACTTTATCGTAAAAGAATCTATGAGAAAATATATTTAATATTTCTATATTCAATGGATTCACCAAGACTAATAAATTTATTTTCAGTTTTGGATCATAATTCAAAAAACATAAGTTCGTTTTCAAGTAATTTTCATTTAGAGAAAACCATATTCATTTCCAAATGTTTCCTATTTCTATAACTTTACCATTTCCATCCGTTTATGTTCATTTGATTCAATATACAATTCATTTATGGTTTCAACGTCTAGTAGAGGGACCGGTTGGACTTATGCGACTAAGGCTCAAATGATGTATAATTAAGTTTCAGCTTTTTCTTATTAATTATAAAATCATTTAGTTACAAAGTCATTCCACTATAGTATCGTGATTGTGCTCTCCCTAATGACATACAATTACAAAAGTAACTCGATCAGTACTCGTCCAATGACATTGTCATAAGTGTGTTACCCTTATAAAGTATCCTTAATCTTTTTGGGATAAATCTATTCTCCCAATATGATCCTATTTTAGCTCATGGTAATTATTACATCTTTCTTCATGAAAAGTCAATTACTATCGAAGAGGAATCGAGTAATTCATCACAAAGACAAACGAAATGTGACCACGTTTACTTTTCACCAACCATGTATTGCTAATGAGAAGATATCATTTACCCATATCTCGGGCTATGAATTCCACTATTGTGAATGACGCTACATACTGCAGAAGTTATATACTCAAAGTACCAGCTTTCAGTTCCTTATCTATTTGAACTCAAGCTTTTACTTACATCAAAGTATACGAGTCACACATACATAATCCATCATCTACTCAAGATTAAGGCATGTCATACTTTGAACGTCACAAGTGAATAAATGTAATAGCCAGATTTTTAGTGGTGTCAAAAATGATGATTTTGAAACCCCATTTTTCATAGTTTGAATCCGTAAGTATTAATATTTAATATTTACGAGGTTAATATAGAAATATATTAAAGTTTGGTCCTATAGGTTTTTAATTGACCAAAGACTTAAAGACTTATATAACAATTAATCCAAAGTTTAAAATGGAAAATAAACCATCTTATAAACAATATAGTGAACGATAGGTAAATTACTAAGCTTTTATATTATTAAAAATTTTAATTAAATTTTTAATTAAAGATATAAAGTTTATAAAATAAAATAAGTAAAAGTGAAAAGAAAGAGAAAAACATTTTCTTTCGTCTTCTTCTTCTTCTTCTTCTTCTTCTTCTTCTTCATACACCAAATGTCATAACTAAGGAAACCAAAGAATTCAGTTAAGGGTTTCAATTGGTTAGTTCAATTTAGTTATTTTCTTGTAATTTTTATGTTTTTGAGGTCATGAAAGCTTGATTTAGCTAGCCCATGAAACACCACATATCTAATCCAATTGTCAGATTCAGACTACAAGGTGTTACACTTCATAGCTGAAAATTAACTAACACATTCTTTAATGATAATTTCGTCATTCTGACTTAACGTAGTTATCATTAAAATACAATTATCTAACTGATCACGCCATATGAATTTATTTTAATTATGTAACTTTAAACTAAGACACAAAATATTTTACAAAGTAATTTAAACAAACCGAATATTTGTTTAATTTGCAAATAGTACTCTCATTGAAAACTAGTTACAAATAAGACTCTAGCCTTGAGACTTTGCTCAAGGTCGCCCCGTTGTATCCATATTACAACTAAAAAACATAACTGCCTAATAACAATGAAAATTGGTTTGGTCTCTCCACAAAATATTATATTCCTTTTATTACCTGCAATACATAATGTTACAAACATAAGTTCATAAGAACCTAGTGAGTTATACATACCTCGCATTAGCATAATTATCACACCCCAGGTCTAGTGGGTTTAAGATTAAGGTGTATTATATTAAAATAATTTGTCTGGCAAACTATAATTCGCTTAATTGTTTATTTTGGCATATATGTGTGGGCTTATAGTAACTGCCATACAAGTGTAACAGCCCGATTTTCAGTGGTGTCAAAAACAGTAGTTTTGAGACCATAATTCTGATGAAATACTTCATAAATATTATTTAATTAATATATTTACGAGGTCTATAGAGTCATATTAAATTTTGGTTGAGAAATTTTATCGTTTAGATAGTTTAATAAGTAAAAAGGGACTAAATGGAAAATTTAACCAATGGGAAATTAGTTAGTGGAATTTGATAAGGTTATGCTTAATTAAATGGTTTAATTAGGCTTAATTAATGAATTGTTTAAGCTTAGTTAAGAAATTTGAAATATTTACAAAAATGACGTAGTATATATAATAAATTAAACCTAAATTAAAGAGGAAATTTTCATTTTCTTCTCATCTTCTCCACAGCAATAGAACAAAAATATTAGGTTTTTGATGCTTTGATTTGAAGCTTTGATTTGGTAAGTGTATTAATGCCCATTTTTAGTATTTTTTTATGTTTTTGGGTTCGTATCAGCTTGGTCTAGCTAAATTGAGGACCAATTTGTGAAACTGTTAAATGTTATAAAAGTTTATATTGATGAATGAAGTTTTTTCTTAAATTTTATGATGAAATATGGAGCTTTGTTGATAGATTAGTTTATTTTGAAATGTGATTTTTGATGATTTTAATGTTTATGGGCTAAATTGATTAAATGATAAATTGATTGTATTTGAGGTGAAATTGTTGCAAATAGGGACTGATATGAAGTTATAGAACATCTGGCTATCATGGGTGTTTAGGAAAAATAGGTAAATTGTATGGTTAGGGCCTAAGGACTAAATTGAATAAAAATAGAAAGTTAAGGGGCAAATAGGTAATTTTTCAAAAAAGACCTAGTTGCATGAAAGGATCAAATTTTGTTGTTATTCTAATTGATGGGATGGATTTATTGTTTTTAGATCAAGAACGTGTTGTTAGTCGTGAAAAAGGAAAAACTACAAAGTATTCTCTATACTTTGGAATCTCCTGCAAATCAGTCTAGTAAGTTCATATGTTTAATTATACTTCTAAAAAGCTTACATTCTTGTTAACATGCTCTTAATTAATGTTGTATTATATGCTGAAAGTATGCTCTACCGAGTCATATCTATTGATCCTACTAAATGGAGCTCAATCGAGCAAATCTTACCATTATACTAAATGAAGCTAAATTGAGTAAATCCTACTATTATACTGAATGAAAGTCAAACGAGGAGAAATCTATAGATATACTGATGAAAACTTAAATCGATCAATGTCCACCAAGTATACTGAATTACTAAATTGGTTGTTAATTATTGTTATAAGCTGCGTATAATAAATTCTCTATGTTTAATACTGATTAAATCTATGGTTAACTTGAAAGGTTTATTAAATTCTAAACGAACTTACTAAGCTTTATTAAAACTTATCCATATTTTTTTTATTTTGTAGATTACATTTTGAGGGCTAAGAAGATCGGGTCAACACTAGGAATCACACTGTCCGAAAATCTTGGTAGACACAATTTCTTGGTTTTGGTATATGGCATGTACTAGGCCGTTATGTATAATTATGTCTAATACCTAGTTTTGAATAATATGTTATGTCATGTTGTGCACTTGAATGATTTGTGATCTTTTACTTGTTACCTAAATATGTTTTAAAGGTCAAGGTATGAAGTGATATGCTGCGTGATAACTTAAAGCTTGAAATGAAATGGATGTTTGTTTTGTAAAGATAAAATGTGATTGTGGTTGCAAAGTTGGAAGTGAATTATGGTGAGATACATTAGGGTGTCAATGATGACAAATATATGATAAATAGAATGAATTTATGGTCATGTTTGAATGTGTTTTGCAGTTGAATTTCACCTTTCAAATGTGTATTTAGAAGTGTATAGGTACCCAAACAATAAGAGGTGAAATTGAGCATGGAATTGATCATTTTGGGCTCACATGGGCTGTCACACGGTCGTGTGAAGCATACAGGTAATCCCCACAGACGTGTCCCCAGGGCATGTGTAAAATAGTATAGGTGCAGTTTTCACATGGCAGACATCGACCTGGGACATAGCCGCCTGTTGATATTTCGATTGTTACACAGGCTGGCACATGGCCGTGTGATCCAAATTAGTGAGTTACACGGTCCATGCACATTGGCGTGTGGGTTTTCCACACGGCTATGTTTGGAGCCACACAGCCTAGACACACGGTTTTGTGAACCCTAACTTGAAATTTTCTAAATTTTTCCTAAAAGTTCTGATTTGTTTTGATTTAGTCCCTGAATGGTCATAACTTATTTTTTAAAGCTTTGAAAGCTCGATTTAAGACCCAAAATCGGATGATCTCTTTATGTTAAATATTATTTACAATTATGTAATTGATTTGATTATTGAATGTAAATCGTATTAACTATTTCAACTTGATTAGTAACATTCAGTATCCTATTCCGGCAACGAAAACAGGATATGGGTGCTACAATAAGTAAGTAAATATTTTATTTCAGGATATTCTGCTATTCAAAGGAAAATGTTGTGTTAAGCAAAAAGGGGTAAGTATGGTACAAGTTATCACCAAAGGTATAGTACGCCTTGTTTGTCTGAAGTACTATGCTAGTTAGGTTGTAAAATAACCTGGTTTGGAATTAACTAGATAGATTAGTATGATATTTGTAAATACAAGGTACTCATTTATGTTTCTCCCGAAAACTGTAAACCATTAAAAAGACAAATTTTGAAATGTGTGACACTTGTTAAGTTTCACCAAGTAGGATGGGTCATATTTATATGTGTAAAAAGGGTTCTAAGAAATGTTCTTCTTCTTCCTTCAAGAGTACGCTAAAAGGTATAGTTCTTAGTTAATGAGTGGTTATTCCATCTCCAGGTAAATATTACAGCTCTGCATGTCAAGTTCTGAATGAGTAAGTCTGTATATGGTATTTGAACATTAAGTTGTAAGTATAAGGTTTTGCATGGGGATTATCAGTGATTAAGAT
Source organism: Gossypium anomalum (assembly GCA_025698475.1). Classification (NCBI taxonomy): domain Eukaryota; kingdom Viridiplantae; phylum Streptophyta; class Magnoliopsida; order Malvales; family Malvaceae; genus Gossypium; species Gossypium anomalum. The sequence continues at coordinate 79,688,392 of CM046968.1, forward strand.
TATAATAATTTGTATGTAAATAAGTTTAATGGTGGTATTATGTTCTATAAGTAATTTTTGCTGTTGGTTTGAGAAGGATGTCTGAGTTTGGAGCTTAGAACTGCAGTAGGTGAGTATCAGGTGAATCTTTACCCTGACTCTTTTATGTAAGTGATTCAAGTAGAAGTACATATAGAAGATGATATGTATAAACTTCTGTTGAGAATAATGTTAATTGGTAAGTTCAAGTAAAGTTAGAGATAAAAAAAATTATGAGTCAGTCAAGAATATGAATAAATCTGGGTAAGTAAATACTGAGAAATGTCCCTTTATGAAGCCTTTGGTAGGATAGTTATATTGCTAACCAGATTGACAAATCACGATATGAAATCAAGTGTAAGTTCATGAGGTTAAGACCCATGGCATCGTATGATATAAGAACACTCATGGTGTAGCCTCTAGTAAGTTGAAGACTGGATTGACAAATCATGATACATGAATGTGTATAAGTCCATGTAGTTGAGACCCATGACAAGATTTGTCTGTATGTATGTTCATGGTGTGGCCTTTGATAATGTGTAAATCAAATTGGCAGATCACGATACATGAAATTATATGTAATTTCGTGAAGGAGAAACCCATGGCACCTTCTTTGAGAGTCTGCTTGAATAATAAACATATGAATCTGTATGATGCCTTTATGGCATATTTTGTTTGGCCCTTGTGGCGTACTCTGCTAAGTCTATCTAGTAAGGTTGCTTATCCACCCTTATGGTAAGTTCTGGGAAAATTCTGATTATTTTGTGATAGATACTTCTATGGTAAGGTTAATTTGGTTGAATTAGATAGATGAAGTTCTGAAAAGAAATTTGTATTTGTATGTTAAAAAGGGTATAAGCCAAGGTAATCTGTTAGTTTTGCAAATAGGCGTATTCATGGTTATGAAAGACATAAGAAATTGTCAATTCAAGTTTGTTTGTATTATAATGTTAAAAATCTGAGTATATAATTTCCGTCATATCTTAACAGTGTCATATCTTCTTCTAAAATCTCATAGAATCCAAGACATCATTATTTTAAGTATCTTTGATTTTGTAACAAAATTATGTGTGAAATTCATCTGAATGGTCTATACAATTCATTATCAGTATGATTTTGTGGGTTGTTGTACAAGAATATGATTTGATTACTGGACCAATGGTATTTAGTTCTGTGTAAGTATCTGCCAAACGTATTTATATCCAATAATCATTAATATCTATGAACAACTATTTTGGAATAAGTGTAAATGTGAGAAGATGGTCTGTGTGAAGTGGGCTCCAATGGTATATTATTTGAAATATTAATTTTATGGTTAAGTGAAAGTAGAGATTTCAGTATAAAAATATCCTAAGTTGTTCAGTTAAGGGAGAATTGGTAAGCTAAGAGTGTGGTAGTTGGTGAGTATGAGTAAGCCGAAACTACAATAATATCCACTTGATACAGAATTAAAGGGTTCAGAAGGATAGATGACGCATCAATATTCTACAAATATTATAAAGTATCCACCAAGGTATTTTTGTAGTAAAGCTCACTAAGTTCTCTTGAACTTACAATGTCTGTTATTGTTTCAGGTATTGTTGTAAGAGAATGCGCCAAGAGGGACAACGCTGGGAGTGCGCTAGGGTAGCGATGAAGTGGGTTATTATGCATACAGTGAAAAAGTGGCATAGATTAGGGTTACACCCTAAGAGTCTGTCTGTAGCAAACTTTTATACTGTAATAAGTTGTAACAAGTTTGATGTAAAAAATATAATTAATAATTTCCCTTATTCTCAAATATTAAGTCTCTCAGTTAAATTAATAAAAAAATTGTGTTAAGTAAGGATTGTTTGTCAATTATTCGATATTTTGTTAAATATCGTGTGTAGTAACACTCGAGATCCGAACTCGAAGAACCTAGTTAGGTTGAGGGTGTTACAAGAATGCTAATAAATTGGCACTTAATGATTTTGAATTAATATCTATCGATCTATACTTGAACGGTTCACCAATTTCATTGGTGTATTATTTACAACCCACGAGTTGACTTACTTGTACTTGGTATATTATTTTCAAGGATACCATTGCTTACTTACTCTCACATCCTGGAGAACGATTCAACTTATTCAATTGCGTTCGATCTACTACTGGCGTATTGAATACATGAGTTATTATATTCAACTATACAAAGCCTTGTACACAAAGATTTCAATCAGTAGATTTCATAGATGTAATATCAAAATACAGAGTTGACAACATTTGACTTCAATCAGTAGATTTCATAGATGTAATATCAAAATACAGAGTTGACAACATTTAACCTCTTGACAGATTATCCCTACAAACTCTATCTTCATTAAATGCCTAGGCGGACCCATATGCAACTTCTTTATTGAGAGGAAATCCTTGTGAATTCTTACTTGTTAACTTATGAAAGTAAACCATTCTCACCCATTTTTAAACCATTCTCACCCTTTTTTTCTCAATAAAATATCAATAACCAGATAAGAAAGATCTTGGCAAATAGTTCTTGTTGCGAACTACCCTTCTTGGCTTGTTCTAATAAACTTAGATTCGTAGTATAATCCTCATGGAATCCTGATTTAGACCTAAGTCTGCGGATTCATGCTTTACAAAATTTACCAGTGTGTTCAAAAATAAGATTTCCATAACTAGTTCAATAAGAGAACAACACAATCACTCAAGCAGACAAGTTTGGCAAATCAGCGTATCCTGCCTCGGCCTCACAATAACAAATAACCTTTCATTTGCAAACTCAAGTAAATAGATAGCTTATTCATAGCAAACTTATTAAGAGTGAATCCTTTCTTTGCGAAATCCTATTTATAACTTAACCCTAATGAATTTCCACTTATAATATAGTTCTAACGTTCTTTCACATATAAGATAGTCTTGACAGGCTTTCACACATAAGATAGTCTTGACAAATTTCCACATCTTTCATAAATTTCATATGCTATGACCATGGACTTGCATACACATATGGAGCAACAAACATCATCATCCAACCATAAATTTGTCATAGATAGACTCAACCAATATCTTTCATGACACTCAACCAATATAACCAACAAACATCAAGCCAAATATCTTATAGATAGACTTACAACCAACCATATACTTTTTGTAAAAGCCTGTTTACAGTAGTGTTAAAAAGGGTGGTTTCAGGACCACAATTTCGATGGGTGAGTTATTATTTTAATATTTATTTAATGTCTACAAGATTATTTTAAGGTCGTATTAAAATTTCGTTAAGAAATTTTAAAATTTAAATGGCTAATTAAGTAAGAAGGACTAAATCGTAAAGGTGTAAAAGTTGAATTTTATTAGTTAAAAGGGTTAAATGGATATGGAAATGAAAGTTAATGGACTTGAGTGGTAAATATTCCATATTTAAAGTTAGTGGGTGTTTATGGATAGGTTTTATTGAAATTTTTTATTAATAATAAGGTTAAAGTAGTAATTTGGTAAATAAAAGAAAAATTAAGTACATAAAATACAAAATAAAAATGTTGTATTCTTCATTTTGTTTCAAACCCTAAAATAGCCATTGGAGAAGAAGGAAGGTTCGGCCAAGCATTTTACCCTTGCATGGTATGAATTCAAGCCCCGTTTTTAATAATTTTTATGTTTTTGAGCTCGTTTTAGCTTAATCTAGCTAGCATGAGGTTAATTTGAAAAAAATTTAAAGGTTGAGGGACTTTCCATGGTTTTTTTAAAAGGTTTTGAAGTTATTTGATAGATTATTAATCTTGGTTGTAAAATAAACATGTTTTGTTAAGTGCTTTTTGATGAAATTGCATTTAGGGATTTATTTATGAAAATAGTAAAATTTCATGGTAAAATTATAAAATAATGATTTAAGTTGGTTGGTATGAGTCCCTATGAAATTCAATTGGCTTGTATGGAGGATTAAAATGGTTAAATTTCAAATTATGAGTTTAAGGACTAAATTGTGAAAAGTTAAATGTTAGGGGTAATTTCATAATTTTATATAAATATGAATTATGGATTAAATTGAATTCTAGAAGTACTTAATTGAATGAAATTATCTATTTAGATCAAGATAAACAACAATCAAATTTAAATCGAGGAAAGGTTAAAGCTTCGGATTAGTTTCGAGTTCTACTTCTATGACCCTAGTCATCGAGGTAAGTTCATACGAATTTATGATCATATCAATGTTGGCTAATTTATTATTTTCTATGTTGCATTAATGTAAACAAACTTGAAATTGTATATGTACCGATGTTTGAATAATTGATGGATAACGAATCCTGTTTGAATCTTAGGAATTCTTAGGATATGAATGACATGTCATTAAGGATTTCATGTTTCGAGTGTTGGTCTTGAATGTTCTGTCGATGGCTGAGGTCTTACATTTGTTGCGGATTCTCCACAGCTCGTGTGAGTAGCATTGTGTAGCTAACATTCCGACCTACAGCTCGTGTGAGCACTATTGAAAAGGAAATGTTACTGTTATATGGAAAAGAAAACTATATGTGTGAGTATTCCCGAGTATCCGATGCAATTCTAGATGGTTCAACGGGTAAGAAAAGGAAATCAAATGGTAAGTATACAAATGAAATGGTTCATGATCATATGAAAAAATTGATATGTGAAACTTACTTACTATATGATTGAATACATTTGTATCATGGATAAGCATACTAACTTGTGAGTTTGATGGTGCTTGTATAGGCTTATGCTAAGATTATGGTCTTGGCTATGATATTGTGCATATTCTATAAATTGTGTCAATGAAATGATAAGTTTTGTTTGAGCTTATACAAGCTTACTAAGCACTAGTTGCGTACATAGTTACTTTCCTTTGTTTTATAGATAATCAGAAGCTCGACTGGTTGGAAGCTCGTCAGAGACCTATCACACTATACAAAAATCATTTCGGTAGTTTTTGAGTATTTTGGCCAAGGTTAATAATGGCATGTATAGGATGTTTTGTAATGGTAGTTCATAAATGTGTAAATAGTTGATTTAATATGTTTATGAAGTTTATGTTTGGTTTAATGGATTTGTAATGCTTTGTTAAGTTAGGTCATTTTGGCCACTTTTTGGAACTTGAAATGTATAGCCTTTTGATATGTTTGTGATGGCTTGAAAATGATCATTTGTGATATAGTTTGGTAGATAATTGAACTAGGTTATATGCCTGAAAATTAGCTATGTTGCTTTGGTTTGATCCATAATGTTTCGATACAATTGTGGTGCCTTTGAATGGTATATTGGTTAGATGAATTAGGATGTTTGAAATGGCATGTTTAGGTGTGTTTGAATGATGTTTAAATCCCTTCAATGTGTGCTCAAATGGAATGGTTGGTTAGATATGGTTTGGCCTTGAAATGGCATGAATTTAAGGTAAATTTTTGGATCACACGGGCTGTCACACAGCCTGGCAACACGATCGTGTGTCATTTGTAGATTCGTAGTGTTTTAAGTCAGTGAGCTACACGGCCTAGCATATGGCCATGTGTGGCAAGTTAGAGAGTTACACAGCATGGGACACGGTCGTATGACCTTTCTCAATGAGTTATACAGGTGAAGACACAGGCTAGGACACGGCCGTGTGTCCCTTGTTCGATTGTTACATGGCCTGGGCTATGTCACATGGCTTGGCCAGACGGCCGTGTGACCTTTTTTTCCAATTTTTTCAACTTCTTCCCAAATTTTTTGTTTTGTTTCAAATTAGTCACGAACTGTTTGTAAGCTATTTTTAGGGCCTCGAAGACTCAATTTAGGGACCAAATGCATATGTTTGATTGTGTTTAATATGATTTACTTAAGTAGTGTTAAATTATTGTATTAAGATGCATTAAGGTTAAATGTTTTCCGATTGTACGGTAATACTCCGTAATCCTAATCCGAAGATAGAGACGGGTTAGGGGTGTTACACAAAGGCTCAATTTAAGGACTAAATGCATATGTTTGATATGTTTTAAACGAGTTTAATTTATTTAGTGTTATGTTTTAAATGTTGTACCAATTGTTCGGTAATACTCCGTAACCTTAATCCAACAATGGAGACGAGTTAGGGTGTTACACTTTCATATCTACATACAACATGCATCTCGATATATCATCATCCAACCATAAATTTGTTATCTTAGGATAGAAGTTACATACCCAACAACTATACCAAAATGTAAGCATCCATTTAAGGCTTGAGTTCTGGAACTCACCTGGAAGTTGATGCCAAAACCTTCTTCTTAGCTTTTTCCTTTGTTACTCGAGCCTCTAGCTTACAAAACATAACAACCATATCAGAATCTCTAAAGAAAATATTTCATCATCATAAAAACCAGAAATTTGTTTACATGTAGAGACCATTAAAATGATTTTCCACAACTTTATCCAATACAAAACAAAATCAATGGATAACGAAAATCCTTAGTTTTCTTTCCTTTACTTAAATCCGTGACACAGAAAAGTTAGGCACCTTACTAGCTTGATAAATTATCAATTTCTTAAACACAAACTTTATTTTTTTTTCTTTATGCAGACCATTCTCAATCTTTCTTTCCTTCAACCAAACCAATGAAGATGGTGATGAAAAAACAAAAAAAAAATAAAGGAATCCCTCTCGAAGAATAACATCCCTCCCTTATATACTACTCATGCATTTCTTTCACCGATCCCAAACACAACAGCCAAGTGTACATGTCCATCATCATCATGTCTCGCACTAAAATATTCCTAGTTTAAACTCAACAAAACTAAGGTCGAAATCCATCTTTTTCACAAGTAGTCCGCCAATTTTTCTTATTTGCACTAAAGTCCGCTCAATTTGTAAACTTTTCAAATTGATCCCCAAAATTACCGTTCAAACCTTAATTTAACGTTTTAGGGTATAACAACTCTCCCACCCTTAAAAAATATTTCGTCCTTCAAATTTCTTACTCCCGATTAGAAAAGAGAATAACCATACTAAGATGACGTAGAATAACAAATAACTTTTCATAAAATACTTTGATTATTCATCGTACCCTGGTACTTGTTGGATAATCTTATCAAAGAGACATAAGATACAGTCTTTGCGGAGTGTCAAAATATAAATAGCTTTAACGAATAGCTACCTTGCAGAAATAATTGACGGATACGTACTAGGCAAAAACATGTTGGCGAATACTATCTTATACGATTTTGACTGGCGGATATTCCTGTGTTTTTGAATACTAAGGGTTTAAGGAAACACTTATAAGAACTAACAGCTACCGAACACAGATTGGAGGATTTGAATTGTTTATTACAATTCCCTTAACTATGAAACTTTCCGTGGACGATTGGCTTTATAATTAGACGTAAAGAAGTGGAACCATCAATCAAATTGTTTTCTTGTTTCTCAAGTTCTTTTAGAATCCCTATTTTTTTTTCTTCTGTAGCAATTTTTTCATTTGCTTTTCCTTTCTCACATTCGGAGGGCAACTTCTCCATTCACTCAAAATTCTAACCTATTCTAGATGTAATTCTTCAATCCCTATTTTCTTTATTTTACAATCATTTATCATAATGGTGAGAGAGAGTCATCATGGTAGAAGAAGATGTCATAATAGTAGAACCCCAAGAAGTCGTATGAGTAGGTTAGCCACTAAAGGTGGCAAGAGGCCATAAAATTAAAAGGCCAGTATTCCAGTCGAATCACCTTCTTACTGGTGCCAAACTTCTGAGGAAAAAATGGTATTGTATTTGGCAATTAGGAAAATTTAGTCGCCTAACTTTGCCTTCGACTTTGAGGTTGTGAAAGGAGAGTGTTGATTAAGTGATACCACAAACAGTTTTATACTTTCCCTTTATCTGTTCGAGGAGGATTTCCATCTCCCTTTACATCTATTCTTTTGCATCATTTTAAAAGAGTACAAAACTGCACCCGGATAGTTCATCGATTTATCATGGTGGACACCGGTGGCGTACTTTATAGATTGCAGTTTGCAAGACGAGCCACCCCTGTTGGATCTGGTGCCCTAAATGTAGTATTTTCGTCTAAGTACACTTGTATTTTTTTTTCTAACAGATTGGTTAATAAAACTATTCATGAATTACATTAATACTTTTTATATTGTCTTCACATAGTTTTTAAACGCAAAGTAAAATGGAAGCAAATGTTGTTCATTGATTGTCTATTGTTTAACTAATATTTAGCGGTATTACGTGGTTGGATCGTAATACAAAAAGACAACTTGTATTAGTAGATGAACGTAAACATGTCCTCAGTCTAATTGAAAATAAGCAAACCGATTGAAAGATTATATGTCACCTATCAAGTTCAATTGGTGAGATGCTTTGTCTTGGGCATCAGAGTGGATGACTCCTAGAAGATAAAGCCTATTCAATTTGTAATTTTTTCAAATTGATCCCTAAAATTATCGTTGAAACCTTAATGCTTTGGTGTGTGGCAACCCATGTACCAAATTGTAAACCTGTTAAAGTTTTTGAAAGTTTCCATTGATGATTTCTTGAATAAATTAGTACTAAATTGATAGATTTAAGCTTAGATGTGAAAAAGGACTAGACTGTAAAGTTTAAATTGCTAACTTTATAAAAAGGACTAAAATGTATAAATTGAATATTTAATGTGAAATTTCTATAATTATAGATAGTAAAGGGTCATAAAAAGATGTAATTGAAATCAGTTTCAAAATCGAAGCTTAAAATTGAAAGTTATAGCAATTTCAATTTTAGGGACTAAGTTGAATAAAATGTAAAATTTTAAGGGCATTCAAAAAATGAAATTGGACTAATTCATGCATATAATAGGGTGTTATAAAATTTTTGGTATTGATAAATTGAACTGAATTACTGTATAGATTAAGAATTGAACCAAACTGAAGATAAACGTAGAAAAACAAAAATTGTTGATTAGTCCTTAAAGACTTGTTCATTTGTTGTTTTGTCAGGTAAGTTCAGATGGAACTTAATATTTTGTTTGATAGCTATGTTTATTTGTATTTATTTTGATATAATTTAGATTGTTATGAAATGGATGAAATTGACATTAATTGATCTAAATCGCAAAGTATGAAAAGTATGATATTTATGAATAGGTACAAAGTATCAAAGTGGACATGGAATGTTTATAATATTGATTTGACATGTATATACTATTACATGATTTGAAATGATACTGTTACGATAATAATGCCCGTGTAAACTTGGTAAAAGATCAAGATATGCATGGCATTTCATTAGGGTCAAAGATGGAAACGATTAGGGATTTACATGGTTACATGATATCCAAATTTTTTTTCATATTCTTAGTTTATATATATATTTGGTTTAACCTATATTGGTAACCTCGATATGATGTCAACTTATGTGAGTAAATTCATAAATGTCAGTTTGTGTGAGCAACCCTGATCACTGTCATCTTGTGTGAGCACTATAGTGCCGTGTATCCAAGTTCGATTTACTAAGGTTCTTTCGAGTGAAATCGGTAATAATGAAAATGAAATTGTTGAAATGATTTGAATATGAATTAAATTACATATGCTTTGAAATTGAATACGAATTAATTGGTACATGTTATTAATTTAATTGTTGTATATATATGACTTGTGTTATAAGTTTTGATATGTAAGTGGACTAACCTATTGGTTGTATTTGTTGATATGCATATGATACTACAAAGTATGCCAATGGATGCCATATTGAATGCCAGTGTGTTTAAATGTTTAGTTTATTCTAATGTCAAGATAAGCTAAGTAAATTTCATATGAGCTTATTAAGCATTTAATATTTACCCCCGTTATTTTCCCTTTCCTTTTAGTTGGTCAACTTGCGAAACGTGTCAAATGGATCAACGAGAATCTCACACTATCTCATTATTTATTCAATAGTTTTTCAATCATTTTAAAGTCCAATTTTGTGGCATATTCATAGGTGTTTGTATATGTTAACTTGAAATGATAGTTTTAGTTTGAAACTTTATTAACGTTTGATTTTGGTAAGGTTAATGCTTAATTGTATATATATGTTTTGGTAATATGTTGAGATATGTTGTGGCAAATTGAAATGACATAAATGGGATATAATTTGATATAAGTAAAGGTTTGGCATTTTTCAAATGGTTTGGTTTGAATGTCATGGTATTGGAATGATATGTTTATTAGTTGAATAAGTTGTATAATTTGATGCAGAAATGATTGAGATTATTGTACATGTTTTGGTATGTATTGTAAGTGTTTTGGTACAGGTAAGGTTAACCAAATATACACAAAATGAAAGGATTGTGTGGTAATCATGAAATAGGTACCAAATGGCTTAAATTTTACCAAAAATAGAGTCCACGTCCTGACGAGCAATCTTCCTCGTCACAACGCCGACTGACAATGAGTCATGTCGCGATGTCGAGTGGCTTGAGGTCACGACATGAAAAACTGTTTGGCGAAGTCACGATGTGGAAGAAGTGATGTCAGACGTCAACCCTGGAATTTCAAAACTTTACAGTTTAGTCCTATTTTATGCTCGGGTCAACAAAAGAGCTTCTATAAGCTCAATCAAGGCTCGAATTTAATTGTGTATCATAATATGAATATGTTTATAACATGATTGTATGTTTGAATGATTTATTTACGGTGTATTTGGCGGTAGTTGTTTCGACAATGGATGTAACATCTTATAGCTTTGACCCGACGATCGGGTCAGGCAAGAGGTGTTACAATAAATCCATAAACGGATTCAAGATCTATTCTTCTTAGGTCCAGTTTGATGTACTATCAGTCCAATCAATCACATCTATGTCTCTATCTTCTGGGAGTCATCCGCTCTGATGCCCAAGATAAGGTATCTCCCCAGTTGGACTCGATAGACGACATATTAGTCTTTTAATTAGTTTGCTCATTTCCGATTAGACTAAAGACATGTTTAGGTTCATCTACTAATATAAGTTGTCTTTTCTTATTACGATCCAACTACGTAATATCACTTCGTATTAGTTTAAATATTAGACAACCAGTAAGTTAATATTTGCTTCTATTTTGCTTTAAATGCAAAAACCACATGAGGACATTATACAAAGTATATTAATGTAATTCATGAATTATTTTATTAATCAATCTGTTCGAAAAAATTACAAGTATTCATAGATGAAAATACTACATTTAGGGCATCAAATCTAACATGTTACACTATCAGCAAATGATCTTCAACTATGTTTTATTCTATCCTTAATGATGTTGGTTGAATTTGGAGAGGAAGAGAAGAAAGGATCGATTTTCCTCCTCTTATACCTTAAAGGATCGATTTTCATCCTCCCATACCTTATATCCTTTTACTTGAAGACCAAGATGGTTGTTTCACTTGGATATGAAATAAGTTATGGTATAATTATTGAAGATATTTCAAGAGATAAGCTCAGTCTTTTACTAAGAGTTTTAAGCTTAATGTAAATGTTGCTTAAAACCTCTTGTGTTAGCCTATAAAAGGTTGTTGGTTGTCACAGTTGGTGTACTAGTGGGTGTGCTTTTGGTTGGTTATTTGTGTGTGCTTTACTTGGTATTTTTTCATTATTGTATTAGGAATTTTATTGGAGAGTTATTTTGATTTGTAAATGAGGTTTTGGGTGAATGAATTGTAATAATTGGGATCATTGTTGGAGCTATAATTACTTCTTGTGCAAGGATAATTTAAGCTTAAGCTAATAAGGTAGTTTGTGCAATGATAGTTTGGACTTAAGCCAATAAATGAAGCTCCGTAAAGTACAATTATATATTCAAATTGCATTCATAAACATCATGTGTTGACTTCTCTCTTTGCTTTACTCTCCATTTATAATTACTCTTAAATTGTCCTATTTGAACTTATGTCCAAACATCAATTAAAATATCAATTTGGACAGACAACCAACTAATTTGTGCTCTTTCAAATATGATTTAAACTTGTACAATTTTATAGAATTTCAAATTTAGTGTAAACATCAAAATTTTTATAGGTTAATTCATCTAAACTTAATTTACACCTTACTATTATAATATATTTTTTATAATCTTGTTTAGCATAATTCTTAACACATTAATATCATATAATTTTTTGTGCAAATATTATATAAAAATTAAAATATTAAATATTCATATATTAAATATATTATATTTTAACTCGATTAACATAAACATTATTATTAATGTAAAAGAACATAACTTTAAATACGTTAAAATGCATTATTCTCCATTTATGAATTGAAGAAAGATGTATCATATTTTTAAAAAAATATTTTTTATGTAATGTATAAAATTAAGAATTACCCATAATCATGCCATAGACGATAAACTTTCTTCGGTGCACTAACATGAATGCGAATCGCTAATTTTTCTTATTTTGGTTCCTAGAGAAAACAAGAAGAAACTCTTATTTTGCACTTTAGAGTTTGTACTTTGGACAAAGATTTATGCAAATGAAATAAGAAATCCTTAAACTACCCAAGGAAACATACAAATAGCTTCCTTCCTTTTCTCTGTCATGTCAAAAGAAATTTTCAGATTCTCTCAGGAAAAAAAAAAAAAAAAACCATATTTTTGCATAGAATTTTGAGCCCATTTTGCTTCCCATTGATGAATAGAACAAAGCTACATTTGCTTTAAACGATTCCTCTCTTGATAAACCCATGAATTCTTCTTCCTCTTATCATTATTTTCGGCTCCAAAAATCATTTCCACTAATCTCCCTTGTTTAGGTAATAATTGATTCTCTCTCTTTCTTTAATTTCATTTGCTTATTGGCTTTTGTTTCAGTTCACCTTTTTAATGTTCTCTTCTTCTTCCTTATCTTCTTAGTTATTATTATTTATTGGGTTTAGCGTATAATGTAAGCGGTACCCACTTTATATTTTGGCTTCAATTTTATGAATTCATCGTGTATATTGTTTAAGAAAAATCTATGCTGCCTGGTTTTGTCTTACAAGACAGGAAATAAAATTTTAATGCTTCTAGGCAGCTGCTAAGTGCTGTAATAGATTGAATTGTTCCATTTCATATTTTATTGATATTTTGAATGAAATTTATGCTACATTTTAGATAATTCAATCCCAATGATTTGTTAACTTCAAAAACCATGGCAAACTGATATGTTTACCAACCCATCATATGAATTGGATCGCACGATCCAATCACGGATCGTTTGCGATCCTATTGTTAAATCGTTAGCATCCCAAAAGACAAATGCTTGCGCTTGGTTCAAAGGTTTCTAGTGTGCTTTAGAATCTATTTGCTTGCTGTAGGAACTAGCTGCTTTGCTAAGTTTGGTACTTGAATCACCATACTGAAGGAAACTATCTATTTTCAGTTCATTTCTGTTCATCTCTGCGACTGCCTTTAAGCAGGATAAGGCATAAGTAGATACGCAGAAACGTGGGCACTCCTGCCGAGTCAAAGAGAAGAGTGGCATTCGTGTTGATCGATGGATTGGGGGATGTATCAATACCGAAGTTTGGGTGTAGGACTCCTCTTCAGGCTGCAAATGTTCCAAACTTGGATGCCATAGCATCAGCTGGAGTTAATGGCCTCATGGATCCTGTGGAAGTAGGTTTGGGTTGTGGGAGTGACACTGCTCACCTTTCGCTGTTGGGCTATGACCCCAGAGTATATTACCGAGGACGTGGTGCATTTGAGTCCATGGGGGCTGGATTGGCGATGTCACCTGGAGATATTGCATTCAAGGTGTCTAACCTGTTCTACCTCGCCTTTTATTTGTTTGTTTTTACTCTCCTGCATTTCTTGGTCAATTGTTTTGCCGATATTGTTTCTGTTTTGGAGCATTCACTAAGCATCCCTTAATGGGGTAACATTATGAATTATGATACTTCTCAAATGCTGATAATTTGATTTTTGATTCAAGAATTTCAACTTATTAGTTAAGTTTAATGTGGTCATTAGCTTTTATATGAATGAAGAAATTTTTGTCATTGGCTGTTTTTTATTTTCACATTTAATATAAAAAACATATATTTATACTTGTTTCATGAGATGATTTTATATGATCTTTTACTTGAATCTTTTACTTGAAAACCTTACATCTTTAATCTCCATTCCCCATAAAATAATTAAACTAGTCCCTTTTCTCCTAACAGGTATAATCTAGCTTCTGACTTTAATCACTGATTCTTTTGAGCATTTTCTTTAATATTTTTACCAAGTTTTCTTTTGGCAATGAATTTTACCGACAAGTTAACATGTAATAGTTCTGTATATTTTCTCTAGAGAAATTTGTGTTCTTATACATGATTACCCATTCCATTTTTCTATCTCCAGTCAAATTTTGCAACTTTGGATGAGAAAACTGGCATAGTTACGAGTAGGAGAGCTGACAGGCATTTTGAAGAACAGGGGCCTATCCTTTGTAGTGCCCTGGATAGAATGAAGCTTCCATCTTTTCCAGAGTATGAAGTCAGAGTCAGGTACATTGTGTTTCTTTGCTGTAATTTTGAGTTTCTTAGTTCTGCACGAGATATAGATTAGTTGACAATGTTTCATATTTTAGTTATTGAAGTTCCTATGATTGACAATTTTGAACCTATGAAATGTCTTAGCAGAAATGGTTGTGGTGGTTAGCCTAGATGGATATGAGAATGTTTTGTTCTATGTGAACTCTATTAGGGATTCAATTGAGACTTTAAGCTTCTATTGTGAACCATTTAATGCTAAGTCATCATAATCAACCTCATACAGGTATGCAACAGAACACCGATGCAGAGTTGTTGTTAAAGGGCCAAGACTCAGTGGAAATATATCAGGAACTGACCCATTGAAGGACAACCGCTTACTTCTGGAAGCCAAAGCTTTAGATGACACAGATGAAGCAAGACACATGGCTGCTGTTGTTAATGAGTTATCCAGGGAGATTTCGAGGATACTGGTGTCTCATCCGTTGAATGCAAAAAGATTAGCAGAAGGGAAGAACATTGCTAACATCGTCCTTCTAAGAGGCTGTGGTATTCGAATCGAGGTATTTTATTTTGTCCTAGAATTTTCCCTAATGTATATGCATTTGACTTCTTTGAATGTGAAGAAAAGCACATGCACCGAAAAAAAAGAACATTTTGCGTTTTGCATTTTTCTAATTGGTTTCTTGTTCTTCTATAATAAGATAACCAAGAAATGGCTCTATCTCTTCTAATTATGTAGGTTCCTCCATTTCAAAAGAAACATGATTTGTGGCCTTGCATGGTGGCACCCATAAAAATTATTGCAGGATTGGGCCTATCACTTGATATCAATATCCTAGAAGCTCCTGGTGCAACTGGGGACTATCGAACACTTTTAACTTCAAAAGCAACTGCCATAGCTAAGGCGCTTTCTGCTCCTTTACAGACTTGTCCTAATGTCTTTGTTCCAGGGGAGGATGAGCACAAGCCTGGCAGATCAGATGGCTATGATTTTGAATTTCTCCATATCAAGGTAATGACCATATATGAACTCATCATTTGTCGCCATTTTTCGTGACTCCTAAACTTAACAGATACTTGTAAATAGCTACCTTTTGGGCTAGAACCACTGTTATTTTCCCCTTCTCTTTCCTTGAGTTTCCATCCTCTTTAATCCCACATAAGATAATCTTGTTTTGGAGTTTGCTGATCATTTATGTCGAACATATCCTGATTTATCAATCCTGGGTTTGAGAATCTTTTCTTGCCTGTGGAAAAAAATATCTCCGAAGTGGCAGGGCATGCGGATATAATTGTATCGTGAAAATTGTTTGACATTCATAATATCTTATCACAGAGATTGATTTATATATTCCATTTTGGCTTTGTATGCATTTCCCCTCCTTGTTACGGACACTAACAAGGTCTAATGTTTATGGAGTTCTGAAATATATGGACATGGTTATCCATGTTTAAGCAATGTGATTTACTTGATATTTCTAAATTGCAGGCAATAGATGATGCAGGTCATGATAAGGCAACTGTTTTCAAAGTAAAAGGATTAGAAGCTGTAGATCAAGCTATAGGGCAGCTGGCTAAGTTCATGTGGCAGGCTGAGTCAACCGGAAACTTTCAATATTTTATTTGCGTCACCGGTGACCACTCTACACCTGTTGAATATGGAGATCACAGTTTTGAACCAGTTCCATTTTCAATATGTCGGTTGAAAGATTTTGTGGGTGCCATTGGTGGGGAGTCTGTTATTATGGAAACTTCTCTTGATCCTTTTCCTCTTCCAACCGTTAAGGCGGGTGAAGACCTAAATGAAGACATTACTTTAGGAAAAGGGAGAAATTGCAAGCAAGTTGAATCATTATCTGGTGATTCAGTTTTCGAGTTTAACGAGATTGCTGCAGCGAGGGGTGCTCTTGGACGGTTTCCCGGTGGAGAGATGATGGGAATTATAAAGAGATTTCTTGAATTAAGTGCTTGACTTTCATTAGCTCTCAGTATCTGTATCAGGTACTTCTAGTCCTAAATAGACCGCTGTTATCGAATGATAACCATTGTTCTTTTGTAAGCAACATAAAGATTGCATCTTAACAATGGCACAATTTTTTTTTGAATAAAGCAGTTCCTATTTCTTGTTCACTTTGAATAAGTCATTAATCATTCTTAGAGATAGCAGCTAGGCAAGACTCATGAGACTCTTCTATTTTGTAAAGGAAAACCATTGGTGATCCTCTAGAATCAAAGGGAAAACTCCAAAGAATATTGAAGAATATGCAAGCTGAATGTGTTGATTCATAAGAATTTCCCATTTGTTTTAAACATTTCGTTTCTTTAGATAATAAAGTGTCATGTAAACAATCATGATAAAAAAAAAAAAAAAAAAAAAAAAGAGCAGGTACTAAAGCAAGCACTATTCTTCCTACTAGTAAGTTGCATATGTGTAAATACATCAGCAAAAGCAGGTGCAGAAAGCAAAGTTTAAAGCAAAATGTTGTTTTGCCTTATCTTTCAACACTTCAAATCTAATTTATATATTATCGTAAACTAGTCTCTGAGTTATACTTCTTTTAAACGGTTTATCACTTAAAAAGTTTCACAATTATTTGCTTATTTTTTTATTCAATCAATTGAATTAATTGATTAGTTCAATGCTCAACTTTTTTTTCGGCAAATCATTAAAAAAGGTATAATTGGAGGATAATTTACACATTAAACCTTAGTTATATACGTGTGCTTATTTTTTTTAAAGCAGTGGTCGTCATTTATCACACTTTTCCTTTTTTTCTTTTTTGCTTCTTTCCATTAGCTTACAAGGCCCATGTGCTCCTCGTTATGTAAAACAATCAAATAATCCAATTTCTACTAGAAACCAACTTTTTTTAAAGCTTAATCAATAAGAAAAAAACAATCATAAAAAGGGATCCTCCTCCAATACCTCACCATTTCAAAGAACCAAAGGGAGAAAGAGAGAGGAAGTGTGTGTTAGTCAGTGGCAGTTGTGATGTATGTGACAAGGCCCCTTTCTTTATACAGGAAATCGCCAAATGCCCTTGAAGATGAACCACCTGCAGAAGGCCCTTATTCAGGTTATTTAGTGATTACAGATGAAGAGGCTGAGGAACAAGACACCTTCTGTTTCGGGGCTATTAAGAGGAAGGCTGTTGAAAAGCTGCCTTTCCCACAAGACAAGATATTGAATGTTGTTCATTCATCGGAGGTTGAGGACACTATGGTCACTAGGGTCTGGTTTATTCCTGTTCTTGATCAGCCTCTTGCTTCTAATCACTACTATGTTATTCGAGCCAAAGGCAGATACAAAGGGTAAGGCTATATATACTAATCAACAATATATATAATCTGTATTAGAAATTGTGTTTATGTTGTAAACTTGCAGGCTAGCATGTACAAGTTCAAGGGAGATAGATACCAAACTATGTTGTTTCTTCAATAATGGTGTAAGTGATGCAAAACCAAAACCATTTGATCACCGAAACGTATATCAACAGTTCAAGATCCATCGTCACCATGGGCACAGTTTCTTCGCTAAATCCACCGCTACAGATTCAGTCCCACCAAAATTCTTAAGGAGAAATGGATGGGAACTTCGTATCTCACGCTCATACAGGTTACAACTAAACCAAGCACTAGGCCTCGACTCATCTCTCCGAAAACGCCTCCCCAGTTTCGATTTCCCCATGTTCAACAAGAAGTCACCTTCAGTTGTCATCGGACAATGGTACTGTCCCTTCATATTTATAAGGGAAGAGTCGAGACTAAGGCGACAAATGAAGAAATCACTGTTCTACACGATGACACTGGAGCAATGGTGGCAACAGATTCATTCATGCGACAAAGTGAACGATGAACAAACTGAGCTGAAGATGAGTAAAATCGTAAAAAGGGAATTCATTTCTGTGAATGGTATGCTTGGTGAGAGAGAAGACACGGTTGGGCAAGGAGGGTTTTGGTGGTTCAAAACTTTACCGAGAAACGATGGCCGAAAGAGCAGCAGTGTTGGGTTGAGTTTAGCTATAATGGAGAAAATGAAATGGTTACAAGAGGAAGGAGGATGGTATAAAGGAGATGAAAGTGAAGTGAGGGTTGAAAGAGAAGAAGAAACAAGAAGTGAAGAAAGTGGTGGGTGGAGGAGATATGCTTGTTATATGCTGGTGGAGAGCTTTCATTTGAGTAGAATGGATAGGAGTTTGGTGCTAAGAAGTGATTTTAGGCATACTCAAAAGATTCGATCTAAATGGGAATGAATGCTGTTGATATGTTATCAGTTAATGAAGCTTTAATCTACGGCTTAATTGGGTTCATCTTCGTATATGTTTTTAAGTATTACATGTTGGCTCTAAGAGGTGGGGGATACTGGAAGCAGTTGTAATTATCTATCTATGTTATCCCCCAAGAATTCATATTACTCCATGAATATTTTGAAAGCAAAAAAATATTATGGTTTTGCCATTTCAGATTTATTTTCCCTATTTTAATTTACCACGGTTTAATTTTTTAATAACATTTTAAAAACAATTTCTTTTGTCTCGCCAAGATGAAATGAGTTTTTTTTTTTATGTTAATATAGAGTTTTTCTTATAAAAAAAATTATATATAACATTTTAATTCGAATGCGAGAGAATACGGACATTTAAACTAACTAATAAGAGTGTATAAAATTCAATTAAAATTGAATTAACCAGTGAAAGTGAGTTAATTCGATTTGTCGAAACCATTTTTTTGAAAACGGGGTCGACTTGAATTTTGAAAATGAAAATAAAAAACGAGAGTCGCCACCAATCCTTTTTGATGAGGTGTGATCGGGTCACCTCGTAAAAGCGATTGTTTTTAATAAATGATTTGATTTATTTAAACAACGATTTTAGTCCGCGAGATTCAGAAAAACATGTTCGAGATTCAGTTACGTACGGGGAAAGAATTAGCACCCTTGTAACGCCCAAAAATTGGTACTTAGTTGATTAATTAGTGTCTTAATGTAGAAAATTGAAAACTTGAAAAACTTTGAAATACGGTCCCTCTTTTTGTACAAAAAACATTTGAACGTTAAAGATCTTCTCATCTCGAAGCAATAAAATATTATATCCAGTAAGTTAGGTCACGACATCTCGAACTTTTGAGAGTGAGCTTGCCTTTTACTTAAAAATCTATGTATTTTAGCCCCTTTTAAAAAGGGTATTCGATTATTTAGAGTAAATGAGAAAAATCGAAACCCAGTAAGTTAGGGCACGATATCTCAAACTTCCAAATACCGAATATTGCCTTTGTTTGCAAAAACCTCATCTCGAGGTGACGAGATGTCATATCCAGTAAGTTAGGACACAACACCTCGTATTTCCAAGAATAAGTATTTTATTCAAAGCTCGTGTTGCAATTTAAAAGGAATATGACGTTGTTTATGTTAAACGAGAAAAATCGAAACCCAGTAAGTTAGGGCACAATTTTCTCAAATTTCTAAATACGAAGCTTGCTTTATTTTATAAAACACAATTGTATGTGTCGAGTAAAAGACTAATGTAATCATAATTTTATGGTGAAATTAGAAAACAAATTGCAGTATTGAATGCGTAATAAAATAATAATAACAAAGATGATGATATAAACACAATAATAATAACGAATAACATAAACTTGCAGGTACATAGAGACATATATGAATAAATGAATAAATATATAATAAAATAATGATAATGAGAACAAAACAAAATAAAAATGAAATAACAAAGAAAATTCTAGTGAAAACTTAATTTTAAATTGGGGATAAGTAAATAAACATATGAATAAAGAAACGGTGAGTGAAATTATTATTTTTTAAATAATAATAATAATAATGATAATAAAAAATGATACAAATAAATATTATATAAAATGTGTAAACAAATTTGCAATTTAAGTAAAAAATATAAAATAACAATAATGATATAAATATAAATAAGTATTATATATATGAAACAAAATAATGATACAAAATAATAAAGAATTCAAAGTTTGAAATTACATAAAAGTATAAACGAATAAAGAATAAAATGATAAAATAGAATCAATGTATTATATAAAAAAATACGTAAATGTATAAAAAAAACTATAATAATAGTAGTAGTAGTTATAATAAAAGCAATAATAATACTAAATATAACAATAGTAATATTAATAATAAAAATAAAAATAAAAACAATGATAATAATGAATACTAGTAATAATAATAATAATAATGAAAATAAGAGTAATAATACTAATACATTAAATTACAATAATAAAGTAATAATAGTGATAATAATAATAATTATTATTATTATAATTATAGTAATAATATATTAAATATGTTAATTTAATATATAATATTGAAAATAACAAAAAAAAGGAGTAAATTAAACTTAAAATGAAAGTTCGGGGCCAATTTGCAAATAAATAAAGAAGAAAAAGACCAAATCGAACACGCTAACAATAAGGAGGGACCAAACCGGGAAATAAACCCTCCCTCTAAAACGCGCAGCATCGGGCAGGACTTAATTGAAATCCAAGCACAAGTTCGGGGCAAAATTGAAAACAAAAAATACTTGATTGCAAAGTAATAAAAAAGCGAAAGGGCTAAAAGCGCAATTAGCCCTTCCGTTAAAAAAACGCGCGGATTCTAGGCCGGAGCGGGTCGGATCGGGTCGGGCTATGGCAAAACGACGTCATTTTGGGTGTTTAAGGCCAGTCCCAAAAAGACGTCATTTTGGTGGCCTATATAAATCAGATTTTTTTTAAAAAATATATATTTTTTCTCTGTTTTAAAAAAAAAACTTGCTTCTTTCTCCTTTTTTTCTCTTTGCTAAGGCCTTAGCTCCGGCGAGGGTTCCGACTAGTCATCGCCGTCATCCGTCGCGCCTCCGCCGCGTACGTTGGTTGGAGGTAAAAAATTCCTCTCTTTTTTTGCGTTTTGAAATGTTTGATTTTCCCTTCTTTCTATTATGTATTTATGCATATATAAATATGAAAGGAGTAGATTCGAAAATAAAACAGAAACAAAAATAGAAAATTCACCTTAGGCCTTTGATTTCGACTTTTGGTCTTTGGGTTCTTTGATTTGGGGTTATTCTCGTGGTTTTGTCGTTGCTAGAGTCACTGTTTTACTCTTATTTTTAAGAAAATTCGAGTGCTTTTTATTTAGCAAATTGCCGAATCTACAAAACGTTCTTGGCTTGGCTTTTTAAAGCCATTTTACATGCTTCTTTTTTTTTTTTTGTCTCTTTTTCATTAAATCTTGCAAGTGATGGAGCAAGTGGAGGAGCAGGTGGTGGCAGAGGTGCTGACGTCGGCGGCATGGTAGAGGCAGTGGCTAGGGTAGGTTGCGGCGCCACTTGTGTTAGGAGGGCTAGGGTTTTATTTTTTTGTTAAGGTTTGGGCTGTATTGGGCTATAGTAGTTGGGTCTAAAATTTGGACTTTGGTTTTGGGCTTGTTGGCTTAGTTTATTTCTGTTTATGGGCCCTAAGCTAAATTGGGCTTGTGCAGCTGCCCCTCTTTGTTCATTGTCGTGTAACGGTAATGGAGCAAAGACTTTCAAGAAAGACCAATTTCGCTCGGTTTTACCGAGTCTTGACTTCTTTGGTGCTCCTCTTCTTCAGGTAGCTTCATTCCAGTCCACTGCAGCTTGTTGCTTTGATCCACTACATCGCAACTACTGTAACTTCAGATGTATAGGACTCGTCGTTTTAATCTGCTCCACTGTAACTTCAGGGAGATAAGATTAGTGGTCGTAATCTACTCCACTGAAACTTCAAGGAGATAAGATTCGCCATTTTTAGTCTGCTCCACTGCAAATGCAAGGAGATAAGACTTGTGACTTCAACCTGCTCCACTGCAACTTTAGGGAAATAATGTTTGCTTTGATCTGCTCTACTGCAACTCTAGAAAGATAAGATCTATAATTTATAGCTTCAATCGCTCCAATGCCATTTCAGGGATAAAAGATTTGTAGCTTTGATCCACTCCACTGGAACTTCAAGGAGATACGAATTGTGTCTTCGAGTTGCTCCAGTGCCATTTCAGGGGGAAGAGATTTGTAGCTTCGATCTACTCCGCTGAAACTTCAAGGAGATACGAATTGTAGCTTCGAGCCGCTCCAGTGCCATTTCAGGGAGAAGAGATTTGTAGCTTCGATCTACTCCGCTGAAACTTCAAGGAGATATGAATTATGGCTTCGAGCCGCTCCAGTGCCATTTTAAGGAGAAGAGATTTGTAGCTTCGATCTACTCCGCTGAAACTTCGAGGAGATACGAATTGTGGCTTCAAGCCACTCCAGTGCCATTTCAAGGAGAAGAGATTTATAGCTTCGATCTACTCCGCTAAGACTTCAAGGAGATACGAATTGTGGCTTCGAGCCTCTCTAGTGCCATTTCAGGGAGAAGAGATTTGTAGCTTCGATCTACTCCACTAAAACTTCAAGGAGATACGAATTGTGGCTTCGAGCCTTTCCAGTGCCATTTCAGGGAGAGATTTGTAGCTTCGATCTACTCCTCTGAAACTTCAAGGAGATACGAATTGATGATTTAAACCTGCTCCACTACTGCTTAAGGCGACAAGATCTGTAATTTTTAGCCCATTACCCTACTGCTTAGGGGGTTAAGGCTCACCGTCCTTGATCTGCTCCACTACTACTTAGGGAGATAAGATCTGTAATTCGGCCTGTTGCCCTACTGCTTAGGAGGTTAAGGCTCACCGTCTTTAATCTGTTCCACTACTGCTTAGGGAGATAAGATCTATAATTCAGCCTATTACCCTACTGCTTAGGGGGTTAAGGCTCACCGTCTTCGATCTGCTCCACTACTGCTTAGGGAGACAAGATATGTAATTCGGCCTGTTACCCTACTGCTTAAGGGGTTAAGGCTCACTATCTTCGATCTGCTCCACTACTGCTTAGGGAGATAAGATCTGTAATTTTTAGCCTGTTACCCTACTGCTTAGGGGGTTAAGGCTCACCGTCTTCGATCTGCTCCACTACTGCTTAGGGAGATAAGATCTGTAAGTCAGCCTGTTACCCTACTGCTTAGAGGGTTAAGGCTCACCGTCTTTGATCTGCTCCACTTCTTCTTATGGAGACAAGATCTGTAATTCGGCATACTACCCTATTATTTAGGGGGTTAAGTTTCATCGTCTTTGATCTGCTCCACTACTGCTTAGGGAGACAAGATTCGTCATCTTCAATCTATTCCACTGCAACTTCAGGAAGACAAGATCTATGAATTCACCGGTGTTGCTACACCATCCTCTAGGGACATGATCTGTAGAATCAGTTTCAGGTATCTATGCTTATGCCAAATAATTAGGATGCTATGATCGAAATGAATCAAATGCTTCTAACTAGATGTGATGCTTGTGTCAAATAATTAGGATGCTATGATCGAAATGAATCAAATGCTCCTAACTAGATGTGTTATGAATGATATATGAATGCAGAAATAAAAATGATCCTTTTTAAAAGGTTTAAGGTATCATTGCTCGTTGTTCATGAGGACATTATCACTGACGTATTACGCTGCCATCTTGTTCGGCTGGTATTCTTGATAGAAAAGTCAAAGAAACAATCACATTTTACTTAGAAGCTTGCCTCACTGTAATTTCAGAGTCCCTTCCACTGTACCTTCTAGGACATAAAGTTTGTGCCTCCCACTACAATTTCAGAGGAATAAATTTGGTTTCTTCTATCCATCCTGCTGTAACTCAGAAGTATAGGATTTGTATTATCTTCAATCAGTTTGATCTGCTACACTATTCCTTGAGTGTAATGACCAGATGTATATGCCAGATATTTGCATGAATGCAGAGTATCATTTTTTTTCCCGAGAATGATCTCCATTTATACTTGGGTTGACATTGCTCGTTATTTGTCGAGGTTGTATCATCGATAAAATATCTTGTCTTTTTGTTCAACCAATAAAAAGCCCAAAGAGATAATCATCTTTCTCCAATATTTTCAATCCTTAGGCTTGGTGAGTTCTAAACAATAGTCCTGTTTCAGATTCTTGTATGATTTAGAAGCTTCCAAAATAATATGCGAAACTCCTTTTATGAAAGTATTATTAGTCCACTAATCGTCATTTCAATGCAAAAATGCTTAAAAAAGATCATAACAATGGACCGGAAGGAAATTAATTGAGAGCATGGCTCGAAACAAATAAGTTAATCAATGGTAGCAAATGCAATTAAGAAAGAAATTTATTGGGACGTATCTTGAAAAGAATAAGGTAATTAAAGATAACAAATTCAAAATGCGTAAAATGAAAAACTAGGTGCTCCAGATATCGCAGCTTAAGCTTCTCTATACCAACTTCTTGAAAACCCTTCCGAGCTCAATAGGTGTTTAAAGGATCCTGAGTACTTCGTCGATGCCCCAAGACGTAGCATACTTCTTCATTGTTAATTCAGGTATAGCAAGACTGTTGTATGCCCCACTTTGATCTAAATTTGAGCCGCCCTTTTCGGGTTTTCCACTCGAATCCCCTTTGGTCTCAAGGTGCCCTTTGCGGGTTTTTGCCATGGCCTCTCCTTTTTCTTTTTCTTTTTTTAAAGAAGCCCTTTGCGGGTTTTCACCTAGGCCTCTCACTTTTTAGGTGAAACACTTCTTGACAGAATCTGAATTCACAAGATTGGGTAAGTTTTTACCATCTATTTCGGCTAGAACCGATGCTCCTTTAGAACTGGATTTCTTCGCTACATAAGGTCCTTCCCAGTTTGGCGTCCACTTTCCTCTGAAGTCCTTTTGTATAAAAAGTATCTTTTTCAACGCCAGGTCCCCCTCGTGGAATTCTCTAGGATGAATCTTTCTGTCGTAAGCTCGTATCATTCGTTTTTGGTACGTTTGACCATGACGGGTAACTTTCAGCCTCTTTTCTTTAATTAAGTTCACTGGATCCATTCTGCTTCATCCAATTATCGACTCAATCAAAACTTAGAGAGAAGGGATCTTGATTTCAATGGGCAAACCATTTTCATTCCATAATGAGAAATGCGCTGTCTCGACGAAGGTCTTGGCCGACATTCGATAAACCTAGAAGGTAAATGGTGACTTCTTATGCCAATCTTTATAAGTCCCGGTCATCTTCCCCCTGATCCTTAGTTTGTTGTTTTTGTTTTTTTTTGCTGCACTGTAATATGGCGCCTAATCTTTGAACAGACTGCAATCTTTTGACATTGTGCAGTTGTGTTAGACATGATCCTTTCTGGTATTCTTTGTTAGCACCCTCCTTTTTTTTTGAATTTGATGAATGTCGACTTAGTAACATTGGCATATGAAATGACTTTCACCCTTTTCGCGAAGTAATCGACGACCCCAAAGATGAATCAGTATCGGTTAAAAGCTTTTGACGAGATCAGCCCCATAATATCCATGCCCCACATAGAGAAAATCTAAGAAGAAATGAAGGGGCACATGAATCTTGTCTCCATAAATTTGGCATTTATGGCATAACTGATACAATCCCCTTCCATAGTGGATCAACAGCGCTCGAACCTCATGATTAGCCTGGCTAACGTAAAGCCATTAGCATGTGTCCTTCTTACACTCGTATGGACCCTTTTTAGCATCCACAGGCCTTATTAACCCAGGTATATCTTAATACGATCATGCGAAAATATCTTTATATTCTTGACATCTCGCTTTGTCTCTGTGGTGGTATACACTCCAATCTTTACCTCTTTCTCTTCTCTTAGGTTCGTGATGTCCATTGCCCTTTTGTAAGGTAGGATCTATTTCTCATCTTGTTCTACCATCCTTAACAAATCAGGAGATAGGCTACAACCTCTATCATCTTTAAGGTCCTGAGATCCCTCTAAACACATATCTTGATCAAAAAGAGATTCAGAGTCGGTGATAGCGTCGCTCACGTCATTAATATCTGGAGACCTGTTGTAGGTACGAAGGCGGATTCCAAAGAATAAATGATTCTAAGGATGATTATTTGTACGGTATGATCATGAATGAAGAATAAAAGAATATTTGAGATGAAACCCAAAAGAACGAAAGAATCTAAAAATAATTGTCTGTATAGAATAAAAGAGTATTTACTCAAAATGATAACAAAGATGCATTTTATTGAAATAAGGACTTTGGACACAAGCCTATTTCACAAAAGGATTCTTATTGCTTCTAGGCTTAAAGCAACAAGTGTAACATCCCCTAACCCCAAACCGTTACCGGAACGAGGTTATGAGGCATTACCGGACGTATCAGACAACTTACGAATAATTTACAATTAATATAACTTTCATAGTATAATATAATAATTAAGTCCCTATCTTGAACTCTTGAAGTTCAAACATGTATTAAAAGTAGAACGGGACTTGTTCGAGTATCCCAAATTTATTATTTTTTTTTTATAAAAATTTGTGACATTTCTCGCTATTTTTACCTAAACCTCCTGCAAATTTCAAACCAAAACAACCAACACCAATATTTCACATTCATATACTAATATTTATATTATTAATAAAATTTTAATTTAATAACTATCATAGCATCATTCAAATTGATTAAAAACTTCATTCATTTAACAACTTAATGTTCATGTATCAAAATATCATGTACTTTCCTTATCATTTCATTTAACCATCTAAATTTTATCATTCATCCTTCACTACCCAAAGTAATATACATATTCAAGTGACTAAATAACACCTATGTACATGCCACCTTTACCCAAAAGAAAAATATACATCACCAAGTTTGTGTTGGAGTCGGGATTGTTCGGATCTTGAGCCGGGACACTTGACTTCTACTAACTGCGCACACTAAAAACAAGCATCACGAGTATGGATATACTCAAAGTGGTATTACTATAAACCAAGACTATTTAACATTAATAAATTACAAACATCAACCATAATTTTATAATTATTTAAACTACTTTTATATAAAATTATTTTACTTCATAAATCTTAAATTCATAATTTATTTTTCTCATACTAACTCAATTCATAATTTAGTTCATACATTATTTCTCGTACTTTTCAATAGTACTAAAACAAATAATCTCATTTTCAAAATTTCATTTCAATTATTTACCCTATTCACAAAGCTCGGACTATGACAGATACACGGATTTCCACCCAAACACACCAGAATATCTAACCCAAACACACCAGAATATCCAACCCAAACACACCAGAATATCCAACCCAAACACACCCGGAATATTGTAAATCCTCCATAACACACCGATATAATATATCCTCCCAACACACCAATAAGGCATTAAATGCCTATTCGGATAAACCGAAGTATATAATAACAGAAACATCTTCTCGGCGGAACTACAATCTCTTCATCATATCACAAATCCAATGGCATGCCATTTGTATCGAATCTAGTCCGACGAGTTAATAGGGTATTATTTTACTTTTTTCTAATTTCAATTTCACATACTTACCTCAAGTCTTATTTACCATACATAACAATTAAAATTTCAGCAATCAAGAATAATTAAAAATTCGAATTATAGTAATACACACCGTAATTCTCCCGTTTTAGTCCTCGATGACTTTCTCCTTTCCTTTCGATGCTGATGCTTCAGGTTCTTTGTTGGCTACGAAAATAATAATTTATAATCATCAATACAACATGATTCAATTTAATTCATGAGCCTAAACATGTAAATTTAACCATTTTTAATGTATATATATAATTTCACCATTAAGCTGTCTACTTAAGTTATTGTTACTAAATTATTTATATCTTGAGCTACGAAACTCCAAATTAATATCCGTAAATTTTCCATAAAACTAGACTCATATATCTTATAACCATAAAATTTCCAGAATTTTTGGTCTATCCATTTAGTACAGTTTATTCACTAAATACTCCGCTGTTATTTCATTTGACAGTTCTGACCTCTCTCTACTAAAAATAAATTATCTCATTGTACAGGACTCGAATAAGGTTCTTGTTTATTTATTTTGAAACTAGATTCATTAAGGAGTTCACATATATAAATTACACTCCATAATAATTTTTGTACAATTTTTAATGATTTTCCAAAGTTAAAACAGAGTGTCTCGAAATCACCCTGAACCAGTCTTACAAAATTTCAAATATCTCTTGATTCATAAATTCATTGCTTACATTGTTTCCACTATAAGAAACTAGACCCAATAAGATTTAATTTCATATCTTATTCATCCTCTAATTCAATTCCTACAATTTTTAGTGAATTTTCAATCAGACCATTGCTACTTCCCAAAACTGTTTTGATGTAAAATGTTAATAACCAAATTTATAACACCAATTCACACCTTATTCCTATTCAAATTTCATTTAAACTCAAATTTAACTATTAAATTTTCAACATATTTTCTTAATTCCGAATTTTCCTCAATTTAGTCCCTAAAACACAAAACTTATGGCTTACTTTGCAATTCAATCCTTATTTCATTTCTAACTTGAATTCCTATCAATTTAACCCCTAATTCATCCTTTTATTCAACATGAACAATATTTAGAAATCTAATAACTTTAAAAATATCAACTTAATTTCATCAAAACTTTGTTCTAAAGCTTTTAAAACATCAAAATTAAGTAAAAAGGGCTAAATTGACTTACCTATTAAACTTCCAAGCTTTAAAATCCCTATTTCCCTATTTTCTTTCTTTCCTTTCTTTTTCTCCTTCTTTCTCCCCTGTTTCGTTTCTTCTCTGTTTCTTTTGTTATGTTTCTTTAATTCTTTTATGTTATATTTTATATTTAATTAATTTAATAAATATCTATTTTAATAACAAATACTAATATTACAATTGGATACATATTAAATTTTACATTTGTACCAATAATTTTATTACAATTGTCATTATTTAATTTGTTTCTTAAACAAAAAATCTCATAATTTAATAATTTAATTATTTAATTAACAAATATCTTTTTACTTAAATTATAAGTAATTTAGTATTTAAATTACAAATGTACCAATACAATTCTTACACATGTATATTTTATTACCATACAATTGTCTTCTATTTAATTTATTTATAATATATTATCAATTAAGTAATCATAATAATTTAATATAAAACTATAATAATAATCATTATAATATATATATATATAATTTAATATATAAAACCTAAATAAAATCTTTGATTTTATTTCAATATGTCACTCAATTTATGTAAATGGCTTAATTGCCATTTTGATCCTTTTATTTTCTATTACTTTAGAATTAAACTTTTACCCTTTTTCAATTTAGTTCTTTTGCTAATTATTCTAAATTAAGCTAATTTCACCTAATTAAATCCTAATTAGACACACTACTAGGCTCATAAATATTTTTAATAATTACTTTCTAACTTATTTCACTAAGACGGAGGCCCTATAACTCACTTTTCCGGTGCTCGTGAATTTCAGGTCATTACAACAAGTGTGTTTTTAATATTACTCTAAATTGGCTCTAAGAAATACAGGGATCTCTTACACAGTCCCATTGTTCAAAACACTTCCCGACTCATTAGGGCGAATGCTTGATCAATTCTATTTTCCAATTCCTTCTTTGGATATGGCATTCATGTTCAGATTTCCCTGTCCTTCTTATTGTATCTTTGACATCTTCAAGGAATTTCAACTCTTTTAATTAATGTGATGCATGTAATGCGATGTAATGCAATGCAATGTGATGCAAATGCATGAATGCAAAAAGAAATAGAGGCGTTGATTCTGGATTCAATTCCATTAGAATAACTTTTCTAGAAAATAAATTTCTTTACATAAAACGGATTATATATGCGGCCTCGTCCTCATATTCTAAGTAAAGACACCGATCCTTTTCTTCATATCCGGATGTCAAGATCAAATCTCGCGAACTCTTCAATGGGGGTGCCTCCTCTATATCATTTTTGCTTGATCCGGGTCGCAACTCATTGCCCACTTATCCCGCGATACTCGTTAGCTCCTTTAAGAAAGTCAAGACGTGACAGCTCTAGAATAATCTTTGTCGACTTAAATCCTCAGGCAATGAAGCAAAGTCGCATATGGACTATCAGCCTTCTCTTATTGTTTATTCAGACCCTATTCAGATGGTCGTATTATATTCCACTTTATCAAGAAATCCATTTTCTTATGACAAGATTTTCTATTTAGCAATCGAATGTGATTCAACACCTCCTTTCTATAATGAAAATGCAATGCAATCAAAACAAAAGAAAATATGTTAGCACAGGAGAAATAAACAAAATAGAGTACCTATCTAGGTGACTACTAGGGTTTGGCGTGGCTCTACCTAAGGTGGGCTCCTAGGTCTCTCTATATGTGGTTCGGTTCTAAGGAAAGGTACCTGAACCAGCAGATTCCTCGATCTTCACCTATTATAGGCTCATACAGACCGAGTTCAGTTCAGGGGAATACATTTCCCTATGGCTGCACGAAGATGAAAATCTCACGAAGACATAGGTACAGATGTATCTCGAAAGCGATCCACTATCCTGCACGGAGGTGAAGACCTTACGAAGGAATAGTTTCTCACTCCCACTTAAAAAGGGTGTAACCACGCGGTCATGCAATGCAATGTACAGGTATATACAAAAAAGCTCGAAGTAGATAAAGAAAATATGAATACAATGATGAAGATCGTAACATAAAACGGATGCAATGAAAGGATCATATATTAAAACCAAATTTTCAATTTTCGACAAAAAGACAAAAGTTAATCAACTTGTGGCTTGACTCTCTTATTTGGGTCCCCAGCGGAGTCGCCAAGCTGTCGAAACTATTTTTTTAAAAACGGGGTCAACTTGGATTTTAAAAATGAAAACGAAAAACGGGAGTCGCCACCAATCTTTTTTAATGAGGTGTGATCGGGTCACCTCATAAAAGCGGTGGTTTTTAATAAATGATTTGATTTATTTAAACAACGATTTTAGTCCGCAAGATTCAAAAAAATAGGTTCGGGAGTCGGTTACGTACGATGAAGGATTAGCACCCTCGTAACGCCCAAAAATTGGTACCTAGTTGATTAATTAGTGTCTTAATGTAGAAAATTGAAAACTTGAAAAACTTTGAAATATGATCCCTCTTTTTGTAAAAAAAACATTCGAACGTTAAAAATCTTTTCGTCTCGAAGCAATAAAATGTTATATCCAGTAAGTTGGGTCACGACATCTCAAACTTTTGAGAGTGAGCTTGCC
Source organism: Gossypium anomalum (assembly GCA_025698475.1). Classification (NCBI taxonomy): domain Eukaryota; kingdom Viridiplantae; phylum Streptophyta; class Magnoliopsida; order Malvales; family Malvaceae; genus Gossypium; species Gossypium anomalum. Next base: position 79,719,951 of record CM046968.1, read on the forward strand.
TTTTACTTAAAAATCCATGTATTTTAGCCCCTTTATAAAAGGGTATTCGATTATTTAGAGTAAACGAGAAAAATCGAAACCCAGTAAGTTAGGGCACGATATCTTGAACTTTCAAATACCGAATATTGCCTTTGTTTGTAAAAACCTCATCTCGAGGTGACGAGATGTCATATCCAGTAAGTTAGGACACAACACCTTGTGTTTTCGAGAATAAGTATTTTATTTAAAGTTCGTGTTGCAATTTAAAAGGAATATGACGTTGTTTTTGTTAAACGAGAAAAATCGAAACCCAGTAAGTTAGAACACAATTTTCTCGAATTTCTAAATAAAAAGCTTGCTTTATTTTATAAAACACAATTGTATGTGTCGAGTAAAAGACTAATGTAATCATAATTTTATGGTGAAATGAGAAAACAAATTGCAGTATTGATATGCGTAATAAAATAATAATAACAAAGATGATGATATAAACACAATAATAATAACGAATAACATAAACTTGCAGGTATATCGAGACATATATGAATAAACGAATAAATATATAATAAGATAATGATAATGAGAACAAAACAAAATAAAAATGAAATAAATACAATGATAAATGAAATAACAAAGAAAATTCTAGTGAAAACTTAATTTTAAATTGGGGATAAGCAAATAAACATATGAATAAAGAAACGGTGAGTGAAATTGTTTTTTTTTTTAATAATAATAATAATAATAATGATAATAATAAATGATACAAATAAATATTATATAAAATGTGTAAACAAATTTGTAATTTAAGTAAAAAATGATAAAATAACAATAATGATATAAATATAAATAAGTATTATATATATGAAACAAAATAATGATACAAAATAATAAAGAATTTAAAGTTTGAAATTACATAAAAGTATAAACGAATAAAGAATAAAATGATAAAATAGAATCAATGTATTATATAAAAAAATACGTAAATGTATAAAAAAAACTATAATAATAGTAGTAGTAGTTATAATAAAAGCAATAATAATACTAAATATAACAATAGTAATATTAATAATAAAAATAAAAATAAAAACAATGATAATAATGAATACTAGTAATAATAATAATAATAATGAAAATAAGAGTAATAATACTAATACATTAAATTACAATAATAAAGTAATAATAGTGATAATAATAATAGTAATAATTATTATAATTATAGTAATAATAATATATTAAATATGTTAATTTAATATATAATATTGAAAATAACAAAAAAAGGAGTAAATTAAACTTAAAATGAAAGTTCGGGGCCAATTTGCAAATAAATAAAGAAGAAAAAGACCAAATCAAACACGCTAACAATAAGGAGGGACCAAACCGGGAAATAAACCCTCCCTCTAAAACGCGCAGCATCGGGCAGGACTCGATTGAAATCCAAGCGCAAGTTCGGGGCAAAATTGAAAACAAAAAATACTTGATTGCAAAGTAATAAAAAAGCGGAAGGGCTAAAAGCGCAATTAGCCCTTCCCGTAAAACGCGCAGCGGATCCTAGTAGGAGCGGTCGGATCAGTCGAAGTGTGGTGGCAAACGACGTCATTTTGGTGGCCTATATAAATCAATTTTTTAAAAAAAAATTCATTTTTTCTTTGTTTTAAAAAAATAATTCTTCTTTCTCCTTTTTTTCTCTCTGCTGAGGCCCTAGCTCTCGTGAGGGTTCGACCGATCGCCGTCGTCATCATCCGCGCGCCGCCTCATCATGCATTGCTGTGGTATCTGTGGTCGGAGGTAAAAAATTCCTCTCTTTTTTTGCGTTTTGAAATGTTTGTTTTTCCCTTCTTTATATTATGTATTTATGCATATATAAATATGAAAGGAGTAGATTCGAAAATAAAACAAAAACGAAAATAGAAAATTCACCTTAGGCCTTTGATTTCGACTTTTGGTCTTTGGGTTCTTTGATTTGGGGTTATTCTCGTGGTTTTTTCGTTGCTAGAGTCATTGTTTTAATCTTATTTTTAAGAAAAGTCGAGTGCTTTTTATTTATTAAATTACCGAATCTACAAAACATTCTTGACTTGATTTTTAAAGCCATTTTACATGCTTCTTTTTTTATTATTATTTTCTATCTCTTCTTCATTAAATCTTGCAGGTGGTGGAGCAAGTGGAGGAGCAGGTGGTGGCAGAGGTGCTGACGTCGGCGGCATGGCAGAGACAGTGGCTAGGGTAGGTTGCGGCGCCACTTGTGTTAGGGGGGCTAGAGTTTTTTTTTTTTGTTAAGGTTTGGGCTGTATTGGGCTAGGGTAGTTGGGTCTAAAATTTGGGCTTTGGTTTTGGGCTTGTTGGTTTAGTTTATTTCTGTTTATGGGCCCCGAGCTAAATTAGGCTTGTGCACGATTCATTAATTTACTAATGAAATTAATTCAACCGCAGTGATCATTAAAATTTTTTTGAAATTCTAATTATAGTTCAAAAATTAATATTTAACCAAATTTATTACTTCACCCAAGTGATTAATAATAAATATTATATGTATTGTATATAAGAAGCATAAATTCAAAATATATTTGGTAGTGGGTAAAAATATAAAATATTAAAACTTTAAATAAAATGTAAAATAGGTAAGAATTAACAAAAATAAAACTTAAAAACCCTAACACTATCATTTTAGTTGGGTTAAATAAAAATTTATTAAATTAATCAAATTTAATTTAGTTTAGTTCAATTTTAATTATTTTTGCAAAAAAAAAAATTATTCAAATGGTAGTTTGGTTGAGTTATTTATTTGAACACCCTACTAACTAATGGCATTAAATAAAGGAATCAAATTATACCAATAAATAAGGGGTGTTCAAACTTCGGTTAAAATTAAATTAACTGACCGAATCGATCTAATTCAGTTAATCGGCCGATTAACCGATCTAGTTCGATTGGAGGTCCGTTAAAGTTTTTTAGAATTTCGATTAATGGTTAATTCAGTTCAAAATCAGGTAATTAATCAAATATACTGAACTTAATAAGTAATATTATATATTATAAATTATATATTATATATATTAGGCTATTACTAGTTCTGTTAATTATATCAAATGAACATTATCAATTTTTTTTATATATTTTGTACTTGTTTTAACCAAAAAAATAAATAAAACATATAAATTTCGATTAATTCGGTTAACTGACCGAATTAACCAAAATATTTCGATTAGATTAATTTTTCTTAAAAAAATTGGTTTGGTTAACAGTTAAAGGATTAAAAAATTCGATTAATTCAGTTAATACTGGTTCGGTTCGATTAACCGTCTGAACACTCCTACCAACAAGTGCAATAGTAAAGCACATTACACTCTCAAGTGAAAGACTTAGATTTTAACCTTGTATGCAACATTGTTAGAAAGGCAACTATGAACCTTAAAAAGATTAATTTTTGTGGACCGTAAAATAGGATACCTTAGTGTAATAAGTTGATGTATATTAGATTTTGTCATACTCAAAATAAAAATACGATTATATAAACATTCATTCTTGATTTTTAAAAAACAAATAATTTTTAAATAATTTATTCAATTGAGTTAATGTGAAATTTGACTTATGATATTCACTCAATCAGTTGTAAATAGATAGACAACTATTCTTTAAACATAGTAATTGCTTGTTGGAGCTTCAAGTTTCAATTACAGGCCAGAACGAAGGTTTTGTTGGGATATAGAAATGGTAATATCTGAATTCTGAACTGTGTATAAATTTTAAATCAATTTACTTTAATTGGAATATTTTTTAGACAATAAACGTGGAATGATTATAATAATTATTTTTTGTTTTATTTCATTTATTATATTAAATTGTTATATTATCTTTATATATTATAAAAGAGTAAAGCATACAAAAGAAAAGGTTAAAACCTTAAATCACTATGTTACATCAATTCAATGGTTTTTAATTTTTAGTTTATGGTTTCTAACTCAAAAAAAATAATTAGAGAAATTAATTGCGTGAAAGAATTTACTTTCCAACGCAAATCCATTATTTTACTTGGAAGTTTTGTTACAAGTAATCACGATTATGTATTAATTGACTTCAAAGGATTGATAATATTAAAAGTAACTAATAAAAATTCAATACCAGTGGTTTTGACTTTTAAGATTACATATTTATACTATAGAAGAAATTAGGTTTGTGTACCAAAAGTTGTCATACTCTGACTTTTAATTATAAGCTAGTAATATTATTTTAAAAATGAATTATTAGCTTAATGGTTAAGGGAAAATAAGAAGATAGTATGATTGATTTAGAGACCCGAGTTTGAATCTCTTCCAGCAAATAAATTAAATTTGCTATTTTTGCTCACTCCCCTAATTTTGTGCCGCCCAACCTATCTAAACCCTAGCTATATATGTTATTTCTTTCATTGTTTTTCAACTTTCCTCCATTCTCCCTCTGCTCTTGTTGTCCATCTCATATTCAAATCCCATTCTTCTAATTTTTAATTTTTTTTTCTTCTTTCTTCCTCCTGTGTCATCCCAAACACAGTGAAATTCACCATTTTTGTGCAGTCTCTTTGTCTATTATTTTGCTGCCATTTTTCCTGCCACATTACTGTCATTTTTAATCCCTAAATCAGCCTCCCTTTGTTGACCATTGTCGCCTCCTCTCCTCCACTTGTGGTGGTACCAGTTAGTTTCCATTTTCCTTCTCTTTTCTTTTAATTTTCTTGCCGATTTTTCTGTTGTTTTTACAGCCACTTTACTGTTGTTTCCAACCCTAAAAATAGTCCTCTTTGCTGCCCAAAGATCTCTCTTTGTGCCACTCAAGTCAGCCCCCTTTTCTGCCACCATTTGTGGTGTTGCCACCCTTGGAACACCATTGGTTTAGACTATTGTTTTCTCTTCATTTGTTGCCCCTCACAGTAGTGTGTTCTTTGATTTTTCTCTGTTTAAAACAACCCTTAACATTCCAAATCAATAGGGTATCCAAACACGTTCATCTGCCATCTCAAATCTGGTTATCGGGGTAGTGCAACTGCGGATCTATGCGAGATCTTGTGTCATTTGATTTCATTAATGGTTATTGTTTTGGCCGAATGCTCAAGGCCTTATATTGACTCTTACTTACTGATTTTTGTATGTTATTTCCAACTTAGGAACTGATTTTAATGTCCCGGATCAACAGAGAAAGTTGATTTTCATTTGCACCATCATTTCGCATCAAATCAGTGTAAGTTAGCTTGTCAAATTGGATCTAAGAAAATCGTTAATGTAGCACTGATTTGGTTGAACCCTTAAGAGGTGTTACAAGGCTGGTTTTAACCATATTTTAACGTGTTAAGTGTTGTACTTTGGATTTAGGCACATTTAAAGCTTAAGTGTGGACTTTACGGATTAGTGTTGTAGACTTGCGAATTAAGGTGTGGATTTTTCCCTTTGCTAAATTAGTTTAAAAACCTTATAATATGTGTTTAAATGGTAAATTTGATTGCTAGTTTTGGCATGGCCGAAAGATATAAGTGCTAGTAGATGAGGTGTCGAGCGAGGTACGTATTTAAATAGATAGTCTGATTGTTAAAGTCCCTATTGGGACCGAATGAATTGTGTATGAGTTGTATGTGATGTATGACTTTGTGTTGTAACCGGTGGACGGTATGTTGGTATATCAAGTCTCTGATTGCTAAGTCCTGATGAAAATGTATATATTGTATGCATGTATAGCATGCTAAATTTTGAAACATTGATTGATATGCATGAAATATATCATGAATGACATTGAGCTTGTTTGTATTTAAATTACATACCATATGTGAAAATGACCATATGGAAAGCATGTATGCCCACTGTTACTGTAAAATGAACAACATGCAAGGCATACACCGATTATATTTACTAAAATGCATGTTAAGCATGTTGTAATACCGAAATCATAATGATAAACATGATATGCTTATTGATTGTATGACATATTGCATCTGCATGGGGTAGGTACTTGTGGTTGACAGAGGAGTTCTGTGGACTATTAATGACAATTAAAGTCCGCATATTGAGTTAGTAGACTACACTTGGAGTACCGAGGAGATTGGGCGATTTATTACTAACAGCTTGTCTTCACCATTATTGGTAGTTTACCTACATTACTGATATTGGTGGCTTGTCCATATTACTAGCAGTTTGTCTATACTGTTATTGGCAGTTTAATTGTATTACTGATATTGGTGGTTTATCCACATCGAGCTTTGGCTCGTACTGTTTGGAGTTCGATAAACGGGTTTTGTGAAACTCGTGGTGTGTAGCGGATGGATGGGTAGGAAACCTTTTGCATTGTATCATACACATGACATGCTCATTCACTGATTGGTTATGCCATGTTCGATACTAAAATGATGTTGATTGTTAACTGTTATAATTGATTGCATGACGGTTTATTGTTGACCACACTGAGCTTTCATAAGCTCACCTCAATAATTTTAAACTTTTCAGGTAACCTTCTTAACTAGGATTAGGCCCGGCATTTGGAGCATCAACTCGGACATCGAACATTTTTTTAAGTTTATTATTTAATTGGAGTTTTCCTTTGGTTTTGGACTGTAATCATTTTTATTTGGTCTATAGTTTGGTGATTTTGTATTTGGGGATTTATGTAACATCCCAAAGTAGGGCCTAGAAGATTGAGCCTAGTGAACTGTGACCGTTAGTAAGCTTGGCGAGTTGGTAGTCGCTAGTAGGTTTGGCGAGCCGGTGTACACCAGTAGGTTTGGCAAGCTGATGTACAATAAAAGGTCAGGCGAGTTGGTGTTCGCCAGTGGATTTGGCGAACTATGACTACCAGAGAGCTTGGCTAAGTGGGGATCGCCAGTGGGCTTGGTGAACTGTGATAATTATTTTGTCCCACGAGTCAAAAAGTAGGGGTAATCAAAGGGTAATTATACCAAAATTAAAATTCAACTTACTTTTCTTTTCACAACACCATCCATGCATGTAACTATTTCTTACTTCTACTGTGACTAGGGTATCTTAAGTACACCAAAACACTAAGTGCCTATAAATTAAGCCCTTTCCATAAGAAATCTCATATTCTGTTAAACAACAAAGCTTTATCAAATCCTTCATTGATTACTTTGTTATCAAGTTTTAAAAACCCAGAACTTAGCTCTTAGGATCCAAGGTAAGATTTTGTTCCTCTATTGTGTTGATGTTTAAGAAGAGTTTACAACGAAGGAAATTAGGTTTGCCAAAAGACCAACATATGCGAACCTAGGTTAACTTGTGTTTATGTATAAGTTTTAATATGCTATGTGTTTTAGTGACTTTTGCATGTTTGTGAAATGACGAACTTGATAGAACAATCTACAAGCAAAAACAAGGAAAAAGCAAAGCTTGTCTAAAGTTTTCAGCAAATTGGTGAGTGTTCAAGGATCGCCGCATGTATGTACAAACCATAATGTTATTTAGTAGCTTAAGGTTTTAACCTAAGTTCTGAGAGTACGCCTTCTCTAAAAACTCTATTTTTGTGTTTAAATATGTGTTATATGAACAGTGATATGCAAGCTCTTTATTGTGAGCTCAAAATGAACTAGTGCTCTACGAGCTCGTCATAATTAGAGAGCTCTATGTTGTAAGAAATTATTTTGACAATAAACTTTTGAATTGTTGAATATAATGACATGCTATAGGATTGTGAGTACTCACTTTTATATTTTGTGTTTTGGGCGAGAGACCTTAGGACAGATTAGAGAGATAATGGAGTGTCAAGCTAAGCTCCATTTAATGGGACCTGTTGGTGTGTTAAAGAGTGCTTAGCTTTATGCTACATTTATGGGACATGTTAAGACTTATTGAGTCATTTTGAGGAGTTATAAGGAGATTCACTTATTTAACAGTAAAGAATAGGGGTGTGTAAATTTTGGGTAAAACCGAAAAAATTCGGTTAACCTACCGAATAACCAAATTCGGTAGGTTAACCGAATTTTTTCGGTCAGGGAACGGTTAATAATTTTTTGAGTTTTCGGTTAACGGTTAATTCAGTTAGAAACCGGTCGGTTAATCGAATTTTTTCGGTTTAACTGAAAAAATTAATAAATAAAATTATAATGTATAAATAGCTCACTATTCACTCAAACCAATTCAACATAAACCCAAATACTCAATCTAATATATATTAACTCAAGCATTCAACCTAACCCAATTACCTAACTCAATCATAAAAATTACAAATAATTTAATAAATAAAAATAAGAATCTAAAACTAAAACTAAAAATAAAAATAAAAATAAAAAACATATAATTTTATACAAATAATTCGGTTAATTAGGTTATTTTTATACTTATTTTAACCAAAAATAAAAATACATATAATTTTCGGTTAACCGATTGAATTAATCGAAAAAATTTCGATTCGGTTAACGATTAACAATTTTGAAGGGTCGATTAATTCGGTTAATATTATTTCGGCCGGTTAACCGATTGAACACCCCTAGTAAAGAACATATGAATAAGTCTATATTTTTCGAAATATCATGTTTTACAATTTAAAGTTGTCTGGCAGTAAATATTGGTGAACTAGGTTTCGCGTAAGTATGGCGAACCTAGTTCGCAATTTCTATGACATTGCCAAGTTTATGTCTAACTTATATTTTGTGTGTGCTTTGTGGTTATTCTTTTATATTCACTGGGTTCACAAGAACTCACACACTATTTTCTATTCACTGAAGATAGCTAGATCGCAAAGTGAGCAGTGACGAGGCGAGTGATCCAGGCAAAGTATACATGCTATAAAGGTCGTATAATCAAACTTTGGATTAAAGGCAATGTGGGAATTTTGCTTGGGCTTAAAGATATAATTCTATTAACTTTTCCGATTGTTTTAGGACTTAGTTATTTTTATGATTTCTTATGTTTTTCCTTATGTTTTTAATTGCGAACTAATAATGTTTTATAAACACGTTTGAATTTTAACTATATAAATATAGTCCAAATTTGATTGATGTTTTCTTAATTTTACAAGTTCACTCTTAAGTAATTTATAACATGGTGTTGGCAATAAGCAATGACATGAAGTATTCAAAACTTACAAAACTTTGTAGAGTTTGCCAAAATTGCTACGAAGTAATAAGGTTGCGAACTGAACTAACTGTGAACCCCAATGATTAGTGAATTGCTATTCGCTAACCTTTTGATATGTGTTAAAAAAGAAACCCTGCGAACTGTGTTCACAGTATTCAAACAAAAAGGGGTAGTTTGCGAGACTTACCTCGTTTAAAGAAACTTACCCATGAAAGTCTTGGACTGTGTGAGCTATGCAACGGAGTGAACCCCTATGTCAGATAGATGAACATCTATGTTCTGTGTGGTACATTGCTTTGCAAAACTTAGGGTTCACATGATCTTTATTTCTTTCTTTCGTCAAATATTTATGACTTCATGAAAAAAGTAAGTTAAGTTATTGCGAGCGAAGTAAAGTTCGCATGTTATTTCCACTGCATAACATGGAGCAAGCAAAGTGAGTTCGTGAGCTTATGCTTTCTTAAAATCTATACATATTTTATGATCTAACTTGTGGTGAGTTGGAGGTTAGGTTAGGTGTTAATGAAGAGTCACTTAGGTAGCTACTATGGCGTTCCATAACTAGGGTTTGATGACTGAACCATGTATGGGGTGTTACAATTTATGCATGCATGGACTTCTGAAACTTAATAACCGATAATTACATGTTATCTAGCTTAAGAAAAATCGACATAGTTCATAATTTTCGCTGCATTACAAAGATTTGGATTTTGAATAACAAAACGTCAACTCAGTTGGTTTTTTTAAACTTCGCAAATGATGTTTGAAGGACAAAAATACCCAAAGTTTTCTAAAATATCACTATCGACAATAAAATGAATCCTAAGTACAGTTCGTTTAATAAACAGATGTTTTAATCTAACTTGATACAACGACAACAATGGTTTTTCCTAAAATTAGTCAGATTAGGGTTTTTAAAAGACTAGCGGGTTTACTTGGCCATTTCAGTGGTTAATGTAGCCTTCATGATTTGGTCATAAAGTCTAGGTTGAGTTAGGGAGGTTACAGCAATGGAGCGAGTGATCCAGCGTAACATGCCAACTGTAGAGCTGTAACACCCGTATACCTGGTTCGACCCAAGGAACCTGATATAGGAATATTACGTTTGGTGCCAAAGTGATTTTGGCTAATCACTAATATATTTGAACATTAAAAAAATAAAGTTTTGTAACTTATATTTTAGTTCTTACTACTTGGAACACACTTGATCTTCCAAAATACATGCCATTCTATTCAAAATTTTAAAACATACCCTCTTGGTTCTTGGAGATGTGATGAGATAAATGCTCACAACCTCAACTACAACTCTTCAAAACCACTGTACCTACGCATTAAACATAAACGCATTAAGTCGGTGAAGACTTAGTAAGTACCCATGATATTCAAATTCTATTAAATTTCTTAACTCCCAATATCTCGTTTCTTTGTTTATTTATCATATTTGTTTGTAACTTTTTACTTATTTCACAATTTAATCCTTAAGTCCTCAAATCAACCCATAAAAATTACTACTCTTTTTAATACATGTATCATGTTTCACCGTTTAGTATAAATTTTCATAATTCCATCAGTAATTCATTCACAATTTATTTTTACTTATTTAACTTACTAGTCATTGTCTTTCTTATACTTCCTCAAATACATTCAATTTACTTATGTCTTCATTTTACTGATTCAAGATTTTGAACATTAATTGGAGATAAGCCTTTACCTTGTAACGAAAATTATTTACCTTTTTAGCAAAGGCCCAGTAGACTAAACAAAATACTTAGGATATACGGAACTGATACAGAGGTGTATTATTATGCACTATTAAATAGACAGCACTAAAGTGCTATACAGAGAGCACAAATGTGCTAAATGGAGAGCACTAATGTGCTAATAATCGGAGAGTGCGCTAGGGTCCCTTTATGGCATGCCACTAATATCCTAGTAGTTCTAATCTCGTCTACTTGGGCAAATTATATCATGCACACATATCACTTTTACACTTTTTGCATAATGTTTTTACATACTTTATAATTTAATCATTGTACCAATAATCCATATACTTATATCTTCACTATCTTTAATACATGTAATATATTTCTAAATTCATTATTCATCCATAATTCACTAATAATCCTTATCATGAATTTCACATGTCACTTTTATATATTTTGTAATTTAGTCATTAGCACAATATTCCGTGTAGCAATATATTTTACTTTTAATAACACATATAATTTAATTAAATACTTATTAATACTCCAAAATTCACTACAACATCATTTTTTTTTCATTCTAAGTGTTATGCACTTCACTTTTCTATTTCTAATATAATTTTTTCCAAATTTACGATTTAACTCTTAATTTCCACAACTTAGGAAATAATTGTAGTATGGATTACAAAATTCATATACTCTTTTATTTTTCACTATGTGCTTCATTATCTATATTTTCTTGTAAACTTTTATAACTTTCCAATTTAATCACCTTTTTTCAAAAAAGTTTTGTATTCATTATTAAACAATTTTTCTTTCACAACTCACTTAATTCACATAATTAATTCCACTTTCTCGTTTTCCACATCAAATTTCTATGTATTTCACTTGTATTATTTCCACCACATGTATTTCTCAAGTCTTTCAATTTAGTCGTTATCATTTTCCCATGATTTCACTTATCTAATACTTTGTATATTTTTCACTAACATATAACCCAACTATTATACTTTTATTATAATTTCCTACTTCACATAGTAAATTATTTCACACTATTTTTATTTACTTAATTACCACTTAGTTTACAAAGATCACATTTTAATTCTTAAATAATAAGGAAGTTCATGAGTACTTACCTCTTTTCTATCAAAATCTCTTGTTTTGCTCCTCTTACCACTTGATTCACTTACTCAACTTCTCTCTTCATCAACATGTCAAAAACACAATAATTTCCTTATGAGAAATCTTTATTTTAACACCATTTTTATGCTTTTCTATTACTAATAAACTTAAAAATAACATAAAACTTTAACATCCATACCTTATTCTCTTGAAACCAAACTTTAACTTGACTTTCTCTCTCCTCCAACTTCTATTCTCTTGAATCTAACTTGACATTCTAGGTCCTCATAGTCTCCTTATTATTTTTCTCTCTTGGTGGTTATGGAAATTCTTTTGATTTCAAAGTGAAAATGATGGATTTTTGGTGAAAGGACCAAATTGTAAAGAAAAAAATTTCTTTCTTTCTTTTTTTCTTCTCACGTTGGGACCATGGAAAGATGAAGAGAATTTTTCATCTGTCTTCATTATATACTAAGTAAAACTTAATAAAATATAAATAAATATCAAATCAAAATATTAATAAACTAATATTTATTTAATTAATCTAAAATATCACCAACATCATCATTACTCTTCAAAATATCTTTCTTGCTAAATGACCATTTTGCCCCTCATGATCTTTCAAAATTCCACCATTGAATCATCACTCATTTTAGTAAAATTACGATTTAACCCCTCATACTTTTTTTTCACTCGTTCAATTTGGTCATAATTCATCCATTTTCCTTAGATTCTAGATCCTTCCACCTTTAAAATATTTGCACTATTGGTCTTTCAAATTTTTCATATTTATATTTCAATCCCTCAAATTTTGAGTATTTACTCGGGTCACAAAAATTTTCTCACTTTTGCAATTTAGTCTTTTCTTGAATTAATACATCATAATATACTTTCTAAATAGATTTTGTTGACATAACTCAAACTGTCCCCTTTTGTCACTTTATTTCATCATTTTACTGTATCAAATATAATGTAATATCCCGAATTAGGGTCTAATCAGAATAGTAGTTTCGGGACCACAAATCCGATATTGTGTGAAAATTTTGTGAAGAAATTCTATGCATAAAGTGCTTAATTTGAAATTAGGGACTAAATTGAATAATATAGTAATTTAATATTTATGAGTCAAGTAAGAAATTAGAAGAATTTGTGAATTGGTGAATTTGGTGAATTAAAAGAATTAAATAGGTAAATCGGGTTGAAAAGGAGGTATCGAGACCTAAAATTTGAAAATAGAGCCATAAATATTTTTAGAAATATTTATTGAGTGTCATTAAGTTAGTAGTAAAGTTTGGGTGAGAAATTTTAACGTTTGGATAGTCAATTAAAGAAAAGGACTAAATTGTAACAAATGCAAAATTTGCTAGAATGATTAAATAGCTCAAGTGTTAAAAGAAAAAGGATTTAAAGCGCAATTAAGCCTAAAAGTGAATAGGTTGGACGGCCAGGGCAAGAAAATCAGCAGAAAAATAAGGGAAATAAGGACAAAATTAGAAATTTTACAATTTTAACATATAAAATAAAGACAAATTTGAAAAATCTAGAGAACTCTTCATATTTTCTCAGCCAAGACACCATAAGAGGTCTGGAGAAAGCTGGTTTTTCATATTTTTACATCATGTGAGTTTAATTCTTGCTTTTTCTTGATAATTTTTATGTTTTTATGACTTTTACAATTAGGTCCACTTATAGAATTCATTAGTTTTTGATTTGGTGGGTGAAATTGGAAGTTACCCTGGCTGAGTAAGGGAATTTTATGATGAATAATGAAGGAATATGATGGTTTGATGTGTGTTTAACAACTTTTATCTAGTAGTTTTATGTGAAAACACCTAAAAAGGGACTTAATTGTAAAAAAAGGTAAAATTGATGGTAAAAATCTGATTTTTGGTGTGAAAATGGGCTGTTATGGACACTAGGAAATTCGTCTTTGTCTAGATGTCATGGAAAATACATGTAACTCATTGTATAAACTTAAGGACTCAATTCTAAATAATTGAAAAGCTAGGGTAAAATGGTAATATTTATCCAAGCCCGTATTAGGGGCTATTTTGATGAATGTGTATATTGAATAAATTAATTTGGCATTTTAGATCAAGAGAAACGAGCTTCAAGTTGTGATTGAGGGAAAAATAAAGTTTACGAGGAATAGGCTTGATTTCTAACATTTTGTACCGAGGTAAGTTCATGTGTAAATGTGGTAACATAATTGTCAATTTAAGTAATTTAATGTTATTTATATGATATGATGATTATTATCATTAATGTTATTTATATGATATGAAGATTATTATCATGAAATATTATACTTTGTGCTTATTATTGAGTATTATGTAAATTAAGTGAACTACTTGATAAATATGAAATGCTACCAAGTATCAGTTTCGACATTCCATAGAAGACGGAAAATATGTGTGATCGAGAAAAATCCTGTTTGAATCTTGGGAATAGATTAGGATACAAGTGACATGTCACTAGGATATTTGAGTTCCGAGCTCGTTGAGTTGAGTCCGAGTTCGCTTATGGGTGGGTTACATGGTAGCTTGGCTACATAATTTTTGCAGGCTATTGAGTTTTTCTAGCTGCGGGTATGGCACTTATGTGCATGCAATCCGTGTATCCGAATTATATTCCAATGTGTTCAACAGGTGAAACTTAAGTGAATAAGAAGAATACCTAAGACGATGGTGACATGATGGTAAGTGTGGTGAATGAGAAAATTGGACAGGTATGTGCTTAAACCCTCAGGTTGAGAACTTGGTATGATGAAATCGCGATAAGATAGTAAATGCAAATGTAACATGAATGTCTTGGTGATATTTATGCAAATGATGTTTTATGTTGGATTGCATGATTATGTTACTTGTTATTTGCATGTGAACTTACTAAGCATTTATGCTTACTCCCTCATTTCCATTCTTTGTAGTTTTGACAAGCCAGCTCGAAAATCGAGAACGGTCGGAGGCTCGCTCACACTATTCGTGGACCATATTAGTATAGTGGCTTGTATATTTTGAGTATGGCATGTATAGCATTATAATCATTTTGTGTATATGATCTTACGATATGGCTATTGAGTGGTAAGGAAATGTTTGGTAATTATTAGCCATTGAAATGGCTAATTAAGATCATATTTGGTGGTATGTATGCCTAATGTGCTATCTAATCTATGGAAATTCATAAAAAGGTGAATTTGTTATAAAACAGTATCATACAGCAACAATGACGTGAGTTTGAAAAATCAATAAAAATAGTAGAGATAGAATTAGATGGTGAATAAAACATGAAATTGAAGCTTATTGAGTCTATTTTCATATGGAAGAAAAAAAACAGGTAAATGAGTTGTATTTCATAAGAAATTTGAGTTTTGGTGGAACAGGATCAGAATGATTTATGAATCACCTGTTCTGAATTTAGAAATTCACTAAAAATTGTAAAAAAATAATTAGGAGTCATACTTTATATGTATAGATTCATTATTGAGTCTAATTTTAAGAGAAACAAACTGTATAGTCATCTAAAATCTGTACAGAGAGAAAAGTGATTCGTAGTGAACAGACGTCAGAGCAGTCGAACACTGAAATAGGGGAAACTTTAACAAATAATCTATACTAATTGGCTAGAACAAAAATTCTGAAAAAAATTAGTAACTAGATATATGCGTCTAGTTTCAGGAAAAATTTACAGATTTGAATTTTGAGTTTCGTAACTCGAGATATGATTTTTTTAGCGACTGTGACGCAGATGGGCAGTTTATTTCGAAAGGTGAAATAAATCGTTTGAAATTGTTTAAGTGATAAATTAAGTCTGTTAACGCCTCGTGCTCGACTCCGGCAACGGTCTCGGGTAAGGGGGTGTTACATATAATATCTCACTTTCTTACTGTAGTAATTTTCGGGGTATTACAAGACCGGTGGTAGACTTTGTTAGAAAATCGTTTGAAAAATATGTTAAAGTTGATGCTACAAATTTTTTTTTTCTAAAATTGACATTTGTTGTGATAAGTAAAGCAATAAATTTGATTGACTAAGTACATGTATATCAAGAACTTTGTGAGCAAGGTTTTCAGAATCAGATTAGTTATCAAATCGATCAGCCCATTGGTTCATCGGTTTGTCCAGTTAAATTAAGCAAACCATTAAAAAAATCTGATTCAATCATTTGATTCAACCATTTTTATGCTCAGATTCAACCATTTTTATGCTCAGTTCAAGTGGTTTGTATCAATTCCTAAGTTAATCAGTCTAATGACTTTCGCTAAATCAATTTTCGGTCCAATCGATCCGGTCTGATTTAAACAACATTGTCTGTGAGCAATCTAAGACAGAACTACGTTTTAGTTAAGCATTGATTACATCTAAGGTAATAGTTATTATAAAATTTTATATTGCTATAAAATAAGCTTTAATTGTTAAAAAAATACATTTATAATATTTTGTAACAAATATAATGTATGTTATATTTGCATACCTAAAAACAAAATTAAAAAATATCATTAAAAAAATAAAATTCGGAAAATTTATCAAACAACTAAAACATTTTATATTAAACTATTTAAGCAATAAAAAAATGATAATTATTCACATGCGGAGAAGGTAATTATTTTTTTCACTACACGACTTAAACTTTACAGATTTCATAAAAGATATTATTTTAAATCAACCCATTTTTTAAAAATTATTTTTGAAAATGGTTTTTAGTGAAACAAACAAATTATAAAACTAGCTCGTGGTCCTGACCATACCTCTTGCTCCACGGCCCAAATTATGCTGGGCTCATGGCTGGGAATGCCGTCCCTTTTCCCTCTCCCAAAACTTTCAAAATCTCCATTTTCCCGGTTAACAAACATCGTTCTCCGTGAAAAAAAAAAATTCATCTAAAAGACTAAAGGACTAGAGGAAAAGGAAAAAGATGGAACCAGTGGTGGCAACGGTGAGTGGATACCACGGCTTGGAGCGTTTCAACCTAATCAAGCTCATATCTATTGCCGGTGCCAGTTATGTCGGCTGTTTGACTCAATCAACCACTCATTTGGTTTGTTTCCTTTTCTCTTAGTACTTTAAAAAAAAAAACAATTAAAGGGAAAATGGGGAAAACTAAATTTATTTGGAATTTAGGTATGTTGGAGATTTGAAGGAAGGAAATATGAGCTTGCTAAGAAGTTAAAGACGATAATCGTAAATCATCGATGGATTGAAGATTGTATAAAGGAAGGAAAGCGTTTGCCTGAGGGTCCTTATATGTTGCGGAGGTATTAATTTACTCTTTTAGTTTTTAACTGTTGGGAATTTTTTTTATTGATGGATTTGAAAAAGTGGATCTTTTATTTTTTTTTTTAATATGAAATTATGGTCGTTTGCTTGGGTTGTTATGTTAATGGGATTGATGAAATTCAATTTTTTTTTCTAATGTTGGTAGAAGAGGCTGACAATGATACCTCAAAAATTTTAAGGATAAAATTATACATAAAATTGTTAAGTGTTAGCAGAAGGAGCTTTTTAATTCCTTGGTTATGGATGAACTCAATTTTGGGAGGATGGGAAGGTGTGAATCTACCATTTGTTTTTTTATTTTTTCCTATTTCCTCTCCAGACAGAGTACTGAATACTAGATTACTATTTATGGTTCTTGTCATTGATAGAAATGTGTGTTTATATATTTATTTGATGCATAATTTCTCTAGAATTTTGGTGAGAACTGTATTTTAAAAGTGTATTTTTCAAGTTAGCACCTCAGATCAGTTCATCTGTGAGCAGTTTGCTAATAGAATCCTTCAAACTTTCTTTGTAGTGGAGAAGAAATGGGACCTTTGTTGCTGGAGATTCCTGATGTTGCTAAGGGAGATGCCTTGACTAAGAAGTGCAAAGTGTTTTCTGACAAATCTAATGTTCATGATGGGGTTGGAAATGAAACAACTGATGTTGACCGTGGAGCTTCTGGCTTATCTGGTTGGTCCAAATCTACATTGTTGGATGAGGTGATTACATAAACTTCTCTGCCTCATTACTTTCTTTCCTTTCCTCGCCCTTTTTCCTGATTCTTTCTTTCTGTTTAGCACACACCACAGAAGAATTCATTGTCAGGGTACAAAATTAGTTAGTGCTTCTTTCAGTTAGACAATTTCATAGGAGCTATGATTGATAATTAGTGCTGTAAAGTATGTCAGATGAGTTGATGGCCCTGCATAAGTGAATTATGGATTTGTTGAACATGCACATCCAGGATTGATTCGGTTTTGGGCTATTCTGTTCTTCTTGCCGGAACTGTAAATATTTGTATGAGAGACAAAAGAAAATTTTCTACTTGAAACCTTTGTTTAGATGGTTTTTGCACATGAAATATGAGTGTGTGCATGCATGTGAGAATTGATGGAATCAAAAGGGGGAATATTTTGTTAGTTGAGCTCTGAATTATTGACTTGCAATTATCATTATTGACTTAAGATATAAGTGATATTAAGAAGCCTGACATATTTCTATGGGTCTTTACTGTCTAGCTCTTATCATCTATTTATGTTTTTTTTTTTTTTTTTGTTTTGAATCTATGCTTTATAACATTGGTAAAAGCATTTTTTTTAGCATTTTATTACTAATTTTCAATTTTATATGTTTTTGTGATTCATTTTAATTTCTGCAGAATCTTTTTCAAGAGCATGGGAGAAACAGTTCCCATAAACTGAAATCTAAAGCATTTAGAAAGTCTCCGACGGAGGAAAATTTGTTTAGTGGTAGAAACTGCTTTCAGGTTTCTTGTTCAACTGGATTTTCTCGGGAGGAGGTAACGAGTGCTATTGTCTTGTTTTTTCTTCATTCAAATTCTTCAAGATATTTTCTTAACTTGTTACAGGATATTATATAGTTTTAGTTGTTATTCTAAATTTCTTGACAGCCTTAATTGGAAATGGAAGTATTCATGGTTTACTATTTTAAACTTGTTCATTCACAGCATTTTATCTTTTCACTCATTAGTCTTTGACCTTATACAAGTTCCATACGGAATAGGGTAAAAAGGTCACCTGTTTACTAACTTCAACTTTCTTTTGAAAAAAAAATCTACTATCTGAGTTGGTTACTTTAATCTGCAATATGAGTTTAGATATCTTTTTTAAAGGTAACCAGTAATATTCTTGAGGTTTGTGCTGAAGTTAAACACTAAATCTTCAAATTTTGTCATTGTATGGATTTCTAAGGAATAATTGCCCAGGTCATATTTTCTTGACTTTGCTTTTTTGCTTTATCCGGTTGAAAAGCATGAAGAGTTGTTTTCTTATGCTTCGGTGCCTCCAATGAGGAACAAAAGGAAGATCTCAAAGAACAAAGAACCAAGTGCTCATTGTTCCGCTCAGCTGATGAGGGAAGAGAGAGATATTCCTAATGGTAGCAGAGGCACTTTTTTGGCCGAATCTTCTAAGAGAAAAGGACGGAGGCTTTTGAAAAATGTTAATAGAGAATCAGTAGTGTTTGACATTTCAGACTCTGACCAAGAGTGCCATCCACCCCTCAGAGTACATAAGCCATACGTTGGAGTTACAAGTCCATCTGGGCATTCGCTTGATAGGATTGTTAGTTTATCTCAAATTGGAGGACCATCTTATCGTGACTTCAGTGAGCATATCAGATTAGATGAAGAAATTGAAGAAGTTGAGGAGATCAAATTGAGGAATAACGGACCTCCTTCCAATGATTTAACTTCACCAGGAAAGGGTGCACAACCTGTCTCTGGAAGAACTTCACCAGATAGGTGCTCTGATGCTGATAGAGAGAACCAAGATGTTACTTCGAGATTATCCACATCAATGAATTTATCTTGTGTTATATGTTGGACTGAGTTTAGTCCAACAAGAGGGGTTTTGCCTTGTGGACATCGATTTTGTTATTCATGTATCCAAGAATGGGCTGACAAAATGGTAAACATTCTTCTTCTTCTTCTTCTTTTTAATTCATATGTATTTTTGCTGGGACTCCCTTAATTATTATTAGTATCCTACATGAATGCTAGGTTAGTGTTTTATGATTATACTTCAAGTTATATGGTTTTTTCCCCTAATGTCCTATCTTGAACTTGATCCAATTTGAAAGTGTTCTTATATTAATTGTGCTGCATGTAGAGTTCAAGGAGAAAGGCTCCATGTTGTCCCTTGTGCAAGGCAATTTTCATGAGCATCACAAAAGTGGAGGATGCAGCCATCTCAGATCAAAAGATTTTCTCCCAAACCATTCCTTGTGCCACATCAACATTGGATGTTTCTATTCTTTCTGATCAAGAAAGAATGGGTTTTGGTGCTCAGGTAGTGGATAAAGTTATATTGCTTGTATCTTTGTGGTGTTAAGCCATGCTTTATGCTGTTTCTGAATAGCAATTTAAAATCAGAAATAGGACACTTAGGTGGCTCTGGTAGTTGATGAAAATTGAAAGGGAAAAATGCAATTACATGGTATAGAGGTTTGGAAAGGATAAATGGAACAAACACGATCACAAGCATTAACTGGTGTACATAATTAGGTATTACTAAGTGTCTGCCTATCATCTAGAGTTGATGGCATTTCATTTTCTGTGATTTACGGCACAACACGGTTAAAGAGATGCTAGACAAATGTAAAATTGGTTTTGACTCTATCCAAACAAGGCTTCTCCATTGAGAAGCACCTTTATATTTTATTTTCTGAAAACTCTTCTCTGCTGCACTGCCAATGGATGTGAAAAGTTTATCGTTATCTTGCATAGTCAGCGACGCAAAACTAGTATTTTCAGTAGAGCCACCACTGTTACATTATATGTCATCTATGTTTCTCTGACTTTCATTTTTCTTAAAGCGTCTGCGTCAAACATCTGTCTTAACATATATTCAGATATGAGTATGGGCATATTGTTCTCCGAGGACCCTTCTAATACATTAACACACAAAATTGAACATTTCTGTGTCAGACACTTACACTCACACCTCAGTCCAAGTAAATTAGCATTTCATTCATTTTTCTTAGTTGCTTGCTCTTTGCTGACACTAAAAACTTTGCATTCTTATGGTACTTTGTAGTTTGATTCTACTGAATTGATTTTGTACATTTTTTGGCCATTTATTTTTGCAGTCCTCAGCAGCTTCTGTTTGCATCAAGTGCCGTCTGCGAGAACCCGAGGATCTTCTTATCAGCTGTCATTTTTGTCAGATACGAAATATCCATAGATACTGTCTTGATCCTCCTTTATTACCCTGGACCTGTATTCACTGCCAGGATATTGAGAGGCTCAACCCTTACATCTAATATACATGAAACTCCATGATGGTAATGCATCCAGAACATGTCATCTTTGACAGTGTTGTCTCTAAAATGGATGTCGTATATTCAATACTCAATTATATATATTATATTACTGGGGATGGTTAAGCCTCCTTTTTTTGGAACAAGAGATTCTTCATTCTTGTCCACATCTATAGCTGTGCCTTCTCTCGATTACATGATAATGTTGGATACAACATGATCATAGGATATGAATTTAACATTGAGAAAAAAAAATAAGTAACGTTTGACACAACATGACATGATATAAGAATGTGTAAAAATCTGTAAAAAAGTTAACATTGATACGATACCAATAAAAAGAATGTAATAGTTAAAACTGTACTGCTTCGTAAGAGTTTAGCATTTCAGCGGGAACAATTGGTTGCATTGCCCCATTACTGTCAATCCATCCCTGTCGTTATCAACAAGGCTTGATTCCAAGGTTTCATCATTATCATCATCAAGCAGCAGAGTTGACGCTTGTGCTTTCAACTCTTGAATATCAAAAGTCCAGGCACTAATTCCCTTTTGGTACTCTCTCATTGATCTTGCTTCATATTCTGCTGCTGATGCCATATTCTTCGAAGGTAGTTGTTGTGCAGATTCACTGTTCTGAATCTGAAGGACTTTCACAGGATTTAACGGCGGCCGGCAATCAGCTAATAACTTATTCAGAGAAAGCTCAGGAGGTTTGGCATGCTTGAAAAACGAGTGCTTCAACAATTTCCGTGCAGTAGGCCTCTTCTTGGGATCTTTCACCAGGCACATGGCCACCATGTCTTTAAAGGACTTGGAGAATTTCTTATCACCAAGTCTTGGAGGAGCATTCTGTACCGTCATGAGAAGCACCTTCAGCGGCGGATATTCGGACAATGGGGGATGACCGTGGGCGAGTTCCAACGCTGTTATCCCAAACGACCATATATCAGCTTTAGAATCATACCCAGTTTCTGCTTGCATAACTTCGGGTGCCATCCAACAAGGCGTCCCCGTAAAAGTATTTCTGCAGCGTTGCCTATCTCCTGAATCGAACATGCAAGCCGAAACCCCAAAATCAGAAAGCTTAACGGCGCCATTGCTATCGACCAATATGTTGCCGGCTTTGACATCCCGATGGATATGTCCTTGTCGGTGGAGATAATCCAAAGCCTTGAGGGTTTCTTTCAGGATAAAACAAATCTCGATCTCTTCTAACCCATTGGGATGAGCTTTCTTCATGGCGTGTAAGCAAGAACCCACCGACATAAACGGCATCACCACCCACAAGTTACTATCTACAACGAATGACGAATACGCTCTGACGAGATTGGGGTGATCAACGCAACTCATCGTCTGAGTTTCAAGGCGTATGCTTTCCAGGCTACCATTGTTGCAGCGATCCAGATCCAAGCACTTGACGGCCACCACGGCGTTTAGAGGAAGGTAGAAGGCTCTATACACCGTAGCGCTGCCGCCATTGCCTATCTCATCCAGAAGCACATAATCGAAACGATTAGCAGAGTAAATCCTTTGAACATCAGCCATAGTGTTAGTGAATCCGGTTGAAAAACCCAGATTGATGAACAAATTTGCTTTGAAAATTCCCTAAGTTAATTATTTGAGTGGATAGCAAGTTTTATTTTCCTAGTAACTTGAAGGATGTTCTATATATACTAATATATCTCAAACTCTTATTCAGTATCATAGGAGGGGGTAGTTTAGATATTTTACCAAGTCAATGGGAGTTTAACCTGCAAAATAATATTATTATTTGAGCTTTTTGAATTATAAGCATTTACAGTAACAAATATATAAATGTTTTACGTTTTTAAATATAATTTAAATAAACCATGTTTAATCTAAAATAATATTATTGAATTGTTTAATATAATTAAAAGAAGTTGAAAGCAGAATTAAAGTCGGAATGAAATTAATAATGTTTTAATGGGTATGGGTGTAATTCAATTTTCATCTAATAATAAATATATTAAAATATTTTGTTAAGCTTTGAAAGGGATGGTTTTAGTTGAAGTAATTAATACCAGTATATTATTACAGTAATTAATAGTGAACTAATATTTTTTGTTATCATTTACTAATATAATTTATAATCATTAATTATCTTTCTATTGAATATGAGGGGAATTTAGAAGAAATTGATAAATAATTTAATATAATTATCGTTTTATTGAATGGCCTACTTAAAATATATTAATTTGAGAATGCTAAACTAGAAATCAAGTCTTGGGTCGATTACATTTTTTTTTTTTAAATGGGTTACTAATTTTCTTTACATTTATTTTATTTTATACAAAATATATTTAAACTATATTAAATAGTATTAATCTATACCAAATATTTTTAAATTATTATGAATT
Source organism: Gossypium anomalum (assembly GCA_025698475.1). Taxonomy (NCBI): domain Eukaryota; kingdom Viridiplantae; phylum Streptophyta; class Magnoliopsida; order Malvales; family Malvaceae; genus Gossypium; species Gossypium anomalum. The sequence continues at coordinate 79,743,437 of CM046968.1, forward strand.
ATTTTTTTAATAATTTCATTCTCTCAACAAATATTTAACCAATGAGACCTTGGCATTGTTAGTTAAGACAAATAATTTGTAAGTCCTTAAGTATTCATATTTGGATCACATTATACGGAATTGAGATATGTGGATCTCTAATCCCATCATATGTATATGTTGAGATCATTTGTTATGTTTAGTGCTGCTTTAATTCTATATATATACATATAAATTTATATGGACTCTATTTGGAAATTTTTTTGGTGAATAATAATATAAAAAAAATTATATTAAGCTAAAATGAACAAAAGTACCCAAAGCCTTATCTTGCCTAAGAGTGTCAAATAACTCCCTAAGCACATCTTCAATTATTTGCATACCCTCCTTCCAGGGGCAAAGTCAATTCTTTTTTAGGAGGAGCCGGAATAAAATTTTAATTTTTAATAGTCTATATCTTATAATTTTTAAATGATTAAATTAAATTTTCATAATTTTAGGGGGGCCAAAGTGTAATTTTACTTTTACTAATTTAAAATTTTAAAATTTTCTAAATGGTCAAAACAATTATTTTTCATTTTAGGGGTCAGGCCTCTGCCAGCCCTCTTGGATTCACCTCTGCCTCCTTCCCATCAAAAAACAATGTGACAATAAGATTAGTGACTTGATTGCTTTCCCTAGGCACATGCCCAAGGGCGAAACCAGAAAAATTTTTAGAGAGGGCCGAATAAAATTTTAATTTTTTATAGTTTATATTTTTATAATTTGGAAAGGATTGAATCGAATTTTTATAATTTTAGGAGGCCAAAGTGCAATTTTACCATTACTAATTTAAAATTTTTAAAAAAATTTAAGAGCCTAAAAAATAATTTTACATTTTAGGGCCTTGGCTTCGCCCCTGCACATGCCTTATCACCCAATGGTCCCTACTCTGTAATAACTGCTTAATTCGCTGAAGTAAAAGCCAAATTTGAAAACACGAAGTCACCTTCTTGGATAGCTTTGACCACCTCCAAGCGATTTGCTTGCAGCAAAGCCTTATCATGTCCCCTGTTAGAATTAAGTGACCCTAATTCTTATTTAAATAAAATACGATGGAAAATAAAATAAAAGTAAAATCCATATAGAACTAGACTTCTTTTATTTTATTTTAGAATAAGGTTTTTTAAACCTTATTAAACTCCATCTATTTTATATTTACTAGGATAAGGTGTTTCAATCCTACTAGAATATGGCTTTACAAGCCTATAAATAGACATAGTCTATTCCTTTTGTATTGATTAAAATTTTCGACATAGTGAATTTTCTTCTCCTCTGTAGTTTTTTCCGAAAGGGTTTCACGTAAAATTTTGTGTTCTTTATTTTTTTATTTTTATTTTTTTCACAATTGGTATGAGCTTAGGGTTGTTCATCTCGATCACGGTAATGGCGTCTTTGAAATATGAAATTCCGTTGTTGGATCGCAACACCAGATTTGCGTTGTGGCAGATTAAGATGCAAGCAGTTCTTGCGCAGATGGATTTGGAGGATGCCCTGCTAGGGATAGATAAGATGCCTTCGACATTAACAGATGAAGAGAAGAAGCGTAAGGATCGAAAGGCATTAACACAATTGCATCCGCATTTGTCCAATGAAATTTTGCAGGATGTGATGAAAGAGAAGACTATGCACATTGCATTATGGAAGAGGCTAGAACAAATATGTATGTCGAAAACTCTAACAAGCAAGTTGCATATGAAGCGGCGTCTTTATGCTCATCGTTTGGAGGAAGGTGCGTCTGTACACGAACACTTAATGCAGTGTTTAAAGAAATTCTCTCAAACTTGGAGGCCATGGAGGTTCAAGTATGATAAGGAAGATCTAGGGTTGATTCTACTTTGTTCGTTGCCTCCGTCTTATTCAACCTTTAGAGACACGATTTTATATAGCCGCGAGTCTCTCTCACGGTTGATGAGGTTTATGATTCTTTAACCTCGTATGATAAGATGAAACATCTTGTGGTTAAAACGACTCTCGAGGAGAGGGTCTCATTGTTCGTGGGAGACAAGATCGAATACGATGATGATGATCGTGGTAGGACACAGAAAGAAATCATCGTGGTAAATCTAAGGGTAGATCGAAGTCTTCAAATAGAGGTAAAACTTGTAACTTCAGTAAGAAGAAAGGGCACATTAAATCTGAGTGCTATAAGCTACAAAATAAGATTAAAAGGGAGGCTGCGAATCAAAGGAAAACAAACCGAGAAAATTCGGTGAAGGCGATGTTGTAGAAGACTACGGCGATGGTGAACTTCTAGTAAACTACGTCAATGATTCTAAAGTAAGTGAGGAGTGGATACTTGATTCAGTTTGCACCTTCCATATGAGTCCCAATCGGGATTGGTTTACAACTTACTAAAGCGATTATCGAAGGTGTTGTTTTAATGGGAAATAATGCTTCGTGTAAGATCGCGGTGTTGGAACAATTAAAGTTAAGATGTTTGATGGAGTTGTCGAGAACACTTAGTGACGTCACGGTATGTTCGAGAATTGAAAAGAAATTTAATTTCGTTGAGTACTCTTGATTCAAAAGTGCAGATATACACGGTGAAAGTGGGGTTTTAAAGATTTCCAAAGGGTCCCTTGTTGTGATGAAAGGGCAAAGAAAAAGCCGACAAGTTATATGTTTTGCGTGGTTCTCATTATTATGGTGATGCATTTGTCGCTTCCTTTTCCTTGTCAGATGATGATATTACTAAACTTTGGCATATGCGCCTAGGGCATATGAGTGAGAATGGCATGGTAGAATTGAGCAAAAGAGGACTTCTTGATGGGCAAGGAATTTGCAAACTGAATTTCTGTGAGCACTTTGTGTTTTTGGGAAGCAAAGAGAGTTCGATTCACTAGAGGAATCCATAACACGAAGGAAACGTTGGAATATATTCATTCTGATCTGTGGGGACCATCCAGAGTGCCTTCGAGAGGTGGAGCTAATTATATGCTAACCTTTATTGATGATTTTTCTAGAAAAGTTTAGGCGTTCTTCCTAAAGCAGAAAAGCGATGTGTTTTCTGCATTTTAAGTCTTGGAAAATTATGATTGAAAAACAGATGGGAAAACAGATAAAATACCTCCGCATATACAATGGCTTAGAGTTACATTACGATGAGTTTAATAGATTGTGCAAGTCGAAGGGATCGTGAGACACTTGACAGTTCGTCATACTCCACAGCAAAACGGCATTGCAGAATGAATGAACAGAACGATCATGGAGAAGGTTCGATGTATGTTGTCAAATGCCAACTTACCAAAGTCATTTTGGGCGTGACGACCTCATTGCATGTTTTTGATCAACCGATCTCCATCTATTGCCATTGAAAAAAGACTCACAAGAGGTATGGTCCGTAATCCACGCTAATTATTACGATTTAAAGATCTTTGGGTGTCTGCGTATGCTCATGTTAATAATGAAAAATTGGAACCGAGATCCATTAAATGTGTTTTTCTTGGTTATAAAGCTGGTGTAAAAGGGTATAAGTTATGGTGTCTGAAAATAGGAAAGTTGTGATTAGCAGAGATGTTGTTTTTGATGAAAGCTGCTATGCTTCCTAACTTATCTCTTAAAGACTCTTCCAATAAAGAAAATCAAAAGCGGTGGAGCATCAGTTAATCTGAGTCGACTCCTCAAGTCGGTACAAAAATTGAGAATAGAGTTGCTTCTTCGCCTCAATACTCTATCGCCAAAAACAAAACTAAAAGAGAAATTAAACCTCCAAAGAAGTATCTTTGGTGATCTAGTTGCTTATGCTTTAAATGTGGTGAAGATATAGATGCGAATCAAGAGCCATCAAATTATTACGAGGCGATTAGCTATGAAGACTGAGAAAAATGGATGTTTTGCTATGCAAGAGGAGATGGAATCACTCCACAAAAACAAAACATGGGATCTTGTGAAACTTCCTAAAGGTAAGAAGGCATTCGTTGTAAATGGGTGTTTAAAAAGAAAGAAGGGACTCAGGAGTTGAAGAACCTAAATATAAAGCAAGGCTTGTTGCAAAGGGTTCTGATCAAGTTCAGGAGTGGACTTCATGATGTGTTCTCCCGGTTGTGAAGCATAGTTCGATTCGAGCTTTGCTTGGTATTGTGGCCATGCATGATTTAGAGCTTGAGCGATTAGATGTAAAAGCGTATTTTTGCATGGAGAGCTTGAGGAAGATATTTACATGCAACAACGAGAGGGTTTCTGATTTGAGAAAAAGAGGATTATGTTTGCTTTTGAAAAAGTCCCTTTACGGTTTGAAGCTTGATCACCAAAGCGATGGTACAAGAGGTTTGATTCCTTTATGACTTCTCACGATTTCAAAAGAAGTAGTTTTGTGATTGTGTTTACTTTAAGAAAAACAATGATGGTTCTTTTGTGTATCTACTTCTTTACGTTGATGACATGTTGATAGCAGCAAAAGACAAAGGAGAGATAAGAAAGGTCAAAGCCCAACTAAGTGAAGAATTTGAGATGAAAGATTTGGGACCAGCAAAGAAGATACTTGGTATGGAGATTCTTAGAGATAGAAAAACAAGTAAATTGTACCTAAGTCGGAAGGGTACATTGAGAAACTTCTTTGCGAGTTCAATATGCGAGTGCTAAACTGTTAGTACTCCTTTAGCAATTCCATTTAGACTTTCATCGACTTTGTCTCCACAATCAGATGATGAGATTGAGTACATGTCACATGTTCCATACTCTAGTGCAGTGGGATCTCTCATGTATGCTATGGTTTGTTCACGTCCAGATTTATCATATGCAGTCAGTGCAGTTAGCAGATATATGGCGAATCCCGGTAAAGAACACTGGAAAGCGATTCGATGGATTTTAAGATACTTACGAGGTACTATCGATGTTTGCTTACAGTTTGGAAGAAGCGAAGATAGAGTTATTGGGTATGTTGATGCTGATTTTCTTTGGAGACCTTGATAGAAGAAGATCTCTCACGAGTTACGTCTTTACAATCGGAGGTTGTGCAATAAGTTGGAAAGCCACTTTGCAAACTACGATCGCTTTGTCTACCACCGAAGCGAGTACATGGCGATTCATCGAGGCTTGTAAAGAAGCTATTTGTTGAAGGGACTCTTTAGTGAACTAAATGAAGACCTTCAAATCAAACATGATATTTTGTGATGATCGAGTGCCATCTTTCTTACAAAAGATCAAATGTTTCATGAGAGAACAAAACACATTGATGTTCGGTATCATTTTGTTCGTGATATTATTGCTCGTGGTGATATTGTTGTGAGCAAAATTAGTACTCATGAAAATCCTGCAGATATGATGACCAAGTCACTTCCTATAACCAAGTTTGAGCATTGCTTAGACTTGGTTGGTGTTCATTGTTGAAGTTAAACCCTTAAGGGGTTTTATGGAAGAGGTGAAGAACTTGTTCGCGATTAAGAACTTGTTCATTGAGAATTTGTGTCAAGGTGGAGATTGTTAGAATTAAGTGACCCTAATTCTTATTTAAATAAAATACGATGGAAAATAAAATAAAAGTAAAATCCATATAGAACTAGACTTCTTTTATTTTATTTTAGAATAAGGTTTTTTAAACCTTATTAAACTCCATCTATTTTATATTTACTAGGATAAGGTGTTTCAATCCTACTAGAATATGGCTTTACAAGCCTATAAATAGACATAGTCTATTCCTTTTGTATTGATTAAAATTTTCGACATAGTGAATTTTCTTCTCCTCTGCCCGTGGTTTTTTCCCGAAAGGGTTTCCACGTAAAATTTTGTGTTCTTTATTTTTTATTTATTTTTTTTTTTTCACATCCCCTTTTTTGTAACAAGAGTAAACCATCCCATATACATCATAACTCAGTATAAAGAATGAACAATTATCCAAAGCATGATTACAACTGACAATCTAATATTTAGGTTTGATTTTAATAGATATTTTAATTGTATCTTAATTTAATATTTTATGTTTAAGTTTAACATAACAAAAAGAAAATTAAACTATCAAAATTAATGAAAAATTAAATAACGTGTCTTGAAATTAAAACATATATAAACTTAAAATAAAATAAAAGATTTATGTAACTTCCTTAAAGTAATATTTATCTAACTCATAATAATTATATTATTAAAAATAATTTTGATGCTAAGATTATAATTACGATAGTTAAATATTGAATTTTTTTACCGTAAATAAATAATTAATTGAGAAGAAAAAAAATCATTTTTCAATTAGGGAAGGGGTAATTTAAGAATCGAATTCAAAATTGATATGAATAAAAAAAAATAGGTATAAGTCCTTTATCATTCTATTTATGATCATATTATATTTTAATTTGATCCAGTAATATATTTAAAAAATATCCTTAAACTATTATATTTTATTTAAACAAACCCTTAGATTATTATTTTTAATTAAATAAGCTTTAAACTATGATTTTATGTGTAAAAATTCTTGATTTTATTATTAAAGTAAAATTATTTTGAATTTCAAGCTCATATTTCAATTTCTTGATGATGTAATGGAAATCATATACACTTTAACATCAACCTGAAATTAAAAAAAGAGTAATCAAGAAATTTTAAAATATTATTTTGTTTAATTTTAAAAATTATTATGTTATTTTCTATTTAAGAAACAATTCTCATCAAATTCACATCTGCATAAAATGAAAATTAATTTTAAAATTCAAAATATTTTTACTTTAATATCAAAGTGAAGAACTTTCATCTCATGAGTGAAAATGATAGGTTAAGAACTTATTTAACTATAAAAATAATAATTTAAACAAGGGAATTTTTAATATATTAGCCTATATTTTTATAAAAGTTATACCCATTTTGGAAGGATATATTACATTTATTATATATTTTCTTCAGAGAATCAATCTAAATCTTTTTCTGCTTTTTTTTCATAGTCTAAATCTTTATTTTGAAATTGTATTATGATTAATTTGTAGAATCTTTTTATTATATAAATGAGTTGAGGGTATGATATCTCTTCTAATTAAAATTAATAATATATATATAAATTATGTATTAAATAATTATCATTTATAAAATATTAAATTATGTCACACTTACAATATGAGTAAAAATTATATTTAAAAATAATTTAATTATTAATTAAGTCATAAATGAAGTGATAATTTAAAATATTGAAATAATTTTTTTATATAAACTCATGGGCAAATTACCAATAAAAGCCTTTTTTTTTTAAATTTACTGAAATGGGCCAGGTCAGAAATTATTTACCGGTATGGGCTACATTTTACAAAACGCATCACGTCGTGGCGTTGTCGGGAAAAATGAAAACGCTTCCTCAAGGAAGCGCACGCTACGATGAAAAACGCTTCCTTGAGGACGCGCTTTCTGTCCACATAGGCAGAAAACGCTTCCATGAGGACGCGCTTTCTGTCCACGTAGGTAGAAAATGCTTCCTCAAGGAAGCGTTTTCCCCGTGTTTTTATTAGGGTTTTATGTAATTAGGGTTAGGGTTTTAGGAATTTTGGGGTTTTAAATTTTAGGGTTTTAAGGAAAAAACTAAATAAATTAGGGTTTATTATTTGTTAATTAAATTAATTACTAATTTTAAAAAATTAGATTATGGTTTAGTGTTTATGGTTTTTAAGGAAGAAATCAAATAAATTAAGGTTTAGGGTTACTTGAGTAAATTAATTATAAATTTGAAAAAATTAGATTAGGGTTATAGGGTATTTAAAAAAAATCAAATAAATTAGGGTTTAGGGTTTAGGATAACTTAATTAAATTATTTGTTAATCTAAAAAAGCTTCTACGTGGACGCTCTTTTGTTACAGTAGTCTCTGAAAAATAAATTTGAGAAAATGTGTCTGCACAAATAGTGTCAAAAACGCTTCAAGCAGGATGCATTGTCAGCAAAAGTACTGAAAGAAGCTCCCACGTGGACGCTCTTTTGCTACAGTAGTATCTGAAAAAATAATTTTGAGAACACGTGTCTGTGCAAATAGTGTAAAAAAACGCTTCAAGCAGGATGCATTATCAGCAAAAGTTCTGAAAGAAGCTTCCACGTGGACGCTCTTTTGCTACAGTAGTCTTTGAAAAAATAATTTTGAGAAGACGTGTCTGCATAAATAGTGGTAAAAACGCTTCAAGCAGGATGCATTTTCAGCAAAATTACTGGAAGAAGCTCCCACGTGGATGCTCTTTTGCTACAGTGGTCTCTGAAAAAATAATTTTGAGAAGACATGTCTGCATAAATAGTGTAAAAAATGCTTCAAGTAGGATGCATTTTCAACAAAAGTACTGAAAGAAGCTCCCACGTGGACGCTCTTTTGCTACAATGGTTTCTGGAATATTTGGGCTATAAATGAGGTTCTCAGGTTGTATAACTTACAGCAAAAAAAAAAAAAAGAGAGGCTAAGAAGGATAAAAATTAAAGATGAGTGAACGCATTAGTGCTATTATTTACTATGATGGTGAGGTTCGTCACACCGAGAACGGTGTTGTTTTTTTTTCGGAGAATACAATACGACTGGTTTTTAACCAGAACATAGATTTGACAGAACTTTGTAAAAGGATTAGCGTAAAATATTCGGAACAACGCCAATGAAAGTGTTGTCTATTAGGTATCGATTTTGTGCTTCTATTGATCCAGTAACATATGACTCGTTCGACATCAAAGGTGCTCGTAGCTTGGAGGCAATGGTGCAGACTCATCTTGCTAGTGGAGCACCATATATTGAGTTATATGTACAATTTGCATCGCCAAATGATACATTTGCGACTGCTGTTCGAGAGGAATACACGACCCCTACCCGACACTCCGTTAGTGGGTTACATAACACGAAACCGTCAGTTTTTGGTAGCGGTATGGAATACACAACCCCTACACGACACTCTATTAGTGGATGGGACATGCACCTAGGTGGGTCGATGTTTGATGCTGGAAATACGTACTGGGGAACGACATCAACTTATAGTGCTTGGCAATCTACATCCAATTGGGGGCGTTATGAAACACCCAAAAGAAGGGATGGTGTACTCCCTATGACGTCCACCGGTGAGGGGACCTCATACGTCACAAATGATGGTGGGTTAGATAATGAGTCCGATGTGGATCCACCTTGAGAGCCCGGCCACGATGGTACAGAAGTTGGATTATTTTCTGAACCGGAGCCTATTCCAACTGAACCTGAAGATGTTGAAGGGGGTTCAGATGAATAAGAAGATCCACGATTCAGGGCATACTCGCCTCCAGTCCACATGCATAATGTTGATCTATCTGCAGATAATGCATTGGAGTTTCCAGATCTACCATACAGAACGCGTGATCATACAAGTTCGTTATTGGATTCGAGTGAGTTTGAAGTTGGTAAGGAATTTTCTAATAAGGATAGTTTTCTTGGTGCATTGAAACAACATAGCATCAATAATGGTGTTAACTACCACGTGGTTAAATCTAAATCCGATAAGTTTGAGGCGAAGTGTATAGTGTAAGACGAAAGTTGTTTATGGAAAATCTATGCCTCATTGAAGAAAAGGACAGGGTTATGGGAGATAAAAAAGTATAAAAGTCCACATACATGTGCTCCAGGTATAATATTTAAAGTTTTTGAATAATACTGATATTATGTAATGTTACATTATTTAACGTACTTCGTTGACAGGCATTTCACAAGATCATCCCAAGATGGATTCAGCTATGTTAGCTGGCTTAATACTACCCACGGTGAAGGCAGATCCTAGGACTTCAGTGCCAGTCTTAATTGCCAATATTCGTAACCAAATGGGGTACACGCCCTCTTACCGCAAGGCTTGGATAACTAAGAAGAAGGCTTTGGAGAAGATGCATAGTGGGTGGGACGCTTCATATAATGAAACATGGCAGTGGTGTCAAGTGTTAGAGAGATACGTCCCAGGTTGCATAACAGACCTTCAAACAGAACCTGCATACTACAACGACCGATTGCTCCGTGGATGCCAAGTATTTAAGCGTCTCTTCTGGAGCTTTAAGCAATGCCGAGACGTATTTGCATATTGTAAGCCATTGGTACAAATTGACGGTACCTTTATGTACGGTAGATATACCCATCGGCTATTGCTAGCAGTCACACAGGATGGTAGTGGAAGAATCCTTCCAATTGCATTTGCAATAACACCGGGGGAGTCAGCTGATGATTGGGATTTCTTTCTTTCTAGGTTAAGGATGCATGTTTACCCCCAACCTGATATATGCGTTATATCGAATCGAGGCATCGGGATACTAGCTGCAATTGAGCGATATGAAAGCCTATGGCATCGCACATACCATCGGTATTGCCTATGGCACATTGCTTCCAACTACTACAGGCAATATCCATCTAAAGGTTAACGACGGCAAGTGACCAACATGGGTATTTAACTTTATCTCTATTAATATAATTTCGTTTGGAATATTGAATATATTTTAAATGGAAAAGTGGTATGTAATTTTCGCTATCAACTTATATTGGCAGGGTATGAGATAAGTAAGGACTGTTTTCATGAGATGTTGGCAGTTTTCCGTTCAGTTAACGAAGAGGGCCATGACTACCTCTGTAATATACCTTTCGAACAGTGGACACAAGTATACGACGGCGGCTTACGATATGGTCAAATGACCTCAAACCTGGCCGAATGTATAAATTCTGTTTTGAAAGGAACACGTCATTTACCGATAACATCAGTTGTGCGAGAGACATATTTTCGTTTAACGGCACTATTTTCAAACGAAAGCGGCGAGAGTTGCGAGCCAAATGCAGGGAGGCCATGTATGGTGCGCAAAGGTATTGCAAGAAATTAACAAGGCGAAGGCACGGGCGAATACTATGCACACAGTGTGTCACGATCGAGACAACTTATGGTTTTGTGTGACAGAGTTTGACAAACCGCACCAAGGTATTACTGGTGGGCAATATCATGTATACTTAAAAAATAGGACTTGCGATTGTGGGAGGTTTGACGTACTTCATTATCCATGCGCTCATGTAATTGTAGCTTGTTAAAATCTTCGTCTGGATCCCATGAGCTATGTCGGTGACGTGTACAAATTGGAATACATGTACAACGTGTGGAGACACATATTCCCACCGGTTCCAGATGAGTGTAAGTGGCCCTCTGTATCGCTTACTCCGTTTAAGCTGTTACCGGATAGAGAGTTGCGGCGTAAACCAAAGGGTCGACCTTGCTCGACTAGAATACGCAACAATATGGATATCCGAGAAAAACCAATCAACAGAAGTTATGTGGATGGTGTAGGAACCCAGGCCATACAAGTAGATCATGTCCAAATCGCAATAGTTGATAGTTGTTGTAATTGTCAATATGTTGTATTATTTATATTTTATTACATGAAATAATATAAAAATATTCAAAATATTGCTTTATTTAAAATAATTTTCATTTTATTAAAAATATAAAAGTAAATTATAATTACTTTACTTAAAACAACATTTTATATTATCACAAGAAATAATATAAAAATATTCAAAATGTTGCCTTATTTAAAATAATTTCCATTTTATTAAAAATATAAAAGTAAATTACAATTACTTTACTTAAAACAACATTTTATATTATCACATGAAATAATATAAAAATATTCAAAATGTTACCTTATTTAAAATAATTTTTATTTTATTAAAAATATAAAAGTAAATTACAATTACTTTATTTAAAAAAACCTTTTATCTAATTACATGAAATAATATAAAAAGATTCAAAATGTTTGTACAAATATATTAAAATAAAAATCAATGTCTGTGCCGGTCGGATTCAGTGCCACATGGAGATCGTCGATGGTTACGCGTTGGATTCCTCCTTTGTCCAACTTCCGACGGGGGTTCTGCTTCTCCGACGAGGATTCTGGTTGTGGGTGTTGAGAGGATGACCCGCCTTGATAGAATAGTGACTGTGGAGGTGTTTGCATCATTAATGGCGGAAGTGTTTGAAACCCATAAGGTGATGGGAATTGGTAAAAAGAAGAGCTCCCCGACAGCCCCTCTTGCGATCCCTCGTGCGACGGCTGCCTATAGATCGGCGGTCCACTCGGAGTAATCGAAAATAGAGATGAACCGGGCCATACATTCCAACCTGCCATAGGACTAGAAAAAGGAAACATATAAGGGCTAGGATACATAAAAGGGCTAGGATACGTACCTGGCATCATCTGAAGAGGCTGTGTTGTCGGTGTCGACGGTTGAACTGTTGGGCCCGGTGACTGTGTAGGTCTTGTTGTTGGGCCGGGTGATTGTGTGGGCGCTGTTGATGGGCCTGCGTCATCGTCCATTCTTCTAAGATTTAAAGGGCCACGTCGTTCCCTTTGGGCACGCAATTGCCGCTGCCTCTCCTCTTCTGACAGTAAGTATGGCTTGCCATGGATCCTAAACCATGGCGTATATTCCGAAACGTATGCCAACTCTGGAACGATGATCGGTTCCCGAGTAGGTAAATAATCATACCGATCTTCCCACATTTGGATATAATGTGACCAGAATCTCGGCTAATCTGTATGCAATTGCCGTAAGTTAATTTTGTGATGATCATCCAACACCTCAGGTGCCACAGGAATCGGTTGTCGAAATCCAAGTTGCCGTAATACTCTGTCTGATTGGTGCATCTCCACAATAGCAAAGTTGACCAATAGGACCTTCACGTGCCAAGCATTCAGATTTTGCAAGTATTCATCTGGAATTACTACCCGAATTGCCGGATCCTCGTATGATGTCCATTGAAACTATATAAAAATGATGGAAATATTAGTTAAATAAAAAATACTAAATACTAAATACTAAATACGAATCCACTATTTTATTATGTATGTATATATATATTTTTAATACTTACTTGTGCTTTCGACCGTTGCTCTAATAGAAGCCGTATATCTTCAAGACAGGTAGGTAATCGAGCATAACTTGCCGAATGATTCCACCTAATTAAATAAATTTTTAGCATACGATTATATTTTAAATCTACGTAATAATTGTAAAATCTAATATAAAATTTACCTCGTTATGAGTGGGAATGTATATGGGAGGTCCACTCGAGGACGTAAAAATGGAAAGCGAAACCGTGCTCATGATTGCAGTAGTGATAGGTAACCTCCGATTTTCGCTTTATTCGGTCTCGTAGCCCCGCACATCTCCGGGTACAGTGTTGCCAACACGGCAGACCTCCAACTAAATTCACCAGCTGCTCTAAAATCAACAAGTTTCAGTAGCCATCTCAGATGTACAAGGTTTCGTGACAAGTCCGGCATCAGATAACCTTTAATTATCTGAAGAATGTATGCTCGAGCATATCGAATTTTTTCTAGTTCGGTAGAATCATCATCTGGCTCCGGAAATGTGTCTCGTAACCAGCCCATCTCGATCCGACCTCCGTTAACATTATCCGGAATAGCACCCAAAAGCTCGTAGCATACCACTCCCCAATCAGCAGAATGAACGGACCTAGTGACTGCGTCCCCGTTCACCAGCAATCCTAATTGCAGATGCACGTCTTCTAAAGTGATAGTGTACTCTCCACATGAAAGATGAAATGTGTGCGTCTCGAGTCTCCACCTTTCTATCAACGCACTAATAAGTTTTGGGTCCAACTTGCACCCCCGGCCTATCATCGCCACATGCCAAAAACCCGCTTCCCGTAGGTAATCCTTTATCAACAGTGATGGAGGACCAGCTATGTTACGGATATAGCATTGCAATATCCGATCTACAGACTTTTATAAGAAATAATAAAATAAAAATTATTTAAATTTGCATAAATGACAGAAATCTTAAATAATATTTAAATATTAAATTTAACACTTACCATTTGCATTTGTTCGACGGATATGTGCTTATCATCGAAGCGAATTAATTCTCCGGCCATTGCTAACACGATCAAATTTTTTTATTTTAAAAAATAAATTTAGAAAAAATAAAAATTAGAGCTTTTTTGAAAAAATTAACGAGAGTTTTGAGAGGAATTTAAGAGAAATTTGAGAGATTTGAGAGAAATTTGAGAGAATATTGAAAGATTGAAGATTGAAAGGATTTAAGTGTGAAAAAAATGAAAGGGGTGGGGGTTTTTATAGTTTTTTTTTTGGACCGTTGGGGGGGTTACCAACTGTCAAAAAAGTAGCCGTTGCTACTGTTTATATACGGGGAAAACGCTTCCTTGAGGAAGCGTTTTACACGCGTGAGCGAAAGAAGTGCGTCCTCGAGCGCTTTGCCTACGTGAATGCAAAGCGCGTCCTCAAGGAAGCGTTTTCTGTCCACGTAGGCAAAGCGCTTCCTTGAGGAAGCGTTTTCCTGTTTTTTTCCCTGACAACGCGCTGACGTGGACGCGTTTTGTAAAATATAGCCCATACCGGTAAATAATTTCTGACCTGGCCCATTTTAGTAAATTTAAAAAAAAAGGGGCTTTTATTGGTAATTTGCCCTAAACTCATTTTATTTCAAATAAATAAATCAAAACATGATTAGTATTGTTTATTCATTTCTTTTGTTTGAGTTTTAAAAATTAAAATTATTAGAACAAAATTATATAATAACAAAATTTTTATATTAAACATTTATTTTATAATTATTATTTAATAAATTTTAATTTATTTATTTATTATAAAACTTTTGATTGATTTGGTGTTCCGAATTAACCAATTCAATTGGAAAAGAACTAATATTGTTGTTCTATAAAAAAAATTATTTTTTTATTTTCATACTTTATATAATTTTAAAAAACAAAAAAATCACACTTCCAAAGATCAAACACATGTTTAATAAGATTTATATACAAATTCTTTATCACTTCGTCTATGGTCATTGTTGAATAAATTTTAGAAGAAAATATTTTTTGGGTCAGTATTTGATACATGAAAACAAATATTCTTAAAGAATTGCCACGTGTATATTTTCTTCTGAAAATATTTATTTTTTTTAAGTATTTTATTAGTCTTATAAACACTCGCTATCCCTCTTTTGAAGTCTACAAATTCCACTGACAATATTCTAAAAAAATTTCATATTTTTTTGACATAAAATATATTATTTCTAATTAAACATAATATATTAGAGGAGAAAGCCGCTATGCGGGCTATATTACTACTAATTTACAACTTTATTTGATATATTTAAATTAAATGAGGGTGAGATTACATTAAATATAAATTACGACACAAGTGAAAAAATATATTTATAAAGATAACGATCGAAATGATAAAATTGAAGTTTTAAAAAGATTGTTTTTCATAAATTTTATATCAAAATATAAAAATGCAAAAACATCTCCAAATTAATTTTTATTATTTTGTAAACTAGACTGATGTTGAATTAAGTGAATGGTAGGTTTTAAATATAATATTAGATAGATATAATTCCAAGTCATTTTAGATTTTTAGAAAAGATATAGATAAAATAAATTATTACATTTATTGTTAAAATATTTTAATTTTTATATTAAGTATTTAATTAGAAATAATTATTTAATATAGCTCTCATTCAACAATATTGTTTATTCAAAAAAAATATTTATTGTCTTTATATTAAAATAAACTATTTAATAGCTAAATTCATATTAAAGTTGAATTAAACCATTTTTTTTATCGTCATAAGACAATAAATGGTTACAAGTAAAAGGAGAATTGATATCCCATATTATCAAGACTACAAAGTGAGAAATGTGGCTTTTTTTATAATAAAAAAAAAATCCAAAACTTTTGATTATTTATAAAAATAACTCTGAAAATTATATACATAAATGACCCTTTTTGAACAATAAATGTCGGTAACGTAATTGTTATTGGCACCATCACCTCTGGTTTAAAAAATATATAATTTTTTTGGGTATCGCCCTTACCTTTGACAACACCAATCAAGGTCTATCCCCTTTTAAAATTAAATTTAAATAGCCCTTAAAAATATAAAAAATAACAAAAATAAACTATTTTCAAATTTTATTTTTATTTCTAAAAACAATAAACTTAAAAAACAATATAAAATTCTTATTTAAATTATCCAAATATCTCTCTCAAAAAATTTTCTCAAGTTTTAAGTAAGATTTTTTTACTTGAGTAAAACTCTTGAGGGATATGTTTGAGTAATTTAAATAAGAATTTTATATAGTTTTTTTAAGTTTATTGTTTTTTTTTTAAATAAAATTTGAAAAGGGTTTATTTTTGTTATTTTTATATTTTTAAGGGATATTTAAATTTAATTTCGAAAAAGGACAAACTTAACATGCAAATAGATCAACAGTTTAGAATCATTTAATTGGTGCCATGGTGCCGCGGGAAGAATGACCCATCCTTTTTTTCATCCAATCTAAAAGGGTAATTAATACATCAAGTCCCTGAACGTTTAATATAATTATATTTCAATCCGATGCTGCTAATGGCAACGACAACATAAAAAAATGATGTCACCGAGTTTACTATTCAAAACAGTCATTTACGTACATAGTTTTCAAAGTGAGTCATTTTTGTAAATAAGAAAAAAATTTAGGACATTTTCATAAAAAAAATGCCGAGAAATGTAGACAAAGACCTTTATCTCGCACAAGACGTTGCCCCAAAAGGCTATGATGGGAGAAAGCAAGCCATCATTGTTTCCTCATGGATAAAAGAAAATCCTGACACATAACTTGGATATTCTTAGCTATAAATATGAACAAAACCTTGATGCAGTGAGATTGTTGCCACCATAGTAGTGAAAACCTGTTTGAATTAAAGAAAAGAATTTTTTTGATTTGTTAGTTCAAAATATAAGTTATTTTGAATGTTGTTAGAAACATGAATCATTCTAAAATATATGACTTGAATGATTCAAAAGATAAGTTGTTTCCATCCGAAACAAAAACACAGAAAAAAGAAGGGATTTTCAGAAATTAGGATCATTTGACTTGAATTACCTTGCTAATCTGTGATCAGACGCATTATCTTAGTAATCAAGAAGATTTTTGTTTTCAGCAATTTTGGTTGGTTTTCAACTTCTCTTAATATGATGTTACAGTCCAATGGATGTAACACATTTCAAGATGTGAAATTTCCTAGCAACACTGCAAAACAATCATAACTTTCGTAACTATAAATAAGAACAGGGCCTTCCACAATGAAAAAGAGAAACTCTAGGAATTCCAGAGTCAGTGCATGCATATCTCTTCAGCTTCTTCATTCTAATCTCCCTAAGCAATAACTTTACCCTGTGGTAGCAATGAAGTGATGGCACTGTAGATTTTCAAGCAAAAAATCTGTAGCTGCGTATCCTCAATGAGCGGAGATAAGAATCTTTTAACTCCATGTTCATCTTCTTCACATGGAAATGTTACCATGCTTACCTCCACTGATGCTGCTCTAATTGGCCATATGTTTGCATATGGATGATCTCATCATGGTTCTGCAAAGTTTCAAGCAATGGCACCATTGTCTTTTTGGATCTTTCTTTCAATCATCTTTCTGGCACTATTCCCGACAGCCTCGGTTTCATGTCTGATTTCCATGTTTTAGATTTGTCACACAACAGATTAACTGGAACTATTCCCGATACCTTTTGAGGGTTTGCAAGTTTGCTTGCTTAACCTCTCTTATCATTCTCTTCAAGGCAGGCTTCCAGGATCATCGGGGCTAATCTCATTTCTTACTCCAATAATAACCTCACTGGTCCTATTCCTTCATCTGGACAACTTACTACATTTCCAGCATCCAGATATGAAAACAACCTAGGGCTACGTGGGATACCGTTGTGCCCCATGAGTTCTGATATAGACAGGAAAAACCATTTCATGTTGAGAAATGTGGATTGGGTATTGGTTATTGCTGTGGTGGGATACATTATTGGTGTAACAATTGGAGTTTATGTTGGAAATGTCTTGTTTCAAGACAAAGAGGAATGGTTGGTGAAGACCAAGGTCATGATCATCTCAAAATTCAAAAGAACCATAAAATGCTGAAGAATAATAGATCAAACATCCATGAAAATTGGGAGAGGCTGGAATATAAACAAAGGTTTTTAATGGAATTTCTTAATTAGTTAGCTAGACAGTTAAACCATTTCTTTTCTTTTCTATTTTCCTACAAAAGAGGCCCTAGCCTGGAGTTAGGGAAAGGGGTCTGAAGTTTTAAGTCTGCTGAATGCTACCTCTAAACTGAAGTAAGCTCCGGGTTCAAATCCTCTTTCATATTACTACATATCAGTGCATGTATACTTTGCGTTCTTATTCCTCTTGGAAGGTTGTCCAGCGTTTTGACTGTGAGTGTCATCTTCATTAAGAACCTAAGCAATCATAAATACCTCCCTTCCACCATCCTCCCTGCTGGTTGTCGCAGTGCAATGGGTATATATGTATTAATTGAATTAATAAAGCAAAAGTTCTGCAGATGGATAATTTAACTACATGTGTAAAATTTTGATCTGATGTAAAGACAACTTTGAGAATAGTATTGCAGATGGTTAAAACACTAAGTTCATACATACCCCAATTATCATCATGTATTTGAAATCTAGAACAACTACTCTATGAAAAACTTTTTCATATATTTGAAATCTAGAACAAACACAAATATTTTATGAAAGTTAATGCGTTCAAGTACCACAGGCAAAGATATTAAAGTTCTAACAAATTTCCATAGATACAATCCAACGTTTTGAATTGCAAATAATTATAATGAAGAAACAGTGGAACAACTCCACTACTCTCGTCCCCCCAAATCCATAGGAGAACCCCTACAAGCATAAGTTTACTCAATGAGAAAAGCTATCCTTCTACTGGTCACTTGGATAAAAGAAGTTCCCAGTTGCTTTACAATTGTCATTTCCTACTCCGGAGCTTCCTGTTTTGATTTCCAGATAACATATATTGAATTGAATCATATGTATTCATCAGCAATGCAAATTTGATTTAGGGTCCATCCGGTGAGCAGTGAGATTAAAATCAACAATGCAATGAGATTGATTATCATAACTGTGAGATTAAAATCAATGATGAGATTGCAAAAGCAGCAGAGGTAAGTCTACTGATGAGACAATCTACGCCACCACCAATATTTTATCCTCACATTTCAATAGAAACAGCCAAAATGATAGTGAAGAAGTTAAAGCAGAATTCGCGCTAAGTACCTGTAGGAACATTTTAGAAGCCTGGTCATGTGGTTCGACTAAGCTTTATAACCTCCTCCAGCAATTTGTTGGCTGAATCCCGTACTTCGTCTGGAACTGTGAGCTTTGGAGGCACTTGGTCTAAATTATACACAATGATAACCTTCATTACATGCACCAGAAGCAAATTCCTGGTAGCAATTCCCCACACATCCTTATTAGCATGCCGGCATGAATCTTTTAACATGCATTGACTGCATACCTGAAGAGATCCCAGACAAAACAAACAAACAAACAACCAACATTAGAATATTTATAGTTAACATATAACAGAGGTTTTAACTGTTCGAAGTATTGAAATATTGGCTTACAGTGTCTTCTTGAATTTTAAAGATTTTGCGCAACCACTTAGCAGCAAAGACATTATTTTTATCAAGAGAAGGGCAACCAAAAAGCGCCACTGTTTTCAAGTTTTTGCTTGACAACCACCTGAACATACAAAAATTTTAATGTTTTGTTGTTTAACAATAAGCAAAAAAGAAAGTCATTCAGTGTAGGATCCCCCTAAAGATGTGAAAATAAAGTGTTTTTGCTCTTTGTTTGCTAAATGATATGCAAAAATCATGAATGTCAAGCTTTGCAATACTTGAATCAAATGGCAAAATCTCTAAAACAATTTTACAGAACAACATGAAGGAGAAGAGGGAAAAACATGTTCTTACTGTGCAATCTCTTGATGATCTTTACCAAACTTGTAAGCAGCAGACTTTATAAAATCTCTGCCATATTTACTATCAAAGTAACTAAAATCCAACTTGTTGTCTACCAAAAAATTAGCTTTGTTAAAATAGCCTTTTGAATACAAATGGCTAACGAAAGCCTTGACAAACGGCGAAAGGTCATTCAGAACCGTCGCCTCCCCCGATTCTCTCCTGCGTTTTTCCACCATCTTTTCACCACCAAACAACTCAACCAAGTTGGTAACTTTCTTCTTGGGTTTTTTCTCTTTCTCTTCCTCTTCCTTTTGCACTTTTGGCTTTGGGTTTTCTTTCAACGCCCTAACTTCTCTCTCCAATTCCCTTAATTCGCTCATTATCCCATTCTTTTCTTCTTGGTATTCGCTTTCGTTTCCGCCAGCCTTTTCAGTTAAACCAACCGCTTCTTCAAATACCAGAGAAAGTGGCTTCTTGATTGGTTCCTGGGGAGAGGAACTAAGGGTTCTTCTGATTATGAAGGATGGTGAATGAGGGAAGGTTTTGTGAAGAGGGTTCTGGGTTTTGAAGACAACTTTGGCTTGGTTAGAAAGTAATAAAGTTTTAAAGAGAGACATTTGGAAATGGAAAAGAAGGGGTTTTGGAAGGGTTTTAAGGTTCGACGTAGAAATGGGGTTTTTGCATACGATGCCATGGGAAGAGGTTTTTTACACAGAGTACATAGGAAATGTTCAAATCAAAATGGGGGAAACTTGGGTTTCATTAGGGAACCAAGCTGGACCATTAAGCCCAAGCCTTAAACCGGCCCATTTACTGAAGAAGCCGAAGCTGGGTTTTAAAAGCTCGATATTTATTTGCTTTCGTTATTAGTTTTGTTTGAGAAATTTGGAAAGGCCCATTGCCTGAAAGAAACCAGTGCTTACTTTGCCTTACTCTGCAATTTCAGTCTTTAAAAATTTGCTGTACTTGTCTCCATTGTTATTACATGATTCAATGTGGAAACTTTAGCTCAAAGATGCACAAAGAATGGGATATTAGATCGTTGATCAGAAGTGATCCATGATCCTTGCTTTGGTTCATTTGCATTTGCATCCGCCCTGAGCTGGTCCTTTAGAATTATATATTTTGTAATGTAGTGGTGCTTGCGAATAGAATCCAAGATCAAGAGAACTAACACAAATAAGAATAGGTAAAATGTACATTTTTCAATTGGTTACTTGGCACCATTGGTGAATTACTAGTCCAAGAAACATTTGGGTGAATTATTGGACTCTGATGAACGTAAAATGAGGTTTTTTCAATCCTTTAGGATTGAATGAAAGAAAACATGCATTGTTTCTTTTACCAGGTTGGTTTTCAGGTCTGTTTTTGCCAGTGGATTCCATCATGAAGAGCCCTGAATCCAGAACATCTGAATTTCAACAGGAAAAACAAAATGAAAGTTCTGAATTTGCAGCACCTGTTGGCATTGGATTCCATGTGATAGTGGGTGTAGATTCAAGTGGGAACAAAGAAAGTAGAAAAAGCTGAGGGGATTTCCACAATATTTTAATCTAATAAGCCCAACCCAAAGTGTGGATGAGAGGAAAGGACATACTGTGCTTTAAAACTCTATACAGATTTTTTTTTTCTTAAACTATATGTGTTTGATATTTATGAATAGAAATTTGATCTTTTAAATGTATAAAAGGCATTTATATTGAACATACATACATACATACATAACCCACATCCATTTTGGAATCCCATCAACATTTACTTCTCATGTCAACTTTGAATGCAATTTTTGGCTAAGCTTCGTGCAGAAGACCACAACTTTCTCGACAACAATAATTTACTCCTATTATCACACTATGTTATTTCTGCTTTTTCGTTGGCTGCATTGTGTTTTTTCCTATTTCATAAAGTAATTGTGTCCTTCAGTTTGATGAAAGATATTGGGGACACCTATTTTGTTTTAGGAATTTAGATGCATCGAGATCGATCTCGGGATATTTTTAGATTGCCACAAAAGAGCTATATCGATAAAGTACTTAAAAGGTTTGGCATGCAAGTAGGAGCGAAGCCAGAATTTTTTTTAGGAGAATCGAAATTAAGTTTTAATTTTTACGATAGTAAAAATACAATTTTACTATTTTAGTACCCTATATCTTTATAATTTTAAAAAAATAAATCAAATTTTTATCATTTTTAGGGGGTAAAGTGTAATTTTACCTTTACTAATTTAAAATTTTAAAAATTTTAAAAGGATTAAATGAAAAAATTTCTATTTTAGGGAGGTTGGAGCCCCTGCCCCTACAAGCCCTTCTAGTTACGCCCCTACATGTAAGGTTGTAGACCATGTGACACCCCTATTTCTAAAGGAGACAAATTAATCTTACCCAATATCCTAAAAGTAACCTTAAAATTCAGGAATTGTAAAAGATTCCTAATGCATTAATTGTTGGGAGTCTAATGTATGTCCAAGTATGTACGTGTCTGGATATTGCGCACATTGTTGGGATGTTAGGTAGATATTTAAGCAACGTTGGTATGGACCATTGGATAGCAACCAAGAGGGTTACGAGGTATATTCAAATAATAAAAGACTACATGCTCACTTATAAAAGGTTAGATCATTTGGAGGTCATAAGGCATTTCGATTCTGATTTCATTGGATGCCAAGATAGTATGAAATCTACATCGGGCTATATTTACCTGTTAGCTGGAGGAGTTATATCCTAAAAAAGAGTCAAACAAACACTTGTAACTTCTTCCACTATCGCAGCAGAGTTTGAAGCATACTATGAGGCAATAAATCATGGAATATGGCTGCGGAATTGTCATTGGGCTGCGCATTTTGGAGAAAATAGAAAGACAACTCAAATTATTTTGTGACAATAAGTCAGCGATGCTGTATTCCAACAACAATGGGAGCTCATCTAAGTCAAAGCATATTGATATAAAATTCCTAGTTGTGAAAGAGAGTGTGCAAAATGATTAAATATCCATAGAACGCATTGGGACAAACTCCATGATAGTGCATCTGCTCATAAAAGTTTTACCACCCAAAGTCTTTTATGAGTACACTGCTCATATGGGTGTTATATTATTTAAGGATATCATGATTTAGTGAGAGTTTGTATTTTATTTGCTTTATGTTTGTTTTTAGACATTTATTTATTTGGTAATTTTCTTATCATAAATGAAGTATTCAGTTTATTTGATACTGACCTCACTTACATTTAAGGAGAATGTTAGAATTAAGTGACCCGAATTCTTATTTAAATAAAATACGATGGAAAATAAAATAAAAGTAAAATCCATATAGAACTAGACTTCTTTTATTTTATTTTAGAATAAGGTTTTTTAAACCTTATTAAACTCCATCTATTTTATATTTATTAGGATAAAGTGTTTCAATCCTACTAGAATATGGCTTTACAAGCCTATAAATAGACATAGTCTATTCCTCTTGTATTGATTAAAAAAAAAAATTTCGACATAGTGAATTTTTCTTCTCCTCTGCTCATGGTTTTTTCCCGAAAGGGTTTCCAAGTAAAATTTGTGTGTTCTTTATTTTATTTTATTTTTTTCACAAATTGGTATCCGAGCTTCCGGGTTGTTCATCTCGATCACGGTAATGGTGTCTTTGAAATATGAAATTTCGCTGTTGGATCGCAACACCAGATTTGCGTTGTGGCAGATTAAGATGCAAACAGTTCTTGCACAGATGGATCTAGAGGATGCCCTGCTAGGGATAGATAAGATGCCTTCGACATTAACAGATGAAGAGAAGAAGCGTAAGGATCGAAAGGCATTAAAACAATTACATCTGCATTTGTCCAATGAAATTTTGCAGGATGTGATGAAAGAGAAGACTGCCACTGCATTATGGAAGAGGCTAGAACAAATATGTATGTCGAAAACTCTAACAAGCAAGTTGCATATGAAGCAGCGTCTTTATGCTCATCGTTTGGAGGAAGGTGCGTCTATACACGAACACTTAACAGTGTTTAAAGAAATTCTCTCAAACTTGGAGGCCATGGAGGTTCAGTATGATAAGGAAGATCTAGGGTTGATTCTACTTTGTTCGTTGCCTCCGTCTTATTCAGCCTTTAGAGACACGATTTTATATAGCCGCGAGTCTCTCACAGTTGATGAGGTTTATGATTCTTTAACCTCGTATGATAAGATGAAACATCTTGTGGTTAAACCCGACTCTTAGGGAGAGGGTCTCATTGTTCGTGGGAGACAAGATCGAATGCTGATGATGATCGTGGTAGGACATAGGAAAGAAATCATCGGGGTAAATCTAAGGGTAAATCGAAGTCTTCAAATAGAAGTAAAACTTGTAACTTCTGTAAGAAGAAAGGGCACATTAAATCTGAGTGCTATAAGCTACAAAATAAGATTAAAAGGAGGTGTGAATCAAAAGGAAAACAAACGAAAAAATTCGGTGAAGCGATGTTGTAGAAGACTACGGCGATGGTGAACTTCTAGTCGCCTCACAATGATTCTAAAGTAAGTGAGGAGTGGATACTTAATTCATTTGCACCTTCCATATGAGTCCCAATCGGGATTGGTTTACAACTTACTAAACGATTGTCCGAAGGTGTTGTTTTGATGGGAAATAATGCTTCGTGTAAGATCGCAGTGTTGGAACAATTAAAGTTAAGATGTTTGATGGAGTTGTCAGAACACTTAGTGACGTACGGCATGTTCCAGAATTGAAAAGAAATTTAATTTCGTTGAGTACTCTTGATTCAAAAGGGTACAGATACACAGCTGAAAGTGGGGTTTTAAAGATTTCCAAAGGGTCCCTTGTTGTGATGAAAAGGCGGAGAAAAATTGCCAAGTTATATGTTTTGCAAGGTTCTACTGTTACTGGTGATGCAGCTGTCGCTTCCTCTTCCTTGCCAGATGATAATATTACTAAACTTTGGCATATGCGCCTAGGGCATATGAGTGAAAATGACATGACAGAATTGAGCAAAAGAGGACTTCTTGATGGGCAAGGAATTTGCAAACTGAATTTCTGTGAGCACTGTATTTTTGGGAAGCAAAGAGAGTTCGATTCACTAGAGAAATCCATAACACGAAGGAACGTTGGTATATATTCATTCTCGATCATGTGGGGCCATCCGAGTGCCTTCGAGAGGTGGAGCTAATTATATGCTAACCTTTATTGATAATTTTCCGAGAAAAGTTTGGGCGTTCTTCACGCGTAAGAAAAAGCGATGTGTTTTCCGTATTTAAGTCTTGGAAAATTATGATTGAAAAACAGACGAGAAAACAGATAAAATACCCCCGTATACAAACAATGGCTTAGAGCTCGTTCGATGAGTTTAATAGATTGTACAAGTCAGAAGGGATCATGAGACACTTGACGATTCGTCATATACTCGCAGACAAAACGGCGTTGCAAAGCGAATGAACGAACGATCATGGAGAAGGTTCGATGTATGTTGTTAAATGCCAACTTACCAAGTCATTTTGGCGTAAGCGAACCTCATCGCATTTTTTTGATCAACCGATCTCCATCCGTTGCCATTGAGAAAAAGACTCCACAAGAGGTATGGTCCGGTAATCCTGCTAATTATTCTAATTTAAAGATTTTTGGATGTCCTGCGTATGCTCATGTTGATAATGGAAAATTGGAACCGAGATCCATTAAATGCGTTTTTCTTGGTTATAAAGCTGGTGTAAAAGGCTATAAGTTATGGTGTCCTGAAAATAGAAAAGTTGTGATTACCAGAGATGTTGTTTTTGATGAAACTGCTATGATACCTAACTTATCTCTTAAAGACTCTTCCAATAAAGAAAACCAAAAGCAGATGGAGCATCAGATTAATACAGAGTCAACTCCTCAAGCCATAACAAAAATTGAGAATAGAGTTGCTTCTTCACCACAATACTCTATCGCCAAAAATAGAACTAGAAGAGAAATTAAACCTCCAAAGAAGTATGCCGAAGCTAATTTAGTTGCTTATGCTTTAAATGTGGCTGAAGATATAGATGCGAATCAAGAGCCATCTAATTATTCTGAGGCGGTTAGCTGTGAAGACTCAGAAAAGTGGATGTTTGCAATGCAAGAAGAGATGGAATCACTCCACAAAAACAGAACATGGGACCTTGTGAAACTTCCTAAAGGTAAAAAGGCTGTTCGTTGTAAATGGGTGTTTAAAAAGAAAGAATGGACTCCAAGAGTTGAAGAACCCAGATATAAAGCAAGGCTTATTGCAAAGGGTTATAGTCAAATTCCAGGAGTGGACTTCACAGATGTATTCTCTCCAGTTGTTAAGCATAGTTCGATTCGAGCTTTGCTTGGTATTGTAGCCATGCATGATTTGGAGCTTGAGTAGTTAGATGTAAAAACTACATTTCTGCATGGAGAACTTGAGGAGGATATTTACATGCAACAACCAGAGGGTTTTATAGTCTCAGAAAAAGAGGACTATGTTTGCTTGCTAAGAAAGTCACTTTACGGTTTGAAACAGTCACCAAGACAGTGGTACAAGAGGTTTGATTCCTTTATGGCTTCTCATGATTTCAAAAGAAGTAGTTTAGACAGTTGTGTTTACTTTAAGAAAAATAGTAACGGTTCTTTTGTGTATCTACTCCTTTATGTTGATGACATGTTGATAGCAGCAAAAGATAAATGAGAGATAAGAAAGGTCAAAGCCCAACTAAGTGAAGAATTTGAGATGAAAGATTTAGGACAAACAAAGAAGATACTTGGTATAGAGATTCTCGAGAGATAGAAAAGCAAGTAAATTGTACCTAAGTCGGAAGGGTACATTGAGAAAGTTCTTTGTAGGTTCAATATGCAGAGTGCTAAGCTGTTGTTAGTACTCCTTTAGTGACCATTTCAGACTTTCATTGGCTTTGTCTCTACAATCGGATGATGAGATTGAGTACATATCACATGTTCCATACTCTAGTGCAAAGGATCTCTCATGTATGCTATGGTTTGCTCACGCCCGATTTATCATATGCGATCGGTCAGATTAGCAAATACATGGCAAATCCCGATAAAGAACATTGGAAAGCGATTCGATGGATTTTAAGATACTTACGAGGCACTCACCGATGTTTGCTTACAGATTTGGAAGAACTAAAGATGGAGTCATAGGGTATGTTGATGCTGATTTCTTTGGAAACCTTGATAGAAGAAGATCTCACACAGTTACGTCTTTACAATCGGAGGTTGTGCAATTAGTTGGAAAGCCACTTTGCAAACTACGATCGCTTTGTCTACCATGAAAGCCGAGTACATGGCGATTCACGAGGCTTGTAAAGAAGCTATTTGGTTGAAGGGACTATTTAGTGAACTCAATGAAGACCTTCAAATCGATGCTGAGATTTTGTGATAGTCGAGTGCCATCTTCCTTACAAAAGATCAAATGTTTCATGAGAGAACAAAACATATTGATGTTCGGTATCATTTTGTTCGTGATATTATTGCTCGTGGTGATATTGTTGTGAGCAAAATTAGTATTCATGAAAATCCTGCAGATATGATGACTAAGTCACTTCCTATAACCAAGTTTGAGCATTGCTTAGACTTAGTTGGTGTTCATTGTTGAAGTTAAACCCTTAAGGGGTTTTATGGAAGAGGTGGAGAACTTGTTCGCGATGAAGAACTTGTTCATTGAGAATTTGTGTCAAGGTGGAGATTGTTAGAATTAAGTGACCCGAATTCTTATTTAAATAAAATACGATGAAAAATAAAATAAAAGTAAAATCCATATAGAACTAGACTTCTTTTATTTTATTTTAGAATAAGGTTTTTTAAACCTTATTAAACTCCATCTATTTTATATTTATTAGGATAAGGTGTTTCAATCCTACTAGAATATGGCTTTACAAGCCTATAAATAGACATAGTCTATTCCTCTTATATTGATTCAAAAAAAAAAAATTTCGACATAGTGAATTTTTCTTCTCCTCTGTCCGTGGTTTTTTCCCGAAAGGGTTTCCACGTAAAATTTGTGTGTTCTTTATTTTATTTTATTTTTCACAGAGAACTAGTTGGAAATAAGCATGTTTGGTTTACATTGCTTGTAATTTCCATGCTACGCATCCATAATTGATCTATGTTATTTGACTATATTTGTATATGTGACCATTGATGAGTTTAGTCATGATTAATATGACAAAGATTGCTTTGATCTTATATGAAAATAGTTGATGGACGAGATTGTTATAGAATACATGTTATATGATAGCAAATTTTGAGGTCATAACGTTGTACATTTATTACAAAACATACGTTGCCCAAGTGGGAGATTATTGGATTAAAATCCTCAATTATGGACACATATGTATAATGTATAATGCTATTATAAAGTGTGGTACAAAATTAAGTAACTAATTATGTTATAAGTGTCATTGGTATTAAAGTGTCATGAAAATAATGTGTAAGTACCATAAATTGTATTTATAATTTAATGAGAGGCCAAATTATAAATACCCAAAATTGATTTAATAATCAATTATTTTAAAAAAAGGTAGTGGTTCACAAGAAATAGATATATGTATCGTATTTCTTTTCTATACTCATAAGAGAGTTATACAAAAAGAAAAACTATTTTCTTAGAAGAACAAAACCTTTCGAGCAATCTCAAATAATAAATTCATGTACACTTTTACATATAATTTTATTTTTAATAATTACTAGTTTATATCATATTCGGTTCTATCATATGCATCTAAATCCATCATTACTACAGAAATTGGAAAGTAAATAAATAAAGAGAAAAGCAGAAAATATGTGTAAAAGACTCAACTATTCAGGGGATCGAGTTTCCGATGCATTTTCCATCTTCTAGGACAACAAATTGGGTGAATTCACGTGGTATATTATGATTGGTGGGGTACAAATAAGGAAAGGTGAATTTTATTCTTATAGTATAATAAAAAAAAGACTATTAATTAATATTAAATACAATTATGTTTTGTTTGATAAAATTATTTAATTTTAAATTTTAAGATTATTTGAGATGATTTTAGAAAATAATAAAAAAAGAAGTAATTGTGAATATAATATTTTATTCAGTGTTGTGATTATGTTGACACACCCTAATAAACTGTAGAATTGAGTGAGCAGTTACTCCACCATGTGTTTTGTTGAATGTCAACAAATTTGATAGCGCGAGTAGCGGCCAATTTCCTTTTTTCTATTTAGTACCATATTTCCATTATTTCGGCTGAAATGTCCCATTTTCCTAACGTAATGTCATAATTCTCCATTATTACATTTACTTTATTGAGCTTTTCTTTTCTAATAACATCTTATAAAATATTAGATAGAGATTTGGAATTTCGCCCAATTTTGTTTTTATTTATGCATTATTCTTTTGAATATTATATAATGTTTTTTAAAGAATAAAAAAATTGATTTTATTTTAAAACTTTTCCAGATATTTATATTTATTTAATGTCACACTGATTACAGACTTGTTTCTCATGTTTTTACAAAGACCGGTAATGCGGTGTGATTATGGTATGATATGAAATAAAATATTAATCTAATTTTTTTTTTAAAAAAAAGTCATACCAGATTGAATGATGTTTTCAACAAATACGTTATTGCCACTGTAGTAAATTATATCTATGTCCACTAAATAAATACCCTATATTTCTAAAATTGTAAATAGCTAGCAGTTTAGTGTTCCTAGCTCCTAAACTTTTGCAGCAATAATTCAAAATCCAGTCCATCAATTTTATAATGTAGGATTAAAGTGATTTTCGTAATAAATGTTCCCATCAAGTGGTCATAATATTGATAAAATTTATAACATAAATTAAGTTCATACTTTTTAACTCAAACAATCCAAAATACTTTCTAAAATTTTATGTAAAACTCCATACCTTTTTCCTTTTTGGAACTTAGAAAATCCACGCCTTTATTATCAAGAGTATTCAATAATCACATAAAACCTTACTCTATAAAATAAAAATGTAAACATAACAAAAGTAAAAATAGAACAACAATCTACCACTAAAATGATTGAGCTTGCTAATATGATTTTTTAGCACCAAAAAACTCTAAACTCATTTCTTCACATCCAGAAATTCAATGTCAATATGTTTTGATTTTAACCAGTTTCTTTTGTTCCTTCAACATAACTAGACAAATTTATTATTACAATTAATCCTCAATGGTCCTTTTACACCATCAACTATTGCAAGTGATAAAATGATTTGATGCTTCATATACATTCACCTTTTCTACCGGAAGAAGTTATAGACACTTACTCAAGAAATAGCTCTTCCAACTATCAAGAAAACATGATTTAACATGTATCTTCTACTATCAAGACATCTTCTAAAATCCAAAATAGAATATCCCATGATCTCTAAATGATCTTATTTTCAATAAGTGAGCATGTAATCTTTAGTTCTTTAAAGATACTTCATAGCCTATTTTATTACTCTCTAATGATCCATTCCTTGCCTACACTATATTCGAACAAGTACAAACTTTGCAACATGAGACTTTCCACTACTGATGCATATGAGATTTTTTTTTTCCATCTTTTTCTTCCCTTTGTCCATGTTTGGGCATTTTAGCAAACAAAATTCATCACCCGCACCGACAAGTGGTTCCCCTAGTGTATAGAATTGAATGCAATGACTACTAGTCTCCTTATCAATATAAGTCTTCATGATAGTCCTAATGCCATGGGACTAGAACTTAAGTCTGGCAAACCGCGCGACCTTAGAGGATTTCTTCATTTCAAATCTGTCTAAGTCAGCCAAACTCTCAAAAAGTGAGAAATCTCCTAAAAATTCTCCAAGGCACCGAAAATAAAGAGGAAGCAACTTAAAAGAGAAAGGAACTCAAATTGAACATAAAAACAACAATAAAAGAATAGCACACCAAGTATTTCAGTAAATGCTCTCAAAAGTGTATTTTAACTCAAGAATGGAATGAATACAAATGAAGAGGGAGGGTTGTAACGACCCTATAGTCATGGGCGTCGAAAAGTACATTCTCGGGACTCCGTTCCTATAAATCGGACTCGTAATTATTTTTAATAAATATTTACGAAGTTAGTTGTGTAGTTAATTAGATTTTGATTAAGTAAATTTACATGAATTAAGAATTATTATAGTATAAGGACTAAATTGCGTATAGAGTAAAAGTTGAATTATATATTAAAATCAATTGAGGGATTAAAGTGGTAAATATACCTTTATGTTATGTAGTGGACGGCATTAATGGGGCATTATATATATAATAGTTTAATATATATAAGTTATATATTATGATTAATAAAATGAAATTAATATGTATAAAGGTTATAAAAATAATAAAAGAAAGAATAAAGAAATAGAAATAGAAAGGCATGCAAAAATTTGAGAAAGAAAAGAAAGGAGAAAGAAACGCACGGCCTAGGATTTTTGAGTTTTTAAACTTCAATTGTTTAGTTAATTTAGTTCTTTTTCTTGTAATTTTTATATTTTTGGAATCTCGGTGTTTAGTACTAACCGACCCATGTGGAAATTTTAGTATTGATTAGGATTTTAGATGTTGTTATTGTTGAATAGTTTTAGTATTAGGGATTAAATTGATAGATTTTTAAGTTAGAAATGGAAAAGGACTAAGTTGTAGAACAAATTATAAATTTTGAGTAATAGGGACTAAATTGTGAAAAATTCAAAATTTAAGGGTATAATTGAAAATAGGGTGTTAAATTTAGTTTAAAGTGTAATGAGTATGAAAATATAGAATTTAATGTGAAGATTAAAAATTAGTCTTGATTTAAAGATTAAAGTGAAATTGAAGCAAATATTGAGTAAAAATTGAAATATTAAATGTGAAATTGAATTGTGTTGTATTGATGTATTTAAATTATTTTAATTTCGTAGCTAACATCGTACCAGAATCCTCGACTTAAAAGGGGAAGAATAAAATCGACGTCCAATAGCTCGGAATCCACGGTTTGTGTTTCTATAATCCGAACTAAGTTGTAAATTATTACATTTTGCATTATGTCATATGGTAAGCATTGGAGGTGAGAGTTATGGTGCTTTACAATTGAATTAAATTCATATTTGATTGAATTGAATTAATTTGGTATATGTTATGAATGTATTGAATATTCGAAAATTGTTATGAATGTATTGAATATTCGAAAATTGATATGTTTGAATGTGAGTTTGAATGTGATATTGTACAAATATGATAATTGAATATTGGTTGTATTTGTAAGTGATATGGAACCCTACTAATTGTTTCGGGCTAAATCGGATAAAGATGGCATGCCATAGGATAAGAAGAGTTCAGAGATTTTTTCAACTTCGAGTCGGTGAGGCACTGAGTGCCAATTTGCTTCGGTTTAACCGATGAGACAATGGGTGTCAATTTATATAGCTTTGAGCATATACATTACTTCGAATTTATCCGATGAGGCACATGTTAGTTGGATCCGTGTATCCGTCTGAGTCCGAGTCATGTTAATAGGAGTAAAAAAATAATAAAGTTCTATAATTAATATTGAAATGGCATGATATGTGAAATGGAAATGAAATGGTAAATTGAAAATGAAATGTGAAATATGTTGTGAACAAATGAAATATATGAGTTATGTGCTCATGAAATGAATATGGAATGGATAATGCCATTGTTTAAATGAAATTGGATTGATATGTGAAAAACTATTTATATGGCAAGCGATGTGAATTGAGATATTTGTTAAACAAATCAAATAGCATGTGAAAATTGAGTATATTATGAAATGTTATGGTAAAATCCATGAATTTGAAATGATGGTATATGGTAATTGTAAGTTTAGACAATAGTATGTTCATATAATTCAAATTATGCATTCTTGTATTATTATGTCTTTAATTATTCATTTTATTGAAATATCATTGAGTTTTACTCAGCATACGGTTTTATTTTCCATGCGCAGGTTAGGTACTTCTCTTTTGATCGCCGACTCAGCATCCAACAACAATCCCAACTTCAAAATGTGGTGATATTTACCTTTTTTAATGGCATGTACCTAGGATGTGTTTGATTGTTAGTGAATTTGGTATATGGGATGTAATTGAGTTTAAATATAATGTTGGTTTGGTATATATATAACATATGTTTGTGTTTGAAACCTTAATTTGGCATGTTGTTTTGAACCAAGGCTTGTTGGGTGTATGTGAATTTAAGCTTGATGTTTTAGGTGATTATAAGCTAGGCCAAATTGAGTGATTTTGGTATGTTTTAAACTTTGATTTGATTGATGCATTGTTGATAGGTTTTGATGAATAAATGTGGTACCAATGAGGGTACATTGGTTAGACACCTAAGATGATTGTTTTGGCATGTTTGGAGTATGTTTGATCGTATTTCAGATAGGTTAAATGATCGGTTTTTGAATTGATTAATGCCCAAGCAAGTAGGAAATGACAAATTTGTTGTTTAAGGTACATTTTAGATCCACACATGCGTGCGACACGACCATGTGAGACATACAGCTAGGTGGCATGGCCGTGTGTCGTCTGTTGAGTGCTTAGGGAACAAGTCATCTAACACACGGCTTGGCACACGGGCGTGTGGCTTGGCCATGTGACCCAACTCAAAGAGTTACATGGGCACAGACACGGGCTGGGACACAACCGTGTGTCCCTATTTTGAATGTTCATGGCCTGAAACAGAGGGGTGTGTCTCAGTCATGTGAATCACACGGCCTAACCACTCGTCCGTGTGACCCCTGCAGTTGAATTTTTCTAACTTTTTCCTAAATTTTTCAAATGTTCTCTATTTAGTCCCGAATCGTTTCTAAAGTGATTTTAAGACTTCAAAGGCTTGAATAAAGGACGATATGCATGTTTAATGTTGGATTATGTTATGTTTATTGTAATGTTCTGAAATGAATGATTTTAGGTTACGTTTATTTGGTAATGCTCCGTAACCCTATTCCGATAACGGATACGGGTTAAGGGTGTTACAAGGGTCCTATTTATAGTTGAGCTCCCCAAAATCCAACGGTACAAATCAAATTACATCAATGGCTGAGATTAGTTCACATCTACAATAAGAGAGTCTTAAGGGGTTTAATCTATATACATCTTTATCCTTTAGAATTTTAAATAATCATTCTGGTAAAAATACAATTTACTAGATTGTTTACATCTTAACCAAGATCCAAGTAGACAGGCCTCGAGTCTCTTCTAAGCAATGGACCAGTCTTGTTGGACCGAATGACCCCAAAGGAACAAGAAGGGTCTAAAATGTGCACATTCGTTGCGGGATCCTTTGCGCGACCTATAATATTCTCCCCCATTTGTTCTCGCAATGCCCTTGTTACATCATCAAAATGGAACTACCATAAAGAATTTGTTCGTTTCCAACTAGCCTCATTGTCGGGGAGTCCTTTCCACCGAACAAGGTACTCATGCCTTGACCTATAATACTTCCATCAAATCACTCGGTCTACCATAATGAATTCAACTTCACAATTATATGATACCTTTACCCCCATTAGCACTTGTTTGAACTTGCCTCAATTTGGATCCTCTTGATCCTTATGGAAAGGATTAAGCATACTGACATGGAATATCAAATGAACCTTGAGTTTTGTTGGCAACTCCAGTTTGTACGCTAGCTTGCCTACCTTTTTTATAACTTTGAAAGGTCCCTCATACTGTTGCACAAGCACTTTGTTCAAGTAAGTGTGACACAAAACAAGTGCAATTTAGCAAGAACTGAGTCACCAACTTGAAATTGTACATATCCTCGATTCTGATCAGCTCACTTCTTTCTGCGATTACTTGCCTTGTGTAGGCAAGCCTTGGCTAAGTCATTTTCCTCTTGCCAATCTTTAACAAATCGATAAGCTGGTAGGTTCGGTCATGTATAACTGGTCACGACAGCGTTGGATTTGAGTGGTTGTAGGCCCATCAAAATCTCGAATAGACTATGATTAGTAGCCCCACTTCACTACAAGTTGTAAGAAAATTAGGTCACATCCAACAACTTAGGCCAGTTGTAATAGCCCGTTGTCAGTGAAATTGGGACAATGGTTTCGGGACCACAAATCTGAGTCAAAAAGAAAAAAAATATTTTAATATTAATGCATGGTCTGCATTATGATAGGAATAACGTATGAAAATTTTGTTAAGAAAATTTTACCGATTTCATGTTTAATTAGGAGGAAAGGACCAAATTGCATAAAATGACAGTCTTTTTTTAAGTGAAGTAATTATTTGTTTTCAAAATATAATTACCTAGGTAAAATAATAAACTTAAGTAAAATAAATGGTAGTTTTTAAAAGAGAGTGGCACTTTTAGTGGAGCTAATTATATATTTTTAAAATAAATAGTAAGTTTTCGGAAGAAAATATAATTTTTTGAAAATGTTAAAATGTCCATTATTGATTTATAAAGAAAATTAGTTTTTTTGAATTAGTGTAACTTGATTTGTGATGTTAATTTAATCAAAGATATTATATACATTCGAAATTTTATAATATATGTATGTATGGAGAAATTATGCATTTAGAATATAGAGGTGTGTTTAAAAATAACATATGCTAAATATGTATGATATTAAAATAAAAAGATAGATTAGATTGTGAGTAAAACGAAATTTGAACACGTAAATACATCAGATTATTAAAACTAAGTGCACTACAATTGTTTATCTTGATGTTGTCATCAATTTTTAGTTGGTGTCGAGTTAATTTGTGACATCAAATCAATCAATAATTTTATCAATATATACAATTGATTGTGGCAAATGTACACATGACAAAATTAAAATGTATAAAAAAATAAAGTTTTGGTTGATTAGTAAAATTAAGGTTTATTAGTGCAAATGGTATGAATTTAAATCCTACTACATGCAAATTTTTATTTTTTTAAATAAAAAATTAATTTAAATTACCCCTCAAATAACACAATTTATTTTAATTATAGAAAAACTGACAAATAATATTAAATTTTCCATATTTCCTTTTTTTAATATTTTACTAAAATATTTAGAAAATATTTATTACCCCTAAACTAATTTCTTGCACAATAATTATTTTTCATCTTTATTTTGATATTAGAGCAGAAGAAGAAAGATGTGTCAAAACCTCAATTCTTGAAAATAGATGTTCAACTACCTTCATTGTCATTTTCAATTGAATTCAGAGATTCAGACTAAATAAGAAAATAATAAATATTTTTGTCTTAAATTTATTTATGTGAATTGACAGACAAACAGAACATGCAAGATTTGTGGTGTTGGGTTGACCACAAATACCATCTAAAAAGCAAAAAGTTGAAAGATTTTTAGTCATGATTTGAGGTTTTATGACATGTTTCACAAAAATGTTAAATAAAATGGACAAAAAAGGTTAAATCTAAACAACTAATTAAAACATGGCATGATTTATGCTAATCCCATGCTTGACAAGACATGAATTATATAAATATATCATTTCTTGTCTACTGTTTCGCCTTTGGATTATCACTTTACTTTTATGTTAATTACTTAGACAATTTAAAAGGTTTAATTGATTTGGAAAGTTTTTCATTTGGTGTTCATCACGAGTCTGCCATTTTGGCATCGGTTTTTTTTTTTTTTGTCTGTCTATTGACACGGTTAGGTTAAAGGTGTTAGGGATTGTTTTCTTTGGCTATTTGTTTTCACGCGATAATAGAGGAACAACTGGTCAATTTGAATCTTTTAGATGAGGAGGAAGTGACGTTTCAGGAAGAGGCATCGGTGGTGGATAATGAATTCAAATTTTGTGTGGTGGGCCGACTGATTGTGTAGTTTACTTTCCTTCTTTATGAAATATTATGACTGATTTGTGGCATCCCATTATATTCATCTTCGATCTTAGTGAGAAAAGGTATCTATTCCAATTTTTCATGTCGCGGATATGAATAGAGTGCTAGTAGGTACTCCATGGTTCTTTAATAACCATTTACTCCTAATGCACAAGATTCAACCGGAAGAGAATCCGATGTTAGTTCTGCTACTTTTGGCTGGGTTTTGTGTTTAGGGGCATGATTTGCCCTCAAGGTTAATGTCGATGGTAATGGCTAAATAATTTGGTAATTTTTTAGGGACCTTTCTCAAATACGACACAACAATTCAAACAATTAGATTTCAAAAGTTCATGCGAATTAAAGTGCAGTTGAATGTAGGTCTAGCCCTAAAGCAGAAAAGATTCTGGTGGGAAATAATCGCATTTTTTATGCACGATTTCAATATGAGAAGTTGAGTTTGTTTTGTTTCATATGTGGCAAACTTGGCCATAGTGAGAGTTTTTGTCTAGTTAGGGTTCGAATTGATCTGTTGAAAGTAGTCTTGGGTGGGTATTTCACTTCGTGCTGCTGTGAGGAGGAGAGCTACATCGATGAGTCATTGGTTGCGTGAGGCTGATGGTTCGGTTTGCACAAATTTGGATAAGAAAAGTAGGGATAATGGGCGTAATGGTAGAGACGATAGGGATACACTGCGAATTTGGAAGGATGACATTGAAAGATTATATCCCAATTGAAATAATATCCTATTAGGGCCTAGATTTGAGGAGTTACCTAGGGATTCTGTTAATCAACAGAATATGGACCGAGGGATGAGAAATTCGACCGTGAATGTGTCTAGGCCTATGGATTTGATTTTGGAGAGGGAGAATGATCCTTTGTTGGAAAAATGAGTTTGGAAAAAGCAACAGAAAATAAATTTAGGGAAAAACTATAGTTTTAATTTTTTTCCAAAACAAGATTTTAATTGTGATACCTAAAGTAATAAATACTTAGCCAAAATTGTACCTTTTCAATTCGTCTAGGATGAGCACTTCGACCGAGTAGTCTTCTCCGCTATCCTCAAGCTTACGTTTGTTGATAAACCATAATATATACTTTTTTTACCCCATGTTTTGCATATTTATGGATGATTTTTCCTTGGTTTCATTGAATTTTATGCTCCTAATCCTTTAAATTCATGTTTTATACTTAAGTGAGCATAGGAAGGCAAAAAGAGCAAGAAACGGGCCAAAATGGACAAATTGGGCCTAATTCAAAGATTCACACGGCCTAGGCACTTCCACACGGGTGATCCACACGCCCATGTGTGACACGCGGGTAGACCACACGCCCGTGTGTCATGGCCGTGTCGACACTAAACCAAGTCAGAATTGCACACGGCCTGAGCACCTTCACACGGGCATAGCACACGGTCGTGTCCCTGTCGAGCCCAAGTCTAATTCTACTCGAAAAAGGATAATTTGATGGTTTTGAAGCATTCCAAAGTCTATATAAACACCCTAAAAGAGAATCAAAAGGGGGGACGCAGAGTAGAATGTAGGAAATACTGAAGGATAGCCATCGAAATCAACTCGGAAGCACGATCTACATCAAGACTGAAGATTTCCATCCAATTTCCTAGAAGTTCTTTAGGTTTCTTTAGGTTTTGTTGTTTTCCAAATTTTAAGATATTTTCCATTATTATGAATTAAACTCCCTAAATACCTAAGGGAGATGAAACCTAAGGCGAATCTTATTACTATTTGAATTATATGATAAATACTTGTTTTTATTCTTAATTGTGAGTTTAACCCTTGCTTTAATATTTCAGGATATTAATTCAGGTTTTTGATGTGCTTATTTAGTGGAGGAAAAGTCCCTGTTTAAGAGTAGATCATTCATAATTAAGCGGAACTGCATGTAATCCTAGAGATAGGATGACATAAATCTGTAGAATTAGAGTCAAATCTAATAAGGGAATCCATAGATCGAGTTAATGCGACAATAGGAGTTTTAATTAGAAAGAGATTTCGATTAATCAACCTAGAGTCAGTTGTTTTTAGTCTCGAGAGAGATATTAACATAAATTAAGGATTTCTACGGATTAAGTCAAGTGAATAAATCATCTAATTCAAAGGTAATAAGTGAAGTCGAGGTGGATTCTTCCTTAGGTATTATCTTCTCCATCGGTTTTCCAAAAGTATTTTCCAACTTTAATCTTTGTCGCAATCTTAGTTAATTAGATAATTAGTTTTAGATAAAACATTCTCTAAATTATTAGGCTAGATAATACAAAGATAGTAATTACTAGTACTTTTAGTCCTCGTGGATACGATATTTCCGGTCTCACCATAACTATACTACTGTTCGATAGGTGCACTTGCCTTAGTCAAATTTTTATTAGCTTAGCGACAATCATTTGTCGAGTGTGGACTCGCTTTAAATTAGAAAATTTCCCACAAAAATTACCAATGGGTTAATTTTACAATTTCTCTAAACTTTTAGGTCAAATTGTAAATCAGAAAAATATCTCTAAAAATTTTCTAGAACAATCTCTTTAGAGAATTTTCTCTCTACAACTTTCTCTTGAATTCAAGTGTATGTAAATAATGACTCAAGGCTCTCTTTATATATGGAGAGTTTAGAGAGTTCAACTATGATTAAACCTAATCACTTTAGTATTAAATTAATCTAATATTTTTCATATTAGATTAAATTTAATATTAAATCTTATTAAAATAATAGAATGTTTATTTACAATATAAAATTAAATTAAATTTAATATTAAGATAATCACTTTAATATTAAATTAATAAAATACTATTAAGATAAGTATTAAACTAAATTTAATATTAAGCTATTAAAATAATATTATTTTTAGAATAATTAATCTGATATCAAATACTCTGGTAGAGTTCCGATAGGAGTGTAACTCTTCCACTGCTCAACCACCATCGACCAACCGTCGCTTGCCATTAGGACGTCGTCATCACAGCCCCCAACACTGTCTTGTCTGTGTCAATGACGACCCAACTGGTCCAATTTAGCCACCGATTGGACCATCGGCCCAATTTCACATACCGGACTCGATTCGACCAGTTTTTAGGTATTGTTCTCAGTTTTGGGCTTCTGGGTCTAATTTACGATCTCAAGTCTAATTTTCAGGTTCAATTACCTATTGGGTCGATTATCTGATTTAAAAATTAACTTCCAAAAATATCATATTAATTTTAATTTATTTGATTAATTTAAATTTACTTGATCAAAATTAATTTTTCCAAAAATCACTTAGATTTTCTAAATTAATTTTTCTAGAAAATTCTTTAATCAAATTCTCTAGTTGAACAATTTTCACGATCGCCTAATTTAATCCGACATCGAAAAAATTGACTCAATTAAAATTTTTCCAAAGTCGTAAAATTTTCTTCTGATTCAAATGCAAGTCAATTGAGCTTTTGTTGAGTTAGCGGAGAGATCAATTGGACATATACAATTATGCTCTAATGATTGCAATTATGTTTAGAAGTAGCATTACGATATTTCGCAATTACTAAATCATGGAGTCGGTCCACAAGATGTACTATGATTGAAAACTCCTTATTCTATACTCTTTACGAAAGCAATTCATCCAATTGCTTTGTCTAATAACCTCGTCATGTGTGTGTTACCCTCATATGATATCTTTAATTTCTTTGAGTTAAATTTGTTCACTCAATACAATCATATTTTATCTCATTGTTACAATTATGTCTTCTTAATGATTAATATGATCACTGTCAACAAATGACTGTGATAAATTACTTGTTCGAGAACTAGCAACCCGTGGTCACGTTTCATATTTATCAATCCGCACAATGCCAATGAGAGGATATTATTAACTCTTTAATTGATTTATGAATTCTACTGTTGCTAATAAAGTCATATCATACACAAGTCATGTACCTAACATACCGACTATGGGCTCGATCATCTTTAGAGTATAAGCCTTCACTTATAGCAAAGCATATAAGTTGCATACGAATAGTCAGTGACTAACTCAAGATTTAGGTAAACCACACCATGAAAGTCACAAGTGAATTAATTCACAAACGAATTCAAAATTAATTTATCTTGGGTCCAGTCCAATGTATTATTCTACTAATGAATAAATTTATGTCTTTACTTGTGGAGTCAACTATTCCGATAGCCAAGACTAGCCATCTCCCTACTTGAAATTGTAGATGACATAATAATCTTTCTTAGTATTTGAATCAAATGCTCACTTTGATTCTTTTACGGGATTATGGTCTCATTTAGATTATCTACTAAAATAAGTTGTCTTTCTCACAATGTAAACGTTCTTTGCAATGCCACTTATCTTCAATTTAAACTTTAGACAATCAATGAGCTAATATTTGCTTGTCACAATTTCACTATGCATGCAAATATAAAAGACATAAATACAAAAGATACAATAGTGAAATGTGAAATTAACTTTATTTATTTATACATTGTTCAAATAAATAGAAAACAATTACATGTTTACTACAATATGGGCACATTTCCTAACGTTCTCACATAATCGATGGGAAGAAAAAACAACGATAACGATTGATGAAGGATTTGTCATGATTGTTGGATGAGGAAGTAAGAAGATATTCAATTGAGAAATCGGCTAGCTCTGCCATGCAAAGCAACCGAATGCGATGAAAACATTAAGTTGGAATGTCCGTGGATTGGGGAAACCACAGGCTATTAATCACCTCAAGAACAAACTGAGTGTTTTTTCTCTCTGAATTTTGTTCTTATAGAAACAAAGCTTAGTGAGAAACGAATAGAAGTTGTATAACAGAGTGTGGCTTCGGGAATGGTATTGACGTAGGGGTTATAGGATTCAAAGGTGGATTATATTTGGGATGAAAGGGCAATTTCTTAGTCACTTTAAAGAGTTTTTTACAGTACCACATTGATGTCAATATTAAAGATGACGGGAATGGATACTTATGGAGATTAATGTAGTTTTATAGGAATCCAGAGGAACGATATAGAAGATTGTTATGGGATCTATTCTGACAATTGGGACAAGATCAGTCGATTCCCTGGTTGGTTGTTGGGGATTTTAATGAGATTATATTTTTTTAAAAGAAATGAGGGCGTCTCCGTTCAGAAAGACAGATGGTTGATTTTCATTCAGCGTTGGAAGATTGTGAGTTAAGTGATTTGGGCTTCATTGGTAAATGGTACACATGGGAAGAAGGCAGGTTGTCTTCAAATAATATAAGTGAGCGACTTGATCGGGGTGTTGCGAATATAATTTGGTGGAGTCTTTTTTCAAATTATATTGTTGAGTATTTGAGTTATGCCATATCAGATCATTGCCTTATCTTAATAGATACAATAGGAAAAGTTTGGAAAGGAATGATGAGAGAGAATTATAAATTTTGCTTTGATGCCAATTGGTGGTTGGAGGAATCATGTGATGAGAAAATTAGGTAAGGATGGGTGTTCCATCCTGATGAGATCCCGATGAAACTAAAGAAGTTAGGTGGGCAGTTACAGAGATGCAGTCGTTACATCAAAATAGATAGAGTGCGGGCCGAAAGAAATTGGAGGAAAGACTACTGGAACTTTATGACCTTAGACCAGAAGATGAAGTTTTGGCAGTAATCACTGATATTCATTTGGGCATTAGTCTTGAGACAAACAAAAAGGAGTTGTTTTGGAACAACGAGCCCGTGTAAACTGATTAAAGAATGGTGATCATAATACCAGCTTCTTCCATAAGGTTGCGGTGAAGTGACAACATAAAAATAGAATTCATGGGTTAGAGAATAGGGATGGTAGTTGGGTTAATAATAGGGAGGGGATACTGCGTATTGTATTGGAGTTTTCAGGAAGTTGTTCACCGCATCGATGGCAAGTGATGATGAGAGAATATTGGGGCTAATTCAGTGAAGGATTACAAATAGCATGAATAACAATTTATTAAAGCTTTTTACTATAGAAGACGCTTGGATCGCAGTCAAGTCAATGTCTCCTATTAATGCCCTAGGGATTGATGGGTCCCAGGCGTTGTTATACCAAAGGTATTTGCACATTTTTGGCACTCATATTACTCAATATTGTTTAACAATTTTGAGAGGGGAGATTGAAATAGATGAAATTAATAAAACTTATATTGTCTTAATTCAAGTCGATAAGCCCAAAAATATAATACAATTTAGACCTTTAAGTTTGTGCAATGTTATTTACAAAATAGTTGCAAAAGTATTAGTTGGGCACATGAGTGGATTACTGGATTGCTGTATTGATGAGGCCCAAGGGGCTTTTATACCGGGTAGACAAATTTCAGATAATGTGTTAATTGCCTAATAGGTATTACATTCGCTAAAGATGAGGAAAAAAGGATCTAAGGGGAATTTACTACTTAAACTCAATATAAGTAAAATGTATGATAGAGTAAAGTGGGATTTCTTGGCTAGGATGATGGTTAAATTGGGGTTTCATGTTGATTGGGTAACGTTAATTATGAGATGTGTTTGCTCAGTATCTTGTACAGTGAGAGTTAATGAAGAAGTCAGTGAACAATTTTGGCCATCGAGAATGGCAAGGCAATGTGACCCGTTGAACCCTTATCTTTTATTAATTTGTGCTAAAGGCTTCTCAACTTTATTGAATGAGGCAAAGTCGAAAGGAGAAATACATGGGGCACAGATTGGTAGAGAAAGGCTGGCTATTAATCATCTCTTCTCTGCAAATGATTGTATTCCTTTTAGAGATGCTTCTAGGGAGGGAATGTAGGTGGTTCATAATATTGTCATGGAGTATGAGCCTGTTTCAAGTCAAAATTTTAATTTTGATAAGTCTCTCATTTTCTTTGGAAAAAGTGTGGCAACAAATGACAGAGATGCAGTGGAAGAGATTTTAGGTTTTTGAATAGCACAAAATCTAGAAAATTACTTGGGATTGCTAATGATTGTTGGTAAACAGAAGAGGAAGGCTTTTGCTAACTATGTGGATAGGTTTCGAAAGAGGATTAAAGGCTAGAATATTCGATATTTTCTAATGGGAAGGAATGAGGTTTTCATAAAGTCAATACTACAAGTGATCTCGGTATATGCTATGTAGTGTTTCATATTATCAAAATTATTATGTCATAAACTAGTAGGTCTTTTAAACAAATTTTGGTGGTCTAATAATAAATCTTCCAAAGGTATGCATTAGAGTAATTGGATGTTTCTATGCAAACTGAAGGATGCTGGTAAACTGAGGTTTCTTGATATTTCGAAGTTTAATGTTATTTTATTGACAAAATAGGTTTGGCGTATTTTAACCTAGCCCACATGTCTTTTAGACAAGGTGTTCAAAGTAATGTATTTTCCACAATTAGATATAATGTTAGCAAGAATTGGTTCCTATCATTTGGTCACTTGGAGGAACATCTGGAGTGTTCGTGGGCTGATTGAAAAAGGCTCAATTGGCGTATTGAGAGTATAGCGAGTGTGAACATTTGGAACAACTCATAGCTGCCTGAACCTGGGGATGGTCAAATTTCAAGTCAAAACATCAACATTTAATGGACTACAGTGAATCAATTAATAGATAAAGCTACTTCCTGAAATGCAGATGTGGTTTATAGTTTGTTCGAGTGGGATCAAGTTGAGAGGGTCCTCAAAATCCCTTTAGCTAGCTTTTGGTCCCTAGATGTTGTGATCTGGAGGTATGATGCCACTAGTGAGTGTTCCATTAAGAATAGGTATAGAGTTCTTCTGAATGACAACTTACACACTATGGGGTGGTACCTTAATATCCCAAATACAATCAGGGATTTTTACAACAAATTGTGGGCATTATAGCTTCCAGGAAAAATTAAAATATACATGTGGAAACTTTTTAACAACTATAAGCCTACAAATGGTAATCTAGCTAAATGAAGATTGCTAGTTGAAAATATATTGGTGTAAGGAAGCAACGGAGGATGCTGAACATTTGGTTAGGTATTTTCGAATCTTGTA
Source organism: Gossypium anomalum (assembly GCA_025698475.1). Taxonomy (NCBI): domain Eukaryota; kingdom Viridiplantae; phylum Streptophyta; class Magnoliopsida; order Malvales; family Malvaceae; genus Gossypium; species Gossypium anomalum. Next base: position 79,787,913 of record CM046968.1, read on the forward strand.
GCTTCTGAATATCTTGATGAGCCTACTGTTGACACCCTCAAATTATAAAATATGGTTAGTATAGAGATTCATTGTTATAGATAAAAAAAGTAGGAAATTATTGATTACAGCTTACTGGGTTTTATAGCATATGCGCAATCGACTGGTTCATGAAGGAATCAAAGGTCAGTGCAGGATTTGGTAAGTTTTATTTATGGTTATGTTCAGGAAATTAAATCTATCAATATATCTGCACTACCAGCCAAGCTTATGGTGAAATAATTATGGAGACCTATAGAAAGTGGCATCATAAAAATTAACTTTGATGCATCATTCTAAGTAGAGACTAACAAATCTATATCTGCGATTATTATTAGAAATGATGTTAGACAGGTTATGGGAGCATGTACATAGCTTTATCACGATGTTACGGATGCATTCCTAGCAGAGGCCCGGGCGTGTGAAAGAGCAGTTATTTTTACAACTAAAATGGGGTTTCGGAGAGTCCTTCTAGAAGGTGTTGTCGGTTATCAAGAAGATTAAATCAAAGGTAGAAGATAAAATGGTCCTCAGACCAATTATCTAGACCATTAGGGGTCTTGCGAAGCATTTTGAAGAAATTACTTACTGATTTACTCATAGAGAAGCTAATGAGGCGACGCATGCGCTTGTGATCGAAGGGCATAGGTTTTAGGGACCTCGATACTGGATGGAAGAGGTATCGGGAATAGTCGATTTTGTTGTAGCTTCAGATTAGGACGCCTGGTTACGAAGAGGACTGGGTAACATATACTAACTTTAAGAAATGGAGAATGTGTATTTTGAACTCCATGAAAGAACTCAAAGTTTCTCCCTAAATGTTGTCGATTCTTGTATTTGCAGCGAAGCTGGTTCTGAGATGGGGAGATTGCTGCTTGTTTCCAGTAACGTTTTCGCTCTAAGGTCTGGTTTGGGGTCTATTGAGACTTTTGATTTTATTTGCTCTTTACTTTTTGCTTGGTGTGTCTTTTTTTTTTTTAATTAGTCGTTTGTTTCGGTTGTGTGCCTCGACCAGTCAGTTCATAATGAAAATCAAGGTTTAAAAAAAAAAAAAAAAAAAAAAAAAAATTATTTAATTGATTTTACATTTAGGTGAGATAAATTTAAATCTTTTTCACCCCTTTCCTCTATTTGTATGATAAAAAAAAGGTGTAAATGAATGTTGTATTAATAATTTCAAAATAAAATAATAGATTTTTTAATTAAAAAATAATTAATTACAAAAATATTATTGAATTTAGATTATTTAAAAAAATAGATTTTTTTTTTTACATTTCCATTTACCAAATTAACATTTAAAGAGAAAAAACCAACTTTTTTTTTAATTAAAAATATATTTTTCTATTTTTTGTTAGTTGTTTTTTTTAAAGTTTATCGGTGTCATCAATTTGTTAAGAGACACTAAAAGTTACTGTAAAAAATACTCTATGTTTTTGTAATAATCTAATTTCAATATTATTTTCGTAATTAAGTTTTTATATTATTTTTATAAAAAAACCAAAATAATAAATATTAATTATAATAAAGTAAAGGGTAAACTACTAAAATAGTTATTTTTGTTTCTCAGGCTACATTTTAGTTACTTATATTATCGTGTTATAACATTTTAGTTATTGAGCGTTAATTGTCGTTAACAGTGTAAGTGTAACAGTAAGCTGACGTGGCATATTAATTTTTAGGTTAAATTATAAAATTTATACGTTAAAAGAGATGGAGAAGAGAGAAAAATAGAGGAAGAAACATAAGAGAATGAAAAAAAAAAGAAAAAAAAAGGAGAGTTAAAAGAACATAAAAGAAAAAAATTGCTCAAAAAAGAAAAATATGAGGACCAATTGTATAATTTAACCTAAACTTTTCGTTTGAAATGATGATTTAACGTGCTATGTCAGCTTACCGTTACACCGTTAACGTTAATTAATGGCTTAATGACTAAAATGTTATAACACGTTAACGTAAATAACTAAAACATAATATTTCAAACATAAGTAACTAAAATGTAACCTAAAAAAAATAAAAGTGATTATTAGTTTACCTTAAAATAAATTGAAAATGTTTAATATTGTGGTAAATTTGGATTTTAATCTTAAATTGACACACGAATGAAAAAGAAATACATGATTAGTATTTTTATTTTTAGTTGAGGAATGTTAGCTAGTAGTTAGCAGCACGTAGTATTTTCTAAAAATGTGTATATTTAAATTTTAATACAACTAATACATTAATGAAAAAAATTAAAATATAGTTAAGTAATATTTAATCTATCCCTTTCAACAATAAGAGATTTTCTTAGTTAAACAAATTTACATTATTTGTGATTTATATTGTATTTGCATTTTTTTTGTAAATTCTTTTAAAAAATATTAATTTAGATTTTATTACATTTAATAAAATAAATTTCTTTATAAAAAAACTAATTTAAAAATTACATGTTTTTTTAATGCATCTTAATTGATGTCTAATAACTCTAATTTAAAGTGGATTTAGGTGAGCGGTGCGTTTACCTATAGTTAGTGTAAAAATAACGGTGGTAATGAAATTAAATACTATAACAATACTGTAACATGAGACAAAAAGTAAACTAAACGTACCACACCTCACCCATCGCTAATCCATTAATATCCAAGTAATCAAACTTGACTATTCAAATTCCATCAAGCAATTTGTGTATTTATATGATATTCATGCTTATTATTATCATAATTACATTGAGATTATTATATAATAATTTACAGATTTATAAGTTATCAATTTATTAAATATAATTTATATTTTATATCATATTTATGTCGAATTTTCAAAAAAATATTTATCATAATTTTCACCACACAACTCTGAAGAATCAGATTGGCCAGTTGGACCCATTGAATTGTCTAAAGAATCTGCTGTCCTTGGGGTGGGATCCCACCTATCACTCCTTACATTCTCCACGTGGCATTCATCTAACACATTCTCACCTCTGCTAGCCCTCCAACTACTCACATACACAATAAAAAACAACCCACCTATCACTCCTTACATTCTCCACGTGGCATTCATCTAAGACACTCCCACCTATGCTAGCCCTCCAACGACTCAGACACACAATAAAAAACAACCCACCTACTTCATATCCCCATCGTCCATTTCCCCTCTAAAATATCTTACGGACGTAACATTTACTCACTGAACTCCCAAAATTACCCTCTCATGTTTTGCCTTGTCCACTCCGTCGTATTTCTATATTTTTTTTCCGTTACGACAATATTAATATAAGCAATATATTAATATATATTATATTTTGATACATTAATGGATGATAAAAAATATAAATGAAAATTAAACGAAATTTTGGTTGTTGAATGTTATTTTTTGAATAATTTTATCATAGATTTTAATAAATATATTTTTTTATACAACGCTTAGAATTAGGTATAATTTTATCTCAACCTATAAATAAGAGGATAATATGCTTCAGCAAATTTGCACATACGTTCTCCTGTATTAATAACAATATATATGATAATCAAGTTAAGACTTAATCGTGATGTTGTTTAATGTTTTAAAGTTCTTTTGAGTTTGAAATTTGATCATTTATACAATTTATTGATTTTACGTAAAAATATAGAACAATAAAAACATTTTTATTTCGTAAAATCATAAATATAATAATAATTATTTTGATGAATATAATATTTTAATTATTTCTTAGCGTATTAATATTGTTTTCTGGAAAAGATATTATCATAAACAAAAATCTTGAATAATAAAAATGTAAAGATATAACACATACTATAAATGATAAATAGAATATTATAAACTGATACAGGAATGTTATTATAAATAATAAAAATGTTTGACGTTAATCAAATTAGAAAAATGATCTTATTAGCATTGAATAATCGTAAAAAGTTTTCAACGAATAGATAATATCAAGATGGAGAAAAAAAATTGGCAGAAAGGTAAAACCAAAAAATAACGGAAAATGACCCAAACTTGGACAGTTACGTTTCCCCTCCATGTCTGAATAAAAAACTGTCTTTTTGTCCTCCTTTGTCATTTCACGTTCTGCTCTTGCCAAGCCAAGCTTCCATCCATTTTTTTTCCTCCTGCAAACATCTAATCAAAAATTAAATTTCATCTAAAAGAAAGAGTGGGAAAATTTCATCTCAAAATTGAAAAAATAAAATTCGTTTGCATTCGAGAAGTTTCGCTGGTTGGATTTTGATATTTCAAGCTAAACAAAAGTTTTTTTTTTTTTTTTTTAAATTTTCTTCACTGCTCCGTAATTGTATGATAAACAAGGCTTCTTTTTAAGGTAAGTTAGAAATCTGAATGAAGCTTTATTTTTAATGGATTGCTTTTCTTTTGTTTCCCTTTATTTTTTGATATTTTTCTCACTTTTTTTAATAAAAAATATTACTCTGTCTCTCTCTCTCTGTCTATATATATATATATATATATATATATATATATATATATATATATCTATATATAGTTTCTGTGTCAGTAATCTTTTTTTTTTTGAAGTCATAAATTTTTAGGGTTTTTCTTCTTATAGTTTGATTGGAGGAGCTAAAGGTAAGTGTCTTAATAATTTATCATTAGGTTTTTATTTATTTGACGAGGAAAACCTTTGGAAGTTTTACTGCTAATTCTACATTCTTTTCTTGCTTTTCCCCTTATTTTACATTTTGATTTCTACTTTCTGTTTGTTTCTCGGGATTCAGCTTCTGAGATTTTTTACCTTTCCATTCCTCAAAATAAAAAAAAAAAAATTATTTCGCTGAAAACTCTGTTTCTGGGCTTGTCATTCTCTTAAATCGCTTCTGATTTTCCAGCAAAATCATTTTTTTTTAATATAACAGGATGCTTTAGAAAGAGTGTGAACGTTGAGGTTTTTGATTCTGTTTGCTTGAGATTTACGTAAAGAAAAAACAGTCAAGCAGTTCACACGGTTGTACCATTATTTAATTGATTGAATCAATGAAATATGATCTGTTTACTGAGTGAATCTTTATTAAATTCATATTGGTATGAGTTGTAGATATGAGATAATTTTATAAATTTATGTAATACCAATGCCGAATTGATCAAGTTATAGATATGCTTTTGAGATAGTGATTTGAATACACAATTGGTTTTGTTCAAGGAATTTATTACATAATTGGTACCATGTTGCTTCCATTTCCAAGATTTTTAATATCTAAAAATGTTGATTTGATTTTTTTAATGGAATGAAACGAGTAAAGCTGTAGACTAAGGTATTAGGAGGATTTTAGTGACATCTCTTAACCATGCATATATTAATATAGTATTTGCACGTGTAATTCCCACGGAAGCCTAGATTTAGAGATAGGCGACTAGGTATAGGACAAATTGGGAAAAAAGATTCTGGTCATTAAGACAAATAGGCACAAATCTCAGTAAATCTGAAACATGTTGCAGAAATCCAACGGTTGTTTTAAGCCGTTGCACTGCAAAAAGAAAACAACTTTTCAGTGCATTGTTTGCGTGAAGCCCTATTCTTTCTTTCTTTCTTTATTATACTGACTTTTATCATTTTTTTCTGATAGAACAAAACATATCTTTGGAGGTTATATTCCAACATAATTCATTTATATGGTTTTAATTATTCTTTTGTATTACCTTTGTGTAATTGTATCATGTTGAAAAAGTGGAGTAATTTATATTAGTGAAGTAATGACGAGAAATACTACTAAAGAATAAAGCCATTGCATGACAGTGCACTCATTGGATAGCCACGTGAATATGCAAAGCTCATGAATATGCTGTTTAATATCAGATTTTCACTTTGGTGGTCCCCCCCAAACCCCCCAATAAGCTCAGCTAACCTTACTTTATTTTTAGACTTCTTTTAGGGTGTGAACAGTGAATGCATAGACCCTAAAGAATCCTAAGAATTTATGCAACTCTCAATTTTCTTCATTTTGGTTGTTTTTTTTTATTAATTTCCGGTTAGTTGGTACAATTGATTGGGTTGAAGGAGAGAAGGGTAATTTGATTTTTAATGTTGTGGGGTCAAATATGGCCAATTGTTAAAAGTTATATGGAACTTTGTTGGAAATTTCAAGTAGTGGTACATGGACCACAATGGGGGGCTATTGTCAAGTTTCAACTTTGCTCATATGGAATTAGAATATTATGCATGTTGTTTATCTCCTGTGTGCTATAAAAATACAGCACATCTCGATTTAGATTTGTGCTCATATAGGAACTTTTGTATGGTATGTTTAGATAATCTTCTAATTTCTTTTACTTTTTTTCGATTTATTGCTTTCGGTCTCGGATTTGGTTCTCTCTCTTTCTTACCAAAAAGCTTTTCATGATAAATAATTTTTATTTTCTTGGAAATCTCTTGGACATTTTCTAATTCTTCCATGTGGTGTGAACTGACATGTTGTATATACAAATGAAGTTCTCAATTCTTCAAAGGGTATTTCCAGGAAAATTAAATGAAAGATGTAGACAAATTTCTTACCAAAACAGGATAGATTTCCCTATAAAACATTAGAAAAATCAGCTGCTTTGCATTAATTTATTTCCTCACTGTCTCCTTGGGGTTGGATATCTGTATTTCTTTATCTTGGGGGGGAGACAAGTGGGTTGTTTGTTATGTAAAGTTTATTGAATTATAGACTATTAGTGTGCATATTTTGACCCCATATGAACTGTGCAACAGCTATAGGAAATGAATATGAGGTCTGTTTGTGTGTTCTCCTCCACCGCTTGCATATACATTGAATATTATGCTCCAAATGAAGGTTTCAATTTCATAGTGTTGGAAAGACAAGCTTTTTGAACTTTGTGACCGTTAAAAAACATGTCTTTGGAGCATGCCATTGATTGATATTCTGTCCATTTTGCTCTTCTTGTTCCTCTCTCTCTCTCTATTTGTCTTTCCCGCGTCGTTCAACAGTGTACTGAAAAAGGTGAAAGAGCTAACAAAAAGAAAATTCCATTCTCGATTTAAAGCATTTTGCTTTTTTTCTTCTTTTCAGTCAACACACTTAATTGCCTCCCCACCTCTCCTTTTTTGTTTGCTTTTAATTGGTGTGTTAAAAAAGTTGATTGAAGAAATTCTCTTCTAGACTCATAGCTTTGCTGTCGTTGTCATTTGTGATACTTTGCAGATGGAAGCGGTTAAGCCATCGGCTGTTACTCCGTCTAAGAGTAAATGGATTCGATCTTTATCAAAAGTTCTTCACCTGCACACGGCTACTGCTGGGATTGTGCCTGATGATGGGGTTCAAAAGGTTAAGTCTAAAGACACCGAAGAATGGAATGACAGTAAGACCGCCAAGAGATTATCTAAGAAATTCGACAGTTTACACGACGAAGAGCTCGAAAGAAAGGTGGCTTTGGAAGCTCTTATTGCGAAAATATTTGCTACCGTTTCGGCTATTAAGGCAGGATATGCTCAGCTGCAGCATGCTCAGTCACCGTACGATGCTGAGGGGATTCAAGCTGCTGATCAATTGATAGTAACGGACTTGAAGAAGTTATCTGAATTGAAGCAGTGTTTTTTGAAGAAGCAGTATGATCCTTCTCCAGAACATACAATGATTTTAGCTGATATTCAAGAACAGAAAAGTCTTTCCAAGACATTTGAGATTATGGGAAAGAAATTGGAATCTCAGCTGAAACTCAAAGAGTCTGAGATCATTTTTCTTCGAGAGAAGTTGGACGAATCCAATAAACATAACCGGTTGTTGGAGAAGACATTGAATCAAAGTGGTCAGTTATTTGTGCTCGACAAGCTTCAGCTATCAAGCTTAACTCCTAGCAATTTTAGTACCGTTCTTGGGCAGACTGTAAAGTCCATTAGAAGTTTCGTCAGGCTGATGCTCGATGAAATGAAGTCCGCTGACTGGGATATCAATGCGGCCACTAGTTCGATAGAACAAGGCGTGGTCTACTGGAAAGCAGACGACAAATGTTTTACATTCGAGTCCTTCATTTGCAGGGAAATGTTCAAGGCCTTCCACCATCCTTATTTCTCTCTTTACGGAAACTCTGTATCTGAAGGGAAGAGACGTCCACAAGTCTTCTTCGATAGATTTATGGAAATGAAATCCGTGAAAGTCAGGGAATATCTAGCCGTGAAACCCAAGTCAACATTTGCAAAATTTTGTCGAACCAAGTACTTGCAAGTTGTTCATCCTAGAATGGAATCATCCTTTTTTGGCAATTTGAGCAATAGGGACATGGTGAACTCCTATCAATTCCCAGACACTATGTTTTTCTCCTTATTCACGGAAATGGCGAAGCGGGTGTGGCTTCTGCATTGCTTGGCCTTTGCTTTCGAGCCAGAGGCATCGATCTTCCAAATAAGCAAAGGTTGTAGATTTTCTGAAGTATACATGGAAAGTGTAGCTGAGGAAGCATTCCTTTCGTCGGAATCAGAACCACGGGTGGCTTTCACTGTTGTTCCGGGATTCAGGATCCATAAAACTGTAATACAGGCCCAGGTCTATCTGTCTCAGTTGAAGACAAGGTAGCAGTGGTAGTCACAGGGAATATTTGTGAGCTAAGTTTGGACCCACAACATAGTTAGAGCTGAACTGGATGCCATTTTCTTGATTCTTATTCTAGTAAATTAGATGAGGAAAATGGGAATGCCTGGTTGCTGTAGGTGTTGTGGGGACTTGAAACATGGTTACCTGGGCAATTTGTCTCCTTTTTTAGTGGCCTTAAAAGGCTCATTCACTGGTAATTTCTTTGTAAGGCACATCCCTCAATTTTGTCAATATTAGGCCAATGATGTTTTAGCTGTTTTGCGTTATTGCCTCATTTGATGCGTTTCTATATATGTATATAATTATAGGTTGGAAAATCATGTATGTATGTATGTAAGGTACAGCCTTGGATGTCATTCCATTGACTCGTGTTTTCATATCATGTTGGTATTATGTTATTGATAAAACTATAGGAGAGCTAAAATGTAAAAACCAAATCATGAGTATTGACTTTCGCCAAGAGGTCATTTTGAAGGAATTATTGTTTTGTTTCGGAGTAAATTTACTTTTGGTACACCCTACCATGGTTAATGGATTGTTGAAGCTTTTTAGCAAAAAGCCCTTCTTCTGTTGTGTCTTGGAACTACAAGCTTTGAAGAAATAAAAAGCCCTTTTGGATATCATCAAAAATGTGTTTTGGTTTGCAAATTAACTTTGGATGGCAGTGGCACCCATTAAAAATAATAACATCATGATAGTTGTCTGGGATTCCATGTGGGTTCCGGTCTTGAAATGGCAAAAATATTGGCCAAGGATCCCATTGTATTAATTAGGCTGATAAATCCCCACCTCATTGGAAATGAGTGGTTTATTTTCTAAAGAAAGTTTTTAGTGAGAAGATTAGTCACTACTAATGATGATCAATATTTTAATTTTGATAAAAAATAAATTAATACAAGTATATTAAAAAAATTAAAATTCTACATCAAAATTATTGAATATAAAAATTCATTTAATAAATAGATAAATAATTTAACAATTGAATATAAAATTTGAAAATAAAAAGAATATTAATTAATAAGGATATAGTTATGCTTTTATTTAAAATTCATTTAATGAAAATATTTAGAGGTAAGTAGATAGTTTAAAAAATATAAGCTAAATTGAATATAATTTAATTTGAGTTTAATACTTATGTCTAATTAATATCATACATTTTCTAACATTACATTTTAATCCTTAAATAAAATTAAAAAATAGTAATAGTAATGTCAGGTTTATAGTTTTTTTGTTCAACCAGATTTATTATTTATGGTATGATGGGTTAGAATTTTAAGATTTATGATTTTAAGGAAATTGGTAGATTCAAATTTACGGGTTAAAGAGTATGGAATTAAGGTTTTAAAATTTTATAAAAAAAAATAGATTAAATTTATTAATTTTAGAGTTAAATATATGGCATGGGGTCTAACTAATATTTTTTAAACATCATACTAATCTCATAATATAAATATAAAATATTTGTAAATAGGAATTATGGAAACAAAATAAATAAGTTATGATTAGTTTGTTGTGGCTAAAACAAAAGAAAGCATGAATGGTTTGTATGGAGCTGACGGTGGTGGGGGCTTTGTAACAAAAGATCAGATCAAAAGTTTGAATCACATTAGATTTCCAGGCTTTGAAAAGGACTCTTTACAATGGGACAGTTGTGTGTATGGCTTTAATATTCGCAAAAGCATTCAATAGGGGAGACATCTATATACGTCTTTCTTTCTTTATAGATTGTGGTCCTTTCTTTAAACAAAGAAATAATCACCATCAGCCAAATGCTTTTATTTTTGATTTAGTCCTTAAATTATACATATTCATTTATTATTTTATACATACTTGTTCTAAACAAGATATCATCTATCATATATACATTGAATATTTTCGGATAAAAAAAAATATATATTTTAAATATGAAAATAGATCGAAAGATTTTTAAATATTATAAGTTAAAAGAATACGTAAATGGATAATTAAGATTTTATGGATGGGTGTTTGACTCTAATCTTTTTATTTTTCCTAAAGCATTTAAGTTTAATATTCATATCTAACGTATCCTTCATTTGTTTTGAACATATATTCACCGACTCTGATAGTGGAATATGCTCCAAATGGGTCATGCTTTTGATTCAATGTACGGTTCTACACTGCACATTATAGAGAGCAATGTCGGTTGCGTGTGGGGCTTTTCAGATAAGCAGCACCAAAATCATCAGTGCTCCAAGTTCATTGTTAAAAGGAAACCTGAAGCCTACAGTAAACTGGGTAGCTTCTGCAATTATAATTAATCCATCTGCAAACATAACTTCTGGTAGTACAGGAAGCTTTCAACTTCCCTTTTTATCTGATACTCATGGTTGCATAAAGTTCATTGTTCTAGGGGAATATTCAGTGCTGATATTACCAAATTGAAAGCTGAAGCCTGTGTTTTCCGGATTTGAGTATGTGCTTAAATGTCATGAAAACATATGTAGAGGCTTACACAGTTCTTATTAACTGATAACCAAATCATTCTGTAATATAAAATGATAATGATGAGCTCTTATTCATTATCCAATGTTGAGTCCCCATCCCCAATATTACAAAATGTTTACTCGAAATTAGGGTGAGCTTTGGTTACAAGTATGCTCAAAATTTTTCATAATTATAATCCATATTAATCTAAATATGTGTTGGATTCGGACAAATAAGAAAAAGAAAATGACAAGTCTAAGTAAGGAGTAGCTGAGCCAAAAAAACCCTACAAAAGCAAATGAAAAGGCATAAAATCTGTAAATTAAGAGACAAGATAGCATGTAGCTTTAACTAAGAATATTATTTGGTTAAGTGTTAGAATTAATAACAGAGTTTAAGGACTAAGTTGAGGAAGGTAGTAAAGTGTCAAGCCAAATTTGGAAGGAATAAATAGAAAACATGGAAATTTTTAAGGACTGAAGTAGCTATTTAACCATGACCTTAATTAGCAAATAAACCACTCTTATTAAGCTTGGGGGAGAACCATGACAAAAGCCATGGATTTTCTCTAACATTTCTACCATTTATTCATAGCCTTTGGATCGATTATATTAGATTGATTAAGGATTAAAATTTTAGTTAAAATTAGCTTATTTATTTCTCTCCCACCGAACATAAAAAGGAAGAACAAGTGGGATTCTCCATCTCTTTCCCACGGCAATAAACAAAAAAAATGAAGACTCTCCATCATCGTGAGCTTTAATGCTTAATTGAGGGCGAATTTGTTAGCTTTGAAGGTAGATTTTGTCATCAAAATTATGAGTGATTGAAGCCCATCAAGTAGAGAGTAAAATGGTGGTTTTTGAAGGGAGATTGAACAAGGAATGAGGTTAAGTTTCGGTGAAGCTAAGAGGTAAGAAAAGCTTTGCATTATTATTTGTTCTTAGATTGGGATTATGATAGAAGTAAGTTTAGAATATAGTAGGTTGAGTAGAAGACATGTCACAATAGGATTTTCTTAAAAGGATGTTTATAACACCATTGTTGAGTGCTTGAGAAGCTTTAGAGAAAATGAAAAGAATTTGGGGTTCAGATAAGTTTTTGGAAAGCTTAAAGTCCCTAGATTATAATTCTAAAGTCGGAATTGAATTCGAATTATGTGAAATTAAGACCTTAGAAGATTAAATGTTAAATAGACTATATGTATTCAATTAGCCATTATATGGTTATGGAAGTTGAGAAAACATTTTTGATTATGTGCTTGCATGTGTTTGTGTGTTATGAGTAGAGAAAGAGTGGATAAAGGAGCCCAGCAAAGGAAAAGGCATCGGAGAAAACATTCACCATTTTTGCTTGCCATTGAAGAGCAACCTGTCATACGTATCCATTATTACTTGTTGGAAGTTAAATGGACACTTAAAACCAAAATAATCTTATTACTCGAGAAAAATAACTTACAAAATAACACAATAATTTTCTTGATCATTTACTAGCTACGGTTAGTATTGCTCTCAACTCCACCCACACCCACTTTTTCTGCTTTCTTCTCTTGTTTCTGCTCACTTATGAATCATGCTACACCAACATGAGGTCTATTTATAGCCTTAAATAAACAGATTAAAAGACTAGTAACAAGCTTATGAAGCTTCCAGCAATTCTATGCATATCCATACATGATAAGCTCCATCGTTTCACTTTTTTATTCTTATCCATTTTTTTGAATATTCAAGAACATTATGAACTTTCAAACCATGCTTAGCCGAGCTTGTAAGTCAGGTTGGCTTTAATATTCTCCCTTAAATCGAGCTTTTCATTCCAGGCTTTTTTTTAAGTTTGTCAAATATGTCCGCTTTCAATGGCTTTATAAAAATGTCTCTCAGTTGATATTTCATTTCACAATTGATTAACTCCACATTTTTATTCTTTACCTGCTCTTGAATAAAATGATACTTTGTATCGATGTGCTTGCTTCGACTATAGGACACTGGATTTTTTACAAGAGATATTTTAGACTTTCTATCAGCATAAATTGTAATTGGACCTTCGTGTATAAAAAATTATTTTCCAAAAATATTTCTCAACCAATTTGCTTGAGAAGTGCACTGCAATGAATATGTACTCTACTTCATAGGTAGAGATGGCTGCTATTTGTTATTTCTTTGATGAACATGAAAATAATGCAAAGTCAATATGGAATAAATATTTGAACATACTTTTGCGATTATTCAAGTCACCACCATGATCATTGTCTAAACTAATTTTGAACTTTGAGTGTGTGTATAACATAAACAATGACTTGTACCTTTGATATATCTCAATTTTTTTTTTACTGCAACCAAATGATCTTGTTTTGGCTTCTCCATGAATCAACTTACTAATCCCATTGCGTACATTATGTTTGATTATGTGACAATCAAATATCTTAAACTCCAAATGATGCTTTTAAACAAAGTTGGATTTACTGACGTCATTGAATCAACACTTTATTTCATGTCTGGTTCTACTGATTTGGCTATCGACTTGCAATATTTCATTTTGAATTTGTTTAAAATTTTCTTTGCATACTTTTTTTAAGAGACAAATATTCCATCTTTCATTTATTTTACCTCAATTCCAAAACAGTATGACATCTCACCAATATTTTCCATTTCAAATTCTTTAGTTTAACTTTTTTAAATTCATTAAACATACTGGATTGTTTTAGGTGAATATCATATCATCTACGTATAAGCACATGATCTTGATATCACCATCTCTATTTTTCTTTATATATAGGCCATGCTCATACAAAATTTTCACAAACCTATTCTTTTGAAAGTACTCATTTATTAATATGAAGTGCTAAGTGTCAAGTGTTAGTGAGTTTTTTTTTTTACTGAAGACCGATGAAATGCCATTATCAAGAAATAAATATATGTTTGCATGAGTTACAAGTGTCACCGAGTAAATGACGCAAACAACGATGGTTGCCCCCTAATTAATGAAAATTGCAGAAAAACAAATAAAACCACTTGAGAAAACCAAACAAACAACCAAAAGAAAACCTATCGTCTTCTCAGGAACAGAACTGGAAAAATAAGAAAAACAGGAAAACCAATAGACTTTTCGATAAGAAACTCAGCAGCCCCATCTCCCTAGCATCTTTCGTCAATGTTGCTACTACCATCGTCTAGCTCCCATAGATTAACAGCCCTCAGAAATCATGATGGATCTTGTAGTTTTGAACCGTCAGAGCCTTGAATACCCATTTTCTCTGACCCATTCAACTCATTCATATAAGGTTTCGTCTATTTCTTTCAGCCTCTACTTCTACCCTTAGCGGCGCCTCCTCAATCCAAACCCTTAGCAATGACCATTGTTTTCCTTCCTTCGCCATAGCATGCGCCACTTGATTTACCAATCTGCCTACAAAACTGAAGATGAGTTCTTTGAATCTTTGAGCCTTTTCTTTAATTTCCTTTATTATTACAAAAATACTTGATATTTCCTCCCCTAGTGATCGAACTTTTTTAACTACAGTCAAGGGGTCCCCCTTTACCACCAACCTTTGAAAGCCCAGTTCTTCAGCCACTGTCACTGCATGTAAACAGGCTTTGGCCTCAGCCGTTGTTGCGCCATGTAGACTTGCCTCCCTAAATAATATACTGTGATCTGTAAAAAATAGATGAGTTAAAAACAATCCACTCCGACCCACCCTTATGCCTTTAATAGTCCCTTTAGCCTTCGCCATTTTAAGGAGAGTAGAAAACCCTTCCATGCATATAAAAAATAAATAAGGGCTTAGCAGATCTCCTTGTCTTAACCTATTATAAGGTTTGAATTCCTCTTCTTAAACCCCGTTGAACAAAACAAAATAGTTAACTGTTCGAACACACCCCATCATTAGTGACACCCATTCATCAATAAACCCCATATGACACATCACTTTTTCTATGAAACTTTATTCCACCCTATCATAGGCCTTGCTCATATTAGTTTCAACGTAAAATGTCCTCATACCCTTTCTTGTTTCTGTTTAAGTGACTGTAATACCTCGTATGCAATAAGCGTATTATCCATAATTTGTCTTCCTGGAATAAATGTCTCTTGTGCTTCATTAATACATTTATCCAAAACAATTCTAAATCTATTAACCACTACTTTAGAAATGATTTTATACACCACATTGTACAGGCTGGTCGGCCAAATTACAACATACTATTCAGAGCATTCACTTTTAGGATAAGCATAATACTAGTATTGTTGATAACATATACCTCATTCCTTCTATTCAGTACATCTAAACAATACCTAGTTATCTCCCCTTACAATATGCAAGTATTTTTTTATAGAAAAGCACAGGATAATCATCCATACATGATGCCTTTAATGGTGCTAAACTCTTTACTACTTACACAACTTCCTCGACCCGAAAATTCGCAATAAGCTCTTTGTTCATACTCTCCTAAATGTAAGTTGGGATCCCAAACAATACTTTATCCCAACCCGTTGTCTGTAAAGCAGTAAACATCACCTTAAAATAACCACTCACCACCCTTGCCATCTCCTCATCCCTTACTACCCATTTCTTATTCGGCCCTTTCAACTTCTTCACAGTATTCTTCTTTTTTAGTTGGTTTGCTAGATTATGAAAAAAAGACGTATTTTTATCCCCAAACCGAAGTTAGTTAGCCCTTGCATGCTGCTCCCAAAAGAACTCCTGTTTATCAACTTCTAAATTCAGAGCCAACTTAAACTCTTCCAACTCTACTAATGTTTCTTCATCTATATCAGTCGAACTCAGATCAACCAATCGCATATTCAAAGCTATTGATGTTTGCCTTTTACTGGAAGAAATTTGTCTCATCTCAATCTTAAGAATCTCCCTAGCTTTTCCAACTTCATGGAAACATTACCAGTGTACACCTCTCAAAAGTTTTTCACTAGTTTTTGTTCAAAAAAAATTTCACTAGTTGTTCACTGTAGTCCTCCAAGATCCAATTTGCATTAAATCTAAATCCCCTATTCCCCCGAGCTAGATAACCTCTACTAACATTCCCCAAATCCATCAAAATCGGACAATGATAAAAAATAGCATGAGGTAAGTGCTTTAAAGAATAACCCATAAAACTCTCCCACCAAGCCGAATTAGCAACCCCTCTGTCAATTATTTCATGAACATTGTTCTCCGGTAGACAACTATTTTCCCATGTGAACCATCGCCTTGAAAAATTCAAATTATTCAGATCGCATTCTTCCAAAACCTCCCTAAAACAAGCCATGTTTCTTTCATTCCGCAATTGGCCCCCCTTTCTTCAAACGAGAATATAATCTCATTAAAATCTCCCACTACCATCCATGGCAACTCTCGAAAATTTCCTAACCTTCTTAGTAAATCCCATAAATCATTTCTTTTTTGTTCATCTAACGCTCCATAAAACCCTGTAAGTCTCCAAGTCGACATACCCTCTCTTTCCTGAACCTTCACATTAACATGACTAGATGAAAAACTTGTAATGCACCATATACTTACCCTTTCACCCCAACGACAGACCCCTTATCGAACCAAAAGTTCCCACATCTATCTCATTTACAAAACCACACTTTATATGAACACGTTCCATTCTCCTTTCGCTCAATTTTGTTTCTATTTGAAATAAAATCTAGGGCTGTACATGCCTCACTTTATTCCTGAGGCGATTAGTAGCCCGTGGATGCCCTAAACCACATACGTTTCAACTTAAGATTTTCATTACTTCCGTTTGGCCTACTGTTCAATGACTGTTGATATCTCATTAGTCTCATCTAGTGAAACAATAATACCAGAATTAGTTACTTTCCCTCTTTGGGTTTGCCATCTCTTATTCCCATCACATTACTCAATTGGGCTATCCTCAGAGTTAGATTTTGTTTGCTTGTCTCCATTCTCCCTATTTAGCTACAACTCCATCTCTACCCATCTATTCTGATAGGAATTAACAATTTGGGTAGCATCAAAACTTCTTCTCTCACTACGTTCGTCCACATCCATGCCAAGAATTACCACTATTTTGTGAACCTTCCGAACCGTCATCCCTTAGCCACTTGCTACCAACCGAAACCTCCCATCTTGATTGTGCCTTTAATGAAACATCCCAATCAAAATCTACATCATGAACTCTAATTTTCATCCTTATCGGGCAAAAGCCCTCACCATGGCCTAACTTTTCACACAAAAAATAAAATAGCATTAATCTCTCATATTGGAAATAGGCATACTATATAACTTTTCACCATGGCCTAAAATAAATAGTTAGAAAATTTTAGTTTACATCAAATTTGACATGTGTGATCTATATGAATGAAATATAAAATATGAAAGTTGGATCATTAAAATATTAATTGGACAAAAAGATGTGAATGGGTGTGATATTCCTTTAGTTTTATATGGATACTCCCCATAGTAGCAGTAATAGCAATAATAATAAGCAAATTAGGGTTTAAGCAAGTATAAAGATCCTATATTTTCTCAATCTTTTATTGTGTATGTAGAGGCCCAAATTTGCCCAGCCCGCTAGAAAACCAAAACAGAAAATAAACCAAAAATGTCCAAATCTTAAATGTCTAGTTACAAATTACAAGCCCAAAAAAATAATTAAAATTACAACCCAAAAAATTAAAGGCCTAGTCGCCCAAAATGTTTAAAACTTTTCAGAAAAAAAAAAAAAAAACCCTAACCTAACTTAACCCTAGCTTTAAGCCTCTGCCGCCACTTGCTTTACCAACCGCCTGCCACCACCACTGTCACTGCCTGCAAGGAAAAGAGAGAAAAGACAGAAACCAAACGAGCAGTTGAAATAGTAGAAGACAGTAAAAATGTAAATCGACTATAAAAGCCTGGAAACTATTTGTAAACGGGGTTCTTTTTTTTGAAAAACACACGAAATCATATACAAAAAAAAAGAAGGTTAAATACAAAAGAAACAGATTCAAAAAGGTGATTTTTTTATTTTCTCTTCGTTTATGTTTTCATTTTCACTTATAAAAAAGAAATAATAAACAAAAATACGAAAAGGGGGAGGGGGTTGAAGTTATCTGACCCTTCGTGTTCTGCCGCCGTTGGTGGTAGAGGTTTATCGTTTCCGATGAAAAACGACGACTATTGGGTTCGGAGAGTCGAAAGACAAAAAAAAAGAAGAAACACTTTTACTTTTCAGGCCACCATGGACAGCGGTGCCGTCGCTGGTGACCGGCAACCGCCACGGTGGCCGACGGTGACTCCGATAGCCAAAAAAGGGGAGAGTGAGAGGGAACCTGAGAGGATTTTTAGATTTTTTTGAAAAAAATGAGGTTTGAAATGTTTTTTTTGAAAGATTTTTAGTTTAAATAGGTGCTCAAAACGGCACCGTTTTGGACCGTTGCTCATAAACGCCAAAACGACGTTGTTTTAAGTAAGGACTCGAAGATTCGACCAGCACGGAGAGGATCCGCGTGTTTTCAAGCAAATTGGGCTATTTGCCGCTTTAATCCTTCCGCCTTTTTTATGTTTTTCAATCTAGCCCTATCTATGTTTTATGTATTTATAATTTTTCCACATAATTTTGTTCCCGCTTTCAATCCCTTACAAAACGGCGTGCTTTAAGGGCTGGAAATAATTTCCCATTTAGTCCTTGTCTCTTTGCGCGCGTTTCATTTAGGTCCTTTTTTTTTTCTTTTCTTCTTTTAAATTTGGCCACGCAATATTATTTTATTTTTAATTTGGTCCTTGACTTGTTTTAATTATTTTAGTATTTACATCTTAAGTCCTTCTGTTATTTATTTATTTCAATTTGTCCTTTTGATTTCATTTAAGTTATAATTAACCCCTTTATTTAATTCCTCTATTTATTCATTTATTTATTTACTTGTTTATTCATGTTCCTTTTATTTTATTCATTTGCTTGTTTATTCACTTATCTGTTTATATATTGTTCATTCATTTATTTATTTTTATTTTAACCTTTGTATTCATTTATTTATTATTTCTTCATTTTTCTTAACTTTTTATTTTCTTTCATTGATTATTAATTTTATTTATACCTTCATTATTATTACCATTTTATTATCTATTATTATTATTTATTCATCTATTTGTTTATTACCCCTTTTTTATACTTTTAAAAATTAGATTATTTATGTTTTTTACTTGTACATATTATTCTTATTATTACTATTATTCTTTATTTATTTATATATTTTACTACAAACTGTACCTTTAATCTCATTCATATTTTAATTTGGTTCTTTATTTTCAATATTTTTATAAACTACTTTCTCTTACATTTATTTATGTATTTATTTTATTTATTTCTCCGTCTTTATTTTTTTTAAAGTTGGTATTGTCCTTTTATGTGCATACTTTGTTATTATTATCATTGTTATTATTCATTTCATTTATCTTTGGTTGTTCATATTATTAAAATAGTGTACATTATGCGACTCTCGTAAATCGTTCTTACTAGTATATTCATTGTCATTTGCGCGACAATTTTATTCGCATATCATCGTTTTAAATAAAAAAATACATTTCGTTTAAGTAAAACACTTGATATTATTCAAAAAAAGGAAAGTTTTCGAAATAAGGCAATGATCTGTGTTTGGAAACTTGAGAAAGTCATACCCTAACTTACGGGGTTTTGATTTTTCTCGTTGAGTCTAAATAACCGAATATCCTTTTAAAATTAAAACCCGTGAGATTTCAAATAAAAAAAAATAAAGGCAAATTCATTCTTGAGTATTCGAAGTGTCGTGTCCTAACTTACAGGATGTGACATTTTGTTGCCTCGAGATGAGAGGTTCTTTAACATACTTCTTGATTTATTTAATAATTTTTTTAGTAAAATTAACATTAATACGAAGAGGGATCATATTTTAAACTATTTTCAAATTTTTTATTTTTGACATCAAGACTTTAATTAATCAACTAGGTACCAATTTTGGGCGTTACGAGGGTGCTAATCCTTCCTCGTGCATAACGGACTCCTGAGCCCGTTTCCGAATTTCGTAGACCAAAAATATTTGTTTTAGCAAATCAAACCGTTTATTAAAACGATTAAATTACAAGATGACCTGATCACACCTCATAAAAAAAGGATTGGTGGCAACTCCCAATTTTCGTTTTTCAAAACAAAAGTTGACTTCAAAAAATGGTTTCGATGGTGTAAATTAGAAATGAGGCTTTTGTATGGTAGATTAGTTGGCTTTGAAGAATATATATAGGAATGGAGAAATGGTGCGAGCTAAGTTAGCATTTTTTTAATGAACCAAGCAATATTTACACTCGTCCACTACAGAAAAACAGACTTTTAACGGCATTTTTTTTGCCTTTAGCGGCGTTTTAAAGTGCCACTAATACTTTTAGCGGGGTTTTAAAACGCCGCTAATCTTTCCCAAGCGCTGCAAAAAACGTCGCTATATGCAACGCCACTAAAGATCACGAATTTTAGCGGCGCTTTTTTAAAAAAACACGGCTAAAGATCACGAATTTTAGCGGCGCTTTTTTAAAAAACGC
The DNA here is from genome assembly GCA_025698475.1 of Gossypium anomalum. Classification (NCBI taxonomy): domain Eukaryota; kingdom Viridiplantae; phylum Streptophyta; class Magnoliopsida; order Malvales; family Malvaceae; genus Gossypium; species Gossypium anomalum. The sequence goes on from CM046968.1 coordinate 79,808,400, forward strand.
CGCTAAAGACCAGGACATTTAGCGGCGCTTTTATAAAAAGCGCCGCTAATTTGCCCAGTTTTGCCATATGTATTTTTGCACCTATATCCAACCCTCCTGCAAGAAATTCAACCAAAAACAGCAAATATACCATGAAATCCAACCAAAACACGCAAATTTAAATAATACAAAATTATACGAAAAATATATTATATAAATTGTAAATGAATATTCAAAATATTCTTAAAATAATGTTAAAAGTTACAAGAAAACAAATGTCTAAGATGGCGGATTTTGAAATTCTTTGGAACATAGTCATCATAGATCAAGTTGTAGCTGGAGTTCATTGTATTTTTCGCTCGCTCCACCTCCTCATTGCTCTTGCCTCTGCTCCTCATTTCTTCACGCCTCCGCTCTAAGTTGAGAAATTTGTTCATCTGTGCTAGCTTGTATCTCGAAACTATCGATCTTTTAACCTCTCGAACTTGACTTGACTTTGACTCGGAAGGCATGCATTGGTGCGAGGTGGATCCAAAATATTGGGTCGGGTTAACACCAGATCCTTGAAATCTAACCCGACCATATCTTTCAGGACCCAAAACTTCATTAATAATTCTGTTATCAATATCCTCAAAATTAACAGAACTATCAGTCGAAGCAGTCACTTCATACTCTGCCTTCTTATCTTTTAGTTTCTCCTAATAAATCAGTCAAAGAGTTAGAAACGAAATATACAATAAAAAGGAATACAACATAACATTATTTAAATTAAACTAATAAAAACGATGAATTAAAACATTATAATTAAATATTATAAATATTTATAATGAATCAATTTTTATTAAGTAAATATACCATAATTTCTGCAGCCTCAGATGTCATCGGAGTGTAAGGTTGAATTTCCTATTTTCCTGTAGTGGTCGCAGTGTAAGGTTGAATTTCCTTAAACTGAAATAGTTTGGTTATATTAGTAAGTAAAATTATAAAATGATTTATTTGAATAATTAGTGAAAATAGTCTAGGGATTAAATGGAAATGTTAGTTAAATGGGGAGAATTGATTAAAGCTTTATGCAGGGCCTTAATGTGTAATTAAGCTAGGGACCAAAAAGACAATTAAACCTTAATTTAACTAACCTTAGTGGAAAAACAGATTTTGCGTTGACACCTCATCGTGCTACTTGTCAACCATGGGACTAAGTTAAGAAATTAAGGTAATAATTAACTATTAAAGAAAGATAATAATAAAAAAAGAGTTAGTGGCGGGGGAAACTAAAAAAAATGATTCTAATTCTTATCATCATCCTCACCACCGATGAAGCAAAACAAAGAAATACAAATTTTGAGTTTCAAACTTTCATTGTCGTGTAAAATTAATGATGCTAAAAACGAGATCAAGGTATTGAGGAACAAAGGAAAGCAAAGATGGAAAATGAAAAAAAAAAAAAAATATATATATATATATATATATATATATATATATTCAGTTTGTGCTAACTCAATTTGTCTCTAAATGTAATTATATTCAATTGAATAGTTTGTAAAATTGTTAATGCTTAAAGGCAAGTGCTAGTATGATAAGCTATGCTAAATTGAATATATAAAACAAATGATAGGTGATCTTTGATATAATTGGCTTGGACTAGTTATGTACACTAAATGTTAAAGTAGGTTAATTTGATGCATATGCTAAGTGTGTAATTGGTTGAAAGTTATATGTTTGGAAATGTTCATTTTAGGCAATTTGGTCTTTCGCTTCGTGACACTTTGGTCATGTCTCGAGACTTCAATAACAAAAATGACTATTTCAAGTGTAGCTGGGTAATGCTCTCGAGACATGTTGAACATATCTCGAGACAAGACTCCTTTAGTTTTGAGACACTTGAACATCGAACCTAAAAATCCAAAATAGGGGAAGATTGTTTTAAGACACAACCCTCAATATCTCGAGGCCTCTAGTTAAATTTTGATGGTTCCTAATAAATAAATTCGACTCTAAGTAACCTTGAAACATGTTAAACAAAGTCGAACAACATCTCGAATGTATGTAAGTGATTATGAATGACAATTAATTTGAATTGTACGAAAAATTTTATATTAAAATTTATGTTGAAATAGTTTGAGTTACTTTGACAATGTAATGTGATGTCATGCATTCGGATCCAACAACTTGATCGAGCGTGGGGTGTCACAATTCGGGCATTTTTCTGCAATGATTCAGATTTTGGATGTGTGCCTAACATGTGAAGTGTTTTGCATGGGTGTACGTAAAATTTTCAAGTTTTTTTTTTCATATGTTCGAGGGATCATATCCTAAATTTGTATTTGAACACAAGTGTTATAACATACTTCAAAGAAAATGAAAAGTTAGATAACATGGAACAAGATTCATGGAAATTGGGCTAGGTACAAATTGACTATATATATACAATTCTTGCTTGTGTTGTGAAGTAACTTTATGCAATGTCCATGCATTCATCACCACAAGTACTTAGAATAACCAGATCATTCAAATACTTTCTTTACTTGATTCAACCTTTTAAAGAAGGTTAAATACCATTTTCCACTTTTTAACGCGATTGTCTTTCTCAATAATGTCGTTTTCAAAGTTCGAACTTGATTCTTCCCCTAAAGAGTGTAATGCACCTTACCATTGCATTCAATACTTGTTGGTGGGACCATATATTAATTCTTTTAATTTTCTCTTGATTTCTTCCAATCAAATTGGCGATCATAATAAAGAGTTATTTGATAGAGAGAGGAAACATTCCAAACAAAATGAAATTTAGGAGATTGTTGAGAAGAAGAATGGAAGAAACATTGTACCTGGTGGTTAGTGAAGTGAAGTAAGACTAAGAGTGATCAAGAACAATGTTAAATATTGAAATATGTTGAAAAAGCTCTTGTGAGAATATGAAAGTTAAAAATGTCAAAATTGTTCTTAGTAGAGGCTGTTATGTTATGTAGCTATTTTTAAAAAACAAAGGTTATGGATACTGAATGATGGTTTTTTCGAATATAGTTGTTATAAAATGATAGCTATTCTAAATAAGAGTTGTTTTGTATTGTAATTATTCTTAACAGGAACTTAGGAAGCACAAAAACAAAATACGAGTAGGATATAACACAATCATCAAGTTAAAACAATTTTATAAAAGGACACAACATAAAATTCTAATAATTAAAATATAGTTAATATATAATTAACTTCATGTATAAAATGAACTTTATTTTATTTCCATATCAAAACTATTTTAAACAATATTTTATTACTAATATTGATTTTCAATATTATTTTTTTATGAAATAATTAATACTTATTTTAAGTTCAAATAGTTATATCTTAGCCCAAAAATAGATTTTTTTTTTTTTTACTTTTGGGCTTTAAAAACCCAAAACCCAACTTCTAATAAAAATAGATCATTTTCCAATATTATTAAACAAACATATTTAATTATTTATATTTAATCATATAATAAATTATTTTAATAATAATTATTTTAATAATAAATTTAAAAATAATAATTTTAAATAATATTCTTCATTACCATTGAAAATATTCAATATTAATAATTTAATAATAAATATTTATTACAATTATAGATATATTAATAATAAATATTTTGTAGTATAAAGGTTAAAATATGCCACAACTCTATGTACTCTTCACAAATTTGGAATTTAGCCTCTATACTTTTATTTTCAAAAATTTAGTCCATTTACTTTTCAGATTTGAAAATCAAGTCCAATTGTTAACATTGTTAAAATTTTTTGTCAATTTTGTTGACGTCATATTTTTAAATAAAAAAATACTTGGTATTCATGTAACTAAAAGATGACGTTATAATAAACATGAATTTAACAAACATTCTTAATAATACTAATAGTTGAAACTAAGGCTAACCCAAAAATAAAAGTGCATGGACTAAATTTTAAATTTACGAAGAGTACAATGACTTATGACATATTTTAACATAGTATAGAAATATGAATATTTTAACTATATAAATATAAGTATTTGTTTAAATAATGGTTAGCTTCATTTATCACTTACAATTCTAATGTGTCAATATGTACTCTCATATATGTATTATATGTAATTTAAATTAAATTTTAATTAAGAATTATTTATTATTAAGTTTATATATGAGATTGATTATTACAAAATATTTTCTTATTATAAAATAAATTTTGATTGTTAAAAGGAAAGTGCACTATAATATTTTATAACAAATATATTTATGTCGTGTTTGTTTTACAAAGAACAATGTAAAATATAAATTTATGGATATAAAATAAACTCAATAAAAAATGAAAGGATAAAAAAAAAATTCTAAAATGTATGTTTGTTTCATTGAAAACAACTTTTATTAAATATTTTCACCAACTTTTATCGAATATTTTCAAGAAATCTATCATATAACAGAAAATATTTTACACAGATTTATTAAAACACAAAAAAAAAAATTTAATTTTTTCAGAAAAATAAATCATATGGCAACAACTATTTTCAATGAAAAAACGGGGCCTTTTATCATTTTTCTAACTTTTCCTCTTGTTGTTTCTGTCTTTAACCGCTATCAGTTGCTGCTGTCATTTTTAAATTTGTGTTCCTCATTTGAACAGCCCATAACCTTCTCAATCTATTTTGAAAAAAATGTTGATGTGGGACACTGGTACAAAGCCATAGCTGTTTTAAACTAAAGCAGTTGTGAATAAAGTTGTATTTGAACAAGGACAATTGTTGTTGAAAAGAAAAAGAAGAGGGTATGAGATTGTTAATATCAGTTACTCGATCCTTTTCCAAAAATCATTCAGTGCATGAGCTTGTTTTGGTATCATTGGGACATTTTACTCACTTCACCGCAACCAACACTCCCTTTATATCCCTCTTTGCTTCCAATCTCAAGTTTCATCTCCTTTATCATCACATTTGTTTTTTTCACGTAAACAAGAAGAATGAGAAGAGTAAAAGCAAGAAAAACAATCTATTTTAACAAGCTTGCAAGTTGTAACCACAACCAACAGGGTTTTGTCTTGTCTCTGCAAGTTGATAACAACACATTCAAGGGATCAAGTTTTTGGTTTTGTTATAGATCGGGTAGGGTTTCGTTGCATCACAACACTGTCACGATGACCCCCCAACCGTAAGTTTTCCTAAGTTGGGTAATGGAATTCTCGTATATATATATATAAATGGGGTGATGCTATGTGTCAGCTTCTTCGCTTTGGATAGCCCTTTGACAAATATGGGCATAACTTTTAGGCAGTTGAGGACAATAAAAAAGTTGAGAATTTAATATGTTTAAAATATTTTAATCGAGGAATTAAAATATTAATCTTGTATTAGTATGGTCTTTTTTATAACTTATATTTAAAAGATATTCTAAATATTAATACCTAAACATTTTAGATTTGATGTGTGTTAAAAGGAAAAGACAAATTTTATTAAAATCTAGGAAGATTATAAGTTGCCCTGAGATACAATCGCGGAATCAAAAAAATTTTTGGGGTCAAAATTAAATTATATATTTTTATGATAGTAAAAAGGTAATTTCACTATTTTAATAGTTTACGTCTTTATAATTTTTAAAAGATTCAATTAAATTTTTATTATTTTAAGGGTTTAAAGTATAATTTTAGCATTACTAATTTAAAATTTGATAAATTATAACAGGTCTAAATGAAAATTTTTCCATTTTAGGGCGACTAGGGCCCTGCGAACCCTGCTAGATATGTTTAAATTTTCATCTAAATATCTTAAATATGCTCTACATTAAATTCGAGTTAATTTTTAATGTTTGAGTTGTTGGATAATTTAACAAAAAAATATTTAATTTATTAAATAGTTTTTTAAAATTTTAATTAAAACACTTTAAAATTTAGAGTCGAATCTAAAATTTGAAAACTCAATAAAATTAATTTTTGAATTTAATTAGTAAAAGAGATGTAGTTGCAAAACCCTTATGTTAAAAAATAGAAAACAAAAATGGAATGTGTTCTAACATATATATATATATATGTATATTACCCCATCCAAGTTGCAATTTAAAAATAATAGTAAGTTTGTAGATGTTGAAAACAGTATTTGCAAAAATTCCTTGGATTTCAATACAAGTAACTTTAAGTTTTAAGTTAACTGGAAATAAATAAAAAAACAAATCATTCAAGCATTACATGAATTTTTGTGCCACATTTCTCTGCTTATGTAAATGAGGAATGTTTGTATTAACTAACACTAACTTTCAAATGATGAATGAAAGATAAATAATATTTCATGATGAACTGAAGATAAAAAGTGTTTATTGTTTAAGTGTGGCTTGGATTCGAGTCGCACTAAGCATTTGTTGTTTAAGTTTTATCATGTTATTATAATTCATGAAGTAAATAATATTTCATCAAGACTTTTGGTTGTTGAAAATTGCAATATATATTACTTTTTTACCACAGTCAGAAATTTTTGTTGGAAGGTTAGGATAAAAATAAAAAATTATTAGGGGTCAAACCTGTAAATATTATGGTAAAGGGTTAAATTGAGTTGATAGTTTTTAAAGGATCTAAAATTGCAATATACTCTTTTTTTTATCCAAGTTGGGTAAGGCCTTTGCTTGCTCCTGATTAAAACGTAATGTTATTTGTTAATATGTGATCTTACTTTTTAATATCTTTAATATTGATTTTTTTCCCTACTTTTAGCATACAATTTATTTTTTTGTTCGATTAAAAAAATAGAAAAACAATATAAATTGATTTCATCAAATTTTAAAAAATTAACTTGAATTATATAACTTATAAGATTTCATCAAATTAACTTTTGATATGGCTCGTAGCCTTGCCGAAAATTTCATATAAATTAAGGAAAAAAAAAAAACTTACTCCATAAACAAAAAAAATTTTTAAAAATAATTTGAACAAAATTTCAACAATTTTTTATTTTTATTTGTTAAGTAATATATATTTTATTGAGAATAGATTATACAAGTAGAAGCTATACGAAATCTAGGTGCTTCAATATGTTTAAAGCAATCCCCAATAGTAATAGATATTTTAAAATCAAAGGAAGCAATAGGAAAAGAAATTCAATGCGTTGAAAGCAACCTCAATATTAGTAAAATATTTAAAATTTTATGTTGTGAAGCCACCATATATGCAATGAGAAAATAAAAATAAAAAATAGAGAAAAATAAACATAAATAGTCACATGGAAAATTTCCTCAAAAGAAGAAGACAAAAAACCACAAGCAAAGGACACTTCACTAAATGAGAAAAAAAAACTCGAAAAAGTACAAGATGAAGATAATCTCAACAAATAAACCCTAAATTATGAAAGAACAAACTACTCCAAGTAAAACTCGAAATTCTCCAAAACTCACAAAACTCTCTCAATCTAAAAATATGAAGATCATTATTTTAGGTTACAACAGCCTCTTTTATAGACTAAATTCATAAATTAAATATGACTGAAATAACCTAGACTAATCAGAGTTTATCTGAGAAACAATCTCAGAATTTAATTAGGAGAAAAAACCTAATTTATGTAGGTAACATGTTGCCAAGTCATATGCACCTCGTTGGGACCTCGTTCTTCTTGTCGTTGGAACATGGCCAATCTTCTTGTTGGGACGTCGTGGTCATCTCGTCACAATTTCGACTCGTAAATATGAGGCACACTCCATATTTTAAAAATAAAGAAAAAAATATAAATTTCAAAATTCATTTCAGATTATGTGAATGTAAAATAAAACAATATTAATGTTTAAAAAAAGTCTAAGGAGAAGAAGAAAATGAAGGAGGAGGAGGAAACAATGTACACAATCCAGTATATAATAATTAAAAAGATAATGTTATTAAATTCTATTTTAGATTATTTAACCTTATCAATTATTTTTAAAAGAATAATATTTGATGTATTGTAGGTGCATAAGTCCATGCACCATCAACGAATAATAACACGACACATCATATTAAATTAAATAAAAGAATTTGGAGAACTTGTAAATAAATACTAATAATTTTAGTTAAATATAATTAAACAGTAATTATAACTATTATGAATAAATAATAATTTTCGGATTTAAGATCTTTGGTTTAAGGATTTATGATTTATGATTTTAACATTTATTTATATATATATTTTTTATTTAATGACAAGATATCATGTTATTATTTATTATAATGTATCAAACGTATTAAATATTCTCTCGTTTTTTAAACATGAAAAAATCAAATCAAAGTGGTTAAAAGTATTGGAAAAAGAAAGCAGATATGCACTGATGAATTCAAATCCCAGATGTACGGTGATTATCTACATGCAAATTAACTTTTCTATTTTTACGGCTATATTATATCGACCAGCTTTGTTGATTCAAATAGCCTATGTTTGTATTAAATACATGCACCAAATTGCTTTTTATCAATGTTTTCTAATTTAGACATGTGATTGAATTGGTTAGGTCTTGATTCATTAATTCTATTAGTCCGATTAGTTCGATTAAAAAATTATTAAAAATTTTAAAGAATTTAAAAATCTTAGTTCAATTAGTATTTTAGTCTATTCAATCGGTTCATATCAATTCTCAATTTAATCAATTTAAAGCTATTTTTCTTTTAACAGATTCTTAATCCAACTAATCTAATTCAAATAACATTACTTTTTATGTTATATTATAAGACAGAGGGGGGACAGGGGAGTGGGAGGGTTGAGAAGAGAAGAGAAGGGGATATTTATTTATTTATTTAATATTAATATATTTTCAATTTTTTTAGTAAACTAGATTTTTTTTAATGACACGTTTCCCTCTCTAACGGGTTTTTTAAATAGATATAACGGTAGAGGGTCAATATTGGTTATAGAAATAAAGTTTACATATATGATTCGGCCAAAAAATAGTTTAGGTAACTAACTCAAATAAATGATGTAAATGCCTAAATTACCGGGTCGAATTACAAACAAACCCAACTAGCCCAACAAAAACCCCAAAACCCTAGCCCAATACATTAAAAAATCAAAAAAAGAAAAACCCTAGCCCCCTCCTATGCTCAGCGCCGCCCCTAGGGTCTTCTGACTCCAACTGCCCCAGTCCCTTCGACAGCGCAAGTGGCACCTGCCTCCACCGCCGTTCGCCTGCAACATTAAAGGAAGAAAAGACAGTGTACAGAGAAAGGTTGAAATACTTGTAAAAAATAGGCTATATAAGCCACAAGAGGAGATTGTAAAAGGGCCTTCCTTTTTTTCTTTCTTTCAGAATACAAAAGGAGAATATAATCAAAAACAGACTAAAACACTAACTCAAAAAACCACAGCAAAATAGATCGAAGACTGAATCGAAGGTTTATCCACTTTTCTTTTCATTTTTATTTTCCTTTTCGAATTTGTTTGTACATATAATATCTCTTCTATTAAAGCAATACACATATATATATTAGGTATAATAAAAAATATAAAAAAAAAAGAGAAAAAAGTTACCTAGGGCGATTTCCGGCCACCGTGTACAGTGGCCGACACGGCGGCGCTACGACGGGCGATGATCGGACCGTTGGCCGGAGCCCTCGCCAGCATATGGGCCATCTGCAGAGAGGAGAGCTCTCTCCCTTTTTTTTTTAAAACACCTGATTAGAATGAATTTTTGGAAGTTTTTAGGCTTTTATAGCCTATCAAAACGGCACCGTTTTCGTGCCCAGGCCAAGACCAAAAAACGACGCCGTTTAGCCGCCGAACCGAAGACCCGACCCGCCTTACCCTGGGATCCGCGTGTTCTGAAGCGGAGGGGTTATTTGCGCTTCTGGCCCCTCCGCTTTTTTATCATTCTACAATTAAATTTGTTATGCTTTTTAAATTCGCCTTTTTAATTTTATTTCGTTTACATTTCGGTCCCGAATAAAGCGCAGCGTTTTGGGGAAGGAAAAATTTCCTTTTTAGTCCCCCATGTTACTCGCGCATTCCAAATGGGTCCCTTCACTGATTATATTATTTTGATTTGGCCCCAGAACTATGTTTTATCTCGATTTTAATCCTTCCTGTTTATTTTCATACCTTTAAAAAAATTAAATTAATTATGGAATATTAGTGTAATTATTACATCCTTTTTATTAAAGCTTTTATTGTTATTACTATTATTATTTTTCTAACACTGTTATCATGATTATATCTTATTCTTGTGTATTTATTTATTTTATTTCATTTAGTCATTTAATTTGCCATTGTCATTATGTTCCTTTCATATTTTATTATTTTATATTTAATACTTATATATATATATATATATATATATATATTATATAGTATTATTAATAGTTTAATATTATTGTTTTTATTAATGTATTTGTATGTTGTATATGTATATCAATATTATATTATGAATATTTCTTCTTTTCTAAATACTATGTGCATATATATTTTTATATATTATATTTTATATTTTCTAATATATATATATATATATATACATAGATATATTATGTACATACTTCAAATATTATCATGTATTTGCTTTTTCACATATATGTATATATTTATGTAGTATTACTATTAGACCTTTTTTTTTATTTTTTTTAAACATGTATATATATTATGTAAATATTTTAATATTATATCATATATATATTTTTTTTTTATATGTGTTATGTACATAGGTTTTGTTAATATTTTTTTATAAATTATTATGTATATATTCTAATATTATTAGTTATATATCTTTTATACTATTATATGTATATTTCTGATATTATAATGTATATTTCTAATACTATCATTATTTATATATATGTACGTGTTTATATAACGTATAAATAGTTTTTTATATATTATTATCATCTCTATATATATGTATATATTGTATATATATTATATATATTATATACACGCTTTTAATACTCAATTCTATCATCATAAGTGCGTTCTTGATATACGTATGTATGTATTATGTATATATTTTTACTACGTAAATATTTTTACTTCTATTATTACGTATGTACCTTGATACATATATATATACTTTTATATCATTATTACCGTTATCATTGTCATTTCATTTTTCCATATTTATATTTATTTATTTATTTGCTTGCGCGTTCGATTATTTTATTTTCCTCACGTATGTGTTTACATTTATATGATACTTAGCCTCGTCATTATTTCATCTTTTATAACTATTCATACTGTTGCTTTTGACATTATCACACCTATCATTATGTTATTATACATATTAATACCCTAATTTTGCTTTTATGTTTTACTATAAACTACGTTTTTTACTCAATATATTAAAACAATTCTTTCATAAAAGCAATATCTTGTATTAGGTAATTCGAGATAATCGTGCCCTAACTTACTGAGTTTCGATTTTTCTCATTTAACCTAAATAACGGAATATTCTTTTAAAATTACAATACGAGTCTTAAAATTGTTTATTCTCAGAGATACGAGGTGTGATGCCCTAACTTACCGGGTATGACATTTTGTTACCTCAAAATAAGATTTTTCGCAAATAAAGACAATACTCGGTGTTTAGAAATTCAAGGAAACGTGCTCTAACTTACTGGGTTTCGATTTCTCTCGTTCACTCTAACTAACCGAATATCCTTTTAAAAGGGAGTTAAAATATATTAATTTTAAATAGAAGACAAGCTCAGTCTCAAAGTTCGAGATGTCGTGTCCTAACTTACTGGGCATGATATTTTATTACTTCGGGATGAGAGAATCCTTAACATTCGTTTTAATTTTTTTAATCATTTTTAATAATACAAAGAGGGATCGTATTTTAAATTCTTTCAAGTTTTCAAAATTTTCGACACTAAGACACTAATTAATCAACTAGGTACCAATTTTGGGCGATCGAGGGTGCTAACCCTTCCTCAAATGCGTAACCGACTCTCGAACTCATTTTCTCGATTTTTCGTAGACCAAAAATTATCGTTTTAGTAAATCTTAACTTTTATTAAAATGATTAATTTAAGGTGATCCGATCACACCTCATCAAAAAGATTGGTGGCGACTCCCAGTTTTTCGTTTTCATTTTCAAAATCCAAGTCGATTCCCGTTTACCAAAAAAATGGTTACGACAAATGGCATTATCTAAGGACCTTTTATAAAATTAAACCAATTTTAAAAATAAAAAAACTTTAAAAAACAAAGAAATATTTAAAACTTCATCTTTTCTATAAAATACATAAAATATTTATAAATAAATGAGTATATATTTTTCTCATTTTCTAACATGAAATTTATTTATTAAAAAAATAATCTTATAAGTCAAACGATTTAAGGGGAAAACCATGAAGAAGACTTATGTAGATTCAACTTTTCCCTTTTTTTTTTCAACATTAACGACCACTATATTCAGATTGTTTTCTAGAACGAGTTTGTTGTGTTTGAGGTTGTGCTTGAGGACAAACATTAGAAATGCCCATGGGCCAGGTTTGGGTTGGGTCTAAGCATGATATTAACAAATTTTATACTTGCCTAAGCCAGACTCGACCCGAAATATGGGCTTAAAATTTTGCCCAAATTCGTCCATATTTGCAAAAGACTACTCCAAGCCCATTTTAAGTACACCCATATTATTTTAATTTAATATTTTTTTATATATTCATCTTAACATTATTTTAATGTTTATATTAGAGTAGTATTATATATTTAGTATAGGTTTATTTTTTTAATGTGTTACAAATTACATGAAAATAAAAATAACATAATGTAAAGTATTATAAACTTAAAAATGAGTCAAGTCAAGCAGGGCTCGAGCCTTTAATGTTTAAGCCCAAGCTTGACCTATATTTTAAATGAGCCTAATTTTTTATCCAATCCCAATTTTTAGGCCTGAATGGGTAGCCTAGCCCATGAACAGGTTTAGTAGGCATACTTGAGGATATATAGGCGAGGATTAGGTCTTGGAAACCCAATAGGTGGAAGACCATGCCAGCAACTCCACAACAAATTTCTAGTTCGATGGTGCAATAATGGAGGATTTGGAAATCAAGAAGTTCAAAATAAAGGTTATTGGTGCCAGTAGTTGTAGGTGAAGATTGTGCTCAGCACTCGACAAATTTAATGAGTAAGGAATAAGCTAGACGTGTAATGAAATTTATTATTTATAAATTAAACTATAAAAAGGGGAAAATTTTGAATCTAGTTTAAGTCTTGTTTGTGGGTTTTCAAAAAATAAATATTTTATTTATAAAGTATTATTTTAATAAATATATTTTATGTCAAAAAAAGAGAAAAATAAGTATTCATTTATTTATGGTTTGTATACATTTTTATAAAACCTTATATATTTTTATTGATAAATGAACTTTTAAATAATTTTATTTTTTGAATTTTTAAGAAATAAGACTAAATTGATAAAATGTATAAAGTTGATAGTTAAATTTGTTAAATTTTTAGAATTAAGATTAAATTAATAAAATCTGTAAACAATGGAGGTCTAAATTTATTATTATTCTAATTAAAAAAAGGCCATTAGTAGTTATTTATGGAGGAGCGACCAAAATATTAAAATTTCATAACATTATTAACTAACATAAAAGTTTTTAAACTTGAATAACCAAGATAAAAATACGCTAATAGTTGTGTGGCTATTTTTATAATTTACCTTGTATTATATTACTTAATCGCATTCTATGTGTTTTTAAGAAAGTAACTCTTAAATCAGTACTTATTTGCTGATAGGATGGGGTCATGTGCTCAACCAATGTTTAGTCCTATGCTTTTTTTTTTTTTTTTTGTAAGAATTAATTATATAGACATCTTCAAACTATGAACCTCATTTTAAATTAGTCCTTAAGCATTAAAACATTCTAATTAAAATTTTAAACTATCAATGTTATATTAATAAGGTTATTCCATTATTAAAATAGTTAATTTAATCATTAAATTAAATGTTATATTTCATGTGGCATAATTTAAAATGAAAAATTTAAAGAAAAATGAATTTCGTGAAAATGAATGTTGTAAAAATTTTAGTTTTGAAGTTTTCAAAGCTTTTATAGAACCTTTATCATCCACTCTCCTTTTTTTCAGTTTTACTTTATTTTAGTTTTAGCTTATAGAAGTAATGTGATAATGTTTTACTTTTCTTTAAAATTTTCATTTTAAATTATGCAACACAAGATTTGATGTTTCATTTAACTGTTAAATTAATAATTTTAAAAATGAAAGGACTTGATTAATATAACATCAATAATTTAAAGACATAATTAGAATTTTTTGAAGTTTAAGGATCAAATTAGAATGAATGTCATACTTTGGAAATATTGGTGCAATTAACTTTTTTTTTGTTGTAAAAAAAAACTCTTAAAAAGAATATTAGGCTTCTATTGATTTCAAGAAATAGATGTCCTTTTTATTCTCCTTTTTTTTTTTTTTTCATTTTTGCTTAAAACGTAAAATGGCTTGAGCAAAAATACAGATGCAAAAATGGGTTTTGATAAAAAATAAATGATCATTTTCTAAATGGGTCGGTCATCGAGTAGAATTTTTTAGCCCGAGCTTGGCCCAAATAAACTATTTTGCTACAATTTTGCTATTATATTGCTATTATCTTATTGTTATTATTTAAATATTGTAGAAGTCTTGTTTTATTGTTAATTTTGCTTGTATTTTAGAGACATTTGCTTGTTAAGAGTGTTATTTAAACATAAAGATTTTTTTAAATATATTTTCAATTTATTGGGAAACATTTATTTTAATATTTTAGTGCATTTGATATATTATATTTTTAAATTTATTTTTATATAAAAAAATAATCTAAAAGAAATTAATACGGATGGGCTAAGTTGAATTTGAATTTAACACTTTTAATTTGGATTAAACTTAGGTAGAATTTTAAGTTCATTTTTTGGATTGAGTCGAACCTAAAAAAATATGCCTAAAATTTTACATAGATCCAATTCATTACTAGGTTTAATTAATGTGACTAAAATTGTACAACCAAACTCAATCAGGATTAAAAGTAAAAAAAGAAAAGAAAGTATTTTCATTTTTATCTACTATTAGCTAAGTTATGCTTATCATTTAATTTTTTTAATTAACTTAAATTAGCTGTAAACCTTTTGTTTTTGGTAAGCCATTAAATTAGAAATCCCATAAAATCCTTACATTTATGCTCTAAATCCTCTTTTTGCAAACTATTAAATTAAAAATCTCCCCCCAATAATCTTCTAAAATAACTTTACATGTATACTATGAACTCCCTTTTTCCAGACCATTAAATTAAAAATCCCATAAAAAAATTTGAATTTAGATTTTCATTTTTCATTTTACCACCATAATAATGACGAAATGGAAAAAGTGCAAATATTATCCAAACTTCGTGACATAAATAAATACAATAAAACACTTTTGTACCCACAAATATTTTTTTTCCCTATAAAATAAATAAATAGATAGAAACAATTAAACAAAGAAATCAGTATATAAATAAGTACTAGCAGGGTGAGCCATTGCTCCCCTGACTCAAAACTCTCTATCTCTGTCTTTCTCTCTCTTTTTTTTTTAACTCAGTCGTTCTTTTCTCTTTTCCAGTTGTAGAGAGTTAATCTAACAGTCCAAATGGGAGTTTGGGTGGATGCCAATTCTCTTGTTTCATCATCATTTTACCTGCTGGTTTTGTGCCTTATCTGCTGCCGCAAGGGAAATGCTGCTGCTGCAAATGGCTGCGATTTGTTTACAGGCAGGTGGGTTTTCGATCCATCTTACCCTCTTTACAAAGCCTCAGCTTGCCCCTTCATTCAGAAAGAGTTCAGCTGCCAAAAGAATGGCCGCCAGGATCTGGTTTACACTCAATACCGATGGCAACCTCTTGGTTGTACACTCACTAGGTACCCCCTTCCTATTCTCGCAATCTTGAACTGTTTCTAGCAAAGGGAATGAAAGGCAAAAGAAAAAAGGGTTAATCACGGTTTGGTTGATGTATAATTTGAATCTTTAGCCTCCATTAAAAGTAGGCATTGTCTCCAATAGGTCGGAAAATAAAAGGTTATGGGGTCTCAACCTTCTGTTTTTACTCCTTTTTATTACATGCCAGTTTGCATCCAGTTATCAGGCTCATTAATGTTATTTGGATTTTTTTTTTTAAAATTATGATAATTTGTACATTACTTAGATTCCTGACATTTATATTATAATACTTTGAATATGTAAAAAAAAAAAAAAAATTAAACGCATTTGAAATGATTAATCTGATGCTTCCCACCATTCACCGTATGGTACATATGTTGTTGTCGTGCTGGCCACTTGCCATTGGTTGACATTGTTTTAATATTAATATTTTTTAATTAACATCAACCTTTTTTATAAAACTTAAATCTGTTCTAAAATCTTAAATTTTAAATTGTATTTAATATTTTCCATTTTCGTTACATTTTTAGTGTTTTATTTCCACACTGAAATCTTTTGCTTTTACTGATAAAATTTCCCAAAATGATTAGTATTTTTTCAAAATTTCATGATTTTTATAAATATATTAACCCAATAGATATCAATTTAAAAAAAAAGAAAAAGAAAAAGAAAATCATTTTCTTCCTAAAACGACTTCAAATTCAATTTCAGATATCATGTGAACTAATCTTACTTCCAAAGCGCGTGGAGTATGTCGCTTTCCTAGTGTTTTGGTGGAGGAGATTGTAACATGTGATTGGTTATGCTTTGCCACACTCTTTATTGGCGCGTGTATATGTGTCTTGTCCAAAAAACTAAAAATAATTGCCATAGATTCTTTAGCTCGTGGGAATGGAGAGTTTCGTAATGTCGCCCTCACGGGATCGGCGGTGGGATGTCTTTTCTCTATTCCCTTTTCTGCCCTTGTTGCTTTCTTCTTATACCTTCTCTACCATTTAAAAAGAGAGAGTCTAATTTGCTTCCAGTCCCTGTACTCTTTAGAATTTTGAAATTTAGTCCCCTTTCTGGGTACCATACGCTTTGAGGAATGTTGCTGATACATGTGATAAATAGTATTGATTTGTTAAATATTTTTGTAGATTTAATGGTTTGAAGTTGCTAGAAAAGTTTAGAGGGAAGAGCATAATGTTTGTGGGAGATTCACTAAGTCTAAATCAATGGCAATCATTGACATGCATGCTTCACTATGCAGTTCCCAGTGCCCAATTCAACATTTCTAGAGTTGGAGATGTCACCACATTTGAATTCTTGGTACGTGATTTTATTAATTTCAGTTTAAGCTACCTTTCATTTTCTTAATAATTTATGAGTTAAAAAGACACATGTATTATTAAGTTACAATCAATGGTGGTCCTGTTATTGTCCATTTTCTTACGCCAAAAAAAAAAAAAAAAAAAAAAACTTTTAGGTGGTAGTTAATTAAATATGAAACATGTGACATACAACTCAGGCAATTAAAAAAAATGCAGGATTATGAAGTAAAAGTAATGGTAGATCGAAGTGTGTATCTGGTAGATGTAGTGATGGAAAAGATAGGGAGGGTGTTAAAGCTTGATTCCATTCAAGGAGGAAAGCTATGGAAAGGAATCGACATGCTTATCTTCAATACTTGGCACTGGTGGAACCGTCGTGGTCCTACTCAACCGTGGGATTATATTGAGGTAGGCGGCGTGATTAAGAAAGATATGGATCGAATGCAAGCTTTTGAAATAGCTCTCAACACATGGGCCGGATGGGTTGATGCCAACATTGATCCTTCTAAATCTCTCCTATTCTTCCAAGGAATTTCCCCCTCTCACTACAAGTAAGCTTTTAAAGTCTACTTCATGCTATTTATTTGACTAAGTCGAGTACTTATGGGTCATAAATTTGGTTATGGCAGTGGAACTTTATGGGGTGAACCAAAAGCAAAGAATTGTGTAGGGCAGAAGCAGCCATTGCTTGGCACAACATATCCAGGAGGGTTACCACCAGCAGTGGATGTGGTAAAGAAGGTGTTAAGCAAAATGAAAAAGCCAGTGAAGTTGCTTGACATAACACTGCTGTCGTTGCTACGCAAAGATGGGCATCCATCAATGTATGGGCTTGGAGGATCTACTGGAATGGATTGCAGCCATTGGTGTGTAGCGGGAGTTCCAGATACATGGAACGAGCTTCTTTACAATCTTATTCTTTGATATCATTCATTGTTTTAACATCAAAACATAATAAAATGTCTCAACCAATAATCAAATACATTATTTGATTCTTATATCATATATGACATTGATAAGATGAATAATTAATTTAGATTAAAATTATCATATTGGGCTCATTGCTTCATCTATTTTGGGCTTTTTCATTATTTGAATATCACTTCCAAAGGCCATGATGGGGCTTATCGTGACTCAAATTTACAATAACAATAAAGATACACAAATCCCTTAATTTAGATGATTTTTGCAATTAATTATTATCCTACCTTTGTATAAATTTCCTCATCTATAATACAATTATTATTTTTTGAATGTAAACTAGCTGGAGCATTTATTGAAAAGGGGAAAATAAACAGAACAACAACAGTCACAAAATCAAATAAATAAATTAAAAAACCAAACAATACCGAAAAAGCCCCAACCTAGTAAAATGGATCCAATCCCTCATGAATCGTCGGTCACACTAAGGGACAATTTAGAATTACTTTTCAGAACAACTTTTGAAAATTTCAAAAACGCAATGTTTTTATTTCAAAAGTATTTTTATGGCAAAATATACTTTGGAAAAGCACTTTTTTGGCCAAAAGTAAAAATAAAAAATTTTAGCTTTCACTTAAAAGTGCTTTTAAACTTTTAAATAGCATTGCTAAACTAACCATAAAGCTTAGCGACCATTCCTAAAACCATCTAAGAACAAATCCATCACATCTTCTTGGAGAGAAAACGATTGAAGTCCCCCTCCTCCAACCTCCATTTCTAATCTCGATTACCCAACAATTACCAAACCTTCCAGATAATTGCTGTAGCAACCTGTAACTTGAGTCCGGCAATTGGACCAGGTGAAGGGTGTTACATATATTCATTTAATTACTGATGTTATAATATTCTTACAATCAGTCTCCAATTAAAATATTTCTTGTTAAAATATTTTAAAGTAAATTAATTTATCGATTGAACATATTTTAAATACACCATTGAATCCCAAATATAATTGAAAGCAGGTCAAATTCATTGCATGGCAATTTTTTTTATTTCTCAATGTATCTACAGTAGTGAGCTTAGTAACCAACCCTTCACATTCTGTAGTCCTATTGAGGGGTTGTTGCTAGGTATGAGTTTTAAAGTTGCGCCATACCCAAGTAGAGGATCGAACCCTCGACACAAGGAAAGAATTTTATATATATTTAGCACCAATTATTTTAATATTTTTTCAATATATTAAATGAAAAATGTTATAGAAAGTTATTATTAGATTGATATTAGCCAACATTTGGTACTTAAATATTGAAAATGACATAATCTGTTACATCCTGGGATCAGGGTCAAAAGTTTTGGCTGTGCGAAGTTAAGGTTTGCCAATGTTCTAGCAAACTAAACGTCAAAAGTTGGGCGAAATGGGGGTTCGCCAAGATTCAAGCAAGCTGGGTGTTTGCCAAGGAAGTTTCAGCAAGGGTGTTCGCTAGTAGCAGTGTACACCAAATGAAATGCTAAAGGGTTCGCTCGTTCCACTACGAGGCAAGTTCGCTAGTGTCTTGGTGAGCTAGGGGTTCGCCAGTCTATTTGGTGAGCTAGGGTTCGCCAATCTGTGTGGCAAACAGGGTATGCAAGTCAAAGTGCAAATTGGGGTTCGCCGGTCAAAGATACATTCAGACTCAAATTAGAAAAAAGTGATTTAGTGTATCTAGGAATACTTTACGTGTAAGTAACATCTTTCCTAAATCAAATAGGGTATCCAAAGATATTTAATACTCTTAGGTCTTTAAATACAACCCTTAATTCTGTGAATTTATTCATTGAATATTCTACCGTTAATGTAACACCCCCTAAACCTAAACTGTCACCGGAACAGGGTTACAAGGCATTATCGGACAATCAGATAATTTACGATTAATATTCAAATATTTATCGAACATATTATAATATAATCATAAATTATCATATAAACTTTTGCTAATTGACTTTTAAAAAAAAATTCAAAATAACCCCTTTTATAAATATCTAACCTTCCTTGCAATTTTAAATGGGAACCAATCCAAAACCAATATTTCAACCAATGCAATTTCATATTTAATCGTATTAAAATCATACCTATAACAATAATTTGATAATTTACTTCGGATTAAATTAGAATTTCAATCATCCATTCTAAATTTAGCACCAATTATAACATGCATATCATATAAATTTTCATACTATTTCATTAGTTTAAACACCAAAATACCAAATACCATTCTTTACAACAAAAATTATATAGCATTTTAAAATGACCAAATTAACACCTATGTACATGCCACTTTTTCCAAAAGAAGAATATATCACCGAGTTTTACGCTGGAGTCGGGATCGCCTGGATGCTGAACCAAGACTCTGAATACCTATTAACCCGAAATTCTTGATTTACTCTTCGGTAATCTTCTCCTTTCCCTTTTGAGCCGATATCTCTGGTTCTCTGTTAGCAGTCAAAGCTTCAAGCTTCAAATCCTTAGTTTTCTCTTTTATTTTTCTTTCCCTTTTTCTTTCTCTTTTTCTCCCCTGCTTCTCGTTTTCAATTCTGTTTCTCTTCTCTTTTGTTTCTTTATTTCTCTTTTATATTTCCTTTACTTTTTATTTAATTAACTCAATAAATATCTATTTAAAAAAATATTAGTATTACATTTGGTCACACTTATATTTCTACATTTGTACCAATAATTTTATTAAAATTGTCATTATTTAATTTGTTTATCAAACAAAAATCTCATAATTTATTTATTTAATTTAATAAATATCTTTAACATAATAATAATAATTAATAAATATCTATTTTAATATTAATTACATATATTACATTTGTACACATACATATTATTACATTTGTACCCTATCATCCTCATACATTTGTCATAACTTTAGTTTATTTGTTATATAAAAATCTCATAATATAATTAATACAATTAATTATTATAAAATATCTTTATACTTAAATTATAAGTAATTTGAGTATTTAAATTACAAATGTACCAATATAATTTTTACACATGTATATTTTTATTACCATACAATTATCTACTATTTAATTTATTTAATACTAATACTAATAATAATAATCTAATATAAAACCATAATGTTAGTTAATAATTATAATAATTATATATAATATTTAAATATAACCTAAATAAAATCTTAGATTTTAATACATATATGCCGCCTCAACTTTTGTAAATGGTTTAATTACCATTTTAATCCTTTTTATTTTGTATTACTTTAGAAGTAAACTTTTACCCCTTATTCAATTTAGTTCTTTTTACTAATTACTCTAAATTAAGTTAAATTCACCTAATTAAAACTTAATTAGACACACTACTAAACTCATAAATATTTCTAATAATTATTTTCGAATTTATTTCACTAAGATGGAGGCCCTATAACTCACTTTTTGGGTGCACGTGAGTTTTGGGTCATTACAGTCAAAGTCTCTATTCTAAGTTTTGTTCATAGCAATCCGGGTAAGTACTTATCTTATTGGGGTTGATCATCCTTAGAGTTAGGTTTGTATGCATGTGTGAATTCTGAATTTTTTGTTTAGTAATTTTTTTATTTGTTGTGAACCAGCCAGATCGTCTTCTAGCAAAGACAAAGGCAAAGCCAAAATAATTTAAGTTCTCTATTTCTGGTGAGTGATCGGTAACTGTCAGTTTATGGGTTTTCAAAGGTATTCCGATTATATTTGCTAATGGTTATGGTTTTCTAAAAAGAAACCTTGTTCTCGAAACCCCATAGTAAGTTTTTTGAAAAGTTCTGATTTAAAGCTATGAAACTCTGTTTTCAAAACATGATTTTGAAAAGATGTTTTTGAAGTATAGTTTTACGCGAGCTCCTATACGAGCCTTTGGTTATAAGAATGTTTTGAAAGAACGGTTTTAAATTGTGTTTTTTTAAGGCATTTAAGTGCGAGTTTTTTTATAACCAAATGTTTAGCTCTGCTTTATGCGAGCTCTCTATTTGGCTTAGCCTTAGTGAGAGCTTTCTGTTCTGTGAGCTCCTTAGTGAGCCTTCTAATTTGGTATACCAAGGATTGTGAGTACTCACCAGCTTCTTAGTAAGCATTCTGTGACCAAACCGGTAATGTAATCTAAGGGAAACTCTATTCGTGTCTTTTGTTTGATGAACTAGTTGTGCGACCTAAAGCTGACCTTATTATGATTTCTATTATGTGCAAGTTAGTCTCGTAGTTCTATTATAAACTCAAATTCGATTTTTATTTTTGAAAGAAATATGGCCTCACAATTTTGATGTGCCTTTGTAAAAGCAAGTTTTTAAAGAAAGGATTTCTAAGCATTGTTTTTAAACTATTTTCACAAAAATATGTATTTCAGATAGGAACTGGATCTCACACCCTCACTTGTGAATCCAACACGCAAAAAGTTTTCAAACAAAGTTTTCTACTGTTTTCAAACACTATTTGTAAACATAACCTAATGGTTTTTGATTATTCATTGAGCTCTCCCCGAATTCACTCATTCCTCTCTTACTTCTCAGGTAAGCAGATCGCGGATGGCATAGGCGAGCTCGATGATCTGGTGAGGCACCTGACTGATACTGGCGAACCATAGAGATGGGTGATGGGTTTATGTTATGATGTTTTGAATAATAAATTAGATCATGGATTTAAGTACATGACCAATTTGTTTAAGGATGAGTTTAGTACATTTTATGTTTAAGTTAATTTCATTCCTGTGAACCATGTCTTGAATTTCATATGTTCTATTCCTTTATTAATAAATTGATGTTATTCATGCATGAGTTACTTGTGTACACTTGTAATGTTAGATTAATTACATGCAAACCATTAAATTCTGCGAACTCATTCTTATATACGATACTATGTGTAGCGACGTAAAAATTTTGCTTTGATTAATAGTTGAGGCGATTATTTGAAAATTTGAAAACGGGATTTTGGTTTTAAAGAGAAAAGGAGTCGCCACCGATCTTTTTCTAGGTGTGATCGAACACCTAATAAATCCTCTTTTTCTTTTGAAAGAAAATTTATTTTTGAACAAAAATGAAGGCCAAACTTGGGTCTACGCGAAAATCCAGAGAAAAATAGGGTTCGGGAGTCGGTTACGCACAAGGAAGGTATTAGCACCCTCGCGACGCCCAAAATTGGTATCTTGTTAAACACGCGTTGTCTTAATTCTCAAAAATACAAGTTTAATTTAATATTTAATTGCGATCCGATTGAAATACGAGAATTTGAAATTTTTGGTTTTTTAGAAAGACGTCTCGTTTTTAACACGAGCCAATGATATCCACCCACATAGCGATGAAATTAGTGACTTAGTGTTGAAATCGATACGTTGCCTTATTTATTAAAAAACATAAAAAAATATCATTTGCAATAAGAATTTGTAAATAATGCGAATGATGATACAATTAATGAAAGATATTAAAATGCAACATTAGAATAAAATAACAATAATATTAACAATAAAGAAAATAATATTAATAAATAATGTTCTAATAATATAATATAAGAAATAATATATTCGTAATAATAGTAGAAAATACTAATATGAATATGAAAAATACACATGCATATATATATGTTAATAATGATGATAATGATAATAATACTAGCAATAATAATAATGGAATACAAAAAAAGCAAATATAACATAATAATAATATTAAAATAAAGTAATTAAAAATGATATTATATATAAATATATATATACATATATGATAAAACATTCACTAATATTAATAATGATAACAACAATAGTAATAATATTAAAATACAAAAAAGTACATATAACATAATAATAATATTAAAATAAAGTAATTAAAAAAATACTATATATAAAAAAATATATATACATATATAATAAAGACATACACTAATATTAATAACAATAACAATACTAGCAATAATAATAACTAGTAATAATAATACATTAAAAATAATAATATGTTAATAATAATGAATTAATGAATTAATAAAAAAAAGTAAGTAAATAAACAAAAATAAAATATAATTACAATAATAATAATACTATATTAATAAAATAATAATAATAAAAGGAATAAAAACAATGTTAATAACAAGAATATTAATAATAGTAATAATAACAATAATATAAATAATAATACTAATAATATTAGAAATGATAATAATAATATTTAATAAAAAAAGGAAAATAAACAAAAAAAAGGACTAAAATTGAACTAAAATAGAGTTTTGGGGCAAATTTAAAAAGAAATAAAGGGAAAAGGACCAAAATGAACACGCGTGCAACCTAGAAGGACCAAAACAAAAATTATTCCTTCCCCTCAAAAAGCAGCGCAACATGGGGGACCAAATTGCAGAGCATAACAAATTTTGGGGCCAAATTAAAAATAATGAAAAATCTGATTTTAAAAGGATAAAAAGCGGAGGGGCTAAAAGTGCAATTAACCCTTTTTAAAAAAACACGCGGATCCTGAGGTGGGTCGGGTTGAATCGGGTCGGACCAAGGGGTAAAACGACGTCGTTTTGGTGCTTAAAGGGGCTGCCCAAAACGACGTCGTTTTGGGGGGCTATTTAAGGCAAAATTTTGGAAAAAAAAATCATTTCCAGCTTGTTTTAAAAAAAATTTCCTTTCCCCCTTTTGTTTTCTCTCTGCACGTATGCACTCCGGCAAGGGCTCCGGTCAGTCGCCACCGTTGTCATCGGCCACCGTACACGGTGGCCGGAAAATTAAAAAGGTACTTTTTATTTTTTTACGCATTTTTTTTATACTTCATATATATATATGTCCAAAAATAAAAATAAAATGATATATTTGTATGATATAACAGTTTAGTGTATGGGTATTTTCAAAATAACAAAAAAATGCTAATGAAAGAGGAAATACCCTATAGTATTTGCTTCGTTTTCTCTTTTTTCTTCAAACTTCTTGCTGTGATCTTTGTTTTTTTTGAAAAAAATCAGTTACTTCTATCGCTTTCAAAGGAAAAAGAAAAAATCCCCCTTTTACATTTGATCCTTAGACTTTTATATAGCCAACTTGTTTTCTACTTGATTGATCTGTTCTTTTGCAGGTGAATGGGCGGTGGAAGTGACGGGGGCGGTGCTGCAGTGGGCAGGTGGTGGCAGGGGGTAGTTGGCCAAATACCCTAGGTGTGGCTGAAGCTAGGGTTTTTTTTTGTTTTCTTTAAGTTTGGGTTAATTGGGCTTTCATGGATTTAGGGGTTTGGGTATTGGGTATTGGGTTTTAATGGGTTTAGGGGTTTGGGTTTTGGGGAGGATAAATTAGGCTTGTAACACTATGTATGTATCTTATTTACAAGCGTACCCTTGTTGTGATTATGAAATGCGAAACCCTAAGTATGTTTTCATAACCACATACGCACCCCTTAACTTTGCAAACCCTTACATAGGTGCGAACCCAAGATTTTATGCGAACCCTGTTTAAAATGTGAAAATCTTTTGCATGCATGTTTATTTTGTTGTGAAGTTTGTTACTTGGTGAAACTAGGATGTATGTGTAATTTAGGTGTTTAGCAAGTTATAGTGTTCTTAAAGTTTGTTTTCTATGCATGCGAACTGTTGGATCTTGTGAAAGCATGTTTTTGTGCGAGCCTATGTTTTCCGCTTCTTTGTTAAAGTTTAACACTATGTTTGCGTGCTACTCATAAGTGGTGTGTTGGAGGTTAGGTTGTGAGTTAACGGAGAGTCACTTCGGTGGCTAATGTGACACACTGAATTTAGGTTAGATTTTCTTAATTGGGTTTGGGATGTTACATAATCCGCTTCATAAAATGTATAGTATGTGTACAATGCGAAAAGGTTAACATTTTTCTTCTAATTTGAATTAATTCCTTTTTAATTTGAAGTATCATTAAAATATATAAATTTACTTATTGCCGAACTCGATCTCTAGAATAACAAACCAAAAGTGTGAAATATCACAAAAAATCAGGATTGAAATGAGCTGTGATCTACTATCTCCACCGTCGAATCTTATTCCAAGCAGGACTAGAGCCTCCTTGTGACCTGTCCTTCATTGCCACCGTTCAAATTTGCGTTGCAACTTTGAAAACCCAAAAATCCCCAAAACAAAATGTCTTGTGTCTCTTTTCTTCGATTTTTTTTGTAGACTATATAGTTTTCACTTCGTGGTGCTCTTTTTGGATAGAATCATCAGCATTAGAATTAGATTTGTGGATGGAGAAATAAATGCACAAGTATTTGAATAAGAAAATAAATTGACTTACATTTTTCAAATATAGAATTTCCTCAAGTGCCTAGCATTCAATGTTGGCGGGATGAGGTTCTCATCCAAGTATGCTAACTGATAAGCTCCAAATTTAATTTTTTAGCAACTTTGTAGGAACTCTTTTAATTTGATGTCTTCTTGCCTCATTGACCCATGGGTTGCACTACGCTTTAATTGAATTTTATGCCATTTTTTAAGTCTGAATTAGCCTAAAAAATGAGTTTAAAATTTTGCCTACGTTTAACTCGGATTATAGATACTAAACTTGAGTTCGGTATGGTCTATATTAATTTTTTAAATTATTTTATTATACAAAATAAATTTAAAAAATATAATATATAAAGTACACTAAAAAAACATTAAAACAAATATTAAATCAACAAAAAGATATTAAAACAATAAACAAATTGATGATCAGACTTGTGAAAGCAATTTGTGCCCAAGCCCCTCCATTCGTGAAATAATGGAGCCTTTGCAGGTCCGGACATTTCAGCATGATTTCGTTCTTAGTGATCGCAATGCAAAGCCTAAAAGGTTCGAATTCGCTCAAGTTTATGATCCGTATGGCCCAAGGCCTCCACCGTCTGATAAGGCTGTTGAACTGGCAGAGCGAATTGCAGCCGTACCACCAGAAGAACGCAGACAAATCGGTCCAACTCTCACCGAGTGGCTCAGACACCCAAAAATGCAAGTCATTGCAGATGAAGGGATGGACTTGGGTGGAGCAGGAGCAGGTGCAGGTGCAGGTGCAGGAGCTCCAAAGGCAGAGGAGAAGAAAGAGAAAACAGCATTCGATGTGAAGTTGGAAAAGTTCGATGCAGCTGCAAAAATCAAGGTAATTAAGGAAGTGAGGGCATTTACTAACTTGGGTTTGAAAGAGGCTAAGTCGTTGAGAAGGCACCTGTTATACTCAAACAAGGGATCACGAAGGACGAAGCAAATGATATAATGGAGAAGATAAAAGCAGCTGGAGGAGTTGCTGTCATGGAATGAGCTCAGCTGCTTTGCTTCTTTTTTGTTTATTAAGATAATGTTGGAGAACACTTCTACAGAACTTGTTTCTAGGAAGAAAGAAAAGGGAGTATTGCTTCCTGGTCGTTGCTTATTTATTTTTTGAATTGGACATGCCTTTCTTCATTTATCAAGGATCAATAAAAGATAAGCTGTTGCATTGTAGACTAGGGCGAGCATAAAACATTTGGGAAAACCTTGTACCATGCAAAACAAGTGATGGATGATTTTGAAGTAAGCTGTTGCACAAAAAAAGTTATGATATACTACACTGGAGAAGAATTGATGACATTATTGGGAAAAAGGGTTTAGTCTGATTTATGATCAATTTTTTCTGTAATTCATTGTGTATAGAGACAATGTTATTCAAATTGGTAATCAAAATAAAGGCCCAACAAATGGTATATATCAAATTTCATCTTATGTTTTTATTTTTTTCAAATAAAATCTATCTCAATTACCATCATTTTAAAAACTTAAACCCTTATACGAATAATCTTACAAATTCAACCCAATCTTAAAACAAAATTAGATTCACAATAACTTGAAGTATATGGCATTGATATCTACAGCCATGTTTTCTCCTGATTATATTACAGTTGCAGGTAACAGTCGAACACTGTCTGCAACAAGAGCATAAACTTAAAAGCTGACAAATGAATGGTATAGGCTAAAATGCTATGGACTCCTATTGCTCCATTTCCATTCCAGGAGTTTTTATTTCTTATTTTTTAAAATTTTCTTGCAAAAGCTCTTAAGTAGTTAGTATAGAAAAATCAAGTGGCAGGTTCATATCTGCAAACACAATCATATATCTTCCCTTTAATCGGTTTTTCAGCCAACCTCTGATTTTTCACCACTGCAAGCTGCAAAACAAGGATTATTTCGACTTCAAATATCGAGTCAAGCAAACCTGTTAGGCCATCTATTTAAAACTATACATACCTTAAGAGCTTCACATTTAAACCGAGCACTGAAATTGGTGTGGAGAGCCCTACCCATCCCTTCCAAGATAACCTGCATGGCAAAAAGTGCATGGTTCCGTCCTTATTTTCTTTAGCCATGTCCTAATTCTCAAAACAGAAGAAGGAATAAAAGACAAGGCGGTGAAAAGGTATTATCTGAATTAAACACGTACCAAGTCAGCATGTTTGGCTGCTGCAGCTAGCTCAGAGCTGACTTGCCTTAAATCTATACATAGGCTTCCACAACCATCAATGGAACTGAAAGAATTTCCCCTGGAACCATCTAATGTGGTGTTATTCATTGCATCTACTAGGAGGTCTCCGGTTTCAGCAGCTCGGCGGAGGATGTCGCAATGCTGTGCGTGTACTTAAAAGTATCAAGTTATTCACGGGAGTTAGGTGAGATGGTAAGAGCCTCTCCTAACTTAACCAATGGTCAAGGGTTGGATCCTCGCCCTGAGTATGGAGCAGCTTTAAAACTCGTGGCCAGCATTTACCCCTCAATGGGCCAACAGAATGTGGAGGATTAGTTATTAGACTCACTCTGGTAGATACATTGATAAATAAAAAAAAAAAATCAAATTATTGTGTTCGATGCTCGATGATATAAAGTAGGATAAAAACCCAAATAAAACCAAGATGCCATTTATGCGTGTCCGTAGCATTGATTGTTTTGGTTAACCCTATCTCTGCTCTATTAAATAAATGTTGTACAACCCAATTTTGGGCCCAAATAACAACAAATAACCCCAGACCCAAACTAATCAAAACCTAGCCCAAAACCCCCTAACCCAATAAACAAACAAACCAAAACATACCCACATGGCCCAAACATAAAATCAAAAAAGAAAAATCTAAAACCCTAGCCGTTCAGCCTCTGACCCCTGTCCCATCCACCACCGACGCCTGCAGCACCGCCCATGTCACGTCCACCACCCGTGTACCTACAAGAAAGACAGATTAGTCTTAAGCAGCAAGTTGTAAAGAAATGGCTATATAAAGCTGAATCAAAAAACCATGTAACTCTCTCGGTAACTTGATATATACAAATAAAGCATTCCATTTTTTAAGCAAAGAAACTCTAGAAATATCAAAGCAACAAGAACAGTCCAAACAGAGAATAGACAGCTAATAACCGGAGGTGATTCATCCTAATCTTCTTTCTTTTTCTTTCTTTTTCGCCTATTTTACCCACATATACATATATATACACTTTAAAAATAAAAAAAATATAAAATTTCTTACCTTTTTCGATCTCCGGCCACCGTGCAGGTACGGTGGTGCACTGACATGACGAAGACTACGGGCGATCTACCGCTCCTCGCTTTTGAGCTTTTGGTGTGCACGAGAGAGAGAGAGAGGATTTGAGGTTTTTTTTCTAAGGGGAGATGGGCAATGAAAAACAAATAAAATAAATGACTTATATAGGCCGGCAAAACGCACCGTTTTGCCCGGCCCCTTTGAACTGCTGAAACGGCGCCGTTTAGGCGCCGACCCGAACACCCGACCCGATTGACAGAGGATCCGTGTGTTTTTACAAAAGGGGATATTTCCCTTTTTGGTCCTTCTGTCTTTTAAGTATTCTACGATTCATTGTTCTTTATTTTTAAAATTGACCCGATTATTTCACTTTTATTCAATTTTAATCCTGCATGAGGTGCAGCGTTTTGAAGTTAGGGGATATTTTCCCTTGGGTCCCTCCAGTTTGTTCGCGTGTTCAAATCGATCCCCTCCTCTTTTATTTATTTTTAATTCGCCCCAGAAATCCCATTTCCAATTCAATTTCATCCTTTTTTTTTTTTACTTTTTCTCGTTATGCTATTTAATTTTTTATATTATTTATACCACTATATTCTATTACTGTTATTATATTTATATTTTTATTAGCATCTCATTACTAGCATTTTACTTAATGCTTATATATATATATATATGATATATAGTATTAATGATAGTTTGATATTATTGTTTTTTTATTAATATATTTGTATGTTATATATGTATATCAATACTATATTACGTATATTTCTTCTTTTCTGAATACTATATGCATATATATTTTTATATATTATATTTTCTAATATATTGGTATATATAGATATATTGTATCATGTATTTGTTTATATATATATATATATGTATATGTATTTATGTAGTATCCTTAATAGTCTTATTACTAACATTATTTATAATATATATGTATCGTATATATATGTCTATCATTTTAATATTGTATTATATATTTTTATGTATACATATTTAACTACTATATTATACTTTTAAATATCACGTTATATTCATATTATTATATTTATGTCTATTTTTATCCTTATTATATTTATTATTAATACTAGTATGTATGTTATTATATGTATATATATTTAAATGAATATACGTAAGTATTTATGTAATAGTATCAATAGTTGTTTATTATTAATATATATATATATATATATATATACATTTAATATCATCACATATTTATTTTCAATATATATTTATATAATGTCTTATTATTATTATTATTATTATTATTATCATTATCTTGGTATCTTTACTATTACTATACCTTTCGTTGTTATCACCATTGTATTATTACTTTTATTGCTATAACATTTTAATTACTTATAGCTATTACTTTTATACTAACTAATTTAATATATATATATATGTATATATTTTAGCATATTTATTTTGCTTATATAAATCCTTATTCCTATTTTTATCATTTTATTACCTATTTATTTATATATTTGTAAATTCTTTCAAACCTTAAGTCATGCATTATTTGTATCATCATTATTATTATTACTAACATAACATATAAATTATGTAAATTTTTATTTTACGTATACATTTTTTATGTGTCTTTTAATATCGTACTATTATTTATATATATATTCCTATATTTCTTACTACTTCTATTATTACATATGTACTTACATATATATAAATATGTACTTTTATATCATTATCATCATTTTTGTTATCATTGTCATTTTATTTTGTCATTTTTAGTAATTCACTTATGTATTCGATCATTTCCTTTTCTTCATGCGTTTGTTTGTTATCCTTATTATTATTTTCACCTATCATAATTGCTCGTATTATTATGTTTGACACTGTCACGCTTATTACTACGTACTAGCATCATAATTTGCTTTTATATTTTACTATAAATCACACAACGTCTTTTATTCTATACCTTAAAATAATCCTTTCGAAAAAGTGATATTCCGTATTTGGCAATTCGAGACAATCGTGCCCTAACTTACTGGGTTTCGATTTTTCTCATTTAACCTAAATAAACGGAATATTCTTTTAAATCACGATACGAGTCTTAAAAATGCTTATCTTCGGAGATACGAGGTGTGATGCCCTAACTTACCGGGTATGACATTTTGTTACCTAGAAATAAGATCTTTTACAAATAAAGGCAATGTTCGGTGTTCGAAAATTCGAGGAAACGTGCCCTAACTTACTGGGCTTCGATTTTCCTCATTCACTCTAACTAACCGAATATCCTTTTAAAAGAAGTTAAAATACATTAATTTTAAATAAAGGCAAGCTTGTTCTCAAAGTTCGAGATGTCGTGTCCTAACTTACTGGACATGGTGTTTTATTACTTCGAGACGAGAAGGTATTTAACATTTGAGCTTTCTTGAAAAGAGGGATTGTAGTTCAAAGTCTTTCAAGTTTTCAAATTTTCGACACTAAAACACTAATTAATCAACTAGGTACCAATTTTGGGCGCATCGAGGGTGCTAACCCTTCCTCGTGCGTAACCGACTCCCGAACTCGTTTTCTGATTTTCGTAGACCAAAAAAATTATCGTTTTAGTAAAGCTTAACTTTTATTAAAATGATTAGTTTAAGGTGATCCGATCACACCTCATCAAAAAGGATTGGTGGCGACTCCCAGTTTTTTCGTTTTCATTTTCAAAATCCAAGTCGATTCCCGTTTTTCAAAAAATGGTTACGACACATGTCATGCACTGGTTTGGACATTGAGTGCTAACATTTGATAACAGCGCCAAATTGAAAGGTAAAAAGACAGTTTAGGTAGATATTCCCAATACTTTTTCGTTTAGAAAAATAGTTAAACTAGTTCTACAAACTATGAACAATAGCAGCTTGCTCCTTCTTCGAAATACAGTATAATAGTTTATGGTTGGAAAACATGATTTTCAATGGATTTTTGTTTTCTTCTTTAAGATGGTTTATTTAATTTTTTTATACAACCTAAAAAGCAAATTATACTGTATTTCATGCACTGTACCAGCATGTACCCAACATAATTACATTGCAAAGGTAACTTACAGACATTAAAAGAAAAAAGAAACATTCATAAAAAGAGGCCAAGGCAAATGTACCAACATGTTTCCATCAGCGGCGGCGACGGCATCATTCCTCTTGCCTTGGACTTCCCTCACCATCGCCACCACCATCATAAAACTGTGCCCACACGCTCTGCCTCTTTCTCCCACCACTGAATTCTTCCTCACATCCTGCAACGGTTTTGAGTAGCTCTGACTGCAGTGATGGGCAGTTTTCTTTGAGATACTCAAAATTGTCAATGGTCAGAAACTCAACAAAGTTAGGCTCTGTTCTTGATTCCAAGATTTTCAATAACTTCTGAAGAGCAAAAAGCCTCACAAAGAGAAAGGAACGGCCACATGAGATGATGTCAATAGTCTTCCTTCTTCGAAATAGTTCAAGTGTTATTATTCCACTTAAATTAGGATGTTAATAGCCTTCCACTTTTAGAAGTTGAAATCAATTGTAAGTTCTATAATAGTTATTTACTTTTGTAACAGTTATTCTCGTTCTAATTAATATTTCTATAAATAAAACAAATTGAGTAAACTTAATATTAGCAAATACATAAAACAATTGTATAATAATTGAGTAAAATTTAAGAATGACAAGTTTTGTGAAGAGGATGATAACAATAAAGTAAAACATCCATCCTAAACTCTAATTATACTCTTTTGATGGCGAGATCCAAATGTAAGGAGGAAGATCCTTGTGTGAGGACTTGAATTGATAATATTTTCCCAAGCTTCCATCTTTCAAATGAAAAATACCAATATCTCGAGGACCAAATGGCTCATATATATCCGTATCAATAAAATCATCCGTGAAATATATAGAATTAGGCTGGCCTTCGAAAAAATCCAAAACTGAAACTGCTAATGTCCTATTATCACCCACAAAGACTATATCTCCATCTATACTCTCTACCTCTTTCTTTTCTAACCAATGGCAAACAATAACGTAAACAATTGTTCATAAAGAAAACAACTAAAAAATAGTCTTAAACAAGAAACCTAATGACCACAAAGACTACACACCACTATCACAAAAGCACCCATATCGACACTAGGAGTATAAG
Organism: Gossypium anomalum; assembly: GCA_025698475.1. NCBI lineage: Eukaryota > Viridiplantae > Streptophyta > Magnoliopsida > Malvales > Malvaceae > Gossypium > Gossypium anomalum. Next base: position 79,842,077 of record CM046968.1, read on the forward strand.
TGGGCAAATTCTTTCCACGAATATGCACAGCAATTGTTGATGCCAGTCTTCCCAGGATTTTCTCAGTTGCATCAACAATATACCATGTTTTTTCAGTATTAATGTGGTCTTTAGCTTTGGGATGCCATGTGTTGTTCCAAATGTCCTGCACAAAAAAAAGAACATGATTCAAATTAAGTAGACAACAAGGGAGAAAAGCAGAAATATCATCATGAACATAGTAAGAAGCAGATACATTATCCACAATGTTACAGAATTTGAATGCAATCTCACATTAATATTTGTGAAGAAAAGGAAAAAGATACAATGTAAAGAGAAATCACATCGCATGCTCAGAACATAACTATTTAATTAAAATAGAACAATACCCAATTTTACAAAAAGCATAAAGTTTTACCATATCTTGTTAAAGATTCAAAGTTCAAACCAGCAACAATCCCAATTTTAAGATCAAAATTGAAGGGGGAAAAACACCAATTTTCACCAAAAGAACCTTGAAAAAGAAAAACTTTAAGAAAGGAAATGAAATAGAGACAGAGACAGAGACAGAGAGGCATTACAGGGCCATCAACCTCAGATTCCTCGAACATCCAACGTTGGTTTTCAGGGACAAGAGAGAGGTCCTGGCAGCAAACCCTGAAATCCCGTTTGGAGAAAGACAAGGTTGTTGTCCGAGCAGAAGAAGGTTTGGACAATGCTACTACAGGAAGAACCCAAGAAATAAGCTTTGGTTACTGGGAATAGTCCTTTTCAATGAAGCAAAGGAAGGCCTCTCTGAAGAAGAAGAAGAAGAAGAAGAAGAAGAAGAAGAAGAGAAGATGACTCAGGTTGAAGCGCAAAGGAGTGCCATTTTCTTTGGTTTCTCTTCCTCTGGTTCACTCACTCTTGCTGTTTTCAGTTAACTACTTGCTCAAATTGGATAAGATGGCCTTTACTTTCCGAAGTTTTTCCTCTATTTTTCTTTTTCAGCAGCAAAAGTAAACTGTAAAATCTCTTCGTTATCGTTATTTAGCTTGAACTGGACCAGAGTAGGTCCGGGCCGCATGTTATCTGGACCAGAGTGGTTTCAGCAGCAACGGTCTTGAGTAGCTCTGACTGCAGTGATGGGCAATATTCTTTGAGATACTTAAAAACCGTCAATAGTCAAAAACTCAGACAAAATTAGGCTCTGTCCTTAATTCCAGGATTTTCAATAACTTTTGAAGAGCAAAAAGCCTCACAAAGAGAAAAGAATGGCCACATGAGATGATGTCAATAGTTTTCCTTCTTCCAAGTAGTTCAAGTGTAATTATTCCACTTATAATCTTCCACTTCTAGAAGTTCAAATCAATTGTAAGTTCTATAATAGTTATTTATTTTTGTAACAGTTATTCTCGTTCTAATTAATATTTCTGTGAATAAAACAAATTGAGTAAACTTAATATTAGCAAATACATAAAACAATTGTATAATAATTGAGTAAAATTTAAGAATGACAAATTTTGTGAAGAGGATGATAACAATAAAGTAAAACATCAATCCTAAACTCTAATTATACTATTTTGATGGCGAGATCCAAATGTAAGGAGGAAGATCTTTGTGTGAGGACTTGAATTGATAATATTTTTCCAAGCTTCCATCTTTCAAATGAAAAATACCAATATCTCGAGGACCAAATGGCTCATATGTATCCGTATCAATAAAATCATCCGTAAAATATATAGAATTAGATTGGCCTTCAGGAAAATCCAAAGCTGAAACTGCTAATGTCCTATTATCACCCACAAAGACTATATCTCCATCTATACTCTCTACCTCTTTCTTTTCTAACAATCTACTGTTTTCATCGTCTAAAATCGGCTTGAAAATTGTGAATTTTTTTTATAGAATGAACACTTCTTTCACCAACCTCTTCAAATTTTAAATGTCTATGAATGGAGTATAAATTTCCCATAGATGACCTAACAAGATATGCTCTATGTGAATAATTCTCAAGCCTTCGAATTTTTGGCACGAGTGTGTTCAATTTTTGTGGCTTTGAACTTTCATCATCTTCTACACCATTAACATCGAACCATACAAGATTGTTGTAGTGCCCTATAGCATAAACCAAACCTTTATGGAAAAGAATATCAAGGAAAAGAGATTGATCTTCATCGACATCCATGTATATCCAATTTTCTTGGCAAGGCCTGTAGAAGGCTAATCTGCCATAAATACTATAAATTACGACAACTACAAAATTATTCGGATACAACAAGGGATCCTCTGATAACACAACCTTTAAAATTTTATATGTGTAGTGCCCGCTATCATATGCCATGCTGTCAAATTGAGGAAGATGAATGCTAAGATTTTCAAAAGGATTTGAAAGAGTTATATTGAAGCTCTCATCCATTGTGGCTAACCAACCATAACAAGAACCACAATATCTCCATGTATAAGGCTTGGGAAATTCAATCTCACCGATTTTTGATTTGGCTTGTAGGCTATATATTTTTCGCTTTGTGGTGCTCTTTTTGGATGGAATCATCAGCATTGGAACTAGATTTGTGGATGACCCCCTCTTGATGTCGAGAAAAGTATTGAACAGTGAATGCCAATATTTGCTGACAACACCAAATTGAACCCGACTGATGGGTTCATCTATTTTCTCAAGAATAATAAGAAGACAGAGTTCTGGTAGATATTCCCAATCTGGCACAGAATTCCCCATACTTGTTCCTTCAAAAAACCAGCAGCAACTTCGTCCCTGCAAATAATTCAAGTCAGGAAATAAAATAAGAGGGTGATGAAACTATATATTTTTAGGACTTATATGGACTTCAAGCGTTATTTTTCCACTTAAATTAGGATGTTAATAGTCTTTCACTTTTAGAAGTTGAAATCAATTGTAAGTTTATTTAAATTAGGTTTCTATAATAGTTATTTGCTATTCCTTATTAAAATATTCCTTAATTTACATACGTTTTTTTATTTTCGTGTTGTTAATTCACAGAATTACAATCTTCAACTTCTAGCTTTAGTGAGTAAAGGATTAATCAATTGTAAGTTAATTTAAATTGGGTTAAGGAATAGGAGAAATAAGTCTTTGAAACTGTCCATTACAAAACCTTAATATCTATTTTTATCTTTGTGCCATAACTTTAGGTAAAAATTATATTTGTTTGTATTGCAAAATTCCTAATCTGTTGAGAATGAATGGTGGCAAAAAACTTTGTAAAATATTTTTCTACTATCGAGATTCCACCATTGATGGGGCCGTCATGGATGTTGTTGTTTCTCTCGAGCTTATATTGTTGATTGATGAAAATGGTTGGAATCTTCGATACGTTAGAATCTACGAGCCATTTCACTCTTGATTTTGTTTCATCGAATGCTTTCAATTCATTTTTGCAATTGTAATCGGGTGCTTCAGTTGCTTCTAAAGCTTGTTTCCGTCATTTTTAACAGCAACTCGAGCAGGTCTTTTGTTCGAATCTTGAGCAGCTCTTTTGTTCGAATCTTGAGCAGCAACTGGAGCAGGTCTTTTATTCGAATCTTGAGCAACAATGCAAACCCTACAAACCCAAATATTTGCAATGCAAATATATCAAAACCCTAAATTTCTTTCTAGCCCTCTTAACAATTGATAAAAGTCCCTAACCCAAATTTCTCAGCTTTTGAAATTTTTGGGATTTTTTTATCCCGATCCGTCTAGACGATAACAAAAGATTTAATCCAGCTTGTTAGGGCCATAAAATTCACCCAAAACGCATGTCGTTTTGTGTTTCAATTTTTATTTTTTTTACTTGGAAAAAAGAAAAAAATAATTTTATTGACGTGGAAAAGATACATGTGGTAATGAGGTGACTTGTTATATCAATTGTCGCTAATGACTTGACGGTCGAGTGATTAAAATGGAAGATTATCCTAACAACAGGAAAGTTTTTTATTTTGAGTGACCAAAATAAAAGCGCGCCTGAAAAGTTAGGTGATCATCTGAAAAGCTTCTTATCCAAGTGTGCTAACTGATAAGCTCCAAATTCAATCTTCTTTGCAACTTTGTATGGACCCTCCAATTCGATGTTATCTTGCCTCATTGACTCGTCAGTAATAAAGCTGACCATAGACTAGGTCGAGCCTCAACAGAATTGTAGGCCCATTTTATAGGATTGTATCAACCCAAAAAATGGGCCTAAATTTTTGCCCAAACTCAATCCGGATTATAGATGCTAAATTCGAGCTCCGTATTAGTTTTTTTTAGATTATTTTATTGTATAAAACAAATTTTAAAAAATATATAATATATAAAATGCACTTAAAAACATTAAAATAACAAACAAATTAAAAACGGTATTAAAACAACAAGCAAAATGAAAAATTGATATACATTGTTTTCTCTCCAAACTAAAACAAACAAACAAATTAAAAACGATATCAAAACCAATATCACCTTTCTCTCTCCATCTTTGGCAAGATAAGCAGCGCAAAACAAAGGATTAATTGCAGTTTCGGACATCCATGGCAGGCTTGCTATGGTAAAAATTGCTATGTGATGTTTTCTATCCATTCAGTCATCGGATTTAAGTTTTTAGCCAACAGTTTCAACACGAAACCAATGCAGGCAGCTTATAAAATGGATAGGTTGGCTTTTCCGAAAACACGAAGAATTTCTACATTTGCATCAAGAAAAACACAAGTATTAGCTGAAATGCAAAAGAAATTTGGAACAAGAATGGAGAAATCTGATTTGGGGGAGTCAAGACTCGGGACTTGGGAGGAAAAGAAAAGGCAGCATGGTATCCGGGCTAGGCCGAGCCCAGGCTGAAAAAAAAAAAAAACTAGATTCGCAGTAACTTGAAGTATATGGCATTAATACTACATGCATGTTTTCGCCTGATCATATTACAGTTGCTGCTAATTGTCGAACACTGTCTGTAACAAAATAACAAACTTAAAAGCTGACAAATGAATGGTATAGGCTAAAATGCCATGGGACTCCCATTGCTCCATTTCCATTCCAGGAGTTTTTATCTTTTATTTTTTAAACTTTGAAACAATTTTACTTTCAATTAACATTATAAATTTAACAATTTTGATTAATCCCATCTCTGCTCTATTAAATACATGTCATGCACTAGTTTGAACATTGAATGCCAATATTTGCTAACAGCAACAAATTAAACAGTAAAAAGGCAGAGTTTAGGTAGATATTCCCAATCTGGATCAGAATTCCCAATACTTTTTCCTTTAGAAAAACAGTTAAATTAGTTCTACAAACTATCAACAGTAGCAGCTGGCTCCTTCGAAATACAGTATAATAGTTTATGGTTGGTAAACAGGATTTTCAATGGATTTTTTATCTCCCTCTTTAAGATGATTTATTTAATTTTTTTATACAAACCTAAAAAGCAAATTATACTGTATTTCATGCACTGTACCAGCATGTACCCAACATAAGTACATTGCAAAGGTAACTTAATCACAGACATTAAAAGAAAAAGGAACATTCCAGTCCATGAGTAATGATTTGTTAGTTGTTTTTGTATGACATTGATTTATTTAATGATATTGTTTAGGAAAGAAATTGTTGTAAAATCAGCATGATTTTCCTGCTCAGCTAATTTGCATGAAGCTCCTGTCCATCAACTCCTAATCATGCTAATAACATTCTCTTTTACTATATAAAATATTTTCCCATTTTGATAGTTTCATAAAAACTTAAAACTATTTTATCTTTTAAACTCAACTTCTTCTTTATAATGGCACGAGTGTGTTCAATTTTGGTGGCTTTGAACTTTCATCATATTCTACACCATTAACATCGAATGATACAAGATTGTTGTAGTGCCCTATAGCATAAACCAAACCTTTATGGAAAAGAATATTAAGGAAAAGAGATTGATCTTCATCGACATCCATGTATATCCAATTTTCTTGGCAAGGTCTGTAGAAGGCTAATCTGCCATAAGCACTATAAATTACGACAACTACAAAATTATTCGGATGCAACAAGGGATCGTCTGATAACACAACCTTTAAAATTTTATATGTGTAGTGCTCGCTATCATATGCCATGCTGTCAAACTGAGGAAGATGAATGCTAAGATTTTTAAAAGGATTTGAAAGAGTTATATTGAAGCTCTCATCCACTGTGGCTAACCAACTATAATAAGAACCACAGTATCTCCATGTATAAGGCTTGGGAAATTCAATCTCAGCGATTTTTTATTTGGCTTGTAGGTTGTATAGTTTTCGCTTTGTGGTGCTCTTTTTGGATGGAATCATCAGCATTGGAACTAGATTTGTGGACGATCGCCTCTTGATGTCGAGAAAAGTATTGAACAGTGAATTCCAATATTTGCTAACAGCACCAAATTGAACCCGACTGATGGGTTCATCTATTTTCTCAAGCACAGCAAGAAGACAGAGTTCTGGTTGATATTTCCAATCTGGCACCGAATTCCCCATACTTGTTCCTTCAGAAAACCAGTAGCAGCTTGGTCCCTACAAATAATTCAAGTCAGGAAATAAAATAAGAGGGTGACGAACTATGTATTTTCAGCACCTATATGGGTATTTAAAGCGTGCAAATATTAGATTTTTAAATTTAGAGCGTGCACTTATGTGGGCTTCAAGTGTTATTTTTCTACTTAAGTTAGGATGTTAATAGTCTTACACTTTTAGGAGTTGAAATCAATTATAAGTTTATTTAAATTAGGTTTCTATAATAGTTATTTGCTATTCCTTATTAAAATATTCCTTAATTTACATACGTTTTTTTATTTTCGTGTTGTTAATTCACAAAATTACAATCTTCAACTTCTAGCTTTAGTGAGTAAAGGATTAAAGAATTGTAAGTTAATTTAAATTGGGTTAAGGAATAGGAGAAATAAGTCTTTGAAACTGTCCATTACAAAACCTTAATATCTATTTTTATCTTTGTGCCATAACTTTAGTAAAAATTGTAAAAATAAACTATATTTGTTTGTATTGCAAATTTCCTAATCTGCTGATAATGAATGGTGGGAAAATACTTGATAAAATATTTTCCTATTATCAAGATTCCGCCATTGATGGAGCTTCGAGGCTTGTCTCGAGCTTATGTAGTTGGTTGATGAAAATGGTTGGTGTCAAAACCATTTTTCAATTTTAAAAAAAAAACGGGTGATCGACTTTAAAAACGAAATATGGAGCGATCTTTCTATTTTGGTGTGATCGGGTCACCTAAGAATTTGGCTATTTTAATAAAACGTTTCTAGTTTACTAAAAAACGATTTTGGTTTATGAGCTTTTGAGAAAACGGGTTCGGGAGTTGGTTACGCATGAGGAAGGATTAGCACCCTCACTACGCTCTTTAACCATTGTTGTAGCTCACCATATGTATGCCATGCCCCCTTATCCATATCTAGCTACTGACTATGGTACACAACTGCCTCCCGGTCTGTCATTATACCCCGAGAAGTAGAAAGAATTACAATCCCCAAGATTGGTACCAAATCGATTAAATGCTGTCCTTATATCTAAGATTTAAAAAATATTTTTGAAATGTGGTTCCCTTTTTGATAATATTTGAATAACCCGAGTTGATTATCAAAATTATTTTGCTTAAGAGGAATATAGCACCACATCCAGCACGATAGGACATGATCCTTTATGCCCTCGAAAACATGAAAAATTTTAACTTCCAAAAATTTATACGTTGAAAACCGCAAAAGAATGACCAATCATTTAGTCCAACGAGAAAAAATCGAAACTCAGCACAGTAGGGCACAACTCCTTGAATTTCTAGATGTCAGACATTGCCTTATTTTGGAATTTAGAGAGTACGAGTGAAATTCTAAAGGAATCTTCGATCATTTTGGACAAACAAGAAATCACAACCCAGCACGATAGGGCACGATTCCCTGAATTGCCAAACATCAAATATTACCTTCGTTTTGAAGAGTTTTTAGAAAACATAAGTGAAACTTGAAAAGGACCTTCGATTATTTTGAACAAACGAGAAATTGCAACCTAGCACGATAAGGCACGATTCCGCGAATTGCCAAATATTGAATATTGCCTTCGTTTTAAAGAATTCTTAAATAATTGTGAAACTAGCTCAAAACGCATTAATTCGATTTGAAATATGACGAAATTAATCATAAGAATTTGGATTTTATAAAACCACATTTAAAAAAAACAAGTGGAAAACGATGATATGGGGTAATATATATATACGTATAAAATACGACAATGGAAGAGTGAAGGTAATACAATTTATTTAATCAACTAACAAACACTTACAACTAACTTGGAAATATAACTCAATTTCAATCATGCATGGAGAATAATTAACATGACAATATAAAACAATGAATAAATAATATGCAACGATAACATGCATGGCATAATATAATATGACTACTATTAGATACACAAAACAAAATGCAAATCAAAGAAGTAATATGGTATAAAACTATCTTAAAATAACGACGAGTAAATGGACACATAAAATGTAGGTTGCCAAATTTGTATATAAAAAAACTAGGGATAGGTATATAATTTTTTGAAATAGATATTATAGAATGGAAGATTGAACCAAATTGCATGTAAAATATTTTTAACGCGAATTCATTTAAAAGTTAATAAAATACATTATAATTTAAATAATATATATAATACGAAAGAATAATAGAGGTATATGACAAGACATAATATACATAATGGATTTACAAAACATATATACATGGATAACTTTTAAAAATAATTATTTGTAAAAACATAGAAATACATACAAGCTTGTAGCGACGTAAAAATTTCGGTTTTGGATGCTAATTGAGGCGATTTATTGAAAATTTAAAAACCAACTTTCGATTTTATTAAAAAAGGGAGTCGCCACCGATCCTTTTTCTAGGTGTGATTGGACACCTAATAAATCCTCTTTTTAAAAGAAAATTTATTTTTTAAACAAAAGAAGGCTGAGTTTAGGTCTACGTCGAAAGCCAAAGAAAAAATAGGGTTCGGGAGTCGGTTACGCATGAGGAAGGTATTAGCACCCTCGCGACGCCCAAAATTGGTATCTCGTTAAACGTGTGTTGTCTTAATTTTCAAAATACGATGTCAATGTAACATTTAATCATGATCCAATCAAAACAGGAGAATTTTTTAAGATTTCGATTTCTTTTGAGAAGGACGTTCCGTTTTTAACACAAGCCGATTGATATTCACCCAACATAGCGATGAAATCGTCGACTTAATGTTAAATCGGTGCGTTGCCTTATTTATTGAAATTAATGAAAAAAAACATGAATATAAAAACTTTAAAGTAGTGAACAGCAAAATGATATAAATGGGTGGGGAACAAAAAATAAAAGAGTTAGAAATGCATCGAAATAAATAAATATGATAATAATATTAAAAACAATAACAATGTATGCGATATTAAACATGATAACAATAGCATTAAACACGAAATAGAGACGAACATATATACAAACATATAATAATGGGTGAAGTGACGTAAACGTAATGTTACCTATATACATACATATATATATTTAAAATATGAACATAATAATAGTATTACAAAGTATATACATAGTATAAAAATATATACATAGTATAAAGTTAAAAGTACATATATAATATATAATTATTAAAAAAATATATAAGATAATATGTAAGAAAAAATATGACATAGTATTGAAATATATACATGATATATATAAAACTACAATACTAAAAGGTATATATACATAATATATAAAAATGCATATATAATATAATGTTAAAATATTTACATAATATATACATAATATAACTATTTAAAAAAACACATAATATAATAAAATATATGAATAATATAATATATATATATATAAAAATATATAATATATGAAAAATATAATATTTAAAAAAATACCTAATATAAGAGTATTGAAATAAAAATAATGAAGAAATGAGTAAAAATAATATACATAATAATATAATAAGAAAATAATATATTTATAATAAGTACTTAAAAATATCTATACGCATATATGTATAATAATGATAAAATAATAATAATAATAATAATGAATACATATGTATATAATAGTAAAAAAAAGGAGACATTTTAAAATAAATATACATATATATAACTAAATATAATATAATAATAATAACAAAATATTGATAATAGATAAAATAATGATATTAATAAAATATAATAGTATAAATGATATTAAAATAAAATAAAATACGTGAAAGAGGTTGAAAAAGGATGAAATTTAAATTAAAACAATATTTTGGGGTAATTTTTAAAGAGAAATAAAGGAAATTTGGATCGATTTGGATGCGCACAAAACAAGGGAGGACTAAAAAAGGAATTATTCCTCCCCTCAAAACGCAACACAGCAAGAGGGACTAAATCGCAAAGCGATATATGCTTCGGGGCCAAATTAAAAATCGAAAAAGTACTTGATTGTAAAGTATGAAAATGCGGAAGGGCTAAATGCGCAAATAGCCCTTCCGTAGAAAAAACACGCGGATCCTTAGTGGAGCGGGTCAGATCAGGCCAGGTCACATCAAAACGACGTCATTTTGGGGTTAAAAGGCAGCCCCCAAAACGACGTCGTTTTGAAGGGCTATTTAAATCCAATTTTTTTTAAAAATTTCATTCTTCTCCTGTTTAAAAAAAAAAAAATTCTCTTCTCCTCTCATCTTCCTCTGCAGAGACCCCCCCACACCGGTGAAGACTCCGGCTAGTCACCACCGTCTACCACCATCATCGTCAGTTGTAGTGTGGTGTACTTTCACATCGTAAAAAAAGTTTTATTTTTTTTGCTTCTTTTTTTTCTTTTTTTTAAAAAAAAACTTATTAATATATCTTATATATATACATAGAATACAAATAAAAATGAAATATTTATGAATGTATGCGTAGTTTCGAAAGAAAAGAAAGAAGAAAAATCAACAACCTTTCGTGTTTGCTATTTGTTGTCTTGTTTATTGCTTGAATCTGTTTTCTTTTTTTGATATTGTGAAGACTATTTTTGCACTCTAGAAATCTACTGTTTGTATTGATAAAATAGCCGACCCTTTTACAAGATTTTGATTCGGCTTTTATAGCCATTGTACAGGTTTTTTTAATATTTATTGTCTTTTCTTTCTCTGATTTTACAGGTGCAAGTGGCTGGTGGAGGTGACCTTGGGCGGTGGCGTGGTGGCAGAGGGCAGGTGGCCGAATGCCTTAGGTGCGGCTGAAGCTAGGGTTTTTTTCTTTTGTTTTTTTTAGTTTAGGTGTTGGGTTTGGGCTGCTAGGGTTTTTTTTTGGGTTTGGGTAGTTGGGGTTTAGGCTTGGGTTAAAAATGGGTTAGTTGGGCTAATTGATATTAGGTTATGGGTTAAGGGTAATTTGGGCTTCTACAGCTGCCCCTCTTTGCTCATTGCTGTGCAACAGGAATGGAGCAAAGACTTTCAAGGAAGACCAAATTTGCCCAGTCTTGTAGAGTCTTGACTTCCTTTGGGTACTTCTCCTTTCAAATAATCTTGTTCCAATCCACCGCATCTTGTAGCTTTGGTTCAATCTACCGCGACTTCGAGGAGATATGGCTTGTATCTTCTCTTCTACAACTTCAGAGAGATGAGATCTGGTATCTTCAATCTGCTCCAATCTTTATTCTCTACTCGGCATGTGATCCTGAGCTCAACTCATTTCTTGCAATATGAGTTGACTTTTTAAAAACAGACATTAAAAACAGAAATTGAAAATAGCTCAGCACGTGAGCCAAGGCTCAACTCACCTCTCGCAATATGAGTTGATTTTTGAAAAACATTAAAAAAAACAGAAATTGAAATTTCCTCAGCATGTCCTGGGGCTCAACTCACCTCTCGCAATGTAAGTTGTTTTTTTTGAAAAGCAGAAATTGAAAATACCTCAGCGTGCCCCGAGGCTCAACTCACCTCTCGCAATATGAGTTAATTTTTGAAAACTAGAAATTGAAATTATCTCAGCGTGTCCTGAGGCCCAATTCTCCTCTCGCAATGTAAGTTGTTTTTTTTTTTTTGAAAAGCAGAAATTGAAAGTACCTCAGCGTGCCCTGAGGCTCAACTCTCCTCTCGCAATATGAGTTGATTTTTGACAAATAGAAATAGAAATTACCTCAGCGTGTCCTGAGGCCCAACTCACCTCTCGCAATATGAGTTGATTTTTGAAAAGCAGAAATTGAAAATACCTCAGCGTGTCCTGAAGCTCAACTCACCTCTCGCAATATGAGTTGATTTTTGACAAACTGAATTAAGAAAATCAAAATACCAAAACCTGTCATCTGGTAGAACTCATGTGTCTTTTTCTTTGATTCAGTACAGCTATCATCATATCCTCTTGCTCTATTGGATTACCTGTATATGTCATGCATGATGTTATCATGATATGCACATGTTTGTCTTAAATGTCTTTATGCCTACATGATTATGCTATGCGCCTTAGGCATGTTTATCGTATGTTCTTTTTCGTCACGATTTTCGTGATGATCTACATTCATTACTTCGGCTCTTGACTTTCTCTTTAGGCCCTGTACCCGTCCTCAAGCTTCACGAGTAATCAACGTTTCTCAGATATCACTCTTTTTCCCCTGGTTGAACTTTGTCCTTGCTTTGAGGCTCTTGTACTTATCGAATTCTTATCCGGGTAATGCTTAACATTTCTTTTGTCTAGAGTATGTCATTTCACTATTTATCATTTAAATAAACCATATAATGAGAAGCATGAAAATGGTCAATTAGGGAAGAAAGGGATACCTCACATTTATTTATTTCAAATGTAGCAAACAAAGAAAGTTAATCACTGATAGTAAAAAGTGTCATAAAGAGAAAGGAGATTGCATTCATCGGATACAAATGCTCTAGATATTCAACACATGAACTCTTCCACGTTCCTCAATCAAGAATCCTTTCGAGTGTGGCTTCTTGTGTAGAAGATTTTAAGCTTTCAGAAATGCTTCAAATACTGTAGTCTCGCTATTTGACCCACCGTTCATCTTCCTTGCTCTTTAAGCCCGGGTTTGCTTCGTTAGAATGCCCTTTCGAGTTTTCATCCTAATCTTTTGTGTTAATCAAGACGCCCTTTTTGGGTTTTCATCCTGATCGTTTTTTTAAGGCATAATATTTCTCTACAGTATCTGAGTTCACTGGATTCGGTAACTCCTTCCCATCCAGCTCGGTGAGAATCAAACCTCTACCCGAGAAAGCCTTCTTTACGACGTATGGTCCTTCCCAATTTGGTGCCCATTTTTCTCGTAGGTCTTTTTGTATTGGGACAATCTTTCTCAGCACGAGTTCTCCTTCGTGGAATTCTCTTGGCCGTACTTCTTTGTCATGGGCCTCGATCATTCTCTTCTGGTACATCTGTCCGTGACAAATTACCTTTAAACGTTTTCCTTCGATAAGGTTTAACTGGTCATATCGAGCTCGAACCCACTCTGCTTCCTCTAGTTTCGACTCCATTAAGACTCGTAGAGAGGGGATCTCAACTTCGATAGGTAACACAGCTTCCATTCCATAGACCAGAGAGAAAGGAGTTGCTCCCGTAGATGTCTGCACAGATATGCGATATGCATACAAAGCAAATGGTAACTTCTCGTGCCAGTCTTTATATGTCTCGGTCATTTTCCCGATAATCTTCTTAATATTCTTGTTGGCCGCTTCAACAGCTCTGTTCATTTTCGGGCGATAGGGTGATGAGTTATGATGCTTTATTTGAAATTGCTCACACACTTCCTTCATCATCTTATTGTTCAGATTCAAGGTTTTATCTGAAATAATTCTTTCAGGCAAACCATATCGACAAATGATTTCCTTTATCAAAAACCTGCAAACTGCAGTCTTCGTCACATTGGCAAACGAGGCGGCCTCTATCCATTTTGTGAAGTAATCAATAACCACAAAAATGAATCGGTGTCCATTAGAAGCTTTTAGGGAAATTGGCCCTATAACATCCATGCCCCACATAGAAAAAGGCCACGGAGAAGTCATGACATGAAGAGACGAAGGGGCTACATGAATTTTATCATCATAAATTTGACATTTTTGGCATTTTTGGGCAAAACTAATGCAGTCACTTTCCATCGTCAGCCAGAAATAACCGAGTCTCATAATCTTTCTGGCCATAGTAAAACCATTGGCATGTGTCCCACAAATTCCCTCATGGATATCTTCAAATATTTTTCTGGCTTCAACAGTATCTACGCATCTCAAGAGTACTTGATCTTTTCCTCTTTTGTACAGAATGTCCTCATCAAGAACAAATCCTACTGTCATTCTTCTAATTGTTCTTTGTCGTTCTCATTTGCTTGTTCGGGATACCTTTGATTCTTGATATATTCTAAGATATCATGGAACCATGGTCGTCCGTCTGGCTCTTTTTCAATGCTGAAACAATGTGCAGGTACTTCATATATGCTTATTTGCAGAGGCATTATTTCTGTTTCTCTGTTCGCTTTGAACATTGAAGCCAAAGTGGCCAGGGCATCAGCCAATTGGTTTTCTTCTCGTGGGAAGTAATTAAAAGTTATTTCTTTGAATTCTTTAATCAGTCCAGCCACTAGACCACTGTATTTGACTAATTTAAAATTTCTCACTTCCCAATCTCTACGGATTTGGTATATCACCAATGCTGAGTCTCTATTCACTTCTAGAATTTTTACATTTCGTTCGATAGCTGCACGAAGTCCCATGATACAAGCATCATACTCCGCTATGTTATTGGTACAGAAGAAATTCAGCCTGGCAGTGAACGGATAATGGTTCCCTTCTGGTGATACCAATACTGCTCCAATCCCATGCCCCAATGCATTTGACGCACCATTAAAGCTCATCTTCCATGACTTCTCTTTTGATGACTCACATTCTTTTTCTGTAATGCACATCAAGCCTTCATCTGGGAAATCAAATCTCAATGGCTCGTATTCCTCCATTGTTCGAGTTGCTAAGAAATCAGCTATTGCACTCTCTTTTTTCGACTTTTGGCTCACATAGACGATGTCGTATTTTAATAATAGGATCTGCCATCTTGCCATTCTTCCTAAAAGTGTAGGTGATTCCACCATGTACTTTATTGGGTCCAACTTTGAAATTAACCATGTCGTATGATACAACATATATTGCCTGAGCCTTCGAGCTACCCAAACCAATGCGCAACAAAATTTTTCATTTGACGAATACTTTGCCTCATACTCTGTGAACTTTTTGCTGAGATAGTAAATCGCCTTTTCTCTTTTCCCCGACTCATCATGTTGCCCCAGTATGCAACCCATTGAATTTTCAAACACAGTCAGATACAATATTAACGGTCTTCCTGGAGTTGGCGGTTCTAACACTAGAGGACTAGACAAATACTGTTTTATCTTGTCAAAAGCTATTTGGCACTCCTCGTTCCATTCTCCCGGATTATGTTTTCGAAAGAGTCGAAAAATTGGGTCACACTGGTTGGTAAGTTGAGCAATGAACCGAGCGATATAGTTTAACCTCCCTAAAAATCCTCTGACTTCTTTTTACGTGCACGGAGGTGGTAGTTCTTGTATGGCTTTTATCTTATCTGGATCAACTTCAATGCCTCTCTCGCTGACGATGAAGCCAGTAATTTTCCCGAGGTAGCCCCAAACGTACATTTTGCTGGATTAAGCTTCAATTGGAATTTTCTTAGTCTTTCGAACAACTTCCTGAGATTCCTAACATGCTCTCTTTCCCCCTTGGATTTGGCAATCATATCATCGACGTAGACTTCTATTTCTTTGTGCATCATGTCATGAAACAACATTACCATGGCCCTCTGATATGTTGCCCCAGCATTCTTTAATCCGAACGGCATCACCTTATAACAGAATGTTCCCTACATTGTTACGAAAGTAGTTTTCTCCATATCCTCAGGAGCCATCTTTATCTGATTATAACCCGAAAATCCATCCATGAATGAAAATAATGAATGTTTGGTCGTATTATCCACCAATGTATCGATGTGTGGCAAAGAAAAATTATCTTTAGGACTTGCTCGATTCAGATCACGATAATCCACACACATTCGTACTTTACCATCTTTCTTCAGTACTGGGACTATGTTAGCCACCCATTCTGGATATTTCGAGACTTGCAGGAAGCCAGTATCAAATTGTTTATTGACTTCTTCTTTTATTTTTAACAGCATTTTAGGTCTCATCCATCTTAGCTTCTGTTGAATGGGTTTGCATTCTGGTTTCAGTGGGAGTCTATGGACCACTACATCCTCATCCAATCTTGGCATGTCCTGATACGACCATGCAAATACATCTTTGTACTTATGAAGCAAAGAGATCAAATCATGTTTGGTATTGTCTGAAATGGAGGTCCCAATCTTCACTTCTTGCCTCTTTTCTTCATTTCCCAGGTTTACTTTCTCAACAGATTCTTGATGAGGTAGAATCTGTTTATCTTCTTGTTCTACCATTCTTAGTAAGTCAGGAGACGAGACATAGTCTTCACCATTTTCCTCAGCTTCGAACTCTCCTAAACAAATAGCCTTCTCAAAATCGATTTCAAGATTTGTAACGGGTTTATTCATATTGTTGATATCTGAGCACCTGAAAGTTGAATGAAAAAAAAAAACTATAGAGGAGCATCAAAGTATTGGGATCGACAAACATAATATTATGACATGATGTGAGATATATGTAATGACAGGCTGTGAGAAGAGGGCAAAAAGTATGAAGTTAATGAGAATGAAAAGACCACGACAAAATGCATTTCCATTGATGTTCATTTAAATGATAAAGAGCAAACCATAAGCTCTTACAAAAGAATCCCTATTATTACTTAGGGACACACAAAAAGAAGAGTGTTAACATTGAGCATTACTCTGGAGAAGACTTAAAAACTACAAGGAGATCCACAGCAGTCTAGTTGTTCAAAATGAATCCAGGAGGACAAGGGCGTATCATTGAAACATCTTTAATTGCATCATTTCCTTTGTCAATGACATTTATATTGACATTCTGCAAGCCCCTTTCAATTAATAACAGCGTGCTTCGTGGATTATCTTGCTCGGGGTATATCATTCCTGCAGATGTAAATGTTTTTGACAAAAGAGGGTACGTTATGGGCTCCCATTCCAATTCTCGGCCTAAGGCTCTTGAAACCCTCCTTTCTTGATCTTTCTGCCACTGTTTTCTTCTTTGTTGTATATCCGGCTGGAACCCTAAACCAAATCGAGCCTTGTGGGGCACAGGTTTGAGAGCTCTAACTATCCCTTGCTGATATCTTCCCAAACCTTTCCTCGCTCGAGCTCCCTTTCCCACAGTCAGCTTGATTCCCATCTTGGTATTCCTTGACAGCTTAGGCATGGGAATTCTATTTCCTTCAGCAACAAACGTGGCATTGATAAATTCGAGGGATCGAAAGGAACATTCTACTGCATCTTTGTTTACTTCGAGGTATGGTGCATCAGTAGAGATAGATGCGACAATGTCTTCTTCACCCGCAACGGTGACCAAACAGCCATCCATGATAAACTTTACTTTTTGATGGAGAGATGAAGGGCGCCGTGCACAGAATGGATCCGGGGCCTTCCTAAAAGGCAATTATATGAGGTGTAATGTCCATGACCTGGAACTCGACATCATATATGTAGGGGCCCACTTCTAGAGGGATATCGATCTTTCCCATGACTTCTCGTCTTGTCCCATCGAATGCCCTTACAGCGGAGTGACAAGGCCTTAGATAAGACAGATCAATTGGAATTCTAGAAAGTGTGGCTAAAGGCATGACATTGAGTGCAGACCCATTATTAATGAGCACATTCGGTATTATGTAACCCTTACAACGGGTTGTGATGTGCAATGCTTTTACGGAGCCCCTACCATTTGGTGGTATTTCGTTATCACTAAAAGAAATAAAATTATCCGCATTCAGGTTATTCACCCACCTATCTAGCTTTTCAACAGATATATTGTTTGACATATAAGCTTGATTTAACACTTTCAGCAGAGCGTTCTGGTGTGGCTCTGAATTCAACAGTAGAGACAATACCGAGATTCGTGCTGGCTGTTTATTCAATTGTTCCACAACATTATATTCACTATACTTGATGAACTTCAAGAATTCCTGTGTTGCCTCCTCATTCACAGGCTTTTTAACTTCTTGTTCAGACGGAGTCTCAAGTTTGACCTCGGCCTCATGCATCGGTGCCTTTCCTTTCTGGTTCGAATCACTCATCTTTTTCGTTGGTTCAACCATTTTAGAATAGCATCTCCTGCTGCGAGTAAAATGTCCTACTTCACCAACACTTCTAGTCATGGCTTTGGATTTTTCACCTTCAGGTGTGATAATATTGACATCGTATTTCCATGGTACCGCCTTGTTGTCTTTGTAAGGGAAAGGAGATGGTACTTCAATTATCATTTTCGGTTTCACTTGTTCCTTTTTTGCATCGTAATAAATCACCAATGGTCGATCGGCGCTATAAGGGAAACTTGATGATTGATTGTCAGAAGCACATACTTTTCCCTCATCAGCCTTTTTGTTAAAGACCCTAATCTCCTTATTGTCCATATGTCTTAAAGTAACTTTCTAAATTTCTCACAAAACTGGATGTCATGCCCTTCAATACCATGAAAGTCACAAAAACATTGACTTTTTATACTTCTTTCTTTAAAAATTCTGTAGGGGCGACAGAACAACCCCTTTTCAAGCATTACCTTCTATATCTTCTGTAAAGATGTCTCTATTTTAGAAACGCAGTTTTTGGTTCGCCACTTATCTTCCTCGGTCACCGCGCTCACATTCCCTTTAGTATGGTTAGGGAGCGGATTTCCAGTTGTATTGCCAGTACCATCAAATCGTAATATGCCTGTATCAATGAGGCCTTGAACCCTTCTTTTAAATGCCAAACAATTTTCTGTAGAATGCCCCTGGTTTCCAGCGTAGTACCATTTTGGGTATGGAGGCTTCAGGGGTGCCATATAATGCGGGGATATTAATTGTTTTTCTAACATTTTTGGGTACAGCTCTCCGTATGACATAGGAATTGGGGTGAACTGGGGTTTTTCAAGATTGGATCTTGTCGGTCTTTGTTCATTTTTGGGTTGGCTTTGAGCTGGCATGGTATTTGGTGGGAACATGGTGACTGGTCTTTGGTTATTTATGGAGTAAACTGGGTAAAAAGGGTAATGAGGTGGTGCTTGATAGTAAGGGCTTTGGGGAGGATAATAGAAGTTTAGAGATGGGCGATATCAAGGTCGTGTCTGGACTGGGTAAAGATTAGAAGTGTGGTGGCTCTCAATTCCCACCATATGAGTTTCTGCTTCTTTTTTCTTTATGGGTGCTGCCCTTTTCGAGCTCTCGGAACTTTCTATTCTTCCACTCTTGATGACATTCTCTATAAGTTCTCTAGATATTACAATATCCGCAAAGTCTTTCGTGGCACTTCCTACCAGTATTTCATAAAATGGCGCTCTCAAAGTGTTGATGAAGAGGACTGTTATTTCAGTCTTAGTTAATGGAGGTTCTACTTGAGCCGAGATATCCCTCCATCTCTGCACGTATTGCCTAAAAGTTTCCGTCGACTTCTTTTCCATCATCTGTAGAGTCAGCCGATCAAGCACTATGTCACATACATGCTTGTATTATTCACAAAATACTGATGCCAAGTCTTTCCATGATCGAATCTTTTCTCTACTAAGTTGATTGTACCATCGAAGAGCCGATCCAGCCAAGCTATCTTGAAAGCAGTGTATGAGCAACTTATCTTCATTCACGTAGCCCGTTATTTTCTAACAAAACATGACAAGATGCGCTTTTGGACATCTCGTGCCATCCTATTTTTCGAAATCTGGTATTTTGAATCTCGGAGGCAGAACCAGATCGAACACCAAGTTGAGCTCTTTGGCACTTAATGCAGAGAAGGCTTCAGTACCTTCTATCGCTTTGAGTCTTTCTTTCAAACTCCTATACTTGTCTTGAACATCATGATCATCCATTTTCAGTCTGGCTATTTCTACCGGATCATCCAAATCTAGAATAATTGGATCAGCAGGATTAGCTCCGGGGTTCGATACGAATATACCTTGCCCTAGATGAGCAAGAGGTATGGGTCATTGCTCGAGGCTTGTAGGTTCTCCTTGAAGATATCCTCTTTGTGTTGCATGGGCATGAGGTGGAGTGAATCCTGGGGGATAAAGCAGATCCTGATCGTGATTAGTTCTTGGCTGAAACTCCATAGTGTCAGAGCCCTGCATAGGTCCTTTTCCTTTGACCAAAGCTGTCATCATCTCTATCATCTTGGCCATTTGATCCCTTTACTCGAGCGATTCCTCTCGAGATCTTACCATTAGATATCTCGTTTCCTGCTGTGATTTGGCCAACTGCTCTTACAATTCTCTTTGGGTCCTTTCCATCCTTTCAATTCTCTCATTGAATTCAGCCTCCATGGTTCTAGCTCTTAGACGCGTTCTATAAGAGTGGCGTGATTCCAGACTTGATGTGTCGCAACTACGGATTATACGGTTTTAACTTCAGTGAATGATTATGGGATATGTACATGCAATGAATGGATGAATGAATAAATGACAAATGAATGTTGAATAAATGACGAATGAATGTTAATCATGAATAAATATGCAAGAATTTGGTGTTGATTTTAAGATAGCCCCATACTTAGGCATTTCATTTATCAAAAGAGTTTATTACAAAAAGTTTCGCCATTTTTTTGATTCGATAGTTACACAAATTTCCTAGCCGCATCGCCTTGTTTCTTCACTCGCTCTAAGAACTTTGACATGCTTGATCTTTGGCTCGGAGGGAATTGGCAACTGAGAGTTTCAGCTTCATCTGATAATTGCACAACTTGCATAGCCGCATTGCGAACTTCATTGATAAAAAAGCCAAGTTGCATTTCTTTTTCTTGGAGAGCTCTTTCATAAGTGCGAGTTTCTCTGTCATATTGATCATTCTTTTCTTCTAGAGTTTTTAGAAGAGTATCTAACTGTTGCTGACGAGATTGCAGCATATTTTCTAGATCTCGTATTTTCCTTCTTAGCTCTTGACGTTCGGACTGACTAGTTACAAATTCTGTAGTCATAGTTTCATACTCAGCATTCTTCTTTCTTAACTCTATCATGGCACGCGTAGATTTTTCCTCTTCTTTCTTTGCTTTCCCTTTCCAGAATTCCATCCCACCTTTGACGTTGCTTAGCTCTTCTTTCCATTCTGCCGACGATTTGCCCAACCACTATTTTTTATAGTGTTTCTTAATTTCTTATTTTCCAAATGAAGGCCCCTTAAGTCGTTTCTCATGATCTCAGCTTCTCTTTGGATTTTCATGGTTTGGGACTTTTCAATCTGAACATCGATCTTTAGCTGGTAATTTTCCTCTTGAAGAGAGTTGATATCCCGTAACAACTTAGCCTTTTCAAGTTCAAATTCGTGTCTTGTTACTTCCAACTCGGATGTCATAATCTTGAGTGATAGTATCAGCATAAAGAGCTAACTCCATTAGGTGAATTTCTTTCCAAGCCTTTGCGGTATCTCGGACTATTTTCATGTAGCCTTCACCCATAAATGCGAACTCTAATTGTGCCAATCCTCCGGTAGTGCGTATGAATTATCGTGAAGCAAGCTGCCTTTGAACCATTAACGGAGTGTATCCGATTCCTCCCCATAATCCGAGTAAAGGCACCCAATCTTGGCTTTCGCATTTATATATCAGAACTGAAGGACGAATCCATGGTGCTCTCCTGGTTATATCTTCAGTGCGAAGGTTTTGAAAAACTGAAACCCAGTGCTGCTCGGTGACGTCTTTCGGCCAATCTTTCTCAAGGTAAGCTTTCAATGGAACGAATGTTTTTGAAAACTTGTGGAAGGGTGTATGCTCCACTTTCTAGAAATGGCTTAGAATCCAGACATTAAGTAACTGTACGCATCCGATAAAACGTCCTTCCCTTTTCCTCCTACAACAACTCAGAGATCTAAAAGTCTCGGCCAAGATAGCCAGGACGGGGTTGATCCCTTGTTTCAATATTTCGAAGAAATCCACTACCGCGACTTTTATATGCCCGAGAACTTTTGGGAAGACAATCAATCCGTAAATGGCCAAAGCAAACAAATCAATCATCTTCACAACATCTGGATGGTTTTGAACCAAATCTCGCAGAGAAAACCACGGAATACAACTGATTTCATTCTTCTTATTTATCTATTTTTCAGCCCATATATCGGTCATTCCGGTCAACCTCATTAGCTTTTTCTTGAAGGTCATTGGCTTAGGCTCTTTCACATACATCTTGTTGAATTGTACATTGTCAATACGAAGCAGAGCAGCATAATCTTCTATGGTCGGAGTCATATCTTCATGATTGAAAATGAAACATTGGTACGCTGGGTCCTAGAATCGAACCATGGCTTGAATCAGCTGTTCATCTACCTTGACGGCTATCAAGTGGGCTATATCCTTGTACTTTCCAATGAAGATGCCCCCAGTCTCTATGTCCCACTGTTTCCAAATCTGAGTCAAGTCTTCGAGGTTATTCTGACGAATATTTGTAGCTATTTGCTTGAGAAGATTGGAGATACATCCTTTCATTAAACTGTCCCCTTTCACTTTCTGAGTCTTCAAAGACCAGTCTCGAACCACGGTATTTTTCTCGGTTACTTGTGTAATTGACTCCTCCATCAGAAACCTATTTTTGGCAACCAATCTCTAATCAACACCTTTCTAATAAGATGCCTATAATGCATGATGCAAAATAAAAACAAAGACAAATACCTTGGTTAGTATGACAAATATAAACAGAGGAAAATTACAGAAAATCCAAATAAAAAGTGTAAATGTCAAAGAAATAAAAGGGTAAGAGGCGTTTCTCCCATGTACTTATTTTGGTAACTATTAAACAGACGAAGGTTCAACATGGCTCTAATTAGGTGGCTCATATAGTTCACTACATGCGGTTTCAGTTCTAGACAGGTACTCGAATTGTTCGTACTATCGTCTACTAAAACTAGTACGAAGCCTCGGTCGTAGCCCATCACAGGCTCACGAGTTCAATTCGAGGGATTACATTTACTTATGCCTATGCGGAGGGACAAGTTAACTCACGAAAGCATAAGTCATATGTAACCCGAAAGTATTCACTAGCCTGTGCGGAGGGACGAGTTAACTCACGACGGCATAGCGTTTACTTTCACTTAAACGGACGGAGCCCGGTAGAGAGCTTATGTTATGCAAAATGCAAGTGCACGGTGTGTGGGGAGAAACTCACAAACCTTTTCGTTTTATTTAAACTACAAAACTAAACTATAAAAACTAGAGCTGAAAGACAAAAGATAAAACAAGTTAGAAAAGTATTTACAAAATGATGCAAATGCATGATTTTTTAAAACAAAATTTGAGGATCATGACTAAATATTAATTTGAACAAGGAAATTCGAAAATTTTGACAACACGTGTTTAATTTGACTCGACTCTCAAAAATGGATCCCCAGCGGAGTCGCCAGCTGTAGCGACGTAAAAATTTTGCTTTCGGTTGCTAATTGAGGCGATTTATTGAAAATTTGAAAACTGACTTTCTATTTTATTAAAAAAGGAAGTCGCCACCGATCTTTTTTCTAGGTGTGATCGGACACCTAATAAATCCTCTTTTTAAAAGAAAATTTATTTTTTAAACAAAAGAGGGTTGAGTTTAGGTCTACGTCGAAAGCCAGAGAAAAAATAGGGTTCGGGAGTCGGTTACACACAAGGAAGGTATTAACACCCTCGCGACCCCCAAAATTTGTATCTCGTTAAACGTGTGTTGTCTTAATTTTCAAAAATGCGAGGTCAATATAACATTTAATCATGACCCGATCAAAATAGGATAATTTTTTAAGATTTCGATTTCTTTTGAGAAGGACGTTCCGTTTTTAACACAAGCCGATTGATATTCACCCAACATAGCGATGAAATCGTCGACTTAATGTTAAATCGGTGCGTTGCCTTATTTATTGAAATTAATGAAAAAAAACATGAATACAAAAACTTTAAAGTAGTGAACAGCAAAATGATATAAATGGGTGGGGAACAAAAAATAAAAGAGTTAGAAATGCATCGGAATAAATAAATATGATAATAATATTAAAAACAATAACAATGTATGCAATATTAAACATGATAACAATAGCATTAAACACGAAATAGAGACGAACGTATATACAAACATATAATAATGAGTGAAGTGACGTAAACGTAATGTTACCTATATACATACATATATATATATATATTTAAAATATGAACATAATAATAGTATTACAAAGTATATACATAGTATAAAAATATATACATAATATAAAGTTAAAAGTACATATATAATATATAATTATTAAAAAAATATATAAGATAATATGTAAGAAAAAATATGACATAGTATTCGAAATATATACATGATATATATAAAAATACAATACTAAAAAGGTATATATATACATAATATATAAAAATGCATATATAATATAATGTTAAAATATTTACATAATATATACACAATATAATTATTTAAAAAACACATAATATAATAAAATATACGAATAATATAATATATATATAAAAATACATAATATATGAAAAATATAATATTTAAAAATATACCTAATATAAGAGTATTGAAATAAAAATAATGAAGAAACGAGTAAAAATAATATACATAATAATATAATAAGAAAATAATATATTTATAATAAGTACTTAAAAATATCTATACACATATATGTATAATAATGATAAAATAATAATAATAATAATAATGAATACATATGTATATAATAGTAAAAAAATGAGACATTTTAAAATAAATATACATATATATAACTAAATATAATATAATAATAATAACAAAATATTGATAATAGATAAAATAATGATATTAATAAAATATAATAGTATAAATGATATTAAAATAAAATAAAATACGTAAAAGAGGTTGAAAAAGGATGAAATTTAAATTAAAACAATATTTTGGGGTAATTTTTAAAAAGAAATAAAGGAAATTTGGATCGATTTGGATGCGCACAAAACAAGGGAGGACTAAAAAAGCAATTATTCCTCCCCTCAAAACGCAACACAGCAAGAGGGACTAAATCGCAAAGCGATATATGCTTTGGGGCCAAATTAAAAATTGAAAAAGTACTTGATTGTAAAGTATGAAAATGCGGAAGGGCTAAACGCGCAAATAGCCCTTCCGTCGAAAAAACACACAGATCCTTAGTGGAGCGGGTCGGGTCGCATCAAAACGACGTAGTTTTGGGGTTAAAAGGTAGCCCCCAAAACGACGTCGTTTTGAAGGGCTATTTAAATCCAATTTTTTTAAAAAATTTCATTCTTCTCCTGTTTTAAAAAAAAAAAATTCTCTTCTCCTCTCATCTTCCTCTGCAGAGACCCCCCCACGCCGGTGAAGACTCCGGCTAGTCACCACCGTCTGCCACCGTCGTCAGCGCCGGCGCCAGCCACCGTGAAAGGTAAAAAAAAAAAATTATTATTTTTTGCTTCTTTTTTTAAAAAAAAACTTATTAATATATGTTATATATATACATAGAATACAAATAAAAATGAAATATTTATGAATATATGCGTAGTTTCGAAAGAAAAGAAAGAAGAAAAATCAACAACCTTTCGTGTTTGCTATTTGTTGTCTTGTTTATTGCTTGAATCTGTTTTCTTTTTTTGATATTGTGAAGACTATTTTTGGACTCTAGAGATCTATTGTTTGTATTGAGAAAATAGCCGACCCTTTTACAAGATTTTGATTCGGCTTTTATAGCCATTGTACAAGTTTTTTTAACATTTATTGTCTTTTCTTTCTCTGATTTTGCAAGTGCAAGTGGCTGGTGGAGGTGACCTTGGGCGGTGGCGTGCTGCAGGTGTGGTGGCAGAGGGCAGGTGGCCGAATGCCCTAGGTGCGGCTAAAGCTAGGGTTTTTTTCTTTTGTTTTCTTTAGTTTAGGTGTTGGGCTTGGGCTGCTAGGGTTTTTTTTTTGGGTTTGGGTAGTTGGGGTTTAGGCTTGGGTTAAAAATGGGTTAGTTGGGCTAATTGATATTGGTTATGGGTTAAGGGTAATTTGGGCTTCTACAAAGCTTAAATTGATTTTATAATAAATAATATAATAGATTTAAGAACATGTTTATATATATATATAAAGAAAACTATATGTATAAAATACATAGACTTAGTAATATATATAGATCAAATATAGGTATCAATAAATATACATATATATAATAATTACTTAAAAGACCCAATTATTAGGGTTTCAAAACAGCAGATTTTTTAGGCTTTCCCCTCCCCTTTTGACCATTCGACTGCTACTTTCCAGCATTGAAACCGATGGATGATAGCTCGCCATGGAGACATTTTATTTTCCTGCTCTAAACCTCGCCCCAAAAGGTAAGATTTTTAGCCCCGAAAACCTATCTCAAGCTTCGATTTCGACGAAGAAAAGATGGTCTCTAATGGCTCGTATACGAAGGTAAGGCTTCGTTTTCCCTTTTTTTGTTTCTTTTTGTTTTATTATACTAAGAAACACATGCAAAATCTAAAAAAAACAAGTAAAACAGATTTAAAAGAAAGAAGCATTCGAAATCCACCTTTTTATTTTTTGACTTTCTTTTTGTATTCCAATATTCGTATTTGCATGGTTTTAGTGTGTTTTTTTCACAGTATGTTTCTTGTTTGGGCTCTATAGCCGAATATCCATTGGCTTCCTAGTGCTATCGTCTATGTTTCTTCTTTTCTGCTTCTCTTCTGCCCTATTATTGTTTCTTGCCCTATTGTCCTGTTTGTTTTCCTTTTTTGCTTTCTTTTGCAGGTGCACGAGGGTCAACAGGCCGTAGAGGGCTGTTTTGGTGCAACGGGACAACGGGGTGCCGAACCTCGGGCGTTGGACGTGTCGACGACTCACGTGGGAGGGGTACGGCTCTAGGGCCGACCTAGGGTTTTCGTTTTCCAGAATGTGAGTTTAGGTTTTGGGCCAACGGGCCTATTCTGTAACGGGTTAGGGGTTTGTTTGTTGAATGGGTAGGGTTTATTGTTTTTGGTTTTTGTTTTAACAGGCCGGGGAAAATTGGGCCCGTACAGTTGGGATCTTTGATAAACCAGAATCTACGAGCCATTTCACCCCTAATTTTGTATCATTGAATGCTTTCAATTTGTTTTTGCATTTGTAATCGGGTGCTTTAGTCGCTTCTAAGCATTTTTAACTGCAACTCGAGCAGGTCTTTTGTTCGAATCTTGAACAACAACTGGAGCAAGTTTTTTTATTCGAATCTTGAACAACAATACAAACCCTAAAAACCAAAATATTTGCAATACTAATCTATCAAAACCCTATATTTCTTTCTAGCCCTCTTAAAAATCGATCAAAGTCCCTAACCCAAATTTCTCAGCTCTTCAAATTTTTGGGATTTTAATTTTTATCCTGATCCTATCTAGACGATAAAAAAAAGATTTAATCTGCTACAAAATTCACCCAAAACGCACATCGTTTTGTGCTTCAATTTTTAATTTTTTTACGTGGAAAAAAACTAGTTTTATTTGACGTGGAAAAGAAAATAGATGTGGAAGATTATCCGAACGACAGTTACCAAATAGAAAATTTTTTGTTTTGACTGACCAAAATGAAAGTGTCTGAAAAGTTGGATGCTCATTTGAAAAGTTATCCGCTCCTAATTTTTTTCAGTTAAAGCCACCACGGCGTGACATGTGGAAAAAATAGAAAAAAATAAAAATAAATAAAAGTTATAAAAATTATTAAATTTTGATAAACTTTTTTTAAAAGTTATTAAAGTTTAGAAAAAAAAGTATAAAAATTGTGAAAATAATTATAAAAATAATCAAAAACTATAAAATATATAGAAATATAAATAAAATTTTATAAATTCGTAAGAAGATGATAAAAAATATAAAGAAATATAAAATTCGTAAAAAAACTATAAAATTATAGTATCCCATTACTATGTATCTCCACTACGCCCAAGCCAATCATAATCAACATGATGTTTCCTTGGTTTAGCTTACCTTTCTGCTCGTTATTTTTCACCACATGTCATGCTGTGTTGCAACACGTGTTGACTTTAACTATAAAAAAAACTAAGGGTCATTAACTTTAACGTTAAACGATTAAAGTTAACGGTTAAATGGACTTTTTGATGTATCTTATAATTTTTTTATAATTTTTAATATTTTTATATTTTTATTTAAATTTAATAAGTTTATAACTTTAATTGATTTTTATTTTTTATACTTGTTTGCCACATGTCATGCCGTGGTTGTGGCACGTGATAGCTTTAACTGAAAAAAAAATTAGCGATAGTTAAGTTTCATGGTCAACTATTGAAGCTAATTGTCAAAGGCCCTTTTTTGATGCATTTTGGTTTATCAAGTACTCAATTGAGTGCAAAATAAAAAACCTAGGGCTTAAATTCTTTTCTTTTTTTTGAAAAAGTTTAAGGGTTTTTACACTCTTAAGCCATTAATTTAAACAAAATATATGTCACACCTCGATTCTTACGGTGATGCTATGAACATTTATGTATAAAATGATATCTAAATTAGTGATTGTGTAATAGTAGAATTTTGCTAGAGACCTTAGTTCGAGTCTTACAGTGATGTTATGAACATTTATGTATAAAATGATATCTAAATTAGTGGTTGCGTAATAGTAGAATTTTGCTAGAGACCTTAGTTCGAGTCCTCTTCCTTTAATTTTTTTTTAATTTTCAAAAAAACCTTGCTTAAATGCCCAAATTGCCGCCCCTAGGATTAGAAACCCTAGTATAATACCTAACTAATATTTGTTAATCAGCTCATCTTTCCCCAAATCTTCTTTCCACTATCTATTTCTATTATTTCCCTATTTTTTGCTCTCTTCCTTCTATTTTTTACCGTTGAATTTCTCTTTGTCGAATTGAAATTGTTAAATGACTTGAAAGTGTTGAATTGTAGTAAGTGGGTTGATTTGAGATAGAAATCATATTGAATGTTGTTATTTGATAAATAAGTAAACTGGTGAACGTAGTATAAGATACAATTGGCATGTCAATAGGTTATATCGCACGCTGTACGAGATTGATTGATGTTGAGATGATAATTCTGTTTTATTCTTGTTTATTGAATATATCTAAGTTTAGCATTTGTTATGAACTATCGCGTTATATTACAGTGATTTAGGTGTGCTCCAAGGGTGGACGTAAAGCCTTCGGGCTTGGCACTCAATGCTGAGATGTGTTTCAGGGGGATGTTAGCCTACGGGCTTGGCACTTGGTGCCCAGGTGTGTTCTCGGATGGTTAGATCATTTGAGCGTTTTGGTGTGTTTTGATGGTTAATCAGGTATCCGAGTCCATTATAACATTCATCGGGTTTATTTTCAATGGTATAATGTAATTGATTGGATTGTTCCATTTGTAATTAAGTTTAAAACTCACCAGTGATTTGATTATGAATGATAGGATTATGATTTATGACTTTTCTATATTCTGTATTAGATAAATTTATTCGGTAAGTCAATTGTTTTTAATCCGTGAAACTTACTAAGCGTAAGTAAGCTTACTTGTGTCTTTTCTATTGTTTTCTTATAGATATGTTCTTGTAGAAACGGGCGATCGGATCGACTCAAAGAATCACACTATTTGGAAATCTTTTGGTAGTTTTTGAATGTTACATTGGGTTATATGGCATGATTTTATGTTGGTTATTTGTGAAGTTGTTAAACTTAAATGGTGTTTGCCTTTAGTTAGTTCTTTTAGGATACTTGTAAATATGTGTTGGTGTGGTATATATGTATGGATGGAACTTATTTGGCATATGTGGTATAAGCTCATGTTTTTTTTTTCAAATAAAATCTAACTTAATTGCCATTATTTTAAAAACTTAAGCCCTTTTACGAGCAATCTTAAAAATTCAACCCAATCTTTAAAAAAACTAGATTCACAAGAACTTAAAGTATATGGCATTGATATCTATAGCCATGTTTTCTCCTTCTACTTATGCACATTCAATATTTTCTTTTCGGCTTTGTTTAACAAATAGAAATATTAAAAAAAAAAGTGGGCATCCTTGTAGCTATTACTGCATTTTGTCATTTTCTAATATTTTTCTGAAACTTTTAATGATTTTTATTTTTTATTATTTTCTGTCACATGCCATGTTGTGTTGCGACACGTGATGACTTTAACTGAAAAAATTGGGGGTCGTTAACTTTAACATTCAACGATTAAAGTTAACAGTTAAAGGGTCTTTTTGATGTATTTTATAAATTTTTTTCTAATTTTTAATATTCTAATATTTTTATTTAAATTTAATAATTTTTATAACTTTTATTAATTTTTATTTTTTTATATTTGTTTGCCACATGTCATGCCATGGTTGTGACACGTGATGGTTCTAACTAAAAAAATTAGGGATAGTTAACTTTTACAGTTAACTGTTAAAGTTAATTGTCAAAGGCTCTTTTTAATGCATTTTATTTGTTCAAGTACCCTATTGAGTGCAAAATAAAAAAACACGGGCTTAATTGCTTTTTTAATTTTTTAAAGTTTAAGGGCTTTTACACTCTTAAGTTATTAATTTAAACAAAATATATGTCACACCTTGATTCTTGTGGTGATGCTATGAATATTTGTGTGTAAAAATGATATCTAGACTAGTGATTGTGTAGTAGTAAAATTTTGCCAGAAAGTTGAGTTTGAGTCCTCTTACTTTCATTTTTTTTAAATTTCGGCAAAACCTTGTTTAAATGTCCAAATTCTTGCCCCTACGGTTAGAAACCCTAGTATAATACCTAACTAATATTTGTTAATCAGCTCATCTTTCCCCTAATCTTCTTTCCACCATCTTTTTCTGTTATTTACCTATTTCTTGCTCCCTTCCTTCTTTTCTTGGCTATTGAATTTCTCTTTGTCGAATTGAAATCATTAAACGACTTGAAAGTGTTGAATTGTAGTAAGTAGGTTGATTTGAAAAAGAAATCATATTGAATGTTGTTATTTGATAAATAAGTAGATAGATGAACATAGGATAGGATACAATTGGCATGCCAATAGGTTATAACTCAAGCTGTACGAGATTAATTGATATTGAGATGATGATTCTGTTTTATTCTTATTTACTGAATATACCGAAGTTTGGCATTTGCTGCGAGCTATCGTGTTATATTATAGTGATTCAGGTGTGTTCCGGGGGCGGACGTAAAGCCTTCGGGCTTGGCACTCAGTGCCAAGGTGTGTTTCAGAGGGATGTTAGCCTACAGGCTTGGCACTTGGTGCCCAAGTGTGTTCTCGGATGGTTAGCTCATTTGAGCGTTTTGGTGTGTTTGGACGGTTAACTATGTATCCGAGTCCGTTATAACATTCATCTGGTTTATTTTCAATGGTATAATGTAATTGATTGAATTGTTCCTGTAAGAGCCCAAATTCGTGCGGGCCTTGAAACCCAAAACCCAAAATTAAAAATAAATAAATGTTTATTTATTTAACTTTAACAGTCCATAAAAGTTTTTACAAAGCCCAAAAATACAGACCCATAGCTTAACCCGTACTCAGTAGACCCTAGACCCAACTACACCAGAAGCCCACATTTTAATCCTGCCCAAACAGCAGCCTAACCCGAATGGCCCAATTAGCCAGCAGACTTAGGAAACCCTAGGGTTTCCTGAGGACATCAGCGCCGCAATAAGGTTCTGGAAACTTCAGACACTCTAAGCAAATGCGACCTTTCTGGTTCAATGGCCCGATCGTCGCCACCAAGCACGCCGTGACTTCTCAACGCTGCCATCAGACGGTGCGCCACCATTGGCACATGAATCACGCCAAGGGTCGTCAATACTGGCTCCATCAGTGCGCGAACATCAGGGCTCAAGCAAAATCTTTGGGGTTACCTGTAAATAAAAGGAAAGAAATCACAGCAAAGAATAAAGCAAATATAGAAAGAAAGATTTCTTTCTAAAGATGTACAGATTACAAGGGCTATAAAGCCTTATTTTTAAACCTGTAAAAGGGGAGGCAAAAAAAAAAAAGGAAAAGCAATAGAGAGAAAAAAGATTGTACACGGAAAAAATACAAAAAACATACAGAAATAAAAAATAGATACAGACAGTTTCAAAGGTGATTCTCGTTTCATATTTTTGTTTTTCATTTCTCTATTTTCAGTGTAGAAGTTTATGAATATATATATATACACAAAAATAACTTAAAAATAAAAGGGAAAGGGTTACCTGACGGATAGCACGAGAAAGGAGAGATTTTTGAACCCTAGCCACCGTATACGGTGGTCCTTAGGGCGGGGCGTGGGTGCGTGCGCGAAGCATGGCCAACGAAGACCAGAGCCCGGAGCTCCTTGCCTTTCTTTTTTTTTCCAGAGGAATTTTTTAGTTTTTTTTTTTTAAAATTCGGGCTTCAAATGAATTTAAGGTTGAGGGTTTGGCTTTTATAGCCTTGGCAAAACGGCACCGTTTTGTGACCCCAATGATCCACGCATTGACCTGATTACCCGGGGAGGATCCGCGCGTTTTTGCAAAATGGGTTAATTTCCCAATCAGTCCTCCAGCAATTTTCATACTACCCGGGAAGGATCCGCGCGTTTTTGCAAAATGGGTTAATTTCCCAATCGGTCCTCCAGCAATTTTCATACTTTTGATTTCATTTTATTTATTTTTAATTTGACATTAACATTTTTATTTTATTTCAATTCGACCCCCCCAATGATTCACAATTGCATTAGGGGAAACGGCTGCGTTTTGGAGATAGGGCTATTTGCCCAGTGACCCCCTTTGATTTTGCGGGCGTTTCAAATCGGGTCTTAATTCAATTTTAGCTTTTTTGAATTTACCGCGTAATTTTACAAAACTTTAAATTTAGTCCTATATTTATTCTATTATTCTATATATATTTTTATTATTTGTTTCATTTTAATTTTACTCCTATATTATATATTATAAGATTATTCTATTATAAGTGTTATTTGTATTATATATTAATATTATTTATTACCTTTCTCAAACCATTATTTTATGCTATATTTATTATATTTCTTATTTTCCTATATATTTTATTATATAATATTCATTATGTTTTATTTCCATATTATTTTTTATTTTTTATATATATGTTATGTATATCACATATTACCAATCATATTATTTATGTTTATATCATACATATTTTATTTAAAATTTGTAAATTATTATTATCAAATCATATTTTTAACTCATATTATATACACATCTTATTATTAATTATTTATTTATTTATTATATATTATTTCATTTTAAATTAATATTGTTTTATTATGAATTCTCTTACATACTTTTTAAACCAATATATTACCATATAATTATTATTCTTTTGTAAATATTTTTGTTATTATATCATATATTATACACTATTCTAAAATAGTTATGAAATATCTTATTTTTAATTATATGTATATTTTGTTAGCAATTAATCATTTTTATTTTATATAGTATTTCTTTAGATGTTTTTATATTGTATGTATCATGTATGTGTTAAAAGTTATTTTTTATTATTAGATGTTATACTTCATGAACATGCATATTAACATTATATTTGTATACCATATACTATTTGATGATTGCTTTTTGATACCATGCATTATTTAATTATTATTTTATATGTTTGTATGTTTATCCTTTCTCAATTCATACCGTATATAACTTTGTATGTATATTGATAATGTTTGCTATATATTATTTTTAGATGTATAGGTTTAATGCACAATCTTTACATTATTCATTACTTTGTTTAAATGCATATATTATTTACCTACTACAATAATATGTTGTTATGTATGATCTATAATGTAATAAAATTATCCACACATCATCTTTAAAGAGATAAGGCTCCAAAATCTTCAAAAAAAATATATAAAGGCAATGTTTGGTGTTTGGAAATTTCGAAAAAGTAGTGCCCTAACTTATCGGGTTGCAACTTTTCTCGTTAAGTTCGAATAGTCAAGTACCCTTATAAGTTTTAAAGGTTTTCAAAATATAAGTGACTGTCTTGGAACTGCAAAGTGATATGTCCTAACTTACTGGGTGTAGCATTTTGTTGTTTTGAGATAGGGATTTCTCAAAAGACTAACTTATGGTCAACACTTTGATATAAGTAAACTCAAATATTCAAATATTAAAAGAGGATTGCATCTTAAAATTTTTTTTAATTTCCAACCTTAAAGACATTTGATAATTAATTAGGTACCAATTTTTGGGTGTTACGAGGGTGCTAATCCTTCCTCGTACGTAACCGACTCCCGAACCCATTCTTTTTATTACGTAGACCAAAACTAATGATTTTAAAACAAAATGTTTTAAAGGTGATCCAATCACACCTAAAAAGATTGGTGGCGACTCCTGTTTTCGTTTCTTTAAAGTCGATTCCCATTTTCCCAAAACTCGATTTTAAAAATGGTCTCGATAGCTTGGCGACTCCACCGGGGACTAATAAGAGAGTCAACCCGTGTAATTGATTATCTCTTGTCTTAATGTCAGAAATTAAAAATTTTAAAATATAATCCTCTTTGCACTACATGTGTCTGTATTATTGCATGTATTGCTATATTCTGATACGCATTGCATTTGCATGACCATTGTGGTCACACCCTTAAGTGGGAGTGAGAAACTACGCCTTCGTAAAGTTTTCGCCTCCGTGCAGGATAGTAGATCACTTTCGGGATACATCCGTACCTATAGTTTCGTGAGATTTTCATCTCCCTGTAGCCATAGGGAAATGTATTCCCCTAAACTGAACTCGATTCAAATGAGCCTATAATGGGTGAGGATCGAGGAATCTGTTGGTTCGGGTACCTCAAACTTTAGAAACAAACCTCATATAAAAAAACCGTAAGAGCCCAACTTAGTTAGTGTCAAACTTTAGATATTATCCTTATGAATTATTGTTGAGATATTTTTTTATATCATGTGATACTGACTATTTCTTTTCTTTTGTTTGCATGATATTTTGCATTTACAAAGGTATCGATTCACGGTCAGTGTCTAAATTAGAGAGTTTTATTATGGAGAACGGACTTCTTGATAGAGTGGAGGGCAACGCCAACGTCCATAGATGGTCTGAGCAAACTCAGTTAGAAAGGGAGATAGTATAGCTGCGGGACATATGTCGGAGCTGTCAGGATATACGCATATCAGTGTTACGCAGAATAATCTCCAAGAGCTTAAGGAGATCCGGGATCAATGGGGCAACGAGACTAAACAGTTATTATACGGTAACTACGGAGACTTACCTTACTTGCTCGATGTTCAGATTGATGAGCGTTTGTTCCGAGCCCTCGCTCAGTTTTGGAATCCAGCGTACAGTTGCTTTACTTTTGGGGAGGTAGACTTGGTGCCTACCGTAGAGAAGTATACTGCCTTGTTACGATGTCCCAGGTTTCAGGTTAATAGAATCTATTCTCGAGCTGTTAATGTCCCTACCTTTTGGAAGAAATTGATGGCTATTACAGGGATGAGCGAGCAGTAGATTACTACCAGAATTAAAGAGAAGGGCGAGTGCAAGTGCATTTCATGGGATGCTTTGAAGGGTTTGATTTTGACACACCCTGATGAAGCAAAGAGGGTAGATGTTTTTGCTTTAAATTTGTAAGGATTGATGGTGTTCCCTAGGGCTTTGGGATATGTGGATGAGGCAACCACGGATCTTTTCCATAGACTCAGTAAGAGGGTCACTTCTGTCCCTGCAATTTTGGCAGAGACATTCCGGTCCTTAGGCATATACAGAGAAAGTCAGTGTGAGGCGCAGTTTGTTGGTTGTGCACAATTGCTTCTAGCTTGGTTCTATAGTCATTTTAGGTTGATAGATAAGGTCATTTGTCGGGTTTTCTTCGAGGATTACTCACCGCTGAAGGACATAATCGCTTCAACTAGGAGAGTTGATGTTCCAGAGGAGAATTGGATTGCATTACTTCAAAAACTTTAGTCGAAAGATGTTGAGTGGAGAGCTCCGTGGATGATCCCTGGTGAGATTCTTTATCATTGCGGCAGTTTCGATTGGGTCCCTTTATTGGGAATTTGGGGTGCCATTGGTTATGCCCCCTTGCTCGTGTTGAGGCAATTCGGTTTGAGGCAGTTCGTGCCAGCAACTCATGGGTTAATTCAAAGTAAGTTTGCGTATAGAGGATCCGATTACAAGAAAAGGGTCGGTGAGATCTCTAGTGCCTGGAACAAGACGTCTCGGTTGAAAGGAGTAGCTATTGGCCTTGCTACGACTCCAGAATATGTTGAATGGAGAGGTAGGAGGATTAATGATAATATTCCTGAGCCAAATGTGGAAGGAGCTTGACCGATGGGGGAATATCTGCAAGTGATGCCCTCGGAGTTGGAAATTATGAAGAAAGAATTTGAGAGGAAAAATTTGGAGCTTGAGAAAAGGATAGCCAAGCTCGAAGAAGAAAATATGTATCTGAGTTTAGATATCGATGTCCAGAAGATGGAGGTCGAAAAAGAAAGAAAGGAAAAGAGGAAATTGAAGAGGATAGAGATGATTTAAAGGAACATTACAAAAAGGCACAGGTATCCTTGAGAAGAGCGAAAGTAGGAGGGTCTTCAGATTAGTTGCAGAAAGAGGTCCAAGAAGGAAAGGCTAGAGCTGAGTACTGGGAAAGGAAGTTTCAGGAGATGCAATAGCCCAGATTCGAGAGGTTGCTGAATATGTACAGGATTTGGCAGTACGAGCTGATGTATTGAGTTTGATGTATCGGTCGTCGTCGGACATAGGAAGAGAGTTAGCCCTTTTATTAGATAGAGTTAAAACTTTGGGCATTAGGGAGAAAGCGTACTTGTAATCCATTTATATGTAAAGATATTCTTTTTCTAAATAAAGTTTTCTAAATGAGATTGAATCGAGATTGATGCCTTTGTTGCATTCATGCATTTGCATTACATCATAACATATGCATTCAAGGTTATAAAAAAACCCTAATTAGTTAAAGTTTCTTTATAAAGGTAGAAAAGAAAATCTGAAATCACACATCCTTACAAAGACTCGCACTAAGACTAAGAACATGGATCAAAGGTTTGAGCGATTTGCAAAAGGATATGCAAGACCGATTTGCAAGAGCGATTGGCTAAAATGCAGAATGAGATGAGGAGCAAATGATGGAAGCTCAGAGGAATATGATGGCCGAAATGGCTCAGCTACTGAGGGCCACTGATAAGGGAAAGGCTCCTATGGCCATCACTGAAGAGGAAAATGAGAGTCCTCCTCCAGGTTTTACACCACCGCATGTACCATTGCAAACTGAAGCACCTTCTAGAAGGCCATCTACTACGGTGGGGCCCCAGTATGGGCCAATTGATGCTGGTGTCCATGTGAATTTCCCGGTTGGTTCAGGGTTTAATATGGGTGACAATCCTACCAATCCTCTTGTTCCCGATCTAGATATGGTGGAAAAGAAGGATTTGAAGGCCGAAGCTACAAGGAAATTGGATGAACGCTGCAGATGGTTAGAAGAAAAGTTTAAGGCTTTGGAAGGCACTGGCAATAATCATGGGGTTGATGCTAAGGACTTAAGTCTGGTCCCAAACCTAATGTTACCTCACAAATTCAAAATGCCAGAATTTGAGAAGTACAATGACACTACTTGCCCAGAGGCCCACATCATAATGTTCTGCAGAAGGATGACGGGGTATGTAAACAATGATCAACTGTTGATCCATTGTTTTCAGGATAGTTTGATAGGAGCGGCAGCCAGATGGTACAATCAGTTGAGCCGGGCTAGAATGAGTTCATGGAGGGATCTTGCACAAGCCTTCATGCAACAGTATAATCATGTAACAGACATGACCCCTGACAGGATTACCCTGCAAAATATAGAGAAGAAGCCTAATGAGAATTTTAGGCAATATGCACAGAGGTGGAGAGAAGTAGCAATGCAGGTTCAACCACCACTGCTGGAGAAGGAGACTACTATGTTATTCATTAATACTTTGAAAGCCCCATTTATTACTGATATGATTGGGAGCACAACTAAAAGTTTTGCGGATATAGTTATGGCAGGAGAAATGATAGAGAATGCCATAAGAGGAGGGAGAATTGAGGGGGAAGTAGCCAAAAGATCATCCCCAAGAAGAAAAGACAATGAGGTGAATAATACAAGTGGTTTTAACTCAAAAGCAGTCACAGTTAGCCAGCCCAAAGTAGCCATAGTTGGGCAACAAGGCTCTCAAAAAAAGAATCCAACACCAGGCATGAGAGGATGTAGTTTACACCTATACCTGTGACGTATAGAGAGCTCTATCAAAATTTGTATGATGTGCATGCTATAGTCCCTTTCCATTTGAAACCATTACAACCTCCGTACCCTAAATGGTATGGTGCAAATGGTAAGTGTAAGTATCATGCTGGAATATCAGGGCACTCGATCGAGAATTGTACTGGATTCAAGAAAGCTGTAGAAAGGTTGATCAAGAATGAGGTTTTAAAATTTGAGAATACCTCAAATATTGAGAACCCTTTGCCGAACCATGACAATCAGGGAGTAAATGCCATCGATGAAGCTGGTGAAAAAGGAAGGAAGGAAAATGTTGATGAAATAAGGATGCCTATAAGGGTAATCTGGGAGGAAATAATGAAGAGAGGTATGTTGACCTCTAAAAACACAAAAGAAAGAACGTGGGACTACATTGAGTTCCATGAGGATTGCAAGGAATTCAAGGCCTTAGTGCAAGGCTTTATAGACAACAAAGAGCTACAGGTTTATGAAGGTAGCTCTAGTGAAAAGCAAGTATGTACGCTGAAAAATGAACAGCAAAGAACCAGCAAACCAAGGATTATTATCTCCTTGACAGGGAATAATGAAGTGGGAACACCAGCAGTACCCAGAGTCATTATCCATGCACCTACTCCTTTCCCTTACAAGGATAGCAAGAGGGTACCATGGAGTTATGACTGTAGCATGACAGTACCAGAGGAAGGAAATATAGCCAGCACATCCGAAGATGTACAAATTGAAGGTTCCCATACGCCGAGTGGGAAACGTTATGATGCGGGGAACGTCAGAATAGAGCCCACAAAATTTAAAAGTGTGGAGGTAGAAAAGGAGAAAAAGAGTGAAGTACCTGTTAACGAGCCAGTGAGGGAGGAGGAGGCTAAGGAATTTCTAAAGTTCCTTAAGCATAGTGAGTATAGTGTGGTCGAGCAGTTGCGTAAGCAACCAGCACGCATATCGGTTTTAGCCTTACTGCTAAGCTCTGAAGTACATCGGGAAGCGTTGATGAGGGTACTCAACAAGACATATGTCACTCACGATATATCTGTCAATAAGTTAGACCAGTTGATAAATAACATCAGTGTTGATAATTTCATCTACTTCAATGATGATGAAATCCCACCTGGGGGCATAGGGTCAACTAAGGCTTTGCACATCACCACTCGTTGCAAAGGATACACGCTTCCAAGTGTACTTGTGGATAATGGATCCGCTTTGAATGTTCTGCCGCTATCCACCTTGAATAGGTTGCCCATTGACAGTTCGCATATGAAGGCATGTCACAATGTGGTAAAAGCTTTCGATGGAACTGAAAGGAAAGTAATGGGACGAATTGACATCCCTCTGAAAATTGGACCAAATACGTATGAAGTTGACTTCCTGGTAATGGATATCAAGCCCTCCTATAATTGTTTGTTGGGGAGGCCATGGATACACTCGACAGGAGCGGTGCCTTCTTCACTGTACCAAAAATTAAAGTTGGTGACGGATGGACGCTTGATAACCATCAATGCAGAGGAGGACATCATAACAGCGGTCACCAGTAAAGCTCCTTATGTGGAGACAAATGAGGAGGCCATCGAGTGTTCTTTTCGTTCCTTAGAAATTGTTAATGCTACGTTCATTTCGGAGGGAAGCGAAATGCCAGTTCCCAAAGTGTCTGGAGCTACAAGGATGGCCCTGCAAATGATTATGGGAAAGGGGGCATCACTGGGAAAAGGGCTAGGAAAACAATTGCAAGGAGGGATTCAAATCTCAAAATTGACGGAGAAGAAGGATCGCTTTGGTTTGGGTTTCAAGCCAGACCATAAACACAAGAGACATGAGATGGAAAAGCGTCAAGCAAGAAGGAATGTGCGTTTGAACGGAGGAGAAGTAGAGTGGGAACCGATGACATTTCCACCTATATCCAAGACCTTTAAGTCAGGAGGGTTGCTGGTAGAGGAGAGTCATCAAATCAATGTTGTACACAATGAGTGGATTGGACAGAAAACCTTGAGGGTATTCGCATGCACTAAGGCGGGAGCTCTACGAAAAATTAGATCATGGAGGATCTTCCTGTAGTCTTTAGAAATTTTCCAGAGTAATTCTCGAAACATGTTTATTACTCTAGGGCCTAGGGGTAGTAAAATTACATTTGTGAAAATGGGCTTATGTTCATCTATTATTATTCAAATAAAACATAACTTTTATCAATTTAAAAGAGTATTGCTTCATTTTTGTCAACCAATATTCCTTTAAATTCTAACAATTCTTATTCTTTTATTCATAGCACATAAATAATCATTCTTAAATTCATTCATTCTTTGTATATTCTTTCATACCTCTCACAGGTCTCTAGATATCAATGATATGAGCGCTAATACTGCCGCTCCTAATTTCTCTTGTGAGCAAGACATGTGTTTAGAGGAACCTTAGGATTTTGAAGATGTCCAAGATTGTGACGTATCTCTTGATCTATTAAGAATGGTAAAACAGGAAGAGAAACAAATCATGCCACATGAAAAAGAGGCAATAGAGAATATAGCCCTAGAGGAAGGGAATGAGGTGAAAATTAGAACACTGATTGCTAATGACACAAGGCGTAGCTTGATTGAGTTGCTTCAGGAATTCAAGGATATCTTTACATGGTCTTATCAGGACATGCCCGGATTGAGTACTGACATTGTAGTACATCGTCTTCCGATAAGACAAGAATGTAAACCGGTCTAACAGAAGTTGCGAAAAATGCGACCGGACATTGTCCTGAAAATAAAAGATGAGGTTAAGAAGCAGTTTGATGCAGGATTCTTGCAGAAAGTGAAGTACTCTGAATGGGTAGCTAATATTGTACCTGTCCCTAAGAAAGACGGGAAGGTACGAATGTGCGTTGGTTACAGAGATCTAAACAAAGCAAGCCCAAAAGATAATTTTCCTCTGCCACACATCGACACTTTAGTAGACAACACAGCAGGATATTCGTTGTTCTCCTTCATGGACGGTTTCTCAGGATACAATCAGATAAAGATGCACCTAGAGGACATGGATAAAACTACTTTCATAACATTGTGGGGCACCTTTTTTTATAAAGTAATGCCGTTTGGGCTAAAGAACGCAGGGGCAACATACCAACGGGCCATAGTAAACCTATTTCACGACATGATGCATAAGGATATTGAGGTATACGTTGATGATATGATCGCCAAGTTGCGAACAAAAAAAGAACATATTGAGGTCTTGAGAAGATTGTTCTTAAGGTTGAGGAAATTTCAGTTGAGGCTCAATCCAGCAAAGTGCACTTTTGGAGCCAGATCGGGGAAGTTATTAGGCTTCGTAGTCAGCGAAAAGGGAATTGAAGTTGACTCAGACAAGGTCAGAGCCATATGAGAGTTACCTCCGCCACGTACTTAAAAAGAAGTTCGAGGATTCCTAGAAAGGTTGAATTACATTGCTCGGTTCATTTCACAATTAACTGAGAAATGTAATCCTATCTTTCGCCTCCTCAGAAAGCACAATCAAGGTACTTGGGATGAAGAATGCCAGAATGCCTTTGAGAAAGTTAAGCAGTATTTGTTGAATGCTCCAGTGTTATCTCCACCTTGTCCAGATAAACTGTTAATACTATACTTGTTAGTGTTCAGCAATTCTATGGGATGTGTGTTTGGTCAGCATGACGAGTCAGAGAAAAGGGAAAAGGCAATTTATTATCTCAGTAAGAAATTCACTGACTGTGAAATGAGATATTCGTCAATCGAAAAGTTGTGCTGTGCTTTAATTTGGACCACACGGAGATTAAGACAGTACATGCTATACCATACTACTTGGCTCATCTCAAAACTAGATCCATTAAAATACATGATGGAATCAACGGCTCTAAATGGAAGAATGGCGAGATGGCAAATTTTGCTTTCAGAGTTCGATATAGTCTATGTAAGTCAGAAGGCTATCAAAGGAAGTACAGTGGCAGACTTCTTGGCCAGTAGAGCTTTGGAGGATTACGAGCCATTGAATTTTGACTTTTCAAATGAGGAGCTAATGTGTATAGCAACAAGAAGATTCTCCATGGAAGCTAAATTTTGATGGGGCCTCTAATGCAGTCGGGAATGGAATTGGGGCAGTCTTGGTGTCCCCGAATGGAAACCATTACCCGTTCACGTGCAAGTTGGATTTTGACTGTACAAATAATATGGCTGAATACGAAGCATGCATCATGGGACTCCAAGCAGCCATAGAAAGAGGCATAAAAACCCTAGAAGTATATGGAGATTCTGCATTGGTAATCTATCAGCTAAGAGGTGAATTGGAGACAAGAGACCCTAAATTGATCAATTATTGAATGGTAGTTTTAGGGTTATTAAGAGAGTTCGATGACATTACCTTCAACTATCTCCCACGAGATGAGAATCAGATGGCAGATGCTTTAGCAACCTTGGCTTCAATAATTAAGGCAAACAAAGAGGAGGAGATGAGACCAATTCAAATGAGTGTCAATGAATTTCCAGCTAGCTGTTGTAACCTTGAAGAAGAAGAAAAAGATGACAATCCTTGGTATCAGGATATATTATGATATGTAAGAGATCATAAATATCCAGCACAGGCATCCGAAAATGACAAACGAACCCTAAGAAGGTTAGCTTGCGACTATGTTTTGGATGGGGATGTTCTGTACAAGAGAAGAAAAGGCCAAGTACTTTTAAGATGTGTCGATGCTGTGGAAGCCAAGCTAATTTTAGAAGAGGTTCATGAAGGTGTATGTGGTACGCATGCAAATGGGTTCACGATGGCAAGACAAATCATGAGGTTTGGCTATTACTGGGCCACTATGGAAGGAGACTGCATCAATTATGCCAAAAAATGTCATAAGTGTCAGATCTATGGGGACAAAATTCATGTGCCACCCTCACCTTTACATGT
Source organism: Gossypium anomalum (assembly GCA_025698475.1). Lineage (NCBI taxonomy): Eukaryota > Viridiplantae > Streptophyta > Magnoliopsida > Malvales > Malvaceae > Gossypium > Gossypium anomalum. Next base: position 79,885,183 of record CM046968.1, read on the forward strand.
CATGACATCTCCATGGCCGTTTTTCATGTGGGGCATGAATGTCATCGGACCAATATCGCCGAAAGCTTCGAATGGACATCGGTTTATCTTCGTAGTGATTGACTACTTTACAAAATAGGTAGAGGCTGCTTCTTATGCAAATGTTACTAAGTCAGCTGTGAGTCGCTTTTTGAAGAAAGAGATCATTTGTCGGTATGGAATGCCCGAGAGGATCTTATCCGACAATGCATTGAATTTGAACAACAAAACGATAGCAAAGGTTTGTGACCAGTTCAAAATCAAGCATCACAACTCTTTGCCCTATCGTCCAAAGATGAATGGGGCAGTAGAGGCTGCCAATAAAAACATTAAGAAAATAGTGGGAAAGATGGCTGAGACTTATAGGGATTGGCATGAAAAACTACCGTTTGCACTCTTGGTCTATCGAACATCTGTCAGAACTTCTACTGGGGCAACTCCATTCTCGTTAGTTTACGGGATGGAAGCAGTGTTACCTATTGAGGTAGAAATACCTTCTCTCCGAATTTTAACAGAGATAAGGTTAGATGAAGCTGAATGGGTTCAGTCCCGATATGACCAGCTAAACTTGATCGAGAAAAAAAGGCTGAAAGCTATCCGACATGGTCAGATGTACCAGAAGCGTATGATGCGAGCTTATGATAAAAAGATTCGTCCAAGGGAATTCCATGAGGGGGACCTTGTGCTAAAGAAAATCCTTCCCATTCAGAAGGACTTTAGAGGAAAATGGATGCCAAATTGGGAGGGGGGCCATACGTGAAGAAAGCTTTTTAGCGTGTGTATTAATTCTCGACAGAAATGGATGGAAAGAGCCTACCTAATCCAGTGAACTCAGACTCAGTCAAAAAGTAATTTGTCTAAAGAAAAAGAATCCAAGGTGAAAACTCGCAAAGAGCGCCTTGAATTCTCAAAAAAAAAATAGAGAGGCCAAGGTGAAAACCCGCAAAGGGCGCCTTATGACCAAAGGGGTTTTGAGTTGAAAACCCGAAAGGGCAACTCAAATTTTGAAGGGCACACAACAACCTTGCTATATCTGACTTGGCAAAGAGTGTGGTACAATGTACATTGGGGCATCAACAAAGCACTTTGGATCTTTTAAACACATGTCGAACTCAAGAAAGGTTTCATGGGACTAATGTATAAACGCTCAAGCAGTGATATTTAGAGCACCTAACTCTTATCCTGTTAGCTATCTTTAGATTCTATTTCTTCTTAAAGATATACTATCAGACTTATTTCCTTTGTATTGTTGACGATTCATTTAAATCCAATTATTCTTAAAGATTTATTTATCTTTTGTTATTTTCAAAGTATGTTGCATTGAAATAATGGTAGATGAACTAAAATATTTTCACAAACGAAGTTTTGCACATTACTTTGGAATTTCTGGATAATGCAAGAAACTAAAATAGGACAATTGTTCGAGAAGTTCACGTAAGTAAAGGGTGAAAGAACTCGAGGAATTTCTTTCCAAAAGGAAATGGACAAAACCAATGACTCAATTTTCACGGACATCCTCAATAGATTGTAGCATTGGAGGAAGGCCTACAAGCCAAGCAATAATGAAATTTTGAATGGTGACGCTTAGGATAGGGGTCATATTCATAGCATTTTGCATCATAACACATTAGGAACATTCGACTCACTTCAAGCATAGCATCCTAGTTATCAAGCATAATCATTCTACAGGTTATCAAAGACGGCGTGCCCTAAACAACAAGATAATAGGCTGCAGTATAGCAGATCCAGGCTTCAGATGTTTATGCTGAAGCAGATCCAAGATGATTTGGTATTCTTGTGTTTACAAGAAACAAATTGAGGACATAGTAGATTTGACTCTCAGATGTTCTCAGATATAGCAGATCTAGGCTTCAGATGTTTATGCTGAAGCAGATCCAAGATGATTTGGTATTCTTGTGTTTACAAGAAACAAATCGAGGACATAGTAGATTTGACTCTCAGATGTTCTCTGATATAGCAGATCCAGGCTTCAGATGTTTATGCTGAAGCAGATCCAAGATGATTTGGTATTCTTGTCTTTACAAGAAACAAATCGAGGACATGGTAGATTTGACTCTCAAATGTTCTCAGATATAGCAGATCCAGACTTTAGGCGTTTATGCTGAAGCAGATCCAAGATTATTTGGTATCCTTGTGTTTACAAAGAACAAATCGAGGACATTGCAGATATGACTCTCAAATGTTCTCAAACACGATCCAAGATGATTTGGCGTCCTTGCAAGGAACAAATCGAGGACATTGCAGATATGACTCTCAAATGTTCTCAAACAAACTCCAAATGGTTTGACATCCTTGTGTTTACAAGGAACAAATCGAGGACATTGCAGATATGACTCTCAAATGTTGTCAAACACGATCTAAGATAATTTGGTGTCCTTGTGCTTACAAAGGACAAATCGAGGATATGGCAGATATAACTCTCAAACATTCTCAAATAAATTCAAGATGATTTGGCACCTCTACAAATCGAAGAAGCAGATTCGACATTTTTATATTCGACGAGGAACAGATCAAAGATATCAACATGACAGTTTTAAATCTACAGTGAGCAGATCAAGGACTATAATCTGATAAGATGGGACGATTTGGTCTTTCTATAAGTCTTTGCTCGATTCCTGTTACACAGCAATGAGCAAAGAAGGGCAGCTGTAAGAGCCCAAATTCGTCCGGGCCTTGAAACTCAAAACCCAAAATTAAAAATAAATAAATGTTTATTTATTTAACTTTAACAGTCCATAAAAGTTTTTACAAAGCCCAAAAATACTGACCCATAGCTTAACCCGTACTCAGTAGACTCTAGACCCAATTACACCAGAAGCCCACATTTTAATCCTGCCCAAACAGCAGCCTAACCCGAATGGCCTAATTAGCCAGCAGACTTAGGAAACCCTAGGGTTTCCTGAGGACATCAGCGCCGCAATAAGGTTCTGGAAACTTCAGACACTCTAAGCAAACGCGACCTTTCAGGTTCAATGGCCCGATCGTCGCCACCAAGCACGCCGTGACTTCTCAACGCTGCCATCAGACGGTGCGCCACCATTGGCACATGAATCACGCCAAGAGTCGTCAATCGGCTCCATCGGTCTTGCGAACATCAGGGCTCAAGCAAAATCTTCGGGGTTACCTGCAAATAAAAGGAAAGAAATCATAGCAAAGAATAAAGCAAATATAGAAAGAAAGATTTCTTTCTAAAGATGTACAGATTACAAGGGCTATAAAGCCTTATTTTTAAACCTGTAAAAGGGGAGGCAAAAAAAAGAAAGGAAAAGCAATAGAGAGAAAAAAGATTGTACACGGAAAAAATACAAAAAAGATACAGAAATAAAAAACAGATACAGACAGTTTCAAAGGTGATTCTCGTTTCATATTTTTGTTTTTCATTTCTCTATTTTCAGTGTAGAAGCTTATGAATATATATATATATATATACACAAAAATAACTTAAAAATAAAAGGGAAAGGGTTACCTGACGGATAGCACGAGAAAGGAGAGATTTTTGAACCCTAGCCACCGTATACGGTGGTCCTTAGGGTGGCGCGTGGGTGCGTGGGCGAAGCATGGCCAACGGAGACCAGAGCCCGGAGCTCCCTGCCTTTCTTTTTTTTTCCAGAGGAATTTTTTAGTTTTTTTTTTAAAATTCGGGCTTCAAATGAATTTAAGGTTGAGGGTTTGGCTTTTATAGCCATGGCAAAACGGCATCGTTTTGTGACCCCAATGATCCACGCGTTGACCCGATTATCCGGGGAGGATCCGCGCGTTTTTGCAAAATGGGTTAATTTCCCAATCGGTCCTCCAGCAATTTTCATACTTTTGATTTCGTTTTATTTTTTTTAATTTGGCATTAACATTTTTATTTTATTTCAATTCGACCCCCCAATGATTCACAATTGCATTAGTGGAAACGGCTGCGTTTTGGGGATAGGGCTATTTGCCCAGTGACCCCCTTTGATTTTGTGGGCGTTTCAAATCGGGTCTTAATTCAATTTTAACTTTTTTGAATTTACCCTGTAATTTTACAAAACTTTAAATTTAGTCCTATATTTATTCTATTATTCTATATATATTTTTATTATTTGTTTCATTTTAATTTTACTCCTATATTATATATTATAAGATTATTCTATTATAAGTGTTATTTGTATTATATATTAATATTATTTATTACCTTTCTCAAACCATTATTTTATGCTATATTTATTATATTTTTTATTTTCCTATATATTTTATTATATAACATTCATTATGTTTTATTTCCATATTATTTATTATTTTTTATATATATGTTATGTATATCACATATTACCAATCATATTATTTATGTTTATATCATACATATTTTATTTAAAATTTGTAAATTATTATTATCAAATCATATTTTTAACTCATATTATATACACATCTTATTATTAATTAATTATTTATTTATTATATATTATTTCATTTTAAATTAATATTGTTTTATTATGAATTCTCTTACATACTTTTTAAACCAATATATTACCATATAATTATTATTCTTTTGTAAATATTTTTGTTATTATATCATATATTATACACTATTCTAAAATAGTTATGAAATATCTTATTTTTAATTATATGTATATTTTGTTAGCAATTAATCATTTTTATTTTATATAGTATTTCTTTAGATGTTTTTATATTGTATGTATCATGTATGTGTTAAAAGTTATTTTTTATTATTAGATGTTATACTTCATGAACATGCATATTAACATTATATTTGTATACCATATACTATTTGATGATTGCTTTTTGATACCATGCATTATTTGATTATTATTTTATATGTTTGTATGTTTTTCCTTTCTCAATTCATACCGTATATAATTTTGTATGTATATTGATAATGTTTGCTATATATTATTTTTAGATGTATAGGTTTAATGCACAATCTTTACATTATTCATTACTTTGTTTAAATGCATATATTATTTACCTACTACAATAATATGTTGTTATGTATGATCTATAATGTAATAAAATTATCCACACATCATCTTTAAAGAGATAAGGCTCCAAAATCTTCAAAAAAAATATATAAAGGCAATGCTTGGTGTTTGGAAATTTCGAAAAAGTAGTGCCCTAACCTATTGGGTTGCAACTTTTCTCGTTAAGTTCGAATAGTCAAGTACCCTTCTAAGTTTTAAAGGTTTTCAAAATATAAGTGATTGTCTTGGGCGCAAAGTGATATGTCTAACTTCTTGGGTGTAGCATTTTGTTGTTTCGAGATAGGGATTTTTCAAAAGACTAACTTATGGTCAACACTTTGATATAAGTAAACCCAAATATTCAAATATTAAAAGAGGATTGCATCTTAAAATTTTTTTTAATTTCCAACCTTAAAGACATTTGATAATTAATTAAGTACCAATTTTTGGGCGTTACGAGGTTGCTAATCCTTTCTCGTACGTAACCGACTCCCGAACCCGTTCTTTTTATTACGTAGACCAAAACTAATGATTTTAAAACAAAATGTTTAAAAGGTGATCCAATCACACCTAAAAAGATTGGTGGCGACTCCTGTTTTCGTTTCTTTAAAGTCGATTCCCATTTTCCCAAAACTCGATTTTAAAAATGGTCTCGACAGTTCCATTTGTAACTAAGTTTAAAACTCACCCGTGATTTGATTATGGATGACATGATTATGATTTATGACTTTTCTGTATTCTGTATTAGATAAATTTATTCGGTAAGTCAATTGTTTTTAATCCGTGGAACTTACTAAGCATAGGTAGGCTTACTTGTGTCTTTTCTATTGTTTTCTTGTAGATACGTTCTTGTAGAAACGGGCTATCGGATTGACTCAAAGAATCACACAATCCGGAAATCTTTTGGTAGTTTTTAAATGTTTAATTTGGGTTATATGCAATGTAGTTGGTGAATTGATTTTATGTTGGTTATTTGTGAAGTTGTTAAACTTAAATGGTGTTTGCCTTCAGTTAGTTCTTTTAGGATACATGTAAATATGTGTTGGTGTGGTATATATGTATGACTGGAACTTAATTTGGTATATGTGGTATAAGCTTTATAAAAGAGAGTGAATATGGCAATTAGAATAATAGGTCGAATGGAGTAGTGCTTCGAGATGGGGCTGCATGCTGGATTTTTGGTTTCAATTGACAAGCCTGCTGCTTATTGTAATCTTCAACTTTTAGACGAAAAATAAGCTTTTAAATTCTCTCATATGAGTCCGTGGTAAGAGTTTCAATGTCCAACCATTAAATTTAAGAAAAGAATATTAGTGTGAATCATTTGATTAACATATCACAGTTGGTTCAAACATCAACCAGCTACAGGATTACAGATTAAAGCAACTAAAACCTAAAGCATTAAATTCCCATGAGTTTAGCATTCCACTTAACAACATAATGAAACTTATACCCCAAAAACACGAGAAAATGGGAATCAACATTGCTTGCTCTCTCTCCCTCTCGCTCCCAATGTCCTGACCCTGCCTTAAGTTCGTTTATCTCTGCTTCTGCACCCTTTTGTCCCGTATAGGCAGCTCAATAGGCTTCTGAGCCTCATGTGGATGATCAGCGCCCTTGTAAACCTTCAGGTGGTTAAACAATGATGACAGTTTAGTGTAGAGCTTAGCAATAATTAATAAAAACCATGCATCTTTTTTTGAAGAAACACCAAAATTCTTGCCTGAATAAGTAAACACCTCTTGAAGAGAATGAAGCCAATGGATTGAATGCAAAAGCCGACATAATTCATGGATGCTTAATAACTTGATATATTGTTTCATTTTCTCTCAGAATGTGCCTATAATTAACCTGCTTTATTTTGCAATACTTATTATCAAAGTAATGCTTATTTGCAAAGAACCTCAACCGCCAAGTTCAATTGATAGTTCTAAAACAAGGTGCATATTCGAAGCTGCCCAGGTAAAGCTATTACAGGAGACTACTTAAACTAGCTTAGCACTGTGTGCACATATGAAGTCCAGGATCAGTTTTTTCTCATTTCTGACAACTTAGTCTGAGCTAAGTGGAAAGTTTAGCAGTAGAATGACTATGCCACATACAAACAAGAAAAACTAGTCATTAGTCTTCATATTGATCACCAATTAAATAAATTACGAGGCTTTACTATCCTTTTTATTTAGCAGTTGAATTATTGATATATGGGCTAGCTGGAAACTTTATTCTGATTCATATTGAACCCATATTTACATATTATTAGTCATGAGTTTTAAACCAACGAACTCACCCGTCCTTTAGGAAGCATACCACGAACAGCATGCTCAATGATTCTTTCAGGAATTCTCTGCTGCAGCTCGTTGAATGTTTCCACTTTCATGCCACCTGGTCTTCCTGAATGCCTTCTGTAGAGCTTCTGGGTCCTTTTCTTCCCAGATACAGCAACTTTTTCAGCATTTACCCATTGAGTTGATATCCAGCACAAATCTTTTTTTAGGATTTTTAGATCAAATGATAAACATATTATGATAAACCAGGCAGTATCATTAAAGCTACCTCCCCTAAATGGCCAAATTAGTAAAGTTTTTAGCAACGATATTGGTTTCACAACTGAAGAAATATCGAGAGGTCATGCAGTGGAAAACAACTTATATCATGTTTCAATCAAATCAACAACTTATATAATGTAAGAGCATACAACATAAAAACCCCTAACTAAGATCTATAGACTTGCATTACTATTAGCAAATGCAATCAGGCCAAAGAGCTTCGACATTGTAAAGGAACAATCATATCCAAAATGAAAAGAAAAAAGCATTTTAGAGAGAAATTGTAACATGTAAAAAGCAAACAGCATTTTCTACATGATTAAACCTCTTTCCAACATCTAACCAATGGCAAACAATAACATAAACAAGTGTTCATAAAGAAAACAACTAAAAAATAGTCTTAAACAAGAAACCTAATGACCACAAAGGCTACATACCACTATCACAAAAGCACCCATATCGACACTAGGAGTATAAGTGGGCAAATTCTTTCCACGAATATGCACAGCAATTGTTGATGCCAGTCTTCCCAGGATTTTGTCAGTTGCATCAACAATATACCATGTTTTTTCAGTATTAATGTGGTCTTTAGCTTTGGGATACCATGTGTTGTTCCAAATGTCCTGCATGCAAAAAAGAACATGATTCAAATTAAGTAGGCAACGAGGGAGAAAAGCAGAAATATCATCATGAACATAGTAAGAAGCAGATAACTTATCCACAATGTTACAGAATTTGAATGCAATCTCACATTAATATTTGTGAAGAAAAGGAAAAAGATGCAATGTAAAGAGAAATCACATCGCATGCTCAGAACAAAACTATTTAATCATAAAGTTTTACCATATCTTGTTAAAAATTCAAAGTTCAAACCAACAACAATCCCAATTTTAAGATCAAAATTGAAGGGGGGAAAACACCAATTTTCACCAAAAGAACCTTGAAAAAGAAAAACTTTAAGAAAGGAAATGAAATAGAAAAAGAGACAGAGACAGAGACAGAGAGGCATTACAGGGCCATCAGCCTCGGATTCCTCGAACATCCAACGTTGGTTTTCAGGGACAAGAGAGAGGTCCTGGCAGCAAACCCTGAAATCCCGTTTGGAGAAAGACAAGGTTGTTGTCCGAGCAGAAGAAGGTTTAGACAATGCTACTACAGGGAAGAACCCAAGAAATGAGCTTTGGTTACTGGGAATAGTCCTTTTCAATGAAGCAAAGGGGCCTCTCCGAAGAACAAGAAGAAGAAGAAGAAGAAGAAGAGAAGATGACTGAGGTTGAAGCGCAAAGGAGTGCCATTTTCTTTGGTTTCTCTTCCTCTGGTTCACTCACTCTTGCTGTTTTCAGTTAACTACTTGCTCAAATTGGATAAGATGGCCTTTATTTTCCGAAGTTTTTCCTCCATTTTTCTTCTTCAGCAGCAAAAGTAAACTGTAAAATCTCTTCGTTATCGTTATTTAGCTTGAACTGGACCAGAGTAGGTTCGGGCCGCATGTTATCTGGACCAGAGTGGTTTCAACAGCAACGGTCTTGAGTAGCTCTGACTGCAGTGATGGGCAGTTTTCTTTTAGATACTCTAAACAGTTAATAGTTAGAAATTCGACAAAATTAGGCTCTGTTCTTGATTCCAAGATTTTCAGCAACTTTTGAAGGGCAAAAAGCCTCACAAAGAGAAAAGAACGGCCACATGAGATGACGTCAATAGTTTTCCTTCTTCCAAATGGTTCAAGTGTTATTATTCCACTTAAATTAGAATGTTAACAGTTATTCTCTTTCTAATTAATATTTCTATAAATAAAACAAATTGAGTAAACTTAATATTAGATAATACATAAAACAATTGTATAATAATTGAGTAAAATTTAAGAATGACAAATTTTGTGAAGAGATGATAATAATAAAGTAAAACATCCATCCTAAACTCTAATTATACTTTTTTGAGGGCGAGATCCAAATGTAAGGAGGAAGATCTTTGTGTGAGGACTTGAATTGATAATATTTTTCCAAGCTTCCATCTTTCAAATGAAAAATACCAATATCTCGAGGACCAAATGGCTCATATGTATCCGTATTAATAAAATCATCTGTAAAATATATAGAATTAGGTTGGCCTTCAGGAAAATCCAAAGCTGAAACTGCTAATGTCCTATTATCACCCACAAAAACTATATCTCCATCTATACTCTCTACCTCTTTCTTTTCTAACAATCTACTGTTTTCATCATACAAAATCAGCTTGAAAACTGTGAATTTTTTTATAGAATGAACACTTCTTTCACCAACCTCTTCAAATTTTAAATGTTTATGAATGGAGTATAAATGTAACACCCCCTAACCCCAAACCGTTACCGGAACGAGGTTATGAGGCATTACCGGACGTATCAGACAACTTACGAATAATTTACAATTAATATAACTTTCATAGTATAATATAATAATTAAGTCCCTATCTTGAACTCTTGAAGTTCAAACATGTATTAAAAATAGAACAGGACTTGTTGAGTATCCCAAAATTTTTTTTTTTTTATAAAATTTTGTGACATTTCTGCTTATTTTTACCTAAACCTCGTGCAAATTTCAAACCAAAACAACCAACACCAATATTTCACATTCATATACTAATATTTATATTATTAATAAAATTTTAATTTAATAACTATCATAGCATCATTCAAATTGATTAAAAACTTCATTCATTTAACAACTTAATGTTCATATATCAAAATATCATGTACTTTCCTTATCATTTCATTTAACCATCTAAATTTTATCATTCATCCTTCACTACCCAAAGTAATATACATATTCCAGTGACTAAATAACACCTATGTACATGCCACCTTTACCCAACAGAAAAATATACATCACCAAATTTGTGTTGGAGTCGGGATTGTTACGGATCTTTGGCGGGACACTTGACTTCTACTAACTGCTCGCGGAAACAAACAAATGCATTTGAGTATGGATATACTCGAGTGGTATTACTATAAACCAAGACTATTTAACATTAATAAATTACAAACATCAACCATAATTTTATAATTATTTAAACTACTTTTATATAAAATTATTTTACTTCATAAATCTTAAATTCATAATTTATTTTTCTCATACTAACTCAATTCATAATTTAGTTCATACATTCTTTCTCGTACTTTTCAATAGTGCTAAAACAAATAATCTCATTTTCAAAATTTCATTTCAATTATTTACCCTATTAACAAAGCTCGGACTATGACAGATACACGGATTTCCACCCAAACACACCAGAATATCCAACCCAAACACACCAAAATATCCAACCCAAACACACCCGGAATATTGTAAATCCTCCATAACACACCGGTATAATATATCCTCCCAACACACCAATAAGGCATTAAATGCCTATTCGGATAAACCGAAGTATATAATAACAGAAACATCTTCTCGGCCGAACTACAATCTCTTCATCATATCACAAATCCAATGGCATGCCATTTGTATCGAATCTAGTCCGACGAGTTAATAGGGTATTATTTTACTTTTTCTAATTTCAATTTCACATACTTACCTCAAGTCTTATTTACCATACATAACAATTAAAATTTCAGCAATCAAGAATAATTAAAAATTTGAATTATAGTAATACACACCGTAATTCTCCGTTCTAGTCCTCGATGACTTTCTCCTTTCCTTTCGATCTTTGATGCTTGGGTTCTTTGTTGGCTACGAAAATAATAATTTATAATCATCAATACAACATGATTCAATTTAATTCATGAGCCTAAACATGTAAATTTAACCATTTTTAATGTATATATATATAATTTCACCATTAAGCTGTCTACTTGAGTTATTGTTACTAAATTATTTATATCTTGAGCTACGAAACTCCAAATTAATATCCGTAAATTTTCCTTAAAACTAGACTCATATATCTTCTAACCATAAAATTTCCAGAATTTTTGGTCTAGCCATTTAGTACAGTTTATTCACTAAATACTCCCCTATTATTTCATTTGACAGTTCTGACCTCTCTCTACTAAAAATAAATTATCTCATTGTACAGAACTCGAATAAGGTTCTTGTTTATTTATTTTGAAACTACATTCATTAAGGAGTTCACATATATAAATTACACTCCATAATAATTTTTGTACAATTTTTAATGATTTTCCAAAGTTAAAACAGAGTGTCTCGAAATCACCCTGAACCAGTCTTACAAAATTTCAAATATCTCTTGATTCATAAATTCATTGCTTACATTGTTTCCACTATAAGAAACTAGACCCAATAAGCTTTAATTTCATATCTTATTCATCCTCTAATTCAATTCCTACAATTTTTAGTGAATTTTCAAAATCAGACCATTGCTACTTCCCAAAACTGTTTTGATGTAAAATGTTAATAACCAAATTTATAACACCAATTCACACCTTATTCCTATTCAAATTTCATTTAAGCTCAAATTTAACTATTAAATTTTCAACATATTTTCTTAATTCAGAATTTTCCTCAATTTAGTCCCTAAAACACAAAACTTATGGCTTACTTTGCAATTCAATCCTTATTTCATTTCTAACTTGAATTCCTATCAATTTAACCCCTAATTCATCTTTTTATTCAACATGAACAATATTTAGAAATCTAATAACTTTCAAAATATCAACTTAATTTCATCAAAACTTTATTCTAAAGCTTTTAAAACATCAAAATTAAGAGAAAAGGACTTAATTGACTTACCTTTTAAAGCTTCAAACCTTAAAACCCTAGTTTTTCCTTTCCCTTTTCTTTCTTTCTTTTTCTTTCCCTGTTTCGAATGCTTCTGTTCTGTTTCTTCTTTGTTTCTTTTGTCTTTCTTTTTATTCTTTTATTATTTCATTTATTTTACTTATTTATTTTATCATTTAACTAATATATATTATTATTAATTTAATAACAATATAATTAACACATTTGTATACATGTATCTTTGTACATTTGTACACTATTATTACCATCCATTTGTCTTTCTTTTATTTATTTAACAAATAAAAATCTTATAATATTAATATTTAATTAATAAATATCTTTAACTTAAAATTTAAGTAAATACATAATTATAATACAAATGTATATATTCATATTATTACAAATGTCATTATTTGATTTGTTTTTCATACCAAAAATCTCATAATTTAATTATTTAATTGACAAATATCTTTATACTTAAATTATAAGTAATTAAATATTTAAATTACAAATGTACCCAAACAATTCTTACACATGTATATTTTATTACCATACAATTATCTTCTATTTAATTTATTTATAATATATTATCAATTAAGTAATCATAATAATTTAATATAAAACTATAATGATAATCATTATAATATATATATATATATATATATATATATAATTTAATATATAAAACCTAAATAAAATCTTTGATTTTATTTCAATATGTCATACTCAATTTATGTAAATGGCTTAATTGCCATTTTGATCCTTTTTATTTTCTATTACTTTAGAAGTAAACTTTTACCCCTTTTTCAATTTAGTTCTTTTTGCTAATTATTCTAAATTAAGCTAATTTCACCTAATTAAATCCTAATTAGACACACTACTAGGTTGATAAATATTTTTAATAATTATTTTCGAACTTATTTCACTAAGACGGAGGCCCTATAACTCACTTTTCCGGTGCCCGTGAATTTCAGGTCATTACAATAAATTTCCTATAGATGACCTAACAAGATATGCTCTATGTGAATAATTCTCAAGCCTTAGAATTGTTGGCACGAGTGTGTTCAATTTTGGTGGCTTTGAACTTTCATCATCTTCTACACCATTAACATCGAACCATACAAGATTGTTGTAGTGCCCTATAGCATAAACCAAACCTTTATGGAAAAGAATATCAAGGAAAAGAGATTGATCATCATCGACATCCATGTATATCCAAATTTCTTGGCAAGGTCTGTAGAAGGCTAATCTGCCATAAACACTATAAATTACGACAACTACAAAATTATTCGGATGCAACAAGGGATCGTCTGATAACACAACCTTTAAAATTTTATATGTGTAGTGCCCACTATCATATGCCATGCTGTCAAACTGAGGAAGATGAATGCTAAGATTTTCAAAAGGATTTGAAAGAGTTATATTGAAGCTCTCATCCACTGTGGATTACCAACTATAACAAGAACCACAGTATCTCCATGTATAAGGCTTGGGAAATTCAATCTCAGCGATTTTTGATTTGGCTTGTAGGCTGTATATTTTTCGCTTTGTGGTGCTCTTTTTGGATGGAATCATCAGCATTGGAACTAGATTTGTGGATGACCGCCTCTTGATGTCGAGAAAAGTATTGAATAGTGAATGCCAATATTTGCTAACAGCACCAAATTGAACCCGACTGATGGGTTCATCTATTTTCTCAAGAATAATAAGAAGACAGAGTTCTGGTAGATATTCTCAATCTGGCAAAGAATTCCCCATACTTGTTCCTTCAGAAAACTAATAGCAACTTGGTCCCTGCAAATAATTCACGTCAGGAAATAAAATAAGAGGGTGATAAAACTATGTATTTTTAGCACTTATATGGATATTTAGAGCGTGCAAATATTAGATTTTTAAATTTAGAGCTTGTGCACTTATATAGACTTCAAGTGTTATTTTTCCACTTAAATTAGAATATTAATAGTCTTCCACTTTTAGAAGTTAAAATTAATTATAAGTTTTTTTAAATTATGTTTCTATAATAGTTATTTGCTATTCCTTATTAAAATATTCCTTAATTTACATACGTATTTTGTTTTTTATTTTGTGTTATTATTTCACTGAATTACAATTCAACTTTTATTTTTGGGTTAAGGCATAGGAGAACTTTTATTTTTGGGTTAAGGAGAAACAACCCTCTAAAATTGTCCATTACAAAACCTTAGACCATGTTTGGTTCGATGTAATGCCCTTTTACGGGCCTATGCATTGAAATGTCCAATTTCTATTCTGTTTCTTCACCACCGATTACTCATTCGGTGTTTAAGGAGACCTTCACGCTCCCCACTTTGCCCTCTCCCATTTTCTCACCTGAAAAAGGTGGACGGACAATCCTTCATCGCAGCGTCAGGTAAAACATTTTCTCCCTCCGTTCCTTCCATATTCCTCTCTTCCAATTTTTCTGCCCTCTTTTTTCTGCTTTCTTTGTCTTTCTCTCAATAGAGTTTTTCTTTTTCTCTCTTCCCTTTCTTTTTCTTGATCTATAAAATTTCATCGATTGTTGGAAAGAGCAAAAGAGTTCTTAGAAGGGGAATTGAAATCTAAATCGAAAACCGAAAATGTTGAGGGTAAATCGAGTGATAAACCGGGCACGAGCTTCGATTTCAAATTGTCAATATCTCCTAAATCATGACCCAAAGATTTCCCCTTCACCTCCTCAACATTTCGCTTCAAAATCATCCATTCGCTTCTTCGATATTTACAAAGCAATTCCTCCATCTCCCCCTTTTAACTCTAAAATATTTGATTTTTTAAGTTATAGTTCTTTTTAACTTTTTGTCTTGTGTGTGCAGCTTGCAAGCAAGGAAAAAATCGAGAAAGAACGAGCAAGACTGTAAGTTTAAGCTTTGTTTGTTTATTGGAATTTTGTTACGTGCTCTTTTTTCCATGAAATTTAATATAAATAGTTGTTTTAATTTCATTTAGGGTAGTGCTGATGAATTGAATAGAGGATATTTTGATGATATGTCTGAGCTAAAACAACACGGTGGTAAGGTATTAACTGATTTGTTCTTTTTATATACATATAGGCTATATCATTTGCAAATCTGTTCAAATTAGTTGAATTGCAACTGATTTCTGAGTAAAATTAATGTTACTTTCTGTAAACATTTTAATTGTTTTTTTTTTTTTTTTTTGTTCTGGCAGATTGCACTGGCAAATAAGATTCTAATTCCCGGAATTGCAGCAAGGAAGTTTCCTGCCGTGGATGTTATATATTCTGATGGTAGAAAATCAAAGCTGCCGATTGTTTTTGATGCAAGTGGCGTTGATGCTAGCAAGTTGGCTGTCCCTGAAGGATCTTTAGTCTGTCTATCATTTAGAGCAAACTCTCAGGTATGGTTTCCTTTTTCTATGTTTGTTTTGGATTAAATTTATGTATTTCTTAATGATGTTATAAATCTTCCATTTTTATCATCATAAGAGAATGTTGAATAGATAGTGCATTGCTTTAAAATTGTGATAAGAGGCATATCAGCGACTCCATGGCAATGGAGGGGTTAGCACTAAATTGCAGTCATGAAAACAACAAAAACATGAGAAACAAAAGATGTTGTTGGTTGCTAACTTTTCTTTTCTCTTGTTTCTGGTTATTGTTGTTGATGATGCATCTTTTTCTATTATTTCCCTATTTCTTGCTCCCTTCCTTCTTTTCTTGGCTATTGAATTTCTCTTTGTCGAATTGAAATCATTAAACGACTGGAAAGTGTTGAATTGTAGTAAGTGGGTTGATTTGAAAATGAAATCATATTGAATGTTGTTATTTGATAAATAAGTAAATCGATGAACGTAGGATAGGATACAATTGGCATGCCAATAGGTTATATCTCAAGCTGTACGAGATTGATTGATATTGAGATGATGATTCTGTTTTGTTCTTATTTACTGAATATACCGAAGTTTGGCATTTGCTGCGAGCTATCGTGTTATATTATAGTGATTCAGGTGTGTTCCGGGGGCGGACGTAAAGCCTTCGGGCTTGGCACTCAGTGCAAGGTGTGTTTCAGGGGGATGTTAGCCTACAAGCTTGGCACTTGGTGCCCAGGTGTGTTCTCGGATGGTTAGCTCATTTGAGCGTTTTGGTGTGTTTGGACGGTTAACCGTGTATCCGAGTCCGTTATAACATTCATTTGGTTTATTTTCAATGGTATAATGTAATTGATTGAATTGTTCCATTTGTAATTAAGTTTAAAACTCACCCGTGATTTGATTATGAATGACACGATTATGATTTATGACTTTTCTGTATTCTGTATTAAATAAATTTATTCGGTAAGTCAATTGTTTTTAATCCGTGGAACTTACTAAGCATAAGTAAGCTTACTTGTGTCTTTTCTATTGTTTTCTTGTAGATACGTTCTTGTAGAAATGTGCGATCGGATTGACTCAAAGAATCACACTATCAGGAAATCATTTGGTAGTTTTTAAAAGTTTAACTTGGGTTATATGCAATGTAGTAGGTGAATTGATTTTATGTTGGTTATTTGTGAAGTTGTTAAACTTAAATGGTGTTTGCCTTCAGTTAGTTCTTTTAGGATACATGTAAATATGTGTTGGTGTGGTATATATGTATGACTGGAACTTAATTTGGTATATGTGGTATAAGCTTTATAAAAGAGAGTGAATATGGCAATTAGAATAATAGGTCGAATGGAGTAGTGCTTCGAGATGGGGCTGCATGCTGGATTTTTGGTTTCAATTGACAAGCCTGCTGCTTATTGTAATCTTCAACTTTTAGACGAAAAATAAGCTTTTAAATTCTCTCATATGAGTCCGTGGTAAGAGTTTCAATGTCCAACCATTAAATTTAAGAAAAGAAGAATATTAGTGTGAATCATTTGATTAACATATCACAGTTGGTTCAAAAATCAACCAGCTACAAGATTACAGATTAAAGCAACCGGAACCTAAAGCATTAAATTCCCATGAGTTTAGCATTCCACTTAACAACATAATGAAACTTATACCCCAAAAACACGAGAAAATGGGAATCAACATTGCTTGCTCTCTCTCCCTCTCGCTCCCAATATCCTGACCCCTCTTTAAGTTCGTTTATCTCTGCTTCTGCACCCTTTTGTCCCGTATAGGCAGCTCAATAGGCTTCTGAGCCTCATGTGGATGATCAGCGCCCTTGTAAACCTTCAGGTGGTTAAACAATGCTCTACCAAGCTGAAAAAAATGACAGTTCAGTGTAGAGCTTAGCAATAATTAATAAAAATCATACACCTTTCTTGAAGAAACACCAAAATTCTTGCCTGAATAAGTAAACACCTCTTGAAGAGAATGAAGCCAATGGATTGAATGCAAAAGCCGACATAATTCATGGATACTTAAATAACTTGATATATTGTTTCATTTTCTCTCAGAATGTGCCTATAATTAACCTGCTTTATTTTGCAATACTTATTATCAAAGTAATGCTTATTTGCAAAGAACCTCAACCGCCAAGTTCAATTGATCGTTCTAAGACAAAGTGCATATACGAAGCTGCCCAGGTAAAGCTATTACAGGAGACTACTTAAACTAGCTTAGCACAGTGTGCACATATGAAGTCCAGGATCAGTTGTTTCTCATTTCTGACAACCTGGCTAGAGTCACTTATGGAAAATTACTAATTAGTCTGAGCTAAGTGGAAAGTTTAGCAGTAGAATGACTATGCCACATACAAACAAGAAAAACTAGTCATTAGTCTTCATATTGATCACCAATTAAATAAATTACGAGGCTTTACTATCCTTTTTATTTAGCAGCCGAATAATTGATATATGGGCTAGCTGGAAACTTTAGTCTGATTCATATTGAACCCATATTTACATATTATTAGTCATGAGTTTTAAACCAACGAACTCACCCGTCCTTTAGGAAGCATACCACGAACAGCATGCTCAATGATTCTTTCAGGAATTCTCTGCTGCAGCTGGTTGAATGTTTCCACTTTCATGCCACCTGGTCTTCCTGAATGCCTTCTGTAGAGCTTCTGGGTCCTTTTCTTCCCAGATACAGCAACTTTTTCAGCATTTACCTATTGAGTTGATATCCAGCACAAATCTTTTTTTAGGATTTTTAGATCAAATGATAAACATATTATGATAAGCCAAGCAGTATCATTAAAGCTCCCTCCCCTAAATGGCCAAATTAGTAAAGTTTTTAGCAATGATATCGGTTTCACAACTGAAGATATATCGAGAGGTCATGGAGTGGAAAACAACTTATCATGTTTCAATCAAATCAACAACTTATATCATGTAGGAGCCTACAACATAAAAACCCCTAACTAAGATCTATAGACTTGCATTACTATTAGCAAATGCAATCAGGCCAAAGAGCTTCGACATTGTAAAGGAACAATCATATCCAAAATGAAAAGAAAAAAGCATTTTAGAGAGAAATTGTAACATGTAAAAAGCAAACAGCATTTTCTACATGATTAAACCTCTTTCCAACATCTAACCAACGGCAAACAATAACATAAACAAGTGTTCATAAAGAAAACAACTAAAGAATAGTCTTAAACAAGAAACCTAATGACCACAAAGACTACATACCACTATCACAAAAGCACCCATATCGACACTAGGAGTATAAGTGGGCAAATTCTTTCCACGAATATGCACAGCAATTGTTGATGCCAGTCTTCCCAGGATTTTGTCAGTTGCATCAACAATATACCATGTTTTTTCAGTATTAATGTGGTCTTTAGCTTTGGGATACCATGTGTTGTTCCAAATGTCCTGCATACAAAAAAGAACATGATTCAAATTAAGTAGGCAACAAGGGAGAAAAGCAGAAATATCGTCATGAACATAGTAAGAAGCAGATAACTTATCCACAATGTTACAGAATTTGAATGCAATCTCACATTAATATTTGTGAAGAAAAGGAAAAAGATGCAATGTAAAGAGAAATCATATCGCATGCTCAAAACATAACTACTTAATTAAAATAGAACAATACCCAATTTTACAAAAAGCATAAAGTTTTACCATATCATGTTAAAAATTCAAAGTTCAAACCAACAACAATCCCAATTTTAAGATCAAAATTGAAGGGGGGAAAACACAAATTTTCACCAAAAGAACCTTGAAAAAGAAAAACTTTAAGAAAGGAAATGAAATAGAAAAAGGGACAGAGACAGAGAGGCATTACAGGGCCATCAGCCTCGGATTCCTCGAACATCCAACGTTGGTTTTCAGGGACAAGAGAGAGGTCCCGGCAGCAAACCCTGAAATCCCGTTTGGAGAAAGACAAGGTTGTTGTCCGAGCAGAAGAAGGTTTGGACAATGCTACTACAGGGAAGAACCCAAGAAATGAGCTTTGGTTACTGGGAATAGTCCTTTTCAATGAAGCACAGGAAGGCCTCTCCGAAGAACAAGAAGAAGAAGAGAAGATGGCTGAGGTTGAAGCGCAAAGGAGTGCCATTTTCTTTGGTTTCTCTTCCTCTGGTTCACTCACTCTTGCTGTTTTCAGTTAACTACTTGCTCAAATTGGATAAGATGGCCTTTATTTTCCGAAGTTTTTCCTCCATTTTTCTTCTTCAGCAGCAAAAGTAAACTGTAAAATCTCTTCGTTATCGTGATTTAGCTTGAACTGGACCAGAGTAGGTTCGGGCCGCATGTTATCTGTCTTCAACGAAGTAAAGCCCAAACCTTCAATATTGAATTTAACTAATTTTTCTATGCATGTATTAACTAAAATAATATTATAATTTTTTTATAAAACTTAGTAATACTATAAGAAATTAATTTAAATATAATATTTCTGGAATAAAAACCATTAAAACTAATAAATAATATTTTTGTGGTCAAATGTAATAAATAAAATATATTGGTATATAAATCATAAGGCTAATGTACTAAAACTACTCTTTACTTAAACAAGCTATTAAATTTTTTTTTAGTTACATCCCTAACCTATGACTTTTATTCATAAAAGTCCTTGATTTTAATATTAATGTAAAAATATTTTGAATTTCAAGCTCTTAATTTGATTTCTTATTGATGCAATAAAAATTATATACACTATAACGTCAACATAAAATTTAAAAGAGTAATCAAAATTTTCAAAAGAATGATTAAGTATGTTCTATATATAAGAAATTTCAAGAAATTTTAAAAATTTAATATTAATTTTTATTTAATAAGCCATTCTCATCCAATTCACATCAGTTTAAAATTTTAAAACATTTGTAATTTAACATTAAAATCAAGGACTTTCATAAGTAAACATCATAGGTTAGGGCTTATTTAACTATAAAAATTGTATAAGAACTTGTTTAAACAAAGTATAATAGTTTAAGGGCTTGTTTAGTATATTAGCCTAATGATAACATAGGGAAGCAATAATTTTTTTTTGTAAAAAATATTATTATTATTTTTAAATTAACTTAAATGTTATGGATGGATTGATGTTAATTTTTTTTAAATATTAGAATATAAAAAATTGATTTTCTAATTTCAACTATTTTTATGCATAATTCAAAGTACTTATTTTCAAAAAAATATTAAATCCTTTTTAAAAAATAGTAATTTTTACTAATATATTTTGTACATAAGTGTTTAAATAACTGTTAAAAAACCGGATTTTAAAAGCTAATATTACTCTTAAAATGTAATTGAATTATGTTGGTGGAAGACTATTTTTCTTAAAGCATTTTTAGTTGAAAAAAGTGATATATATATATATATATATATATATATAAATAGAAATTAATTTTTTTAATTTTGAATTTATTTTTTTTAAAGTTAGAATGTTAAAAATTCGTGTTCGAGTTCCACCATTTGCAATCGGGATGTGTGGATATTTCGTTGTGCATTACATTAATTAAATTCTACATTGCAGTTGGTCGAATATATATTTATTCTTGTCTTATATTGATTTTGTATTAGTGAAACTTTCAAAAATTTGTTAACAATATGTTTAATTTTATTTTTAAAATAGTATTTTAAAGGGAAATTTAAATTAATTTCTTGACATTTCTTTTGAATTTTTTTTAAAATTTGTTTTATTTTACTTTTTTTTTTAACTTTTGTCATTTCTTGACATTTTTTTTTCTTTATCTTTATTTATTTATTTATTTATTAATTTTAAAAAACTTGAAATATATATTTGAAATGTTTTATAATATATATTTTTTAAATTTTAAATATATATTTTTGAAATTATTTTTCTAAATTTTAAATATTATTTTTAAATTATTGTTTAAAAATTTAAATATTATTTTTTAAATATTAAATATATTTTTAAGAATATAAAACATTTAAATATTTTAAAGATATGACCTTTTGAATTTATTATTAGTTTTATAACATTTTAAATGTATATTTTAATTTGTGTTTATAATTTTTTTAATTATGATTTTTAAATTATTTTAAATTATGATTTTTAAATTATTTAAAATATATTATTTTTAAAGATATGACCTTTCAAATTTATTATTTGTTTTATAATATTTTAAATATATATTTTAAATATATTTTAAATTTTAAATATAATTTTTATAAATTATTAATTTTAAAATTAATTTTATAGATATTCAAACGTTTTTTAAATTAAATTTAAAATTTTAAGAATTAATATTTTATTTGGTGGAGCCATTTAGAATGGCTCCATCACTTTATAGTGTATTTTTTTATATTTTTTAATATAATAATTTAATATTTAATATTTAATATTTAATATTTAATATTTTATTTTGGTGGAGTTATTCTTTATGGCTCCACCTCTTGGTTCTCTACCATATATAGAATGGTGAAATTATTGTGTTCACTAGGAGAGTTAAAAAAATCTATTCAAGATGAATAACGAGGTGTTTTTGGTGTATGCTATTTTTTATGGTGAAATTATAGAAGGTGATGTTGGTTGTGTATTTCGGTTGGCAAAGAGTAGGTTTGCGATTCAAAAAAAAATGTGGAGCTAGCAGAAATCAAAAGGAAGATCAGTGCGAAAATAACATATCAAATGATATCGGTGGTTGCTCTGGGTAAAATGAAC
The DNA here is from genome assembly GCA_025698475.1 of Gossypium anomalum. Classification (NCBI taxonomy): domain Eukaryota; kingdom Viridiplantae; phylum Streptophyta; class Magnoliopsida; order Malvales; family Malvaceae; genus Gossypium; species Gossypium anomalum. Next base: position 79,907,455 of record CM046968.1, read on the forward strand.
TCGAACCGCCTATGTCCGGGTGATATGAACTCGAACCGCCTATGTCCGGGTGATATGAACTGCTCTCTGACTCATCACAAAAAGCGCCAACCCATTTGTCGAAACCATTTTTTTGAAAATGGGAAATCGACTTTTGAAAACGAAAAGTTGGGAGTCGCCACCAATCGTTTTTAATAGGGTGTGATTGGGCCACCATAAAATCGATCATTTTAATAAAACGTTTGGGCCTATTAAAACAATAATTCTTTTTGGTCTGCTTAGTTTGAGAAAATGGGCTCGGGAGTCGGTTACGTACGAGGAAGGATTAGCACCCTCGACACGCCCAAAATTGGTACTTGACTGATTATCGAGTGTCTTAATGTCAAAAATTTACAATTTGGACAGAGTTCAAAACACGATCCTCCTTTTATTGGCTTTCAAAACATTCAGGTAGGTCAAATGTGTACTAAAGACCATTTCACCTTGAGGTAAAATATTACATCCAGTACGTTAGGACATAATATTTTTGACCCTCAAATGTGATCTTGCCTTTAAAATGTGCGTTTTTAGCTTCAAAAGGATATTCGAATATTCAAAGCAGACAAAGAAAGCGAAACCCAGTACGTTAGGGCATGATCCTTTGAATTCTTTAAATACCGAACATTGCCTTGTTTAAAATTTCAAATGAAATGGAATAAATAAATTAAATGTATTTATTTAAAAAAAACTTGGTAATATAAGGAATAAAACACGCAGCAATAACATCTCATGAATAGTCTAAATAGGGAAATGCAAAAGAACAACTTAGAATACATGCAATAACAGTACATCATATATTGTAAAAATACCACCCTTTATATCCAAGGGCCTATGAATAAAGAACCAATTTTAAAAGAAGTTTCAAATAAATCACACGAATAAAACATAACAAGTTTTTTAAAATAAAATAAAATAAATAATAGAACAAAGAAATTTTGGAAATATAACTATATAAACTATAAGAAAATTTTAAATAGGTAATAAATATAAGAATTTTAAAAAAAAAAATGAATAGGGGAAAAAAATAATATATCAAATAGTAATGTACAAATGATTTTTAAAAAAAAAATATTATAAAGTAAATAATTTGAATGAAAGCTTGAATTGTATCAAAATAAAAAAGATAAAAAAAATATAGCGTAAATGAAATTCAAAAAAAAATGCATAAAGGATTAAAAATAAATAATATACAAAGTAATATATATACAAAAGAAAAGCTTAATATAAATAACGCGTATAGTAGTAATAATAATAAATAAAGGTATTTCATGTAAACAAGTATGCACATAAAAAAAAAAATAATCACAAAAGTATGAAATCAAAATAATATTTCGAAACATGATTATTCTAAAAAAATAACTGAAATTTAATGGAAAGGAAAAACAAAATTCAAGGGATAATTTATAAGTAAAACAATTTATTAAAACAGAATTTTGGGCTAAAATTCAATGCGCATAAATGTTCGAGGTCTAAAATTGAAAATGCCCCAAATCTTAAAATACAGCACTAAAAGGGGAGGGTCAAATTGAAATAGTGCACAAGTTACAGGGATAAATTTAAATAATTTAAGAAACTTAACATGGCCCAATTGAAGACCAGCGCAAAGGAGGGGCTTGATTGTGCAAATTACCCATTGAAAGGCACCATGCGCGTGGATCCAAGCCAAAAGGCACACTAATTCCATTCCCCAAGGCTGTTTTGTTCCCTTACCCACTGAAACCTATTTGCTTCCTTTCATTTTAATTTTAAAAGACCTTTTAAAACACCAAAAAAAAAAATTAAAGCATCCCTCTTTATTCATTTTTAAAACAGAATGAAAGTTCTCCACACAAACGCCCAAATTCGGTGAGAAAGAAGGCTACTATTATAGCCATGGACGAAACCCCCTGCCCGAATCTTCACATTTCTCAGGCATTCGAGTTCTAAATCACTAAGATCCAGGTAAAACCTTCTCTTTAATTCTTGTTTCAAATATATTTGCATAAAACCCAATAAATAAATAAGAAAAAAAAAAAGAAACATAAATATAAAGCAAAAAACCAAAGAAGAAGAATTAAAGTAACCTTTAGAACTTTCAGTTTGATTTTTTACTGATTCCTCTTTTGTGTGTATTCTGCTATTGTGTATATCCAAAAATCGGGAAAAAAAAAGTCCCCTGTACATTTTATTCAATTTTGCTTTTATAGCCAATTCTTCAACCTCTTTTGCTTGTTTGCAGGTACGTGCTAGGTGTGGAATCTGACGTGGAGGTGGAATGCTACACGATGCGGAGAACTGAGAGACGTGCGGTGCCTAGGGACTGCCTCTGTTGCACCTAATGGCTCCTAGAGTTTTTTTTTTTACCATCTGTTTGTGTTTTTGAGTTATTTGGGCCAAATGGGTACTTAGGTTTAGACTTGGGCTGGGTAAAATTAGGTCCAACACCATTGGTCCAATGTGTTTAAAAGTTGGTCCTCCGAGTTGGGCTCCGCCATATGTTGACCCTCTAGCTCTCCCATAGGTTGATTTCCACCTCTGTAGCCGTGACCCGGTACTATCATAAGTTGTCCACCATATAAATAAACACGCCATCGAGTCATGTACCACTGCATGTAGTCAGTCGAGGGACTAAAGTCAAACATGCACGAGTGCATCTTAGGCTACCTGTCGTACCAGGCATTCCATAGTGCTACAAAAGATTGATGTTCCACGCTCCAATTTGTTGTATGTTTCCCCCTTATGGTCTTACCATGGACATCATCAAATTGTTCTGGCTCGACCAGCACAAACTGTCTACACCCAAATTATCGCATAACTCGATCACCGTTGTACCACTCAACGGTTGAAAAGTTGAGCACCGGTATGTTAATGCACTACATATGGGATTCAGCGTGAACCTACTTAGGAATAAGGGTTGCAATGTTCAGTGCAGAATACGACATCCACAAGAACTACACAATATAACATAATAAGTCAAGTCACATCACATACTGCAAGTGGATAAGTTAAATCAACGTTACTTAAACCATATAAATATATATTACTTTCTCTCCGGCATACGCCTCTATCATTTGGCGGTAAATGATTAATGTTTGGCTCGCACCAATTTCTGGAGACGTGGCCCATCTGAAACCAAAACAAACACATTAGCAGTTAAACTTTGGAAAATATTATCCACACTTATGAGTCATTAAATGTTAAGTATAATTTTGTTTTTACCTATTTATAAGTGGCCACGAATATGGTTGGTGCCTAACAGCCGCTAGAAACGGCATCCTGTATAAAGCCCAAGACTGTAGCAGACCTAGACAACCAGCAATGTTACTAACCCCATGTTTTGTTGCTCGGCAAAGCTTATAGTACAATGCGGCCAACATTGCCGATCACCAGCTGTAACTACCAGCACGATAAATATCCACCAATAGAGGTAAGTGCTTTAAGTGGACCCTATTAGACGTGTTGTTTGGCATAAGTACCCCTCGATCAACTGCATAATATAGGCTCGAGCAGCACACATCACCTCGTACTCAGTGGCAGTGCTCGATAACTCCTTAAAATTTGCTCTCAACCATTTCAATGTCCAGCATGTGAAATTCCGTTCCCCATCATTATGGGACTGTCCAAGCAATCTGTGGCATAATACTGAAGGTTCCAACACTTTGCTTCGACCCGTGACCACAGTACCATCAACTCGTAACCCAAGTTGCATAGCGACGTCTTCCAATGTGATAGTGCACTCTCCGCACGGCATAATGAAGGTGTGGGTCTCCGTACACCACCGCTCAACCAAGGCTGATATTAAGTTCGCCCTCAGGTCAAACCTTCGGATCAATGCGACGTCCTTAAATCCTGCTATCTGTAAGTATGACATGATCAGCTTGTCCGGATCGTACTTGGGAAAATGAAACCGCGACCTCAAAACCCGATAACCATCCTGTATGGTAAATTTTTTATAAAAATATGTTAAATCAATTATCTATATAATTTAAGCATAAAATTATATATTGAAGATTAAAATTGAAAGGTTGAGAAAACAAAAACATCACACTTATACTATACCAACGTAGCCATTCTAAGTATTTTTTATTTAAGTTAAATTAAATAAGTAATAATATATTAATAATAGAATGAAGATTTGTCATAAAATATTAATCATAGTTAAGCATTAAAACTAAAGGCAACTATATAACAACAAAAAGTACATAAAAATAATAATAATATCCTAAAAAACTATAGGTTGTATGGGTAAATATAAAAAAAAAAAACTTATTTTTATTGAATTGATATCTATAATAATATATAGAGTTTTACATATAATATAAACTAGACATATTCAAACTCGAAAATTTATCTTACATACGAGAACTTTTATCTTACATATAATATATAGACTTAATTTTTTTTAATATGTTCAAAATTTTAATATATTTAAATATATTCAGTTATTAAAAATTTGAAATTGGTTATACTCAACATTTTCTTTTAACATATTTAAAATTTTAATATATTTAAATTTTTTTACGTTTTTTAAAATTTTAAATATATTAAAAAATCATTTTTCTTTTTTCCTATTAAAAAATATATTAAATATATTAACATTTTAAAATATATATTTAAAAAATATATTGAATATATTATAGTTTTAATATTGGTTATACTTAACATTTTTTAAAAATATATTAAATATATTAAAATTTTAAAATTGGCTATACATAACATTTTTTAATATATTTAATTTCTTTAAGTTTTTAAACATTTTAAATCTACTAAGAAAATCTTTTTTGTCTTTATCTATTAAAAATATATATTAAGTACATAAATTTATGAATGTGTACTAAAATTAAAAAATTAATATATAAATTTATAAATGTGTACTAAAATTAAAAAATTATAACCAACACATAGAGATTAATTTCATGCAAAAAAAATAGTTAAAAAGGAATAATAATAACTAAATAGATATCACTTTCATGAATCAAAACACGTTGAGCAAAGTAGTGCTTAGCAAGAAAAAAAGAGAAACTAAAACAATTTTTTTATTTAATTCATAATTAATTTTAATATTTCGTTGATCCTCGATGAAGTGTGATCCGTATCTCCAGAAGATATTTTGATATCTGTATAATAAAAAAAATACACATAAATACAATATAATTAATTATTTTATTACAATAACTATAAAATATAAAAAAATTTAACTAATTTAACTTTTTTCTGTCTCTTTTTCTTTGTTCTGAAGGGGAGACCAAACCCCCCTTATATAACATTGTTTTTTTTCAATTAATATTTAACTTCATGCTTGGTCACATCACTAACATGATGTGATCTTATAATATATATTTTTAACTTTTAATTTAAATTTTTACTTTTTAATATATATATTTTTAAATAAATTTATTTTTTAACAAATAAATCTTTTTTTAAACAAATATTTTTTATTTTTTAATTAATTCAAAATTTATTTTTTAAAATAAAATATTATTTTTTAACTTTTAAATAGAATTTAAAAAATGGTTTGAATATCTTGGCTTTTTTACAAAAATAACAGAAAAATTTAATTCATTATCAAAATAACTCATTTTTTAATTAAACATGAAAGTGATCTGAAATCTACAGTAAAAATTAGTGGAGCCAAATTAAAAAAATGGGTCATTTTGATAATAAATTAAATTTTTTGGGTTATTTTTATTGAAAAGTCGAATATCTTTAAAAATAATTTAAAAATCATAATTTAAAATATTATAAAATAAATTAAATAATATTAAAAATATTTAAAAAATAATAATAAATTTGAAAGGTCATATCTTTAAAATATTTAAATATTTTATATTATTAAGAATATATGTTTAATATTTAAAAAATAATATTAAAAATTTTAAAAAATAATTTTAAAATAATATTTAAAATTTTAAAAATATATATTATAAAACATTCCAAATTTTTTAAAATTAATAACAAAAAATAAATAAAATGAATAAACAAAATAAAATAAGAAAAAAATATAAAACTTAAAAAAAAAAAATTAAAGAAAAAGATAAAAGTTAAAAAAAGTAAAAAAAAATCAGAAGTGTGTCAGGTCCAGTGGTGCCATTTAAATTGGCTCCACCAGAAAATGAAAATTTGTTTTGAAGTCCCCTATTTTTCAGAACTTGTAGTATTTTCATGGTATTTATATAAGTAGCGTCATTCTACATGGCTCCACCAAAAAATTAATTTTTTTATGCTCCCTGCTGACGTGGCAAGTTGGTGGCGCCATAAAATTTGGCTCCACCAACTTTTACTGTAGATTTCAAGTCATTTTGGTGTTTAATTAAAAAAAAGGTCATTTTAGTACTTAATTAAATTATTAGGGTTATTTAAATAAAAAAGCCGGAGTTAGATTTATTGATGGACTCTGGTGATGTTATTAGTTGTAAATTGATATCGAATCATTACAACTGAGATTTGTGAAGTTTGGATTGGGTTTTGATAGGATGGAGGTGAGTTTCGTTATATCAAATGCATTTACATTAGTCGATTTAGGATTTTTAGTGTTGATTGTGTTTGTGAAGTGAAAAAAGTGACCGAAAGTTCAAAAGAAGATAAAAGCGTTGGAAGAAAAGTAAATTTTGGTTTGTGCTCTCTTATTTTATGAAATGTCCTATATTTTTTTTCCTAAATTACTAGCTCTGAATTCTGATTGTTGGGTTGTTAATTAAACTAGCTTAATGGTGATTATGATGTTCGATTGAAACTTTGGTGTGTATGTAATAATTAGCTTGTGGTAGATTGTTAAATGTGGGTAATATTGTTTATGTTGGAAATTCATGTGATAATGACGAAATAATCTTGTAGCGACGTATAAATTTTGGTTTCGGTTGCTAATTGTGGCGATTTATTAAAAAGTTTAAAAATTTAGAAATTGATTTTCGATTTTATTAAAACAGGGAGTCGCCACCGATCCTTTTTCCTAGGTGTGATCGGACACCTAATAAATTTATTTTTTTTAAACAAAAGAAGGCTGAGTTTAGGTCTACACGACAATCCAGAGAAAAATTAGGGTTCGGAAGTCGGTTACACGCGAGGAAGGTATTAGCACCCTCGCGACGCCCAAAATTGGTATATCGTTAAACATGTGATGTCTTAATTCTCAAAAACAAGAGTTCAATTTAAATTTTAATCGTGATCCGACCAAAACACGAGAACTTTTAATTTTTATGTTTTTGAGAAGGACATATCGTTTTAACACGAGTCAGTTGATGTTCACCCAACATAGCGATGAAATCGATGACTTAATGTTAAACCGGTACGTTGCCTTGATTATTGAAATAAATAAAAAAACATGAATAAATATTTTTGAAACGGTGAACAGCGAGATAATATAAAATGGGCGGGCAACGAAAAATAAGAGTTGAAAATACATCAAGGCACATAATAAATACGACAATAATATTAAAAACAATGACAATGCATGCGATATATTAAACGTAATACAAGAATTGAACAGGAAATAGAAACAATGAATGTATAATAATGATATTAACAAATACAAGTAATATAGATATACAAATAGTAATAGAATTAGAAATAGACTATATATAATATTCGCAATACACACATGATATATATAAAAATACGATATTAAAAAGATATAAGTATGTACATAACATATTAAAAATGCATATACAATATACATATATAACATACACATACTAATAATAATAGTAATAATAGTAATAATAATATACACATGATATATACATAAATACAAGGTAAAAAGGCATACATGTTCGTAATATATATAAAAACGTATATATAATATATACACACATAATTATAATATTTTAAAAGACATACTAATATTAATAACAATACTAATATTACATAAAGATATACCTATATATATGTTAAAGATAGATACATATATAATAAAATACACGAATAATATGATATTTAATAAATATATATGTAATAAGTATAATAAAAATAATAATATAAGAACATAAGAGTATTAAAAATATAAAATAAAAGTAGTGAAGAAATGAGTAAAAATAATAGGCATAATAATATAATAAGAAAATATTATAATAAGTACTAAAAAATATTTATATATATGCATGTATAATAATGATAAAATATAATAATGATAGTGAAAATAATAGATATAATAATAATAGAAATGATAATACTGTATGAAAGGTATATATACATACACATATACTAAAATATATACTAACATTAATAAATATAATATTATAATACTAATAATAATAACATGAAATTTAAAGTAACTAAAAAAAGCGCTATATGTAAGTATATACGTATGCGTATGTAATAAAAATATACACTAATATATAAAAAAAAAAATAAGTAACAATAATATAATAATAATAGCAAAATTAATATTACATATTTTGTTTGAGAGCAAAAACGACAAAAGGATGAATTGAGACCAAAATAAAATTTTTGTGGCGAAATTAGAAATAAAATAGGACATGGGGCCAAATTGCAACACGCGCATGACTTAGAGGGACCAAAAGCGAAATATTCCTAGTTATTAAAACGCTGCGCAGTAAGAGGGATTAAATTGAAAGGTGCAATAAATTTTGGGGCCGAATTAAAAATGGAAAAGATTTAATTGTAGAAGCATGAAAAAGCGGAGGGGCTAAAAGTGAAATTAGCCCCTCCAATGAAAAACACGCGGATCCCAGGGTAAGATGGGTCGGGTCTTCGGGTCGTGCTCCAAAACGACACCGTTTTGGGTGCTGAATGCATGCCCCAAAACGACGTCGTACAGGGGCCTTATAAAAGTCAGAATTTTTTTGAAAAATTCATTCTTGCTTGGGTTTGAGGAAAAAAAAAGAGAGAGAGTGAACTATTCTCTCTGGTGAAACCCAGAAACCGGCCAGGGGTCCGGTCATCGCTCCGTCGTGGCTCCGCCGCGCCGGCCACCGTACACGGTGGCTGAAAATCGCCTTAGGTAAATTTTTTTCTTTTTTTTTTATTTCTTATATTTTTAATATATGTGCATGTATGAGAATAAGCTTAAAACTAAGAAGGAAGAAAAGAAGTAAAAATCACCTTGAACTTCTCGTTTTTCGACTTTTGGTGTTTTAGTTTCGTTTGGTTCTTCTGTTTTTTTTCTGATATTGCAAAGATCTATCTTTTGTTTTTTAATGTATATGCTTATTTCAATAGAAAGAAAAAGGAAAAAAAAATCCCTCTTTTACAACCATTCATTCGGGTTTTATAACCCTTTTTCATGTATTTGTTTATTGTTTGTTGTTTGCGTGTTCTTGCAAGAGCAGTTGGGTGGCAGAGGGCAGGTGACCGGTGCTGGTGGCGGTTGGTGGCCTTGGCAGAGGCAAGTGGGGAGGGTTGTGGCGCTGAGGTAGTTTAGGGGCTAGGGTTAGGTATTTTTTCTTTTTTCTTTTTCTGATTTGGGCTTTGGGCTAGGGGTTAGTTGGGTTTAGTTGTAATGTATTTGGGTTATGGGTTGTAGGTATTTGGGTTTATTGTAAGTGGGCTTATGTAATGGGTTGGTGGCAAATTTGGGCTTCTACAAATCTTATTAATTCATTTTGAAAAGTTTTCAGGCACAATTAATATGTTATAAGATATATAGAACTATTTAAAGATTGTGTTCATGCGAGCTAATTTAGTGTATCCGAGAGATTTGTATTATAGTGCTTTGCACATTTTCAATATTTAACACACACCGAAGATTTATTATTGTGCACTTTAGTGCTGCACTTTGCACATCACTCTTTTAGAGAATTGGATGGATATTTGTGTATATGGATTATATTTCCATATTCGAATAATTGGAGTAAAGATTACAATAAATTTGTTAATTCAATTCGATAATAAATCTACTAATGGAAATTGTATAACATTTATGTTATAAGATGAAAGTAATAATGCATATAACTTATAATAGAGTGACAGGATGGAATTTGGTATAAGTTGAACGCATGATGCAATGATAAATCCACTAATGGAATTTGTACAACATTTATGCTATAAGATGAAAGTAATTATGTATCTGACTTGTAATAGAATGAAAGGATGGAATCTGCTGTAAGTTGAATGTATGATGCAATGGTATACTACTTGACATTAATGATTGTATTTATTGGATATTGAATTGATGTATGTTGTTGAGTGAAATGCTTTTATTTTAGTAAATGTTCATTTTATTGTTAAAAATTAAATAAGCATCATTGAGTTTAAGGAAAGTTCAATACGAAGATTTATTGTTTCGTAAGCAGATTTTAAGTAATTCGAGAGTCTCTCCAATTTACTGTTTTTTTAATAAATTTCTCTTATTTCTAGATTTGACATGTACTTAAGACCAATATGTTATAAATCTAGAGGTTCATTTTGTGTTGAATATTAACAATATTACTTGTGACCTTATGGTATATTTTGTTGACACTTTTGGTTGTTTATGATGCTCTTATTTCAAATTTATGTTGAGGACTAATTTATAAGCATCATGCATGTAAGAAGAAAGTTCTTATGGAATACTAGAGTGGATAAATTTTGATTTAGATGTTGAACCAATTTAAAATTTCAAGTTTTATTTAAGTTTGTATATGATTAATATGTTGGCCATTATTTTGGCTATGTCTAATATGTTTGGGTGCATTTTAGAGCAAGTTGGAATGATTTAGTGTCTTATTTTTGCTACTAGGTATAAGTCTTGAGATATCATTATTGTTTAAGCTTAATCATTACATTTATGGGTTTAAGCTTTGAGAATGGTTGAACAAGTATTGCAACATGGTAATGAAGTCTCAAGAGATCTAAAATAATAGTTAAATTCGATTGTAGGGGAGGCAAGTCTCAAGACAACAAATCATGTATCAAGACCTAGCATGCAGATTTTATAATTTAGATTTCCAGTTGACGTTTTAAGACCTGGTTGAACTTGTTCTTTGTTTGTTATGATCCATAGTTGCTTGAATTGTTTAGTTGTATAAATAAACTTGAGTTTAAATGCGTATTGATTAAATGCTAAATTGATCGGATTGTCTTTGTAACCAATGTGACGCTCCTTGCTGATCGGACTTCCAAACTGGGTAACGGGCTGTATTTATTTCTATTTAATTTAATACTTAAATTTTTTTTAAAATTTTAAATCAGTTGATATACAAATAAAATTTGAAGTTATATATGGTATGTGTGTACAAAATCAATCATTCCAATATTATTGTTAATAACAATATTTAATTAATATTATTGTGGTGTTAATGGATGCAGTAAATAAACCTGAGAGAAAAAGAATAAACCGGACTTCCTTAAGGCAATTCTTGATCTTCTCCATGTCCATTTTTTTATCCAAAATTGTCATTAAATTTTCCAAAAAAATCATTTTTTTTTACTGTAACATAAGAATGATGGCTGCGAACCCATGCATTTAAAAAATGTATTGTTTTTAAGATAAAATATATTGTGTATATATATAATTTAACAATATATTTCATTTTTTTAGAATATATGTTACCATATACTATACGTAATGCAAATTAAACATGTAAAAGTACAAAATAAATCAAATCTGCACTCAATATATAGTAAAATATATGTTAATTATATATATATATATATATATATTATCTATTAAGTGCAAATTAAAATTAATAAATGTCATCATATATGCTACCATAGTTTTGTACTAAATCATTTATAATATATATGGTAATATATATACACCGTATATACATACATTACTATATATAAATATGGAGTAAACTATAAAAATAGATATTAAATTATTATTTTCGTTCTATTTTGATAAGTAAATTATTAATTTTTTCGATTTTCTAAACTTTTCAAAATAAAATTTTATGGCCACTCAAAGCTAATTTGGGCTTTTTTATTATCAAATAACAAATTTAGTCCCCATTGTTTACACATTATATCAATTTGATTCTAAATATAGAACATTCAATAAATTTAATCCTCAATGTTTACAAACTGTTATTTTAGTTTGAATTATAAAAAAATTCACATAACTTTATCTATAATTAAATAATCTATTTCCCTTAATTTTATCTTCTGTTTTGAAACTGGAGATGACAACTTGAGCTCATTGTTTTCTATTAAGCGTGTTGAATTTTGTTGTTTGGTAATTTTTTTATTATTATAAGCTCGTTGGTTGTAGCCTGTGTCAAAGATTTGTAATCAACTTTGCTTCATCAGTTGTAACGTTTTAAATATCACTACTATATGGTGTTCTTTTCATTCTTTTTTTTTTCCCCCTTTTTCATGTGTGTACAAAAACAGTTTATGCCAAAGACGATGTTAAAATTTTTATATTGGAGTAGGATAAAATTATAAAATTTTGAAACTTAAAGCTAAGATTTTTCGGTTAAGAAGCTTAAATTATTAATTTTTGTAAAGGGCTATAAATTAATTTATTGAGTTTTTTAGAACTAGAACTAAAATGACAAATTTTGTAAACATTGAATATTAAATTTGTTGAATATTTTATATTTAGAATCAAATTGATATAATGTGTAAACATTAAGAGGCTAAATTTTTAATTAGACCAATAAAAAAGCCCAAATCAACTTTGAGTGATCAAAATATTTAATTTCAAAAAGTTTAGTAACTAAATTAAAAAAATTAATAATTTAATAAACAAAATAAAATGAAATAAATAATTTAGTGATTATTTTTATAGTTTATATATGATTTCATATATGTTACCATATATAGAGTGTATGTATTACCATATATGAAAGCATATACGTGATATGTATGGCAAAATATATTAATTGATTTTAGATATATGATAAATACATAGTAACATATATTAATTAATATGGACACATGCTAATCAGCTGGGAATACCACTAATATGCTGCCACATAAGTCTATATATGATATAACAATATCAAATAAAAAAGAGTTCAAACCTTTTTATTGACATTTAAAAATCAACTAAATTATAGATGGAGTTATAAAAACATTAGCATTTAAATTCGTAGTTCCCTAAACAACTCTTATCTCAAATATTAGGAATCCGTTACTACTATTTTAGACATACCATAGAATGAGGGATGAGAATCAGTGTCCATTTTACCTTTTTGGCCAAAAATAGGGTTCATATATTTGTTAATTTAATAAAAATTATATTAAACTATTTCCCTACAATTACTTATAGTCCCTTTTTAATCCATATATAAGAAGAGAATGCACTTCAGCACACTCAAATCCACGTTCTTCTATATTGACAATAACATTCGTACTAATCCAACTAAACAATTACACTATTACACTTGTATAAAATGGCAATGCAGTTTTAAGTAACCATTAAAGCCATCAGCAACCAACGGCAGTGATGGAGGTATCTTTATGTAATCTTACAGCTGTAAATTGCCTTCTACCAAACTAAAACCATAGGCCCTTCACGTAGTAAGATTGCTTAAGCATTAATGGAGAAAACAACCAAATTTGATGATTAAAACCACCTCGTTTTCAACGCCCAAGACCACAGAATCCTCTCTTTAACAAGTACTCATTCAGCCTCACAAACTCACCTTTAATTATCTCTCATTAAACATGTCGTCTCCTTCGCATCCTATTGTCCTCACCAGCTCCCTTAATGGTCCCATTACTGCCTTCGATGCTGTCTCTGGTGTCCCTCTTTGTCACTTCTCTGGCAGCAGGTCTCCTTACCATGGTCTTGCCCTTGTTGGCAACTCATTCATTGCTGCTTCTCATATATCTGCAGAGACTTCTTCAGCCTCTATTCATCTCTACAATTGGTGGTCTTCAACAGCTCTGCACAATTTTCTTGTTCCAGAACCTGTTGCACCCTTGTCAGCTACCCTTGATGGCTTGTATTTGTTTGCTGGTGGCCTTTCAGGTTCTATACATGCTCTCTCAATTCCTTCAGGGGAGATACTCGCATCGTATTCAGCACATAACAAGCCTGTTTCCTGCCTCAAAATAAGTGAAGATGGGTCACTATTGATATCTGGTGGTGATGATGGTACAATTTCTTTTGTTCCAATCTTTCAAATCATCGAGGCATCTCCTGATAAGACCTCCACCAGCTTGATGTTGCAGAGATTTGTTGCACATGATGGCTCAGTGACAGCAATAGACTCTATTATGGCACAGTGCAACTCTACCATAATATCAAGCTCGTTGGATTGCACGATTAAGATTTGGGGATTGTTGGATGGAACAAAGTTAAGAACAGTGACATTCCCATGTGCCATTATGGGGATAGCATTGGATCAAATAAGGAAAGAATTTTTTGCTGCAAGCTCTGATGGATTCATCTACAAGGGATCAGTAAATGCTGGAAGCAAAAAGCATGTGAATCAAAAACAGGAGTTCATTAGATGGGCTCAAAAGCATGAGAGTGGGATTGTATCTTTAGTTATGGTGAGTGAGACAAACAATTTGGTATCTGCTTCAGAAGATGGGAAGGTTCATATATGGGAGATTGAAACAGGTGAGGCCATTATGGGACTTGATAATGATGTAGGGAGCATTAGTGATATGGTGGTAGCTAATGGTATGGAGCAAGGCTTAAAATTTGGTAAAAATGCTGACAACATCTATGATGGATATAGTGGATTATGCAGGGTGGAGATGAGCAGGTCACTAAAGGACACTTTGGACATAGAAGATGTGTTGAGGGTGGCTACAAAAGACCGAAGCAGAGCCATTGATATTCTTGAGTCTGCAATTTCAGCGTATGAAAGCTTGCTAGAGCTTATTCTCAAGGAAGCCAAGAAAGGACCTAGTAGCAGCAAAAGTGGAAACGAAAAACATAGCCTCTAATACAATATATATATATATATATATATTGCCTCTAAATTCTTCTATGCAAAGTAAAATGAAGACAAATGCAGTTTGTTCGAATATGCCTTTCCCCTTTCTGTTCTTTTTTTTCTTGGTATGTGCAACTGCTTTTTTGCCTATTGAAATCATGATTTAAATATTGGAGATAATGGTTATTTTGTGATCTAGTTTAATTTTCTCCATCATTGATATTTACAGCATCGGAAACATATCCCTGATGAAAATTTAAATCCAAATTTGAACCCAGTAAATGTTGCATGATTATTATGCAATTGCAAATAAATGGTAGAACAAGTTGGTGAAGAGAAGATGAATGTTTCATCTCTCCACTCACACTGCTATTTATACATTGTAATTTAAATTTAATTAACTTAGTTTTTAACTATTAAATATGTTTAATTTATTAATTAAGCTTACTTAATAAAAGATAAGTGGATGATATCAAATTCCACTTATTCATAAAACTTTAATGGTTAAATAACCACTAAGGTCTTTGCATAATCGTTAATTGGATTTCCAAGCATTTTTTAAATTAAAACTTAATATCAATTGTATTTTTACAATTTAGTCTCAAAATTTCTAGGCTAAAGACGATGTTGGGCCGTCTCAAGATAAATTAAATACGAGTGACAAAGACAAGTACCTATTCTAGTTTGTGCTTTCATGAATTAAATTTAAATTACATATACGGATTGTTGCAATTAGCTATACTTGAGGGAATGAATTTACTTGTCTCATTAATAGGTAAGTGTGAAATTCTTGTACCTTGTGTTTTATTTGTGTTTGTGTTTTAGGGAGAAATTGTGATAGTTTTAAGGTATGTTTGAGTAAACGGTAATGCAATGGCGCTCGGAGACCCCCAGATCTTATTTCCTATGTGGGGAGTGCACCATCACCTTAAAAGATGCCAGATTGCAACTTGAGCTCCCAGTTTACTATGCTCTTATACTCAAACTCGTTTTCAATAGGACTTCCAGCGTGAGCAGATAATACATAAGAGAAAACCATAGGAGTTGGTGTGCTTTTGGAGCTCTCCATGCGACTCCTATGCAACAAGTTAAGGATATACTTATGTTGGCCGAGAAACAACCCTGAAGAGTTATAGGTTACCTCTATACCTAAAAAATAATTCAACTGTCCCAAATCTTTAAGAGAAAACCTCGAATCTAAAGAATCCACAAACTCATCAATGCTTGGCTGATGGTTGCCTGTAACTATAATGTCATCCACATAGACAAGTACATAAGAAGAACCTCACCAGTATGCTTTATAAAACGTAAAGCATCAGACTTCGCCAGAGTAAAACCAACTGCAACCAGATAATCTCTTAGTTTGTTGAACCAAGCCCGAGGAGCCTATTTAAGACCATACAATACTTTTTTGAGTTTACACACCAATGACACACATTCGCTTTGTTGTTCAAACCCTAGGGGTTGAGTCATGTAAAGATGAGATGGACTATTCATCAAACTACATGCTAAGACACAAAAATTTGACCATTCTTATCAAGACATTTGTAACCCTTATAAATAGGACTAAACCCAATATAAGTGCAAGGTCAAGAACGAAATTGTAGCTTATGTTTATTGTAAGGTCGTAGGTACGAATAACAGCAATAACCAAAAACCTTAAGTTGCATATAATCTGGTGTTAAATGATACAACTTCTCATAAGGAGACTTGCCTTGAAAAATTAGTGGTAGAAGCCTATTTATTACGTAAGCAGCATGCAAGAATGCATGGCTCCAGAAATGCATGGGCAATAAGGCTTGTACAAGCAGTATAAGAACCGTCTCTACCAAATGATTGTGTTTTCTCTCAGTAATACCATTTTGTTCAAATGTATGTGGGCAAGTGAGTCGGTGTTGTATAACCTACTAAGAAAGCACCCTAGTCAATGATCTATACTCACCACCTAGTCACATTGAAACTTTTTAATCTTACAACCAAATTGAACACCTACAAACTTATGAAACTAAATAAATTTGTTAACCATCTCATCTTTTGTCTTCAACAGATAAATCCATGTAAAACGACTATATGCATCGACAAAAGAAAGATAATAAAGACAACCTTCTAACTGCATCAGAGCTGACCCCCATAGATCAGAAAGAACAAGATCAAAAGGGAACGAGTACACAGTTTGAGAAACAAGAAAAACTAGCTTATGAGACTTCCTAGACTAACACGATGCACAGACCATTAATAGAACATATTCATTCAATGCAACCTTACAACTTTTAAGTACTTGAGTAAGTGTTCTATTACATTGATGACCTAGCCTTTTGTGCCACAAGTCAAAACCAAGAGTGTCAATCATAGTCGAATGCACAAGCGGTTGTCCAAGTTGAGAACCGATCGAACCTAAAAGACCTCCATGATGTGTTGACAGAGCAAAATGATACAACCCTTTATGAACATGTCCCACCAACAAAACCATCCTTGTCTTGATTGTAACATCCCCTACCCGTATTCGTTGCCGGAATAGGGTATGAGGCATTACTGAAGTTTACGAATTAATTTTTTTTTAAAACTCAATATAACCCCTTTATAGATGTCTCAACTTCCCTGCAATTTTAAACCGAGACCAACCCATATTAACCAATCCAATTCAACATATTTTCAAGATAGATTCATACATATTCATAAGATAGCCTCATCACATACCAAAACTAGGATTTGTTAGCCATACCGATGGCTTACTTTACATTCATTACACCTTAACTTTTACTTTATTAACATATACATGCCATTGATTTCCAAAATAAAGTTTCTTGATTTACCAAAATTCTTCGGCCCCATATTTTTGAATTTTATCTACCGGAGCTTTCCCTTTTCTAACAAATTCTGTACCTGTACCTTATGGGATCTTGGGAACCGGTGGAGGAGCAGGAGGGGGAATTTGAGTTTGTTGCATTATAGGGTTAGTTATTAAGCATTGACTAAACCATTCATTCATCGTTTGAAAGAAGGCTCGTTTTGCCTCGTCACCTTGGCCCTCAGATATGGGCCTTGTACTACTAGTAACTTCGGCTTCCCTCTGTGCCCGTTCTAGAGCCGGAGCATGATTCTCGGCTTCCTCAGATTGAGCTCAGTCGGCAGGCATTTACTATAAGAAAAAAACATTTAAATGGTCAGGAGATATCACAAGGTAAGCACGTTGTGCTTAGTAAGCTCATGTAACAAGAATTATACTTACCTAATATTTTCAATACAATACAATCAATATTCATACATCCATTCAATTTACCATTTACCTATCACACACAAACTCAACCAAAACATTAATCAACTAGCATCATATAAGTTCAATACAAAGATTAATGATTGATGAGCTCATCAATTCCATGTTTTCTATTACCCTTATTATTTCCCATATTTACCTCGTTGAATTTCTCAGAATTTCAATGGATTTTCAGAGGTACACTTTTAAGTGTACAATTTCGGGTCCGTCAATTCATATTCATGTGCGCACATTTCCATTTCAGAGAGCACACTCCCGCGAACCTTATTCTTACAGCGGGATTACCAGTCCGGGCTAAATCCCCTGCAACGACAATTACTCAAATGAGCTTGTATCTGAATTACCAGTCCAGGCTAAATTCAGACCCTAATTCGGATTACCAGTCCGGGCTAAATCCATTTTACAAATATTCTTCAGGAGGGCTATATCAGGATAGGATCACCCGTCTGGGCTAGATCCTCTTTACCGTCAATTCCTTTTCAGAGATCCATCGAATTTTCCTTTCATTCAACCGAGATTTCTTTCCCTTTTTATCAAATATATCAATGTTTCATCAATTTTCATATAATGAACATTCAAATCATATTCACATCAATAACATACATTTTAAGCATTTAAGAATATAATTCAAGTTACACGAACTTACCTCGATACTTGCTCGTATACAAAAATCTACTAATCCTGAACCTTTTTCTTTCCTCGATCTAGCTTCATATTTGAATTTTCTGGATCTAAATAAATAAATTTAATTATCAATTTAATAAATTTCATGTTCATATGTAACATTCTCTATAATTCCCCTATTATTTATAGTTCATTCAAAGCTGTCTACTTGATCCATAGTCACTAAATTATTTATATCTCAAGATACAGAACTCAAAATTAAGATCCGCTAATTTTTCCTGAAACTAGACTCACGTATCTTCTTACCATAAAATTTTTAGAATTTTTTGTTTAACCAATAAGTATAGTTTATTCTTTAAAGTCACCCCAGTTCTGCTGTCTGACAGTTTCGACTCTTCTTCATTAAAAATTAATTATCTCTTAGTAAAAAATTTGGATGGTGTTTCCATTTGTTTTTACTGAAAATAGACTTATTCAGAATTCTAAACATATAAATTTAAGCCCCTAATTATTTTTCTCCAATTTTTGATAATTTTCCAAAGTCAGAACAGGGGAACCCGAATTCATTCTGACCTTGTCTCACAAAATTTATTATAGCTCATGATTTACAATTCTATTTCTTACACCGTTTCTTCTATGAGAAATTAAACTCAATAAGCTTTAATTTTATATTTTTTTTATCCTCTAGTTCGATTTACACAATTTATGGTGATTTTTCAAAGTTAGCCTACTGTTGTTGTCCAAAACTATTTTAGTGCAAGATGTTTATTACCATTTTTCCCCTAAGCTTTTAATAAATGATAATTTCGTCCTTACTCAATTAACCTCTCAATTGAGCTGATTTTTCTCAATTAATGTTTTATTCTATCACTATAAACTACTTTATAACATGTGAGAGTCAAAATTTCAGCACTAGACTTTAATTCCAAACTTTTTCACAATTAGGTCCTAAAAATCAATTTCTATTGAAATTACCTAATAAAATCATCTCATAAACAAATTAAAGCTTCCATTTCATGCTATTTCATCATAAACTTACAATTCTTAACCATGGTGACTTTCAATTTCATCCATGAAATCAAAAACTAATGAATTTAATAGTAGGTCCTAGTTGTAAAAGTCTTAAAAACACAAAAATTACAAGAAAAAGGCAATGATTAACTCACTTGGTGCAAAATTTATGAAATACCAGCTTGAATAAACCCTTAGGACGTTTTTGGCTGATGATAATGAGGAAAATATGAAGAGAATTCTAGATATTCCAATTTGGTCACATTTTTATTTTAGTAAATTTTGTTGTTTTCCCATTTTGCCCTTATTTCACCAATTCTCCTGATTTTTTTCAGCTTATGCCGCCCAAAATATCTCATTTTGAGATTATTTGCAATTTATGTCCCTCCTCATTTAACAATTGAGCTATTTAATCCTTCTAGTAACTTTTACACCATTTTCAATTTAGTCCTTTTCATTTAATTGACTACCCAAACATTAAAATTTCCTAACGAAATTCTAATACCACATTACTAACATTTCATAAATATTTATAAAAATATTTTTGACTGGGTTTTACGAGGTCGAGGTCTCGATACCTTGTTTTTACCCAATTTCTTCAATAATTTCTTTTTCTAACTAACCATTAAATCGGTAAAATTTTTCTATTGATATTTTCATATGATTTTCCTGTCATATCAATATTCATGCAAAAATATTAAAATAAATTTCTCTTTAAATCAGATTTGTGGTTACGAAACCACTGTTCCTATAACCTTGAATTTAAGCCATTACAACTCTCCCCCCTTTTAAAGATTTTCGTCCTCGAAAATCTTACCATTAAAGAGGTTCGGGTAATGTTTCCTCATTGTCTCCTCCGGTTCCCATGTCACTTCCTCAATCCCATGCTTTTGCCATAATACTTTCACCAAATTTATCTTTTTATTTCTGAGCTCCTTTGTCTCCCGAGCCAAAATCTTAACTGGTTCTTCAGTGTAACTCATATCCGGCTGATTATCTACTTCTGTTGGAGAAATAACATGTATCTTCTTTTCACTGAGCTCTGTCCAATATAATAGTGTTCTACATTTTCTACCATATAAAGCTTCATACGGAGCCATTTTAATGCTGGACTGATAACTGTTATTGTAAGCAAATTCAATCAAAGGTAGATACCTCTCCCAATTACCTTCAAACTCTAGTATACAACATCGGGACATAACTTCCAATACTTGAATTACACGCTCAGATTGGCCATCTGTTTGAGGATGAAAATGCGATCTTTGAAATATAGCCCCGAGTACCGTGGCTTCTTGCAATTTGTCCCAGAAACGAGACGTAAATCGGGGATCTCTATCTGATATAATGGAGACAGGCACTCCATGTAGCCTGACAATCTCAGATATGTACAATTCATCTAGTTTATCTAAAGAATAATCCATACGTACCGGAATAAAGTGCGCTGACTTTGTCAATCGGTCAACAATTACCCAAATGGCATCTTTTTTCCTCGGAGACAATAGTAACCATGATACAAAATCCATAGTGATTCTTTCCCACTTCCATTCTGGTATAGTGATTGGCTGAAGTAACCCCGAAGGTACCTGATGTTCAGCTTTAACCTGTTGACATACCAAACACCTTGATACAAACTCAGGATATCATGTTTCATACCTGACCACCAATACATCTTTTTTAGATCATTATACATTTTATTACTCCCCGGATGTACAGACATAGTACCGTTGTGAGCCTCGTGTAAAATCTTCTGTATGAGCTCTGAATTCTGAGGTACACATACCTTACCTCTAAATAACAAACAACCATCAATCCTAACCTGAAATTCAGAATCAGTACCTGACTCACATTATTCCCGTTTAGCCTGTAACTTTTCATCATTTTTTTGAGCCTCACAGATTTGTTGTAGAAACACTGGTCTGGCTTTTAATTTAGCTATAACTGAACCATCGTCAGACAATGATAATCTGGTATTCATAACTAGCAAAGCAAATAAAGATTTCTGACTCAAAACATCATTTACAACATTAGCCTTACCTGGATGGTAATCAATAATCAAATCATAGTCCTTTATCAATTCAAGCCACCTACGCTGTCTCAAATTCAAATCTTTCTGCGTCATCAAATATTTCAGGCTTTTATGATTAGTATATGTAATAGCCCGATTTAGACCCTAGTCGGAACAGTGGTTTCGGTACCATAAATTCGAGATTGTAAAATTATTTTAATATTATTTTTGGTGTTTAGAATATATTAATTGCTATGTTTGAAAGTTTCGTGAAGTAATTTTAGCGTTTGAATGTGAAATTACAAAAAAAAAGACTTAATCGCATAAAATGTAAAAGTTGAATGCTATTTGTTAAAGTGCCTGATTGCTATGGTTTATTAAAGTAGGGGTCCTTGCATGGTAATTATACCATTGATAATGATAGTGGACATTGATGGACATTAGTTGGTGAAATTATGAAATATATGACATGGGCATTTTAGTAATTAATGGAATTAAGTTAGTAAATTAAAGAAAAATAAAAGAAAAGGCATGCAAACCCTTTAGTTTCAGCCAAAAATTTGAGGAAGAAGAAGCCATTGAAACACCTTGATGTTCGGCCATTGCATGCTAAAATAAGTGAGCTTATTTTGCTCAGTTTTTGATGATTTTTCCGTTTTTGAGATCGTTGCTTCGTATTCTATCTAGCCCATGTCTTAATTTTTGAATGTGTTCATGATTTTGTGAAATTCCATTGATGAGTGTTGAGCTCTTGAATGCTTGATGTTGAAATATGAAAGTTTGTTAGAAGTTAAACTATGTTTGTAAAGTGATTTTTGACAAAAATGTCAATTAGGGTTTTAATTGAGAAAATATGAAAATGTGTGGGTAAATGTGTGCATAAATGAAAGATTTGGGCTGCTATAAAC
Organism: Gossypium anomalum; assembly: GCA_025698475.1. NCBI lineage: Eukaryota > Viridiplantae > Streptophyta > Magnoliopsida > Malvales > Malvaceae > Gossypium > Gossypium anomalum. The sequence continues at coordinate 79,930,051 of CM046968.1, forward strand.
CTATATGAAAATTGGCTAAGCTAGGATTAAAGTGAATTTTGAATATTTTGTGTTTTGTGAAATGAGGACTAAATTGTAAGAAAAATGAAACTTTAAGGGCTAAAGTGTAAAATGCCCATTTATGTGTTCTTGAGTGAATTTGAATGAATAAGTGATTAAATAAGTTAATTTTGATTGTAATTAGATCAAGAACCAAAGAAAACGTAATTAGATCGGGGGAAATCAAAAGTAGTTGAATAGCCTTTCGTTTCTGTTCATTCCGTACGAGGTAAGTTCATATGCAAATAAGTATTGTTACATTGAAATGTTTATGTTATTTTGTTATTGAATTGCCATGAATGTCGAATGATTGTGTACGAGCAAGAATCAATGAAGTTGCGATATCCGAAAGCCCCGTACGAACCTTAGGAATAGTATAGGATACAAATGTCATGACATTAGGTTACCGAGATGCGATTACATGTAAGACCCTGTGTGGGACAGTGGCATTGTATTATGATTACGTGTAAGACCCTGTGTAGGATAGTGGCATCGATAAGGGATAACTTATAAGACCATACCGAGGATATGGTATTGTACGAGTTATAAGTGATTACCGAGTATCCTTAACAATTCCAAATGGTTCAATGGGCAAAGTTAAGTCGAGAAAGAAACTGTAAGTGAATCAAGTGACTTAGGTACGTACGAGACTCATTTGAGAATCGAAACGGAAAGTATTGGATGGATTCAATTATAGAATTGAATGTTTATATCATGAAGTAGGTTTGTGAATTTGTTTATGCATTTATATGTGCTCATGTATAACTTGCTAAATTGATGAGAAAGATATTTGTGCATGAGATGATTTATTTGTATATGGCTTACTAAGCTTTTAAAGCTTACTGTGTTTATTTTTTTACTGTTTTATAGATCATCGAAGCTGACTCGGATTCGGGGATCGTCTGGAAGCGTCATCGCACTTTTAGTCAATATTTTAGTACTTTTGAAGTTATGTATATATTGGTATATGGCATGTATAGGCTAGTGTCATAATGGTATATTTTGGCTTGTAGATGAAGTGTGTTTGTGGTCATTTTGATTGGCTTTAAATTGTGAGTTTGGCTCATGTTATGTGATGTATATATAATGTCTAGGTGATAGCTTATTTTGGTAAGTGATTTAGTTGTTGAATTAATAGCTCATGAAACATGTTTTAGTTGATGATAGGAATGGTATGATTTAGACTTGAATGAGGTTATTTGATAGCCTATTTCATGTTTGAAATGTGCCATATTAATGGCTAGTGAATTTGTGCTTGTGTGTATAATTTGAAGGTGGTAAGTTGGCTTGGAAAATAGCCTTAAGTTGTCCACACGAGTAGACACAAGGGCGTGTGTTTAGGCCGTGTGTGACCCACGGCCTGCAACATGGGCATGTGCCCTGGCCGTTTGAAGTCTACACCTTAATTTTGGAATTTTATTTGCCACATGGGCTGAGGACATGGGCGTGTTCCTTGGCCGTGTGCCCCTTATTTGATTGCTGACGTCACAAACAGATTACAAGCTAGTTTTAGCACGACCGAGTACACAGCTTGGATACGGGCGTGTGCAAGGCACACGGGTTAGGCACACGAGCGTGTGGTCTGGCCATGTGAAGAAGTCAGTATGTATGCTCTGTATCCACACGGCCTGAGACACGAGCGTGTCTCTTGGCCGTGTGAGTGACACAGGTTGGGCACACGGGCGTGTGACTCATGCAGTGAGGAAAATTTTTCTAAGTTTTGTAAAGTTTTCTCAAGTTATCAGTTTAGTCCCGTACCCCTTTTAAGCATGTTTTAAGGTACCGTAAAACCTTATAAGGGATAGTATGAATGAATGTATAAAAGTTTTAAATTGTATGCAAGTTTATGTTGTGAAATGTGACTGAATGATTCGATGTAAGTCTGGTAATGCCTCGTACCCTGTTTCGGTGTCAGTTACGGGTAAGGAATATTTTATTTAGTAGTATCAGAGCTACGGTTTAGTCGATTCTAGGACTAACGTAGCATGTGAGAGTCTAGCTATACATGCCATATATACAAATTGTGATAGTGTGATGATTCCTGATGATTAAAAATGTATTTTCATATAGTAAATGGATCCCGAACGAGTGGTAGCTGATAATGTTGAAAGTAATGCGCCTCCTCCCGCTCAAAGAGCAACGCCGGCCGATTCTAGGCCAATGATGAGTAGTTTTGAGGGAGAGGCGAAACAAGCCTTCTTCTAAACTTTGAATGAGTGGTTTGCGAAATTCGTTCGGATGAATCCAGCCGTTCAACAACCTCCACCCCCACCTATTCCCCAACAAGTCCCGGTTGCACTACAAGTGGTAGATCCGATAAGGTTGAATAAGCCACCGGTTAATAGAATTCGTAAACATAGGGCTGAAGAGTTTCGAGCGATAGTTGATGATGGTACTGAGAGAGCTGAGTTTTGGCTCGAGAATACAATTCGTGCATTTCAAGAACTATCCTGTACTCTTGATGAATGTATCAAGTGTGTGGTGTCTTTACTCAGAGATAATGCTTATCATTAGTGGAAAACCTTGATATCGGTAGTAGCGAAAGAACGAGTCACGTGGGAATTCTTTCAATCTGAGCCGTAAAAAGTATATAAGTTAGTTATTCCTTGAAGAAAAACATAAAGGGTTTTTAGAGTTGAAAAAAGTTCGGATGACTGTTACTGAGTATGAAAGAGAATTCGTACAATTAAACATGTATGCCCGAGAATATGTATCCACTGAGGAAATCATGTGCAAACGATTCGTGAATGGACTGAATAAAGATATAAAGTTGTTGATTGGAATCTTGGAAATTAAAGAATTTGTTGTTTTAGTCGAGAGGGCTTGTAAAGTCGAATATTATAGTAAAGAAAAATGAAAAGTTGATTTTAAAGTAAGAGATTCAAGAAAAAGATCAACTAGTAAGTCACATCAGTCAGCAACGAAAAAATTTTGAGATTTGTTTAATCGTTCCAATGCATCAGTAAGACGTTCAAATAGAGATCGTGAAATACAACCAGTGGGTTCTAGGGCTCAAGCTACATCGGTTGCTAGTGTTGGCAGTGTGAGACAGAACCGATCTGAGTACGGATATTGTGGAAATAGACATTTCGATAATTGTAGATTTAAAGAACGGACTTGTTTTAAATGTGGTTTGTTGGAGCATTTTATTAAGGACTACCCCGAGTTGGCTAAAAAAGATAATGTCCAGAGTGCGAGGCTGAGTAACACTACGGCTAGAGGTAGACCACCCAGAAACCCGGGGAATGTGAGTGGTAGTCAGAGAGCCACTAAAGACTCTGCTTTAAGGTTAGAGGCTAGAGCACCAGCCCGAGCTTATGCTATCCGTGCACAAGAGAATACAACAGCGCCAGGTGTTATTACCAGTACTTTTACTCTTTATGATACTAAAGTTATTACATTGATAGATCCTGGATCAACTAATTCATATGTGTGTGTGAATTTAGTATCCAGCAAGACTTTGCCTGTAGAGTCTACTAAATTTGTAATTAGAGTATCAAACCCTTTAGGCAAGTGTGCGTTGGTTGATAAAGTGTGCAAGAATTATCCATTAATGATTAGAGATTGTTGTTTTCTAGCCGATCTAATGTTGTTATCGTTTGATGAATTTGATAATTCTGGGTATGGATTGGTTAACACTTCATGATGCTATTGTGAACTGTAAACGAAAGACAATATATTTGAGATGTCAGAATAATGAGATTATCCGAATTGAGTTAGATGATTTGAATGGTTTACCGACAGTGATTTCATCGGTGTTAGCTCAGGAATATGTGAAAAAGGGTTGCGAAGCTTATTTTGCGCATGTGTTAGATACGAAAGTGTCTGAAAAGAAGATTGAATCAGTTTCAGTTGTGAATGAGTATCCGGATGTATTTCCAGAAGAGTTACTGGGATTACCACCGATTCGTGAGGTTGAGTTTGGCATTGAACTAGTACCGAGGACTATGCAGATATCGATAGCTCCGTACAGAATGGCTCCGACAGAGTTAAAAGAATTGAAATCTCAGTTGCAAGAATTGATCGATAGGGGATTTGTACGTCCGAGTTTCTCGCCTTGGGGTGCTCTAGTGTTGTTTGTGAAAGAGAAAGATGGCACGATGAGAATGTTTATAGACTATCGACAGCTCAACAAAGTAACTATCAAGAATAAGTATCCTTTGCCCAGAATTGATGACTTGTTTGATCAATTGAAAGGAGCTACAGTGTTTTCAAAAATAGATTTGAGATCGGGTTATTACCAGTTGAGAGTTAAAGACTCCGATGTGCCCAAAACTGTATTCAGAACGAGGTGTGGTCACTATGAATTTTTGGTTATACCTTTTGGATTAATGAATGCATCTGCTATATTTATGGATTTGATGAATCAGATCTTTAGACTGTATTTACATCGATTTGTGGTTGTATTCATAGATGATATTTTGATTTATTCAAAAGATGAAAATGAGCATGTCAAGCACTTAAGAATTGTGTTACAGACTCTGTGTGATAAACTGTTGTATGCAAAGTTTAGTAAATGTGAATTCTGGTTGCACGAGATTGGTTTTCTGGGACATGTTGTGTCAGCATCGGGTATTCGTGTTGATTCAAATAAGATTTCGGAAATAATGGATTGGAAACCTCCGAGAAATGTTTTAGAAAGTCGCAGTTTTCTGGGACTCGCCAGCTATTATAGACGATTTGTGAAAGACTTTTTGATGATTGCGACTCCGTTAATGAGATTGCTTCAGAAAGATGTGAAGTTTGAATGGTTGGAGAAATGTCAGAAAAGTTTTGATCAGTTGAAAGCTCTTTTGACAGAAGCTCCAGTGTTAGTTCAACCAGAAACGGATAAAGAATTTGTGATTCATAGTGATGCATCGTTAAATGGCCTTGGTTGTGTTTTGATGCAGGAAGGAAAAGTTATAGCTTATGCCTCGAGACAGTTAAAGCCGCATGAAAAGAATTATTCGACGCATGATTTGGAATGAAGATTTGGCGTCATTATTTGTTCAGTGAGAAATGTCATGTTTATTCAGATCATAAGAGTTTGAAATATTTAATGACTCGGAGAGATTTGAATTTGCGACAAGCTGAAATTGTTAAAAGATTACGAACTAGTAATTGATTATCATCCGGGAAAAGCAAATGTCGTGACCAATGCCTTAAGTCAGAAATCTTTGTTTGCCTTACGTGCAATGAATACACAGTTGACTCTGTCTAATGATGGAACAGTAATAGCCGAGTTGAAAGCGAGACCGTTGTTTTTACAATGAATTTGTGAAGTTCAGAAAGTTGATAATGAGATGTTAGCCAGACGGGCTCAATGTGATTCAAACTTTGATTCAGAGTTCCAAGTTGATTTAGATGATTGTTTAAGATTCAAAGGCTGAATATGTATTCCGAGAAATTCAGAGTTAATTCAAGTGATATTAAGCGAAGCACATAGTAGTCATTTATCTGTTCATTCGAGTAGCACAAAAATGTATAATGATTTGAAACAGCTTTATTGGTGGCGTGGAATGAAACGTGATATTTTAGAGTTTGTTTCGAAGTATTTGATTTGTCAACAAGTTAAAGCCGAGCATCAAGTATCGCCGGGATTGTTGCAACCAATAATGATTCCCGAATGGAAATGTAATAGAGTGACCGTGGATTTTGGAATGGGTTTGCCCCTATCTCCGAGAAAGAATGGTGCAATATGGGTTGTTGTGGATCGATTAACGAAAGCAACTCATTTCATTCCTGTATGTATGGATTTCTCTCTTGATAATCTTGCTGAGCTGTATATTTCTAAGATAGTGAGATTACACAGGGTACCTATTTCTATTGTTTCGGATAGAGATCCGAGGTTCATGTCATGGTTTTGGAAGAAGTTGCAAGATGCACTAGGTACAAAGTTACATTTCAGTACGGCATTTCACTTACAGACGAATGGTCAATCCGAGAGAGTTATTCAGACACTCGAGGATATGTTACGTTGTTGCATTCTTGAGTTTAAAAGTACGTAGGAAAATTATTTGTCGTTAATTGAATTTGCTTACAACAGCAGCTTTCAGTCTAGTATTAAAATGGCACCTTACGAAGCTTTATACGGTCGTAAATGTCGAACTCCACTGTATTGGACCGAGCTCAGTGAGAATAAGATTCATGGGGTTGATGTGATCCGAGAAACTGAAGAAAAAATGAAAGTAATCCGTGAAAGTTTAAAAGCCACTTCAGATCGTCAGAAATCGTACGCAGAAAATCATTGAGTTTCAGATCAGGGATAAAGTATTTTTGAAAGTTTCACCGTGGAAAAAGATATTGCGATTTGGTCGGAAAGAAAAGTTGAGTCCAAGATTTTTTGGGCCGTATGAGGTTATTGAGCGAATCGGCCCAATGGCTTACCGATTATCATTACCGTTTGAGTTAGAGAAAATACATAACGTGTTTCATGTATCGATGCTTCGACTATATCGGTCCGATCCATCACATATCATTTCTCCGACAGAAGTGGAAATTCGATCAGATATGTCGTACGATGAGGAACCAGTTCGAATTCTAGCTAATGAGATTAAAAAGCTGAGAAATAAGAAATTTTCATTAGTGAAAGTATTATGGCATCGACACGGGGTCGAGGAAGCTACATGGGAACCCAAAGATGCGATGACAAAATAACACCCGAACCTTTTCACTGGTAAGATTTTCGAGGATGAAAATCCTTAAGGGGGAGAGTTGTAACAGCCCGGTTTAGACCCTAGTCGGAACAGTGGTTTTGGGACCACAAATTTGAGGTTGCAAAATTATTTTAATATTATTTTTGGTGTTTAAAATATATTAATTGCTATGTGTGAAAGTTTCGTGAAGTAATTTTAGCGTTTGAATGTGAAATTACGAAAAATGACTTAATCGCATAGAATGTAAAAGTTGCATGCTAATTGTTAAAGTGCCTGATTGCTATGGTTTATTAAAGTAGGGGTCCTTCCATGGTAATTATACCATTTATAATGATAGTGAACATTGAGGGACATTAGTTGGTGAAATTATGAAATATATGCCATGGGCATTTTAGTAATTAATGGAATTAAGTTAGTAAATTAAAGAAAATTAAAAGAAAATACATGCAAAACCTTTAGTTTCAGCTGAAAATTTGAGGAAGAAGAATCCATTGAAACACCTTGATGTTCGGCCATTGCATGCTAAGATAGGTGAGCTTATTTTACTCGGTTTTTGATAATTTTTACGTTTTTGAGATCGTTACTTCGTATTCTATCTAGCCCATGTCTTAATTTTTGAATGTGTTCATGATTTTTTGAGATGCCATTGATGAGTGTTGAGCTCTTGAATTTTTTATTTTGAAATATGAAAGTTTGTTAGAAGCTAAACTATGTTTGTAAAGTGATTTTTGACAAAAATGTCAATTAGGGTTTTAATTAAGAAAATACGAAAATGTGTGGGTAAATGTGTGAATAAATGAAAGATTTGGGCTACTATGAAGCTATATGAAAATCAAATAAGCTAGGATTAAAGTGAATTTTGAATATTGTGTTTTATGAAATGAGGACTAAATTGTAATAAAAATGAAACTTTAGGGGCTAAAGTGTAAAATGCCCATTTATGTGTTCTTGAGTGAATTTGAATGAATAAGTGATTAAATAAGTTAATTTTGATTGTAATTAGATCAAGAACCAAAGAAAACGGAATTAGATCGGGGGAAATCAAAAGTAGTTGAATAGCCGTTCGTTTTTGTTCATTCCGTACGAGGTAGGTTCATATGCAAATAATTATCGTTACATTGAAATGTTTATGTTATTTTGTCATTGAATTGCCATGAATGTCGAATGATTGTATACGAGCAAGAATCAATGAAGTTGCGATATCCGAAAGCCCCATACGAATCTTAGGAATAGTATAGGATACAAATGTCATAACATTAGGTTACCAAGATGCGATTACATGTAAGACCCTGTGTGGGACAGTGGCATTGTATTGTAATTACGTGGAAGACCCTGTGTAGGACAGTGGCATCGATAAGGGATAACATATAAGACCATATCGAGGATGTGGCATTGTACGAGTTATAAGTGATTACCGAGTATCATTAAAGATTCTAAATGGTTCAACGGGCAAAGTTAAGTCGAGAAAGAAAGTGTAAGTGAATCAAGTGACTCAGGTATGTACGAGACTCATTTGAGTATTGAAACGAAAAGTATTGGATGGATTCAATTATAGAATTGAATGTGTATATCATGAAGTAGGTTTGTGAATTTGTTTTCGCATTTATATGTCCTCATGTATAACTTGCTAAATTGATGAGAAAGATATTGATGCATGAGATGATTTATTTGTATATGGCTTACTAAGCTTTTAAAGCTTATTGTGTTTATTTTTTCACTGTTTTATAGATCATCGAAGCTACCTCAGATTCGGGGATCGTCTGGAAGCGTCATCGCACTATCAGTCAATATTTTAGTACTTTTGAAGTTATGTATATATTGGTATATGGCATGTATAGGCTAGTGTCATAATGGTATATTTTGGCTTGTAGATGAAGTGTGTTTGTGGTCATTTTGATTGGTTTTAAATTGTGAGTTTGGCTCATGTTATGTGATGTATATATAATGTCTAGGTGATGGCTTATTTTGGTAAGTGATTTAGTTGTTGATTTAGTAGCTCATGAAGCATGTTTTAGTTGATAATAGGAATGGTATGATTTAGATTTGAATGAGGTTGTTTGATAGCCTATTTAATGTTTGAAATGTGCTATGTTAATGGCTAGTGAGTTTGTGCTTGTGTGTATAATTTGAGGGTGGCAAGTTGGCTTGGAAAATAGCCTTAAGTTGTCCACATGGGTGTGTATCTAGGCTGTGTGTGACCTACGGCCTGCAACATGGGCATGTACCCTGGCCGTGTGAAGTCTGCACCTTAATTTTGGAATTTTATTTGCCACATAGGCTAAGGACACAGGTGTGTTCCTTGGCCGTGTGCCCCTTATTTGATTGCTGACGTCACAAATAGATTACAAGCTAGTTTTAGCACAACCGAGTACACCGCTTGGATACGGGCGTGTGCAAGGCACACGGGCTGGACACCCGAAAATGTGGTCTGTCCATGTGAGGAAGTCAGTATGTATGTCCTGTATCCACACGGCCTGAGACACGGGCGTGTCTCTTGGCCGTGTGAGTGACAAGGGTTGGGCGCACGGACGTGTGACCCATGCAGTAAGGAAAATTTTTCTAAGTTTTGTAAATTTTTCTCGAGTTATCAGTTTAGTCCCGAACCCCTTTTAAGCATGTTTTAAGGTACCGTAAAACCTTATAAGGGGCAATATGGATGAATGTATAAAAGTGTTAAATTGTATTCAAGTTTATGTTGTGAAATGTGACTGAATGATTCGATGTAAGTCCGGTAATGCCTCGTACCCTGTTCCGGTATTGGTTATGGGTAAGGGGTGTTTCAGTATAAATATGACATTTCTCACCGTATAAGTAATGCCACCATATCTTCAGTGCAAATACAATAGCAGCTAATTCAAGATCATGTACTGGCTAATATCTTTCATGTGTTAATCTTGAAGCATAGGCTATTACTTTGCCTTCTTGCATCAAGACACAACCTAAACCATTTAATGAAGCATCACTGTAAATAACAAATTCCTTACCCGGTTCAGGCTGCACTAGTACAGGTGCTTTCGTTAGTAGATCTTTCAATCGGTCGAAACTCTGCTGACATACATCAGTCCATCAAACCTTACATTTTTCTGCAATAATCAAGTCATCGGAGAAGCTATCATAGAGAATCCCTGTACAAATCTCCGATAATAACTAGCTAAACCCAAGAAACTTCTATCTTTGGATACATTCTTCGGTGGGCTCCAATTGACAATGGCTGAGATTTTACTCGGATCTACCTTGATGCCTTCAGCAGATACAATATGTCCGATAAAACCCACTTCTCGAAGCCAAAATTCAGATTTACTGAATTTAGCATATAGCTGCTTCTCTCGCAGAATTTGCAATACAATTCTCAAATGTTCTGCATGTTCTTCTTCATCCCCGAGAATAAACCAAAATATCATTAATGAATACTACCACAAATCTGTCCAAGTACAGTCTGAATATCCGGTTCATCAAATCCATAAATACTGCAGGTGCATTAGTTAGCCCAAATGACATAACCAAAAACTCATAATGCCCGTACCTGGTTCTGAAGGTTATTTTTGGCACATCTAACTCATTTACCCATAGCTGATAACAACCCGATCGAAAATCAATCTTTGAAAACACGGTAGCACCTTTCAGCTAATCAAATAAATCATCAATCCAGGGTAACGGGTAGTTATTCTTTATGGTTACTTTATTAAGCTGTCGGTAGTCGATACATAATCTCAAAGATCCGTCTTTCTTTTTCACAAACAGAACCAGAGCACCCCAAGGTGAATGACTAGGTCGGACAAAACCCCTATCAACAAGTTCTTGCAACTGTGTCTTTAACTCCTTAATTCTGTAGGAGCCATACGATACGAAGCTATTGAGATTGGAGTAGTTCCCGGAATCAGATTTATAGAAAATTCCACTTCTCTTTCTGGTGGTAACCCCGGTAATTCCTCTGGAAACACATCAAAAAATTCACATACCACTAGCACTGCCTATATCTTTGACTCAGTTACTTTGGTGTCGAGTACATAAGCCAAGTAAGCCTCATACCCTTTTTTGACATACCTCTGTGCTGCTACTACTAAAATCACATCAGATAACCCCACATCAGATAACCCTTCTATCTGATCAGATTTATCCCGGAACAACTGACCATTCTGACATTTTAGCACAATATATTTTTGTCTACAATTTACTATTGCATCATGCTGGGTTAGCCAATCCATGCCCAATATCACGTCAAATTCATCAAATGACAGTAACATCAAATCAGCCAGGAAACAATAACCTCTTACCATCAGTCGACAATTTTTACAAATTTTATCCATTAACACAGACTGGCCCACGGGGTTCGAGACTTTAACCACAAATTCAGTGGGTTCAATAGATAAATTTTTAACAAATGCAAGTTTAACACATATATATGAATGCGTAGAACCAGGATCAATCGATGCAGTATTATCAGTATCAAGTAAAGAAAATGTACCAGTAATAACATCGGGTGCTGAGGCATCTTCTCTAGCACGGATGACATATGTCCCAACAGGTGCTCGTGCTTCAGACCTACTTGCAGTATCTTTCGTACCTCTTTGGCTACCACTGACATTACCGGATGGTCGAGGTGGTCTGCCCCTCGAAACTGGATTACTCAGCTTCAATATCTATTCAGTTTCTTTTTCACCCCTTTCTGGACAATCTCTGAGGAAATGGTCGAGAAAACCACATCGGTAACAAGCCCCACTCTTTAATTGGCATTCACCAAAATGGGTTTTATTACAATACTGACATCTTGACTTAGGGGTACCAACAGTGCTAATACTGGTCATTGATGGAGTGAATGGTCTTGGATTAGTGCGTTGAGAACCTCGCTCTCTACCCGAATACCAAGTGGCTGAGCTAGAACAATCTTGGTATTTGTTCAATTTCTTTGAAGCAGAAAATTGGGATTTTCTCATCGGTCTTTTACTGAAAATGCGACCTTTCTTCTCAGCCTGTTTCTTCTCTTTGCTCAATTCTTCTGCTTTATAAGCTCTCTCTGCCAATGTAGCAAACTCTCGAATTTCAAGAATTCTGATCAGTATCTTAATATCTTCATTCAATCCTTCTTCAAATCGTTTGCACATTTCGGCTTCTGACTGCACCTATTCCCAAGCATATTTACTCAACCAAAAAAATTCTCTTTCATACTCAGATACTGATCTGTTACCCTATTTCAGCTCAAGAAATTATTTTCTCTTCTTATCGACGAACCTCTGGCTAATATATTTCTTTCTAAACTCGGTCTGAAAGAATTCCCATGTAATTTCTTCTTTTGGAACAACTGAAACTTTAGTATTCCACCAATGGTAGGCCGTGTCTTCTAGCAAGAGACAGCACGTTTCAAACATTCTTTTGGTGTGCAAGATAATTCCTTCAAAACCCGAGTAGTATTCTCTAACCAGAATTTAGCCCGTTCGGGATCATCATCAACTACTGCTCGAAATTCTTCGGCCCCATATTTTTGAATTTTATCTACCGGAGCTTTCCCTTTTCTGACAAATTCTGTACCTGTACCTTATGGGATCTTGGGAACCGGTGGAGGAGCAGGAGGGGGAATTTGAGTTTGTTGCATTATAGGGTTAGTTATTAAGCATTGACTAAACCATTCATTCATCGTTTGAAAGAAGGCTCGTTTTGCCTCGTCACCTTGGCCCTCAGATATGGGCCTTGTACTACTAGTAACCGGCTTCCTCTGTGTCCGTCTAGAGCCGAGCATGATTCTCGGCTTCCTCAGATTGAGCTCGGTCGCGAGCATTTACTATAAGAAAAAAACATTTAAATGGTCAGGAGATATCACAAGGTAAGCACGTTGTGCTTAGTAAGCTCATGTAACAAGAATTATACTTACCTAATATTTTCAATACAATACAATCAATATTCATACATCCATTCAATTTACCATTTACCTATCACACACAAACTCAACCACAACATTAATTAAATAGCATCATATAAGTTCAATACAAAGATTAACGATTGATGAGCTCATCAATTCCATGTTTTCTATTACCCTTATTATTTCTCATGTTTATCCCGTTGAATTTCTCGGAATTTCGATGAATTCTCAGATGTACACTTTTAGTGTACAATTCTGGGTCCGTCAATTCATATTCATGTGCGCTCATTTCTATTTCAGAGAGCACACTCCCGCGAACCTTATCCTTACAGCAGGATTACCAGTCCAGGCTAAATCCCCTGTAATATAAACTCATAGAGTATTGTCGGGATTACCAGTCCAGGCTAAATCCCCTGCAATGACAATTACTCTAATGAGCTTGAATCTGAATTACCAGTCTAGGCTAAATTCAAACCCTAATTCGGATTACCCGTCCGGGATAAATCCATTTTACATATATTCTTCGGGAGGGCTATATCAGGATAGGATCACCCGTCCGGGCTAGATTCTCTTTACCGTCAATTCCTTTACAGAGATCCATCGAATTTTCCTTTCATTCAACCGAGATTTCTTCCACTTTTTATCAAATATATCAATGTTTCATCAATTTTCATATAATGATCATTCAAATCATATTCACATCAATAACATACATTTCAAGCATTTAAGAATATATTTCAAGTTACGCGAACTTACCTCGATACTTGCTCGTATACAAAAATCTACTAATCCCAAACTTTTTCCTTTCCTCGATCTAGCTTTGTATTTGAATTTTTTGGGTCTAAATAAATAAATTTAATTATCAATTTAATACATTTCATGTTTATATGTAACATTCTCTATAATTCCACTATTATTTATAGTTCATTCAAAGCTGTCTACTTGAGCCATAGTTACTAAATTATTTATATCTCAAGGTACAGAACTCAAAATTAAGATCCGTTAATTTTTCCTAAAACTAGACTCATGTATCTTATTAGCATAAAATTTTCAGAATTTTTTGTTTAACCAATAAGTACAATTTATTCTTTAAATTCACCCCTATTCTGCTATCTGACAGTTTTGACCCTTCTTCACTAAAAATTAATTATCTCTTAGTAAAAAATTTGGATGGTATTTCTGTTTGTTTCTCTTGAAAATAGACTCATTCAGAATTCTAAAAATATAAATTTACGCCCCTAATTATTTTTATCCAATTTTTGATGAATTTCCAAAGTCAGAATAGGGGAACCCAAATTCATTCTGATCTTATCTCACAAAATTTATTATATCTCATGATTTACAATTCTATTTATTACACCGTCTCTTTTATGAGAAACTAGACTCAACAACTTTAATTTCATTTTTTTTTTATCCTCTAATATGATTTACACAATTTATGGTGATTTGTCAAAGTTAGCCTACTGCTGTTGTCCAAAACTATTTTAGTGCAAGATGTTTATTACCATTTTCCCCTAAGCTTTTAATAAATGATAATTTCGTCCCTACTCAATTAACCTCTCAATTGAGCTGATTTTTATCAATTAACACTTTATTTTATCACTTTAAACTACTTTATAACCTGTGAGAATCAAAATTTCAACACTAGACTTTAATTCCAAACTTTTTCACAATTAGGTCCTAAAAATCAATTTCTATTGAAATTACCTAATAAAATCATCTCATAAACAAATTAAACCTTCCATTTCATGCTATTTCATTATAAACTTACAGTACTCAACCATGGTGACTTTCAATTTCATCCATGAAATCAAAAACTAATGAGTTTAATAGTAGGTCTTAGTTGTAAAAGTTTTAAAAACCCAAAAATTACAAGAAAAAGGCAAGGATTAACTCACTTGGCGCAAAATTTATGAAATACCAGCTTGAAAAAACCCTTAGGACATTTTTGGCTATGATAATGAGGAAAATATGAAGAGAATTCTAGATATTTCAATTTGGTCCTATTTTTATTTTAGTAAATTTTGTTATTTTCCCATTTTTGCCCTTATTTCACCAATTCTCCTGATTTTTCTCAGCTTATGCCGCCCAAAATATCTCTTTTTGAGATTATTTGCAATTTATGTCCCTCCTCATTTAACAATTGAGCTATTTAATCCTTCTAGCAACTTTTACACCCTTTTCAATTTAGTCCTTTTCATTTAATTGACTACCCAAACATTAAAATTTCCTAACGAAATTTTAATACCACATTACTAACATTTCATAAATATTTATAAAAATATTTCTGACTGGGTTTTATGAGGTCGAGGTCTCGATACCTTGTTTTTACCCAATTTCTTCAATAATTTTTTTCTAACTAACCACTAAATCGGTGAAATTTTTCTATTGATATTTTCATACGATTTTCCTGTCATATCAATATTCATGAAAAAATATTAAAATAAATTTCTCTTTAAATCGGATTTGTGGTTACGAAACCACTGTTCCGATAACCTTGAATTTAGGCCATTACATTAATGTCGTTCACAAAACAATGATAGGGATGAAATTCAAAATATACCTTTTTATCTTTTGCAAGATGAGCTACAGAAATCAAATTTTTGCATACATCTGGAACATGTAAAACATGTTTGAGATGTAACAATTTATTACTAGTGGCAATCGAGGATATCTCTACGTGAGTTATAAGAATAGGAACCCCATTACCCATCAATAGTTGACTTGTACCTGTATATTTAGTGGAATGACTAAGAGTAGAAAGATCTTTAGTAACATGGTCCGTAGCTTCGAACTCATGATACCAAATCTGCTCATCACTGGAGGTTGAAGGCATCAAAACATTACCCCTTGAGTGGCTGCTACCTCTTTGAGAGCTAGGACATACATTACAGCAACAATGTGCCTCACACTAGTCGTGTTCTATCTTGGAGCAACAAGTTGATGATCAATCACTGCCATTAAATGATTTTCATTAAAAACACTTGCAAAACTTTCATCAAAACGGTAATAACACTTTTGGACAATGTGTCCAACTTTACCACACAACTGGCATTAGAGTCAATTGTTTGAAAAATGACCCCCACAACCTCTACCTCAATGGAAACCTCTATTGCGTTGAAAGCCCCTCTATATGCCTGTTTGTTCCCTTAATAGCCATTGTTATAATCAGAACCCTTGGTCCAATCACCCTCATCACGATCTTGTTTACTAGCTACTTTAGCTTGTACGGGAACACTATTCAAGAACCCAAGTTATCAAGCTTCACAATCAAGAAACATCTCAGTCAGCAAATCAAGCGACACACCAGTAGCTAAAGCTACTGCCCGTACTGATTCATACTCAACTAGCAATACTGCAAGAATGATGCTAACCATTTCTTGATCTGAAATCAAATAACCCGCTGCAACCAACATATCACACATGAACTTGATTTTAGATAAATATTTTTTAATAGACAAATGACCATTTTTCTGTGAATACAACGCATGTCGCATATTAGAGAGTTTCATCACTAGTACAAGTACTAGTAAGATAGACTAGAATTTCATCACTAACAGTTGAAAGCAACCAAGAAGCCAATAGATTATCTTGTTGCACATGTAAAAAATAATCAGAATTTTCTATTAATCTCCCATTTTATCCAGAAAAAATTGTGTTGGTACACTAAAAATACCCAAAACAGACCCATACACACCGTATCCTTAAAGAACCAGCATAATTTGGTGCTTCCATAAAAGAAAATTATGCTCACTAAGCTTTACTGTATTGTGTTTAGGAAACTGCTGAAGACGTCTACCAACAGTAGAAACGACTAAGCCTGAATCTTGACAAGGAATATTTATATGTTTACCACTAGCATTGGAGTGACTTTTTTCAACCACCTCAAGCACCATGACAATTAATAATTTTGTAGAAAAAAATCAGCAACAAAACCTTGAACAACTCTTATACCATGAAGAGAAATATTGTAATAGCCCGTTTTTAGTCAAATCAAAAAAGTGGTTTTGAGACCACAAATTCGATGCTGAAATATTTATTTTATTATTATTTTGAAGTCTACAACATGATATTATAATTGTGTAAAATTTTTGTTAAGAAATTTTATTATTTGTATGCTTATTTTGATAAAAAAGACTAAATCACGTAAGGTGCAAAGGAGATGTGCTAATAGCTAAAAGCACTAAATGGCTAGGAAATTGAATAGTGAAGGTCCTTATGTGATAAATAACCCATTAATATGTTAATGGATGATAGTGGCTTGGTATTTTGAGTAATTATCAAAGTTATTAAAGGTTATAATAGTAATTTGGTAATTATATGATAATTTAATTAAAACAAAATCAATTTCTTCTTCATTCATCTCTTCTAGCCGAGTTTAGAAACAAAAAACACCATTAAAGGAGCTTCAAACTTTCGGCTAAGGTTCATCCATGCATGTAAGTCATTTTTGACTCGGTTTTTAATGATTTCTATGATTTGAGATCGTTACAACTTAGTCTAGCTAGCCCGAGGGCTAATTTGCAAAACTATTAAGTTGTTTGAATGTTTCCATTGATTCATATGCTAGGATTTTGTTGTTTGATGATAGAAAATGGATAGTTGTTGTTAAATAAGCAACATTTGTTAAGTGATTTTTTGATAAAAATATCAATTAGGGACTTATTTGAAAAATGTGTAAATTTTATGGTTGATTTGTGAATTAAATATAAAATATGGGCTGTTAGGGGTCCCTATGAAATTCGGCTAGCATGAGAAAGAGCTTAATTGCATGAGTTTGTGATTTTACGAAAAAAAGACTAAATTGTAAAAATGTCGAAATAGTGGGGGCAAAAATATAATTTTTCCATAATGTGAAATATGGATCGGTTTGAGTAGAATGCTGATTAAATAAGTTAATTTTGATTACATCTAGATCAAGAAAGGTGAAATACGGATTTAGATCAGGGAAATAACAAGATTTCAGAATAATCGACTTAATTTTCTGTTATTGCATTCAAGGTAAGTTCGTATATAATAAGCATTGTTATAATTGTGTTTAAAATGCTTTTATAATGCATAAATTCTGAATTACCACTTTTTGGTGATATTCAACGAAGATTCAGCATTGGAAATCTCGGTTGAACCTTAGGAATAGAATAGGATACAAATGACATGTGATTAAGGTTTATATTGAGTTGGCTTCGGGCCATGATATCAGTACTTCCGGTACAAGTTACCTTGATTTGGCTTCGGGGCATGATTTTAGCACTGAGGGTGCGAGATTCCAAAGTATCCGACTTTTATTCTAAATGGTTCAACGGGTATATTGAAGATATGAGACGATAAAAGATTTTCTTGTATCGATACAGGTATGTACGGAATTTAATTTAATATTGAGATTATGGAATTGATGAGTTCTTTGGTAAGTTATGTGAATGGAATATTGATAGGTTTGAAAATTAATTGAAATTGTTGTACATTGCTTTCCATTATGTGAATGGTAAATGATTGGTGAGATTTGCTTATTATTTTCATACGAGCTTACTAAGCTATATAGCTTACTTTGTTGAATTTTTCGTGTCTTATAGTGATTTCAAGCTAGCTCAGATTCGAGAATCCTCTGAGATCATTTCACACTATCCAACTATCACTCGGTACTTTTGAATTAAGTTTTGGGTCATATGGCATGTATAGGGACTTTGGTCATTTTGATATATGTGTTGATATGATTTTGGCCATTTGTGTTGGCTTGTAAATGTTAAGAGTTTGATCTTGTATATAGCCATATAAGTTGGCTTGTTTTTGTTGAATTGGTTGTAAATATATATGTGATAATGCCTTGTATGATGTGGTTTATAATTGCTTGAAAAATGGTTGATTGTGGCTGAATAGCTTAAGTATCAAATGGTTGAGATTTGGTTCATTGGAATGTTAGTGAATTTAGGTAAAATAAGACATATATGAAAGTAGTCATATTGATGATTTGTGAGTGTGAGTTTGGTATGATTTGAATTAGCAAATTATGATGTTATGAGTATGTTAGATGTTGGTATTGAAATGGTATGTTTTGGCCTTGGTTATGGTTGCTTTGGATACCTATATATGCCTTGATTATTGCCATTTGGGGTTGTGTAGATGTAAGTATGCTTGGGTGGCTAGATGGCTTGGTAGATAGCCTGTTTTTGTTCACACGGCCTAACACACGGGCGTATGGCTTGGCCGTATGGCTTGGCCGTGTGACACCCAATTTTCACACGGGCGTGTGGTCTAACCGTGTGAGCCAAGTCAGAGAGTTACACGGGGTAAGACACGGGCTGGGACACGGCCATGTGACCCATTTCTAATGCCCACACAGCCTGAGACATGGGGTGTCTCTTGGCCGCGTGAAAGACACGGCCAGGGCACATGGGCGTGTGACCCCTGTACTTCAAAATTTTTTAAGTTTTTCTATGAATTCCCTAAGTTTTCGATTTAATCTCGAACCATTTCAAATGTATGATTTAGGCCTCGTAGGTTTATAATAGGGACAATATGATTGATATTGAATGATGATTATAAGAAATTGGAAATGTATGTGAAATGAATGTTTAAATTGTTTTGTATGAAATACGTGAAATGAATGTTTAAATTGTTTTGTATGACTGATAATGCTTCATAACCCTATTCCAGCATTGAATACGGGTGAGGGGTATTACAAATATCACAAAAGTTTTATTAAACCATTATGAAAATAAAAGAAACCAGGCACACGTATTTAAACACCTTTGCTAACTATTATTAACCTACTAACTACTTCTTAACTAGCTAACTACTAACTACCTAACCGTTAAAGTTAGTCTGACTATTCCTTAATATAACATTGCAATGGCTAACACCCGTATGTATTTTTTGAGATACCTTTAAAAAATACAGGTATTCCATGATTTTAAAAAAGAAGAAAAGAAAAACTATTATTTTAATAGGTGTTGCCGTTGAAGTGGCTAGCACCAATTCAAAATTTTAAAAATAGCAGCAAAGTTTATTCATCAAAAGAACAAAGAAATTTGCAAACAAATAATTCTACTAAATTGCCTGGGAAACCAAACAAGTTTTTGCAGGATACAAAAACTTAAATGAAATTAGTTAAAACTGAAACTTCATAGAACAAGTAAAGGCATTAACTCCTTAAGCAGAAAAAAGCTATGTCACCTATGATTTTAACATATGGTATATGTAGGACAAAATTTTTAAACAGACCCAAACCTAGGCCTAAACAAATTAACCAATAAATATTACCCAAATAGCCCAACACCCAACAAAAACAAAAACAAACCCAAATTACAAGGCCCAAATGGCCCAAAGCATAAACAAATTTCAGCAAACAAAAAGTCTGCTTCATTTGCAACGAGAAGCGATCCCAGGTACCACACATCGCGCGAAGCTCCGACCGTGCGTCACTCCACCTCCACGTAGGAGACGTGCGCCCATGAACACTGCAAACAAGTGAAATTAGTTATAAAAAGGGTTATAAAAGCCCCAAAACGAATGTAAATAAGGGATGCTTTTTTTGGAATATAAGAGAGAATATACAAAGTCAAAAGTAAATCGGATATCGGATTTGAAGTACGAAAGTTCATATACAAATCTCTCATAAAAATCAGAGGAAACCACCAAAGAAGATTTTCAAAGGTGATTTTATTTTTGTTTCTTTTTCATTTTTTTTTCTTCTTCCCATTCGGATCCACAATACAAGTTAAAAAATAGGAGAGAAGGAGAGGGATTTACAGCGCAGATCGTGTTTGAGCCGTCGAGAGGGCCTTGCTTTCACTGGTCGCCATGAGTTTTGGGTGGTTGAAGGCACAGGCATAGAGACTTTCGGTGAAGAGAGAGAGGGAGTGTGGAGATTTCAAACTTTTTGTTTTTAGAAAAGTCAAAGTTTAAATGTTAAGCAAAAAATAAATTGAAATGGGTTTTCACTTTGTATAATAAAACAAAACAGCATGTCAGTGCAGGTTTTGACTGGGTCCACACGCATTTTACCCTTAAATGGGTAATTTGCGTGGCCAGTCCTTCCTATTTGCTCCATTCTTGATTTGACCTTATTTGATTTCTTTCATTTTTACCCTGAAGTTTTAGCACCTTTTCCAATTTAGTATGCGCATGAGTGTTGCTTTTGAGGTTGGAAATATTTTCTTTTTTAGCCCTTCTACCTTTGCGCGCATTGCGCTTTAGTCCTTTTCAATTTCAATGTTTTGTTTGTTGATTGTCTCTCTTAATTAGCTTCTATTTCAATTAAGTTTTTTTTTCTTCCTCATTTTAATTTATATAATTCATTATTTCTTTAAATTCATTTGGCATTCATTTTTTTATATTTTATATTTTATATTTATATATATATACATTTTAAATTACTTTGATGAATTACGTTGTTGTTTTTTTGTTTTTTAAATTATAAGTTTCTTTTTTAAATTTCTTTTATATAATATTATTTTAAAATTTTGTATGCTTTTACATTTAAATAGCTCTTATGTGTTATTATACGCATATAATTTGTGATAAAATTAGCTCTATGCCAAATAGACTATTGCTTTCATATTATTTTATGTAAATACTTTTATATTTATTATATATATATCTGTATTTTTTTATTTTTATTTTTTAAAAAGGGATTATTTTCCCAAATTACGCGTATACAACTATTTTTTTACTTTTTTATTTTATTTTTTATTTTTATTTTTTTGAAGGTCCCGTTTTAAAATTATACTCTGTTCATTTTGACTAGTTTCTTATTAT
The DNA here is from genome assembly GCA_025698475.1 of Gossypium anomalum. Lineage (NCBI taxonomy): Eukaryota > Viridiplantae > Streptophyta > Magnoliopsida > Malvales > Malvaceae > Gossypium > Gossypium anomalum. The sequence continues at coordinate 79,951,336 of CM046968.1, forward strand.
TAGTATGTATATTGTTAGGAATTCTTTTTTCTGTTATCTTCTGTTTTATATATTTATATAATTGTTTTTATTTCTTTTGTTTGTACCATTATTAACATGTTACCATTTTATTATTTGTCATTAAACCTTTTTTGCTACTATGTTTTATTGTTAATACGCATCGTTTAGTTTATTATAGTAATGTTATTTGCATGTGACATATCATTATTTTCATTTTTTAATTGCCCAAATTCATTTATTCACAGATTTATTCTCAATTGTTTTTAAAATAATGGCTATGTTCGGTATTTAAAGAATTCAAAGGATCGTGCCCTAACGCACTGGGTTTCGCTTTCTTTGTTTGTCTTGAATATTCGAATATCCTCTTACCAGTTCACCCTAAAAAATTTTCAAAATAAAGGCAATGTTTGGTATTTAAAGAATTCGAAGAATCGTGCCCTAACGTACTGGGTTTCATTTTCTTTGTTTGTCTTGAATATTCGAATATCCTCTTAAGGCTAAAACGCACGTTTTAAAAGCAAGCTCACAATTGAGGGTCAAAAATGTTGTGTCCTAACGTACTGGATGTAATGTTTTACCTTGAGGTGAGATGGTCTTTAATACACATTTGACTTACCTAAATGTTTTAAAAACCAATAAAAAGAGGATCGCGTTTTGAACTCTGTCCAAATCTTTAATTTTCGACATTAAGACACTAAATAATCAATCAAGTACCAATTTTGGGCGTGTCGAGGGTGCTAATCCTTCCTCATACGTAACTGACTCCCGAACCGATTTTTTATTTTCGCAGACTAAAATCGTCGTTTTGAAAATTTTATTTATTTATTAAAAACGACCGTGTTTTGAGGTGATCCAATCACACCCTATTAAAAATGATTGGTGGCGACTCCCAACTTTTCGTTTTCAAAAGTCGATTTCCTGTTTTAAAAAAAATGGTTTCGACAGCTTGGCGACTCCGCTGGGGACGATAGAGAGCCGAGCTGTAAATTGATTGTTTTTTGTCTTCTTGTCAAAAATTGGAAATTTGGTTTTTAAATCTACGATCCTCTCATTGCATTTTCTGTGTCTTTGTTGGTTTTTTATCATGTGGGTTTTACTTTATTTGTCGAGTTTTTCGATATATTATTACATCATATTGCATGACCGTTGTGGTCGCACCTTTTAAGTGGGAGTGAGAAACTATGCTTTCGTGGGGTTTTCACCTCCGTATGGGCTAGGGGTCGCTTTCGGAATACATCCGTACTTATGTCTTCGTGAGGTTTTCACCTCCGCACGGGCATAAGGAAATGTATTCCCCTGAACCGAACTTGATCCATATGAACCTATAATGGGCGAGGGTCGAGGAATCCGCTGGTTCAGGTACCTTTACTCTAGAACTAAACCACATATAGTGAGTTGTAGGAACCTGCTTTAGGTAGAATTACACCTAGCCTTAGTGGTTTCCCGAATAGGCGTTTGATAATTTCTTGATTGCTTTGATTTCTATTCTTATGCATGATTCTGACTTGTGTTTTTCCTTCTTTCTTTAATAGTGATTGCATAGCATTTTCATCATAAAAGGAGGTGTCGATATACGGTTCAGTTACTAATAGAAAGTTTTTCCATGAAGAATGAATTCCTTGATAAAGTGAAAGACAACGCGTTTGTCCAAAGATGGTTGGAGAATGCACAGTTAGAGAAAGGTGACAGTTTGACAAAGGAGTACACGTCAGAGTTATGGGACTTTACTCGTATTAGTGTGGTTCGTTGAACGATCTTCGTGGAGTTGAAAGAATTATGGAGTCTGGGATGATGAGATGAAGCGGCTACTCTCTTTGTAATTATGGTGATATTCCTTATCTCCTCGATGTTAAGGTAGATAGGTATTTGTTCCACGCCATGGCTCAATTTTGGAATTCCGCCTACAGTTGTTTTACTTTCGGAAAGGTGGATCTAGCACCTACTGTCGAGGAATATACAGCCCTGCTTCGTTGTCTGAGGTTTCAAGTTGATAAGATTTATTCTAAAGCTGTCAATACCCCAACCTTTGTAAAGAGGTTGATGAACATCACTGGGATGAGTGAGCAGTGGGTTGAGGCTCGAGTCCAGTAGAAAGGCAGTGGAAAGTGTATCCCTTGGGAAAATTTGAGAGATCTGATCCTGACACACCCTGATATGAAGAAAAGAGTTGATGTCTTCGCCTTGAGCGTTTATGGTTTGGTTATTTTCTCTAAGGCTTTAAGGCATGTAGATGAAGCAGTCGCCGATCTATTTGACCGACTTGGTAAAGGATTCACTCCAGTTCCTACAATCTTAGCTGAGACTTTCAGATCCTTGAGTGTATGTCGGAGGGCAGGTGAAGGCAGATTTATTGGGTGTGCACAACTCTTGTTGGTATGGTTTCATAGCCACTTTTGGAGGGTAGAAAAGGCCTCTTACCGACCTTTTTTCAGAGATTACTCACCTTTGAAGGAGATAGTGACCATATCGAGAAGAGATGACATAACAGAGGAAAAATGGATGGCAATACTGTAAAATCTCCAAGAGGAGGATATCGAATGGAAGGCCCTTGGATGGTTTCCGATGAAATTCTCTACCGATGTGGGAGTTATGGTTGGGTCCCTTTGTTGGGGATTTGGGGAGCCGTTGGGTACGCCCCTCTGCTTGTATTGAGGCAATATAGATCAAGACAATTTATACCGATGACGCATGGGCTAGCTCAGAGTGGGTTCCCGTATAGGGAGAAAGACTCCAAGAAAAAGAGCCGCGAGATTTATAATGCCTGGAACCAAACTTGCCAGATAAAGGGAGTTGCTATGAATCCAATGGTAACTCCTGAATATAATGAATGATGGAGTAGAAGTATTAACGATAATATCCCGAGGCCAAATTTAGAAGAAGCTTGACCGATAAAGGAATATCTACGAGTGGTTCCCTCTGAATTGGAAATCATAAAGCAAGACTTCGAAAAGAAAACCTCAGAATTAAAAAGGAAAATAGAGCAGTTGGAAGAGGAAAAAGTATACTTAAAGCTGGATGTTGATGTTCAAAAATCCGAGGCTGAGAATTTGAAGAAGAGAAAGAGAGAGGTTGAGGTAGACCTGGATAGTTTGAAGACTGATTACAAGCAGTTGTATAAGTCAATGAGAAATGCTGGCTTGGGTAAAACGTCTGAACAGTGGAGGCAAGAAATCCAAGAGGAAAAGGCTAGGGCTGATTGGTGGGAAAGAAAGTTCCATGATGCTCAGGCTCGAGAAGTCGCTTGTAAAAAAAGTTTGGACGAGAGCCAGAATGAAAAACAGATGTTAAGAGCTCAGGTGGTAGAGTTAGAAACGACATTACAGCAACATCAAAGTCGTAACTCAGTGATTGAATTAAGGGCTAGCCTAAGTAAGATCGAGAATTTGAAGGAGAAAGTAGAAGAACTTGAGACTACACTTCAGAACTGGGAGTATCAAATTGAATTATTAGAAGCGAATAATGAGCAACTAGGGGAGTAACTTTACCGATCTCAGGATCAGGTCCGAGATAGGGATTACTTAATGGGCGAAGCTATAGCTCAGATACGAGAGGTGGCTAATCATTTACAGACTTTGGCGGTCCAAGCAGATGTGCTAGGAGTTAAATATGAGTTAGAGTCAGATCGGGGGCGAGAGTTAGCCTGCCTTCTTAGGAAAGTAAAAGCTTTGGGTGTTAGGGCAAGACCGTATATGTAATTCGTTTTATGTAAAAGATTTCATTTTTCAGTAAAGTTTTCTAAATGAAATTGAATTCGAATCGACGTCTCCTTTTTGCATTCATGTCAAGCATTTGTATTACATTGCATCGCATAACATCATATACACAAAAGAACCCTATTAATTAGTGGCCATTTATCTAGTTACCTTGGAACACCGATACTACACACGAAGGAAGACAAAGGATATGGATCAGAGGTTTGAGCAAATGCAAAAGGAGATGCAAGAGCAACTGCAGGCTCAGATGCAAGAGCAACTGGCTAAGATCTAGCAGGAAATGAGAGACCAAATGCTGGAGTCCCAAAGAAACATGCTGGAATCACAAAACAACATGATAAGCTAGCTGACACAGCTGTTTAAAAGAGGGTCTGACAAAGGAAAAGGCCCTATGGTTGACACGAGAAATGACAATGAGGATTCCGCTTGTCCTACAAGTTTTGCGCCAACAAACATGCAAACACAACCACCAAGGGTGTCTGTTAATGTCCAACCTCTTTATCAAACTGGTACCTCAGCACCAGTAAACTTCCCAGCAAGATCGAGCACCAACCCTAGGGATAATCTGGCAAACCCCTAGGTCCCTGACTTCGACGACGCAGCAGAGGTGGAAAAAGCAAAAACAGAATTTCTCAAACAAATGGAGGACCAATATAAATGGTTGGTGGAGAAATTTAAGGCGTTGGAAAGTGTTGATAATTACTGCGGAATGGATGCCAGAGAGTTGAGTCTAGTCCCAGATTTGGTATTACCTCCTAAGTTCAAAATGCCAAAATTTGAAAGATATAACAGAACTAGTTGCCCTAAGGCTCACATCACGATGTTTTGTCAGAGAATGACGGGTCATGTCAATAATGATCAATTGTTGATTCACTATTTTCAGGACAGTTTGGCTGGGGCTGCGGCCAAATGGTATAATCAGTTGAGTCGTACCCAAGTTAAGTCGTGGAAGGACCTAGCTCAGGCCTTCATGAAGCAGTACGGCCATATAACGGATATAGCACCGGACCGGATCACACTCCAGAATATGGAGAAGAAGCCAAGCGAAAGCTTCCGACAGTATGCGCAGAGATGGAGAGAGGTCGCTACACAGGTCCAACCACCGTTGCTAGAAAAAGAAACAACCATGCTCTTCATCAATACATTGAAGGTGCCTTTCATTACTCACATGTTAGGTAACGCAACCAAGAGCTTTGCGGACATAGTAATGTCTGGCAAAATGATAGAAAATGCTATAAGATCGGGTAAGATAGAAGTTGGGGAGAACACGAGAAGGTCAGCCCCGAAGAAAAGAGAGAATGAAGTAGGTAATGTGAGCTCAGGCTACGCAAAACCTGCCACTGTTAATCAGTCAAGGGCGATAGTCACAGGCCAACAGGCCTCACCAAGGCGGGAGCCTAACACTAGACAGAATACAGAGAAGTTTCAATTCACTCCCATACCAGTGACATATAGGGAGTTGTACAAAAGTCTGTTTGATGCACACGTAGTGGCTCCTTTCCACTTAGAGCTGTTGCAGCCCCCATACCCTAAGTGGTACGATGCAAATGCTCAGTTGAATACCACGCAGGGATTACGAAGCACTCGATAGAAAACTGTACCTCATTTAAAAGGTGTGTGGAAAGGCTTATCAAAGCAGGTGTTGTAAAATTTGATGATACACCTGGTACGGGAAATTCGTTGCCCAGTCATACTGATAAAGGGGTAAACGCGATAATTGAGAATATGGGGAGGAAAGTCAAGCTGAATATCGCGGAGGTGAGAACCCCATTGAAGCTAGTTTGGAAGGAAATGTAGAAGAGAGGTTTAGTCCCGCAGGGGTTGGGGGATAAAATCCAAGATACACGGAACTACTTTGAGTTCCATCATGAGAAAGATCATGAAATCCAGAATTGTATTGAGTTCAGAGCCCTAGTACAGGGTCTAATGGATAATAAGGAATTGGAGTTCCTTGAGTCTGTCGAAGAGGAGGATGTATGCTCTCTAGGAGGAGAGTCAAGTGAGGAAGGCTGCAGAGCCAGCCGTCCAGTGATAATTATTTCGAAGAACAGAGTTAGTGAAGTAGAAGCAAGAGTTACACCAAGAGTTATAATCCAGAAGCCAGTAGCTTCCTCTTATAAAGATAGCCATAGGGTGCCTTGGAATTATAACTGTAGTATAACAGTTTCAGAGAAGGAGAGCTCGATTAACACACCAAACATAGAAGCCGAACCAGCAAAAGAGAAATTCGTCATGCTTAAGCAAGAAGTAAAGAGATCAGAACCACTGGTTAATGAGCCAGTAATGGAAAATGAAGCCAATGAGTTCTTGAAGTTCCTAAGACACAGCGAGTATAGTGTTGTAGAACAACTACACCAACAACCGGATCGCATATCGGTATTGGCTCTGCTGTTAAATTCGGAGGTCCACCGCAACGCATTGATGAAAGTGTTAAATAAAACCTATGTTGCGGATGACATTTCGGTTCACAAATTGGACCGTCTTGTCAGTAACATAAGCACTGACAATTTCATCTCCTTCAGCGATGATGAAATACCGCCGGGGGTAGGGGGTCTACTAAGGCTCTACATGTCATTACACGTTGCAAGGGGTATACGCTACCCGGAGTACTAGTTGATAATGGGTTCGCATTGAACGTGTTGCCGTGGCTACATTAAACCGTTTACCTATAGACAGTTCCTATATGAAGACGTGTCAGAACATAGTAAGAGCATTTGATGGCAACGAAAGGAAAGTAATAGGAAGGATAGAGGTACCTCTTCAGATTGGCCCAAACACGTACGAGGTAGATTTTCTCGTGATGGATATTAAGCCTTCCTATAATTGTCTATTAGGAAAACCTTGGATTCACTCAGTTGGGGCAGTGCCATCCTCACTACACCAGAAGCTAAAGATGGTTACTGAGGGACGGTTAATAACAATAAATGCAGAGGAAGACATTATTACATCGGTTACCAGTGATGCACCCTACGTAGAGAATGACAACGAAGCGGTTGAATGTTCATTTCGATCGTTAGAGTTTGTAAACGCAATGTTTATAGCTGAAGGAAGCAAGATTCCAATACCTAAGATATCAGGAGCTACGAAAATGAGCCTGCAGCTGACAGTTGGGAAATGAGCGTTATCCGGTAGAGGACTCGGGAAGCACCTCCATGGACAAGTTAGAGTGCCAGTCTTGGTTGGCAAGTGGGATCGCTTCAGTTTGGGATTCAGGCCAGATGCAAGCTAAGTGAAGAAGGAGTTTGAAAGGAAACAAGAACAGCGGAGAGCGAGATTGAGTGGGACAGAAGTCAGGTGGGAACCAATGAACTTCCCTCACATTTCCCAAACATTTGTATCTGGAGGGTTTATTCATTCCATTCAGCATAAGGTGAAAAAAGGAATGGCTGAAGATGTGATGGGAATTTAGAGCATCAACGCCATATTTGAAGAGGAAGCAATGGAAAGAAATTTATCAGGCATTTGCCCGTATGATCCTGGGAGTGTTTTGGATAACTGGACTGAGGAAGAAATTCCTGTAATCTTTAGAGCTAACACAGAGTAATATTCAAAATAAACAAAGTAATATTCTCTTTGTGTGGAAGGATGAGACCCGATGTAGCAATGAAAATAAAGGAAGAAGTCAAGAAGCAGTTTAATGCCGGATTCCTGGTGGTCAATTATTCGAGAATGGGTGGCCAACGTCGTCCCTGCATCCCTAAGAAAGATGGGAAAATACGGATGTGTGTAGATTACAGAGATTTAAACAAGGCCGCCCTAAAAGATAACTTCCCATTGCCTCACATAGACATTCTAGTGGATAATACTGGCAGCTATTCATCGTTTTCTCCTTCATGGATGGGTTCTCGTGTACAATCAGATCAAGATGCATCCCGAGGACATGGAAAAACCACATTCATAACTTTATGGGGAATGTTTTGCTACAAGGTGATGCCCTTCGGGTTGAAAAATGCAGGAGCCACATACCAAAGAGCCATGGTAACCTTGTTCCATGACATGATGCACAAGGAAATTGAGGTCTACGTTGACGACATGATTGCAAAATCCCGAACTGAAGAGGAGCATGTGCGAGTGTTGAGAAAATTGTTCCTGAGGTTGAGAAAATTGCAATTAAAGCTCAATCCGTCAAAATGCACCTTCGGAGCTAGGTCCGAAAAGTTACTCGGCTTCGTAGTCAGTGAGAAGGGAATAGAAGTTGACCCTGATAAAGTCAAGGCTATACAGGAGCTGCCTCCGCCACGAACAAAGGGGTTTTGAGTTGAAAACCCACAAAGGGCAATTCAAATTTCGATCCAAACTGGGGCAAGTGGCAGTCTCACTACACTTGAATCAACAAAGAGGAGATAAGTTACATCTTGGGGCATCAACAAAATGCTGTAAATCCTTTAAGCCCGTGCCAAGTTTTAAAAGGTCCTCGAGGAGTTCGTGTAGAGAAGCTCAAACGGCGAAGTCTGGGGCACCTATTCTGTTCCTTTTCATCCGTTTTTTGTATCTTAAACAATGGCTGCTTTCTTTGTTGATACATCTTTTGCAAATTCTGACTCGAACAAATTTCAGTTCTACCTATCATTATAATCTTTTTCGAGTATTTTTATTGAAATAATGATTAATGAACTAATAATGCTCTCAAAAGAAGGTTTTGCATATTACTCTGAAAGGTTTCTAAACAATACGAGAACCTGAAACAGGACAGTTATTTAGAAATCACCGAGCTTAAAAGAGCTAGAAACGTGTGAGAAATAAGGGATTAACCGCATCTTCAAGTCCTCTTCTACCGAGCTAGACAAGAAGGCATATATCAGGAATGTTACCTTAGTAAACAATGAGTGACGACAACCCAAAAATTAAAAATAGATTATTCTCATGACATTTTGCATTTTGTGCATTTAACATCCATAATACATGTAGTTAGGAGCATTTTATTCATATTAATCATAGCATCCTAATCATCTAGCATAAACATATCACTCTTCTACAGATGGATTCCCCAAGTGGACAATGTAGCAGGATTACAGATATCATCAGCCTTATCTTCACTGAGCAGGAGTGAAGTAGGCTAAATATAGCAGATCTTATCTTCGCTAAGCAGGAGTGGAGCAGATCAAATTTTGGTGAATCTTATCTCCACGTACTGGCAATGGAGCAGATTCTAATCATCAGCCTTATCTTCACTGAGTAGGAGTGAAGCAGGCTAAATATAGTAGATCTTATCTTCGCTGAGCAGGAGCGGAGCAGATCGAATTTTGGTGAATCTTATCTTCACATACTGGCGATGGAGCAGATTCCAATCATCAGCCTTATCTTCACTGAGCAGGAGTGAAGCAGGCTAAATATATCAGATCTTATCTCCGCTGAACAAGAGTAGAAGCAGTCGAGATCTGACGGATCGTATCTTGAGCAGTGAGCGAGAGCGGATCGATCGAATCAAAGCAAATCTCATTTACATGAAGCAACAAAGGAGCATTTTGAAGCAATAAAGTGCAGTGGGCTGTGGCAAAAAAGACAAGACTTAGCCAGCCCAAGCAAATTTGGTCCTCCTAAAATCTTTGCTCTATTCTCATTACACGACAATGAGCAAAGAGGGGCAGTTGTAGGACCAAATTTTTAAACAGACCCAAACCTAGGCCTAAACAAATTAACCAATAAATACTACCCAAATAGCCCAACACCCAACAAAAACAAAAACAAACCCAAATTACAAGGCCCAAATGGCCCAAAGCATAAACAAATTTCAGCAAACAAAAAGTCATTGTTTTGCAACCAAGCGATCCCCGTGTACCACACATCGCGCGAAGCTCCGCACCGTGCGTCACTCCACCTCCACGTAGGAGACGTACGTGCCCTTAAACCTGCAAACAAGTGAAATTAGTTGTAAAAAAGGGTTATAAAAGCCACAAAACGAATGTAAATAAGGGATTTTTTTTTTTTGGAATATAAGAGAGAATATACAAAGTCAAGAGTAAATCGGGAATCGGGACTGAGGTACGAAAGTTCATATACAAATCTCACGCAAAAATCAGTAGGAAACCACCAAAGAAGATTTTCAAAGGTGATTTTATTTTTGTTTCTTTTTTTCATTTTTTTTTCTTCTTCCCATTCGGATCCACAATACAAGTTAAAAAATAGGAGAGAAGGAGAGGGATTTACCGTGCATTGTGTTTGAGCCGTCGAGAGGGCCTTGCTTCACTGGTCGCCGGCGAGTTTTGGGTGGTTGAAGGCCTGGGCATAGACCTTTCGGTGAAGAGGAGAGGGGGAGTGTGGAGATTTCAAACTTTTTGTTTTTAGAAAAGTCAAAGTTTAAATGTTAAGCAAAAAATAAATTGAAATGGGTTTTCACTTTGTATAATAAAACAAAACAGCATGTCAGTGCAAGTTTTGACTGGGTCCACACGCATTTTACCCTTAAATGGGTAATTTGCGTGGCCAGTCCTTCCTATTTGTGCCATTCTTGATTTGACCTTATTTGATTTCTTTCATTTTTACCCTGAAGTTTTAGCACCTTTTCCAATTTAGTATGCGCATGAGTGTTGCTTTTGAGGTTGGGAATATTTTCTTTTTTAGCCCTTATACCTTTGCGCGCATTGCGCTTTAGTCCTTTTCAATTTCAATGTTTTGTTTGTTGATTGTCTCTCTTAATTAGCTTCTATTTCAATTAAGTTTTTTTTTTTCTTCCTCATTTTAATTTATATAATTCATTATTTCTTTAAATTCATTTGGCATTCATTTTTTTATATTTTATATTTTATATTTTATATATATACATTTTAAATTACTTTGATGAATTACGTTGTTGTTTTTTTGTTTTTTAAATTATAAGTTTCTTTTTTAAATTTCTTTTATATAATATTATTTTAAAATTTTGTATGCTTTTACATTTAAATAGCTCTTATGTGTTATTATACACATATAATTTGTGATAAAATTAGCTCTATGCCAAATAGACTATTGCTTTCATATTATTTTATGTAAATACTTTTATATTTATTATATATATATATATCTGTATTTTTTTATTTTTATTTTTTAAAAGGGATTATTTTCCCAAATTATCTGTATACAACTATTTTTTTACTTTTTTATTTTATTTTTTATTTTTATTTTTTTGAAGATCCCGTTTTAAAATTATACTCTGTTCATTTTGACTAATTTCTTATTATTAGTATGTATATTGTTAGGAATCCTTTTTCCTGTTATCTTCTGTTTTATATATTTATATAATTGTTTTTATTTCTTTTGTTTGTACCATTATTAACATGTTACCATTTTATTATTTGTCATTAACCCTTTTTTGCTACTATGTTTTATTGTTAATACGCATCGTTTAGTTTATTATAGTAATGTTATTTGCATATGACATATCATTATTTTCGTTTTTTAATTGCCCAAATTCATTTATTCACAGATTTATTCTCAATTGTTTTTAAAATAATGGCCATGTTCGGTATTTAAAGAATTCAAAGGATCGTGCCCTAACGTACTGGGTTTCGCTTTCTTTGTTTGTCTAGAATATTCGAATATCCTCTTACCAGTTCACCCTAAAAAATTTTCAAAATAAAGGCAATGTTCGGTATTTAAAGAATTCGAAGAATCGTGCCCTAACGTACTAGGTTTCGCTTTCTTTGTTTGTCTTGAATATTCGAATATCCTCTTAAGGCTAAAACGCACGTTTTAAAGGCAAGCTCACAATTGAGGATAAAAAATGTTGTGTCCTAACGTACTGGATGTAATGTTTTACCTTGAGGTGAGATGGTCTTTAATACACATTTGACTTACCTAAATGTTTTAAAAGCCAATAAAAGGAGGATCGCGTTTTGAACTCTATCCAAATCTTTAATTTTCGACATTAAGACACTAAATAATCAATCAAGTACCAATTTTGGGCGTGTCGAGGGTGCTAATCCTTCCTCTAAACGAATCGACTCCATGATTGGTTTTCTATTTTCGCAGACCAAAATCGTCGTTTTGAAAATTTTATTTATTTATTAAAAACGACCGTGTTTTGAGGTGATCCAATCACACCCTATTAAAAATGATTGGTGGCGACTCCCAACTTTTCATTTTCAAAAGTCGATTTCCCGTTTTCAAAAAAATGGTTTCGACAGTATATTTTACAAAGATCATAAAAACCTACATTCCCTACTCCTCACTAACCTATCTCCCTTAGCCAAGAAGAAGGATCAAAAAAACAGAAAAGGAGAGCAATGTTATCAAAAGTGTGGACTTACATTTAAAAGTCTTAGGGTTCCCCATTTCCTCAGGCAAAAAAAGAAAAAATTAAAATTTTGAACTGGTGTTGGCCACTTCAACACCGACACTTATTAAAATATATTTTTTCTTTTTTCTTTTTAAAATCATGGAATATACATATTTTAAAAAAAAATACATATGGGTGGCAACCATTGCTGTTAGAGGTGAGCAAAATTTGATTCGACTCGAAAAATTCAAAAAAAAATCAAATTTCAAATTATTCGAGTCGAGTTGTTCGAGCTAATCGAATCAACTTGAATTTATTTTTCAAATTTTAAGTTTCAAGGTCGAGCCGAATTGAATTTTTAAATTCGAATAAATTGAATACAAACTATATAATTTTAAATTTAAATTTATATTCTCCACTCTCCAAGCCCAAAGCCCAAACCCACCCTATTCCCCCTACAAACGCCCGTCTGTCATTTTCCCAATTTCCCAAGCCAGCCCAACCATCCCAATTTCACCGAAAGTTAAGATTCCATCCCATTTTCTTCTCTAATTCAATTCAAACCTGAAACTCCCAAATCTCAAATCCCAAATTTATTCTTCTTCTTCAAAAAAAAAATCATAATTTAAACCTTCCATTCTTCTTCTTCTACACCAGTTTATTCAAACCCCCAAATTAAAATCCTTACAATGACTAATCCAAGAAGAAAACTTTAAAGAAAAATATTTTTTATAAAAATTACATAAAAATAAACAACACCAAAAGTAATTTTTTAAATTTAACTCAAACAAATATATTCGATTCAAATTTTATCTCGCTCGACTCGATTAGTAAAAATTTTAAATCGAGTTAGGATGATGAAATAGGATTCGAAAACTTGATTAATTTGAAAAATTTCCATTTGATTCGATCGAATGCTCACCCCTAATTGCAATTCCGAGACCAAAATTAATATTTTTTAAAACCCCCAACAATCAGCAACCAATGATGGGGGAATGATTGACTTGGGTGTCGGTACTGTCTCTCACTGTTCATTTCAAGTTATTTTTGTCATTGTTTTTGAAATTAGGTCATTTTTAAAAATATTATTTTTTAGGGGTTAGTTTAATAAAAAAAAAAAGCTGACAGTAGCATGATGATGATGGGTTGGAACTTTTTCAAATCAAGGTACTGGTGTATTATTCTAGTTATTTTGCCAAGCATTATCCCTTTAAAATAGGAAAAAGAATGGGTTTGAACTAGAATTTGCAATGAAGAAAGAAGTAATGAAGCTAGAGCTTACAAGTCAGCTGATGAACAGCAGCATGCAAATGAATTCCTCAAAATCTATGCATGGAAGAAAGAAAGTGTATTATTTAATATGTTTAATTATTTCATATATATATATATATATTAAGAGTTTATATATATGATTTTTTATAATTTCTTTTTATTTTTATATATTTTTAATAAATTTTAAAAATAATTAAATAATTCTTACAAATTTTTTATAATTTTTACAAATTATTAAATATTTTTTTATAATTTTAATAAATTTGAAAAAATATTTTTTATAATATTTAGTTTTTTCATTTTTATAATACTATTATTAATTTCAACTAATTTCTTTTCAGTATTTTTTGTAATTTTATTTTTATTATTTATATGTTTTCCTAGATTATATATATTTTCTGAATTTTTATATATTTATTTTATTTTTTATAATTTTTAATGTTTATATACATTTGATAAAAAAATCTACTTATTTTCTATTAAAAAAGGTGCCATGTGGTGTGATTGGTCATGTTATTCTTTTTTAATGTTTGCTAAAAATATGAACTAAAATATATAATGGATGCATACTTTAGGTACAAAATTAGGAATAAAGTGTACTTTAGATATTAAATTTAATAAAAAAAGAAAAAAATTTAAATACTAAAATGGAAAAAGAGTACACTTCAAGAGTTAAATAATGAATTAAGCCTAATAATAATAACAATAACTTTTATGTAATTTCAAGGTTTAAAAGTTGGTGAAATTCTAACACAGGTTGAATTAAAACGCTCGAAGTCAAATTCCCTATTGAGATTGGATCATTATATTCGTTTAAAGCCAATAAGGCAGCTGATTGGGTTGCTACCCATGTTTTGAAGGGGATGTGCAGTTTGGGATGGCTAGTTCTTCCCCGCATCCTCTTTGGTGCAGATTCATGATAAGGATGGCTTGCCTGCTCCTCATTCTTTTGCTTTGTTGTAATGGTTTTTGTGTTGACAGTGGTTTTGATGTATCTGTTTTGAATTGTGTTTTTTGTTTTTTTTAAGTAATGAGATATGAATTTCATTTTTGGCCAAAAAAAAAAAAACGAAGTGGTTTTATATCTCCATTCGTCCTTATAAAATGAAAATTTTTGAATTAGATTGGGAATATCTACCAGTATAATTCTAGAGAAAATTGATGAACCCATCAGTTTGGTTCAATTTGGTACTGTTAGTAGATATTGACATTTAGTGTTCAATAATTTCCTCAACATCAAAAGGCGATCACCTACAAGCCAAATCAAAGGTATTTGAGATTGAATTTCCCAAGCTTTCTATAGGGAGATTTTACGGTTCTTGTTATGGTTGATTAACTACCATCGATCACAACTTGGTTATAACTAGAGCTGATCGTGGGCTGGGTAGCCCGGCCCAAAGGCCTGCCCGAAAAATAGGAGGTTTTGGGAAAAAATATAGGCCTGAAAAATGAGTTTGGGCAAAAAAACGAGGCCCGTTTAGAAAATGGGTTGGGCCTCGGGTAAGAGTTTTTTGGCCCTGGCCCGGCCCGAATTATATATTAATATATTTTTTATTTTATTTTTAATCATTTTAAATTTTTAATATAACTATTTTTTATTATATTGTAAATTTGTGTATTGTTTTAAGAATTATTTTAGTATCATTTTCATTTGTTTTAATATTTGTTTTAATATTTTTAAATATATTTGATTTATTATATTTTAATTTTTTTTATTTAATGAAATAAGCAAAAAAAAATTAATATGGGTCGGGCCAGGTCGGGTTGGGCTCGGGTTTAGTAATTTTATTTCGGGCCTGGCTTGGACAAATTTTTAGACCCATATTTCGGGCCGGGCCTAGCCTGGGCCTAGTAGATGGGCCTAAAATTTTGTCTGGGCCCGGCCCGGCCCGGCCCATGATCACTTCTAGTTATAACTCTTTCAAACCCTTTTAAAAAGGTAAGTAGCATCTATTCTTGCTATAGTTCATTAGCTACCATTGACCACAAAGTGGTTATATAACTCTTTCAATCCCTTTTAAAAAGTTAAGTAGCACAGATCTTCTTCGGCTTGATCCTGAAATCGCAAAATTAAATATAGAGGATTATTCATATAAAATTCGAAAGGTTGTGTTATCTGATGATCATTTGTTGTATCCGAATAATTATGTTGTTGGAATAATCTATAGTATTTATCGTAAATTAGCCTTGTACAAATCTTGGGAAAAAGATTGGTTATACATTGACAAAAATCAAACACTTTTCACTGATATTGTTTTTTAATAAAAGTTTGGTTTATGCTATTCGACAATGGAACAATATTGCGTCATTCGATATTAATGGCATTTGAAGATTATGGAAGTTCAAAGTCACCGAACCTACACATGGCGAAAGATAAAAAGGTAGAGGATTGTTCGGATCAAGCCTACCTTGTTAAATCATCTATGGTGAATTTATACTCTATGTGGATTTGGAAGAGGTGCATGAGACACATGCACACTATGCACAAAATTTCAAGGTTTTAAAGTTGATTTTAGGTGATGAAAATGGTGAATTCTTAAAGAAGAAAGAGGTAAAGAGTACGGATGGTGGTATAGCGTTTGTGGGTGATAATGCGAGCTTAACAGTTTCAGCCTTAAAAGTTTTTTTTAAGGTCAACCTAATTTATATATTTTACTAATGATTATTTTGATGTAGTATTCCATGAGCCATTTCATCTTCAAGATATTGATATTTTTCATTTGAAAAACAAAACTTTGAAAATTATTACCAATTCAAATCTCTACATAAGAATCTCCCTCCATATATTTGTATCCAACCACCTAGTTTAAAATTTGTGTGACTATAGTTTATTCTTGTTATTATTATTATTTAAGATCATTAGACAAGTTTTGAAAACCAATTAATCGGAAATTTATAAAAATTCTTCCAACGCCGAAAGAAATGAGATTTTATTATTTTTTTATTTTAAAAAATAAATTAATATTTAAGTTATTTAATCTAAATAATATTTCGTCTAAAGAAAAAATATTTAGAGTAAAACGACTAATTTGATGGTAGGAGAGCTTTAAACAAGTTTAATGGTTTCTGAAACTTAGGGGACATTGGCAAAGTAGGTTTTGGAGAAAAAAGAGACACTATAGGAAATTAAGCTTTTAGTGGCATTTTTAGTGGTGTTTGGACTAAAAACGCCCACTAAAAATGCCGCTAAATTTATACATTAGTGGCGCTAAATGGAGAACGCCTCAAAAGGTTTGAGCTATAGCGGCAATTGAAACAAAAATGCCGCTAAAATGTACTAAAAATTTTCAAAACGGCGCCGTTTAACTACAGGGAAAAAAATTTTAGTGGCGTTTTGCCATAAACGCCGCAACGGTGTTACGCTAGTGGCGTTTGTCACAAACACAGCAAATTTGCAATACCAATTCGACTTAAAAGGCGTCATTTCATTACAGAGCATTAAACTTTTAGTGGAGTTTTTTTTAAAACGCCGCAACATTACAATACACATTTGCATTAAACGACGACGTTCATAAGAGGGAATTAAATTTTTAGTGGCGTTTTGGAATAAAACGCCGCAAAGGTGAGACATTAGTGGCACTTTACATAAACGCCACAAAATTGCAATAGCAAATCGACTTAAACGACGTCATTTCTTTACAGAGCAATAAATTTTTAGTGCTGTTTTTCATAAACGCCGAAAATTTCAATACAAGGAATTAAATTTTTAGTGGCGTTTTGGAGGAAAACGCCGCAAAAGTGATACACTAGTGGCGTTTTTCATAGAAGCTGCAAAATTTGTAACACCCTAACCCGTATCCGACACCAGAATAAGGTTACGAGGCATTACCGGATAATTCACCTTATTTATATACGTTCAAAATTAACTCTTTTATTCATCAACACATTCAATTTAGTCCATAAACACATATTTGGGCATTTTTGCACTTTAGCCCTAAACTTTCACATTTCTTACAATTTAGTCCCTATTTCATAAATACACAAAATTCAAAAAATTCAATATGGTCCATGCTTAGCCGAATTCTCTATGATTTCATAATAGCCCATATTTTCATTTATTTCACACTTTTAACCATAACATTTCACATTTTCTCAATTTAATCCCTAATTGACTTTTTTTACTCAAAATCACTTTACAAAACATATATATCAAACACCAAGCTTTCATAATTCATCATCAAACATCCAAAAACACATGAATTCATCAATGGAAACTTTCAAAATCATTAATACTTTCAAAATTTGAGGCATGGGCTAGCTAGTACTCAAAGCAACAATCACAAAAATATAGAAATCATCAAAAACCGAGCTCAAAACATACCTCAATCAAGCTAGAGAAGTGCCGAATGTTTGAGCCCTAAAATGACTTCTTATTTATTCTATTTTCGGTGAAAAGATGAACAAAATGACCACCATTTTTTTTTGTTTTAATTATATTAACCTTAATAACTAAATGACTATTTTAACCTTAATTAAAACATTAACAAAACATTTAATAGTTGGCCATATATGTCAAATTCCACTAATCATGGTCTAATTACATCATAAGGACCTCCTATTTAAAAATCCATAGCAAATAGACACCTTTATCATATAGAATGCAACTTTTGCATTTTACGCGATAAAGTCTTTTTCCTCAAATTGAGCTATTAAACGATAAAATTAGCTCACAAAATTTTCACACACATATATTCACATGCTATAAACACCAAAAATAATATTAAAATAATTTTATGATCTCAGATTTGTGGTTCTAAAACCACTGTTTCGATTTAGCTAAAACCGGGCTGTTACAACTCTCCCCCCTTAGGGATTTTTGTCCCCGAAAATCTTACCAGTGAATAGGTTTGGATATTGCTTTCTCATAACATCTCCGGGTTCCCACGTTGCTTCTTCAACCCCGTGTCGATGCCACAATACTTTCACTAATGCAATTTTCTTATTTCTCAACTATTTGATCTCACGAGCTAGAATTCAAATCGGTTCTTCACTGTACGATAAATCTGGTTGAATTTCAACCTCAGTCGGGGAAATGACATTTGAAGGGTCGGATCAGATCGGTATCGTCGAAGCATCGATACGTGAAATACATTATGAATCTTTTCTAACTCAGACGGCAATACTAGCTGATAAGCAACTGGTCCAACTCGTTCGATAATCTCATACGGTCCGATGAACCACGGACTCAATTATCCTTTCCAACCAAACAGTAATATCTTTTTCCACGGCAATACTTTCAAAAACACTCTATCCCCGATCTAAAACTCAATATCTTTCCATTTCAAATTCGCGTAAGATTTCTGGCGATCCAAAGCTGCTTTTAGACTATCACGAATTACTTTCACTTTTTCTTATGTTTCTCTAATCAGATCAACCCCGTGAATCTTATTTTCACTAAGTTTAATCTAGTACAACGGTGTTCTACATTTACGACCATATAAAGCTTCGTATGGTGCCATTTTAAAACTCGATTGAAAACTGTTGTTATACGTGAATTCAATCAACGGCAAATACTTTTCCCACATACCTTCGAACTCAAGAATGCAACATCTCAACATATCCTTGAGTATCTGAATAACTCGCTCAGATTGACCATTCGTCTGCGGGTGAAATGCGGTACTAAAACATAGTTTTGTACCTAGTGCATATTGCAATTTCTTCCAAAACCTCGATGTGGATCTCGAATCTCTATCTAAAACAATAGAAATATTCTACGTAATCTCACAACCTCAGAGATATACAACTCAACTAATTTTTCAAGTGAATAGCCCGTTCGTACCGGAATGAAATGAGTCGATTTTGTCAACCTGTCAACAACAACCCAGATTGCATCTTTTTTACTCGGAGATAGGGGTAAACTCGAAACAAAATCCATAATCACTCTATCCCATTTCCTAGTCACTTATCCCATTTCCACTCAGGAATCATAATAGGTTGCAATAAACCTGATGGCACTTGATGTTCAACTTTTACTTGCTGACAAATCAAACATTTTGAAACAAATTCTGAAATATCACGTTTCATACCATGCCACCAATAGAGCTGTTTCAAATCGTTATACATTTTCGTTCCTGGATGAATAGATAAATGACTAATATGTGCTTCGTTCAAAATCATCTGAATTAAATCTGAATTCCTCAGAGCACATATTCGCCCTCTGAATCTTAAACAGTCATCTGAATCTACTTGAAACTCTGAATCAAGGTTCGAATCACACTGAGCTCATTTTGCTAACATTTCATTATCAACTTTTTGAGCTTCACAAATCTGCTGTAAAAATAATGGTCTCGCTTTCGACTCAGCTACAATTGTGCCGTCATCAGATAGAGCCAACTGATTATTAATTGCATGTAGAGCAAACAAATATTTCCGGCTTAAAGCATCAGCAACAACATTTTCTTTTCCTGGATGGTAGTCAATCACTAACTCGTAATCTTTTAACAATTCTAGCCATCTCCGCTGTCACAAATTTAAATCTTTCTAAGTCATCAGATATTTTAAACTCTTGTGATCTGAATAAACATGACATTTTTCACCAAACAGATAATGATGCCAAATCTTCAATGCAAACACAATGGCTGCTAAATCTAAATCATGCGTCTAGTAATTCTTTTCATGCGGCTTTAATTTTCTCAAGGCATAAGCTATAACTTTGCCTTCTTGCATCAAAATGTAGCCCAAACCATTCAATGATGCATCACTATAGATCACAAATTCTTTACCCAATTTTGGCTGTACTAACACTGGAGCTTCAGTCAAAAGAGTTTTCAGCTGATCAAAACTTTTCTGACATTTTTCAGACCATTCAAACTTTACGTATTTCTGAAGTAATCTCATCAATAGAGTCGCAATCATCAAAAAGCCTTTCACAAATTGTCTATAATAGTCAGCCAGTCCCAGAAAACTGCGGACTTCGGATACATTTATCAGAGGCTTTCAATCCATTATTGCAGAAATCTTGCTCGGATCAACTCGAATACCCGATACTGACACAATATGCCTCAGAAAATCAATCTCGCGCAACAAAAATTCACATTTACTGAACCTTACATATAACTATTTATCATGAAGAGTTTGCAATACAATTCTCAAATGCTCGGCATGCTCAGTTTCATCACTCGAATAAATCAAAATATCATCTATGAACACAACAAAAAATCGATCTAGGTACGGTCTGAAAATCCAGTTCATTAAGTCCATAAAGACAGCAGGTGCATTCGTTAGTCCAAAAGGCATAATAAAAAATTCATAGTGACCATACCTCGTTCTAAATGCAGTTGTTGGCACATCAGAATCTCTAACTCGCAACTGGTGATAGCCTGATCTCAAATCTATCTTTGAAAACACTGTAGCCCCTTTAAATTGGTCAAACAAATCATCAATTCGCGGTAGAGGATATTTGTTTTTGATCGTCACTTTGTTAGGCTATCGGTAGTCTATACACATTCTTATCGTGCCAGCTTTCTTTTTCACAAACAACACAGGAGCACTCCAGGGCGAGAAACTCGGTCTTGCAAAACCTCTATCGGTTAATTCTAGCAACTAAGCTTTTAGTTCTTTTAACTCTGTCGGTGTCATTCTGTATGGTGCTATTTATATCAGCGTTGTACCTAACATTAACTTAATACCAAATTCAACCTCTCGAATCGGTGGTAAACCTGGTAACTCTGCAGGATACACATCCGGATACTCATACACAACTGGTATTGATTCAATCTTCTTTTCAGTCACTTTCATATCAAGCACATAAGCCAAGTAAGCTTCGCAACCCTTTCTCACTTATTTCTGAGCCAACATCGATGAAATCACTATTTGTAAGCCATTCAGATCATCTGACTCAATTCGAATAATCTCATTATTCTAACATCTCATTTAATCGTCTTTCGTTTGCAATTCATAATAGCATCATGCAATGTTAGCCAGTCCATACCCAGATTTATACCAAATTTGTGAAATGGCAACAACATCAAGTTGACTGAAAAACAAAAATCTCAAATCATTGAAGGGCAATTCTTGCACACTTTATCAACCAACACATACTTGCCTAAGAGGTTTGATACTCTAATTACAAATTCAGTAGACGCTGCAGGAAAAGTCTTACTGGATACTAAATTCATACATATATATGAAAGGGTTGACCCTGGATCTATCAATGTAATAGCTTTAGTATCATAGAGAGTAAAAGTATCAGTAATGACGTCTGAAGATGATGCTTCTTCGCGAGCGCGAATAGCATAGGGTCGTGCAGGTGCTCTAGCATCAAATCTTGCAGTAGTGTCTCATGTCACACCTCTACCACCACTTACATTCTCGTGTTTCTAGGTGGTCTACCTCTAGCTGCAGTGTTACTCGACCTCGTATTTTGTACCGTATCTTGTTCAGCCAACTCCGGATAATCACAGATAAAATGATCCAATGATCCACATTTAAAACAAGCCCTATCATTCAATCTATAATCCCCGGGATGCCATTTACCACAATGTTTACATTCAAGTTGATTTTGTCTCACACTGTCAGTACTAGCAACAGATGTAGCTTGAGCTTTAGATCTCACAAGTTACTTTTCACGATCTCTGTTTGAATGTCCCACAGATGCATTGGAACGATTAAACGAGTCTTGAAATTTCTTCAATGCAAATTGATAAGATTTACTAGTTGATCTCTTTCTCGAATCTCTTACTTCAAAATCAGCTTTTCTTTTTTCTTTGCTCAGATCCTCGGCTTTACAAGCCCTCTCAACCAGTACGACAAATTCCTTCAATTCAAGTATCCCAACTAACAGCTTTATATCTTTATTCAACCCGTTAACAAATCTTTTGCACATGATCTCCTCAGTAGATACATATTCCCAAGCATACTTACTCAAACGTACAAATTCTCTTTCATATTTTGTCACAGTCATTCGGCTATATTTCAATTCCAGAAACTCTTTATGTTTCTAATCAAGAAATCTTTGAGTTATGTACTTTTTCCGGAACTCAGTCTGAAAGAATTCCCAGGTACCCGTTCTCTAGGAACCACTGATGTCAACATTTTCCACTAATGATATGCTTTATCTCTAAGCAAAGATACTACACATTTGATACATTCTTCTGGAGTACAAGACAATTCCTCGAATACTCTGATCGTTTTCTCAAGCCAAAACTCAGCTCTCTCAGCATCATCATCAACTGTAGCCAAAAACTCTTCAGCCCCGTGTTTACGAATCTTATCAATAGGTGGCTTACTCAATCGAATCAGATCTATCACTTATGGCACAACTAGAACTTTTTGAGGAACAGGAAGGGGTGGAGGTTGTTAAGCAGCCAAATTCGTTCGAACGAATTCCGTGAACTAGTCATTCATCATCTGGAAGAAGGCTTGTTTAGCCACTCCCTCATGACTACTCGATATAGGTCTAAAGTCTAATGGCACTGCCCCTTTTGCAGGAGCGGGCGCGTTACTTTCTACATCATTAGCTAATGCTCGATCAGGATCCATTTCCTACATAAAAACACATTTCAACTATCAGGAATCATTACACTATCACAGTTTATATATATAGCATGTATAGCTAGACTCTCACACGTTACATTGTCCTAGAATCAACTAAACTGTAAGTCTGATACCAATAAATGCAACACCCCTAACTCGTATCTGACGCTAGAATAGGGTTACGAGGCATTACCGGATAATACATCTTATTCACATACATTTATACATTCATAATCAAAATCCATACAAATCATGCACAATGTCCCTTATAAGGCTTTACGAGACCTTAAAACATGCTTAGAAGTGGTTCGAGACTAAATCGATAACATTTGCAAACTTACGGAAACTTATAAAATTATCTTTGATTTAAGGGTCACGCGCCCGTGTGAACAGGCCGTGTGTTTCACACGGCTACCAGACACACCCGTGTAACAGGCCGTGTGAAAATAGGACATACATACTGTCTTGTACCACACGGCCGGAGACACGTCTGTGTGCCATGGCCGTGGAAAAACTGTAGGGGTTACTGACTTGGGTCACACGGCCGACCACACGCCCGTGTACCCTTCGAAATGGTCACGCACGCCCATGTGCCAAGGCTGCGTGCCTCACACGGCCACTAGACACACCTGTGTATCTAGGCCGTGCTCAAGACTGACTTGAATTTCTAATTATTCCCCAGGGGACACACTGCCGTGTACCAAGGCCATGTGTCACACACGGTCGAGCCACACGCTCGTGTGCTCAGTCGTGTGGAGTGAAAATAGACTTGGTTTAAGTCACATTTCTTACCCTCCTCAAGCATACCTAAACCACATCAAATTGCATCATTTCTATACATATATAGACAGCCAAAACATGTCAATTCACACACATATCATGCCATCTATCATCAACCATTTCAATTACTCAATCTCATATTCAAAACATACCAAATCAACATGTCATAATCATCAAACTCACATAAAACCTAAATGAATTTTCTCACCTTTCTATCAACCAAATCATGCTTCTCAAACATACCAATTCATCATCCACTACTCATACCAAAATTATACCATTCCTCAAGCATTAATACATCAACTAATAACTAACCAAATGAGCAACTAGTTAGCCATATCAACAACCATGGCAAATATGCCAAAACACATGGTAACTTATATATTTCACATATAACACTTATCAAACACTTAATTTAAGCCAACTTATATGGCCATACATACCAACATTTACATCATTAGCAAGCCAAATCTCATGACTATAATCATAACTCAAAACATACCAAGATGACACTAGCCTATACATGCCATATACCATATATACAAAGCTCTAAAAGTACCAACAAGTAGTCGATAGTGTGATGATGGTTCCCAATGACCCCCGATGTCCGAGCTAGCTTTGAAAATCTATAAAACATGGAAAGAACACACAAAGTAAGCTTTAAAAGCTTAGTAAGCCATATACAAATAAAGCTATCATATGAACATTTACATATCAATTCAAAAATGCTAAACATAACTAATCACACACAAGTTCACAAACCTTTCTCATTGAACACATATTCAATATCTTAATCAAATTTATCATTTACTTCACTTCTCAATACTCGTATGAATCTCGTACATACCTGAGTCACTTAGCTCATTCACATATTCTTTCTAAACTTGACCTTGCCCGTTGACCTATTCAAAATCGTTAAGGATACTAAGAAATCACATAAGCTCGTACAATGCCATATCTCATATATGGTCTTACATGTTATCACATATCGATGTCACTGTCCCAGACAGGGTCTTACACAAAATCAATTAACGATGCCAATGTCCCAGACATGGCCTTACACGTAATCTCAATACAATGCCAATGTCCCTGACATGGTCTTACATGTAATCATAATTCGATAACCTAATGTTATGACATTCGTATCCTATTCTATTCCTAGGGTTCGTACGAAACTTTCGGATATTGAAACTTCATCATTTCTTGCTCGTAATTTCTCGTTCAACATTCACAACAATTCAATGGAAAGTAAACACATATAATTCAATTTAAAGACATTTATTTGCATATGAACTTACCTCGTATTCGGGATAAACGGATTGGATCGGCTATTCGTCAACTTTTGATTTTCCCTGATCTAAGTCCGTTTTCTTTCATTCTTGATCTATATACATTCAAAATTAACTCTTTTATTCATCAACACATTCAATTTAGTCCATAAACAAATATTTGGGCACTTTTGCACTTTGGCCCTAAACTTTCACATTTCTTACAATTTAGTCCCTATTTCATAAATACACAAAATTCAAAAAAGTCAATATGGTCCATGCTTAGCCGAATTCTCTATAGCTTCATAACAGCCCATATTTTCATTTATTTCACACTTTTAACCATAACATTTAACATTTTCTCAATTTAATCCCTAATTGACATTTTCACTCAAAATCACTTTACAAAACATGTATATCAAACACCAAGCTTTCATAATTCATCATCAAACATCCAAAAACACATGAATTCATTAATGGGAACTTTCAAAACTTGAGGTATGGGCTAGCTAGTACTCAAAGCAACGATCACAAAAACATAGAAATCATCAAAAACTGAGCTCAAAACAACCTCAATCAAGCTAGAGAAGTGTTGAATGTTTGAGCCCTAAAATGAACTCTTATTTATTCTATTTTTGGTTAAAAAGATGAACAAAATGACCACCATTTTGTTTTGTTTTAATTATATTAACCTTAATAACCAAATGACTATTTTAACCTTAATTAAATTATTAACAAAACATTTAATGGTTGACCATTTATGTCAAATTCCACTAATCATGGTCTAATTACATCATAAGGACCTCCCATTTAAAAATCCATAGCAAATAGACACCTTTATCATATAGAATGCAACTTTCTTTATCATATAGAATGCAACTTTTGCATTTTACGCGATTAAGTCTTTTTTCTCAAATTGAGCTATTAAACGATAAAATTAGCTCACGGAATTTTCACACACATATATATTCACATGCTATAAATACCAAAAGTAATATTAAAATAATTTTACAATCTCATATTCGTGATTTTGAAACCACTATTCTGACTTAGCTAAAACCGGGCTGTTACAAAATTGAAATACCAAATAGACTTAAATGGCGTTGTTTCACTACAAACATTAAATTTTTAGTGGCATTTTTGGAACAAAACGCTGCAAATATGAAATACAAATTTCATTCAAACGGCGTAGCTTCATTGCAGAGCATTAAATTTTTAGTAGCATTTTTTTACAACAAATGCCGCAAATGTTATACATTGGTGGCGTTTTTACTGGAAACACCGCAAAGGTTATGCATTAGTGGAGTTTTTCATAAACGCCGCAAAATTGCAATACCAATTTGACTTAGACGACGTCGTCTTGTTAGCCCCGAAAATCTTTTAGTTTTTCCGAAATCAGATTTCCCTAAAATTTTTCACAAAACCCTTTATTTATTCCTCAAATTATTTTCCCCAATTTCCCCAAATCCTTTAGTTTTTGATAAAAATGCGATAATAAAAAATTTATTTTAAAGTTTAGGATTTAAGGCTTAAAGTTAATGGTTTAGGGTTTTGTGTTTAATTGGTATGTTATTGGGTTTATGGTATATGGTTTTGGGTTTATGGCCTATGGTTAAGGGTTTAAGGTTTAGAGTTTCGGGTTTTTAGAGTTTTAGGATTTAGAGTTTAGGGTTTTAGGGTTTTAGGGTTTATGAGTGTTACTAAAAATGACAATAAATCATTTTATTTTAAGGTTTAGGTAGTCAATAGGATTATTTTCTTAATTACTTTTGTACAGTGTAATATATATTATTCAATTAATATCAAAAGCATAACAAAGTAAAAGAAGGAGAGAGAAATTCATTATTTCCATAAAAATCCACCTCTTGGTAATTTTGAATTTGGGAAGTTAAGCAGATTGAGTCTTAGCTCAATTAGTGTGAGCATTGTTGTCAATAAAAGAGATCATGGGTTTGAGCGCGTTGAAATGTATTATCCTCCTGTTTATGAGTTGGGGAGGAATTATGAGTAGTTGTAGACATAATATAAAAAAAGAATTTGAGAAGTTAAATTTTATCAAAATCAATTTAGATAAATTCTATCAGCTGCACAAGAAATTAAACTCGTGGATACAATCTCTTCGTAAGAAAGTTTGGTTTCATTTTTTTAAATTAATTTCGTACAGAATTATAAAATTTTACAACTTAAATATATTGTTTGAAACAAAACAAACGTAATTTAAAGAATTTAAGAAATAATTAAACTATAATTAATAGTTGTATCAAAGGCATTGTGGTGTTTATAATAAAAACGCTGCAAAAGGTATGATACAAACGCCGTAAAAAATCATTTTACTAATCCAGAACGGTGTCGTTTTAAGTGGCCTTTTTAGTGGCATTAGTGGTGCTATGTGAAAAATGCCGCAAAGGATCAGCCTTTAGCGGCGCTAGGTTAAAAACGCCACAAACTGTCATTTTTTAGTTAAACGAAACTATGTTGTTTTGCTCTCATCTACTGCATCCCAGCCATATACCCGAAACCCTAATTTTTTTCCCCTAAAATATTTCCCCCAATCTATCAAATTTCCCCAAACCAAAATCAGAACCCATTCGTTGTAGCGCCTTCGACCTGAGCCTCTGCTACATAGCCGTCGAGTGTCCCCTCTGCTGCGTCGTCATCCTTTGCCGCAACCAAATGGTAATTTTTTTCGATTATACACTCCTCTGTTGCATCACTGACTTTATAGGAGTCGGGTTTCAGTTTAGGGTTTAGAAATAAGAAAAAATAGAGTGGCTTTGGTTTGGGTTTTGGAGGTTTGGAAATAGGGGAAAATGGAGGGTCGTAAGTGGTCTTGGAAACAGAGTGGGAGAAGAAGTAAGAGAATGAGTGTTTGGGGGGGTTCGAGAGTGGACATCAAAGGAGCTTTAGCATTGTTGTGGAAGAAGGAAAATTGGTGGGTAATGCTAGTCCTGGAAATGGAAAACAGAACTTGAAAGAGAAAGAGGGTGATTTTTAGAAGTAACAAATCAAAGAGGGATTTTTAGTTTAGACTGTTTACATTTTCAGCCAAAGAATGTGAGTAATATATTTTGTCCACGATTTGATTGTTAGTAAGAAAATAGATTAGTAGTTGATTATTGCTTCTTTTTTAGAAATTCATTGTTGTGCTTTGGCTTAATTTATTTTTTAGCCTTAATTTGGTAACAGTTTTTAGGGATTGTGATATTTTTTTTCCACATTAGTTCATTAAGTCTCAACATGAAAATAATTGAGGCGTTTAGCTCAATACAGAGAAGCTGCAAAGAACAGCCGTCTTAGAAAGAAGGTAACATAAAAAAGACATATATACACTGAAATAAACACATACATTTGCTTGTAGTTTCTTACTTATGTGTCCATAACATATAAACTAATGCATATATAATTAATCAATTGTGTGTTTAAACAAGCATATGTTCAACAATTAGAGTCGAGTAGAATAAAGCTAACTCAAGTTGAACAAGAATTTCAGAGAGCACAATCTTATGTTATTATATTTTCTATATTATATTGATTACGAATTATAGATATTTATTGTTTCAAGTTAAATCTGTTTGGAGTTTTAAGTTGCTATTTGCTACTAATTTCTTAGTGAAGTTGCATGCAAAAATGCTTATTTTACCTTACAAAATACTATTTATATAATATTTGTAACTAAAATTAATATTATATTTGTATCTAAAATTAATATTATATTATAAAATACTGTTTATCCAATGTTTTTTTTCTTCACACTTCTTATTTTTTTCTCCATTTATATATATTTTTTTATTTTCTCTCCTTTGGTCTTTTTGAGGAACTATAAAAGAAAGGTTGTCTTTCTAGATTCTCTCCACCTTCCTTGCTTTTTGGTACAGATATTTAACCCATATAATAATCATAGCCAATTCTTTATTAAACTCTAAAAAATCCAACTTTATTACATTTATTAATCTTAACCTGATGAGTAAAATTAAAATTAAAATTAAACCCAAACAAACGTGAATCTATTTATGTGGTAAAAAAAATTCCAAAAGAGGTTAAAAAAATAAATTTAAAGTTGATCAAAATTTGTACTGTTTTAAGAGCAAACAAGAAGACAGTTCTCATTAATAAATGCCCTTCAGCATCACACATAACTACGACATTAGCTTTATTTATATCTTTTTTTCTTCCAATTACTGCCGTAGTTTTTGTTGATTTTGATTGGTTGATCCTCTTTGTTCTACTTTTAACATCCAACAAAGGTTGTTTATTAATAAAATATACTTTTAACACCCTTAGAGACTTGTTTGACATGGGCAAAGGAAGTACAGATGACATCGACGAAAGATCAGAAACTTTGCCTTTTCCAGAACAAAACTTAAATGAAAATATCCCTAGTACTAGTACACAATTTCAATGGGTTCGTCAATATGTGGATGTGGATGAAGATATTTACGAATTATGATGTAGTAAGATTTTACGATTTTTTAATTATATGTAATATTATAGTTTAAATCTTGATCTTGTTAAATATTTCATCTATTTTATGTGCACTATTATTGTTGTAATTAGTTACTAAAATTTCAACTATTTTATATGTACTATTTTTATTGTAATTAGTTACTAAAATTTCAACTATTTTATATGTACTATTATTGTTGTAATTAGTTACTAAAATTTCAACTATTTTATGTGTATTGCAGATAAAATGCCTAGAAGAAGATTGTGAGATCTAAGTATCGTTCAAAATCCTCCAAATTCGGAAGAAACAAATAGTGAACAACAAACTGCTATTGGATCTTCGAATGTTCCAAATACAGCTGATGAACCTGCAGAAATTCAAAGTAATGTTAACTTTAATTTACATGCGTGTTGACTTTTATTATTGATTTCTGTTTCAAATTCTTATATTATAATATACCATTTTTCACCTAAAGTGGTGGGACACACAAAACGCGAGGACGTACGCTACTAAAACATTTATACGAGTTAAATTCTGTCGAGAGTGTCAAAGTAGCTAGAACCAGTATTGGTCAGCCTGTTAGATCAAAAGCTCGACTTTTAGTAGGATACTTGGGCATTATAGCATGAAATGCTAATTTGTTGCCTATCAACTACGAGTCATGGCATCATATGCCTGATAGTAACAAAAATCAAGCTCTCGATAATATTAAGGTAATAACGTGAATGTGTTTTATAATTCTTTGGTTTATGTTTCATTTATATGTACTTTCTAAACTTGTGTTTTTTGCAGGAGAGATTTTCTTCAGAGGTCTCAGATAATTATGTCAAGAAGGCATTAGGAAAAAAATGGAGAGACCATAAAAGTGCTTTAAAGAAGGAATATTTTAAGAAAAATATAAGCCTCAAAGAGAAATTGCGAAATATCTTACCGGGAATGCTGAGGTACCAATGGGAAAATGTAGTTAGATTTTGGAATTCAAAGAAAGGAGAAGTATTACATACTTCCAAACTCTTAAGGAATATTTCGGTTTATAGTATTTACTATATACGCAATAATAATTTTATAATGTAGGATCATGAGCGAGTTGGAACTACAAGTAGGAAAAAACAAAAATTCACGCACACAGTTAGGTCGAAAAGTTTTGCTTGTGTAGCTGAGGCCGAGGTATTATGAATTTATTACTTGTGTCAAATATTAATTACTTTCTATTAAATAATAATTTTACTATATATTGTAGGAACTGTCGTCTGGTCAAAAAGTTAGACACTTTCAGCTTTTTGACATTACACATAGAAAGAAAGATGGATCTCCTATAACTACTGAAGCTGCAGAAATTATGGCATATTTACTTAATAAAATTTGAATTATTTTAAATATTTATAATGTTTAATTATAATGGTTTAATTCGTCATTTGTAATGCAAATAAAGTTATGTTGCATTTGTTTTTTTTTTATATATTTCATTTCTAACTCTTTGATTGATTTATTAGGAGAAACTAAGGGATAAAAAGGCGGAGTATGAAGTGATTGCTTCGAGTGATAGTTCTGTTAATCTTGATGGCATTGATAATCGAATAATTACTGAAGTTTTGGGTCCTGAAAGGTATGGTCGGGTTCAATTTCAAGGATCTTTTGTTAACCCAACCCAATATTTTGGATCCCGCTCGCAGTAATACATGCCTTCGGGGAGTCAGGCTCAAGCTGGAGTTCAGAGGTTAAGAGACCAGATAGCTCAATGCAAGTGAGCACAGTTGAGCAAATTGCTCAACTTAAAGCGGAGGCAGCATCGAGAGAAGAAGAGGTTCAAATAAAATATGAAGAACTCTAGCTACAACTTAAAGCGGAGGCAGCAGCGAGGGAAGCAGAGAATATGATGAAGATGTTTCAGCAGCCACAGAATCTGCCATATTAGACGTTTGTTTTCTATTGTAAGAATATTTTAACATTATAACTTTTAATATTATTGTAAGAATATTTGTTATTTCATTTATTAATTTAGATCATATATCTTTTGTTGGATTTGAAGTATCATTTAGATTTGCTGCTTTTTGTTGGATTTGTATTTGTTGTTTTTGGTTGGATTTGTATTTGCTGTTTTTAGTTGTTATAGGAAGGGTTGTATATGAATGAAAATGGGATGTTGGAAATCTGCTAAAGTTAGTGGCATTTTTTTCACAAACGCCGCTAAAGAACAGAACTTTTCGCGGTGCTTTTACCAAAAACGCCACTAAAAAACATGACATTTAGCGGTGTTTCCAGCTAAAGCGCCGCTAAAGCTCACGTTCTATAGCGGAATTTGTGGGGAAAGTGCCACTAAAGATCACGTTCTATAGCGGCGTTTGTGGGAAAAGCGCTGCTAATGATCGCGTTCTATAGCGGCGTTTGTGGGAAAAGCGTCGCTAAAGGTCACATTCTATAGCGGCATTTTTGGGAAAAGCGCCGCTAAAGGTTATGTTCTATAACGGCGTTTTTTTTCAAATAAACGCCGTAAAATTTAGCGGTGTTGTCTATAGCGGCGTTTTTTGCGGTGCTAATAAAAATGCCACAAATAGTTTTAGCTATAGGCCCAAAAAAGCACTGCTAAAAACCTGTTTTGCTGCAGTGAGAGTACCACAAGAGGAAGATCAAAGAAATAATGAATGTTTGGGTCTTGGAACAATTGAGCAATAGATGCACTACCTTATTTGGGGGAGTCGAAGGGTAAAAGAAGATTACTGAATGAGTTTTGGATATACGTAATAATCGCACACTATAAAGATTTTGTAAAAATAACAGACCTAGTGAAAACGAAGAATGATTTAGTCCTCAATTGTTTCTCTATTATGAGATTATGTAGCTCATAAACTTGATTCCTCATGGGGCAACACTGGGTAAGTGGTTTTCTACATAGTCTAGGTCAAGGTTGAAAGTGGAAGGGAATGGGTGTCATGTTAATGTTACGGAATATTGATCCATGCCCGGTGTCTTGGTATAGCCAGAAGTTGGGTTCTTTTATTAGTATTGATAATGTTCCAACCAATGTCATATGTGATTACACCAAAAATCTTATAAAATTTTCAACTATCACCTCACATTTCCGTCAAATATTTAATGATATTTAAAAGAGAAAAAAAACCATTTAATTGAATGATGAATTTAAAACATTTAATAATTAAATGATAAAAAAATTTAAATAACCTATTATATAATATTGCGTTAGAAACTCAAACCATATGAATTGGAGCTATCAAAATTGGACATTATAATCATTATGTTTTTTATTTGACATAAGTTAGGAATGTCACTACCCCTAATATGACACCACGTAAGAGATTAGGACAATACTTTTGTCGTATATTAACAATATGCTTTTTTTATTATATTTTTTGAGAACATATGATATAACGGGTATGCTTTAAATTTACTGGGGGTTGGATTGGCCGTAATCCAGTTAGATTGTGACGGGACTTTGAGATTTTGTATTTTATTATTCAGTTTATTTTGATGGACATTAATGCGTAATTTATTTGTCCAAAAATATTTGTCAACTGGATTATATACGAAAATGGTATTTTTTTTTGGGCCGCGCCTATCTGACAAGCATAATGTAACACCCTCTACCCGTATCCATCACCGGAATAGGGTACAAGGTATTACTGAAACTTACGAAACCAATTTCCATTTACCCAAACCAAGTACCATTTATTTATCGAAAATTATTATTATGTCCCTTGGAAGGGCTTCCGAAGCCCAAATTATGCATCGGGACCAGACCGGAACCAAATCAGAATCACAGGGAAATTTTCACAAAATCCCAAAATTATACTTACTCTAGCCATGCCAATAGCTAGGTTACAAACATCCATTTCCATGTAAACATTGGTATTTAGTCTATACATGCCATTCTTTCAAAATAAGTCATTTTCATATACCAAAAGATATGGGTTGATAGTGTGATAAGGCTCCGACTAATCTCCGACCTTCGAGCTCCCGAGCACTACAAAACAGGGAAAAAGAGAACGAGGTAAGCGCATGGTGCTTAGTAAGTTCATGCAACAAGAATTATACTCACCATACTTATACATCCATCATTTAACAACATAAGCTCACATCCAATTCACATAAACATATACGTATCACATACAAACTCAACTTTTGCATTAGTTAAGCAACATCATATAAATTCAATACAAAGATAAATGATTAATGAGCTTATCAATTCCATAATTTTTATGTTCTTCCATTTCTCATATTTATCCCGTTGAATTTCTTAAAATTTCGATGGATATTCAGTAGTACATTTTTGTGTACAATTCCGGGTCCGTCAATTCGTACACATATGGGTATACCCTTTTTCTAGAGAGCACACTCCCGCGAACCCCATTTCTTACAGCAAGATTACCAGTCCAAGCTAAATCCCCTATGTCATATGCTCAAAGAGTATTGTCGGGATTACCAGTCCAGGATAATTCCCCTGCAATGACAATTACTCTAATGAGCTTAATTTGGATTACTCGTCCGGGCTAAATCCATTTCACACATATTCTTCGGGAGGGCTATATCATTAGGATCACTCGTCTGGGCTAGATCCTTTGTACCGTCAATTCCCTTTTTAGTGATCTATCGAAGTCCATTTCATTCAATCGAGATTTATTTCCCCTTTTTTATCGAGAATTATCAATTTTTCATCAAATATCACACAATGAACATCCAAATAATATTCACATCAATAAACATACATTCCAAGCATTTAAGAATATAATTCAAGTTACACAAACTTACCCGTAACAATTTGCAGTAGTTGTAGAGATTTTAGGGACTATTCGGCAACTTTTTCCTTCCCTCGTTTATCTTCAATTTCTTGATCTCTAATATAAAATTTTCCATTTATCAGCATCTAATTTCAATCTAATTTATTTTACAATTTATACCTCTCAATTTTTTACATTATGTATTTACCCCAAATTTTGTAGTTTTTACAATTTCGTCCCTACTCAATTAACCCCCCAATTGAGCTAATTTTTCCTCAATTAACACTTTATTCTATCATCTTAAACTACTTCAAAACATTTGGAAATCAAAATTTCATAATCAAATCTTAATTCCAAACTTTTTCACAATTAAGTCCTAAAAATCAATTTCTACTAAAAACATTTAGTAAATCCATCTTTTGATAAAATTAAAACTTCAAATCCATGTTTATTCATCATAAACTTCCAGTACTCAACCACGGTAACTTTCAATTTCATCCATAAAATCAAAAACTAATGAATTTAATAGTAGGGCCTAGTTGTAAAAGTCTTAAAAACATAAAAATTACAAGAAAAAGGCAAGAATTAACTCACTTGATGCAAAATTATGAAATAACAGCTTAAAGAACCCCTCCTATGGCATTTTGGCTGATGAGAATGAAGAAAAATCAAAATAAATCTAGATATTTCCACTTTAGTCTTAACTTTATTTAGTTAATTATGCAATATTCCAATTTTTCCCTTAAATCATCAATTTTCTTGTTGATTTCATGCCCTTGCCGTCCAGCCCAAATAATTTTGGGTCTAATTTCCTTCTAAATCCTTTCTCATTAGACACTTAAGCTATTTAATCATTCTAGCAACTTTTACACCTTTTTCAATTTAGTCCTTTTTATTTAATTGACTACCCAAATGTCAAAATTTTCTAATGAAATTTTAATACCACAATACCAACATTTCATAAATATTTATAAAAATATTTTTGACTCAGTTTTACGAGATCGAGGTCTCAATACCTCATTTTTACCCAATTTCTTCAATAATTTTTTTAATTTTTTTTCTAATTAACCACTAAATCGGTAAAATTTTTCTATCGATATTTTCATACAACTTTCCTATCATATTAATATTCATGCAATAATTTTTAAAATAAATATTCTTTTTGAATCAAATTTGTGGTTACGAAACTACTGTTTCGATAAACTTGAAATTTTGCTATTACATGTAACACCTTTTTTTATATTAATTTTTTTCTTTTAATAAAATATTATTATTTTATTGGTTGCGCCTATGAGAAAGGCACAACTGCTTGTATTTTTTTCGCAGTTTAGTATATAATCTGTGTAGAGATACTAAAATGGTATGGGGTAGGTGGCTCCTATTTGACAGGCGCAAGTGGTTGCTCCTATCTGACAGGCGTGACTGGTAGTGCCTATCTAACAGGTGCGATTGGTTGAGCCTGTCAGATAGGCGCGACTAGTGGGGCTTACAGGCGTGGCTGGTGCTTTATTTTTCCCCTATATATACTCCCCCAAAAACCAAATGAGCAGAAGACACAAAATTTAGCAGAACAAAAGTAAGAAGATAGGGAGAAAAAAGAAAGGAAAACAAAAAGAAAGATAAGGTATTTTAGTTTATTTCTTTTTAAGTAGAATGCGAGTTTTGTTAGTAATTTTATTATTTGAAAGTTATTTTGTTAGGTTATTAATTTTGTTAGCTTCTGAATGAAAAATTTTGCATTAAAAATTTTATGTAATTTTTTGATATTCGAAACTGTTTTGAAATTTTTGAAATTTTTTGAACAGATCTAGTATTGATGATGGAGAATCGATTTTTCATATGCGTTTATTTCGATGGAGAAAATTTGACAACAACTGTGGGAAGTATATTTGAATGTCGCAAACAAGTAGCAATAAGATTTAATAGAAATATCTCGTTTGATGATTTGATGGAAAAAATCAGTGAAAAAATTTATAGACGTTGTGGGAGAAAGATCCCGAAACTTTTCTACAAGTTTCCAGTTTCGACGGATCCCATAAAATTCACCGAAATGGAACTTGTAGACGATGAAGACATGGAGACAATGGTCGCTCTTTATTATGAGACTCAGAGCAACCAAAATGCATCGATTTAGTTATTTGCTGAGTTAGCTGGTGTGGAGCCAACTGAAGATCCCACTCCATTAGGTGAAGAAAATGGAGCTCAAGAGCCGTGTATGGTGGTTCTGATATCGTATGGTGATAGTCAATTAACTACACACGGGACTGAAATTGATCTATCAAGAACATTCATTTTCTATCATAAATTTCAAATTTTCAGCATATCCATCCATGGAAAATTTTCCATGCCTTGATAAATTTTCAAATTAATCCCCTAAATAGATAGTTTAAGCTATCCTGATCTCAAAAATATAAAAATTATTAAAAACGGGACTTAAAGACTTACCCAATTAAACTTGATTAGTTTCTTTTCTCTTTCCTAGGGTTTCCATGGAATTTGGGTGTAACACCCCTACCTGTATCCGTCGCCAGAATATAGTACGAGGCATTACCGAGAAGCACGAAACACTTATAGATAATTTAAATACATTTTCATAACAATTTGTTTCAATTTCCTACTATTTCATATTTAAGCTTTATTCACCAAAGTATTTGAAATATCATCTTTATGCAAATAGCACACATAAGGTACATAATTCCATAATTATGAATGAACACATTTATCAAACATATTTCATGTTTTTATATATATCATAGTTTCATATTTCTATGTATCAATTACCATCACTTCCTCCTATTTCAGAAAAATACGTGTAACAATTCATAAATATACAATTCATTAACTCTTCCTACCAATCACGATTTAAATTGCCAAATCACTTACTGGGCTCAATTTCAATGTTCGCTAAAATCTATCGTATAAATTTGGATGTACGTATTCATCAATAAATTCCATGTACATATATCATCATCTCATATTTCCACATACATTTACTTTCCACATTTATGAATTCAAACAGCATATACAAGACATACCAATGTATTTCAAGTATGTTTTCATTATATTTCATTTTGAACTCAGATTATTTCATACTAGAAGTTTTCTCATCAACTCATTTGGAATACCAATTCATACGGATAATGCACTCAAGGCGTAGAAATATATAATCACAAATGAACTCACTCATCAACCAAGTTTTATGCTCATGTCTCATCAACTCGTATTTCCTTATGTCACATAATTCCATGTAATACTTACCAAACTTCTTCAAATTAGTGAACGTCTTACGAAATTGGTCTGCACCGGTATGTACTGAATTTCACTGATAATCACTGATGCCATAGCATAGCTATGGTCTTTTCACTAGAATGCCATAGCTCAGCTATGGTCTTACATCTTATACACATATCACACTGATGTCATATCCCAGATATGGTCTTACACAGAAATCACTTGTCACTTGTAGCCGAAGCTACCACTATTCACTGATTAGGTAGCCGGAGCTACCATTTTTCACTGATCAAGTAGTCGATGATCGGTAGTCAAGCTACCACTTTTCATCGATCGGTAGCCAAGCTACCACTTTTACTTGTCATTTGTCTCTGATCGGATAAGTGTAGCCAAGCTATCACTTATCACTTTCATTTGTTCTGTAATCGATAAGTGTAGCCGAAGCTATCACTTATCACTTTCATTTGTCCTTGATCAAATAAGTGTAGCTGAAGCTATCACTTATCACTTTCACTTGTCCTTGATCAGATAAGTGTAGCCGAAGCTATAACTTATCACTTGTTGCCATGGTCCAACCATGGTCTTTTCCTTCAATTCATCTTGTCACTGAACTGAAATGCTCAATTTGATCATTTATTCAATTTTCATGCTTTTATATTATTCACGATTTTATCATCAATACATATGAAACAACACATCATGAAATTCATAAAATTAACAAATGATCACTAAAATTTAGCGATATATACTCAGAAGTTTGATTCTTGTATTATAACGATAATCATAATTTCGTAATAAATATTCTAAATAAAACATTATATCATTTTTAATTCAACACTTATCGATTATAATCGGGCATGTGATCAATTTATACACGAGTCATTCATCTATATATATGTAAATTTTTCCTCCTCCTCCTCTCCATCCACATCCTTAGCATAAATAACACACTTGTAAGTAACATTATCCATAGTTTTCACTATTTACTTATGTGAATATTCAAGCTAATCATCTGTCTCATAGTTACTAAATTATTTTTATCTTGAGCTACAAAACTCCAAATTAAGATCCATAAATTTTCCCAGAAACTAGACTCATATTTATTCTTACCATAAAAATTTCATAATTTTTGGTTGAACCATTTAATACAGTTTATTCATTGAAGTCTCCCCTGTTCTACTGTCTGACAGTTCCGACCATTCTTCACTAAAATTAATTATCTCATCGTACAGGATTTAAATGATGTTCCCATTTGTTTCTCTTAAAAATAGACTCATTAAGTATTCTAAACATTAAATTTAAGCCCCTAATTATTTTTATCCAATTTTTGATGATTTTACAAAGTCAGAACAGGGGAACCCGAAATCATTCTGACCTTATCTCACAAAATTTATCATATCTCATGATTTACAATTCCATTTCTTATATCATTTCTTCTATAAAAAACTAAACTCAATAAGATTTAATTTAATATTTTATTCATCTTCTAATTCCATTTCTAAAATTTTTGGTGATTTTTCAAATTTAGACTACTACTGCTGTCCAAAACAGTTTTAGTGCAAAATGTTGATTTCCATTTTGCCCCAAATTTCACAATTCATACAATTCAGTCCTTGCTCAATTAACCCCTCAATTAAGATAATTTTCTCAATTAATAATTTTCCTAGACATTATAAGTTATTTCATAATTATTGAAATTCAAAATTTCCACATAAAACTCTAACTTCAAACTATTTTACAATTAGGTCTCAAACATTCACTTTTTATTCAATTCTTTCAATAAAATCAGCATATAAACAACTTAAAGCTCTAATTCCATGCCAAATCATCATATACTTCCAGCACATATTCATAGCAAATTTTAATTTCTTTCATAGAATCAAAAACTAATGAATTCAACAAGTGGACCTAGTTTAAAAGTCACAAAAACACAAAAATTTCAAGAAATAATCAAGAATTGAACTTAATTGAAGAAAAAATATGAAAAACCAGCTTAAGGGAACTCTTCCATGGTGTTTTTGCTGATGAGAATGCAGAAAAATAAAGAGAAATCTAGATAATTCCACTTTAGTCCTAGCTTTATTAAGTAAATTTTGCAATTTTCTAATTTTGCACTTAATTCTCTTTATTTTCTTGCTGATTTCATGCTCTTGCCGTCCAGCCGAAATAGAACTTGGGTCTATTTTCCTTTTAAACCCTCTTTCTTTTATCATTTAAGCTATTTAATCATTTCCCACAATTTTGCATTTGATACAATTTAGTCCTTTTTGTTCAATTAACTATCAGAACTTTAAAATTTCTTGACGAAACTTTAATACTAACTTATTAACACTCCATAAATATTTATAAAAATATTTATGGCTCGATTTAAAATTCTCGAGGTCTCGATACCTTGTTTTCGATTCTAATTATTTTAATATTTATTTTTAGTACACTATTCACTATTTCAAAATTTTTCCTAACTTAACATTTAACTTATACTCACTAAATTAATAATATTTCCTACTCATTTGTCGGATTTAGTGATCTCGAATTACTGTTCGACACCACTTGAAAATTAGGCTGTTACAACTCTCCCCCCTTTAGGGATTTTCGTCCCCGAAAATCTTATCAGAAGAAGTTGCTTTCAACACTCATGAAACACTTTTACTAACTTCTCAGAATCACAATTCGGTTTAACCTTGAATATTTTTTTTCCAGTGACCTTTGAACTCTAGAATAAATGTTGGAACTTGTAACACCCCAAGCCTAAGTCCGATCACCGGTTTAGGCTATAAGGTATTATTGAGCTAAACATTTAATTTTTCATTCACAAAATTAGCAATAAAAGCAGAAATTTAGCTGAATACATACTGAACCTTGAGTTATAAATGTCATTTTCATTTGGCCAAAATATTTACAATTACAAAACATATTCGTCAACAGCCTACTCTATGCATGCCATATCGAGTCCAAAATATAACTGTACCAAAAAGATCGATAGTATGAAGAACTGCTGACGATCCCCGAGTCGGTGGCCAAAGTCAACAATCTATAAAATAGAGAAATAAGAAATAGAGTAAGCTTTCGAGGCTTAGTAAGTTTTAAACAATTCATACTATTAAAGCTTGTCATTAAAATTAAACATTGAGTATCACAAAACTTGTATTCTAATTGTAATTCACTTGACCAAATATACACCAGTACATTAGCTAGAAAACCCATTAGCCGAATATGTATGTATGTATACACAAGAAACTTCTTGCACATATTTCACTATTTACAAAGATTATACTAATACCTTTAATCACATTCTTTCATATGATGACTTACAGTAACCAATTATATTATTGTCTTATCCTCAAATACCGAATTCATTCACACACACACACATATATATATATCGTTCTTTGATACTAGTAAATCACTTAGAAATCAATTCAAATATGAGCACATAACACGAACCTTAACATGTAAAATATATAATACTTATGCAACGATGTTTACCACAGACATTCGAAGTCACAATCTTACTTAACTTACTAGAATCGGTTCTGTCAAATCTTAGAGCTCGGAATACATTACTAGCATAAGCCTACGGGTCTTTAACCCGGATATTTTTCCAGCACGTAGCCTGCGGACCTCAAGTCCGGATATATTTCTAGCATATAGCCTGCGGATCTCATGTCCAGATTTTTTTCCAGCATATAGCCTGCGGACCTCATGTCCGGATATATTTTCAATCTCATACATATTTGATCATATTTTAACACATCTCAGTCATCTTATCACTTAATAGTCGTATATTACATTCGAATATAAACTCGATACGCACATCATCATTCACATTTCAGCTCAATGGTTATATCTCATATCACTCATTCTCTTCACCATTTAATCTTAAATTCAAAGTGACCATCAAACTATAAGTCATATACATGCATTATCTATTATACATCTTAATTCAAGTGCAAGCCAAAGATCGCAATTTACCTACTATACTCTTATTATGGCATTGTCAATTATATACTAAAGGAAACTACTTAAAACTTACCTCGGATATTTTGAACAGTTGCGGATAATCTACTCGACTGCTTTCTCCTTTCCCTTATCTGATTTACCCCCCTTTGCTCTTGAGCTTAATTAAAACAAAATAGATCTATTTAAACTACTTACTCAATTTTACTTCTTAGTAGTCACATTTGACAATCATATAAAACTCCAATACATAATATATTTTATAAAATATGTCATGAATCGATTTCATACTTATTTAATCAATATCTAATTCGCATCCACAAACAAGGATTCATATAACTGATCATGTTTTCATATGCATGAATTCAACCATACATCCGATTGTCACTATAAGTACATGGTACATGCATAAGACACATATACATATATTCATACCTATATATGACTATCACAAATTAATCATTTACCACATTACTAATTGCCACTTATCAATAATGCCGCACACAAATACATACATACTCATATGCATACGATCCATTTATGATTAATATATAACCTAGTCAGCCCTAACTATGCAAACTTAACCTTCATATTCAATTCCATTTCATGACCGAATTTACATGTATTCATGTTGAATGTGTATATTATGACCGTATCCTTAAAATAAGTTTAATATAAAGTTTACCACTTAAATTCAGCCAAATCAAATCATATACATACATGATATACACTTACTAATATACCAAACACATACTTAACCTTAACGAAACAAAACAAATTGCTTAGTCATTAAACTAATCACAAACCACATACGACATTTGTCAATTAATAATCATATTTATTTAACCAATACACTTCTACTTATTTTTATTTATCACTTGTATAATACTATCAAAACGGATTAATTGTACTTTAATATACCATCATAGCCGAACATAATTTATAATACATGTAATAAAATCAATCCAATTTCCCCCTTTCCAAAACATATATATTTTATACTCATGCAAAAACCATGACCGAATCACTTATAGATACTACCTAAGCCATCAACTACTTTAACACACACATTACTCAAAGATTACACTAGTTCACATTCGGCAAGTTTCACAACTACACAAGCAGAATTTTTCTATCATCTCAACTACTAATATGAACATTAAACTATATCAAACATCACCCATTTGCAAATTTTTCATTAAAACTTGAAAACAACATTCATTCTCTACAAAATTCATTTGTAGCCGTATATTCATATCATTACTAAATTCCAAAATTTTAACATGGGCTAAGTAAGGAACTTAGTAATTAATTTAAAATAAGCTACAATTTCAAAATTTTATCATAATTTACTAACCTTGTTTCAAGCTTAAGATGACCGAAGGTCTTGCCCCTTTTCTCTCTTTACAATCGGCCAAGAAGAACAAAGATGAAACTTTGTTTTCTTCACCTTTCTTTTTTTTTTCTATTCTTTTATTATTCATCAATATTATAAAAATTATAAAGCCATTTAGTTGCCTTAAAACTAATAAATAATACATATATTTTGTCATAAACATCAACATATAAACAAAAAGGGACATTTGACATGCAAGTCCAACCTCTTTAAAACATGCATTAATTTCAAAATTTTCTCACATAAGTCCTATTTAATAATTTCACATACAATTGACAAAATTATAGTATGAAACTTTCACACATGCACGTTCACATATAATAAGCATTAAATATGACGGTTAATTATTTTTACGACTTGATTTTGTGGTCCCAAAACCACTTTCTGACTAAGGTCAAATTAGGGCTGTCACAGAA
Organism: Gossypium anomalum; assembly: GCA_025698475.1. Taxonomy (NCBI): domain Eukaryota; kingdom Viridiplantae; phylum Streptophyta; class Magnoliopsida; order Malvales; family Malvaceae; genus Gossypium; species Gossypium anomalum. The sequence continues at coordinate 79,994,214 of CM046968.1, forward strand.
CTTATTGTCAAAATTCTAAATTACCCTCTTAGGAACACATATACTTAGTTGATCTGTCAAATAAAACTTTGTACCTACTGAAATGATCATACAGATCTTTCTTTGTCAAATGATTAACCATAAACTAAATAACATTTTCCTTTCTCAATTCGAAATCTATAGCTATCCTATCTCATATCACACTAGTATTATCACTGACTGCAATAATCCTAAATGCTCTTGATGTTCGGCTTACTTGCTAACAAATAAAAATCTGAACTTGAACTAAAAAATATTATGTAACGCTCTTGCAATCACTAGCACATCTAACGCATAAGAAGATGATAAAGATCTTGATAATCCTCAGAGAAAGCCAAAAGAAAAGCACTGCTTACCGACTCTAGACTTCATCATAACAAAGATAATATATTTCTTGTATGTATAAAATAAAATCATAATCAGTAGGAACATTAGAATAGTCTCATATAAATTTTTACCATCGACTTCATTCCAACATATTAGAATAAAATTCCAAAGAGATGAAGAAATACTGATCATAAATCGACCAGACCAACAGGGCTTTCGTCTAACATCATAGTTAGCTAGCATTCTCACAACATAAGAACTCAATCAAAAACTGAACAACCACACACACATATATCTGAGGATAAAAGAATATATATATATAATACCCAGAACAGATCATCATATTCATTTTAACTATAACTGTCACACACAGACATCTTTACTACTCAATTATCATTTCTCTGACTAATTCTATCATCATGAACCCTGCATCATTCCATTCACTAACGAAAACCAATTCGGGAAAAACTTCAGCAAACACATATTTTAGACATCATATTTGAATAAGTCGATTAGCCGAGGTTAACTTTTTCTTTAACAGTGACATTACGTAATCCAAATGATCTTTAGAATAATCGATATCTTTTTCAAAACTGTATTCACTTGTCAAACTATTTTTAGCTTCGTCTGCATTATTAATTATTCCACTACTGTACTCTTTAGTTTCATACTTGTGAACTATTCAACATAATTCTCGTGAATTTTCATTATAAAATACCACATTGATAAGGGGGTGAGGTCGTAAAGCCTCTAACTGGACTATCATAAATACAAACATATGACTTAACATTTATCATCAACATCATATCCTCCCAATTACATAATTCACTTCAAGCAAATTAACATACATAATTATGTTACACGAACTTTTCAATTATCCTTTTCAAACAAGTATACTTAAACATACATTCCATGAACTTTGAGTAAGTTTACTCATAGCATTTACTTAATCAAACAAGTCAGGCACATAATATCATATGAATGTTACACAAACATAGATGCGCTCATCACAAGATAAACTTCCATTTCATTTCATTTTTCTCATATTTCTCGATTTATGACTATTTCATTTCGTACCTCATCACATCCATATCATGAACTCTTCTTCATACCTTTCCAAGTTTCGACTCATCATAAACACATTCTTACTCAGACACCTTAGTATCACTTTCAACACTTTATGAAATAGCTCGATTGAAAAGTATTTCTGTCTATATGTAAAACAAAGATTAGATCGGATCATACACATCACACTATCACAAATTTATACGGCATGTATTTCTAGATACTTTACACATCTCATTCGTTCCGAGAATCAGCTAAACCGAAGCTCTGATACCAATAAATGTAACACCCTATACCCGTATCCGTCGTCAAAATAGAGTACGAGGCATTACCGAGAAGCACGAAACACTTAGAGATAATTTAAATACATTTTCATAACAATTTGTTTCAATTTCCTACTATTTCATATTTAAGCTTTATTCACCAAAGTATTTGAAATATCATCTTTATGCAAATAGCACACATAAGGTACATAATTCCATAATTATGAATGAACACATTTATCAAACATATTCCATGTTTTTATATATATCATAGTTTCATATTTTCATGTATCAATTACTATCACTTCCTCGTATTTTAGACACATACGTGTAACAATTCATAAATATGCAATTCATTAACTCTTCCTACCAATCACGATTTAAATTTCCAAATCACTTATTGGGCCCAATTTCAATGTTCGCTAAAATCTATCATATAAATTTGGATGTACGTATTCATCAATAAATTCCATGTACAGATATCATCATCTCATATTTCCACATATATTTACTTTCCACATTTATGAATTCAAATAGCATATACAAGACATACCAATGTATTTCAAGTATGTTTTCATGATATTTCATTTTGAACTCAGATTATTTCATACTAGAAGTTTTCTCATCATCTCATTTGGAATACCAATTCATACGGATAATACACTCAAGGCGTAGAAATATATAATCACAAATGAACTCATTCATCAACCAAGTTTTGTGCTCATATCTCATCAACTCGTATTTCCTTATGTCACATAATTCCATGTAATACTTACCAAACTTCTTCAAATTAGTGAACGTCTTACGGAATTGGTCTGCACCGGTATATATTGAATTTCACTGATAATCACTGATGCCATAGCATAGCTATGGTCTTTTCACTAGAATGCCATAGCTCAGCTATGGTCTTACATCTTATACACATATCACACCGATGCCATATCCCAGATATGGTCTTACACAGAAATCACTTGTCACTTGTAGCCGAAGCTACCACTATTCACTGATCAGGTAGCCGAAGCTACCATTTTTCACTGATTAATTAGCCGATGATCAGGTAGCCGAAGCTACCACTTTTCACTGATCAGGTAGTCGAAGCTACCACTTTTTACTTATCATTTGTCCTTGATCAGATAAGTGTAGTCGAAGCTATCACTTATCACTATCATTTGTCCTTGATCAGATAAGTGTAGCCGAAGTTATCACTTATCACTTTCATTTGTCCTTGATTAGATAAGTGCAGCCGAAGCTATCACTTATCACGTTCACTTATCCTTGATCAGATAAGTGTAGCTGAAGCTATCACTTATCACTTGTTGCCATGGTCCAACCATGGTCTTTTCCTTCAATTCATCTTGTCACTGAACTGAAATGCTCAATTTGATCATTTATTCAATTTTCATGCTTTTATATTATTCACAATTTTATCTCAATACATATGAAATAACACATCATAAAATTTATAAAATTAACAAATGATCACTAAAATTTAGCCATATAAACTCAGAAGTTTGATTCTTGTATTATAACGATAATCATAATTTCGTAATAAATATTTCAAATAAAACATTATATCATTTCTAATTCAACACTTATCGATTATAATCGGGCATGTGATCAATTTATACACGAGTCATTCATATATATATGTATATTTTTCCTCCTCCTCCTCTCCATCCACATCCTTAGTATAAATAACATACTTGTAAGTAACATTATCCATAATTTTCACTATTTACTTATGTGAATATTCAAGCTATTCATCTGTGTTATAGTCACTAAATTATTTTTATCTTGAGCTACAGACCAAATTAAGATCCATAAATTTTTCCAGAAACTAGATTCATATGTCTTCTTACCATAAAAATTTCATAATTTTTGGTTGGGCCAATTAATACAGTTTATTCATTGAAGTCTCCCCTATTCTGCTGTCTGATAGTTCCGACCCTTCTTTAGTAAAAATTAATTATCTCATCGTACAGGATTTGAATGATGTTCCTGTTTGTTTCTATTGAAAATAGACTCATTCAGGATTCTAACCATAAAAATTTAAGCCCCTAATTATTTTTATCCAATTTTTGATTATTTTACAAGGTCAAAATAGGAGAACCCGAAATCATTCTGACCTTATCTCACAAAATTTATCATATCTCATGATTTACAATTCCATTGCTTACATTATTTCTTCTATAAGAAACTAGACTCAATAAGCTTTAACTTCATATTTTATCCATCCTCTAATTCTATTTCTACAATTGTTGGTGATTTTTCAAAGTTAGACTACTGCTGCTGTCCAAAACAGTTTTAGTGCAAAATGCCATTTTGCCCCAAATTTCACAATTTATTCAATTCAGTCATTGCTCAATTAACCCCTCAATTAAGATAATTTTCTCAATTAATAATTTTCCTAGACATTTTATGTTATTTCATAACTATTTAAATTTAAAATTTCAACATAAAACTCTAACTTCAAACTCTTTTACAATTAGGTCCCAAACATTCACTTTTTATTCAATTCTTTCAATAAAATCAGCATATAAACAACTTAAAGCTCTAATTCCATGCCAAATCATCATATACTTCCAGCACATATTCATAGAAACTTTCAATTTCTTTCATAGAATCAAAAACTAATGAATTCAACAAGTGGACCTAGTTGTAAAAGTCACAAAAACTTCAAGAAATAATCAAGAATTGAACTTACTTGAAGTAAAAATATGAAAAACCAGCCTAAGGGAACTCTTCCATGGTGTTTTTGCTGATGAGAATACAGAAAAATAAAGAGAAATCTAGATAATTCCACTTTAGTCCTAGCTTTATTAAGTAAATTTTGCAATTTTCCAATTTTGCTCTTAATTCTCTTTATTTTCTTGCTGATTTCATGCTCTTGCCGTCCAGCCGAAATAGACCTTGGGTCTATTTTCCTTTTAAACCCTCTTTCTTTTATCATTTAAGCTATTTAATCATTTCCCACAATTTTGCATTTGATAAAATTTAGTCCTTTTGTTCAATTAACTATCAAAACTTTAAAATTTCTTGACGAAACTTTGAAACTAACTTATTAACACACCATAAATATTTATAAAAATATTTATGGCTCGATTTAAAATTCTCGAGGTCTCGATACCTCATTTTTTATTTTAATTATTTTAATATTAATTTTTAGTACACTATTCACAATTTCAAAATTTTTTCTAACTTCACATTTAACTTATACTCAATAAATTAATAATATTTTCTACTCATTTTTTAGATTTAGTGATTTCGAATCACTGTTCCGACACCACTAAAAATTAAGCTGTTACATTGGGGATGAAGATGATATGAAAATAAGATGATATTTCTATTTAATTAATTGTCATCTTTTAATTATTTTGTTTTCCAATTTAGTCCTTTACCTTTTCTAATCTTTCCATGGGTGATTCAACAAAAATATCTACTAACTTTTCTTTAATGGTCTAATTACTATATAAGGACCTCAAGTTTTGAATTTCATAGCTATTTAATCCTTATAACTACTAAAAATTAACTTTTTCATTTTATGCAATTTGGTCCTTTCTCTAATTAAACACATAATCGGTAAAATTTTCCTATCACAATTTTTATACACATTTCCTATCATATTACGAATCATGCAATAATATTTAAATAATTTATCTTTCTAGATAGAAATTTTTGGTCCCGAAACCACTATTCCGATTTCACTGAAATTGGGCTGTTACAACTCTCCCCCCTTTAAGGATTTTCGTCCTAGAAAATCTTACTGGTAAAGAGATTTGGGTACTATTTCCTTATTGTGTCCTCTAGTTCCCACGTAGCTTCTTCTATGCCATGTTTCTGCCAAAGAACTTTTACAAATGCTACCTTTTTTATTTCTTAATTCTTTTGTCTCTCGTGCTAGAATTTTGATTAGTTCTTCACTATATGTCATCTTAGGTTGAATCTCAATTTCTATCGGAGAAATAACATGTAAAAGATCCAATCGATACTGTCGTAACATTGATACATGAAAGACATTATGAATTTTATCAAGTTCCGGTGATAATGCTAATCGATAGGCAACAGGTCCAATCCTTTCAATAATCTCATATGGTCCAACGAATCATGGACTTAGTTTTCCTTTACGGCCAAACAGGAGAACTTTCTTCCAAGGTGATACTTTCAAAAATACCTTATCACCAACCTAAAATTCAATCTCTTTTTGTTTTAAATCAGCATAAGACTTTTCATGATCTGAAGCTGTTTTTAAACTATCCCGAATCACCATTACCTTTTCTTCAGTTCCCCTAATTAAATCAATCTCTTGTATCTTTTTCTTCTTAAGCTCTGTCCAATACAATGGTGTTCTACATTTGTGACCATACAGAGCTTCATACTGTGCCATTTTAATACTAGACTGATAACTATTATTATAAGCAAGTTCAATCAAAGCCAAATATTTTTCCCAATTACCTTCAAACTCAAGCACACAACACCGAAGCATATCTTCCAATATCTGTATAACCCGTTTGGATTGTCCATCAGTCTGAGGATGGAATACAGTGCTGAAATGCAATTGTGTACCCAAAGCTTCTTGCAATTTTTTCCAAAATCGAGATGTAAACCAGGGATCTCTATCAAAAATAATAAAAACTGGTACCCCATGTAATCTAACAATCTCAGAAATATATAATTCAGTCAATTTATCCAAGGAAACATTTATACATATCAGAATTAAGTGGGTAGACTTTGTTAACCGATCAACGATTACCCAAATGGCATCTTTCTTCTTCGGAGACAAGGGTAATCCTGATATAAAGTCCATGGTAATTCTTTCCCATTTCCATTCTAGTATCGTAACTGGCTATAACAATCCTGAAGGTACCTGATGTTTAGCTTTTACTTACTGACATATTAAACATTTGGACATAAATTCAGAAATATCTCTTTTCATTCCTGGCCACCAATATATCTTTTTGGAAATTATTATACATTTTATTACTATCAGGATGTATAGACATTGTACCATTGTGAGTTTCATGTAAAATCTTTTGTACCAGTTCTGAATTCTTCGGTACACATGCTCTACCTTTGAACAACAAGCAACCATCAAACCCAATCTGAAATTCTAAATCAGGATTCGACTCATATTATACCCGTTTAGCCTGTAATTCATTATCACTCTTCTGAGCCTTACAGATTTGTGCAGAAATGTTGGTTTAGCCTTTAACTTAGTTATAACTGAACCACCATCAGATAATGATAATCGGATATTCATTGTTCATAAAACAAATAAAGATTTCCTGCTCAAAGCATCTGTAACCACATTAGCTTTCCCCGGAAGGTAATCAATGATTAAATCATAGTCTTCCAATAATTCAAGCCACCTCCGTTGTCTCAAGTTCAAATCTTTCTGTGTCATCAAATACTTTAAACTTTTATAATCAGTAAAGATGTGAAATTTTTCATGAAAAAGATAAGTTGCCAAATTTTCAGTGCAAAAACAATGGCTGCCAATTCAAGATCATGTATCGGGTAATTTATTTCATGCGGTTTTAGCTGTCTAGATGTAACAGCCCAATGTTAGTGAAATCGGAACAAAGATTTTAGGACCACAAATCCGAGTCTAAAAAATAAAATTATTTAAATTTCATAAAATGATTGGTTATACGATAGAAATATTGCATGAAAATTTTTATAGAAAAATTTTATCGATTATGTGTCTAATTGCAAAAAGGACTAAATCGAATAAAATATCAAAGTTGAATTCTAGTAGCTATAAGGATTGAATAGCTATGGAATTCAAAATGTAGGGTCCTTATATGGCAATTAGGTCATTGATGAAAATTATGTAGATATTTTTGGTGAATCATCCATGGAAAATTAGAAAAAGGTTAAGGACTAAATCAGAAATTGAAAAGTTAATAAGATGATAATGATTAAAATAGAAATAAAAATCATTTTATATCATCTTCTTCATCAAAAAAATACATGGAAACCCTAGGAGAGAGGAAACAAGCTTTCCAAGTAGAAATTGGTAAGTTTTTATGTCTCTTTTTTAGTAATTTTTATAATTTTGAGCTCGGGTAAGCTTAAGTTCTCTATTTGGGGGTTAATTTGAAAAGAAATCAAAGAATATAAAATTTTCCATGGATGAATATGCTGGAAATTGAAAGTTTATGATACAAAATGAAAGGTTGTTGATAGATAAACATCTTTTACAAAGTGATTTTTAATGAAAACATGTTTAGGGACTAAATTGAAAAGTGATAAAATTCATGGAAAAATTTTGAAATTTATGAAACACATGTGCTGTAAAAGTTATATTAGAATTTTGATTATGATCGGATTAAAGAGTAAATTGCATGAATTTCAATTTCTGAGCCTAGGGACGAAATTAGAATTAATTAAAAGTTTGGGGGCAAAAATAGAAATTTTGCCTAGAGTGTGAAATGGGCTCAAATGAATGTGATGAGTATAGAATTGATGATTAAATTTGTTTATATAGACTCGGAAGTACCGAACAAAGAAAAAGATCGCGGAAAGGAAAAAGTTACAGATTAAAAGATATAAACAATTGTCAAGGTAAGTTCGTATAACTTAAACAAGCATGAAAATGTGTTGATTTGATCGTTGAAATGTGTGAATTATGAATTGTAAATTGTATATACATGAAGCATGAAATATGTAATTAATGAAAAGGCATAATATTCGTTTGAATATTGAATTCCGACTGGATATGTGATTACCGATATGAAATGAGATCCTGCATATGTTGCAGTAAAGATTTTGCCTGAAAGGGTAATCTATTGATCTCATTATGAAAAGGATTTAGCCCGTAAGGGTGATACTTGAAAAGGACTCTCAAGCATATGTATTACAGTTAGAATTTAACCTAAACTGGTAATTCTACTGTAAGAAATGTGACTCGGGAGTGTACCTAAAAGGTACTACTGGAAAAGGAAACGTACACCTCGAGTGTACTACTGGAAAAGGAAATGTACACCTTGAGTGTACCATTGGAAAAGGGAATGTGCACCGCGAGTGTAGAATTGGAAAAGGAAATATCCATCAGAAATTTAATGATTCAACGGAAACAGTAGAATAAATTATATGAGACAAATAGGGCATGATGAGCTCATCTATGCATACTAGTGTTTTTGAAACTAACTTGTTTAATTGTATGTTTGTGATTAGGAAAATTTGTTAAATTTGTCAAGTTGATGAATAATGTGCTTTTTCTGTTATTGTTGGTTAAATGTGATCAGTAAGTATAGTTTTGGTTATACGAGCTTACTAAGCATATAATGCTTATTAGGGTTATTTTCCCTGTTTTATAGTGCTCAGAGCTCGAGAAGGTTAGAATCTGGTCAGAGAGATCATCACACTATCCACTCCTTGATCTTGGTATGAATGATGATCTTATTTTGATATAATGACATGTATAATCTAATATGGCCAATTGATGAATTGAATTTTTGGTTTGTAATTTAGCCATTGGAATGGCTAGTAATATATATTTTGGGATGATATGATATGGTTTATAATATGATAAGTTTTTACATGGTGGGTAATACCATTCATGAAGCACAATTAGTAAAGTAAAGGTAAGTTTATAGTTATGATTAAAAATAGTAATATATCGAAAAATAGTAATATATCGAATTGGTTGGATTTGGTTGATATATATACATGTAAATTTTAGTGCAGGTAAATGGTTAATTTTGGGGTGAGAAATTGGGCTAGGAAATAACCTTATTTCGTCTACACGGGTAAGCCACACGGGTGTATGTCTAGGTTGTTTGTGACACACGGTCTCAGTACATGGGCATGTGGTTCGACCGTGTGTCCCCTGCACCTTAATTTAGCAAAACAGAATGCTCAAAATTGGCCACACGGGCTGAGACACGTCTGTGTGTCTTGGCCGTGTGAGGGACACGGCCTTGGAACATAGGCGTGTACCCTAGCCGTGTGAAGTCTACACTAGTAAATGAAAAATTATGAAATTTTAATCAATCACACAGCTTCAGCACACGGGCGTATGTATTGGCCATGTGACCTCATTTTGCATATGACGTCATAAATAGAGAGCTACACAGGGTGAGGACACGGGCGTGTTCCAAGCCACACGGGCATGTGCAACTACACAACCTGACCAAACGGGCATGTGTGGTACTGTTCATAACAAAATTTTGAAATTTTGTGAAAAATTCTCTAAGTTCCCGATTTAGTCTTGAATCAATTCAAATATTTATTTTGGGCCTCGAGGGTCCAATTAAGGAACGTTATGTATGATTATGGAAAATGAATAGTAAAATTTTGCAAATAATCTGTAAATGTTTTATATTTACTGGTAATACTCTGTAACTCTGTTCTGGTAATAGATACGGGTTAGGAGTGTTATACATAAGTTCTATTTTACCTTCTTGCATCAAAACGCAGCCTAAACTATTCAACAATGCATCACTATAAATTATGAATTCTTTACCCGATTCAGGCTAAACTAACACAGGTGCTTCCGTCAATAAGGCTTTCAATTTACCAAAACTTTGTTGACACTTATCAGTCCACTCAAATTTCACATCTTTCTACAACAGACGGGTCATCAGAGAAGCTATCATTGAGAACCCTTTTACAAACCTCCAATAATATCCAGCTAGTCCTAGAAAACTTCTGACTTCTGACACATTTTCGGTGGCTTCCAATTTACAATAGCTAAAATTTTACTTGGATCCGCTCGCATACCTTCTACAGATACAATATATCCAAGAAAACTAACTTCCCGTAATAAAAATTCACATTTACTAAATTTGGCATACAATTGTTTTTCATGCAGAGTTTGCAACACAATTCTCAAATGATCAACATGTTCAGTTTCATTTCAAGAATTGACCAGAGTATCATCAATAAATACCACTACAAACTTGTTTAAATATGGTCTAAAAATTATGTTCATTAAGTCTATGAATACTGCAAGAGCATTAGTCAGACCGAATGGCATCACAAAAAACTCATAGTGCCCATACCTGGTTCTAAAAGTTGTCTTCAGTACATCTGAGTCTTTTACCCGTAATTGATAATAGGCAGAACGGAGGTCAATCTTCGAAAATACAGTGACACCTTTCAATTGGTCAAATAAATCATCAATTCAAGTCAGTGGATATTTATTCTTTATGGTAACTTTATTAAGCTGTCTGTAATCAATACACAATCTCAATAACCCATCTTTCTTCTTTACAAATAAAACCGATGCACCCCAAGGTGAAAAGCTGGGTCGAGCAAATCCTCTGTCAATCAATTCTTGCAACTATACTTTTAAATCTTTCAATTCAGCAGGATCCATTCTGTAAGGCGCTATGGATATCAGTGTTGTTCTCGGAACAAGATCTATAGAAAATTCTACCTCTCTAACCGGTGGTAAACAAGGTAGTTCTTTTGGAAATACATCAAGAAATTCATAGATAACTGGCACTGACTGAATCTTCGACTCAAATACTTTGGTATCCAACACATATGCAAGATAAGCCTCATACCATTTTCTAATATATCTCTATGCTGATATTGCTAAAATCACATTAGATAACGCATCCAGTTTATCAAATTCAACACAGAGTAACTCACCATTCTGACACTTCAACACAATTTATTTCTATTTACAATTTACTACTGCATCATGTTATGTTAACCAGTCCATTCCCAATATCACATCAAATTCATCAAAGGGTAACAACATCAAATCAGTCGGGAAACAATAACCCTTTACCGTCAATGGACAGTTTTTACAAACCTTATCCACCATAACATGCTGACCCAGGGGGTTTGAAACTTTAACCACAAATTCAGTGAATTCAACAAATAAAAATTTAATAGACGCCAATTTAAGAAATAATATCAGTATCAAGTGGAGAAAATATATCAGTAATGACATCTGGTGCTGAGGCATCTTCTCTTGCACGTATAACATATGTTCTTACCGGAGCTTGTGCCTCAGATTTAGCTGTTTAATCTTTTGTAGCACTTCGGCTACCGCTATTATTTACGAAATATCCTGGTGGTCTACCTCTTAAAGCGAGATTACTCGACTTCGGAGTCTGTTCAATATCTTTTTCAACCTTTTTTGGACAATCTTTGAGAAAATGGTCAAGAGAACCACATTTATAGCAAGCTCCACTTCTCAGGCGACATTCTCCAAAATGCAATTTATTACAAATATTGCATCGTGGTTTGGGATTTCCGATACTCCCAACACTGGTTACTGAAGGAGATGAAGATCTCGGGTTAGAGCATTGAGAGCCCCATTCCTTTCCAGAATACCCCACGGATGTGGTAAAACGATCATAATACTTATTTGATTTCTTTGAAGTGGATGATTGTGATTTACCCATCAATCTTTTACTTGAAACCCAAGCTTCTCTCTCTGCTTGTTTCTTTTCTTTACTTAATTTCTCAGCTTTGTGTGCCCGATCAGCCAATATCGCAAATTCCCTTAGTTCAAGAATCTTGATCAATAACTTAATATCGCCATTTAATCCCTTTTCAAATCATTTGCACATATCAGCTTTAGTCGGAACCCATTCTCTATCATATTTGCTCAATCTAACAAATTCTCCTTCGTATTCAGATTTTGTCATATTTCCCTGTTTGAGCTTTAAAAATTCTTTCTTTTTTTGATCTAGAAATCTCTGACTAATATATTTCTTTTTTAACTCGATTTTGAAAAATTCCCAAATAATATTTTCTTTCGGTACAACAAAAGATATGGTTTTCCACTAATGATAGACTGTTTCTTTCAACAGGGATACTACACATTTTAAACACTCAGCTGGTGTACATGATAATTCATCCAGAACACGAATAGTATTTTCCAGCCAAAACTCAGCCCTATCTAGATCATCATCAGCCGTAGCTTTAAATTCCTCTGCCCCATATTTTTGAATTTTATCAACAGGAGGCTTACCAATTCTAGCTAGTTCAGCAACTCGTGGCATCTCAGGAACGGGTTGAGGAGCAGGTGGGGGAGGTTGTTGAACAGCAGGTTTTGTTCTCAAATATTCAGAGAACCATTCTTCTTCATTTGAAAGAAGGCTTATTTTGCCTCCTCACCTTGGCCCTCTGATACGGGCCTTCTACTACCACTAGATATAGCTCGTTGTACGGAAGCTTGAGTAGTGCTCTCAACTTCATCTGATTCAACTCTAACTTGGTTAGAAGACATTACTATATGAAAAACACATTTAAAAACAATCAGGAGACATCACACTATCATAAATTATATAATGGCATGTATATCTAAACTCTTACTTACTATGTTAGTCCGAGAATCGGCTAAACCATAACTCTGGTACAAATAAATGTAACACCCCTAACCCATATCTATCACCGAAACAGGGTTACGAAATGTTACCGGAGTTTACAGAATAATTACACATAATATATCATCATACAATAAAATTAAAGCTCTAAACTCACTTGACTCATAGTCACTAAATCATTTATATCATGAGCTACAAAATTCTAAATTAATATCCGCTTCATGTTTATGAAACTAGACTCAAATATCTTCCTACATAAAAATTTTAGAATTTATAATTTATTCAATAAGTACAGTAAAATCTTCAAACTTATCCCTATCCTGCTGTTTGATAGCTTCGACCTTTCTTCACTAAAATTAATTATCTCTTAGTACGAGATATGGATGATGTTTCTGTTTGTTTCTCTTGAAAATAGACTCATTAAGAATTTAATCATATAAATTTAAATCCCTAATTATTATTTTTTACAATTTTTGATGATTTTCCAAAGTCAGAACAGGGGAGTCCGAAATCAATCTAACCTTGTCTCGCAAAAATTAAAATATCTCATAATATGAAATTTTTTTGCTTACAATGTTTCTTCTATGTAAAACTAGACTCAATAAGCTTTAATTTAATACTTTAATTAACCTCTAATTCAATTTCTACAATTTTTGGAGCATTTTCAAAGCCATACTACTACTATCCAAAACTATTTTAGTGCAAAATGTTGAAAACTAAGTTTATAATACTTTCATTTTCTTTCTCTACAATATTTCTCATCACTCTCTTTTTTTTAATCAAACTATGCTAACACATACATAATCACCGTATCATAATTCCATAAATATACCAAACCAATCATCACTAGCCATTCCAATGGCTAGGTTTCAAACCACAATTTACAAGATAAGATTTAGTCAAATTAGCCTATACATGCCATTATATAAAAACAAGTTTACTGTTTATACGAAGATGAGATAATGGATAGTGTGATGATGCTCCAACCGATCTCCAACCTTTGCGAGCTTACGAGCACTATAAAACAGAGAAAATAAAACCTAGTAAGCATTTTATACTTAGTAAGTTCATATAACAAGAATTAAACTTACCAACCATATCTACTAATATTAAGCACATAATAGCATGCTTTCCAACAATTTTGGCAAGTTTGCCTAAACACACATATACTCAATCAAACAAGTTAGTCTCATAATGTACATATATATTAAGTAAACATGGATGAACCCATCATGTTATAAACTTCCAAGTATTTCAAGAACATTTGAGACATCACTCAATTAATTTCATATTTTCTCATTTCAAGAGTCTTTTCCGATTAACTATTGAAATTTCGATGGATACTCAAGTACTATACACAAAGTATACACATCAATAACCCGTCAACTCATGTCCAAAAGTACCCATTAAGGGCACAACCAGAGAGCATACTCTCGAGCCCCATATCAAAGTGTTCACACAGAACTATGATAGTGTGCAACACATGCAGAACCACTATCGTTCAAGATACTCATAAGAATTATAACAAGATTACTCGTCCGAGCTAAATCCTGTTTGCAACATATGCTAGGATTACCCGTCTGGGCTAAATCCTTTATACAGCATATGCTAGAGAAAGCTTAATCAAGATTACCCGTCTGGGTTAAATCCTTTATGCAACGTATGCTCGAGAGGGCTCATATCAGGATTACCCATCTGGGCTAAATCCTATCTGTAAAATTTGCAGAATCATATTCATTTCAGGAAATCACCTTATTCCATCGAAATTCAACATTCAAACGGAACATAACATTTTATCGACATTTCCAACTTATGATCATTTCATGTATTTATAACGTTAATATAATTCACATAAATACACATCATATTCAGTTCAAATATAACAACATGAATAATTAAGTTACACGAACTTACCTTGGCAATCGTTCGTTTTTAAGTTTCTACTAATCCGAAACTTTTTATTTTCCTCGATCCAATTCCGTATTTGGTCTTTCCAGATCTATATAAATGAGTTTAATCATCAATTTATCACATTTCATATTCATTTGGACTCAATTTACATCCTAGGCAAAATTACCATTTTGCCCTTAACTTTTTCATAAATGACAATTTCGCTCGAAAAATGAAATTCATGCAATTTAATTTTTATTCCAAGCTTAACCAAAGTTTATATACAACATTTACAGCACACATGTTTCACAAAATTTAGAATTTTCCATGGGTTTTACCATTTTTCAATTTAATCCTTAAATCAAATTTGCATCAAATTTTACTTTGTAAAAGTTGTTTATCTATCAACAACCTTTCATTTTCTATCATAAATTTCAAATTTCCAGCATATCCATCCATGGCAAAATTTCCATATCTTGATAACTTTTCAAATTATCCCCTAAATAGATAGTTTAAGCTATCCCGATCTCAAAAATATAAAATTATTAAAAACGGGACTTAAATACTTACCCAATTAAACTTGATTAGTTTTTTTTCTCTCTCCTAGGGTTTCCATAGAATTTAGGGATAAAGATGATATTAAAATAAGATGATATTTCTATTTAATTAATTATCATCTTTTAACTATTTTTTTCCAATTTAGTCTTTAACATTTTCTAATTTTTACATGGGTGATTCAACAAAAATATCTACTAACTTTTCTTTAATGGTCTAATTACCATATAAGGACCTCAAGTTTTGAATTCCATAGCTATTTAATCCTTATAGCTACTAAAATTCAACTTTTGTATTTTATGCAATTTGGTCCTTTCCTTAATTAAACACATAATCGATAAAATTTTTCTATCACAATTTTCATACGCCTTTCCTATCATATTAGGAATCATGCAATAATATTTAAATAATTTATCTTTCTGGCTAGGATTTGTAATCCCAAAACCACTATTCTGATTTCAATGAAATTGGGCTGTTACAGGAAGAGTGCGTATTTGTCATTAAGTGGTATAGCATGAATATATCAATGGACTACAAGTCACATTGTCTAAACTGACATTATATATTGGAGAGTATTGGAGGTCAGCGAAAGGCTGCAATTGATGGATACAAGCTGCATTTATTCAAAAGTCGCAGATGTGGGAGATACGAAAATTTGTTGGGCCTCACACATGCACTTCAACATGTATGACAGAAGATCATTGAAAACTTTATTCCAAAACTATCTGTACGTACATCATGCCAATGGTGAAAGACATTTCGACCATTAAATTTTCGGTATTGATTGCCGAAATACAGGTATGATTCCAGTATCGAGTATCATACCGGAAGGCATGGATAGCTAAATAGATGGCAATGGAGCAATTGTATGAAGATTTCGATGCATTGTAAAATGAGTTACAGGGATGGATAGCCGCTATGCAGGAGTACGTGTCGGGAACTGTCATTGAGTTACAGACACGACTTTATTACGACCCAGATAACCAAATACAAGAGGTAGAAAGAATTTTTCAACAGATGCTCTGGACATTTGATCCATGCGTGCGTGCATTTCCCCACTGCAAGCCGTTTGTGCAAGTAGATGGGACATAACTATACGGTAAATGTACACAGATTCTACTTCTTGCTATTGCTCAAGAAGGGAATAAGAACGTGCTCCCGATTGCGTTTGCCATCGTAGATAAGGAGAACATTGAGTCGTGGAAATTCTTCCGTACAAACCTGCGGAGGTATGTTATTGTGATAATATTTGCATCATCTTTGATAGAGGAAAATGATTAATTGCCGCCATTAGGTGTTTCGGTGTGCCATGGAGATTCGTTTACTGCATCCGGCACATCGCGGCTAACTTCTACCGAGATTATAAGAATGTAGACTGGCAGAGACAAGTTGTGAGATGGGTAAAAAATAACCTTATCCTTTCAATATATAACCTAATGTTTTAGGGCGAGACTGTAACTTATATTTTATTAATGCATACACAGCGCCGAGCTAAAGCCACACATTTTTCGACAAAGGATGACTCGACTTGAGAGTGACATGGAAGGTCAGACGAACGCGTCTTTCCGACAATGGTTGGGTACCATGGAGCTGTGGCAATGGGCTCAAAGTTTTGACGAGGGCTTTCGTTACGGTCAAATGACCACAAACTTGATGAAGGGGATCAACATTGTGTTGTTGAGAACACGACATCTTCCAATTTCATGTTTCTTCTGGTTACATTTTACAGGTTGGCTACCTTGATGCCAAGAATGGGTCAACAACAAGTTAACCAGATGGAGGCAGGACATGTGTTTGTCAAAAATATCAGGGATGCAATGGTTGCAAACCAACGGATTACGAGGTCGATGAATGTAGAAGTATACCATCGGTCATCGACCTGGTATACCACCTAGGTCCTACGGAGTTGATCTTTGAAACAGACAGTGCGATTACAAGAGGTTTCAGACACTTCATTATCCCTATGCACATGTCATGGCAGCTTGTGCTAAAGTTTCGCTCAATGTAGAATAATATATCGATGAAGTGTACACCCTCAAGCACATGTTGCCTGTATGGGAGAACGAGTTCCCCGTGCTTCCAAACCTATCTACATGGGAGATTTCTTCGACGACTTTCAAACTTGTCCTAGACAAAGGGTTGCATAGGAACTCGAAAGGTTGTCCGCAATCATCCAAAATCCATAATGAAATGGACATTAGGGAGAAACTCGACGAGAAGCTGTGTGGCGTATGCGGATTAGCCGATCATAATCAAAGTAAATGCCCGCTCCAAAACTACCATATTGGACAATCATCGCAATCGGGTAACAATTGAGATGTTGTTCATTACATGTTGAAAGGATTGAATCTAAAATTTGTCTACAATTTGTTGCAGTTAATCTAATTTGACTTACAAAGTTAGTATAAAGTTTATTTATTTAAATTGCAAAAAAAAAATCATAAAATTGATAAATAAAATGGCAAAAAAGTCATTACATAAATTACATAAATACAAAGTTGAATATTTAAATTGCAAAATAAAAAAAATTAAATTGATAAATAAAAAGGCAAAAAATTCATTACATAAACATGAAGTTATTTATATATTACAAAACTCCCTAAAATTGAAGGTTTGATGGTGTGGTTCTAGGGGTATATTTTTGTGGAGCTCGACGTTTATGTTGTGGGCGATTGCGGCGATCAACGCTCTCTTCATCCGTATATGGGGGTCTGTAAAACATAGACGAAAAATCATATGTCTCAAACGCCATCAATGAACTTGAGCCGAGAGGAGTGGGTGCGGCGGTAGATACAGGCCGCGAGGAGTGGAGTACGGTAGTGGATACTGGACGAGAAAAGTAGAGTACGACAGTGGATACGGGCCGAGAGGAATTGATTACGGTAGTGGATATAAGCTGGAAGGAGCGGAGTACTGAGCTGGATATGAGTCGGGATGACCGAAGTACTGAGGTGGTAGTGGGCTAAAGATATCAAACTCTGAATGATATCCTTAGCCTGATGAGCCCAAGAAATAGTCATCGCCCTTAAATCTGGATGATAAGAACTCTCCCCAGAGTGTAGTTCCTGCTTTGGCTCCATCTCTGGCTCCGACTCTGGTGCATGATGCGGATCTAAAAGGGGTTGCCCACTTTGTGTCGTATGCGAGGGGACTACCATCGACTGCCCACCAAACAAAAATAGTTTCCCTATCTCACAGTATCACTGTATGTATTGTAACGAGGGCTACAGATCCAAAGCACGATCCATCTGAGGTGCCTTTCCTAATTAGTTGTTCCACATCGTAATATATTCTTTATGCACTTCTCCCCAATCATTTTCATGCTTCCCCCTCCTGTTCATCCCATGGATCTCCCCCAATCGTACTAGTAGTGTCAGCATATACTGTATGCAACTGAACTGTCGGAGTACTCGATCGCCATGATACCACTCCACTATCTGAAAATTGATAACTGGTGTGCTAATGCACCATAGGTTTGAGTGGACGTGGGCAGACAAGGAAATAACAGCCATAATTTTTGGAACAGAATACGACATCCAAATGAACTGCACAGTTAACAACATTGTTATATTAACGCGAGTCGAGTGAGATAAAATAATAAAATTAAGTTGATATTGGAAAAACTTACCCCCTCTCTAGCATGATTCTCGATCATCCGACGGTATATCGGAACCGTGTATGACCTCCCGATGCCCAAATTAGTGCTCCATCTACGAAAACAAATTGTTAGAACAATATAATCCGAAAAAAAGTCAACTAATTGTTATAAAGAGTAAAAATTCTTATAACGAGTAAAAATTCATCACCTATTAACGAGTGAAAATATATATGATTAGTGACTAATGAATGCCAAGAATGGCATCCGATAAAGTGCCCACGACTGCAGCAGTATGAGGCATCCACCTATGTCATCGCAGAAGGATCTGTCGTCCGAAAAAGTCTGTGATACAACATAGTTAACACTGTAGACCCCCAACTGTATGAACGAGTGTTATGCAAATTGGATAATAGGGGTAAGTACATCAAGTGGATCGTACTGCCGTTAGCATCTGACATGAGTACACCCCCTATTTGGTGCATAATGTAAGCTCGAATGGCCTGCATCACCTCCCATTCATTGGCAGTACTCGACAAATACTCAAAATTGGTCTTTAGCCATGAAAACCTAAAACTGG
Organism: Gossypium anomalum; assembly: GCA_025698475.1. Taxonomy (NCBI): domain Eukaryota; kingdom Viridiplantae; phylum Streptophyta; class Magnoliopsida; order Malvales; family Malvaceae; genus Gossypium; species Gossypium anomalum. The sequence continues at coordinate 80,013,798 of CM046968.1, forward strand.
CGAATTTCCCCTCACCTGGCGAGCATCTAAGAAATTCATAGCAAACGGCAGCCTGCGTAGAGATCGAACTTACGTCCATGACCACATTCCCGTCGATGGGGAGCCCGAGTTGTATTGCAACATCCTCCAGAGTGATGGTGCACTCCTCGCACGGCAAATAAAATGTGTGGGTCTCCGGACGCCATCGCTCGACTAAAGCGAAAATCAAGTCGTATCGCAGATTAAAAGTCCGAATCAATGCCGCTGATCCGAACCCAGCTAACTCCAAGTATGGCATTATGTGTTCACCTGGCAGAAACCCTACACTATTAACACGGCCCCTCAATACGCGATACCCTGACATTATTAAATTAACAAAATAGTTAATATAATTTAATTTAATTCCACAAATAACAGGAGTATCAAATAAAAATTTCATTACCATCTCATTAATAGTACTTGATATGTGATTATTATTATTAATCAAAGAACCCATTTGTTGCAAATCTACAATTAAAAAAATAAATTCATTTAATTTGTTTTAAAAATACAATAAATTATTTCAAATTTCAAAAACAACACAGTAAATATCTCATAATTTCCCATAATTTACCTACAATAAAAAAATTTATGTTACATTACAATAATAATATAATTAAAATAAATATAAACTATCTAAACATAAAAAACATACGAATTAAAAAAATAAAAATATAAATAGAAACATACCTGATTAGTTTCTTTCAAACAACTTATACAATTTTATAACAACAAATTTAATCAACATTTTAATAAATCAATAAAAATTGTCAAATAAATAAAAAATAAAATAAAATTACATTATATAAAAATTACATTAAAAAATCACAAAATACTAAACTAAACACTAACAATTTATATAACCTAATCATAAATTATTAACAAAATAACTATAAAATTATCTTTTTTAAAAATACATTACTAAAAAATCACAAAACACATAACTAAACACTAACAATTTATATAGATTGAAAAAATGTTTGAAGACTTCCTTGTCATAAAAGACAGTGACACAAACATATGATTCATTTCATTATTGTATAATTAATTTCTATAATCATGGTAATCGAAATTGGTGTCTCTAAAAAGTATAATTTAATTCAATGACAATGATATGTTCATGCATTAGCAATAAACTTGGAACCTTCGAAGTTACAAACATGGGATAAAAATCCCAAAAAGATAAAACACGCTTTTATACTGTTTTTTTTTTAATTTATTTTCTCTCGTTCTTACAATAAAATCTAAGAACCACGTAGAAAAATAGGCGATAAACCTAAGCTAGCAATATAAGGATATCATACCAAAGATTCTCCAATTTAATCCCCATGGATGATATCACGTCTTCTCTGATCATGGTGAAAAATAATTTTAACAAAATAATTTTACATTTAAAAACTCACAAAACACAACAATTTATTATAAATTACTAACAAAATATTTAACAAAATAATTTTACATTACTAAAAACTCACCAAATACTAAACTAAACACAATAATTTATAACATAATCCTAAATTACTAATAAATTAATTTTAAAATAATTACAAACACAAAAATTTATAACATAATCTCAAATTACTAACAAATTAATTTTAAAATAATTATAAAAAAATTACATTCATACAAAATATTAACCCAAAACCATAAACACTAAACATAAATAATTTATAAATAATAATTAATAACAAAAAAAATTCACAAAATCTTAATTAAACTCTTTAAATTATAAACAAAATTATTTACTAAAATAATACATTACCTTTTTTTCTTCTTCTTCTTCTTCTTTTCTTCTCCTTTCTCTCTTTTCTTTCTCTTCCGATGGATGATTGGTTTAGAGGACCATGCTTATAAGGTCCCCCATTTACAATTTTTTTCCCTTGAAGGGACTACACATTGCCAAGCAGTGTACAGTGTAGCAGTAGAAGGGCGCATGGGGTGAGGGGCTATACGGCAGAGGAGCTCTTAGGGGGAACTGTGCGGGCACGCAGGGGGCAGGGCAGTTGCGTCTACCTGTCAGGCGCAACCAGTGGTGCCTATCTGACAGGTGCAACCTGTTTTGGGTATTTTTAACCCGTATTTTCACCCGTTGACTGTATTTTGACCTGTATATATATATATATATTTAAATATTTTTAATAAAAATAAAATAATAATATTTTATTAAAAGAAAAAAGTTAATATAAAAAAAGGGTGTTGCGTCTGTCACACAACCCATGAAAATATACCATTTTCGTATATAATCCAGCTGACAACCTATTTGGGTATTTATTTTTTTAATTTATTTAGGTAAAAAACTCGTTTTTAGATTTTACTTGATAAATGATTTATTAAAAGGTAAATGTTTAAAAAACAAAATATATAGCAATTTTTAAAATGGTTGCAATCTACACAGAACATTAAACACACAAGAGTAAGCTTATTGAAGCTTAGTAAGTTCATAGGCTTTAAGATAAATTTTACCGAACAAGTTATAATAAAGCATTAAACAGAGTATTTCGTTAACACTTCCTGCCAATCACAATTTCAAATGATAAATGCACTTCATTGAGCTCGGTATCAAATAATACTTAAACTTTAACTCTTTAGTCCACATGACACTTACCAACCTTTATCAAATTAGAGAACGTATTACGAATTTGAGTACATCGTTTACTTGATGCCATAGTCCAACTATGATTTTACACGCATATTGCCACGGCCCTGCTGTGGTCTTACACACATATGCTATATCTTTGTTATAGTCTTATTATCAGGTTGCCATAGCCTAGCTATGGTCTTACACGTATGCACATATATTGTCATGGTCCAACCATGGTCTTACGTTCACGGTGCCATAACCCAGTTATTGTCTTACACTTAACACTTTGCCATGGTCCAACCATGGTCTTATCCGTCAATTCATCACTGGTCACGAAACGATCGTACTCAATACTGCATTCTACTTAATTTGAACTTTTGTTCCGATTTTCATATTTTTATAATATTCATAATTCAATAACAAGATATGAAATCATACATTATACCATTCCTAAATTAACGATTAAACATGAATATTTAACCATATGAACTTACTTGAGTCAATCTGTAGAATTTGTAGAAATTCAAGGACTAATCTTTTACTTTCACTTTTCCACGTTTATCTTCGGATTCTTGATCTAAAATATAAAATTTTCCGTTCATTAGCAACCTGATTCAATTCTAATTCAATTCACAATTTATGCCTTTCAATTTTTGCAATTACACTTTTACCCCAAATTTTAAATTTTTTACAATTTAATCCTTAATTAATTAACCCATCAATTGAGCTTATTTTTCTCAATCAACACTTTATCTAATCATTTTAGGCTACTATAAAACCTTTTATATTCATAATTTCAACACCAAACCCTAGTTCTTAACTTTTTCACAATTAGGTCCAAAAATCATTTCTATTGAAATCACTTAATAAAATCATCATATAATGAAATTAAAGCTTCAATTCCATAATAATTCATCATAAACTTCCAGCACTCATTCATGGTAATTTTCAAAATCACTCATAGAATAAAAAACTAATGAATTCAATAGTTAGACCTAATTGTAAAAGTCACAAAAACATAAAAATTTCAAGAAAGAAGTAAGAATTGACTCACGTGAAGTGAAAATATGAAAAACCAACTTCTTTCAGACCTCCTATGGCATTTTTGCTGATACTTTTTGAAGAAAAATATCTAGAATTCTCATGAAAATTCAATCTTTAAACTTAATTTTACGAAACTTTTAATTTTACCCCTTGTTCACATTGTTGCTTACTAATTCCTTTGTCCTTGCCGTCCAGCCTATTTAACTTTAGGCCCAATTGCTCTTTAAATCCTTCTTATTTATTATTTAAGCAACTTAATCATTTTAGTAAGTTTTGCAACTTTTACAATTTAGTCCTTTCAATTAATTAACTATCAAAACGTTAAAATTTTCTAACAAAACTTTAATACTCTAACAAAACTTTAATACTAACTCACTAACACGCCGTAAATATTTATAAAAATATTTACAACTCGATTTATGAAATCGAGGTCTCGGTACCTCGTTTTTGACCCATTTTACCTAATAAATTCTTTTAGATCCCAAAATTCACTAATTCAAGAATACTTCTAAAATAATACTTAAATTATAAATATTAATTTATTAAATTTTCGAACTCACTCGTTGGATTTAGTGATCTCACATCACTGTTTTTAACACCACTGAAAATTTTCATTTGTATATTTTAAAATTAAAAAATATATATTAAATGTGAGAAATGTGAATTTTTAATAAAAATTATTTTAAAGACAATGTGAAATTGATATCAATAGAAAATTTTAACACCAATATTTTATGGAATCATCAATAATTCAATTTTAATAGAAATTGATAAAGATTCAATATAATTAAACAATTCAATAATATAAATAGTACAAAATGTAAAATTTAATTCAATAATATAAATAGTAGATATAAATTCGAAAAAAAAAAAAGGTTTTTGGGTTTGGGAAGTAAAAGTTCCGGGGAAAGCAAAAGAAAATTTTTTGGGGGTTTAAAGAAGTAAAAGTTTTTAGAAAAAATTAAAGAAAAAAAGTTACGAGGGTTTGGGAAAGTAAGATTTGTGGGGAAAAAGATTTTGGGGTTTGGAGAAGTAAAATTGTAAAGGAGAAAGTAAAAGGGTTTAAGGAGGAGTTTGGGAGGATAAAAAAATGATTTGTTATTTGGTTTATTCAAATTTGAAAAATTTTAAAAAAAATCGAATTGATTTGATTAATTCTATTAATTTTATTTAAATAATTTTAAATTTTAAATTTTTTTTTCGAATTGAATCGAATTTTTACATAGAAGAAAATGATTTCATCACTCTCCAAAAGTGCTACACACTTTCATTAAGTACGATTTTAATTATCAAATTCAACAGTCACTGATCGCTTACCTTTGACTCTATAATTTTGGAACCAAGCCTCAAAATCTTGCGCTTCGGCCACTGATGCAGATGGGTGCATTGGCTCCGTTGATGACGTTCCCTTATGAGTCTCTATGGCAACAATGCTTTGCTTTCTTACTCGTAGATCTGGTTGTGACATTCGTATTAACATGTAAGGTGCTCCATTCTTTGCTTTGTTTGATTGTCATCAGATCGCAAGTTGACAGAGCCATCTTGGGCCCTGAATTCATTGGTGTTTAGGCCTAGCTTGTTCCCAAAGCTGTCCCGCCCTCCAACTAATTCCCTTGAAAACAGAAGCATTCCCGACAAGTCCAGGCGATGAGTTTGAGATGAAGGCTTTGTCCTCTCCGAAACTATGCTCCACCATTTCAAACCAAGAGGAAAACCTATTGGTAGTGGGCTGTAGCAGAAGTTTGAGGCTTCCGTTGCAGATTGCTGATGCATCCAAGTAGGATCACCCCAGCTTTGTGAATTCTCCATGATGAACTCTACTTATCTTTCCCATATTGAAATGCTTTTCTTATTTCCCATATTCCATTGATAATTACATTATCAGAAGTTTGGTAGAAAGAATCCATCACTATTTATGACGACAATATGATGTGAAAACCATTTCATTCCCAAAATAGAAAAAGGAAAAGCCAAGGCTTTAGCTACCAACTCCAAAATCTAGATACTTCCTTTTTTTCTTCTAAAGAAATCTAGATGCTTCGTGTGGAAGAAACAAAAGAAGCAACGGGGATATAGTAAATAATTAATTAAAAATAGAAAACAATTAGGGGTAATTTGAGTGAATAGTTTAAACCCTGAAAAAATATTAAAGTATTACTAAGAGCATGTAACCGAAACCTTTGGCTGTGCCACCTGGTCTGGTCTGGTCTGGTCTTCCTCTTTCTACTCTCATTTTCTTTCTTTCGTGTCTCTGTGTTCAAAGCTTTAAACAATTTCTAATCTTTGCCACTCCTCCACATCTCATTACACGCGTCAGCAAGTACTAATTGATTTTCTTGCACTTTCCTTAGGATCCAACCAAACGTTGCTTTCCTCTCATCTTTTCCACCACCCCAAGAAAAAGTAAGCATCTTTTTTCCTCTTAACTATCTTCATCATTGAAATTCCTCCTAACCCTTCTTTTTAAATTAAAAAATTCCTTGGTTCACATTGTATGACTCTTTGTCTGGTTATATTGGTCTAAGATTAGCAAAATCATGGCAGTTGATTCCGCTGACAGGAAAGAATTCATTTTGAAGATTGATGACAGAAGCCACGGCGGTAGTGTTTCTACTCCTTCCGGTGGAGCAACTGCCGGCGATGGAGGTAAGATTTGGGGTGAGCCAAGCTATGATTTTTTGAAAGACGGTGAGAAAATCAACATTAACTGGAAAAAAGAGAATGCCAACTCGAATGATGCTGGCAGTAGTGGAGGGGTTAGTAATGAGGAAAGTGAAGATTTTGAATTCACGCAAAACAAACAAGTCCCCATGGAAGATCCACCAGCAAGGCTGATCGGTCAGTTTTTGCATAAACAAAAAGCTTCAGGAGAGATTTCGTTGGATATGGATTTGGAAATGGATGAACTTCAGCAAAAGCAAACCCATGACGGCATTTTACACCCTACAGTTGCTGAAACACCTTCACCTTCAGCAGCTGCTCTTTCCAGAGTATCCTTTGAGAACAGCCCTGTAAGAAGAAGACAAAGTAAAGGGCCAGCGTTAACAGGGAAAGAAGAGACTGATGGGGTTGTAAAGTGTAGTTCAAATTCTTCATCCAAAAGGCGTGAAGGTGGTTCTACCCAAAGGAAGTCAAGTTTGTTAGAAACCAAGACAAAATCCAGGTTGATGGACCCTCCTACACCGGAAAGGGGCGAACCAAAGTCCGGGAAAACCGGAGTTGGGAAGTCTGGACAGGTTATGCGGTCTGGGATTCTTGGGAAAAGCATGGAGGAAGAAGAGGATGAATCATTGTTTGATGAGGATTTGCCTGATGAATATAAGAAAGATAAGTTGAGTTTTTTGGTTTTGCTTCAATGGTTAAGTTTGATTTTGATCATTGCTGCTTTAGTTTGTAGTCTTACAATTCCTTATTTAAGAAAGAAACGTTTGTGGGATCTTATGCTGTGGACATGGGAAGTTTTGGTTTTAGTTTTAATATGTGGTAGATTGGTTTCAGGGTGGATTATAAGGATAATTGTGTTTTTTATAGAGAGGAATTTTCTTTTGAGGAAAAGGGTATTGTATTTTGTATATGGAGTGAGGAAAGCTGTTCAGAATTGTTTGTGGCTGGGGTTGGTTTTGATTGCTTGCCATTACTTATTTGGTAAGAAGGTTCAGAGGGAGACTAAGAGTGATGTCCTTAGGTTTGTGACTAAAATTATGATTTGCCTTGTTGTGGGTGTGATGTTGTGGCTAGTGAAGACCCTCTTGGTGAAGGTACTGGCATCTTCTTTCCATGTCAGTACTTATTTTGATAGAATCCAGGAGTCATTGTTCAATCAATATGTAGTCGAGACTCTTTCCTGTCCACCTTTGGTTGAGATTCGAAGGGCTGAGGAGGAGAAATTTGCAAACGAAGTTGCAAACCTACAGAAAACTGGTGCTAAAATTCCTCCTGGCCTCAAGACATCAACCCTTTCATCACCTCAATATAAGAGGCCGATAGGGAGTGGACCGATTCAGAAAAGTCCTCGAGGAAAAAGCCCTATGATATCACGAGTGCTTTCTGTTGAGAAGGGAGAGAAGGATGATAAGGGGATAACCATTGAGCACTTGCACAAATTGAATCCTAAAAATGTCTCTGCTTGGAATATGAAAAGGTTGATGAATATCATCCGCCATGGAGCTCTTTCCACTTCAGATGAGCAGATACAAGATTCAACTCAAGAAGATGAGTCTGCAACACAGATTAGAAGTGAATATGAGGCTAAAGTTGCGGCAAGGAAAATCTTCCAGAATGTTGCTAAGCCAGGTTCCAAGTATGCCCATCAGTCCTCTTGCTATGCAATATGTTATGTGTGTATTTGTGCATTTACATTCTTTGTCAATGTTAAATTTCATTTTTCATTATCGGCTGGTTGATTATTTCTGTTTTGAAGCTTTTGTCTTCTTATTGCTAATAATTGTTCTCAGGTACATATACTTGGAGGACATTGAACGGTTTCTCCCAGAAGATGAGGCTTTGAAGACTATGAGTCTCTTTGAAGGAGCATCTGAAAGCAGGAGAATTAGCAAGAAAGCCCTCAAGAATTGGGTGGTAAGCATTGGCAACCCATGCATTGCTGCATAATTTACTTCTAATATATTCTTTTTTGCATATATAGTCCGTTGACTGCATTTTCTCAATGTTATATTTAAACAACACGTAAGATGTCTGATTAGGTCCAAACCTTATTGAAGTTCATTGCTCTTTAAATATTTAACCAATATTAGGTTATTGTCACATATTTATCCTTGTAGTAACGATAACATGTTAAGAAACTTAGTATACTAAATTTAAGAAGATAATAAGATGTGTGGTCAATTAATTACAACCACAAAAATTTATAACATACTCCTAAATTAATTTTAAAATAATTATAAAAAACAAAAAAATTACATTTAAACAAAATATTAATCCAAAACCATAAACACTAAACATAAATAATTTATAAATAATAATTAATAACAAAAAAATTTCACAACATCTTAATTAAACACTAAACATTACTTTTTTTTTTTTTTCCTTTCTTCTTCTTCTTTTTTCTTCTCCTTTCTCTCTTCCGGTGGCTGCTTGGTTTGGGGGACCATGCTTATAATGTCCCCCATTTACAATTTTTTTCCCTTGAAAAGACTACACACTGCCAAGCAGTGTACAGTGCAGCAGCAGAGGGGCGCATGGGGTGGGGGGCTGTGCGGCAGAGGAGCTCTTGGGGGGACTGTGCAGGCACGCAGGGGACAAGGCAGTTGCGCCTATCTGACAGGCGCAACCAGTTTCGGGTATTTTTAACCCGTATTTTCACCTGTTGACTGTATTTTGACCTGTATATATGTTTAAATACTTTTAATAAAAATAAAATAATAATATTTTATTAAAAGAAAAAAATTAATATAAAAAAAAAAGGTGTTGCGCCTGTCAGATAGACACAACCCATACAAATATACCATTTTCGTATATAATTCAGCTGACAACCTATTTGAGAATTTATTTTTTTAATTTATTTAGGTAAAAAACCCGTTTTTAGATTTTACTTGATAAATGATTTATTAAAAGGCAAATGTTTAAAAAATGAAATATATAACAATTTTTAAAATTACTTGTATGATAAAAATATATATTATTAGTATATCAAATATTAACATTTATTTATTTTTTAATAATATTACTTTTCTGAAATTTGTCACCATTTGTGTTCATTGTTTTTTTTTTCAAATAGAAAATCGGGTGATTAACTAATTAAATAGGTTAGCTAAATGAAAATTGTATAAAAGAATTGAAACAAGCAAATTTAAAATATAACTTTTAAAGTGTTGGGTGTAATAGTAAAATATATTATATTTTTATAAAGTAAATAAATTTAATTTTTAAAAATAAAATTACTTAAGTCTTAAATTTCAAAACGATTAATCTTCATGAATCTAAAACATACATAAAAGTTATTTTAGTTACGCAAATTCAATATTGTTTTGGCACACTTCATACCATTCCTTGAAAATATGACAGAAATGGCGTAGGAGAAGAATGATTGCATCAACCTCTAAAGGGGCTACACACTTTCATTAAAGACATTAATTAGACCTAAATTATCAAATTCAACAATCACTGACTGCTTACCTTGACTCTATAATTTTGGAACCAAGCCTCAAATCTTGCGCTTCGGCCACTGATGCAGATGGGTGCACTGGCTCAATTGATGATGTTCCCTTAAGAGTCTCTAACTGTGGCAACAATGCTTCTTTCTTGCTCGTAGATCTGGTTGTGACATCCGTAATAACAAGTAAGGTGCTCCATTCTATGCTTTGTTTGATTGTCATCAGATGGCAAGTTGACAGAGCCATCTTGGGCCCTGAATTCATTGGTGTTTAGGCCTAGCTTGTTCCCAAAGCTGTCCCGCCCTCCAACTAATTCCCCTGAAAACAGAAGCATTCCCAGCAAGTCCAGGCTATGAGTTTGAGATGAAGAATTTGTCGCCTCCGAAACAATGCTCCACCATTTCAGACCGAGAGGAAAAACCTATTGGTAGTGGGCTATAGCAGAAGTTTGAGGCTTCCATTCTAAATTGCTGATGCATCCAAGTAGGATCACCCCAGCTTTGTGAGTTCTCCATGATGAACTCTACTTATCTTTCCCATATTGAAATGCTTTTCTCATTTCCCATGTTCCATTGATAATTACATTACCAGAAGTTTGGTAGAAAGAATCCATCACTATTTATGACGACAATATGATGTGAAAACCATTTCATTCCCAAAATAGAAAAAGGAAAAGCCAAGACTTTAGCTACCAACTCCAAAATCTAGATACTTCCTTTTTTTCTTCTAAAGAAATCTAGATGCTTCGTGTAGAAGAAACAAAAGAAGCAACGGGGATATAGTAAATAATTAATTAAAAATAGATAAAAATTAGGGGTAATTTGAGTGAATAGTTTAAACCCTGAAAACATATTAAAGTATTATAAAGAGCATGAAAACGAATCCTTTGGCTGTGCCACCTGGTCTGGTCTGGTCTGGTCTTCCTCTTTCTACTCTCATTTTCTTTCTTTCGTGTCTCTGTGTCCAAAGTTTTAAACAATTTCTAATCTTTGCCACTCCTCCACATCCTCGTTACACAGCTTCAGCTAGCACTAATATCGTCAGTTTTTAACAATAGATTTTGATGAAATTTTTAACCGAATAACCAATTTGTTATTTAATCAAACATATAAAAATTAATTTATCCATTTCTAAATAAAGGAAACAAAATGTAATTTAACTCAAGTATTAAGCAATTTACACTTGAAGCTGTAGACAAAGGGAAAACACAGTGTTGATTTATGTTGGTTCATTTATGAGTGCTTGTTGGGAAAAGGCGACTGAATAATTAATAAGTTCAAAGTGACTCTCAGCGACTTCCCTTTTCAATCTTGCACTTCCCTTAGGAGCCAACCAAACGTTGCCATCCTCTTATCTTTTCCACCGCACCAAGAAAAAGTAAGCATCTTTTTTACACTTAGTTAACTTCATTGAAATTCCTCCAAACCCTTTTTTTTTTTAAATTAAAAAATTCCTTGGTTCACATTGTGTGGTTATATTGGTCTAAGATTTGCAAAATCATGGCAGTTGATTCTGCTGACAGGAAAGAATTCATTTTGAAGATTGATGACAGAAGCCACGACGGTAGGATTTCTACTCCTTCCGGTGGAGCAACTGCCGGCGATGGAGGTAAGATTTGGGATGAGCCAAGTTATGATTTTTGGAAAGACGGTGAGAAAATCAACATTAACTGGAGCAAGGAGAATGCCAACTCGAATGATGCTGGCAGTAGTGGAGGTGTTAGTAATAAGGAAAGTGAAGATTTTGAATTCATGCAAAGCAAACAAGTCCCCATGGAAGATCCACCATCAAAGCTGATCGGTCAGTTTTTGCATAAACAAAAAGCTTCAGGAGAGATTTCGTTGGATATGGATTTGGAAATGGATGAACTTCAGCAAAAGCAAACTCATGACGGCATTTTACTCCCTACAGTTGCTGAAACACCTTCACCTTCAGAAGCTGCTCTTTCCAGAGTGTCCTTTGAGAACAGCCCTGGAAGAATAAGACAAAGTAAATGGCCAGCGTCGACAGGGAAAGAAGAGACTGATGGGGTTGTAAAGTGTAGTACAAATTCTTCATTCAAAAGGAGTGAAGGTGGTTCTACCCAAAGGAAGTCAAGTTTGTTAGCAACCAAGACAAAATCCAGGTTGATGAACCCTCCTACACCGGAAAGGGGGAAACCAAAGTACGGGAAAACCGGAGTTGGGAAGTCTGGACAGGTAATGCGATCTGGGATTCTTGGGAAAAGCATGGAGGAAGAAGAGGATGACTCATTGCTTGATGAGGATTTGCCTGATGAATATAAGAATGATAAGTTGAGTTTTTTGGTTTTGCTTCAATGGTTAAGTTTGATTTTGATCATTGCTGCTTTAGTTTGTAGTCTTACAATTCCTTATTTAAGAAAGAAACGTTTGTGGGATCTTATGCTGTGGACATGGGAAGTTTTGGTTTTAGTTTTAATATGTGGTAGATTGGTTTCAGGGTGGATTATAAGGATAATTGTGTTTTTTATAGAGAGGAATTTTCTTTTGAGGAAAAGGGTATTGTATTTTGTATATGGAGTGAGGAAAGCTGTTCAGAATTGTTTGTGGCTGGGGTTGGTTTTGATTGCTTGCCATTACTTATTTGGTAAGAAGGTTCAGAGGGAGACTAAGAGTGATGTCCTTAGGTTTGTGACTAAAATTATGATTTGCCTTGTTGTGGGTGTGATGTTGTGGATGGTGAAGACCCTCTTGGTGAAGGTACTGGCATCTTCTTTCCATGTCAGTACTTATTTTGATAGAATCCAGGAGTCATTGTTCAATCAATATGTAGTCGAGACTCTTTCCGGTCCACCTTTGGTTGAGATTCGAAGGGCTGAGGAAGAGGAGGAGAAACTTGCAAACGAAGTTGCAAACCTACAGAAAACTGGTGCTAAAATTCCTCCTGGCCTCAAGACATCAACCCTTTCATCACCTCAATATAAGAGGCCGATAGGGAGTGGACCGATTCAGAAAAGTCCTCGAGGAAAAAGCCCTATGATATCACGAGTGCTTTCTGTTGAGAAGGGAGAGAAGGATGATAAGGGGATAACCATTGAGCACTTGCACAAATTGAATCCTAAAAATGTCTCTGCTTGGAATATGAAAAGGTTGATGAATATCATCCGCCATGGAGCTATTTCCACTTTAGATGAGCAGATACAAGATTCAACTCAAGAAGATGAGTCTGCAACACAGATTAGAAGTGAATATGAGGCTAAAGTTGCGGCAAGGAAAATCTTCCAGAATGTTGCTAAGCCAGGTTCCAAGTATGCCCATCAGTCCTCTTGCTATGCAATATGTTATGTGTGTATTTGTGCATTTAAATTCTTTGTCAATGTTAAATTTCATTTTTCTTTATCGGCTGGTTGATTGTTTCTGTTTTGAAGCTTTTGTTTTCTTATTGCTAATAATTGTTCTCAGGTACATATACTTGGAGGACATTGAACGGTTTCTCCCAGAAGATGAGGCTTTGAAGACTAGGAGTCTCTTTGAAGGAGCATCTGAAAGCAGGAGAATTAGCAAGAAAGCCCTCAAGAGTTGGTTGGTAAGCATTGGCAACCCATGCATTGCTGCATAATTTGCTTCTAATGTATTCTTTTTTGCATATATAGTCCCGTTGACAGCATATTCTCAATGTTATATTTTAAACAACACGGAAGACGTCTGATTAGGTCCAAACCTTATTGAAGTCCATTGCTCTTTAAATATTTAACGAATATTAGGTTATTGTCACATATTTATCCTTGTAGTAAAGGTAACATGTTAAGAAACTTAATGTACTAAATTTAAGAAGATAATAAGATGTGTGGTCAATTATCTCACATGGTATCTGGGTTAAGCTTCTATTAAGTGAATGTTGGTATCGGATTGCTGTTTAAAAAGTAGTGCAATCTTCTATAGATTTAACTGATTCTTTTTGTGGAACCAGAGCTTGCTGTGCTGGATTTATTGCATTTAAATCCAAGGAAAAGAAAACCTTATAATTTTAAAATCCTTTGTTAGTATTTTTTTTATTACAGGCTAAAGCAAGGCACCCATCCCCCCTTTTTCTTTTTAACTACATCACTAAAATAGAAGTTGAGTTTACAAGTTTAACACTTGCTATTGTGTGTTGTACTTCAATCTCTTAGGTCAATGCTTTTAGAGAACGAAGGGCACTTGCTGTTACACTGAATGATACCAAAACAGCTGTGAACAGACTTCATCGGATGGTGGACATTTTGGTTGGCATCATCATTGTGGTTATTTGGCTTCTCATACTTGAAATTGCCTCCAGCAAAGTTCTTGTTTTTATTAGCTCTCAACTGCTTCTAGTTGCATTCGTATTTGGGAACACCTGCAAGACTGTATTTGAAGCTATTATATTCTTATTCGTTATGCACCCATTCGATGTGGGTGACAGGTGTGAAATTGATGGAGTTCAGGTACCTCTATAAGCACATGCTTTGGCTTTTTCTTTTTATCTTTAAGATAATGTAGGTCCTGTTTGTAAATTCCTTTTTAAATCCTTGGATTCAATGAATTTCAGATGGTAGTGGAGGAAATGAACATCTTGACTACTGTTTTCCTAAGATATGACAACCAGAAGGTCATAATCCCGAACAGTGTCCTGGCTACCAAGGCCATCCATAACTACCATCGTAGCCCGGATATGGGTGATGCCGTTGAATTTTGCATCCATGTGAAAACTCCTGCAGAAAAGATTGCTCTAATGAAGCAGAGAATAATGAGGTGAGTTGAAAAATGATACAACTGTTCTTCCCTGCATTGCCTTCATTTACAAGTGTTTTTGTTGTTGATTTATGACAATTTATAGTTTTCTGGTCATGACAATACTTGGAACATGTCTGATTGACTTGATCATTTCTTACTGCAGCTACATCGAGCACAAGAGTGACCACTGGTACCCGGATCCAATGATTATCTTCAAGGAACTTGAAGAGTTAAACAGAGTGCGGATAGCAATATGGCTTACACACAGAATGAATCATCAAGACATGGAGAGAGGTTCACAAGAAGAGCCCTCTTGATTGAAGAGATGGTTAAGATTTTCAACGACTTGGATATCGAATACCGGTTATATCCAATTAACATCAATGTCTGTAGCGTGCCTCCTATGGCATCTGATCGGCTTCCTCCTAAGTGGACTGGACCAGCCAGCTGAACAAAATAACAAGCAACCTATAAACCATGTCTTTAATGTCAAAGCTGTGAGTAGATTTTACTACTTGTGACATTGTTTCCTTGATAATTAGCTTAGATGTTTAGCTAATAAATTCATCGTATAATTCGTCTTTTTGGTAGATTGAGCAAGTCTGCTGAGCTGGATGATACTTAAGCCATGTTTTTCCAAGTCTTCGTTTTTCTTCAAGTACTCAAGCTCGATGCCTGTGCAAAGTCATATTAGGACATGGGTTGAGAAATATGTTCGTCCAAGGTTCCTCTACATAATGGAAAAACTTGGAAACAAACATGCCTATGTAGGATACATGTATTTAACTCAAACCTGAGTATTCAACACTTGCTCCATTGTCGGTAACATAGGTATGATCCAATGTTAGCCACAAAGTTGAATCTGATACTCATTTGTTCATGGACGCATAAATGTACACAGAGGATGTGTCAAATATTCACATTAATGAGAGAGCTAAAATACTTTCGATCTCCAAATAATTGCAGCTGTAGTTTTCCATCTATTTAACCACAAATCGACTTTGATTTAAAGGTATCCTGTCTTTTATTGGAAGGACGAAAGTTTTGCATTAAGAGTTCAAATGTCACTTCAATCAACTATTCCCATGAGACATCCTTATAAATAGAACTATAAGTTGTGATGACATAAAAGGATGTTGCAAATCAGTTTATGATCAAATCAATCAAGATGTTATAACCATCACCTTGTTCTTGCCGGCGCATAATGGAGGCCTCCTTTCTACAAACAAGCTAGAACAAGCTAGAACAAACTGTGTCGAGACTATTTTTAAAATCGAGTTTTGGGAAAATAGGAATCGACTTTAAAGAAACGAAAACAGGAGTCGCCACCAATCTTTTTAGGTGTGATTGGATCACCTTTAAAACATTTTGTTTTAAAATCATTAGTTTTGGTCTACGTAATAAAAAGAACGGGTTCGGGGAGTCGATTCACGCATTGAGGAAGGATTAGCACTCGTAATGCCCAAAAATTGGTACCTAATTAATTATCAAATGTCTTTAATGTCGGAAATTAAAAATTTTAAGATGCAATCCTCTTTAAAATATTTTGATTTTTGAAAATTGGGGTTCGCTTGTATCATAATATTGATACTAAGTTAGCCTTTTTGGAAATCCCTATCTCGAAACGACCAAACGCCACATCCAGTAAGTTAGGGCATAACGCTCTGAAATTCCAAGACAGTTGCTCATATTTTAAAAATCTTAAAAACTTAGAAGGGTACTTGACTATTCGAACTCAGCGAGAAAAATTGCAACCCAATAAGTTAGGGCACTACTTTTCTCGAAGCTTCCAGGCACCAAGCATTGCCTTTTTATTTTTGAAAACTTTGAAGTTTCGTTTTTAAAATCGATGCATGATATAAGAACAAGCATAATCAAATAATGTATGACATATGAATAGGATAAATATAATGTCAATATGCATATAATTATAAAAAGAACACATATAGGATACATACAATATAAAACATATAGAAAATCTAAAAAAAAATTGATTGCTAACAAAATATACATATAATTAAAGCAGGACATATCATATCAATTTTGAAATAGTATTTAATAGATAATATATATAATAACAAGGATAAAAAAAATAATTATATAATAATATATTGGTTTAGGAGCATGTAAGGGATTTCATAATATAACAATATTAGTTTAAAATGAAATAACATACATAGTAAATAAATAATTAATAATAAAATGTGTATATAATGTGAGTTAAAACATGGTTTAATAATAATGGTTTATATTTTTAAAAAAAATAATATATATATGTGTACTATAATATAATTGGTGATACGTGATATACATAACGTATATAAAAAAATATATATATGATAAATATAATAACATATAGTATAAATATATAAGAGATATAATAGGTATAATATAAAATAACATATAAAGCGATATATGTAAATAATTAATAAATATATATATGTGAAAATATAATAATATATAAAAATGATAATAATTTATGAGAAAATAATGTATAATAGTAATACATATAAAATAACATTTTTAATAATTTTAATGTATAAAAGTGAAATTAAAATTAATCATATATTAATAAAAGTATATAGTTACAAAAATAGGACTAAATTTAAAGTTTTGTAAAATTTCGGGGTAAATTCAAAAGCTAAAATTGAGTTAAGACCCGATTTGGAATGCCTTAAAATCAAAGGGGTCATGGGCAAATAGCCCTATCCCCAAAACGTAGCCGTTTCCCTAATACAATTGTGAATTATTGGGAGGGTCGAATTGAAATAAAATAAAAATGTTAATGCCAAATTAAAAATAAATAAAACGAAATTAAAAGTATAAAAATTGCGAGAGGACCGATTGGGTAATTAACCCATTTTACAAAAACGCGCTAATCCTCCCCGGGTAATCGGGTCAACACGCGGATCCTGGGGGTCTAAAAACGACGCCGTTTTACCCAGGCTATATAAACCAATCTCTCAGTTTTAAAATCATTTGAAACATGAGACTCAAAAAAAAAAAAAAACTTAAAATTTCCTCTGAAAAAAAGAAAGAGAGAGGTGCTCCGAGTTCTGGCCCTCGTAGGTCTCGCTTCGGTCGCCAATCCTACACGCGCCCACGCACCGTCATACACGCGCCTACGCGTTGTCTTACACGGTGGTCTGAAGGTTTAAAAACCTTCGTCCTCCTACAGGTAACCCCCTTTTTCCTAGATCTTTACTCATATATGCTAGGACAGTTCATATATACATTTAAAATAAACATGAGACGCGATTAAATCACCTCTTCTAGAGACTGTTGGTATTTTTTGAATGAGTATCTACAAATATATTTCTTTTCTGGAAAATCGTGTGTATAGTTTTCTCCTCAAAAAATCGTGTGTCCGTTACAAGGGTTACAAAGGCTCTTTATAGCCTACTGATTTGTTACATTTTTGGAAATAAGTCTGTTTCTTTCCATATTTTGCTGCTGCTGTTCTTTCTTTCCTTGCAGGTGTCCCGAAGATCCTGGTGACGGAGGGGCTGCTGGCATTGATGGAGGGCTGAAGTCTGGTGCCGAGGCGCTGATTACGGAAGTTGGACAGACGCGTCTGGAATCTTCTGCTTGCGGCGCGAGAAGAAGAGGCGTAAACCCTAGGGTTTTTCCACTGGGTCAGAATCTATTTGGGCCAATTGGGCCTTGGGTTTGTAACGGGTAGAGACATTTTGGGTTAAGTAGTTTAATTAGGTCTCGAGTGTTTGTGGGTCTGCTGGGTAGCTTAGGCCTGATTGGGCTTAGCTGAATTGTTTTGGTTTTGGGTTCATGATTCAGCTTTTGTAACCTGGACTGTCAAATAAATAAACATTTATTTATTTTTAATTTTGGGTTTTGGGTTTCAAGGCCCGGACGAATTTGGGCTTTTACAAAAGACTAATAAATGATATGAAACAATAATACGTGAGATAATATGAAAATTCAAACAACACAAAAAATACAAAACAAAATGGAAAAAATTTAAAAACTATTAAATATGTGAAAATTTACAAATGAACAACCCATGATAGAAGAAGAATAAATTAATAATATATAGATGATTATTAAAATAAATATTATGAAAGAAGAAGTTTGGAGCAAATAATGTAAAAAAACAAATAAGTAAGCATGTAACGTCCCCTAACCCTATACCGTTGTCGAAACAGGGTTACGAAACATTATCAGTCAGTACAGTCCAATTTCAGTCATTAATTAAAATAAATATTCATACTCATCCTAGTTTTAAGATGTCGTCCCTTTAATGGGCCCTCGCGGTCCAATATGGACAGTAAATTCAATTTGGAACTAATTTAGAATCAATACGAATTTTTTTTTTATATTTCAAAATTCATACTATATACTGTTGTCAACCATAAGTTACTTATTTCATCAATACTTTTACAACTTAAATGACTCCCATTAAACATCCTAGGTACATGCCATTATCAATACTCAACATACTTTACCTCATTGAATTCGGGATCGATGCGGAATCTTTGATTCAACAATCTAGCCTTAACTTAACTGCGCATGGAAACAAACCGTCTGGCGAGTATACACTCGATGGTATTTCTATAATCCGAACACTTGATAATATAACAATTAAACTTAAAATCACAATAAAAATATAACTATTCATTTATTTATTTTATAGATAAGTTTCATTTACTTACCATAAAAATTCTATACAAGCCATATAACAAACACAACAACATATTTGCTCAATTCTTTTCATTTGCTTACCGTATAAATTCTTTACAATATATTCACAATTCATTTGTATTCACACTTTACTTCTTAACAATATACTATTTTAATTCATTCTAACATCAATCATCATCCATTTGAACTTCACTCATTTCATGAACCTTTTGGTTCATGTTTTCAATCTCATATCTCAATTTCAATTCTCATATCTCAATTTCAATTCTCAATTCAATTTCTCATTTCATTCCAATAGCTCAATCAATCAAATTCACTCGATTTATCTTTTCACTTATTTACCCCTATTAACAAGACTTAGACTACGATAGATACGTGGATTCCTCCCAAACACACAGAATATCCAACCCAAACACACCAAAATATCCAACCCAAACACATCCGGAATATTATAAATCCTCCATAACACACCAGTATATCATATCCTCCCAAACACACCAATAAGGCATTAAATGCCTCTTCGGATAAACCGAAGTATATAATAGCAGAAACATCTTCTCGGCCGAACTACAAATCTCCTCATCACATCATAAATCCAATGGCATGCCATTTGTATCCAATCTGTCCGATCATCGTTAATAGGGTATTTGATTCACTTTCTCAATTTAATAAATCTTTCATCAATATACCATTCTAATAATCACATATATTCACACATTTTCATAATTTCATACATTTTCATTCAATTCAACAAATATATTTCAATTATTCACATTAATTCATAATTCAATACAACTCAATTCACTTTTCAATATCAAATATTCAATTATCACAAATCTCATATATTCATATCAATTCCCTCATATTCCAATCAATATAATTTTTCAATATAACATTCATTCAATATTCAAATTTTTACATAAATCATATATATAATATATATTTTAATCAATATAAATTCAATCAAAATGATTTCAATCAATATAAATTTGATAAATTCATCACATACCAAAATCAATCCATTTCAATTGTAAAACATCATAATTCTAACACTAACAATTGTCATATGTATATAAATATAACAAATAATGACTGAGTTCGGATTATAGAAATACAAACCGTAATTTTTGAGCTAACTCCCGTTGACTTTGTCTTGTCCTTCCTTAGCCGAGATTTTCGGTACCACATTGACTACGAAATTAATACAATTCATAATCATTAATACATTACTAATTTATATCTTGAGTTACAGAATTCTAAATTAAGATCCGTTAATTTTTCCTGAAACTAGACTCACAAATCTTCTTACCATAAAATTTTCAGAATTTTTGGTTTAGCCATTAAGTACAGTTTATTCTTTAAATTCACCCCTATTCTGCTGTCTGACAGTTTTGACCCTTCTTCACTAAAAATTAATTATCTCACAGTACAGAACTCGGATAATATTCCCGTTGATTTCTCCTAAAAATAGACTCATTAGGGATTCTAAACATATAACTTTAATCCTTTAATTATTTTTCTCCAATTTTTTGTGATTTTCCAAAGTCAGAACAGGGGAACCCGAATTCATTCTGACCTTGTGTCACACAATTCATTACATCTCATAATTTACAATTCAATTGCTTAAATCGTTTCTTTTATAAGAAACTAGACTCAATAAGATTTAATTATATATTTTATTCATCCTCTAATTCAAATTCTACAATTTTTGGTGATTTTTCAAACTTAGACTACTGCTGCTGTCCAAAATAGTCTTAGTGCTAAATGTTGATTTTCTACTTTTAATTTCAATTTAATCCTAACTAAATTCACTTACTTTTCTATCTTAATTCATACTTTATTTCTACTCAATTTTTAACCAAACTTAGACATAATTATCTATTTTTCATCATAAAACCATAATTTCAAAATTCTTTCAATTTAGTCCTTAAAGCATAAAACTTATGAATCACTTTACAATTCAATCCTTATTTCATTTCTAACTTGAATTTCTATCAATTTAGCCCTTAATTCATCATTTTACTCAACATGAACAATATTTAGAAATCTAATAACTTTCAAAATATCAACTTAATTTCATCAAAACTTTGTTCTAAAGCTTTTAAAACATCAAAATTAAGTAAAAAGGGCTAAATTGACATACCTATTAAAGTTAAAGCTTCAAAACCTTGATTTTTTCTTTTCTCCCTTTCTTTCTTTCTTTCCTTTCTTTCTCCCCTGTTCTTCTCTGTTTCGTTTGCTTTGTTTTTCTTTTTCATTTCTTTTATTTCATTTATTTCTTTTTTTCATTTCTTTATTTTATTATTAAACTATTATAATATTTATTATTTATACATGTGTATATTTATTAATACACATGTATTAATTTATCACCTTACACTTGTCATAACTTTTATTTATTTAATTAATTAATATAAAATAATATTAATATAATATACTTTAATTATTATTATTTTACTTATATAATAAGTAAATACACATGTATAATACATGTGTACCATTTATATTTGTACACATTTAACTTATTTTAACCATACATTTGTCACCCCTTTTTGGCTTATTTCCTATTTAGTCCCTTCACTTTTCTTTATTCTATAATTAAACTTTCACACTTAATTCAATTTAATCATTTCCACTAATTACTCTTAATTAAGCTAAATTTACTTAATTAAAGTCTAATTAACCATTCAATTGACTTCGTAAATATTTTTAATAAATATTTACGAATCTATTTTTTTAGAAATGGAGAACCGAAAATTTACTTTCCCGATAACCGTAAAATTTGGGTCATTACAAAGCAGATAATGAAACAAAGTATAAAATATAACAAAATAAAAATGACAACAATGATGATAATAATAATAATAATAATAATAACAAAGAGAAGCAAAAAAAAAGTAATGAAAATAATATTAACGGTAATAATAATGGTAATAATAAATAATATATTAAAGTAGTTAATATAATAATAATAACGTATAAGTAAACAAAAAATATAGAATAATAATAAGTAAAAAATGGTGACAAATATATAAAATAATAGTAATAGTAATAAAATAAATAAAATATAATAAATATAATAAGAATAAAAATAATAACACATTACTAATGATAATTGTCGAAACCATTTTTAAAGTTTTGAAAAAAATGAGAATCAACTTTTTAAAACGAAAGTTTGGAGTCGCCACCAATCCTTTTTAGTTTAGGCGTGATCGGATCACCTAATAAATCATTCTATTAAAATATGGATTTTGGCCCACAAAAAATCAAGAAATGGGTCGGGAGTCGGTTACACGTCTGAGGAAGGGTTAGCACCCCATAACGCCCAAAATTGGTACCAATTGATTATTGAATGTCCTATCGTTGAAAATTTAGGAAAAAATTTAAAATACGATTCCTTTAGAAATGTATGAACAACTCGAGTTGGATTTTAAGATTCACTCATTTCAAAGAAATAAAATATCACATCCAAAGACGTTAGGACACGATATTTTAAGCCTCCGTAAATGAGAGATCACTTCATGATTTCCAAAACGCAACAAAAAAGGGTATTCAATTATTTGAACCAACGAAAAAAAACGAAACCCAGCACGTTAGGGGCACGATTTCTCGAATTTCCAAACACAGAACATTGCCTTGTTTTAAAATTTAGAAAACGTGAGTTAAATTTTAAAGGAATATTTGACTATTTTGGGCAACAAGAAAATCGAAGCCCAGCACGTTAGGGCACGATTTTTCGAATTTCCAAACGCCAAATATTGCCTTTGTTTTAGAAGTTTTTTTAAAATTGATAGTTACAAAAACGAATTAAAAATACTTGTTTGTTTGAGGATAAAAACAACCGACATTGAGTAAAC
The DNA here is from genome assembly GCA_025698475.1 of Gossypium anomalum. NCBI lineage: Eukaryota > Viridiplantae > Streptophyta > Magnoliopsida > Malvales > Malvaceae > Gossypium > Gossypium anomalum. The sequence continues at coordinate 80,036,785 of CM046968.1, forward strand.
ACGGGAATTGAAACCACAATACAATTACATGAAATGAAAAAACATAATTACATGTATGAACAATAATATGTGAAAACGATATGAAAGCCAATGACGACACGTGATATGCAAGACAACACAATTAGGAGTTGATGATATAAACAATTTAAAGACCATTAAATATATGCAACGCAATAACCCAAGCAGAAATTCGAAATACCTTATATGCATATAAAACTGACAATATATGAATAACTATTAAAATATATATATATATTACGTAAGGGGAAAAAATATATATATATAAAACATAAACAAGTTAATTTAACTAAATATGTATATATGCAAATGAGAAAAACATAAAAAAGTGCAAATGATATATACCAAGATGCTAAAATATTTTAAATTAATAAAATATATAATGATCCTCTAAAGAGAATCGAATTATACATAAATAAATTTAAAATATATATATATATATATATATATATAAAAAGAGAATATTTTTTAATACGAGAACAATAATGTACATGGAATAAAGACAATTTTATCATGAATTATATATGTACAATAATAATATATAAAAGTATTTTAATTAAATATTATATAAGAATTTGGAATAATACTACATAAAATAGAATTTTAAAATTATACTTTACAATTGAAACAAATAAATAACAAAGTTAAAAAAAATAAAAAAATAATAATAATAATAACAATAATAGTGATAATAATAATAATAAAGTAACCCAAAACGTATGTTTAAATAAATTTTTTAAAAGTTGAATGCTAAATAAATTAAAGAAATAATGAATTATACAAAATAAAAAAACTCAATTAAAATATAATAAAATAATAAAATAAAAGGGATACTTCATAAATAAAACAAATCATTGAAATTAGAAAAAAGGATCGAAGTGCAATGTGCACGAATGCACAGGGACCAAAAGCACAAATAATCCAGACCCTCAAACTCAACACCCAGGCACGGGCCAAATCGAAACATCGCACAAATTGCGGGGATAATTTAATAAAATAAATAAAACACAAATCGGGGCTAATTAAGAAGGTTATGCAAATTGAAGGGACTGGCCACGCAAATTACCCATTCAAGGTAAAATGCGCGGACCAAGTCAAATGCCTACTGAACCCCCCAATTCTGTTTCATTTTCATGTGAAATTCAACCTGTTTTAAAACCCTTTTTTTGCTTTTTTTAAAAAAACATTTTAACCTTTATTTCCCTTGTTTAAAGAACCCTAAATGCTTTGGAGTATGTTTAAACTCCTTCACTTTCCCCTCTCGCTTTCCAAATTTCAATCGACGATTTAACTAAGCCCCCACAACGCGAGTACGACGTGGTGAGAGTCTCCTCTCTTGTATTGTTCACATACAGTAGATAAAAAATCAAAGAAAAATAGAAATAAAATTGAAGGAAAAAACGAGACCTTAAATCACCTTTTGAAGTATGTTTTGATTACTTTCTATTGATTCTTTGTATGTATTTTGTATACACTTTCTCTGAAAAAAGAATCCAAAACCCAAAAAAGAGCCCCCCCAAAATCCCACAAAATCTGAAGGCTTTATAGCCAAATAAAAACAGTTTCTTGCTTTTTTTTGTTCAAATACAGGTTGTGAAGTCATGGAGAATGTGGGGCATGGAGTATGGCTAGAGAACGTGGGCAGTGGCATGAGGGGAGGCAGTAAACTGCTTTTTTTTTTTTTTTTTTTTTTTTTTTTTTTTTTGCTGAAAAATTGGCTTAGTTTTGGGTTGTTTTATTTTGGGCTTATTATTTAGTGTAATTGGGCTGGCTATTATTTGTAAATATTTTGTTTTATTTTTTTGGTTTTTGTATGTGTATGGGTCCGGGCTAAAAATTGGGTCTACAGCTGCCCCTCTTTGCTCGTTGTTGTGTAACAAGAACGGAGCAAAGACCCTGAAAGGACCAATTTTGCCCGGTCTTGCTGAATCTTTGACTTCTTTGGTGCTCCTCTTCTTCAAGTAGTCTTACAGCAACTTCAAGAAGATAAGGTTTGTGACTTCAACCTGCTCCACTGCAATTTCAGGGAGACAAAGTCGGTGGCTAAAATCTGCTCCATAACCGATACATGGAGATAAGACTCGCCATCTTCGATACGCTCCATAGCTGATACATGGAGATAAGATCTGTAACTTTCAGTCTGCTTCCTGCAACTTCAGGAAGATAAGACCATCTTCAGCCTGCTCTCTTGCTACCTCAGAGAGATAAGGCTGGTGGCCAAAATCTGCTCTATAGCCGATACATGGAGATAAGACTCGCCATTTTCGATCTGCTCCATAGCCGATACATGGAGATAAGATCTGTAACTTTCAGTCCGCCTCTTCCAACTTCAAGAAGATAAGACTTGTATCTTCAACCTACTCTCTGCAACTTCAGAGAGATAAGGTTGGTGGTTAAAATCTGCTCCATAGCCGATACATGGAGATAAGATCTCGCCATTTTCGATCTGCTCCATAGCCAATACATGGAGATAAGATCTGTAACTTTCAGTCTGCCTCTTGCAACTTCAAGAAGATAAGACTTGTATATTCAACCTGCTCTCTGCAACTTCAGAGAGATAAGTTTTGTAATCCTCGATCTATTCCCCTGCAACTTCAGTGAAATAAGATCTGACTTCACCAATGCTATTACACTGTCTTTTGAGACATGTCCTGTAAACTTGGTTTCATATATCTATGCTTATGCCAAATAATTAGGATGCTATAATCGAAATGAATCAAATGCTCCTAACTAGATGTGTTATGAATGATATGAATGTAGAAACGTCATGAGAATGATTCCTTTTTAAAATCTTAAAGTGTCATCCCTCATTATTCATCAGAGTTTTATCACCGTTGTATTATGTTGCCCCCCTTGCTCGGCCAGCACATTTCAACAAAAGACCTATAGAAACACCCACTCCGCTCAATTAGTTTGCCCCATTATAGCTTTAAGGTCCATTTCGCTGATGCTTCTGGAACTTAAGGTTTGTACCATCCTCAAAACCCCCTCTTCCATCAATTCGGTCTATTACCCCACTCCCTGGGCACCATGACCAGATGTGTACGCCCCGATATTACACTAATGAGGAAGATCATGATCCCCTCTTATGCCTTGCTTGACACAACATCCTGCTTTCTTATTCAATCAATATCTTTGACTGAAGAGATAATTCCAATTTTAACACAAATATTCCAACCCTAAGCTGGGTAAGTTCTAAACAAAAGTCCTGTTTCAGGTTCTTGTACCATTTGGAAACTTCCAGGGTAATACACAAAACCTCTTTTGTAAAAGTATTATTAGTCCATTAACCATTTATTTCAATACAATAACGATAAAGATAGACAAAACTGAAATTTATTAGGAACAAGATTCAAGAAGAATAGATTAATCAAGGGAAGCAAATATTGCCAGAGTACAAAAATAGGTAAAAGCGAAACAAAAATGTATGCCCCAGATATCACAACTTAAGCTCCACCATATGAACTCCACGAGAACCAATTTGAGCTTATAATGTGCCTAGGACATTTAATGTATTCTTTCGATGCCCCAAGACATGCGCACTTCCTCTTCATTAATTCTAGCATAACAAGACTACCTCATACCCCATCCTTGGTCAAAATTTGCATTACCCTTTTCGGGTTTTCAATTCAAAACCCCTTTGGTCTCAAGGCGCCCTTTGCGGGTTTTCACCTTGGCCTCTCTTTTTTTTTTCTTTTTGGCGCCCTTTGCGGGTTTTCACCTCTTAAGCGAAGTACTTCTTGACTGAATCCGAATTTACTGGGTTAGGCAGGCTCCTACCATCCATCTCAATTAATATCAGCGCTCCTCCAGAAAAAACCTTCTTTAACACATAAGGACCTTCCCAATTTGGCATCCATTTCCCTCTGAAATCCTTTTGCATAGGAAGAATTTGTCTCAATACCAAGTCCCCCTCATAGAATACTTTGGGGCAAACCTTTTTGTTGTAAGCTCGTATCATCCGCTTCTGGTACATTTGACCATGACGAATAGCCTTCAGTCTCTTTTCTTCAATCAAGTTCAGCTGATCATACTGGGACTGAATCCATTCTGCTTCGTCTAGCTTCAACTCTGATAAAACCTGGAGAGAAGGAATTTTGACTTCAATGGGCAAAACTGCCTCCATCCCATAAACCAACGAGTAAGGTGTTGCCCCGGTAGAAGTTCTGACAGATGCTCGATAGGCAAAAAGAGCAAATGGTAACTTTTCATGCCAATCCTTGTAAGTCTCAGTCATTTTCCCCACAATCCTTTTGATATTCTTATTGGCTGCCTCAACCGCACCATTCATTTTTGGGCGATAAGGTGACGAGTTGTGGTGCTTAATCTCGAATCGCTGCAGACCTCCACTATCACGCTGTTATTCAAATTCAATGCGTTATCAGATATGATCCTTTCTGGCATGCCATATCGACATATGATTTCTTTTTTCAAGAACTTGCTGACTGCTGACTTTGTGACATTAGCATATGAAGCAGCCTCTACCCACTTGGTGAAGTAATCGATGACCACAAAGATGAATTGATGTCCATTAGAAGCCTTCGGTGAAATCGGCCCAATGACGTCCATGCCCCACATTGAAAAAGACCACGGAGAAGTCATGACATGAAGGGGTGAAGGAGGCACATGGATTTTGTCACCATAAATTTGGCACTTATGGCATTTCTTGGCATAGCTGATACAATCTTCTTCCATTGTGGACCAGTGGTACCCGAATCTCATAATCTGCCTGTCCATTGTGAACCCATTGGCATGCGTCCCCAAACACCTTCATGGACTTCTTCCAAGATTTTTTTAGCTTCAACAGCATCAACACATCTTAACAGCACTTGATCTTTCCTCCTTTTATATAAGATTTCTCCATCTAAGACATAGTCACCAGCCAGCCTTCTCAACGTTCTTTTATCATTTTCCGTTGCTTGATCAGGATATTCCCGGCTCTTCACATATCGTAAAATATCATGATACCACGGATAATCATCTCTTTCCTCTTCATTGTCTATATTGTAACAATAAGCTGGAGCCTCATAAATACTCATCTGGATCGGTTTCATATTCTCTCGTCCGTTTACTCTGATCATAGAAGCTAGCGTAGCCAGAGCATCTGCCATCTGGTTTTCGTCTCGCGGGAGATAAAAGAAAGTGATATCATCAAACACTTTAATTAAATCTCGAACTAGCTCTCGATAGCTGATTAACTTTGGGTCTCTTGTCTCCCACTCACCGTTGAGCTGATAGATCACCAGTGTAGAATCCCCATACACCTCTAAACCCTAATCTTACGTTCGATGGCTGCACAGATTCCCATGATACATGCCTCGTACTCTGCCATATTATTTGTGCAATCAAAATCCAATTTGCAAGTGAACGGATAATGATCTCCAGCTGGGGATATCAAGACTGCCCCAATTCCATTACCAGCGGCATTTGATGCTTCGTCAAAGTTCAGTTTCCACGGATGATCTTCTGAGGTGTCCTCTTCGGTAGTTGCCACATACATTAGATCTTCATTTGGAAAATCAAAGTTCAAAGGCTCATAATCTTCCAAAGCCCTGCTGGCTAGAAAATCTGCTATTGCACCCCCTTTTACAGCCTTTTGGTTCACATAAACTATGTCGAATTCAGACAGCAAAATTTGCCATCGGGCCATCCTTCCGCTCAAAGCAACTGACTCCATCATATATTTTAAAGGGTCCAATTTCGAGATTAGCCAAGTCGTATGGTACAACATGTACTGCATCAATCTCCGGGTAGTCCAAACCAAAGTACAACATAGTTTTTCAATTGGCGGATATCTCATTTCACACTCAGTGAATTTCTTACTGAGGTAATATATCACCTTTTCTTTCCTTCCCGTCTCATTATGTTGACCGAGCACACATCCAATTGAATTATCAAATACTGCCAAATACAAAATCAACGGCTTACTCGGGCTAGGTGGCGTTAGCACTGGGGGATTGGTCAAGTATTGTTTAACCTTGTCAAAGGTTTTCTGACATTCATCATCCCACACCCCTGGGTTATGTTTCTTGAGAAGGTGAAATATGGGATCACATTTCTCCGTCAGTTGCGAGATAAACCGGGCAATATAATTTAGTCTTCCCAAAAACCCTCGAACCTCTTTCTGAGTGCGCGGTGGAGGTAATTTTTGTATAGCCTTAACTTTGTCAGGGTCGACCTCAATTCCCTTCTCACTGACTATGAAACCGAGCAGCTTTCCTGACCTAGCCCCGAAAGTGCATTTTTTCGGATTGAGCTTTTGCTGAAACTTCCTCAACCTCAAGAACAATTTTCGCAAAACCTGTATGTGCTCTTTTTCTGTTTGGGATTTTACGATCATATCGTCAACGTAAACCTCAATTTCCTTGTGCATCATGTCGCGAAACAATGTTACCATGGCTCTTTGATATGTTGCTCCCACATTTTTTAACTCGAAAGGCATCACCTTATAGCAAAAGGTCCCCTATAAGGTTATGAATATGGTCTTTTCCCTGTCTTCAGGATGCATCTTTATCTGATTATACCCAGAGAAACCATCCATGAAAGAGAACAATGAATAACCTGCTGTGTTATCCACTAAAGTGTCAATGTGAGGTAATGGGAAGTTGTCCTTTGGGCTGGCCTTGTTCAAGTCTCTATAATCTACGCACATCCGCACTTTTCCATCCTTCTTAGGGACAGGGACAATGTTGGCTACCCATTCTGAATAATTAACAACTTGCAAGAACCCGACATCAAATTGCTTCCTGACCTCTTCTCTTATTTTTACTGCAACATCAGGTCTCATCCTTCGAAGCTTCTATTGAATAGGCTTGCACTCCTCTTTTATGGCGACGCGATGCACCGCAATATCAGCGCTTAGCCCAGGTATGTCTTGATATGACCACGCGAAGATATCTTTGAACTCTTGCAGTAAATCAATGAGGTCCCGTCTTGTTTCTTCAGTTATGCAAGTTCCAATGTTCACCTCTTTCCCTTCTTCCAAGGTCACACTCTCAATTGACTCTTTATGGGGTAGAATCTGTTTCTCTTCCTGCTCTACCATCTTTAACAAATCTGAAGGTAAGCTACAGTCTTTATCATCTTCAAAATTCTGAGATCCTTCCAACCACATGTCTCGCTCAAAAAGGTACTCCGAATTCGTAACAGCGTTACTCATGCCATTGATATCTAGAGACCTATTGTAGGCATGAAAGAATATCCAACAAACAAATGAACCTAAGTATAGCTTTATGGCGTGGTTATAAATAAAATGCAAGAAAAGAAAATTTTCTCAAAATAAAAGAATATTTACTCAGAATAAGACATGAAAGCGCATTTATATTGAAATAAACGTTTTAAACATGAGCCTATTTCACAAAAGATTCACATTGCTTCTAGGCTTTAAAACAACAAGTGTGTTTTGAACATTACTCTGTATTTGTTCTAAAAACTACAGGAATTTCCTCCGCAGTCAAGTTATTCAGAACACTTCCAGGCTCATAAGGGCGAATACTTGCCAAGTCACGTTTCATCACTTTCTCTTCAGATATGACATTGATATTCAAACTCTCTATTGCATCTTCAGCTGTTCCTTCTCTTGTCATCTTCAATTTAGGATAAATACCTCCACCTGACACAAATGTATAGGATATATAGGGAAAAGTCATTGATTCCCACTCGACTTCTGCCCCATTCAGTCGCGCTCTTCGTCTTTTTTGCTTCCTTTCCATCTCCTTTCTTTTCTACTTTGTATCTGGCTTATACCCTAAGCCAAAGCAATCTTGTTTGTTAGCCAAAACTGGCACCTCAACTAGTCCATGAAGATACTTTCCAAGTCCTCTTCTGGGCAATGCTCCCTTTCCCACTGTTAATTGCAAACTCATCCTCGTAGCCTCAGATATTCTTGGCATTGGGACCCTGCCCCCTTCAATGATGAAAGTTGCATTTACAAACTCCAATGACCGAAAAGAACACTCAATTGCTTCATCATCATTTTCTATATACGGTGCACTACTAGTAACGGATGCAATAATGTCCTCCTCAGCATTTATCGTTATCAAGCGGCCCTCCGTCACCAGCTTTAACTTTTGGTGTAACGATGATGCATCGCTCGCCGAGTGAATCCAAGGCCTCCCCAACAAGCAATTATAAGAAGGCGTAATATCCATCACAAGAAAATCTACCTCATATGTGTTTGGTCCGATCAGTAGAGGTACTTCAATTCTTCCCATCACTTTCCTCTCAGTGCCATCAAATGCCCTTACTATGTTCTGGCATGTCTTCATATGAGAGCTGTCAATTGGTAACCTATTTAATGTGGACAACGGTAAAACATTCAGCGCTGACCCATTATCAATTAATACCGTCGGCAGTGTATACCCTTTGCAGCGAGTGGTGATGTGCAAAGCCTTGGTGGATCCCATGCCCCCTAGTGGTATTTCATCGTCACTGAAAAAGATGAAGTTATCGGCACTTATGTTCCTGATAAGGTGGTCTAGCTTGTTCACTGAGATATCTTCAGCGACATAGGTCTCGTTCAACACCTTCATTAATGCATTTCGGTGAACCTCTGAGTTTTGAAGTAGCGCTAGTACCGATGTACGTGTCGGCTGCTTGTGCAACTATTCCACAACACTATATTCGCTGTGTTTTAGGAACTTTAAAAATTCTTTAGCTTTCTCTTCAGTTACTGGTTCATTAACCAGTGGCTTTGTCTTCTCTTTCCCTTGTTCAATCATCACGGACTTTCCTTTTCCAGGCTTGACCTTTATACTTGGCGTGCCGACCAGACTCTCCTCCCCTGGATATGTCACATTACAGTTGTAATTCCAAAGCACCTTTTTGTTATCCTTATACGAAAAAGCCGCAGGTCTCTGGATTACAACTCTCGGTGTAAATTTTGCTTTGATTTCATTAATTTTCGGTCGCGAAATAACCACTACTGGGTGATTGACCTCGGAAACCTTCTCTATCAACCCCTCCTCCGAGGCGCATACATCTTCCTTCTCAGTAAACTCAAAGAACTCTAGCTCTTTGTTGTCCATTAGAGCCTGTACCAGGGCCCTAAATTCATTACATTTTTCTATCTCATGATCCTCCTCTCCATGGAACTCACAAAAATTCCCCACTTCTCGAGATTTGCTCCCAAAGTCGTGCATGATTAAACTTTTTTCTGTCATCTTCTTCAAAACCTCCCTCATCGGGGTTCTCACTTCTGCCACATCCAACTTAATTCTCCTCCCCATATTCTCGACTACAGTATTTACCCCTTTATCAATATGATTGGGTAACGGATTTCCTACACCTGGTGCATCATCGAATTTCACAATACCCATGTTGATAAGCCTTTCGACTACCTTCTTAAAAGAGGTGCAGTTCTCTATCGAGTGTCCCGTGATTCCAGCATGATATTCACATTGAGCACTTACATCATACCACTTGGGGTATGGGGGTTGCAGTGGTTTTAAGTAAAAAGGAGATACGACGTGTGCATCAAACAAAATTTTGTACAACTCCCGATACGTTACTGGAATGGGAGTAAACTGAGGCTTCTCTGTGTTCTGCTTTGTATTGGGCTCCTGCCTTGACGAAGCTTGCTGGCCCGTGGCTACCACTTTCTGCTGATTTACCACGATTGGTTTCGCATAACCCATGTTCACATTGCCGACTTCATTTTCTTTCTTTTTTGGGGCTGACCTCCTGGTACTTTCCCCTACCTCTATCTTTCCGCACCTTATTGCATTCTCAATCATTTTCCCAGACATAACTATATCCGCAAAACTCTTAGTTGCGCTTCCCAGCATGTGATTAATAAAAGGTGCCTTCAAGGTATTAATGAAAAGCATGGTTGTTGACTTGTGTAGCAATCTCCCTCCATCTCTGAGCGTATTGCCTGAAACTTTCATTTGACTTCTTCTCCATGTTTTGTAATGTGATCCTATCAGGCGCTATGTCAGTCACATGGCCATATTGTTTCATGAAAGCCTGCGCTAAGTCTTTCCATGATTTGACTTGGGTATGACTTAATTGATTGTACCACTTAGCCGCAACCCCAGCCAAACTGTCTTGGAAACAGTGGATCAATAACTGATCATTATTGACATGACCAGTCATTCTCCGATAAAACATCGTGATATGAGCCTCAGGGCAATTGGTTCCGTTTTATTTTTCAAATTCTGGCATTTTAAACTTTGGTGGGAGCACCAGATCTGGGACTAGGCTCAACTCTTTGGCATCCATTCCGCAATGATAATCAGCGCTTTCCAACGCCCTAAATTTTTCTTCCAACCACTTGTATCGGTCTTCTAACCGCTTTGGAAATTCTGCTTCTGTCTTTCCTACTTCCCGACCTCATCGAAGTCAGGGACTGTAGGATTTGCACGATTGTCTTCAGGGTTAGAACACAAGCCCGTTGGAAAATTTAGCGGTATCGAAGTACCAGTCTGATATTGGGGTTTGATACCGACAGACACCTTTTGCAAAGGTACTGGGGTGTTTGTTGGGGTGAAACCCGGAGGGTAAGTAAGAATCCTGCTGTCATCTTCAGCATTGACCATGGGACTCTTCCCCTTTTCTGGCTTTCCAACTAGCAGCTGAGTCAGTTCGCTCATCATACTCCTCTGAGATTCCAGTATTTGATCTTTCATATCTTGCTAGATCTTAGCTAATTGCTCTTGCATTTGCGCTTGCATCTGTTCTTGCATTTCTTTCTGCATTTGCTCCAATTTTTCAAACCTTTGATCCATAGCTTTGGTCTTTTTCCATGTGTAGTATTGATATTCTAGGGTAACTATAATATAATTTTTAATCAGGATTCTTTTGTGAAATTTAATGCATATGATGCGATAAGATGTAAATGCATGAAATGAATGTAAAACTAAAGAGACGTCGACTCTGACTCAATTCTATTTAAAAAACTTTATTAAAAAGCAAAAAATCCTTTACATAAAAATAGATCACTTATACAGCTTAGCCCTAATGCTCAAAGCTTTAACTTTCTCAAGAAGGCAAGCTAGCTCACGACTCCGGTCCGACTCTAGCTCATACTTCACACTTAGCACATCAGCCTAAACCGCTAAAGTCTGTAAATAATCAGCCACTTCTCGAATCTGAGCCACGGCTTCACCCCTGATTTGATCTCTATCCCTGACCTGATCCTACGATTGGCGGAGCTGTTCTTTTCATTGCTCATTATTTGACTCAAGTAATTCGATTCGGAGCTCACAGTTTTGTAGTGCAGTCTCGAGCTCTTCTACATTCCCTTTCAAATCTTCAATCCTACTTAGGCTGGCCCTTAATTCAATATCAAAGTTACGACCATGATGTTGATGCAGGGCCTTTTCTAGCTCCGCTACCCGAGCTACCAACATCTCTTTCTCACCTTGGCCTTCAACCAAGCTCTTCTTCAAGGCACTTTCACGTGTTCGAGCATCATGAAACCTCTTCTCCCACTGATCAGCTCTAGCCTTTTCCTCTTGAATTTCCTTTCGCCACTGTTCTGACGTTTTCTCTAATCCGGCAGTTCTCATCGACATATGTAGCTTCTTGTAATCAATTTTCAAACTGTCTAGGTCTTCCTCAACCTTCCTTTTCCCCTTTCTTAACTTCTTGGCCTCGAGTTTCTGAACGTCGGCATCCAATCTCAAATGCATCTTTTCCTCCTCCAATTGTTCTATCTTTTTCCCTAACTCTGCATTTCTCTCTTCGAAGTCCCGTTTTATGATCTCAAGCTCGGAGAGAATTACTTGCAAATACTCTTCCATCGTACGAACATCCTCCAAACTTGGCTCGGGGACATTAACTCTTTTACTCAACCACCCCTTATATTCAGGAGTCGTCATTAATCCAACAGCCAATCTCTTCATCTGGCGCGTCTGTTTCCAAGCATTAGAAATCTCTTGAACCCTCTTCCTATAATTTTTCTCCTTATACGCGAACTCACTCTGGGCTAATCCATGTGTCATCGGTATGAATTGCCTTGACCTATATTGTCCTAAAACGAGCAAAGGGGCATATCCAGTAGCTCCTCAAATTTCAAGTAGAGGTACCCAATCAAAACTCCCACACCGATAGAGGATCTCATCAGGAACAAACCAAGGAGCTCTCCATTCAACATCCTCTTCCTGAAGATTTTGGAGGAGCGCGATCCAATTTTCTTCTGATATGTCATCTCTCCTAGACATGGCTGCTATCTCCTTCAACGGGGAGTAACTCTCAAAGAAAACCTGATAAGAAACCTTATCCACCTTCCAAAAATGGCTATGGAACCAAGCTAACAATAACTGCGCGCACCCTATAAATCTACCTTCACCTGCCCTCCGACATGCACTCAAGGATCTGAATGTCTCCGCTAGAATTGTCGGCACTGGTGTAACCCCTTTGTCAAGTCAATCAAAGAAATCAGCAACTGCTTCATCTATATGCCTTAAAGCTTTGGGGAACATCACCAAACCATAGACACTCAAGGCCAAGACGTCAACTTTCTTCTTTGTATCTGGATGTGCTATGATCAGGTCCTTCAAACTCACCTAAGGAATGCACCTGCTATCACCCTTTGCTGAATTCGAGCTGTAACCCATTGTTCACTCATCCAGTGATATTCATTAATTTCTTTACAAAAGCTGGGGCACCAGCAGCCTTGGAATAAACTTTGTCAACTTGAACCTTTGGACAACGAAGCAAAGCCGTATACTCCTCCACAGTGGGCACCAAGTCCACCTTCTCAAAGGTGAAACAACTATATGCGGGGTTCCAAAACTGAGCCATAGCTCGAAACAAGCACTTGTCCACCTTGATATCGAGCAGGTAGGGTAAGTCACCATAACTTTGATAGAATAGCTGCTTAGTCTCATCATCCCAACTAGCCCATATATCCCTCAACTCTTGGAGCTCGTTTTGGGTCACACTAATGCGAGTGAAGCCTGAAAACCCTGATGTATACCCCACGGCTAGGCTATCCCCTTTCTCAAGTTGCATCTTCTCTGACCACATACGGACAGCCACATTATCCTCTACTTTATCACGGAATTCGCTCTCCATAACAAGCTTTTTAATTTAGCAACCGAACAGAAATCGACACCTCTTTAATATGAAATGACATACAAAACATAATCACAACAAAACACAACAAGTTAGTATCGAGAAATAATAATTTAAGCAAATGGAAAATAATTAAACACCTAACTTGGTAATCGCTAGGGTTCGACATAGCTCTACCTAGGGCGGGACCCTAAAGTTCACTATATGTGGCTCGGTTCTAAGAAAAGGGTACCTGAACCAGCAGATTCCTCAACCCTCACCCATTATAGGCTCATGTGGATCGAGTTCGATTCAGGGGAATACATTTCCCTATGGCCATGCGGAGGTGAAAGCCTCACGAAGACGTAGGTACGGATGTATCCCGAAAGTAGTCCACTAGCCCATGCGGAGGTGAAAACCTCACGAAGGCATAGTTTCTCACTTTCACTTAAAAGGTACGACCACAACAGTCATGCAATATGATGCGAGGGAATATAAAGAACTCAAAATGCAAAACACGAATAAAATGACAAAATCTATAAAACCCATGAAATGCAATGAAAAGATCGCATTAAAAAGCAAATTTAAAATTTTCGACAAAAGGATATAAAATAATCAATTTTACGGCTTGACTCTCTTATTGGTCCCCAGTGGAGTCGCCAAGCTGTCGAAACCATTTTTAAAGTTTTGGAAAAAATGAGAATCAACTTTTTAAAACGAAAGTTTGGAGTCGCCACCAATCCTTTTTTGTTTAGGCGTGATCGGATCACCTAATAAATCATTCCATTAAAATATGGATTTTGGCCCACGAAAAATCAAGAAATGGGTTCGGGAGTCGGTTACGTACGAGAAAGGGTTAGCACCCCCATAACGCCCAAAATTGGTACCAATTGATTATTGAATGTCCTATCGTTGAAAATTTAGGAAAAAATTTAAAATACGATTCCTTTAGAAATGTATGAACAACTCGAGTTGGATTTTAAGATTCACTCATTTCAAAGAAATAAAATATCACATCCAGCACGTTAGGACACGATATTTTAAGCCTCCGTAAACTGAGATCACTTCATGATTTCCAAAACGCAACAAAAAAGGGTATTCAATTATTTGAACCAACGAAAAAAAACGAAACCCAGCACGTTAGGGGCACGATTTCTCGAATTTCCAAACACAGAACATTGCCTTGTTTTAAAATTTAGAAAACATGAGTTAAATTTTAAAGGAATATTTGACTATTTTGGGCAACAAGAAAATCGAAGCCCAACACGTTAGGGCACGATTTTTCGAATTTCCAAACACCAAATATTGCCTTTGTTTTAGAAGTTTTTTTAAAATTGATAGTTACAAAAACGAATTAAAAATACTTGTTTGCTTGAGGATAAAAACAACCGACATTGAGTAAACACGAGAATTGAAACCACAATACAATTACATGAAATGAAAAAACATAATTACATGTATGAACAATAATATGTGAAAACGATATGAAAGCCAATGACGACACGTGATATGCAAGACAACACAATTAGGAGTTGATGATATAAACAATTTAAAGACCATTAAATATATGCAAAGAAATAACCCAAGCAGAAATTCGAAATACCTTATATGCATATAAAACTGACAATATATGAATAACTATTAAAATATATATATATATTACGTAAGGGGAAAAAATAGATATATATAAAACATAAACAAGTTAATTTAACTAAATATGTATATATGCAAATGGGAAAAACATAAAAAAGTGCAAATGATATATACCAAGATGCTAAAATATTTTAAATTAATAAAATATACAATGATCCTCTAAAGAGAATCGAATTATACATAAATAAATTTAAAATATATATATATATATATATATATAAAAAGAGAATATTTTTTAATACGAGAACAATAATGTACATGGAATAAAGACAATTTTATCATGAATTATATATGTACAATAATAATATATAAAAGTATTTTAATTAAATATTATATAAGAATTTGGAATAATACTACATAAAACAGAATTTTAAAATTATACTTTACAATTGAAACAAATAAATAACAAAGTTAAAAAAAATAAAAAAATAATAATAATAATAACAATAATAGTGATAACAATAATAATAATAAAGTAACCCAAAACGTATGTTTAAATAAATTTTTTAAAAGTTGAATGCTAAATAAATTAAAGAAATAATGAATTATACAAAATAAAAAAAAAACTCAATTAAAATATAAAAAAATAATAAAATAAAAGGGATACTTCATAAATAAAACAAATCATTGAAATTAGAAAAAAGGATCGAAGTGCAATGTGCACGAATGCACAGAGGACCAAAAGCACAAATAATCCGGACTCAAACTCAAAGACCTGTGCACGGCCAAATCGAAACATCACACAAATTGCGGGGACAATTTAATAAAATAAATAAAACACAAATTGGGGCTAATTAAGAAGGTTATGCAAATTGAAGGGACTGGCCACGCAAATTACCCATTCAAGGTAAAATGCGCGGACCAAGTCAAATGCCTACTGAACCCCCCAATTCTGTTTCATTTTCATGTGAAATTCAACCTGTTTTAAAACCCTTTTTTTGCTTTTTTTAAAAAAACATTTTAACCTTTATTCCCCTTGTTTAAAGAACCCTAAATGCTTTGGAGTATGTTTAAACTCCTTCACTTTCCCCTCTGCTTTCCAGCCCCAAATTCGACGACGAACTAAGCCCCCCCACAACGCGAGTACGACGGTGAGTCTCCCTCTCTTGTATTGTTCACATACAGTAGATAAAAAAATCAAAGAAAAATAAAAATAAAATCGAAGGAAAAAACGAGACCTTAAATCACCTTTTGAAGTATGTTTTGATTACTTTCTATTGATTCTTTGTATGTATTTTGTATACACTTTCTCTGAAAAAAAGAATCCAAAACCCAAAAAAGAGCCCCCCCAAAATCCCACAAAATCTGAAGGCTTTATAGCCAAATAAAAACAGTTTCTTGCTGTTTTTTTGTTCAAATGCAGGTTGTGAAGTCTTGGAGAATGAGGGGCATGGAGTATGGCTAGAGAACGTAGGCAGTGGCATGAGGGGAGGCAGTAACTGTTTCTTTCTTCTTCTTTTTTTTGCTGAAAAATTGGCTTAGTTTTGGGTTGTTTTATTTTGGGCTTATTATTTACTGTAATTGGGCTGGCTATTATTTGTAAATATTTTGTTTTATTTTTTTGGTTTTTGTATGTGTATGGGTCCGGGCTAAAAATTGGGTCTACAATAATAATAATAAGTAATAATATATAATAATAACAATAATAAAATAATAATAGTGATAATATTAAAATAATAATCTTAAAATAGCAAAGTAACTAAAAAACTAAATTGAATTGAAAACAGGAGTTTTGGGGCAAAATCAAAAAAAAATAAAAGAGAAAAGGACCGAATTGAAACGCGCACTCAACGTGGAGGGACCGAAGTGGAAAATATTCCTCCCTCCAAAACGCATAGCTTAAAAAGGGACCGAATTGAAATCAAGTCAAAACCATGGGGTAAAAATTAAAAATAATATAACCTCAATTGTAAGATTTCAAAACAACGGAGGGGCTAAATGCGCAATTAACCCCTCCTTAGAAAACACTCAGATCCTCCCCGGGTCGGGTCACTCGCGTGGGTCAGCCAATGAAACGACGCCGTTTTGGCGCTTAAATTTTGGCCCAAAACGACGTCGTTTTGAATCCCTTATTTAAGCCAAAAACTTTTTCAAAAAAATCATTTTAAACACTTTCTAAAGAAAAACAAAACTTCTTTTCTTTTTCTCTACAACAGGCCTCTCTCAGGCCAATGCTCCGACGAGACACCACCGCACGCTCCGCCGCCGGCACCACCGTATACGGCGATCGGCTGTAAAAAAAGTATTTTTTTCTTCTTTTTTATATTTTAATATACATATAAAAAGGTTTTAAAAAGACAATAAAAATATATATGTAAGTGTAATTCGAAAAATAAGAGGAGAGGGAAAAATAAATAAATAAATAAACAAAGAAATACCCTTTGCCGATTTAGATTCTGTCTTGCTCTTGCTTTTTGATTATTTCAATGTATGAGTATTCATTAAAAAAACTACTTTTTGTATTGAGTTCGTAAAAAAAAAAAACAATGAATATTTGTTGCCTTTTATAGCCATATTTACAACCGTTTCTATTGATCTTTCCAC
Organism: Gossypium anomalum; assembly: GCA_025698475.1. Classification (NCBI taxonomy): domain Eukaryota; kingdom Viridiplantae; phylum Streptophyta; class Magnoliopsida; order Malvales; family Malvaceae; genus Gossypium; species Gossypium anomalum. Next base: position 80,053,999 of record CM046968.1, read on the forward strand.
CACTTTTACAGGTACGTGGGCATGGATGGCGTGGGCGCATGGTGGAGAACGTGGGTGGTGGAGGCGTGGGTAGTGGCAGCTGAAGTGTGTGGCGGCTGGTCAAGGGGGCTAGGGTTTTTTTTTTGCTGAAAAATTTTGTTTGTTGTGGGTTGTTTGGGCTCTAGGGTTAGGTATTATTTTGGGCCTATTTAGATTTAGTTGTTTTGGGTTATAAGTTTAGTTATTTGGGTTTAGAAATTGGATTGGTCATAAATCTTAGGCCCGGGCTAAAATTAGGTCTTACACTTCCAATCCATTTTTGTCTCTGATTTAGGTCCTAATGCTTCTGTTGCCACAAGGACCTCATTTAAACAATGTCCACCATGAACGAAACGAGCAATCTCCTCTGCAAGCCTCCGTTGGGCCAGCACATAGCCTAGTCTTCCAACTCATTTATCTCTTCCATGTTAAAAGCGTAAAAGTTTTGAGGAATCTCACCACACATGCATCTGCAACAGAGAAGGAATATTGGTAAAACTTATATGGAGACAACATCGATGTCTTTTGATTTTCCGAATTTGGTCCCATCACTCCTCAACAAAAGAGGAATGTCAAAGCCATAGGCACCTTCAGCTTGTAAATCTTCCTTATCAACTCAGTCCCAATAGTAATATTACCCCAGTGATCAGTCCCGCCAATTTGCACACCAACACCTTCAGTCTTAAAAAGTATAAAAAGTCGTAACCTTGCAATAACTGATAAGAACAAGACTAATTCAGTAGTTTTTTTTATCCCGGATGTTGTATTTATAAATTAAAATACTATATTTATTCTTTGAATTTTTGTTACGAAGTTTTAAAAATACTATGATTAATATTCTAAAAACAAAATAGTATAAATGTTTATTTTTTAGAATATTTATGTCAAGTATTAACCAGCTACAAATATTTTTATATTATTTTAATGATTTTTTTTATTAAATTTTGTTATTTTTTAAGGTTTATATATAAATATATAGAGAGCTATAATGTCTCATAATTTATAAAATATATATTTCATTTAAATTTTCTTAAATTATTGAATATGTTTGATATTTTTTTATTCAAATATCTCGTAATTTATTATTTTTATTTTGAAACTATATTTGATCTTATTAATTTAACTTTAAAAATTCTTCAATTATTTTTTCTATTATCTTTTAATATACAAAAATTAAGAAAATGAAATTCAAGTATGACGGTTTTTTAAAAGTAATTGTAAGCATAATAAGTATAAATATTCAAACATTTTAACCCATAAAACAATTTTCTCGATTTGTTAAGTTAAAATTTTAATATATATATATATATATATATATATATATATATATAATGGTTTATTCCAAAATTACCATAAAAACAATTTTTGAAAAATATATTTCATTTCTACAAATAAATTACTTTACTTTGAAATTTTGCAATTGCTATATGAATCGATCTCTAACAATTTATTATTCATTAAAAAAATCATAATTTTTAATAATTTTAATTAAGTAAATAAATAATTAAATAGTTAATTATACGAATTGGTTTATGTTAAGTTTATTTTTCATTTAAATCTTATTGTTATCTAATATTCAATTTTTTATACATGAATTTTATTTTTCTATAAACATTCCATGTTCTTTCAAAAATTTTAGTTAAATCCTTGATTTAAATATGATTTAAATCTTTATAATAAATAATTAAAATCTTATTTATCTACATAAGTTAATGTTGTTACAAGAAAGACATAAAATATTATATATTAAAGTTTGATGTAACCAATGCTTGATATTTTATTTTTCAATTTACTCCTTCATATAAAAAAAAATGTAAAACATATTTAAAAACATATTTTATTTTTTCTTAATTTTTGGAAACTTGTTAATTTTCCCATATACTTTACATATGTTATATACATACATACATATATATATATATATAAATAGTTTTCACCATAATTTATTTTAATTTAGTTAATGTAATCGAAAATAGAATTTTTAAACCTAAGTTTCAATTTTTTTCACTTAAAATTAACATATTAAAATATTAAAAACATGTTTTTCCATAAAAACATTGTTTAGTAAAAGTAATATAATATAGTAATCATTGACTAATTATTAATCAGTGTAATAATTAGGTGAATGAAAATATATGGAGGAAGCAAAATCTTAGTAAAAAGAAATTCAGTCATTATGTATCATCCAATTAAAAGTGAAATTTGTTAAAAAAGGAAGTATGCTAAATGTTACCATATTTGTCTTCTTATTTTGCTGATTCCATAAAACCAAAACAGTGAAGTTTCATTAGGGATATAAGACCATTTCATAGACACAAACAGTGATGATCTCCAAAGTTTGATTGCCACCAGCTGCTTTCTTTATAAAACCCCACGAGCAGTCGAGACTAGAGACAACATTGAGTCATCCACGATACATAAGACAAAACATCAGTTGACCCTAAATAGATATAAAATCGATTTTACTACACTAAAATCGATTGAATTAAAATTTTTAAAATTTTTAAAAATTTATTTTAGTTTAATTGGGTGGACCAATCGCTGATCGGTTTGTCCACTCACCCAATTACAAAATTATTAGTTTGACTCATTCAATACTTTAATTGGAATGTGATTGTAAATTTTAAAATTACAAAATTCTTTTTTCACTGATATTTGTTAAGGATTAATAAAAATTATATTGTTGTTAACATACACATACTTTATCCTATTTATTTTAAATAAAAATTATATATTAAATTTTAAATATTTAATATGTATTTAAATTAGAATATAAATTATCAACAATTGTGTGTTGGATGTAATGGTAATACATATTGTATTTTTAATGGGGGACACAAGTTTGAACTAGAGCTGAGCCGAAGGCCCACCCGAAATGTGGGAGGATTTGGACAAAAATATAGGCTCGAGAAATGAGTTTGGACAAAAAATAAGGCCTATTTAAAAAATGGGCCGGGCCTCGAGTAAGACAATTTTTACCCGGGCCCGGCCCGGCCTGAATTCACTAAATGAATTTTTTTATTTTTAAAATATTATTTTCTTGTTATTTTCTCCCTATTTTGCTACCAGTTTACTATTATGTTGCTACCATTTTACTGTTATTGTTTGGATATTGTATAAAACTTATTTTATTGTTAATTTTGTTATTATTTTAGAGACATTTGCTTGTTAAGTTGCATCTATCTTAGTGTTATTTAAGTATATATATTTTTAAAATTTATTTTTAATTTGTTGGGAAATATTTATTTTGATGCTTTTAGTATTTTTTATGTATTATATATATTTTAAAACTATATAAAAAATAATATAAAAATTAATATGGGCGGGCCGGGTCGGGCCCGAGTTTTAGCATTTTTATCTGGGTCGAGCTTGGACAAAATTTTAGGCCTATTTTTCGGGTTGGGTAGGGCCGGGCCCGAGCCTAGCAAACTAGCCTGAATTTTTAGTCGGGCCAGGCCCAAACCCGGTGTAACACTCTTAACCCACATCTGTCGCCAAAACAGGGTTACAGAATGTTACTAAAGTTTACAGAAAAATTACAAATAATTCCACCATTTACTTATGTTCATATCAAAGCTGTCCACTTGAGTCGTAGTCACTAATTTATTTATATCTTGAGCTACAGAATTCTAAATTAAGATCCGCTTGATTTTTTTGAAACTAAACTCAAATATCTTTCTACCATAAAAATTTCAGAATTTATAATTTAGTCAATAAGTACAGTAAAATCTTCAAATTTATCCCTATTCTGCTGTTTGACAACTTCGACCTTTCTTCACTAAAAAGTAATTATCTCTTAGTACGAGATTTGGAAGATGTTTCTGTTTGTTTTTATTGAAAATAGACTCATTAATAATTTAAAAATATAAATTTAAACCTCTAATTATTTTTATAAATTTTTTGATGATTTTCCAAAGTCAGAACATGGGAACCCGAAATCATTCTGACCTTGTCTCACAAAATTTATTATATCTCATAATTTATAATTCTATTTCTTACATCGTTTCTTCTATGAAAAATATGAAAAATTAAACTCAATAAAATTTAATTTCATATTTTATTCAACCTCTAATTCGATTTCCAAAATTTTTGGTGATTTTTCAAAGTTGAACCATTTCTGCTGTCTAGAAACTATTTTAATGCTAATTTTACTCTTTCATGATTCTTTGTATCAACTTTCATTTAGACATGCAAAATCATTATATTTTTAGGCACCTCTTATACATATTCAACTACTATTTTATCTCTCATTATTCAATCACATCACAAATCATGCAAATACCACAATACCAAAACTCAAACCGAATAAATGACTAATATCTATATAACATGTATAGACTAATATTTAATCAAAATAACCTATACATGCCATTATAACCAGAATCAAGTCATCCATAATTACCGATAGAACCAATGGATAGTGTGATATAGCTCCGATAAGCTTCCAACCCGTTCGAGCTTCCGATAATCTGTAAGGTAAATAAATAAAACAAACACGTAAGCAATGAATGCCTAGTAAGTTCGTATAATCTTTAATCATATTAATTCTTTTCAAATATAAAATTTTATATATCCAAATATTTCTATATTGTTTTTCCTAGTACTCATAAAACTATATTCATTAATTCACAAGGTGAATAAATCCATAGTACCACACACATAAACTTATTACCCAAGCTTAGTAAAATTTTATATAACTTTAACTCTTCTACATTTATTCCATATACATATCATATAGCCATGATCGTAAGTTAGTGCATTTAACCAAGCCTTTTTTGTATTGAACATATAATAAGTCATTTCATAAGAAATTCCATAATTTAAGCCTTACCATTCTTTCATGACCACTAACTTATTTTCACTTAAATACTTACCATTCCAGTGCTTCAAACAAATAAACATACTACTCTTCAATCAATAGCTTGGCACTTGCCTAATCATCAAGCAACAACAATAGTTAGCATACTTGCACATCTTACATATAAATTCAATATTGATAAACTTATTTTCAGGACATATCACACTTGGGTTTATTACTCATCACCATATACATAATTTCCTTGTATCAACATATCAAAGTTAATCACATATTTACATGTCACTTTCAATATATCAAGTAAATATTATTACCAAGCATTTCAGGTATATACCAGTAAAACCATAAGTCTTTCAATGTTAATTATATATATAGATCATTTTTAGCACATACATTTCTCATCAATTTACTATCAAATAGATTATTACAATTTAATACATAATCATTTAACAATATCAATGTCCATTTCATGAACTCATGATTCATACATCTCATTTATATAATTCAATTCAATATCTCATTCCAATTCATATTCAATATCGATTATATTATCAATTCATTTGTTTACCCCTATTAACCCGACTCAGACTCGGACGGATACACGAATCCAACCAAAACATACCAGTTTGGCACTCAGTGCCTCATCGGATAATTCGAAGTAACAGATTGACACCCAATGTCTCATCGGCCATGCCGAAGTAATTTGGTACCCAGTACCTCATCGAATTTATCTGAAGTAATAATTTGATACCCAGTGTCTCATCGACTCGAAGTCAAATTATCCCTGAACACTTCCAATCCTATGGCATGCCAACTATATCCGACTCAGCCCGATACAGTTAATAGGGTTTCAATTCACTTTTCAATTTCCATAATTTTCCAATATTCAAATATCACAATTCAACATACATTCAATTCAATAACAATCAATATTCATTATACCATTATTTTCATGAATTTCGTGTATATTTATTTTGATAACAATCCATAATCATGAATGTACATAATTATCTGAAAAGTTTCATATACATGAATTTCTATGTCACTAATCAAGTCTTTCCGAATCGGAGAACGACTTACGAATATGAGTACATCGTTCTCTTTATGTCATAATCCAGTTATGGTATTTTCATTAAAATGCCATAGCCCAGCTATGGTCTTACATTTAAACATTGTCATGGTCCAACCATGGTCTTATCCGTCAATTCATCCTTTGCTACAAATGATGGTACTCAAATCCCACGTTCCATTAAATCCGAACATTTACTTTAATTTTATTATATAATAATATTTCATGTTTTTAACAAATAGTATAAATAAATATATAATATCATCCATCAATTCAATATAATTATTAAATTTCAACCATACAAACTTACCTGGGCATATTTGTAGAATTTGTAGAAATTCAAGGACTAGTCTATTAATTTCTCTTTTCCTCGTTTATCTTCGGTTTCTTGATCTATAATATAAAATTTTCTATTCATTAGCATATAATTCAATTCTAATTCACTTCAAAATTTATGCCCTTTAATTTTTGAAATTACACTTTTACTCCAAATTTTATAATTTTTACAATTTAGTCCCTACTTAATTTACCCATCAACTGAGCTAATTTTTCTCAACTAACACTTTATCTAATCATTTTCGGCTACTATGAAACCTTTGATACATAAAATTTCAACACCAAACCCTAATTCACAACTTTTTCACAATTAGATCCTAAAAATCATTTTCTATTAAAATCACTTAATAAAATCATCATATAATGAAATTAAAGCTTCAAATCCATGATAATTCATTATAAACATACATCACTTATCCATAAAAACTTTCAATTTCCCCCATAGAATCAAAAACTAATGAATTCAATAGGTGAAGCTAATTGTAAAAGTCACAAAAACATGAAAAATACAAAGAAAAAGAAAGAATTGAACTCACATGATGCAAAAATATGAAAAACTAGCTTATTCTAGACCTCCTACGGCATTTTGGTTGAAGAAAAATGATGAAATCTCTAGATTTTTCAATTTTGTCATTGTTTTATATGTTTAATTTGCAAAATTTCCAATTTTACCCTTATTTCACCTTACTTTTGTAACACCCCCTACCCGTATCCGTTGCTGGAATAGAGTACGAGGCATTATCGAGAAGCACGAAACACTTACAGATAATTTAAATACATTTTCATAACAATTTGTTTCGATTTCATACTATTTCATATTTAAGCTTTATTCACCAAAGTATTTGAAATATCATCTTTATGCAAATAGCACACATGAGGTACATAATTCCATAATTATGAATCCACACATTTATCAAACATATTCCATGTTTTTATATATATATATCATAGTTTCATATTTCCATGTATCAATTACCATCACTTCCTCGTATTTCAGACAAATACGTGTAACAATTCATAAATATGCAATTCATTAACTCTTCCTACCAATCACGATTTAAATTGCCAATTCACTTATTGAGCCCAATTTCAATGTAACACCCTTAACCTGTATCCGTCGCCGGAATAGGAATTCAGAGTATTACCAAAATTTACAGATCACTTAACAGAAATTTCGTTTCGCATAACATTCATGCCTGAAATCAATCAAATTTAATCATAGTGTCCCTTATGTGAGCCATCGAGGCCCAGAATATATATATCGGGACTTAACCGAGAACTCAGAAAATTTTTCAAAAATATTTAAAATTTTTCAACACTGCAATGGGTCACAAGCTGTGTGGCCAGGTCGTGTGGTTCACACAATATTCACGAAGTTATATTCATCACTTCACAAGGTAAATAAATCCACAGCATTATTTATACATATCATCTCTAGCTTAATAAAATTTTAAATAATTTTAACTTTCCCGAGTTTCTTTATTTTCATATGTATTTCTTTACTTTCCACACTCATTCTTTATGTATAACACACCGGTCATAAGCATACCATGCCATCATACCCATAAGCTAGTGTATTTGGACATAACTCTTTTCAATTAATCACATAATAAGTCATTTCATAAGATATTGCATAACTTAAAACTTGCCACTCCCTCACGAGCACAAGTATATTTTCATTTGAGCACTTACCCTTTCAACACATCATACAAAAATAAACATATTACCATTTAACCAATAGCTTGGCACTTGTCTAAGCATCAACAGCAACACTTGTTAGCATATTTGAACATATTGATATAAATTCAACATAGATAAACTTATTTTCTCATCATATCACTCTTGAGTTTATTGCTCGTCTCAACATACATAATTTCCCTTGTAACAACATATTAAAGATAATCACGTTTTTACATATCACGATACATATCATTCTTTTGCCGTTTCTTTATAAACATTTATCATTCATTTCATTATATCAATATTTCACGTACTATCATTTCCATATATTTCAGGTATATACCGGTAATAATTCATTTCAAACTCATATTATCTCATATCAGAACTTTACCCCTTGAATCGTTTAAATATCAATGGGTACACTTATTTCAGATCAATATCAATAATAACCATAAGTCTACCAATACTAATTTCATATGTCACTTACCAATCTTTGTCAAATTAGAGAACGTCTTACGAATTTGAGTCTGTCGTTTGCTCAGTGCCACGATTTGTAACTCAGTATGGTTTTCCTCGCTGAAATACCATACCTACATTTCATACTCGGTATGGAAAATACCATACCTACATTTCATAACTCAGTATGGACGATACCATGCCTACGTGTCATAACTCAGTATGGACGATGCCATGCCTACGTATCATAGCTCAGTATGGACGATGCCATACCTATTTATCATAGCTCAGTATGGTCGATGCCATACCTACGTATCATAGCTCAGTATGGACGATGCCATACCTACGTATCATAGCTCAGTATGGACGATGCCATACCTACGTATCATAGCTCAGTATGGTCGATGCCATACCTACGTATCATAGCTCAGTATGGACGATGCCATACCTACGTATCATAGCTCAGTATGGACAATACCATACCTACGTATCATAACTTTTCCACGGGTTAACCATGGTCTTATCCGTCAATTCATCACTAGCCACGTCACGAACGTACTCAGTCCTGTATTTTTCCTTAACTTGAACTTCCAATCCGATCTTGATCTAAATTTATAATTTCATCCAATTTATTAATTTAATCACTAAAACAATTCTTTTTCTTCAATTTGGTCAATTTTGACATTTTTACAATGTTACCACTAAAGTTTTACTCTTATTCAATTTAGTCCTTAAACCTAAAACATGCAAATTAGCCATTTTTAAAGTAAACCCATACTAACATAATATTCATATATTTTTCCTCCTCCTCCTCTCCATCCACATCCTTAATGTATATAACATTCTTGTAAGTACGATTTCAAATTTTACTTATAAATGCTCACATCAAGCTGTCCACACGAGTCATAGTCACTCAATTATTTATAATTCGAGCTACAAAGCTCCAAATTAAAATCCGTAAATTTTCCCTGAAACTAGACTCACATATCCTTCCACCATAAAATTTTCAGAATTTTTGGTTTAGCCAATTAGTACAGTTTATTCATTAAAGTTTCCCCTGTTTTACTATCCAATAGTTCTAACCTCTCTTCACTAAAAATTAGTTATCTCATAGTAAAGAACTCGGATAATGTTCCCGTTTATTTCTCTTGAAAATAGACTCATTAAGGATTCTAAAAATATAAATTTGAGCCTCTAATTATTTTTATCCAATTTTTGGTGATTTTCCAAAATCGTAACAGGGGAACCCAAATTCATTCTGACCTTGTCTCACAAAATTTATTATATCTCATAATTTACAATTCAATGCTTACATCGTTTCTTCTATGAGAAATTAGACTCAATAAGCTTTGATTCTATATTTTTTTCATCCTCTAATTAAATTTCTACAATTTATGGTGATTTTTAAAAGTTAACCTACTGTTGCTGTCTAAAACTGTTTTAGTTCAAGATGTTTATTACCTTTTTTCCTCTCAATTTCACAGGTCATACAATTCAGTCCTTGCTCAATTAGCCCATCAATGAAGCTAATTTTTCTCAATTAACATTTTATTCCATCATTCTAAACTATTACACAACCTTTGAAAATCAGAATTTCAACACTAAACCTTAATTCACAACTTTTTTTTTTCACAATTAAGTCCTAAAATCAATTTCTATTGAAATTACTTGATAAAATCATCAAACAACAAAATCAAAGCTTCAAATCCATTTTAGTTTATCATAAACAGCCAACACTTATCAATTGTAGCTTTCAATTTTATCCATAAGATCAAAAACTAATGAATTAAACACTTGGACCTAATTGTAAAAGTCACAAAAACATAAAAATCTCAAAGAAAAGGGCAAGAATTGAACTCACATATGTCAAAGTATGAAAAACCAGCAACTTTCAGACCTCTCATGGCGTTTTTGCTGAAGAAAAATGATGATATCTCTAGATTTTTCAATTTTGTCTTGTTTTATATGCTTAATTTGCAAAATTTCCAATTTTGCCCTTGTTTCTCCTTGTCTTTTTGCTGATTTTCTTGCCCAACCGTCCAGCCCATATAATTTGGGTCTAATTTCCTTTTAAATCCCTCCTTATTAGTCACTTAAACTATTTAATCACTTTACCAAATTTTGCACTATTTTCAATTCAGTCCTTTTCAATTAATTGACTAACCAAAACGTTAAAATTTTCTAACGAAACTTTAATACTAACTCAATAACACTCCATAAATATTTATAAAAATATTTATGGCTTGGTTTATAAATTCGAGGTCTCGATACCTCGTTTTCAACCCAATTTACCTGATTAATTCTCTTAGAATCGCAAAATTCACTAATTCAAAAATTCTTTTAAATTCGCGCTTGGCCCGTAATTATTATTTATTAAAATTTCTAAACTTACTCGTCGGATTTAGTGATCTTGAATCACTATTTCCGACACCACTGAAAAATTTGGCTGTTACATTCAATGTTCACTAAAATCTATCATATAAATTTGGATGTACGTATTCATCAATAAATTCAATGTACAGATGTCATCATCTCATATTTCCACATACATTTACTTTCCACAATTATGAATTCAAATAGCATATACAAGACATACCAATGTATTTCAAGTACGTTTTCATGATATTTCATTTCGAACTCAGATAATTTCATACTAGAAGTTTTCTCATTAACTCATTTAGAATACCAATTCATACGGATAATACACTCAAGGCGTAGAAATATATAATCACAAATGAACTCATTCATAACCAAGTTTTATGTTCATGTCTCATCAACTCGTGTTTCCTTATGTCACATAATTTCATGTAATACTCATCAAACTTCTTCAAATTAGTAAACATCTTACGGAATTGGTCTGCACCGGTATGCACTGAATATCACTGGTAATCACTGCTGCCATAGCATAGCTATGGTCTTTTCACTAGAATGACATAGCTCAGCTATGGTCTTACATCTTATACACATATCACACCGATGTCATATCCCAAATATGGTTTTACACAGAAATCACTTGTCACTTATAGCCGAAGCTACCACTATTCACTGATCAGGTAGCCGGAGCTACCATTTTTCACTAATCAAGTAGCTGATGATCAGGTAGCCGAAGCTACCACTTTTTACTTGTCATTTGTCTTTGATCAGATAAATGTAGCCGAAGCTATCACTTATCACTTTTATTTGTCCTTGATCAGATAAGTGTAGCCGAAGCTATCACTTATCACTTTCACTTGTCCTTGATCAGATAAGTGTAGCCGAAGCTACCACTTTTCACTGATCAGGTAGCTGGAGCTACCACTTTTTACTTGTCATTTGTCCTTGATCAGATAAGTGTAGCCGAAGCTATCACTTATCACTTTCACTTGTCCTTGATCAAATAAGTGTAGCCGAAGCTATCACTTATCACTTGTTGCCATAGTCCAACCATGGTCTTTTCCTTCAATTCATCTTGTCACTGAACTGTAATGCTCAATTTGATCATTTATTCAATTTTCATGCTTTTACATTATTCACGATTTTATCATCAATACATATAAAATAACACATCAAGAAATTCATAAATTTAACAAATGGTCACTAAAATTTAGTTATACAAACTCACAAGTATGATTTTTGTATTATAACGATATTCATAATTTCATAATAAATATTCCAAATAAAACATTATATCATTTCTAATTCAACATTTATCGATTATAATCGGGCATGTGATCAAGTCATTCATATATATATGTTTACTTTTCCTCCTCCTCCTCTCCATCGACATCCTTAGTATAAATAACACATTTGTAAGTAAATTGTCCATACTTTTCACTATTTACTTATGTGAATATTCAAGCTGTCTATCTGTGTCATAGTCACTAAATTATTTTTATCTTGAGCTACAGAACCCCAAATTAAGATCCATAAATTTTTCCAGAAACTAGACTCATATTTCTTCTTACCATAAAAATTTCATAATTTTTGGTTGGGCCAATTAATACAGTTTATTCATTGAAGTCTCCCTTGTTCTGCTGTCTGACAGTTCTGACCTTTCTTCACTAAAAATTAATTATCTTCTCGTACAGGATTCGAATGATGTCTTCGTTTGATTATATTGAAAATAGACTCATTCAGAATTCTATACATATAAATTTAAACCCCTAATTATTTTTCTTCAATTTTTTATTATTTTTTCAAATTAAAAATAGGGGAACCTGAAATCATTCTGACCTTGTCTCACAAAAGTTATTATATCTCATGATTTAAAATTCTATTATTTATATAATTTCTTTTATAAGAAACTAGACTCAATAAGCTTTAATTTGATATTTTATTCATCCTCTAATTATATTTCTACAATTTTTGGTGATTTTTCAAAGTTAGACTACTGTTGCTGTCCAAAACAGTTTTAGTGCAAAATATTGATTTCCATTTTGCCCCAAATTTCGTAGTTCATACAATTCAATCCTTTCTCAATTAACCCCTCAATTGGGTTAATTTTTATCATTTAATACTTTATTCTATCATTTTAAACTACTTCATAACCCTTGAAAACCAGAACTTTAACACTAGACCTTAATTCCAAACTCTTTCACAATTAGGTCCTGAAACCAAGTTTCATCAATTTTACTTGATAAAATCACCATATATCAAAATTAAGGCTTCAATTCTATGTTTATTCATCATGTGATTCCATTAATCATCCATAAAAACTTCAAAAATTAGCCATGGAATCAAAAACTAATGAAATAGTAAGTTGGACCCAATTGTAAAAGTCCAAAAACATAAAAATTTCAAGGAAAAAGCAAGAATTAAACTTACATGAAGCTAGAGTATGAAAACCATCTTGAAACCAGCTTGAACCCTCCTCCATGGCTGTTTTTCAGCTGATGAATATGAAGAGAAATGAAGAGAATTCTAGATATTCGAATTTAGTCCCATTTTTATTTAGCTAATTTTGACAATTTTCTAATTTTACCCTTATTTCGCCTATTTCCTAATTTTTCTCAGCTATTGCGGCCCAAAATAACTTCTTTGGAATTATTTGCACTTTAGGCCCTTCCTCATTTGACAATTGAGCTATTTAATCCTTTTAGCAACTTTTACATCTTTTCAATTTAGTCCTTTTTATTTAATTAACCACCCAAACGTCAAAGTTTTCTGACTAAATTTTAATACTACCTCACCAACACTCCATAAATATTTCTAAAAATATTTATGACTCGATTTATTAAGTCGAGGTCTCGATACCTCATTCTCGACCCAATTTACCTAATTAATTCTTTTAAATCACCAAATTCACTAATTCAAAAATGCTTTTATATTCACATTTGAATCATATGTATTAATTTATTAAATTTTCAACTCACCCGTCGGATTTGATCATATCAAATCTCTATTCCCGATACCACTGAAAATTAGGCTGTTACAACTTTCTTGCTAATTTTCTTTCCCAAACCGTCCAGCCCATATAAATTGAGTCTAATTGTCTTTTAAATCCCTCCTTATTAGGCACTTAAGCTATTTAATCACTATTTAATAAATTTTTTACCTTTTATAATTTAGTCCTTTTTTAATTAATTAACAATCAAAATGTTAAAATTTTCTAACGAAACTTTAATACTAACTCAATAACACTCCATAAATATTTTTAAAAATATTTATGGCTCGATTTATGAATTCGAGGCCTCAATACCTCATTTCTGAAACTAATTAACCTAATAATTCTTTTAAAACACTAAATTCACTAATTCAAGAATATTTCTAAAATTATACTTAACTCATAAATTATAATTAATAGAATTTTCTAACTCACTCATCAAATTTAGTGATATTGAATCACTATTTCCGACACCACTGAAAGTTGGGCTGTTACACCCGACCCAGCCCGGCCCATCCTTACCTCTAGTTTGAACCTTTAAGACATGTATATGTCTTTTTGTTTGTTTTTTATTCTTTAACAAGTTTTCATTTTTAGAAGTATTTGTTTGCTCTTGTAGCATGTTTTTTAGTCTTGCTTATGCATGTAATCTTGCTTTTGCAAGTGGCTTTAGGGATGGTTTTGTCGCCGTCCTCTCTAATTTAGTGGATCCTCAATTCTTTCGCCGATTTTTGCTCACCGCTTTGGACCATTTGGGGTTGATTTCCTTATCGTTTTAAGTACTTACAGTCATTCCAGATATATCGTGCTTGAGCTGTGACAGAGTCAATTGTCAACGTGTTATAATATTTTATTGATACTGAGGCTAAAGCCTTTGTGGTGTTGATGGAGTTTGTTCTTCACTACTTATGACAGGTATTTGTTGTTTTTTTCTCTGAGTTATACGATCTCATTCATGAAATGAATGAATGAATTTACTTTTTAAAAAACATATCAAACACAATAATTTTTTTTCACTAATTAAATTTAGAAAAAGAAATTATCTTTCAAAATTTAAATTGATTTAGCTTCAAATTTAATTAAAATCTAATATAGTTATTACGTAATCCTTGTGAAATGTGAAAGGAGGATTTTCATGGATATCACTAGATTCAACAAAAAGTGCCCAGTATTTGTGTTCACAGCTGTACATCTATCTACTTTTGATTTATCCAAACTCCGATTGGAGGCTTAATTTAGGAAATCCCCATCCCCATCTTAAATAGTAAAGGCCAGGCCACATGGTGCCAGCCGCATACTCCTTTCGTATGATCAACTTAACCATTTTTTTTTAATTTCAGTCCTCTACATCAGAATTCAATATAAAATATTTTACTTAATCATTAGCTTCACTCAAATTTAAAGCCAGTTATCCTTTCATCTCTTTCTGATCCACTCCAAGTTACAGTAAATCAAGCGTTTCAAAGACAAAATAAAGACATTCTTCAGTTAACAGCTGGAGAAATTCAACGAGAAGTCTTTATAGCTTTAGAAGATATCTGCAACAGAAGAAAAATATTCAAAGATTATCTCCATGGTGACAAAAAGATTGATCGAGCTTGTGATGATTCTTACTTGAAGTTCAAATATGCAAAAGACAAATTTTGTGATTTTCGTTCTAAAAAGAAAAAGCATTATAATAAGCTATCTTTTCCAAAACCTTCATCAAAATGGAAAAGAAGAAAGAAACCACAACAGAGATATCTTCGAAAGAAAAGAAGATCAACAGCAAAATCTGATCGATGCTATATTTGCAATCAAAAAGGACATTTTTCAAAAGATTGTCTAAAAAACAAGAAAAAGGCAAAAAAGATTGCCCAAATGGTACACCAATCAGGTATCAAGATGCAAGAGAATGATGATATAGAATCTGTTTGTTCTATTGAAGAAGAACCCTCAGATAAAACTATTTGTGCAATACCAGTTTATTCTGAGGAAGATGAAGAAGGATCAGATTTCTCTGATATAATGCAAGCTCAAGCACAAAAGCATCAAGATAGATCCGTACCAGTTTTTCAAATACATGTTAAAATCTATTTAGACAAATATAGTAAACCCATTACTATAATTGCCTTTATATACACAGAGGCTGCTGAAACAATATAAATCCCGATATTTTACCACCAGAGTGGTGGAATCCTCATATCAGGTATTTCAATTCTACTACTGATCACCCCTTTGCCACTCATTTAATCAGCAAACCTATTACTGTCCAGTTCTTTCCAGGCTGTTGTGTTAAAACCACAGTTTTAGGTTCAAAACTCTCAGGAAAAGATATTGTAGTAGGTTTCGACCTCTACATAAAAGCCCAACATTTAAGAATTCTTCCTGAGGGAGTTAGATACAAAAATCTGTTTCAACCTTTTGTTAAAATACCTAAACTTTTTTCTATTCAGACCCAAAAATTCATCAGACTATTCAAGAGCTGAAAGAAAAATCCTGTGTAAACTCTCATTCTGAGTTTTTGCTCAAATGTTCAAACCCTTTGTGGAAAAATCCAGAATTATCCATTTCCCTGCCTTTCAAGAAAAATGAAGATATCAATCCCACAAAAGCCAGCCATACAGGGATGAATCCAAATCATTTATTGTTAGCTGAACAAGAATGGCAAGAACTTCAGTAACAAGACTTAACTGAACCCTCAAATTCTCAGTGGGCATGTGAAGCTTTTTATGTGAACAAGCAGTCAGAATAAGTCAGAGGAAAATTGAAATTGGTCATTAATTATCGACCCTTTAATCAATTCCTCCAAGATGACAAATTCCCTTTGCCAAATAGAAATTTTCTTTTTTCTAGCCTGGCAAAAGCAAAAGTATTTTCCAAATTTGATCTTAAAGCAGGTTTCTGGCAGTTAGGAATTCATCCTGAAGATATAGCAAAGACGGGTTTTTGCATTCCTAATAGACATTTCGAGTGGAAAGTCATGCCCTTTGGATTAAATACAGCTCATTCGTTGTTTCAGAAAACAATGATAAGAATTTTCCAGCCATTGATGGAGAATGCTTTAATCTATATTAATGACATTTTGCTCTATAGTCAAAATAAAGAATCTCATACTCAACTGCCAGAAAAATTCAAATCTCTAGTTTTTAACTATGTGATTATGCTTTCAGAGAAGAAAATGCAAATTAACAAATCTGAGATAGAATTCTTGGGAATGAAGATCAAAGAAGGAAGTATCAACCAGAATCACACATATCGCAAGAGCTTCTCAAATTTCCAGATGAAAACCTATCCACAAAACAGGTACAGCAGTTCTTAGAGATTGTTAATTATCTTAGAGATTTTATTCCTAAAATTTCTAAGTATAATAACCCCTTAAGAAAGATGCTCAAGAAAAAGTCTCCGACATAGTCATCCAAGAAGACAATTGCTGTGAAAAAATTAAAACAACTGCTACAAAACTTGCCTCCTCTCCAAATTTCTTCTGATGGAAGAAGAATTCTCCAGACAGATGCTAGTGACAAATACTAGGGTGCAGTATTACTAAAAGAAAAAGAAGAAAGAAGACGTCTTTGTGGATATAAAAGTGGAAGATTTTCAAATGCAAAAATGCATTATCACTCCACTTTCAAGGAGATATTGGCGATAAAAAAAGGTATTTTGAAATTTGAATTTCATCTTTCAGGATACCATTTTTTTATGGAAATGGACATGTCTTCTTTTTCTCAAATGCTCAAATTCAAACAGAAGACAGTCCCACATCCTCAACTTCTTAGCTGGGCTGAATGGTTTTCAAAATTTTCTTTTGATACTAAACATATACAAAATAATTTAGTCATTATTTTGAAATGCTTTGTTAGATCCTTCTTGTTGTAAAAACATCATTTTCTCTTGTAAAACTTTCTTCTTTTAAGAGTCAATAAGTCATCTGGATTTCCCACAAAATGTTGATGAATAATTCTGATTGGCTGAGCAAGATCTTGAAGAACCAAAAATTGTATTTGATTTTGTTGATCAATGGCATTCCACTAATCTCGTAACATCCCCGTAAATCTGGAAACAAACTCCATAATGATGTTGTAATTCAGTAAGCTTACAGGTTTCAAGCCATGAATAAAACTCTTGAATTCTGTCTGGCCATTTCTCTGGTGGTAAATTATCAAGAGTGAAAGTGGTTCTTCCTAGAGAAGCTCTTTGGAGGAAATGATTTTGTGCAGTAGATGACTCAGGCATTTCTTCATCACTGGGTTCTTTAACTTTTGTTGTGGTTTGTAAGACTTTTGAAAAATCTTTCTTTTCTTCTTTTGTTTGATCCTCCGATGATTCTGGTTTAGTAGTCGAAGGCCAATAAGTCTCTGATCCTGATGATTGATCTTGAATTTGTAAAGCAAAAATTTTTGGAATCATAGATTCCTGTCAATCCTTTAAAAATGTTGTTAAAGGATTTTTGTTTTTCTGGATCATCAAAGATTTTGAGACTTGTTTGGGAGGAGGAGATGTTGGAGGAGATTCTTCTAAGACTGATCTTTTACCAAGTCTTTTTTATTCTTGATAGACTTGATCTGGCTCTTTATTGGCTTCCTTTTTCTTTTCTGCTTCTTGTTTTTTAATTTCCAGAAATATCTCATAAGTACTTGGTTTAGTACGTTTGGGAAATTCTGAAAAAGTGATATGAACTTCTTTAGACTGGATTAGACTTCTTTGTCTAATTGAAGGAAATAATTCAACTGTCTTTAGTCTTGAGGTCGGTTCAGGAATTTTTCCTGTTTCTTAAAGTATTCTGATTTGGTCTTTGAGGTTTTGGATTTCTTTTTCTCGTTGGGCAAGATGAGAAAAGAAATCTTGACCTGGTGCTGTTGGCTTTTTTGCTACTCCGTCTATTCTTTTCTGAAGAAGTTAAATAAGATCTTTCACCATTTTCGTGTTGTCATCTATTTTAGCTTCAACTGAAGAGATTTTAGAATCAATCTTCTTTAAAGCACGATTTTAGGCCAAAGCATTTTCTGTCTGCCAATTGAGAGTGGCTTCTGCAGCACTTATCTTTAATGGTGCACTCGAAACATTTGCTTGAATCTTTGATGGGATTTTTGGTGCATGAGTATAATTTTTTTCAGAATATTCTTCAAGTAAAGAGAACTCTTTATCATTTGATGGTTGCATCATACAAACAACAGTACTAGGGTTTTAAGGAGCAAGAAAATCTGGGTTTTTCTTGACCCACTTGTTTATCTTCTTATAATAGGGCTGAGGCAAAGATTTTGACTTTTTTAGAGAAAATGGCTCTTGTAATGGAGGTCCAGAAGATGGTTTTAGAGAAGGAGGAATTGAAGTACAAGGTTTTGAAGAAACCTGTTGAACTGGTGGAGGTTTTGCTGAATAGTCCACAAGATATACAAACTTTCCATTGTCTTCACCAAGTGGACCAATATCAAGATCTCCATCCATCCATTTTTTATAAAAATCTGACTAGGAGGACCTTTTGCTATTCTTCTTCTTTCTGGGCTTTGACTCAGAATTACTTAAATGATCAATCCATGCACTCATTCTGTCATCTGCACATAATTCACATGAACAATTGATATCCCATGGACAATGACCAGTTTTTTCATCTTTGAACATAGACAAAGTTTTCCATCTGTAGAAAAACTTTGTATCAGACTTCTGTCTTGCCCTGGTTCACATAATTCACGGCAACATTCTGGATCTTCCTTATCACGTTCTACAGCAGGATTTCTTGTTGGTTGCATCATCAACTGAGTAGGAAAAATAGAAGGGTTTTTGCTACTGCTACTTTAGAGATGGCTATGGTTAAATTTTATTTCTGTAGAACCCTCACCCTTAGAAATAAATTGGCTTTCTGTAGATTGAATAGGCTGACTATGCTCACAAAGTTTTTCATAGTGAGTGATCCACTTTTCAGGGAGTAGTTTGAGGAGTTCCTTTGTTAGAATCTTTCTAGGAACATGGACACAGTGTGGCTGATCGTCTGTGTTTACTAAAATGAGTACAGAGTCTTCAGAACCATGTTGGGAAATATTGAAAGCATGATCTTGAATTCTATACACTATTTGATGGTGTAAAGTAGCAATTATTGATGATGTTACTTGATGAGCTCCCACGATTTGGATTTGAACCTGCAAAACTGTCAGAAGGTTTGGATCTGCTAAGGCCATGGTAAAATTTGGAAAAAGCGTTACCATCACAAGGCCTGAATGTAAAGTTGCTTCAATAGTAGCAATACAAGCATTTTGGTATTCTATGTATCTTGAATCCAATAATGCTATTCTTGGTACTACAGGCTTTCCCACTGTTCCATGATAATTTAGTGCAAGTCTAACTGTACCAAAATGGATATGGGAATATCCTGCTTGTTTCCATTCTCTAGGAAATTCTGGTGAAATTTCTAGAGTAACAAACTATTCTGTAAATGAAGCAAAGATAGGATAACTGTCAAACCGAGAGGCTTGGATATACTCTCTAACTTGCTTAGAAAGACTATGTATAAGAGCTTTTAGAGACTTAATAAGAGAGAAAGACGCTTTTCTGTAAGTAGCATAAGGGTTTATGGTAGGAAAGTTTGTAGGCTGGATTTTTTATTCTTCATTAAAATACTCTATCTCATATAAAGAAGAAATATTTTTTACAGAATGAGATTTTAAAGGAATAGGAGGCATGGAAATAGAGGTTGAAGAAGTAGAAGGTCGGGAAAGGATTTTATCAGTCATTTTTAAAATTTTTCACCAAATCTTACTATCTTCTCAAGCATAAGCGTCTAAGTTATTGAACCTGTTTTGGCTCTGATACCAATACTAGTGAGGATGGAGGACGGGAGTCGCGAAAAAGAAAGAACTTATAGCAGGTATGCTATGCCAAAAATACAGACCATTCCACTTGGTCATTTAAACAGGCACTGCCTTTTAGCTATAAGTGCTTAATTCCAGACACTTCCTATCATCCTAAAAAATATTGTTACCATTGATCAGAATTTCAATATTTCTGATGTGCAGGATCCATAAGTGGCAAGCACAGAGCATACTATATTGTAATTCATTGTTAACTCATACACTTAACTTCTTGAAAAGAAGTAGATCTAGAGAAACAGAGGAAGTTTAGAACGTCATGAATAGTAGAAAATACCCTGATAATTTATTAAGAGCAAACTTGATATCTTACAAACGAGACTATGTCTCTTTTTATAGTCGAAGGAGAACATGAGCTGCATAATTATAGTAATGCTTAAGGATAAGAATAACAAAAAGTTAATAATACAAAGTATAACATAACAGTACATAACAGGACACATCATTATTTATGATACAAAGGCTAAGATTTTTTTTCGGAAGTGCTTTTCAGCTGTTGGCATTTGAATGGGGATACTGAGCACTATCCATAGAATCTTCGCTGTAACTAGTCATTTCTTCCATCTTATTCTTATCCTTTTTATCATGAAGCTCTATCCTTGCAAGACTGATTTGACTGCATTGCCACGGGTAATCCTGAGACCATTCTGATGGATTAGGAATAGTTTCATAATATTCTCGGAGAGCTTTTAACATTCCTTTGTGATAAGGTCTATGTCTCGTCGGCTAAGTGTCCCATGGTGCATCGATATTCAGAGGTGGCCATATCTCAAATGGAATAATCCTATTGAGCTGGCAAAGAAACTATTGTAATTCTCGATATTGAATATCAGACTTTCGAACATCATCCTTGAGAATTTTGTAAACCCATGAAGTAGGGAAAGAATTGAGTTGTGTCGCTTTAATTTAGTTGTGTCGCTTTTCCATATTATACGAAGCCTTGAGGTTTATAAAAAATTATAATCATATAACTTCCATAATTTCATCTATTCTGACAACAATGTTGATTAATAATTTCAAGCCATTGTGGTAAAGGATGGAACCAACTTAGAAAAGCAAAGAAATTTTGCTGTTCTGGTTCAATATTTTCTCTGATGGCTTTTATCAAGTAATAAATGAGGTCAGGAATATTGAACTGTATAGCAATATGGGGAAGATGAGTAAGATACCATAAAAACCATTTCAGTTCATTTGGTTGTTCCACAAACTCAAACTTAATTGGGTGTATAAAAGGATAATCTGGATGTACACCCCATGGTTTAAGAATGAGTCCTCCAAAATTCTTGAAACTTGAATCTGATATTCAAAAATCATGTCCTTGGCTTTTTGGTGAAAGTTTTTCTTTTCCACAAGAGTATAAACTTCTAGTGGAAATTTTGGATTAAGATTGGGTGTAACGGCGTAGGATGATTTATACATCTAAAATATTTTAATACCTAATAACCCTAGTAACTAAGATTCCAGATGTTGATATGGATATATCAAACCCTATTGCACAACTCTTAGATACTTTCTAAAAAAATAGTATATATAATTTTTATAATTACACATTTTGAATATAGTTTTGTTTAGATCATGAGTGATGTTCGAGTAAAATCCTCCAAACAATTTAAACTTAGTTTAAATGCTTAAGAAAAACAAAATCGACTTTCACTTTTTCCAAAGGGAAGATTGTGATGATTCAAAATTTTGTACGTGGAAATGAAACTAGGCAAAATATCTCTTTAAACACATGAATCATGCATGCATGGATGTAGTAACATTCATGCCTTCGATATACATATGACGTAGCTCCTCAAACTTTAGGAGAAAACAGTCTTATCTGAAGGAGTAGTTGACATGGACCAAAATTTAAAATGATTTGGTGGGTTTCTCATATAAACTCTATCTACATAATATATTATTAGGAATTATATAAAGATTCCAGTCAACAATACGTGTGAAAACGTAGAATCAATAAAACACCATTCTATTTTGGTTTTCGATCCATGCTGACTATTTACTTAGTTGCTTTTATTTTCGGGTCCAACTCATATTCAGTGAGACTGTTTTCAAGCTTCAGAAGGGTTTAAATATATCAGTAATAATCAGTTACTAGGAAATACTCTGCCATTTCAACTCATGCTGATATTTACTACTAATATTTCTTTTAAACATATATTATGATAAAATTATACTTTTAACCCTCAAAGTAGTAAAATATCATAAAAATATACAACTTAATTATGCACAAAAAAAATTCCTCCCTTTCCCCCTGTTATTAATAGTCTATATGCTTGGCTTATTGACACTTTTAATGCCCAAATGTTCGGATGTCCTATTCTTTTAGCAAGTTTTTTATTGTCTTTGAAAAGATAGGTTGAGACTGATAAGCTGATAAGCTGGGTCCTAAAATCGAACCATGGCTTGAATCAACTGTTCGTCTACACGGATGGTGATCAAGTGAGCTATATCTCCATACCTCTCAGCGAAAATGCCCTTAGTGTCTGAATCCCACCGATTCCAAATTCGCACCAAATCCTCGAGGTTATTTTGACGAACATTCACAGTTATTTGTTCGGGCAAATTGGCAACACACCCTTCCACTAGACTGTCCCCCTTTTCTCTCTGAGTTTTTAGAGACCAGTCCCGAACCACGGCATTCTTCTCGGTTATTTGTGTAATTGACACCTCCATCAGAAACCCATTTTTGGGCAACCAACCTTTAATCAACACCTTCCTAATGTGATGCCTATGATGCATGATGGAAATAAAAATAAAAACAAACAAACTTGGTTAGTAAACAAAACACATATAATTTGAGAAACAAATTAAACTACCCAATTCAATTCTTTTGCATAAGCGGTGTAAATGAAATGCAAAAGGCATTTTCCCCGTGTACTTATTTTGGTGACTATAAGCGGACAGAGGTTCAGCATGGCTCTAGTTAGGTGGCTCGTATGGTTCATTATATGCGGTTTTGGTTCTAAATAGGTACTCGAATTGCTCGTACTATCATCTGCTAAGATTAGTATGAGGCCTCGGTCATAGCCCATCACAGGCTCACGAGTTCAATTCGAGGGATTACATTTACTTATGCCTATGCGGAGGGACAAGTTAACTCACGAAAGCATAAGTCATATGTAACCGAAAGTATTCACTAACTTTGTGCGGAGGGGCGAGTTAACTCACGAAGGCGTAACGTTTACTTTCACTTAAGCGGACTGAGCCGGGTATAGAGCTCATGTTATGCAAAATGCAAGTGTGCGGTGTGTGGGAAAAACTCATAAACCTTTATGTTTTTATTTAAAGAAACTAAACCAAAATTAAAAACATGAAAATTGAAAAGCGAAAAACAAGCAAATAACAAGTTAGAAGAAATATTTACAACATAGCGCAAATGCATGAAATTTTGAAAACGAGATTTGGATCACGACCAAATATTTACTTGAACAAGGAAATTTAAAAATTTTGACAAAACGTGTTTAATTCGACTCGACTCTCAAAACCGTGTCCCCAGTGGAGTCGCCAGCTGTAGCGACGTAAAAATTTGCTTTCGGGTCGCTAAATTGTGGCGATTTATTAGAAAATTAGAAATTGAAATTTGGTTTTAAAAATAAATCAGGAGTTGCCACCGATCTTTTTTCTAGGTGTGATCGGACACCTATTAGATTTTTCTTTAAAAACAAATAAAAGGCTAGGTTTAGGTTCACGTTAAAACCCGAGAGAAAAATTAGGGTTCGAGAGTCGGTTCTGCGCGAGGAAGGTATTAGCACCCGCGACGCCCAAAATTGGTATCTTATAAACACGTGTTGTCTCGGTTTTCAAAATTGCAGGTTCAATGTAACATTTAGTCGTGATTAAAAGGACGAGAAATTTTAGTTTATTTCGATTTTTGAGAAGGGTATATCGCTTTAACACGAGTCAATTGGCGTTCATCCAACATAGCGATGAACTCGATGACTTAATGTTAAATCGGTACATTGCCTTGATTATTGAATTTACTTAGCAAAACAAGAATAGGATTTTGAAATAATGTAAAGCAAATTGGAATAAAAATGAATAAGCGACATAACTGAAATATATTGAAACAAATAATAATCATGACAATAATCTCAAAAATAATAATCATGCATGCTATATAAAACATATTAATAGTATTAAACTAAAACATTATAACTATATACATGTATATATGAACATATATTAGCATGATGATAATAATAGTAAAAATAAAAGATGGGTATATATATAATTAAAAAAAAGTAAGTGAAAATAATAAGTATAATAATGAATGTAATAATATCTGAAAATAATACTATATATAAAAATGTATATACAAGAAAAATATATGTGCAAATATTAATAATAAATGAATTAGGAATAAAATAAGTATGATAATAATATATATATAATATGGTATAAAAATGAACATATATATATAATAGAATTTAAAAATATATATACACGGGATAATGGGGAAATCATTACATAAAATTGTATGAAAATATATAATTATGATATTAAAATATACATAATATATATGTAAACATATGATATTAAGAACATATATACATAACGTATAATAATACAAATAAATCTATGTACATAGCTAAAATTATAATAATACTAATAATAAATATAAAAATAATTTTGAAATACAATAACAAATACAATAAAGGCAATACAATAATAAAATAAACCCACATATGAAAGCATATTTATACATATTAAGACACATATATAATAATGTCAACATTAATAATAACAACAATATCGAAATGCACAAACAAAAAGCATAAAAAAAATCAAAATAAAATAACTAAAAAACTAAATACAAATACATACATACGTGCATTTAATAAGAGTATCTATACTAAAATAATGATATTAATAATAATAATAAAATTAATAATACAAAAATAATAAGAATATTTAATAAGGAAATAGAAATAACGAAAAAGGACTAAAACTAAATTAAAAACAAAGTTGTGGCGAATTTTAAAATAAAAACAAAGAAAAGGGACCTAATCGTAACACGCGTGCAAGCGAGTGGGGACCAAAAGAGCAATTTTCCAACGCCTTTAAAGCAGTGCGCATCTGGGGACCAGATTGAAAGCGATGTAAAATTTTAGGCGAATTACAAAACATAAAAATTTAATTGTAAAGTATCGAGAAAAGCGGAAGGGCCAAGCGCGCAATTTGCCCTTCCGCCGTGGCACTCTGGATCTGGGTGGGAGCGGGTCGGTCGACCGACCCGCACTAAAACGACGTCGTTTTAGTTTTATCGAGAGGGTCCAAAGCGGTGCGTTTTGGACCCCTATATAAATCAAAAAAATTTTAAAATGTCATTTGGCACCGTGAGAGAAAAAAAAAGAGAGAAGGGAGAAAGAGAAAGGGGAAGCTCGGCCACGGTTGAGTCACCAGTGCAGTCATCGGACCGCCATCCATCACTAGTGGGCGTGCGGTGGCCGGAAAGGTAAAAAATTTGATTTTTTTTATTTTTTTTATATTTTTATATTTTGTTTATATTTTATATGTTTTGAAAGTTATTTTTATTTATTTAGTTACTTATATATGTTCAAAAATATTCGGAAATAAAAAAAAATAACCATAGGGTATTACCTTGAGATTTAGTCTCCGATTCTATGTTTTGGATTGCTCTGCTACTTTTAGTTTTTTCTAAAATGGAATATTGCTATTGTTTTCGAGTATTTTTGTTTTCTTCTTTTTTCTCTTCTTTTAAAAACTGTTAAAAAAAACCCCTACAAAAAATTCTGTTTGGCTATTTTATATCCATTTTTACATTCTGATTCTCTAGATTTTACGTGTTCTCTTGGCTTTGCAGGGATGGCCGATGCTGATGGAGCAGGTGGACATGGCAGACGTCGGTGGTGGCAGTTGCGGCGCAAGTGGGCAAGTGGGGAGATTAGGTGGCTAGGGTTTGAAAAAATCAAACCCTAGGTTAGGATTTGAAATTTGTTGGGCTTAGGTGTTTAAGCGGGCTTGGGTAGGGTTGTAAATATTGGTGAGGGTTTATTGGGTTTTAGGGGGTTAATTTTGATTGGGCTTTGGTGTTTTGAGTTTGACTTGTGAGTGGGTAGTGGGTCAGTGGCTGTTAGGGTTTAGCTGAGGTGGGTATTTGGGCTTAATTTGTAAATGGGTTTAAGTTTGGGTCTTGTAATGTAATTGGACTGAGGGTATTGGGTTTGTAAAAACTGTAACTGAGCTTTAGTTTGGGGTCCAAAATTGGGCTGTACAGATTTAAATATATCAATAATAATTAGTTACTAGGAAATACTCTGCCATTTCAACTCATGCTTATATTTACTACTAATATTTCTTTTAAACGTATATCATGGTATATTTGTACTTTTAACTCTCAAAGTAATAAAATATCATAAAAATATACAACTTAATTATGCACAAAAAAAAAATTCCTCCCTTTCCCCCTGTTATTAATAGTCTATATGCTTGGCTTATTGACACTTTTAATGCCCAAATGTTCGGATGTCCTATTCTTTTAGCAAGTTTTTTATTGTCTTTGAAAAGATAGGTTGAGACTGAAGATAGATAGAGCTTTGGGAACAATACTTGAAAGCTACTGTGTAAGATTTTTTGTTAGAAAGTTGATAGCCAGCTTGAGCTAGGTAGTAGGTCCTAATAATTGGGAGATGTTGCTTGTGAGAATCAATTACTAGAGTTGAACTAAAAACTACTCCGAGTTTTCCATTGATTCTCCATTTTTTCTTTTCTAAAATCTTGTAAAGAGTTCTGTTCTTCTCCCAGTAGCTGCTTTTGGGTATCTATGCCGGTTTTAAAATCAAAGTTGTGAGCTTCAAGAAGTCTATTTATCCTAGCTAATTGGTATATTTCCATATTTCCATTTCTTCTTTTTCTTTTTCTTGTTTCTTAGCTTTTTTCTACACGTTGGCATTCCAAGCCAAAGTATAATTTTCAAGTTTTGACTAATTTTTCACCTTGCTTTTGCAGACATAAAAATGGCAAATGATCTTGGCTTAGCATTTTACATCACCACAGACTCCATTGCCTTTATCATTTTAAAGATAATTCTTATAGTTCTCCTTTATAAGCGATGGAAAAGAAAGAATATGATCTATGAGGATGGTTTCTCAGGTATTTAACTTTCTAATTAAAATTTGAATCTTCTTGTAATCTTACTTCTTCTGAAGAAACAACTTCATGGGATTTAAATATCAAATCCTTAATGCAGGTGGGAAAATGGCGATGTTCAGGTCTCCATTACTGCAGTCTCTAACATCTGATGTTTTCTTAAAGAAGACATTAAAGTTCTGATGTTTTCTTAAAGAAGACATTAAAGTTGAGCAACAAAGACATAATTGGTGCTGGAGGATATGGTACGGTTTACCGGTTAACAATAAATGAAACCATGACCTTCTTTTCCGCTAAGCATTTTAATGGTCTATTTCCTATATAAGGATCTCCAATTTAAAATTCTATAGCTATTTAATACCTTTAGCTTCTAGAATTCAACTTTTACACTTTATGTAATTTAGTCCTTTTATTAAGTTAGACATGTAAATAGTAAAATTTCTTAACGAAATTTTTATACAATACTTCTATCATACTATAGACCATATAATAATATTAAAATTTTTTTTCTGACTTCAGATTTGTGATCCCGAAACTAATATTCCGATTTCACTGAAAACAAGCTATTACAAATCATATCAAAAAAAAACTTACCCAAGGCTCGACCCGTTTAGAAAACATGTATTATTTTTTGTTCAAGCTCAATTTTTGGGTCTATATTTTTATCCGAATCTTCACACTTTTTAGGCGGGCCTTTGAGCTAAGCCAGGTGGCTTAGCCCATGATCAAGTCTAGTTGGAAAGAGTTATTGATAATTCTAAATATTGGATAAAAAATAATGTTCCATTCATTAATTAAATAAATTAGTTTTAATTTTTTCCTATAAAAATATGTTTAGAATCATCCAAAACTCCTCATCAACCTTTAAATAGGAGAATAAACATGTTTTTGAGTATTTGTAATACTTTCAAAATATTTTTTAAGAATTTTTTTTTCAACATGCATGATTTAAAGAATAATATGAACTTAAATATTATTATATCAAAAGTTTTATAAATCAAAGCTAATACTACAAAATTTAGTCGTTTTGGGAAAATTTTTAAATCATTTCCAAAAATTTAAAAACTGTCCCTAATAAATTTAAAGAAAACTTTAAGTCATCCTCAACGGTAATCTACTTAAATTCCTTAAAAGGTTATAGGAATGAATATGCAAAATTGTCCTCATAATAAAAGGACAAATTCGAAGTCGGAAGAAAATTTATTTTAATATTATTATATAGTCTATAGTATGATGGAAATATTGTATAAAAATTTCGTTAAGAAATTTTACTGTTTACATGTCTAACTTAATAAAAGGACGACTAAATTGCATAAAGTACAAAAGTTGAATTCTAAAAGCTAAATGTATTAAATAGCTATAGAATTTTAAATTGGAGGTCCTTATATAGCAAACAGAACATTAAAATGCTTAGTGGATAAGAAATTTGATAACATTTTATATATAATTTTCGTAAGCTAAAGGAAAATGTTTTTTGTATTTCCTTGTGTTTGTTTCATGGAGAACACATGGTAAACATACTAACGAAAAATAAGTTGTCTTTTTTTGTAAATTGACTTACGAAAAGCACTAGTTATTCATTTGAAAAAGAGTTTTTTTTATGAGTAATTTTATTTTTTATAAAAATTAATTTGAATCAACTCTAATATTATTATAGTAATACTAATTTTTTCTTTTTTATTTTTAAAATATTAAAATTAAATATTATTTATATTAAATAATTCAATATTAATAATTTATTGTTTTAGTTTTTCTACAGGGAGATGCTCTGGTTCTTACTACGGTTGATTAGCTACCGTCGACCACAACTTGGTTATAACTCTTTCAAACCCTTTTAAAAAGGTAAGTAACATTGATCTTCTTCGGCTTGATCCTGAAATCGCAAAATTAGATATAGAGGATTATCCATATAAAATTCGAAAAGTTATGTTATCTGATGATCCCTTGTTGTATACGAATAAATATTTTTGTTGGAATAATCTATAGTATTTATCGTAAATTAGCCTTGTACAAATCCTGGGAAAAGGATTGGATATACATTGACAAAAATCAAATACTTTTCACTGATATTGTTTTTTATAAAAGTTTGGTTCATGCTATGACAAGGGAACAATATTACGTCATTCGATATTAATGGCGTTTGAAGATTATGGAAGTTCAAAGTCACCGAACTTACTCATGGCGAAAGATCAAAAGGTAGGGGATTGTTGGGATCGAACCTACCTTGTTAAATCAGCTATGGGGAATTTTTACTTTATCCACAAGTACGTGGATTTGGAAGAGTACATGAGACACATGCACATTGTGCACAAAAATACATGGTTTTAAAGAAGAAAGAGGTAAAGAGTATGGAAGGTGATATAGCATTTTATGGGTGATAATGCGAGCTTAACAGTTTCAGCCTTAAATCTTTTTTGAGGATCAACTTAATTCTATATATTTTAGTGTTGTATGAGTGATTTGATTTTTAAGATATTCATATTTTTTATTTGAAAGATAAAGTTTTGAAAAATATTATCAATTCAAATCTTTACATAAGAATATTCGTCCAGATATTTAGATCCAACAATCTAGGTTAAAAATAGTGTAATTTATTTAGACAAATTTTAAAAATCAATTAAAGTAATCCGAACTTTATAAAAGTTATTCCAACCTTGAAAGAAATGAGATTTTATTATTTTTTTCTTATAAAAATTAAATTTGTTTGATCTAAATAATATTTCATTTAAAGAAAAATTATTTGGATCAAAACAACTAATTTACTATTTCTTGTCTCCCAACGGTTTATCTTAAACCAACTTTGAAAGTCTTGAGTTTAATCGAACCTAGATTAGCTTTATTTACTCTTCCGATAATGTAGAGCTACTGACCCTTGAAAAAAGAAATAAGACTTAAAAAATTTTGAAGACAAAAAAGTTCATATCAATTATAAAACATCATGCGTCATATCGAAATTATTACAGACTAAAATGATGACACATATCAATTATAAAACGTCATGTGTCAAGTCGAAATTATTAGAGACTAAAATGATGACATTATAAATTATGCCATAATAATTATTTTTAATTAATTTAAAATAATTAAGGAATTAATAATAAAAATGTATATTATCACTAATTAAATTAAAATAATTAAGTAATAATATTGAAGAGGAACTCTCGTCCAACACAATGTATTACATTGTTGGTCCAGAACCTACGAGAAAGGGAATGCAGTGGAAGGGACTTTTTTCTATTTTTCGTTTTCATGATTATGTCGTTGACACTTTTATCCCAGCTAAACAAAGTAGGACTGGTAATAGATTTGGGTTAGTGAGATTTGCGTCCATGAAAGATGGTAGGAGAGCTTTAAACAAGTTTGCGTCCATGAAAGGTGGCATTGGCGAAGTTTAGAACCAGAAGTAGGTTTTGGAGAAAAAGAAGAGTAAAGGGTCATCTTGAACCACAGGAGGAATATCAACGCAAGAATGAATGTTGGGTCTTGGAACAATTGAGCAATGGATGCACTGCCTTATCTGGGGGAATCGAAGGGTAAAAGAAGATTACTGAATGAGTTTTGGATATACGTAATAATTGCACACTGTAAAGATTTTGCAAAAATAGCAGACCTAGTGAAAACGAAGAATGATTTAGGCCTCAGCTGTTTCTCTATTATGAGACTATGTAGCTCAGAAACTTGATTCCATCATGTTAATGTTATGGAATCTTGATCCATGCCCGGTGTCTTGGTATAGCCAGAAGTTGGGGTTCTTTTATTAGTATTGATAATTTTCCGACGAATGTCATCTGTGGTTACATCAAAAATCTTATAAAATTTTCAACTATCACCTCACATTTCCCTCAAATATTTAATGCCATTTAAAAGAGAAAAAAACCCAATTAGTTGAATGATGAATTTATAATATTTAATAATTAAATGATAAAAAACTAAATAACCTGCGTTAAAAACTCGAACCGTATGAACGGGAGCTATCAAAGTTGCACATTGTTTGACATCAGTTAGGAATGTCACAGCCACTAATAGGACACCACGTAAGAGATTAGGACAATACTTTCGTCGTATATTAACGATATGCTTTTTTTATTATTATTATATTTTTTGAGAATATATGATATAACGGGTATGCTTTAAATTTACGCGGGGTTGGACCGGCGTAATCCAGTTAGATTGTGATGGGACTGTGAGATTTTGTATTTTATTATTCAGTTTATGATAAATGATTTATTAAAATATAAATGTTTAACAGATGAAATATATAGCTGATTGATCTTTAGTTCAATTGGCATCGATATTATTGGTAATATAGGAGGACTCAGGTTTAAGTGCACTAAACCGCATTATTCTCCTATTTAAGAGTTTGGGAGGAACTATAAGTATATCAAACCTCACGCCAAATGAGAATTATATAAATGATTTGAAACAAGCCACTTTAAAATACAATTTTTAAAATATTTGGTGTAATAGTAAAATATATTATATTTTTATAAAGTGAATAAATTTGAATTTTAAAAATAAATTTGTTGAAGTCTTGAATCTCGAAATGATCAATCTTCATGAACTATAAAACATACATAAAAGTTATTTCATTTACGCAAATTCAATGTTGTTTTGGCCCACTTCATACCATTCCTTGAAAATTGACATTGGTACAAGTAGATATAGAAGATAGTAGGGGTGAACGTTCAATCGAGTCAAATGAAAAAATTTCGAATTAATTGAGTTGACGAATCTTATTTTATCATCCTAAATCGATTTGAAATTTCTCGAATCAAGTCGAGTGAGATGGAATTCGAATTGAAAAAAATATAATTGTTCAAGTTAAATTAAAAAAAAATAACTTTGAGCCTTTATAGCCACTGCCACCCACCGTAATCAAATTTGCCCATCGTAATCAAATTTGTTATTAACTTTCATACATATATTTTGAAATTAAAATATATATATTAAATGTAAAAAATGTGAATTTTTAATAAAAGTTATTTTAAAGACAAAATATTAAATTGATACCAACTGAAAATTTTAACACAAATATTTTATTGTATCATCAATAATTCAATTTTAACAGAAATTGATAAAGATTCAATATAATTAAACAATTCAATAATATAAATAGTAGACATAAATTCAAAAAAAATTGGGTTTGGAAAGTAAAAGTTCCGGGAAAAGCAAATGAAAATTTTTTTGGGGTTTGAAGAAGTAAAAGTTTTAGAAAAAAAATTAAATAAATTTTTTTTAAGGGTTTGGGAAAGTAAAATTTGTGGGGAAAAAGATTTTGGGGTTTGGAGAAGTAAAATTGTTGAGGGAAAAGTAAAAGCGTTTAAAGAGGAGTTTGGGGAAGATAAGTAAAATAGTTTGTTATTTGATTTATTTGAATTCGAAAAATTAAAAAAAGTCAAGTTGATTTGATTAATTTTATTTAAATAATTTAAAATTTAATTTTTTTTAATTTTTTCGAATCGAATTAAATTTTAATGTAGCGAAAAATTGATTGCATCAACCTCCAAAAGTGCTACACACTTTCATTAAGTACATTAATTAGATTTAAATTATCAAATTCAACAATCACTGATTGCTTACCTTGACTCTATAATTTTGGAACCAGGCCTCAAATCTTGCGCTTCGGCCACTGATGCAGATGGGTGCATTGGCTCCATTGATGACGTTCCCTTATGAGTCTCTAATTATGGCAACAATGCTTTGCTTTCTTGCTCGTAGATCTGGTTGTGACATCCGTATTAACAAGGTGCTCCATTCTTTGCTTTGTTTGATTGTCATCAGATCGCAAGTTGACAGAGCCATCTTGTGCCCTGAATTCATTGGTGTTTAGGCCTAGCTTGTTCCCAAAGCTGTCCCGGCCTCCAACTAATTCCCTTGAAAGCAGAAGCATTCCCAGCAAGTCCAGGCGATGAGTTTGAGATGAAGGCTTTGTCCTCTCCGAAACTATGCTCCACCATTTCAAACCAAGAGGAAAAACCTATTGGTACTGGGCTATAGTAGAAGTTTGAGGCTTCCATTCCAAATTGCTGATGCATCCAAATAGAATCACCCCAGCTTTGTGAATTTTCCATGATGAACTCTACTTTATCTTTCCCATATTGAAATGCTTTTCTTATTTCCCATGTTCCATTGATAATTACATTACCAGAAGTTTAGTAGAAAGAATCCATCATTATTTATGACGATAAAATGATGTGAAAACCATTTCATTCCCAAAATAGAAAAAGGAAAAGCCAAGACTTTAGCTACCAACTCCAAAATCTAGATACTTCCTTTTTTTCTTCTAAAGAAGTCTAGATGCTTCGTGTGGAAGAAACAAAAGAAGCAACGGGGATATAGTAATTAATTAATTAAAAATAGATAAAAATTAGGGGCAATTTGAGTGAATAGTTTATAACCCTGAAAACATATTAAAGTATTATTAAGAGCATGTAACCGAAACCTTTGGCTGTGCCACCTGGTCTGCTCTGGTCTGGTCTTCGTCTTTCTACTCTCATTTTCTTTCTTTCGTGTCTCTGTGTTCAAAGCTTTAAACAATTTCTAATCTTTGCCACTCCTCCACATCCTCATTACACGCGTCAGCAAGTACTAAGTTGATTTTCTTGCACTTTCCTTAGGAGCCAACCCAACGTTGCCTTCCTCTCATCTTTTCCACCACCCCAAGAAAAAGTAAGCATCTTTTTTACTCTTAACTATCTTCATCATTGAAATTCCTCCTATCCTTTTTTTTTTTTAAATTAAAAAAATTCCTTGGTTCACATTGTATGACTCTTTGTCTGGTTATATTGGTCTAAGATTAGCAAAATCATGGCAGTTGATTCCGCTGACAGGAAAGAATTCATTTTGAAGATTGATGACAGAAGCCACGACGGTAGTATTTCTACTCCTTCCGGAGGAGCAACTGCCGGCGATGGAGTTAAGATTTGGGGTGATCCAAGCTATGATTTTTGGAAAGACGGTGAGAAAATCAACGTTAACTGGAAAAAAGAGAATGAAAACTCGAATGATGCTGGCAGTAGTGGAGGTGTTAGTAATAAGGAAAGTGAGGATTTTGAATTCATGCAAAGCAAACAAGTCCCCATGGAAGATCCACCATCAAAGTTGATCGGCCAGTTTTTGCATAAACAAAAAGCTTCAGGAGAGATTTCGTTGGATATGGATTTGGAAATGGAAGAACTTCAGCAAAAGCAAACCCATGACGGCATTTTACTCCCTACAGTTGCTGAAACACCTTCACCTTCAGCAGCTGCTCTTTCCAGAGTGTCCTTTGAGAACAGCCCTGTAAGAAGAAGACAAAGTAAAGGGTTAGCGTCGACAGGGAAAGAAGAGACTGATGGGGTTGTAAAGTGTAGTTCAAATTCTTCATTCAAAAGGAGTGAAGGTGGTTCTACCCAAAGGAAGTCAAGTTTGTTAGCAACCAAGACAAAATCCAGGTTGATGGACCCCCCTACACCGGAAAGGGGCGAACGAAAGTCCGGGAAAACCGGAGTTGGGAAGTCTGGACAGGTAATGCGATCTGGGATTCTTGGGAAAAGCATGGAGGAAGAAGAGGATGACTCATTGTTTGATGAGGATTTGCCTGATGAATATAAGAAAGATAAGTTGAGTTTTTTGGTTTTGCTTCAATGGTTAAGTTTGATTTTGATCATTGCTGCTTTAGTTTGTAGTCTTACAATTCCTTATTTAAGAAAGAAACGTTTGTGGGATCTTATGCTGTGGACATGGGAAGTTTTGGTTTTAGTTTTAATATGTGGTAGATTGGTTTCAGGGTGGATTATAAGGATAATTGTGTTTTTTATAGAGAGGAATTTTCTTTTGAGGAAAAGGGTATTGTATTTTGTATATGGAGTGAGGAAAGCTGTTCAGAATTGTTTGTGGCTGGGGTTGGTTTTGATTGCTTGGCATTACTTATTTGGTAAGAAGGTTCAGAGGGAGACTAAGACTGATGTCCTTAGGTTTGTGACTAAAATTATGATTTGCCTTGTTGTGGGTGTGATGTTGTGGCTAGTGAAGACCCTCTTGGTGAAGGTACTGGCATCTTCTTTCCATGTCAGTACTTATTTTGATAGAATCCAGGAGTCATTGTTCAATCAATATGTAATCGAGACTCTTTCCGGTCCACCTTTGGTTGAGATTCGAAGGGCTGAGGAAGAGGAGGAGAGACTTGCAAACGAAGTTGCAAACCTACAGAAAGCTGGTGCTAAAATTCCTCCTGGCCTCAAGACATCAACCCTTTCATCACCTCAATATAAGAGGCCGATAGGGAGTGGACCGATTCAGAAAAGTCCTCGAGGAAAAAGCCCTATGATATCACGAGTGCTTTCTGTTGAGAAGGGAGAGAAGGATGATAAGGGGATAACCATTGAGCACTTGCACAAATTGAATCCTAAAAATGTCTCTGCTTGGAATATGAAAAGGTTGATGAATATCATCCGCCATGGAGCTCTTTCCACTTTAGATGAGCAGATACAGGATTCAACTCAAGAAGATGAGTCTGCAACACAGATTAGAAGTGAATATGAGGCTAAAGTTGCGGCAAGGAAAATCTTCCAGAATGTTGCTAAGCCAGGTTCCAAGTATGCCCATCAGTCCTATTGCTAGGCAATATGTTATGTGTATTTGTGCATTTAAGTTCTTTGTCAATGTTAAATTTCATTTTTCTTTATCGGCTGGTTGATTGTTTCTGTTTTGAAGCTTTTGTCTTCTCATTGCTAATAATTGTTCTCAGGTACATATACTTGGAGGACATTGAACGGTTTCTCCCAGAAGATGAGGCTTGGAAGACTATGAGTCTCTTTGAAGGAGCATCTGAAAGCAGGAGAATTAGCAAGAAAGCCCTCAAGAATTGGGTGGTAAGCATTGGCAACCCATGCATTGCTGCATATTTTACTTCTAATATTTAACCAATATTAGGTTATTGTCACATATTTATCCTTGTAGTAATGATAACATGTTAAGAAACTTAGTATACTAAATTTAAGAAGATAATAAGATGTGTGGTCAATTATCTCACATGGTTTCTGTGTTGAGCTTCTATTGAGTGAATGTTGGTATCGGATTGCTGTTTAAAAAGTAGTGCAATCTCTATAGATTTAACTGATTCTTTTTGTGGAACCAGAACTTGCTGTGCTGGATTTATTGCATTTAAATCCAAGGAAATGAAAACCTTATAATTTTAAAATCATTTGTTAGTATTTTTTTTTTTAATTACAGGCTAAAGCAAGGCACCCATCCCCCCTTTTCTTTCTAACTCCATCACTAAAATTGAAGTTGCGTTTACAAGTTTAACACTTGCTATTGTGTGTTGTACTTCAATCTCTCTTAGGTCAATGCTTTTAGAGAACGAAGGGCACTTGCCTTTACACTGAATGATACCAAAACAGCTGTGAACAGACTTCATCGGATGGTGGACGTTTTGGTTGGCATCATCATAGTGGTTATTTGGCTTCTCATACTTGAAATTGCCTCCAGCAAAGTTCTTGTTTTTATTAGCTCTCAACTGCTTCTAGTTGCATTCGTATTTGGGAACACCTGCAAGACTGTATTTGAAGCTATTATATTCTTATTCGTTATGCACCCATTCGATGTGGGTGACAGGTGTGAAATTGATGGAGTTCAGGTACCTCTATAAGCACATGGTTTGGCTTTTTCTTTTTAAGATAGTGTAGATCCTGTTTGTAAATTCCTTTTTAAATCCTTGGATTCAATGAATTTCAGATGGTGGTGGAGGAAATGAACATCTTGACTACTGTTTTCCTAAGATATGACAACCAGAAGGTCATAATCCCGAACAGTGTCCTGGCTACCAAGGCCATCCATAACTACCATCGTAGCCCGGATATGGGTGATGCTGTTGAATTTTGCATCCATGTGAAAACTCCTGCAGAAAAGATTGGTCTAATGAAGCAGAAAATAATGAGGTGAGATGAAAATGATACAACTGTCCTTCCCTGCTTTGCCTTCATTTACAAGAGTCTCTGTTGTTGATTCATGGCAATTTATAGTTTTCTGGTCATGACAATACTTGGAACATGTCTGATTGACTTGATCATTTCTTACTGCAGTTACATCGAGCACAAGAGTGACCACTGGTACCCGGATCCAATGATTATCTTCAAGGAACTTGAAGAGTTAAACAGAGTGAGGATAGCAATATGGCTCACACACAGAATGAATCATCAAGACATGGGAGAGAGGTTCTCAAGAAGAGCCCTCTTGATCGAAGAGATGGTTAAGATTTTCAACGACTTGGATATCGAATACCGGTTATATCCAATTAACATCAATGTCTGTAGCGTGCCTCCCATGGCATCTGATCGGCTTCCTCCTAAGTGGACCGGACCAGCCAGCTGAACAAAATAACAAGCAAGCTATAACCCATGTCTTTAATGTCAAAGCTGTGAGTAGATTTTACTACTTGTGACATTGTTTCCTTGATAATTAGCTTACATATTTAGCTAATAAATTCATCGTATAATTCGTCTTTTTGGTAGATTGAACAAGTCTGCTGAGCTGGATGATACTTAAGCCATGTTTTTCCAAGTCTTCGTTTTTCTTCACTTCAAGTACTCATGCTCGATGCCTGTGCCAAAGTCATATTAGGACATGGGTAGAGAAATATGGTCGTCCAAGGTTTCTCTACATAATGGAAAAACTTGGAAACAAACATGCCTATGTAGGATACATGTATTTAATTCAAACCTGAGTATTCAACACTTGCTCCATTGTCGGTAACATAGGTATGATCCAATGTTAGCCACAAAGTTGAAAGTGAATCTGATACTTATTTGTTCATAGACGCATAAATGTACACAGAGGATGTGTCAAATATTCACATTAATGAGAGAGCTAAACTACTTTTGATCTCCAAATAATTGCAGCTGTAGTTTTCCATCTATTTAACCACAAATCGACTTTGATTTAAAGGTATCCTTTTTTTATTGGAAGGATGAGAGTTTTGCATTAAGAGTTCAAATGTCATTTCAATCAACTATTCCCATGAGACATCCTTATAAATAGAACTATAAGTTGTGATGACATACAAGAATGTTACAAATCAGTTTATGATCAAATCAATCAAGATATTCTTACCGCCACCCTGTTCTTGCCGGCGTATAATGGAGGCCTCCTATCTTCAAATAAGCCGGAATATACCGAAAGATCAACACTAAACTGCAAGGCAAAGAAGTAGACGGAACATCCTTAGCAATCCCTTCAAAGTCTTCCAATCCATTTTTGTCTCTGATCTAGGTCCCAATACTTCTGTTGCCACAAGGGCCTCATTTAAACCATCTTCACCATGAACGAAGCGAGCAATCTCCTCTGGGCCAGCACATAGCCTGGTCTTGTCATTGCACTCTCCAACTCATTTATCTCTTCCATGTTAAAAGTGTAAAAGTTTAGAGGAACCTCACCTCACATGCATCTGCAAGAGAGAAGGTATACTGGTAGAACTTATATGGAGACAACATCGATGTCTTCTGATTCTCCGAACTTGGTCCTATCACTCCTCAACAAAAGAGGAAATGTCAAAGCCATAGGCACCTTCAGCTTGTAAAATCTTCCTTATCAACTCAGTCCCAGCAGTAATATTACCCCAGTGATCACTCCCACCAATTTGCACACCAACACTTTCAGTCTTAAAAAGTCGTAACTTTGCAATAACTGATAAGAACAATACTAATTCACTAGTTTTTTTTTTTTATCTCAGATGTTGTATTTATAAATTAAAATACTATATTTATTCTTTGAATTTTTGTTACGAAGTTTTAAAA
Organism: Gossypium anomalum; assembly: GCA_025698475.1. NCBI lineage: Eukaryota > Viridiplantae > Streptophyta > Magnoliopsida > Malvales > Malvaceae > Gossypium > Gossypium anomalum. The sequence continues at coordinate 80,093,465 of CM046968.1, forward strand.
ATACTATGATTAATATTCTAAAAACAAATAATGTAAATGTTTATTTTTTAGAATATTTATGTCAAGTATTAACCAGCTACAAATATTTTTATATTATTTTAATGATTTTTTTTATTAAAGTTCGTTATTTTTTAAAGTTTATATATAAAAATAGAGAGAGAGTTATAATATCTCATAATTTATAAAATATATATTTTATTTAAATATTCTTAAATTATTGAATATGTTTGCCATTTTTTTATTCAAATGTCTCGTAATTTATTTTTTATTTTGAAACTATATTTGATCCTATTGGATATGTTTGCAATTAATTTAACTTTAAGAATTATTCAATTATTATTTTTATTATCTTTTACTATATAACAATTAAATTAACAAGTGAGTGGTTGCAGTCCCAAGACGACATTGTTGAGAAGTTACGAACTCTAAATATTGACCGTAAAACGGACATGAAATAAACAAAAAAAATACAAAAAATAAGAAAATGATATTAAAATATTTTAACCCATAATGCAATTTTCTCGATTTGTTAAGTTAAAATTTTAATATATATATATAATGGTTTATTCCAAAATTACCATAAAAATAATTTTTTGAAAAATATATTTCATTTCTACAAATAAATTACTTTATTTTGAAAATTTTAGATTTCGCAATTGCTATATGAATCGATCTCTAATAATTTATTATTCATTAAAAAATTCATAATCTTGATTAAGTAAATAAATAATTAAAGCGTTAATTATAGGAATTGGTTTGTGTTAAGTTTATTTTTCATTTAAATCTTATCGATATCTAATATTCAATTTTTTATACATGAGTTTAATTTTTCTATAAACATTCCATGTTCTTTCAAAAATTTTAGTTAAATCCTTGATTTAAAAATGATTTAAATCTTTATAATAAATAATTAAAATCTTATTTATCTATATACGTTAATGTTGTTACAATAAAGACTTAAAGATGTTATATATTAAAGTTTGATGTAATCAATGCTTGATATTTTATTTTTCAATTTACTCCTTCATATAAAAAAAATGTAAAACATATTTAAAAACATATTTTATTTTTTCTTAATTTTTGGAAACTTGTTAATTTTCCCATATATTTTACATATGTTATATACATACATATATATATATATATATATATATATAAATAGTTTTCACCATAATTTATTTTAATTTAGTTAATGTAATCGAAAATAGAATTTTTAAACCTAAGTTTCAATTTTTTTTCACGTAAAATTAACATATTTAAATATTAAAACATGTTTTTCCATAAAAACATTGTTTAGTAAATGTAATAAAATGCAGGAATCATTGACTAATTATTAATCAGTGCAATAATTAGGTGAATGAAAATATATGGAGGAAGCAAAATCCTAGTAAAAAGAAATTCAGTCATTATGTATCATCCAATTAAAAGTGAAATTCGTTAAAAAAGTAATTATGCTAAATGTTACCATATTTGTCTTCTTATTTTGCTGATTCCATAAAACCAAAATCCTGATTTACAGTCAAATTTACTAAAATATTTTGCTTGTTTAGCTTGATTTATCAAAACATCTTTTCTTGGTATAAACTATCCATCAAAAATAGTATTTTGGTTTAGTCTTTTATAATTAATTACCATTCTAGCTTTTCCTCTTTTTATTTCAAGCATGGTTTTTCTTACCATAAATTTGGACTTGAGTGTGGACTATTAGTTTTTTCTATTAATCCTTTTCTAATAATTCCTTAATTTGTATATCAAATTCATCTATATCTTGTTTAGTATAGATCATGGGTTTGATTCTAATAATTTTATTAGGATTTTTTAATTTTATCTCGCAATATCTTAGATTGTTTTCCCATAGTTTTAATGGTTCTTCACTAAAATTATTTTCTAAAATTTTAAACAACTAATGATTTGTTTCTAGTTGTTTAATTTGTTCTTTTCTTGTTGGTCTAAAACCTTTATTACATATAAATTTATGATTTTCTATTAAAGGTATTTCTACAGAAGTTTTTTCTGTTGATAATATAACTAAATTTCTATCTATAGAAAACGGTAAATGATGATATATAAAATTATTTCCTAATAATATGTCTCCATGCATTTCTGGGAAACATAATATTTTAGGAATTGCAAATCTTACATTATTTATGTAGATTGGTATATTTCTAGCTTTAAATTGAATTATGGTTTCTTTACCATCTATTCCTATAGCTCTAATTGGGTTTTTCATTAATTCTCATTTTTCTGTGTATTGCATTTTCTCTGCAACTCTGGTGGTAGCTCTGTGATCTAACAAAGCATGTAAAGAATATGTTTTATATTCTCTAAATTGAAATGTAATTTCTATATATGTATAATACTTTCTAGGTTGAAAGTTTGAAAATGTAATAATATCATTTTTTCCCATTTTCATTTGTTGAATAATGGTGGCAGATTGTATTTCTTCCATTCTAGTGTTTCTAGAATTTCTATTAGGTTCTGTAGGGAAAATAGGTATTTGAACTGTTTTCATACCTATTGGTGTTGAATTTGTACTTATATTATCCTCATCTTCTTCTGTTTGAGAATTAGAGGGTAAAACTAAATTGTCATTCGTATTTGTTATAACATTATTTTTAAAATATAGTCTATCTTCTGATGACACATATTCTATTGTACTTACTGGTTTTGAAGCACTGGCTCCATTTATTCTATCTATTATCCAATCTCTTGGTATTGATAAATCTTTTAAATGTAATAATTTAGGCTGAATTTCTGTAGTAAATTTATTAGGCTCAAATAGCTCAATTATTTTATTATTAATTTCTTTAATTTCTACTTCTGCCGTGTTGGTATATTCATTAATAGAAGTCCAACTTATTGCTAGATCTTCTGCATAATATTCTAAAGAAGACTCAGAAATTATTAAAAATATAAAAACAGAAATAAATTATACTCCAAAAGTCTATTTACCTAAACAATGTGATAAATTAATTTTAGAAACTGATGCATCACAAAATTATTGGGGATGTATTTTAAAAGCTAAAACAGTAAAAAATAAAGAAGAACTAATATGCGGATATAGTTCTGGAAAATTTAAACCAAACGAAATTAATTATGCTATATATGAAAAAGAATTATTAGCCATTAAAAAAGCAATAAAAACTTTTTTTATATATCTAGCATCTGAAAATTTTATTATCGAATCGACAATCGAGCGATTAAACAATTTCTTACTAATAATAGTTTAGAAAATGTACCTAGAAGAATTAGATGGTACAATGAATTATGTAGTTTTAATTTTGAAGTTTTATATGTTAAAGCTGACAATGTTATTGCTGATTATCTTAGCAGCCTTATGGATAGAGGTAAAAACCTCTAGAACAAGTCGGAGAATGGACTACGGTTCATAAAAAACCCAACAAAGGGAAGCAAACAAATCCTAATCAAGGATTTACTCCGATATTAACATCATATTATGCCAATCAAGGATATTATATTCCTTATCCAATGGTAAGACAACCAATTGGATCTTCTCCATCTTATGCACCAAAAATGGCAAGCCAATACCCACCAAGAAGAATAAGCCAAACAAGCCAATTCCCTTGGTCTTCGGATCCAAAACTCACTTTCCAAGCTAGTTATTCGAGGTTATAAAAGGAGCAGAAGAATTGTTGAAACAACAACAAATCTTTCCTGAAGTAAAAGACTTCTATAACCCAGGTTTACTTATAAATTTATATAACCTTATAAATGAAATATGGAAAACCCATATTACAGATCAAAGAGCAAATTTTAGAAGAGCTTTTACAAAACTTTCCCAATTTTTAGTTGAAAAAACAACTATAGAAAATGAAGCACATGATTTATTATTAAAATCCATTTTATACAGAGATTGGGAAGAATTCGAAATAGAGTTCAAAAATATCAATGAGATAAATAATCTTATTGATATATTTCAATATTTTATTCATAAAGGAACAAATAGTCCCCTTATGAATAAAATGTTTAGAATATGCTTATATAATAAAGCTAAAAATATATTACCATTTGAAGTTTTTGAAAAAATTAATAGAGCCATTTACAACCAGCAAGCTCAATTTAAAAAAGTTTTTTCTGAATACTTTTTACAATCTTTTATTTATATAAATGAAATAGGAGAAGAATTTCCTACTATAAAATTTAGACTAGACCATGAACCATTTGATATAAGCAGTATTGAATGGGGTTTTGTTAGAGAAATAGTAGTACAAAATTTTTCCTTTCATCTTCTAAAAAATTTTCCTGCTATTATAAAAGCTATATTATCTTTATTAGTATATGCAGATGATTTTTTCTATTATTTTTATATCCAAATAAGTAGTCTAATTGGTATTGCTGAAAAAGAACGTTTTTATCAACCTTATCAAATATGGATTATTCAAAAAATGATTGATAGTCCTTATTTATCAGCAGCCAAAGAAGACAAAAAACACTTGACAAAAACTATTGACAAGTGTTACAATGATCAAAAATATTTTCAAATCCAAGCAGGAATTGATTTAATGTCAACAGCTCGACATGTACTCCAAGATCAGACATATACACTATATACTGATGGAAGAAGAATAATAGCTGATAAAAATAGTGTAAGGCAGAAGTCGAGAGATGAAGAATCCATACAACTGTTAAAGAAAATAGCAGATATGGAACTCGATGATTTTCCTTCTGACATAACAGAAGAAATCAAAAACACGTGGAAGGCTTGGAACTCACCAGAGCCATCACCAGAATCTTTACATCTGGATGAAATTGAGACATTAAATCTTGACAACATCCAAGAAGGATAAAGCCAAAACAAAAACCACGTGGAAAGTCAACAATATTTTCAAGAAGATTTTCAAGATTGGCAGTAAATAAACATTCAAGGCATCCAAGTATGGACAAAGAGATGAAATGACATCTGACAACATACGTGGAAGCAACAATAAATTCATCCTTATCACAAACACTGTTCGGGATTGAAGAAGAAATTAAATAGAATTTGTAAATTCTACTATAAATAAGAATGTAAAGAGCCCAAAAGAGGCATCGAAAAATAGTTTAGATATCTTTTCTTTTTACTTTGAATATTCTCTTTTGTAAACAATCTTTCCTTGTAAAAACCTTTCCTTTACTTTTAATAATATAACCATCTTCCGCACCTATAGTCTCCAACCCTTGTGACTGGTATCAGAGGCCCTCGGAGTAATGATTCTTGGAGAATCTATATCAAATATCCACTATAAGTTCTTATCTTTAATCTACAATTCCGTTAATTCTCTGGTTATTTATCTTAAAACCAATACATCTGTTATTTTGTCTTAATTTTGCCTGTTTAAGTCTAGGATAGAGACGTTAGGCCCTTGAGTTTAAGACAAGATAATAACAGAAGGTTTTAGGTACTGAAGATGAATAACATGGAAGAAACAGATTGTTTATATAAAGATAAAACCTCATGATCATATTATGCATATAGATTCTAAACAAGAAAATAATATTTTGACCCTTAGTAAAGGATTTAATAGTTTAATAGATATAACCTCTATATATTTTAATAAAATATAAAATAAGGTCAATAATATAGAAGAAAAGGTAAATAATCTAGGAAATATTAATGAATTAGATTTGAACAACAAATCTAAAGAAATATTGTCAGAAGTTAATAACAAATTAGAACAAGTTATAAATAATAATATAGAGCCAGACATAGATCTAGGTCCTTTATATTATGGTAATAGTAATATAATTTTAACCTTATTAGATGAAGAAGAAGAAACGTCTTCAGAAGAATCATCATCTACTATAAAAGAAACAAAAAATATGAAAAAAGAAAATCTATAACTCAACAAAAATATGATTTCCAATCCTATAAAGAACTTATAGAACATTAGAAAAGAAGATTTACAAATAGTAAAGATAAAAATGAAAGAGTAGAATATCTAAAATTAATAGAAGAACTTTATGAAAAACATAAAGACCTATTTGCTACGTTTAATTATCATTATATGTTAAATTATGACACTCTGAGAAAGTAGTAGTTCTAGTAATTCGATAATCAAGAAGATTTAAAAGTTACTAGTTATAAATCTGATGAAGAAGACACTTCAACAGATGAGGAAGAAATACCAGAACCTATGGATATTGAAAATACAAATCCTTATGGTAAAAGAAAAATAGATTCGGATATTCAAAAAGATGATTATCTGAGAACTCTAAATAAAGACTTTGAAACAATAGATAATACAATTAGGATTTTCGGTAATCAAACCGAAGATATAGCAACTAATGAAATTAAAACCGAATATACGGAAGAATCTTCTAATCAACAACCTAGTCAAACTATACTTATACCACATAGGATAGATGACTTAAATAAAAGAAATGTGGCCCAAGGAGAAATATATTTAGACTTGACTAATATTCAAATAGCAGACTATGAAAAAACTATAGATGATTGGGCACAGTCAATGACAATTGTTGCAAACAACAACAGTACTTGGTCAAAAGAAAAATTTTTAAACTATTTTGTTGGAACGTTTCAAGGAGATGTTTTACAATTTTTAAGAAGATGGGAAGAATCGATGTAGGAAAAATCCAAAAGGACAATTAATTAATCGAGATAGGTACCCTAAAGACCTTTTGAAAGGATTAACAAATATTCTAAAAACAGAATTTTGTCGTTATTTTGATAAAAAAGATCAAGATAGTATAGCAAGTTATGTTTTGTCAAAAATAAAATTATGTGATATAAGATATTTAGAAGAATTTTCTAAAAATTTCTTCATGAATATCAAAAGCTTAAAAACGAAAATATAGAATTTTGGAAAAACCAATATTTTCATAAATTACCTCCACCATGGGATGAGATATGTATAAAGAAATATATATCTTATTTAGATAAACATAGTAAAGAAGCGAGGAATAGCAAAAGAAAATATAGATTCTATAGGTAATAGGATAAATTTTGCAAAAGAAAGAATAACTTTGCATTGCTTACAAACTAAAGCACTAAACAAGTAAAAATAAATTAAGTTATAGTCATTGTACAAAAATTCTAGAAAACGAATGGGAATTTGGATGTAAAACAATACGTCCTAGTACTTATAAAAAACATAGAAAGAAAAATAGGAAATATAAATTTGGTAGATGGAAGCCAGGAAATAAAAGATATACTGGTAATAATAATAATAAGAAAAAGAAAAAATTTATTAGAAGAAAAACTTCTAAAAAATCTAAAAAACAAATATGTAAATGTTTTATATGTGATGAAGAAGGTCATATAGCAACAAACTGTCCTAATAAAGGCAAAAGTGCTAAAAAGGTAATTAAAAGTCTTGAAGAACAAGATTTAGAAATATGTTTTGAAGAGGAAATAAATCCCGAAGAAATATTATATGAGCTAATATCAGAAGCAGATTCTAATTCAGATGAAGAAGAATATATATTTATGTTTAATGTAGGAAGTAGTTCTAAAAATCAATTAGAAGAAATTCCTCAAAAAGAACAGCAAGATATTAAATTAGGGAATTTAATTGGAGAATAAAAAGACTTTTCTGATGAAATGATAGAAAAAATTAATAAAAATCATATTTCTAAAGAAGAAATATATAAAATATCTAAGTTTAAAATTTGGAGTCAAAGGCATATAGAAAAATTAGTGGCAATCTGATCGCTAAAGATACTAGAGGAGGATTAACAGAAATCCCATTATTTACTAAAGAAAAATCATGAGGATTAAAAGAAATACCCTCAAAGTTAGATATATACATTTAGGAATAATTATGATAACAATTAGAGCTTTATTTAGAAGAGGTCATGATATACCTATAATAGCGGTATTATTAGATAAAAGATTTGAAAATCCAATAAAAGCACTTATTGGAGGTATTCATCTAATTTACATAATGGAGTAATAGGATTTAAAGTAAAACCAAATTATTTTATATCCATTACAGATCCTCTAATAGAAGAATGTTTATGCTTAAGAATTCGGACAAAAAATTTTGAAATTAAGGATTTAGCAGAAGATCTAGCAATAAGTTGGACTTCTATTAATGAATATACCAACACATGAAGTAGAAATTAAAGAAATTAATAATAAAATAATTGAGCTATTTGAGCCTAATAAATTTACTACTGAAATTCAGCCTAAATTATTACATTTAAAAGATTTATCAATACCAAGAGATTGGATAATAGATAGAATAAGTGGAGCCAGTGCTTCAAAACCAGTAAGTACAATAGAATATGTGTCATCAGGAGATAGACTATATTTTAAAAATAATGCTATAACAAATACGAATGACAATTTAGTTTTACCCTCTAATTCTCAAACAGAAGAAGATGAGGATAAATCTTTTTTAAAAATAATGAATATCAATATCAAAATTCTTTTTTAAAAATAAAGATATTATTTCTTTTGATATTCATGAAGAAATTTTTTAGAAAATTCTTCTAAATATCTTATATCACATAATTTTATTTTTGACAAAACATAACTTGCTATACTATCTTGATCTTTTTTATCAAAATAACCACAAAATTCTGTTTTTAGAATATTTGTTAATCCTTTCAAAAGGTCTTTAGGGGTACCTATCTGATTAATTAATTGTCCTTTTTGGATTTTTCCTACATCAGATTCTTCCCATCTTCTTAAAAATTGTAAAACATCTCCTTGAAACGTTCCAACAAAATAGTTTAAAAATTTTTCTTTTGACCAAGTACTGTTGTTGTTTACAACAATTGTCATTGACTGTGCCCAATCATCTATAGTTTTTTCATAGTCTGCTATTTGAATATTAGTCAAGTCTAAATATATTCCTCCTTGGGCCACATTTCTTTTATTTAAGTCATCTATCCTATGTGGTATAGGTATAGTTTGACTAGGTTGTTGATTAGAAGATTCTCCCGTATATTCGGTTTTAATTTCATTAGTTGCTATATCTTCGGTTTGATTACCGAAAATCCTAATTGTATTATCTATTGTTTCAAAGTATTTATTTGGAGTTCTCAGATAATCATCTTTTTGAATATCCGAATCTATTTTTCTTTTACCATAAGGATCTGTATTTTCAATATCCATAGGTTCTGGTATTTCTTCTTCATCTGTTAAAGTGTCTTCTTCATCAGATTTATAACTAGTAACTTTTAAATCTTCTTGATTATCAGAATTACTAGAACTACTACTTTCTGTAGTGTCATAATTTAACATATAATGATAATTAAACGTAGCAAATAGGTCTTTATGTTTTTCATAAAGTTCTTCTATTAATTTTAGATATTCTACTCTTTCATTTTTATCTTTACTATTTGTAAATCTTCTTTTCCAATGTTCTATAAGTTCTTTATAGGATTGGAAATCATATTTTTGTTGAGTTATAGATTTTCTTTTTTCAGATTTTTTGTTTCTTTTAATAGTAGATGATGATTCTTCGAAGAAGTTTCTTCTTCTTAAATCGATAAGGTTAAAATTATATTACTATTACCATAATATAAAGGACCTAGATCTATGTCTGACTCTATATTATTATTTATAACTTGTTCTAATTTGTTATTAACTTCTGACAATATTTCTTTAGATTTGTTGTTCAAATCTAATTCCTTAATATTTCCTAGATTATTTACCTTTTCTTCTATATTATTGACCTTATTATATATTTTATTAAAATATATAGAGGTTATATCTATTAAACTATTAAATCCTTTACTAAGGGCCGAAATATTATTTTTTTGTTTAGAATCTATATGCATAATATGACTGCAGGTTTTATCTTTATATAAACAATCTGTTTCTTCCATGTTATTCATCTTCGGTACCTAAAACCTTCTGTTATTATCTTGTCTTAAACTCAAGGGCCTAACGTCTCTCTCCTAGACTTAAACAGGCAAAATTAAGACAAAATAACAGATGTATGGGTTTTAAGATAAATAACCAGAGAATTAACGAAATTGTAGATTAAAGATAAGAACTTACAGTGGATATTTGATATAGATTCTCCAAGAATCGTTACTCAGGGGCCTCGATACGACCACGGGGTTGAGACTATAGGTGCGGAAGATGGTTATATTATTAAAAGTAAAGGAAAGGTTTTTACAAGGAAAGATTGTTTACAAAAGAGAATATTCAAAGTAAAAAGAAAAGATATCTAAACTATTTTTCGATGCCTCTTTTGGGCTCTTTACATTCTTATTTATAGTAGAATTTAAAAATTCTATTTAATTTCTTCTTAATCCCGAACAGTGTTTGTGATAAGGATGAATTTATTGTTGCTTCCACGTATGTTGTCAGATGTCATTTCATCTCTTTGTCCATACTTGGATGCCTTGAATGTTTATTTACTGCCAATCTTGAAAATCTTCTTGAAAATCTTGTTGACTTTCCACGTGGTTTTTGTTTTGTCTTTATCCTTCTTGGATGTTGTCAAGATTTAATGTCTCAATTTCATCCAGATGTAAAGATTCTGGTGATGGCTCTGGTGAGTTCCAAGCCTTCCACGTGTTTTTGATTTCTTCTGTTATGTTAGAAGGAAAATCATCGAGTTCCATATCTGCTATTTTCTTTAACAGTTGTATGGATTCTTCATCTCTCGACTTCTGCCTTACACTGTTTTTATCAGCTATTATTCTTCTTCCATCAGTATATAGTGTATATGTCTGATCTTGGAGTGCATGTCGAGCTGTTGACATTAAATCAATTCCTGCTTGGATTTGAAAATATTTTTGATCATTGTAACACTTGTCAATAGTTTTTGTCAAGTGTTTTTTGTCTTCTTTGGCTGCTGATAAATAAGGGCTATCAATCATTTTTTGAATAATCCATATTTGATAAGGTTGATAAAAACGTTCTTTTTCTAATTTTTTTTAAAATTAGATATCTATTATTAATCCTATTATTAAAAATCCTAATAAATTAACGTTCTTTTTAAAATTCTATTTTAAGTATTAATAACCACAAAATAAGGATTAATAATAGGATTAATAATAACTACAGAAGAAAAAATCAAGTTAGATATAATTTACAAAATTTATCAATACCAAGAGATTGGATAATAGATAGAATAAGTGGAGCCAGTACTTCAAAACCAGTAAGTACAATAGAATATGTGTCATCAGGAGATAGACTATATTTTAAAAATAATGCTATAACAAATACGAATGACAATTTAGTTTTACCCTCTAATTCTCAAACAGAAGAAGATGAGGATAATATAAGTACAAATTCAACACCAATAGGTATGAAAACAGTTCAAATACCTATTTTCCCTACAGAACCTAGTAGAAATTCTAGAAACACTAGAATGGAAGAAATACAATCTGCCACGATTATTCAACAAATGAAAATGGGGAAAAAATGATATTATTACATTTTCAAACTTTCAACCTAGAAAGTATTATACATATATAGAAATTACATTTCAATTTAGAGAATATAAAACATATTCTTTACATGCTTTGTTAGATACAGGAGCTACCACCAGTAGTTGCAGAGAAAATGCAATACCTGTAGAAAAATGGGAATTAATGAAAAACCCAATTAGAGCTATAGGAATAGATGGTAAAGAAACCATAATTCAATTTAAAGCTAGAAATATACCAATCTACATAAATAATGTAAGATTTGCAATTCCTAAAATATTATGTTTCCCAGAAATGCATGGAGACATATTATTAGGAAATAATTTTATATATCATCATTTACCGTTTTCTATAGATAGAAATTTAGTTATATTATCAACAGAAAAAAAACTACGTAGAAATACCTTTAATAGAAAATCATAAATTTATATGTGATAAAGGTTTTAGACCAACAAGAAAAGAACAAATTAAACAACTAGAAACAAATCATTGGTTGTTTAAAATTTTAGAAAATAATTTTAGTGAAGAACCACTAAAACTATGGGAAAACTTGATCCAAGATATTGCGAGATAAAATTAAAAATCCTAATAAAATTATTAGAATCAAACCCATGATCTATACTAAACAAGATATAGATGAATTTGATATACAAATTAAGGAATTATTAGAAAAGGATTAATAGAAAAAACTAATAGTCCACACTCAAGTCCAGCCTTTATGGTAAGAAACCATGTTGAAATAAAAAGAGGAAAAGCTAGAATGGTAATTAATTATAAAAGACTAAACCAAAATACTATTTTTGATGGATACTTTATACCAAGAAAAGATGTTTTGATAAATCAAGCTAAACAAGCAAAATATTTTAGTAAATTTGATCAAATCAGATTTTGGCAAATAATGCTAATCGATGAATCTAAACCATTAATGACTTTTAGTGCACCTAATGGTCATTATCAATGGAGAGTAATGCCATTTGGATTATGTAATGCACCTCAAATCTTCCAAAGATGGATGGATTCTATATTTAATAAATATAAAAATTTTGTGTAGTTTATATAGATGATATTTTAATATTTTCGTAAACACTGAAAAACATAGAAAACATTTAAATATTATCTCTCAAGAATTCATAAAACATGGAATTATTTTGAGTCCTAAGAAAATAGAATTAGAAAAAACAGAAATAGAATTTTTAGGTTTAAATTTATCTGCTGATGGTCTTAAACTACAATATCATATTATAGTAAAAATAAAAGAATTTCCTGAAGAAATTAAAGATAAAAAACAACTTCAACAATTTCTAGGAATAGTTAATTATGGAAGAAACTTCTTTCCTAATTTGTCCAAAAAAAATAGGTGACTTATATGAAAAATTAAAAAAAAGGAAAAACTTTTAGCTGGTATCAATTATGAATATACCAACACGGCAGAAGTAAAAATTAAAGAAATTAATAATAAAATAATTGAGCTATTTGAGCCTAATAAAAAACAACTTCAACAATTTCTAGGAATAGTTAATTATGGAAGAAACTTCTTTCCTAATTTGTCCAAAAAAAAAATAGGTGACTTATATGAAAAATTAAAAAAGAAAACTTTTAATTTGGTCTAAAGAAGACTCGTAAATTATTAAAAATATAAAAACAGAAATAAATTATACTCCAAAAGTCTATTTACCTAAACAAAGTGATAAATTAATTTTAGAAACTGATGCATCACAAAATTATTGGGGATGTATTTAAAAGCTAAAACAGCAAAAAATAAAGAAGAACTAATATGCGGATATAGTTCTGGAAAATTTAAACCAAACGAAATTAATTATGCTATATATGAAAAAGAATTATTAGCCATTAAAAAAGCAATAAAAACCTTTTTTATATATCTAGCATCTGAAAATTTTATTATCGAATCGACAATCGAGCAAGTTAAACAATTTCTTACTAATAATAGTTTAGAAAATGTACCTAGAAGAATTAGATGGTACAATGAATTATGTAGTTTTAATTTTGAAGTTTTATATGTTAAAAAGCTGACAATGTTATTCTTTGATTATCTTAGTGAGCCTTATGGATAGAGGTAAAAACCTCTAGAACAAGTCGGAGAATGGACTACGGTTCATAAAAAACCCAACAAAGGGAAGCAAACAAATCCTAATCAAGGATTTACTCCGATATTAACATCATATTATGCCAATCAAAGATATTATATTCCTTATCCAATGGTAAGACAACCAATTGGATCTTCTCCATCTTATGCACCAAAATGGCAAGCCAATACCCACCAAGAAGAATAAGCCAAACAAGCCAATTCCCTTGGTCTCTCGGATCCAAACTCACTTTTCAAGCTAGTTATTCGAGGTTATAAAAGGAGCGTAGAAGAATTGTTGAAACAACAACAAATCTTTCCTGAAGTAAAAGACTTCTATAACCCAGGTTTACTTATAAATTTATATAACCTTATAAATGAAATATGGAAAACCCATATTACAGATCAAAGAGCAAATTTTAGAAGAGCTTTTACAAAACTTTCCCAATTTTTAGTTGAAAAAACAACTATAGAAAATGAAGCACATGATTTATTATTAAAATCCATTTTATACAGAGATTGGGAAGAATTCGAAATAGAGTTCAAAAATATCAATGAGATAAATAATCTTATTGATATATTTCAATATTTTTATCTTTACTATTTGTAAATCTTCTTTTCCAATGTTCTATAAGTTCTTTATAGGATTGGAAATCATATTTTTGTTGAGTTATAGATTTTCTTTTTTCAGATTTTTTGTTTCTTTTAATAGTAGATGATGATTCTTCTGAAGAAGTTTCTGATTCTTCTGAAGAAGTTTCTTCTTCTTCGTCTGATAAGGTTAAAATTATATTACTATTACCATAATATAAAGGACCTAGATCTATGTCTGACTCTATATTATTATTTATAACTTGTTCTAATTTGTTATTAACTTCTGACAATATTTCTTTAGATTTGTTGTTCAAATCTAATTCCTTAATATTTCCTAGATTATTTACCTTTTCTTCTATATTATTGACCTTATTATATATTTTATTAAAATATATAGAGGTTATATCTATTAAACTATTAAATCCTTTACTAAGGGCCAAAATACTGCAGGTTTTATCTTTATATAAACAATCTGTTTCTTCCATGTTATTCATCTTTGGTACCTAAAACCTTCTGTTATTATCTTGTCTTAAACTCAAGGGCCTAACGTCTCTCTCCTAGACTTAAACAGGCAAAATTAAGACAAAATAACAGATGTATGGGTTTATATATTATATGAGCTAATAATAGTAGAGACTAGAGACAACATTGAGTCATTCATGGTACATAAGACAAAACACCCTCAAATAGATATGAAATCGATTTTACTACACTAAAATCGATTAAATTAATTTATTTGAGTTTAATTGGGTGGATCAATTGGACCGAAACTGATGGTCTTTGTCCACTCATTCAATTACAAAATCATTAGTTTGACTCATTCAATACTTTATTTGGAATGTGATTGTAAATTTTGAAATTACGAAACTCATTTTTTAGTGATATTTGTTAAAGATTAATAAAAAGTATATTGCTGTTAACATACACATACTTTATCCTATTTATTTTAAATAAAAACTATATATTAAATTTAAAATATTTAATATGTATTTAAATTAGAATACAAATTATCAACAATTGTATGTTGGATGCAATGGTAATGCATATTATATTTTTAATGGGTGATGGACTGAATATCTTTCATAAGGAATGGTAGAAAGATGCGAAGATTTTTTCCAAGAAAACCCCAACGAAAAATACATACTATTCCCTCCTTTCTATTGAATCGATCATAACCACTGCCTACATTCCAAAAAATCGTGCACCACAAATAGGAACTAATAAAGAGGCCTGCGATCCTATAGAAAGACATCACGATTTTTGAACCTTTAAGACACATATGTATTTTTGTTTGTTTTTTATTCTTTAACAAGTCTTCACTTTTAGAAGTATTTGTTTGCTCTTCTAGCATATTTTTTAGTCTTGTTTGTGCATGTAATCTTGCTTTTGCAAGTGGATTTAAGGATGGTTTTGTCGCCGTCCTCTCTAATTTGGTGGATGCTCAATTCTTTCGCCGATTTTTGCTCACCGCTTTGGATCATTTGAGGTTGATTTCCTTATCGTTTTAAGTACTTACAGTCATTCCAGATATACCGTGCTTGAACTGTGACAGAGTCAATTGCCAACGTGTTATAATATTTTATTGATGCTGAGGCTAAATCTTTTGTGGTGTTGATGGAGTTTGTTCTTTATTACTTATAACGGGTATTTATTGTTTTTCATGAAATGAACGAATGAATTTCCTTTTTAAAAAACATATCAAACACAATAAATTTCTTTCTCACTAATTTAATTAAGAAAAAGAAATTATCTTTAAAAATTTAAATTGATTTAGCTTTAAATTTAATTAAAATCTAATATAGTTATGAGATAATACTTGTGAAATGTGAATGGAGGACTTTCATGGATATCACAAGATTCAACAAAAAGTGCCCAATATCTGTGCTCACAGCTGTACATCTATCTACTTTTGATTTATCCAAACTCCGATTGGCTTAGGCTTAATTTAGGAAATCCCCAACCCCAACTTAAATAGTGAAGGCCAGGCCACATGGTGCCAGCTGCATACTCCTTTCACATGATCAACTTAACCATTGCCAGCTGCATACTCCTTTCACATGATCAACTTAACCATTCTTTCAATTTCAGTCGTCTACTTCAGAATTCAATATAAAGTATTTTACTTAATCATCAGCTTCCCGCAATCAGGGAAACAACATCAAATCTATGTTTTGTATTAATATATTTGATTTATACATCTAAAATATTTTAATACCTAATAACCCCCAGTAACTATGATTCCAGATGTTGATATGGATATATCAAACCCTATTGCACAACTCTTAGATACTTTCTAAGAAAACAATATATATAATTTTTATAATTACACATTTTGAATATAGTTTTGTTTAAATCATGTGTGATGTTCGAGTAAAATCCTCCTAACAATTTAAACTTAGTTTAAATGCTCAAAAAAAACAAGATCGACTTTCACTTTTTTCAAAGGGAAGATTATAATGATTCAGCATCTTGTACTTGGAAATGAAACTAGGCAAAATATCTCTTTAAACACATGAATCATGCATGCATGGATGTAGTAACATTCATGTCTCCGATATACATATGACGTGGCTCCTCAAACTTAAGAAGAAAACTGTCTTAACTTAAAGAGTAGCTGATATGTACCAAAATTTAAAATGATTTTGTGGGTTTCTCATATAAACTCTATCTACATCATATATTATTAGAAATTGTATAAAGATTCTAGTCAACAATACGTGTGAAAACGTAGAATTAACAAAACACCACTCTATTTTGGTTTTCGATCCATGCTGGCTATTTACTTAGTTGCTTTCGTTTCCAAGTCCAATTCATATTCAATGAGAGTGTTTTCAAACTTCAGAATGATTCTGTAGCGACGTAAAAATTTGCTTTCGGGTCGCTAAATTGTGGCGATTTATTAGAAAATTGGAAATTGAAATTTGGTTTTAAAAATAAACCGGGAGTCGCCACCGATCTTTTTTCTAGGTGTGATCGGACACCTATTAGATTTTTCTTTAAAAACAAATAAAAGGCTAGGTTTAGGTTCACGTTAAAATCCAGAGAAAAATTAGGGTTCGGGAGTCGGTTACGCGCGAGGAAGGTATTAGCACCCTCGTGACGCCCAAAATTGGTATCTTATAAACACGTGTTGTCTCGGTTTTCAAAATTGCAGGTTCAATGTAACATTTAGTCGTGATTAAAAGGACGAGAAATTTTAGTTTATTTCGATTTTTGAGAAGGGTATATCGCTTTAACACGAGTCAATTGACGTTCATCCAACATAGCGATGAACTCGATGACTTAATGTTAAATCGGTACATTGCCTTGATTATTGAATTTACTTAGCAAAACAAGAATAGGGTTTTGAAATAATGTAAAGCAAATTGGAATAAAAATGAATAACTGACATAACCAGAAATATATTGAAACAAATAATAATCATGACAATAATCTCAAAAATAATAATCATGCATGCTATATAAAACATATTAATAGTATTAAACTAAAACATTATAACTATATACATGTATATATGAACATATATTAGCAGTGATAATAATAGTAAAAATAAAAAGATGGGTATATATATAATTTTAAAAAAGTAAGTGAAAATAATAAGTATAATAATGAATGTAATAATATACGAAAATAATACTATATATAAAAATGTATATACAAGAAAAATATATGTGCAAATATTAATAATAAATGAATTAGGAATAAAATAAGTATGATAATAATATATATATAATATGGTATAAAAATGAACATATATATATAATAGAATTTAAAAATATATATACACGGGATAATGGGGAAATACGTACATAAAATTGTATGAAAATATATAATTATGATATTAAAATATACATAATATATATGTAAACATATGATATTAAGAACATATATACATAACGTATAATAATACAAATAAATCTATGTACATAGCTAAAATTATAATAATACTAATAATAAATATAAAAATAATTTTGAAATACAATAACAAATACAATAAAGGCAATACAATAATAAAATAAACCCACATATGAAAGCATATTTATACATATTAAGACACATATATAATAATGTCAACATTAATAATAACAACAATATCGAAATGCACAAACAAAAAGCATAAAAAAAATCAAAATAAAATAACTAAAAAAACTAAATACAAATACATACATACGTGCATTTAATAAGAGTATCTATACTAAAATAATGATATTAATAATAATAATAAAATTAATAATACAAAAATAATAAGAATATTTAATAAGGAAATAGAAATAACGAAAAAAGGACTAAAACTAAATTAAAAACAAAGTTGTGGGCGAATTTTAAAATAAAAACAAAGAAAAGGGACCTAATCGTAACACGCGTGCAAGCAGTGGGGACCAAAAGAGCAATTTTCCAACGCCTTTAAAACGGTGCGCATACAGGGGGACCAGATTGAAAACGATGTAAAATTTTAGGGCAGAATTACAAAACATAAAAATTTAATTGTAAAGTATCAGAAAAGCGGAAGGGCCAAACGCGCAATTTGCCCTTCCGCTGTGAAAACACGCGGATCCTGGCTGGGAGCGGGTCGGGTCGACCCGACCCGCACTAAAACGAAGTCGTTTTAGTTTTAATCAGAGGGGGTCCAAAACGGTGCGTTTTGGACCCCTATATAAGTCAAAAAAAAATTTTAAAATGTCATTTGGCACCAGCAGAGAAAAAAAAAGAAAGAGAAGGGAGAAAAGAGAAAAGGGGGAAGCTCGCCACACGGTCGGATCACCGTCCGATCACGGACCGTCCGTCCGCTGTTGGAAGCACCACCGCGTCTGCATGGCGAAAGGTAAAAATTTGATTTTTTTTATTTTTTTTATATTTTTATATTTTGTTTATATTTTATATGTTTTGAAAGTTATTTTTATTTATTTAGTTACTTATATATGTTCAAAAATATTCGGAAATAAAAAAAAATAACCATAGGGTATTACCTTGAGATTTAGTCTCCGATTCTATGTTTAGATTGCTCTGCTACTTTTAGTTTTTTCTAAAATGGAATATTGCTATTGTTTTCGAGTATTTTTGTTTTCTTCTTTTTTCTCTTCTTTTAAAAACTGTTAAAAAAAACCCTACAAAAAATTCTGTTTGGCTATTTTATATCCATTTTTACATTCTGATTCTCTAGATTTTACGTGTTCTCTTGGCTTTGCAGGGATGGCCGATGCTGATGGAGCAGGTGGACATGGCAGACGTCGGTGGTGGCAGTTGCGGCACAAGTGGGCAAGTGGGGAGATTAGGTGGCTAGGGTTTCAGAAAATCTGAAACCCTAGGTTAGGATTTGGGCTGTTGGGCTTAGGTGTTTAAACGGGCTTGGGTAGGTTGTAAATATTGGGCTGAGGGTTTATTGGGTTTTAGGGGGTTAATTTTGATTGGGCTTTGGTGTTTTGGGTTTGACTTGTGAGTGGGTAGTGAGTCAGTGGCAGTTAGGGTTTAGCTGAGGTGGGTATTTGGGCTTAATTTGTAAATGGGTTTAAGTTTGGGTTTTGTAATGTAATTGGACTGAGGGATTGGGTTTGTAAAAACTGTAACTGGGCTTTAGTTTGGGGCCCAAAATTGGGCTGTACAGATTTAAATATATCAATAATAATTAGTTACTAGGAAATACTCTGCCATTTCAACTCATGCTTATATTTACTACTAATATTTCTTTTAAACGTATATCATGGTAAATTTGTACTTTTAACTCTCAAAGTAATAAAATATCATAAAAATATACAACTTAATTATGCACAAAAAAAATTCCTCCCTTCCCCCTGTTATTAATAGTCTATATGCTTGGCTTATTGATACTTTTAATGCCCAAATGTTCGGATGTCCTGTTCTTTTAGCAAGTTTTTTATTGTCTTTGAAAAGATAGGTTGAGACTGAAGATAGATAGAGCTTTGGGAACAATACTTGAAAGCTACTGTGTAAGATTTTTTGTTAGAAAGTTGATAGCCAGCTTGAGCTAGGTAGTAGGTCCTAATAATTGGGAGATGTTGCTTGTGAGAATCAATTACTAGAGTTGAACTAAAAACTACTCCGAGTTTTCCATTGATTCTCCATTTTTTTTCTTTTCTAAAATCTTGTAAAGAGTTCTGTTCTTCTTCCAGCAGCTGCTTTTGGGTATCTATGCCGGTTTTAAAATCAAAGTTGTGAGCTTCAAGAAGTCTGTCTATCGTAGCTAATTGGTATATTTCCATTTTTCCATTTCTTCTTTTCCTTTTTCCTGTTTCTTAGCTTTTTTCTACACGTTGGCATTCCAAGCCAAAGTATGATTTTCAAGTTTTGACTAATTTTTCACCTTGCTTTTGCAGACATAAAAATGGCAAATGATCTTGGCTTAGCATTTTACATCACCATAGGCTCCATTGCCTTTATCATTTCAAAGATAATTCTTACAGTTCTCCTTTATAAGCGATGGAAAAGAAAGAATATGATCTATGAGGATGGTTTCTCAGGTATTTAACTTTCTAATTAAAATTTGAATCTTCTTGTAATTTTACTTCTTCTGAAGAAACAACATCATGGGATTTAAAGATCAAATCCTTAATGCAGGTGGGAAAATGGTGATGTTCAGGTCTCCATTACTGCAGTCTCTAACATCTGATGTTTTCTTAAAGAAGACATTAAAGTTGAGCAACAAAGACATAATTGGTGCTGGAGGATATGGTACGGTTTACAGGTTAACAATAAATGAAACCATGACCTTCTTTTCTGCTAAGCATTTTAATGGTCTCTTTCCTATATAAGGATCTCCAATTTAAAATACTATAGCTATTTAATACCTTTAGCTTCTAGAATTTAACTTTTACCGTTTATGTAATTTAGTCCTTTTATTAAGTTAGACATGTAAATAGTAAAATTTCTTAACGAAATTTTTATACGATACTTCTATCATACTATAGACCATATAATAATATTAAAATTTTTTTTCTGACTTCGAATTTGTGGTCCCGAAACTAATGTTCTGATTTCACTGAAAACAAGCTATTACAAATCATGTCAAAAAAAACTTACCCGAGGCTCGACCCGTTTAGAAAACATGTATTATTTTTTGTTCAAGCTCAATTTTTGGATCTATATTTTTATCTGAATCCTCACACTTTTTAGGCGAGCCTTTGAGCTAAGCCAGGTGGCTTAGCCCATGATCAAGTCTAGTTGGAAAGAGTTATTGATAATTCTAAATATTGGATAAAAAAATAATGTTCCGTTCATTAATTAAATAAATTAGTTTTAATTTTTTCCTATAAAAATATGTTTAGAATCATCCAAAACTCCTCATCAACCTTTAAATAGGAGAATAAACATGTTTTTGAGTATTTGCAATACTTTCAAAATATTTTTTAAGAATTTTTTTTTCAACATGCATGATTTAAAGAATAATATGAACTTAAATATTATATCAAAAGTTTTATAAATCAAAGGTAATACTACAAAATTTAGTCGTTTTGGGAAAATTTTTAAATCATTTCCAAAAATTTAAAAACTGTCCCTAATAAATTTAAAGAAAACTTTAAGTCATCCTCAACGGTAATCTACTTAAATTCCTTAAAAGTTTTCAGCATTCATATCTAAATTAACTTTGCTCCATCTATTTTCAAGGGTTATTTGATGATAGATTAAACTATGACGTAGGAAAAGCAAGGGAAAGCAAGATTTTGGATTGGCCAACAAGATATAAAATAGCATTAGGAGCTGCAAGAGGAGTGGCATACCTTCACCATGATTGTATCCCTCAAATAATCCATAGAGATATCAAGTCGAGCAATATATTACTCGACCAGAACATGGAGCCACGAGTCTCAGATTTCGGGCTCGCAACATTGATGGAACCAGACGAGACATGTTTCAACATTTGTTGCAGGAACCTTCGGATATTTGGCCCCAGGTATAATGAACAAAATTGCAGTCATTCTTCTCCTCTTCTGTGAAACAGATGGATGATTAAACTTGGAGTTCGTCTGTAGAATATTTCGACACAGGAAGAGCAACAGCAAAGGGCGATGTTTACAGCTTTGGAGTTGTTTTGCTGGAGCTTTTAACAGGAAAGAAACCAACGGATGAAGCATTTCTTGAAGAGGGAACAAAGCTTGTTACATGGGTAAGGTTACATCAACATATTTCAATTTTAGTTATCCATCACTTTATAATCATTGTGCTAATATTTGAACAGGTAAAGGGAGTTGTTGAAGAAAGGAGGGAAGAATATGTAGTTGACAATATCTTAGGTTCATGTCCTGTGGATGAGGTTAACAAAACATTCAATATAGCATTGATGTGTCTTGAAACAGATCCCTCCAAGAGACCTACAATGGCCGAGGTTGTTAAGATGTTGGAGCAGATAAAGTCAGAAAAGCTGTAACTGATTCTTAATGTTTCTCTTGGTCTAATCATCAAGATAAACTGCTGTACAGGCAACATGTTCATCATGATACTCTTTGTTTATTCAATAACCATGAAATATGTATATGTTTGTTTACAAGTTCAGTGGAACTAAACAAAATCTGACTTTTATTCATTAAAGTAGGAAACTTGAGGAAACTAACTCATTGTATTTACTTGAGAATGGTGGCCAGCCCAGTGGCAACTGATGTTTTCAACGAAGGAGAAACTGGAGCATCTCCAAAAAATACATCAAAAAGTGCAGAACCTACATTTGGTGACTCAATTGTAGCATCAGTACTAGTTGGCAATCCATCTGATGAGACAGCAACCTGAAACACAAAGAGAACGATAAATGGATTAAAACCATGTGAAGAAAGAATGTTCAATGTCTATTTAAGTCAACACTCACAAGCATTTTGGAAGGATGGGGCCAGGTCAAAAAGATGGAAGTTCCTTTATTAAGTGGTCGTCCTTGGAAAATACCACGAAATGTGGAAAGAGCAGATTCATCAACCGGAGTTGGTGCCTTGATTCTAGGGGAGATGGCTTCATCCAAAGCATCCCAGAATGTTTTACCATCAACATCTCTCACCAGGACAATCTGCAATGATTTCTCCATAGGATCTGCACTTAGAAAGGATGTCAACTGGCAATTCACTTATGTTCAAGTAACATAGACTAAATATTAAAGACTCAAATAACATATCATTATTACCCTCAAAAAAGGACTTAAACAAGGGCATATCATCTTGAATCTGAGCAGCCGGCCGTCCCTTCCAGGCTTCCAGTTTACTTAAGATGGATGGATTGACATATAGTCCCGCTGCATAAACCTTAACACCAATGATGGCAAAAACTTTCTCCCTGTACCCTGAAATCATTAGGCAACTAAGACAGGTTTATAAGGAACTCCATCAAAATGTTATTAATAGCACATAAAGGAGTAATACTATGTTTGTAAGACTAGTACTTATTCACAGATATTGTAGCAACTGACCTGTTCCAAGCAAAGACAATGAGGTTGGGCAATCAGGCACAATTAAGGATGTCCGAAATTTCACTTTGGTTGCGGGTTCCTCAGTGTAATCTGCAGTTCCTACTGTTTGCACATTGATAAAATGAGAGACCTTATTTTGAAATAATATATGTTATCATATATGTTATCATATATTCTAGAGTTACAAAGTAATAATTCATATACAGCCACTGTAGCATCGTGATCATCATATATGCCCTCCATTCCATTTAGGCCTGCTATATTCAGTATCACTTGTGTTTGGATGCAAATTCCAATTCGAATTTAACCATGCAATTACATCTTAACCCATAATCAGTCCATTCTAGCCATCTGCATGTTCGGATGCAAATTCCTACTCCATTTTGTCTCAATCAGAAAATTGAAAACTTTCACACTCAGTAAACATAAAAATAACAACAAACAGCATGCAGCTATAATTAAAAGGGGGGAAAACAGATATTGAGAAATTACCTGAAGAAGCTTTCAAAGTGAAATGGGTTTCAGTTAATTTGTTCTTCAGAGGGGAGAAATGAGTTGACAGAGACAAAGAATGAACTTTGTGAAATCCAAGAAGTGGGTGTGAAAGTTTTCCTGGAAAATTATTTCTGGGATAGGGTTTAGAAGGTAATGGTGAAGTGGTGCACATTGGTGTGAAAATGGATCCCAATCCAACCATTTTCTGAACTTTTAATTTTATTTTGCAAGCTGAAATCTGCAGTTTCAGGACGATGAGAAAAAGGGAGAATGTTGAAGGGAACTGAAGTCTATGGTTGTTTGTCTTTAGGCTTTTACTTGTTTACTTAACTAAAACTGGATCCGATCAATTATCAACTCTAAGCTTGAATCTTAACATGAATAGAACATTATTTACTAAATAAAATTAACCTTAGATTGAAAGCCGATTGTTAACAAGTTAAAAAAAAAAAGAGAGTAAAATTCGGTCTTTATCTTTAATTTACTCAGAGAAAAAATTACAATAATGAAAACTCCACCTAAGGAAAAAAAATCAAATGAAAATTGCATTTAAGAAGGAACCAATTAGAAATAAAAAAAAACCATGAAAGCAGTAGGCCCTCACAATTTGTCCTTTTCTTCATCCACTTTCTGCAATAGATCCTTGTTAGATTTTCTAACTTCTTTACTATAAAGGAAATCATTTAGGACTGGAATATTAAATTTATCTAATATCATCACTTAAAAAAGATTATATATGAATTAAACTAATCTAAGCAAATTAAGATATCTTCATTCAAACAAAGTAACCCCTCCCTTATAAGGCCTCAGCCTCAGCTTTTCTTTGCTTTCCTCAATCAAACCACACCCAAACTGCTAATGTTCATAGTTTAGCTTTTCATTTCACAAAAAGCCATTATTTCATACTCATTTAAGCAAAGATTTCAATGGCTAAAGTTGCAGCCCTCTCTTTCATTTTCCTGCTCTTGTCCTTCATTTCAGCTACTTCAGTCTCGTTCTCAATTCACATTACAAAGTAAACAAAGTTGCTTTTTTCAACTTCCATCTTTGCATAGTTTTGATGAATGCAGTTGAATTCTATCCGGGTTTTTACTATTTTAACAAATTGAAAAAAGCTTGAACCTTTATACCTTTTACGATTTCAGAGGCTCTGGTCTTGTCATAACTGATCCTATGTCCAATCACAATATCAGTGAAAAGATAAATCATAAGCCAATGAATACGATTCAGTCAGTTCATCTTTTTTAGATTAAATAAGTATTATATATAGTAAAAATAGAATACAAAACTTGAAGGTCACTTAAGGGTTTAGTGGATTTCCATGTGGATACGTTAAATGTTCTAAAATCTAAGGTGTTTTGATGTGTGTGCAACTGCTGGTTCAAGCAACTGTATGAATATGGTTAATTCCTTTGGGAAAAGCAATCTTGCAGCTTTAAATTATTAATTAATTATAACATTTAAAAGGTTTTTTAAGTATCTGAAATATTGGAATGTAACTTGTGGGGTTTGACCTGCTCCTTCCATGTTGTATTAGGACGAGAACGAGGTTTTTCCTTGAGTCGTGTGGTAGATTTCGACCTTTTTCACGTTGGATGTTTATGGTCTACAAAATTGACGCATATTTGGCAAAATAATAACTGGTTTGATTAGTTCCCTTAAATGTTTCAATCCACCTTTGTGATAATGATTGAGTTGTATTTTGGAGTATTTTAAGTTATTGGGGATTTGTTTATGAAGGTTTTTATAAGATAAATACTAAAAATAATTAATGACCTATTAAAGTATTATTGGATGATCACTTGAAAAAGTCTATAAATAAATTATTGATCGACATTCTTGATGAGCCAGACGGAGTTGTTTTAGACATTTTTTGTCTAGGGATTTGTTATGAAGAGATATTATGTAATGCAAAATAATGTAATGAGAGTAATTTGTACAATTAGTATTGGGGCGTAATTACTTCTTTATTTCAGGATAGATTAGGTTTAAGTTAATAGTGATTCGGACAATTGGTGAATAAAATTATTCTCTGAGCGAAATTCCACATTCCACATAGGTAGAATTGAAAAATCCAAACTATATTAACAAATATATTGTTTGACCAATAATACGAAACCAACTATAAACCGAAGGTTTTTCAAAACTCCTTTCATTAATCTGGTTTATTTAATATTAACTGCTGTTATTAAATGGGGTTAAAAAAACAATAATCTGATTGAAAGCTTATCTACAACTCGCCAGCTTGGAAATCATTGAGAACCAAATGTATAGAAAATCCTGCTTTTCTTTTCTTTCTTTCTTTTTTTTACTTTTTTTTTTGTTTTTTTTCTTTACTTATAATATTTATTGCTTTTTTTTTTCTTATGACTTCTTTTTTAATTTTTAAAGAAAACTATTCAACTTAGCAGCGAATTTGCGATATACAATTCATATACTGATATGGAAAATTTTAGATTTGAAAAAGCAAAAAGAAAAACCCTTTTTACTACCATGGTGTTGTTTTGTTATTTCCAAATCCCCAAAATACTTTTGTTAAAAAAAATAATAAAAGTTAAAATACTACTTTTGTTAAAAAAAATAATAAAAGTTAAAATTTTTTTGCAAATGTTAAGATTCGAGTTTTACGTTGACGAGTCTTGGTTTTAGTTTAACATTATTGTTGTTATAACAATTTGAAAGATGTAAATTTGAACATGTTTAAATTTGAATATATTTTCACTTTAAGGATAAGAGAATTGTCAAGTTTATATATTGAAGTCAAAATTCTTTTCCAATGATATTAGATTATGATATAAGGTGAAAAAAATTATATAACAAATATATTTATAAAAATTAATGTAAAAAGCAAATAAAACTTTAGTTAAAATGCTAAAATTAAATTATTTTAGTTTATAATGTTAAAAGTTGAGATATTAAAAATTAGGATAAACTTTCCTTAAAAAATAAGAGTAAGTCACCCCATATTCATCCAAAATTTAGGCAATTATTATTTTAATCACTTTTTTTTAATTTAATCATTTTTTTTAAATTTAATCACTTTCATCAAATAAAATTTAATATTTAGTCACTCCATTAAATTACTTTAGTCACCAAATGGAACTCTTTTTCTTTTTTGATAAAACACCATATGGAACATTGATACGATAAATTAGGCACACTCATTATTTTCCATGTCAAAAAGGGAATTTCATTTCATGTCACAAAGTATATATTTTGATAATTTAATATGTATTTTAAGAAATCTAATTAAAATTTTTTTAAAGAAAAAAACCACTGAAATTAGAAACCTAATATTTGGGATATCTTTTTTATTGTTTTTTCTTTTTTTTTTCCATACATTAAACCCTAACCAAGAAGTTGGGTATTGACGAGGAGAAGAAACGAAACAGTCATGGTCAAATGAGAATTCTGAGAGAAAATTTTTTGGATGCAAAATTTAAGAGTATTCGTATGGTTTTCGAACTTCATCTCGTTTATTCTCTTAGTTTGATCCTTCAATGTCACCTCCTACAAGGAAAGTTGTTGTAGGTTTGTTAAAGAAAATTACGATTGTGGAGAAGGAAAGAGAAAAGAATGGATGATGTGGTTATTCGAGTTTGTTGTTGTTGTAATAGTGGTTTGTATCATGAAATGAAAAGATGAGTTCTTAAAAAGTGCTTGTTTTTAGGTTTTAGCTTTCAAACCTTGATTTAAGTTTGAAGTGAAAACATGAGTTATGTTTGTATAATGTATTTGAGTTCTCTTCACTATTATTACTATATCTTGTTCTTTATGAATGAATTGTACATTTGCAAGTGATTTGTACAAATTTTGCTAAATTTGGTTACTAATTTGTTGTAATTTGATATGTTAAATTAGGCTCTCCAAAACACTCTAGGAGCTTATGTACAAGCAATTTAGGTGACTTTTCTATATTTTTGTTGATTTTTAGTCTCCACTATTAATAAACGTTTTTGCTTGGTTATACTCCGTTTGAGACTCAAATTGGCAAAATGGTGCAACGGGGAACCTAACAAGATGTTTAAGTTGGTGTAGAGAGATTACAATGGCTTGACCTTGAGGAAAACAACATTAAACATGGGTGTCGCGATAATGATGTTACGAAAGTCGTGGCACCGAGTCCCTTTACCTCTAGGGTGCAAAACTTTAATGAGAAATCAACCTGGAGTTGACTTGTCACATCCCGAAATTCGATCTAGAAGTTTCGAGGATAATTTTGGAATAGTAGCTCAAAATGAGTTCGAAAATTTTGAAGTATGGCAACCCGAAAATATATTCGACTATAGCTTCTAGGAAATTAAATAAATTTATGAAAATAATGTAGAAAAGACCTTCAATTTTGAAAAGAGAACTGTTTTGTAAAATGGGTTAGTTTAGGAGTAGTTTTAAAGCAAATATACCAAGTTTTAAAATCAGTCTATTTTCCCCCCTTTCTACCCTACTTTTGACGTTTAAAAAAAAGAAAAAAAGCATTCTTCATAATTTTCTTGTGCCACCTATTAGGAAGGAAAATTCCTAAACTTTCATCCTCCAATTTCAATCTTCAAAATCTCTAATCCCTTGTTTTCTATCATCTTGCTAGCATTAAAATCTCCCAAGAATTTCAATGAAAGCATCAAAAACACCATTGATTTTACCATTATTCAACTTGTGGGTTTTCTTGGATTTGCACCAAACGTTTTTTTTCTTCCAACTTGGGTAATGTTTTGTTTTCAATGTTTTGTTTTCCTATTAGTTTTTGATGATATCTAGCCTTTTAAATTGAGTTTTAATCTATTGAATCAAAAGTTCTGAATAGATGTCAAAATTTGGGTCGTTAATGGTGGAATTCAGGATTTGGAATGAAAACAATGTTTCAAAGTATTTTTCAACTTGTTTTTATGTGATTAGAAAGTTTCTAAACTTTCCTTAAAGTTTCATTAAAAGATTCCAAGGTTTATTGAGTTCGATAGGTACACTTGCCTACGTCGTGATTTTTCGTGATAAATTTTATAAATTTATAATGAATCGTTCTTGAAACTAACTATTATCACAACGTAGGCAAGTGTACCTATCGAACAGTAATATAGCTTTAGCTAGACCAGATTGTCGAACCTAAAGGACTAGGAGTACTAGTAATAACTGTCTTTTTATTATCTAGTCGAAGAAAAGAGGTTTGTTTTAACTAACTAATTAAACTAAGAACTTGCAAAAAATAGAATTGGGAAATTACTTTTAGGGAAAACGATTGATTGAGACAATACCTAAGGAAAAATCCACCTAGACTTGTACTTGTTATTCTAGCTCCGAACCGGACGATTTATTCATTTAACTTGTTCCGTAGAAATCCCTAAGTTATGTTATTATCCCTATTCAAGACTAATAACGTCTAGTCCCTAGGTTGAATAACCGAGACTTTTCTCTAATTAACACCCTAGGGTTGCATTAACTTGATCCATGAATTCCCTTATTAGGTTTCACCTTAATCCGGCAAAATCTTATCACCCTATCTCTAGGCGCGCAATCAACTCCGCTTAATTATGACAAAGTTACTCTTAGTCAGGGCCTATTCCTCCTTCAACTAAGAGTAGTAACTCGAGGTGATATCTTGAAATACCAAAACAAGAATTAAGAACACATAATCAAGAACAAGTCAAATATTTATCATACAATTTAGAAATAATAACAAGATTTTGTCATAAGTTTTATCCCCATAGGTATTTAGGGGTTTAGTTCATAACTAAACAAGAAAATATCTCAGAATAATAATAAATACAAAACATAAAGAAAACCCAAAACTCCTGAAGAGAAATTTAGGAGAGATCTTCAGTCTTGCTAGTGGATCCGGCTTCTGAGATGGATCAATCTGCTTCCTTACTCCCTATTCTTCGTCCCCCTTTTTTTCCTCTTCCGGGGTGTATTTATAGGCTTTGGAATGCCTTAGAACCCTCAAAAGTGGCTTTTCCGAATTAGACTTAATTTTGGTTCGGCAGGG
Organism: Gossypium anomalum; assembly: GCA_025698475.1. Taxonomy (NCBI): domain Eukaryota; kingdom Viridiplantae; phylum Streptophyta; class Magnoliopsida; order Malvales; family Malvaceae; genus Gossypium; species Gossypium anomalum. The sequence goes on from CM046968.1 coordinate 80,123,369, forward strand.
ACACGCCCGTGTGCGATAACTTTAAGTCGTGTTCGAGCCTGTTAGATTGGCACGGGCGTGTGTTCTATCCGTGTGAGTCGTGCTTCAATTCTGCCAAATTGACACGGCCGTGTGAGCTGCCCGTGTGAAGAGGTCCAAGCCGTGTTGATTTTATACCTTGGCCCATTTTCTCCGTTTTTGGCCCGTTTCTTGTTCCTTTTGCTCTCCTATGCTTACCTAAGGATAAAACACGAAATTAAGGCATTAGGAGCATCGAATTCACTAATTCTAAGGAAAAATCATTCATAAAATGCGTTAAGCATGGGGTATGAATATGTATAAATTATGGTTTATCAAATACCCCACACTTAAGCGTTTGCTTGTCTTCAAGCAAAATCCTCAAATCATAATTAAAGATTCCTTTTTCTCAACTTATAATTCCTATCAATAATATCTCAAACCATCTCATAAGTAATCATACATTGAGAATTCAACTAAAAGAACATTAAGGCTTCAAACATTCCAAATTGAGTATTTAATCATGAAAAACTTAGGCATCTTCCTTCATCTAAGTAGTCATCATTGATTCGGAATCTCACAGAGACTACCATCCTCACTAAAAATTCACTCAAATCAATCAAAGTGTTTAAGGATAATGAAATTAGCACTCATTAGTCAATATGAAAAGTGATTACCATAGGCTTGCATGAAAGTCAAATTTCCACCATTATAAATCGAGATGATACATCAATCAAAAGGTCTTTAAAGGGTTGTAATGAGGCTTGGTTAGGGGGTGTGGTCACAAGCTGAAAGAAAGAGGTTAGAATCGAGATTGACTTGAAAAATTACTTAACTAGAAAAATATTTAATCATCACTTGCGTACAACAAAGCTTCTTCTCTGACTAATAGAATTTGAATACTGAAGTTTACAAATAAAAGATTACTACTAATATGTATACATTTTTTTTAAGAACAAGTCAAATAACATAGACTAACTATTAAGAACAAGACATAGCTAAGCAATTTATTCAACTCAAATCTTGAAAAAAATAGGGATCAAGTTAATTTAGGGGATTTTAACAATAATGGATTAAGGGTTAATATTGAGGGTCATACAAGGAATGGCTTGTTAGGTTTAAAGGGGTTTACTAAGGGTTAATCATGGAGGTAGGCTTTTCATGGCATGAGTGGGTTAATCCTAGGTGCCTCTATCATCTTGATATATAAAATCAAATGGTGTGGTCTTGACATGCATAATCAGGCAAGTTCTAGAATAATAATTCAATATTGACACACTCAAAGCAATAATGAAAGTGAGCATGAAAGAATTAATAGATGCTCAAAAGGCTCAAAAATCTCACAAAAATTATGGCTTTTTGATGTTTAAACCTATAGGATTCAATTCAAGATAATACCTAGACTTAGGGAAATAACCTAAAATTTTAAATTCTTAAAAATCAACTTATCATGCTTGATTCTCTAACGTTTTAAAGTTTAACAATCAATGCATAATTGCTTATGTTTTAATTCAATATATATCAATCAAAATTATCAGTCAATCAAAATTCATCTTAAACATGATATGAGATATTTACAAGAGAACAAAACAATATTCAAGGATTTTTCGGATAATGGAATGATTTACCCCCCACACTTAAGATGTACATTGCCTTCAATGTACAAGGATAGATATATGGAAAAGAAAATAGAAAATCATAAGATAGGGAGAGAATTGAGACTTCCTGAGTACTGAATGAATGTCCTAGTTTGGAGTTATGGAGGTGGAGGAGGATACGCCGGTGGTGGTAGAGGTTGGGTACCACAAGTGCTGTGCCACAAGAATATTATATCTCTTCATTAAGCAACGCATGGCAGTCATGGTGAACCTTTTCCAATAGAGTTTGAAGTTCCTAAGTGATTGTGAGCTTTGGAGCTCTTTATAACTGTGATAAAAGCAGGAACTGTTTAGGGAATATTAGGAAGAATAATTACTCGTAAAGGAATAGCCGAGATTAAAATTTGTTAGATAAAAATTATAAATACTAATAAAAATAAGATGAAAGAAAAATAAAAAATGGTCTTAAGTGAAAATAAAAACAGAAACATAAAATAATAAATAAAAGTTTCTAAACATCTTCATCGCTGGATGGTTCACGATGTGGGACTGGTGATGAGATGTGGAGGTGCTGACAAATCTGCTGTAGAGTAGCATCAATGTTGTTAAATTTTTGAAAACACTGCTGCTCGAATCTGTTAAGGCGCTCAGAGATGTCAGTATATGAAGTCGCTGCATAAACTGGCCGATGGGAGGGTGGTGGCTGAGAAGGTGGGTCCTCGTGCTGGGTGGGGACATCATCAGTAATGTCCTCTGGAACCTCCTCATCGGTGGATTGGGTGAGACGATATTGGGAAGGGTAAGTTCCTCGGCGCCTCTCGATCATCCTCATGCTAAGCATGCTCGAGATGCCTTGCGGAGACATCTGGCCAATAAATGTCAGAGATGATTCTTGGGTTGCGGTGTTGAGGAGTCCAAAGTGTCGCGCTAGTTGAGTCACGTAGGGGCCAATGGAGATGACCCCCCTCCGATGTCGCTCCGTCTGGTGGCGAAGGGTAAGGGTGATAAAGTAGGCGAGGTCGATGACGTGCCCGTTTGACATACACCATAAATAATAGACGTCGTGGGTAGTGACAACGCCGATGCTCTCCCTCCTCCCTATCAAAATGTGAGATAAAATAGAATGGAGGTACCTTAGGGATAGAGGGAGAGATGAGGCATTGGTGTGACTAGGGTCGTAGGTGGCCGAACGTGGGACGAGGGCGTCCCAGCAATGTGAGGGAGAACGATGGATATAGCGGTCTAGGGCATGTAGGTCATTCTCCTCTCTGAACTCCTCGGTATAAAGACCCAATGCAGTGCTGAACTCGGAAATGCTTAGTTGGCAGACTAATTCGCCTAAACGAAACTGGACTGTACCGGGATCATTGTAGTTTGTCATCACTGTTTGAAGATGGAACATGGAACATAGCTTCATTGTCAGCTTTAAGTATGTCTCCATTGTCAGTTCTAAGTATGTCGGCTCGATGATCCCAAAGAATAGCTCCTAAGGGTCGGTGGTAAGGAGGGCCCGAATCGCATCAGCCGATTGCACTTATTCGACAGCAGCCCAATCGATGCAGCGGCCCGCTGTAAGAGGTCGGGCCCGTAGTATTTGAAAGAGCTCTTCTTGGGGCTCGTTGGGGAACTGTAGGAAAGGATGGTGAATTTTCGCGATTGGGCCCGAGAAAGATGATGCTCATTTCCTTTTCTTGGAAGTGGGGACGACGATTTTCTTCCCTCCGAAGACGACATAGTGAACCTGAAATTTGAACCATTAAGTTGTCTTAAAAATTGGACAAAGTAAAATGCAACTAAAGTCAAAAGTAAAACCATGAATATGTTCAGCTACAATTACTAAAAATACTAAGTTTAACAACATATTGTTATAGCATGAGCCTTGTGGTATAAGTAAAAATGACAAAGACTAGAATACAACTTATTATATGGATGAAAAAAAATGGCAACACAAAAGGAGTGAAAGTTTCAACTACCCTAATCATGCATTTTTGCTTATAACTAATCAAACGGAGTAAAGAAATCATGAAATGGGTGAGAAAAAAATGATGGATATTCTAGATTATGACATTTAAATGATAAAAATCTAAAAATAAAATCAAAAACTTGCATATTATCATGATAATTAACCCTATAAATCAATAAAATAGACAAGGAAGAAGTAAACAAATGCTAGGAAGAGGAGAAAATGAGTCAAAAACAAAGTTAGAGACGGCACACAGGCATGCTGAGGAGGCCGTATGGACTTGCAGCGGCTAGGGTTAGGGTTTTTAAGTAGGGACGACAATGAATAGTACAGCCTATTTATAGATTTTGGGGCACACGGCCAGGGGACACGCCCATGTGTCCCAATTTCAGGCCGTGTGTTTCGTGTTTTTCCTATTTTGGTGTGTCTGAAATTCAACACACACGCTCGTGTACCTCGGGCGTGTTGGTGCACACGGTCGTGTCGCACGATCGTGTCTTGCTTCGTTCGCTTCTCCCACGCCCGTGTATGCAAGCCCCACGCCCGTGTTAATTTGACAGGTTCACCCACAGGTGTTAGACACGGGCGTGTCGCATGCCCGTGCTAGTTTCTCAATTTCGACCATGGTCCTAAGGCACGGGCGTGCCGGACGCCCGTGTTGTTTTGGCAGGTTCACCTACGGCAATGTTGCACGGCCGTGGTATTTTATCGTCGCCCGTGTTTTGGGAAAATCTTTGTAACACCTCTTAACCCCAAACTGTCGCCGGAACAGGGTTACGAGGCATTACCGGACATATCAGACAACTTACGAATAATTCACAATTATTATAACATTAATAGTAAAATTTAAGAATTAAGTCCCTATATTTGACTCTCGAAGCCCAACACATGTATTAAAATAGAACGGAACGGGACTTGTTCAAATATTCCAGAAATATATATATATAGATTTTTTTTTTTAAAATTTTGACAGCATATCCCCTTATTTTTACATAAACCCCCTGCAAATTCCAACCAAAAACCAACTAATTCAAACTAATGACATAGTCAAAAACAATTAAACCTAAATATACAAATATCATAACCAATTCATTAACATAATCATTTAATAACTAAACATTCATGATATTAATCAAAAATTAACTAATCACTTCATTCATTTTCCATTCCAACTAAATACCAAATTATATAATATAATCTTTACTATTTTATCAAACTAGTAACAAAATATGATATAACATTCTTACAACCAACATTATAAGCATATTTATATAAACTATACAACACCTAGTACATGCCACTTTCAATTAAGAGAGAAAACGTCACCAAAAATTTGCTGGAGTCGGGATCGTTCAGATGCTGTACCAGGACACTAGACTCCTATTAACCTGCGCACGGAAACAACCGCACGCTGAGTATTTCATACTCAGTGGTATTACCATAATTCAAATTATAATAGCAATAAAGAATCACAATTACCAAACATGTAGCTATTTAATTTCTCAAATATCAATTCGTTCTCAAACTTTCATTAATTAATAATATCAATAAAATTTCTTTAACTATTCTTCAATTTCCATCACATATCACATGTAACAATTTCAATCACTACATGAACATTAAGTTCATGCCTTCCATTTACAATCTCAATTTCAATCCATAACTCAACTTTCTCATTTCTTTCAATATTTCAATAACATAATCAATCAATTTATTTTAATTCTCACTTTAGATGTTCACCCTATTAACAAACCCGGATTTTGACGAATACACGGATTCCAACCCAAACACACCAGTAGGCACATTGTGCCTAAAACGGTACATAGTACCTGATCAGTATACGACACATAAAGTGCCTAAAACGACACACGAGGTGCCTGATACGACACACGAGGGTGCGAAATACGACACACATAAAGTGCACGATCGATAATGCCGTCAAATCCGTACACTTCCAGATCCTATGGCATGCCAATTATATCCGACTTAGCCCGACTAGTTAATAGGGTATTTCAATTCTCAATTCACTTTCATTTCCAATCCAAGATTATTTTTCAATCAAAATTTTCACATTCAAATCAATTTACAATTCAATTATGCATACACATTCACCATTCAATTCAATTCTTATTTAACTCATTATCAATACTTACCTATAACTCACTTATTAAGTATAGAATTTATATAAAACATTTAATAAAAAGAAATTTGAATTATAGTAATATAAACCGTGAGTTTCTCGTTTTAATCCTCGGTCGTTTTCTCCTTTCCTTTGTGCGCCGATGTCTTTGGTTCTTTGTTAACTATGAAAATAATAATAATTTATAACCATCAATACAACACAATTTAATTTAATCCATGAGCCTAAACATGCAATTTTAACCATTTTGTACATATAATTCTACTATTTACTTATATGTTCATTCAAAACTGTCTACTTGAGTCATTGTTACTAAATCATTTATATCTTAAGCTAAGAAACTCTAATTTAAGATCCGTTAATTTTTCCTAAAACTAGACTCACATATCTTCTTACCATAAAATTTTTAGAATTTTTGGTTTTGCCAATAAGTACAGTTTATTCTTTAAAGTTTCCCCTGTTCTGCTGTCAACAGTTCTAACCACTCTTCACTTAAAATTATTTATCTCCTTGTACAAATTTCGAACAATGTTCCCGTTTACTTATCTTGAAAATAGGTTCATTAAGGATTTTAACCATGTGAATTACAACCCATAATTATTTTTATACAATTTTTGGTGATTTTCTAAAGTCAGAATAGGGGAACCCGAATTCATTCTGACCTTGTCTCACAAAATTCATTATATCTCATAATTTACAATCAATTGCTTATACCGTTTCTTCTATAAGAAACTAGACTCAATAAGATTTAATTCCATATTTTATTCATTCTCTAATTCAATTTCTACAAATTTTGGTGATTTTTTTGAAACTTAGACTACTGCTGCTGTCCAAAATAGTCTTAGTGCAAAATGTTGATTTTCTACTTTTAATTTCAATTTAATCCTCACTAAATTCACTTACTTTTCTATCTTAATTCATACTTTATTTCTACTCAATTTTTAACCAAACTTAGACATAATTATCTATTTTTCATCATAAAATCATAATTTTGAAATTCTTTCAATTTAGTCCTTAAAGCATAAAACTTATGAATCACTTTACAATTCAATCCTTGTTTCATTTCTAACTTCAATTTCTATCAATTTAGCCCTTAATTCATCTTTTTGTTCAACAAGAACAATGTCTTATAATCAACTATCTTACAATATATCAATTTAACTTCATCAAAACTTTGTTCTAAAGTTTCTAAAACATTAAAATTAAATAAAAAGGGCTAAATTGACTTACCTATTAAACTTTCAAGTTTTAAAATCTCTATTTCCCCTTTTTTTTCCTTTCTCTCCTTTCTTTTCTCCTTCTTTCTCCCCTGTTTCGTTTCTTCTCTGTTTCTTTTCCCTATTCTTTTGTTTCTTTTCTTTATTCTATTTCTTTTATTATTTTAGTTACTAATAATATATTATAATAATTTATTTATTTTATTTTATTTTTCACCACCCACTTGTCAAAATATTACTATATTATCATGTAAAAATCCTAGATTTTTACTCCACTTTGCCGCCTCATCTTCTCATATAGGCTTAATTGCCTATTTGGTCCTTATTATTTCCTATTAATCTATAATTAGACTTTTACCCCTTATTCAATTTAGTCTTTTTTTACTAATTACCCTAAATTAAGCTAAATTCACCTAATTTAAACTTAATTTTAACACATCGCTAAACTCATAAATATTTCTAACAATTATTTTCGAACTCAATTTACTAAGACGGAGGCCCGTTAATGAACTTTTCTGATGCCCGTGAATTTTGGGTCATTACAATCTTTGCCCTGTTTGCACACGTCGTGTCCCTGTAGTGAACCTGTTTTCAAGAGCTCCGTTAGTATGTAAGGTGTTAAACACCAAAATTTAAAGAAGTTAATATGGTTAGTGCTCGGGTTGCCTCCCGAGAAGCGCTTATTTATAGTCTAAGCTCGACTTACCTCTCCATTGAATGGTCATGGTGGTTTAAGGAGTTCGTACTCCTCATTCCTGCTATCAATCTTATCAAAATAAGGTTTTAGACGGGTGTTGTTTACCTTAAAAGTGCCGAACTTGGGATGACTTACCTCCACTGTACCGAATAGGAAAATATTAAGTACCGTAAGGGGGATTTCTTCATTCAGGTTGGTGGTGAAAATATAAGGGTCTGCAGCATCTAGTAAGACTTTATCTCCAACTTTAAGTAAATTTGGAGGGGTATCGAGCTCGTTCTGGCGTAGTTTTAGTTTATCGTGTGTTCTCAGTTTATGTTCTCGCTATTTGTCTAGCTCCTCTATTTGTAGCCTTCGTTCTTCATGAATGAGTCTCTATTATTGCTTGAACATGGCTCATGTACCTCTTTCAAACTTAATTTCTGCAAAGCAGGTTGCATCATATTGTCACTTTCAGTAGACTGGTGTGGACAATTACCTTTAATATTCGATGTGTTACCAGAATTACGAGCTTGAAGGGTAATCGTATTGTCTCCCACACGAAGGGTGAGCTCACCTGTGCCAACATCAATAATTGTTTTAGCAATTGCTAAAAAGGGCCTCCCTAAAATCAAAGGGGTGTTGTTATCCTCCTCTATGTCTAGAACAACGAAATCAACGAGAAATATGAACTTATCTATTTTCACTAGTACATCTTCAATAATACCCCTAGGAAATCTTATAGTTTTATCTGCCAATTGAATGCTCATCCTAGTTTGTTTAGGTTTCCCAAGATCTAGTTGTTTAAAAATTTTGTACGGTATGACGTTAATACTAGCCCCTAAATCAGTTAATGCATGATTTACATCTAAACTACCAATTAAGCAAGAAATTGTAAAACTCCCTGGATCTTTCAATTTGTGAGGTAGCTTATTCTATAGAATAGCTGAGCAAATTGCGTTTAGCTCCACATGCGACGCTTCGTCCAACTTCCGCTTGTTTGCTAAAAGCTCTCTTAAAAATTTCATTGCATTTGACATCTTTGACAGAGTTTCAATAAACGGTAAGTTAATATGTAATATTTTTAAAAGTTTAAGGAATTTACCGAATTGTTCGTCTGAGCGGTCTTTCCTTGTCGCATTAAGGTATGGCACACGAGGTTTGTATTCTACCTTCACCGTTTTGTTTTCATTATGACTTACCTCACCATTGCCTTTGCTCACCACATTTTTTTGCCTCGATCCTAACTCAGGCTCAACGAATCCTTCTTTATCTTACACATTAATTGCGTTGAGCTGTTCCCTTGGGTTAGGTTCAGTATTGCTTGGCAGCCTACTTTGTGGTCATTCGGATATTAGCTTGGACAGCTGACCTATCTTGGTCTCGAGCCCCTGGATCAATGCTTGTTGATTTTTAAGAGCTGACTCAGTATTCTGGAAACGAGTTTCTGACACCGAGATGAATTTGGATAGCACCCATTCAAGGTTCGGTTTCTTTTCCTGTTGGTAAGGTGGCTGTTGAAAACCCTGAGGATTTTGTGGCCTTTGATTTTCTTGACCACCCCAAGAGAAATTTGGGTAGTTCTTCCAACCTGCATTATAAATATTACTATATGGGTTATTTTGAGATCTAAAGTTATTGTTACTCATATAGTTGACTTGTTCCTCTTCGATTGTAGGAATGAACGGTTGATATTCTGTATGCACTCCTCCTCCACTTGAATCACACCTCATCACTGGATGTACCTGCGTAAAACCAAGTAAAACATCAATTTTTTTATTTAGAAGTTCTACCTGATTTGTCAACATAGTAACTGAGTCGACGTTATAAACGCCTGCTGTTTTACTTGGCTTAGTCCTCATGACTTGTCATTGATAGTTGTTCAGTGACATCTCCTCAATAAATTCGTAAGCCTCTTCAGGCTGTGTCAATCATCTGTCTTGTCGAGGGATTTACACTATTGTAGAACGTTTGAACTTGCAACCATAGAGGTAACCCATGGTGCGGGCACCTTCGCAGAAGGTCCTTATATTTCTCCCATGCATCGTAAAGTGTTTCTAAGTCCATCTGCACAAAAGAAGAGACGTCATTACTCAACTTAGCCGTTTTAGCCGGCGGAAAATACTTCAATAAAAATTTTTCAGTCATTTGTTCCCAAGTGGTAATGGACCCTCGTGGTAACGAGTTCAACCACTGTTTAGCTTTGTTCCTTAGTGAAAAAGGGAATAACTGAAGGCAAATGGCATCATCAGAAACGCCATTAATTTTGAAAGTGTCGCATAGTTCTAAGAAATTCGCCAAGTGAGTGTTGGGGTTTTCATCCTGCAAACTATCAAACTGAACAAACTGCTGTATCATTTGAATTGTGTTAGGTCTCAGTTCAAAATTATTTGCAGCAATAGCAGGCCTAACTATACTTGACTTAGTTCCTGTAAAATTAGGTTTAGCATAATCATACATAGTACGAGGAGTAGGATTCTGATTTGCTAATTTAGATGGTATGGCTGGAGGTAGCTGATTGTCTTAATTTTCAACCATCTCCTCGGTTGTAGTTGAGATATCGTCCTCTTGCTCTTCCTCTGTGTATCTTAAGCTCTGCCTGATTTCTCATTGGTTTCTACGAGCTGTACGGTCAATTTCTTCGTAAAAAAGTAGTGGTCCTATCGGGTTTCTTCTAGTCATAAAATATAAAAACCTGCCAGGAGAAAAAAAATAAAAAATTAGTAAATTAGCACAAAATAAAAGTTAAATTGCAAGAAAAATAAATGGCTAAAGTAATAAAAATTGAGTGTTCCTAATATCTTAATCCCCGGCAACGGCGTAAAAAACTTGATCGTGATTTTCTGTGATAAGTTTTATAAATTTATAATGAATCGTTCTTGAAACTAACTATTATCACGACGTAGGCAAGTGTACCTATCAAATAGTAGTATAGCTTTAGCAAGACCGGATTGTCGAACCCAAAGGATTAGGAGTACTAGTAATAACTGTTTTTTATTATCTAGCCGAAGAAAAGAAGTTTGTTTTAACTAACTAATTAAACTAAGAACTTGCAGAAAATAGAGTTGGGAAATTACTTTTAGGGAAAACGATTGATTGAGACAATACCTAAGGAAAAATCCACCTAGACTTGTACTTGTTATTCTGGCTCCGAACCAGACGATTTATTCATTTAACTTATTTCGTAGAAATCCCTAAGTTATGTTATTATCCCTATTCAAGACTAATAACGTCTAATCCCTAGGTTGAATAACCGAGACTTTTCTCTAATTAACACCCTAGGGTTACATTAACTCGATCTATAGATTCTTTTATTAGGTTTCACCCTAATCCGGTAAAATCTTGTCACCCTATCTCTAGGCGAGCAATCAACTCCGCTTAATTATGACCAAGTTACTCTTAGTCAGGGTCTATTCCTCTTCCAACTAAGAGTAGTAACTCGAAGTGATATCCTGAAATACCAAAACAAGAATTAAGAACACATAATCAAGAACAAGTCAAATATTTATCATACGATTCAGAAATAATAACAAGATTTCGTCATAGATTTCATCCCCATAGGTAGTTTGGGGTTTAGTTCATAACTAAACAAGAAAACATCTCAGAATAATAATAAATACAAAACATAAAGAAATCCCAAAACTCCTGAAGAGAAATTTAGGAGAGATCTTCAGTCTTGCTAGTGGATCTGGCTTCTGAGATGGATCAATCGGCTTTCTTGGAGTAATTCCTTACTCTCTATTCTTTGTCCCCCTTTTTTTCCTCTTCCGGGGTGTATTTATAGGCTTTGGAATGCCTCAGAACCCTCAAAAGTGGCCTTTTTCGAATTAGACTCAACTTTGGTTTGACAGGGACACGCTCGTGTGCGATAACTTTAGGCCTTGTTCGAGCATGTTAGATTGGCACGGGCTTGTGTTCTATCGGTGTAAGTCGTGCTTCAATTCTTCCAAATTGACACGGCTGTGTAAGCTACCCGTGTGAAGAGGTTCAGGCCATGTTGATTCCATAACTTGGCCCATTTCTCTGTTTTTTGCCTGTTTCTTGTTCTTTTTGCTCTCCTATGCTTACCTAAGGATAAAACATGAAATTAAGGCATTAGGAGCATCGAATTCACTAATTCTAAGGAAAAATCATTCATAAAATGCGTTAAGCATGGGGTATAAATATGTATAAATTATGGTTTATCACCTAAACCCCCTATCATAAGTTTCAAGTGTAAGCTTTATTATACCCCTCATTTAATTTGCAAAGTATGTGATTGTGTAAAGTGGATGGAGTATTAAGTTGTGATAACGTGACATGTGATTTTATTGTGATAGCTCTTGTAAATGTGTTAGTTGTAGGCATATTAAACATGACAATTGACAGTGATGATGTTGTATTAGCGATATAAATGTGTAGTGAAAGTGTGTAGAAAACAGTAAGTACATATGTGTTAAATTATGGAATCTGATGTTGATGTGACAGGTAAAGCAAGTGAATATTGGTATGTGGTATGTGGTATGTGGTATGTGGCATGTGGTATGTGGTATGTGATAATCTAATTTTTAATGCATTCATATGTGAACGAGGATATGTGATGGCTCAATGAGCATAGTTGTGGCACTTAAAGTTCAATTAAATGTGTATTTGATAAGTGTGCTATGTGTACAAATTGTGATGTGAATTAATGTTTATGAACAGAGATTAAGTGCATAAGAATAGTAATTAAATGTTTGTATTTGTGAATACTTTAGCCTTATGATCTCGTGAAACCGTTGGATATAGTTGGTATGCTATAAGATTATGAATACTCATCTTTGTGTTTTGTGATTTGGGCATTGAGGTCTCGGGACAGACAGGAAGGATAAGGGAATGTCGAACCAAGCTCCATTCACTGGGATATGTTGGTGTTTGGAGATTGTTTAGCTTTATGCTACACTTATGGGATATGCTAAACTTTTTGAGTCATTGGTGTGATGGAGATCCGTGTATCCAATGTGTGGTGATAGAGCCTACTTTTATGTTTCATGTTTCCAAGTTGTCAAATTATCATTAATTGATTAATACATGAAAATTTTGTGTGTAAATGCATGTGAATATATAAGCTAGACTTGTGGGTCATTAAAGCATGAATATGTTGTTTTGTCTGGACGAATTATTGTTAAATGAATTATATATATACGAGTGAGTGTAATTACATGTGAGAGTATATGCTAGTTTTATGATTTAATAAAGCGTGTATATGTTATTTTGACTTAGTTAGAATATGGTTATGAATGTGTTGTTGTATGCTCTTGTTTAACCTTTGATGTTGTGTATACTTTGTGGTTATTCCTGTTGGGAAGTGTTCCCATATTGTAGTAAACATGTAATTATTTTCTGTTTATTTGAACGATGAATAAATAAATAAAGCTAATTTGACATTTCACTATTATGTCTTTTATATTTTACATGCATAGTGAAATTGTGACAAGCAAATATTAGTTCATTGATTGTCTAAAGTTTAAACTGAAGATAAGTGGTATTGTAAAAAAAATGTTTACATTGCGAGAAAGATGACTTACTTTAAGTTGATAATCTAAATGAGTCCGTAATTCCGTAAAAGAATCAAAGTGAGCATCTGGTTCAAATACTGAGAAGGATTATTATGTCGTCTACAATTCCAATTGGGGAGATGGTTAGTCTTGACTATCGGAATAGTTGACTCCACGAGTAAAGACATAGATATATTCATTGGTAGAATGATACATTGGACTAGACCCAAGATGAATTAATTATAAATTCGTTTGTGAACTAATTCATTTGTGACGTTCATGGTGTGATTTACCTAAATCCTGAGTTAGTCATTAACCATGCGTATGCAACTCATGTGCTTTGATATAAGTGGAGACTTATGCTCTAAAGATGATTGAGCCCATAACTGGTATGTTGGGTACATAACTTGTGTATGACATGGCTTTACTTGTAACAATGGAATTCATAGCTCAATTAAAGAGTTAATGATATTCTCTCGTTGGCATTGTGTGGATTGATAAATATGAAACGTGGCCACGGGTTGCTTGTTCTCGAATGAGCAATTTATCACAGTCATTTGTTGACTGTGATCATTAAGAAGACACAATGGTGACAATGAAATAAAATAGGATTGTATTGAGTGAACGGATTTAACTCAAAGGAATCAAGGATATCATATGATGGTAACACAGACATGACGAGGTCATTGGACAAAGGATTTGGACGAATTGCTTTCATAAATAGTATACAATAATGAGTTTTCAATCATGGTACTTCTTGTAGACTGACTCAATGATAAAGTAATTGCAAATTATCGAAACGATGCTTCTGGACATAATTGCAATCACTAGAGCCTAATTGTATATGTCTAATTGGTCCCTTTGCTAGCTCAACAAAAGTTCGATTGGACTGCATTTGAATCAGAAGAAAATTCCATGACTTTGGGAATAATTTAATTAAGTCGATTTATTCGATGTAGAATTAAATTAGGTGGTTGTAAAAATTGTTCAACTGAAGAATTTGATTAAAGAAATTTCTTGAAAAATTATTTTTTAGTAAAATTAAATTAATTAAATCAATTAAAATTAATATGATATTTTCTGAAGTTAATTTTCAAGTCAGACAATTGACCCAATAGGTAATTGAATTTAAAAACTGAACCTGAGATCGTAAATTGGGCCCGAGAGCCCAAAATCGAGACCAAGACCCAAAAATTGGTCGAATCAGCCCGGTATATAAAACTGGGCCAACGGTCCAACTAGTGGCTAGACCGGACCGGTCGTGTCGTCCCTGACCCAGACCGAACCGGCTCGGGGTGCCGTAAGGGTGTCGCACCTGCATCACCAGACACAACGGTATTGGTGGCTACAAAGTCGTTCCGATGACCGGCGGCAGTTGGTCATCGGTGGTTGAGCACTGTTAGAGTTACATTTCTACTGGAATTCCACTAGAGAATTCAAAAATAATATTATTTTAATAGTTTAGTATTAAATTTAATTTAATACTTATCTAAATAGTATTTTATTAATTTAATATTAAAGTGATTATCTTAATATTAAATTAAATTTAATGTTTATCTTGTAGATAAACATTCTATTATTTTAATAAAATTTAATAGTAAATTTAATCTAATATTTATCTTGATAAATGTTATATTAATTTAACATTAAAGTGATTAAGTTTAATCATAGTTAAACTCTCTAAACTCTCCCTATATAAAGAAAGCCTTGGGTCATTATTTATACACACTTAAATTCAAGAGAAAGTTGTAGAAAGAAAATTCTCTGAAGAGATTATTCCAGAAAATTTTTGGAGATATTATTCTGATTTACAACTTAACCCAAAAGTTTTAAGAAATTGCAAAATTACCCCACTGGTAATTTTTGTGAAAAATTTTATGATTCGTAGCGAGACCACACTCGACAAACGTGAGCTTGAGGATAGCGAAGAAGACTACTTGGTCGAAGTGCTCATTCTAAAAGATTCTAAAAGAATCGAAAAGGTACAATTTTAATTAAGTGTTTATTACTTTAGATATACAACTAAGATCTTGTTTTTGAAAATAAATTTAAAATCTAGTTTTTCCCTAAATTTATTTTCTACTGCGTTTTCCAAACTCGTTTTTCCAACAATTCCAACATTCACTGAGCTTGTTTAAGCTCACTCACTCTTTCTAGCCATTACAGATATTTAGCGTTTGCGGTGTGAGTGGTGTGGTTCCAAGGAAGTGGTCCAAGTTAGGCTTTAGTATTTATGTAGGTGATATTATTATTTATCATTGAATTGTGGAAATAAAGGTAATGTGGTTAGAAATTTGGCTAGTTATTATTATGTTCTTGTTGGTTTAGTATGATTGTGAACTTCTAAAATTTTTGCTTGGTAATTATTATTATTTTTAATTGTTATCACCATTATTTGGATTGACAAGGTAAAGATGTTGCGTTGGACTGTGGTTTGGGTAAATTTGATGCTTGATTATGTGATGATTAATGCATGTTAGAATAGAGATAAGTTAAGCATGTATAATACTTTATTTTGCTGTGTTTTTGCAAATCTGAAAAGAGGTATCAATGCTCGGGACATAAATATCGATTCCTTAGAGTTGAATTGTATGTCTGTGAAGTCAGTAGCTTAAATTGGTATTAATACCCAATCACAAGTATCGATACTCAGGGTGAAAATATCGATACCTTTGCCCATGTATCGATAAAATGATTTCATTTAAAATTTGACAGTATGCTAGTTTGATATCGATTTTCTTACATCTATACTTATCTTCCAAAATATTGATACCTGTGATAGCGTATCGATACCTACTTGGGTTCTTTATAATTTTATCAAATAGTCCTTAAGCATGTTTTTAAATTATTTATAATGTTGACTAAGGTATGTTAAGTCATTTTAAATGTTGTCTAAGGTGTTTAAGACTCATTACTTCTTTAAATATTTGAAAGTGATGATGGTTGCATGTATTTGAGACTCTGTGAATATGTATGAGTTTGATGTTTGATGTAGTGTCCTGTTAATCGAGCTGGGCTAGGTATAGGGTGTTACATGACTGTTGAAAGAGTCGTGACACTAAGGGTATGATGTCGCGATGCCAAACCTCCAAGTTTGTGATAGCTCTAAATGTGTTAAAGTGAGTAAATTGGAGCCATAGCAATGATGTCACGACACCGACCAGGGGATGTTGCGACACCAAGATATCTCAAAGCCAAAATTGTGCCTGTAATGGTCCAGTCGCGGACCCGAACAAGATGATGTTACCACTGATTACTTGAACAATACATATTGTCTTGAGTTTAAAAGAGTTTTGGCTAAATATAGCAAAACCAGACTTTTAGTTTACTGGCCTGTGGACTACCCCAATATGTACATGTTACAAAATACAAATAAGAGGCTTACAACTAAGGTTGCGGTCTGGCTCCATCCCTTCCAATATTCCATGACAAACCTACAATGCCAGAAAAAGAAATTAGGTAAGTTCAACATGAACTTAGAGAGTTCTATGCCTAACCCATAAATTGATTGCATTACGATAAATTACTACATCATAATCATAGTTCTTCCATTAGCATGAGGATAATAAAGCAAAGAAACTGCCTAGTAGAGGCTCTATGCAGCCCCAAACAATGCGTCATGCTCTCGGGAAGTTAATCTTTCAAACAAGTGATGGTAAGTTACATCTCGTAATACAAAACTTCTACTGTATACCCTGCATCTTGAACCCACAGTGTGAATAGCTTGTCGTTAATATGGCTCGTACCTTAATATTACTTGTTTCTCATTATAACTCATAAACCCTTGCACAAAAAGTGAATAGAAATCTTGTTAGAAGTCTTGGCAAACATTATTATGGCAATTAGTCCCAATGTTCAGACATTTTACGGACAATCCCCCGGTCAATCACTCAACAGATAGTCCAACTGACATTCCATCTTAGCTAGTACATATTGATAGCATATTCACTGCTGGCGCGTTTAATGCCTCCCTCTTATAGTCATTCCATACGTATCAACATTCCACACATACAAATAGCATATTTATATCAACATTTCGTGTATATATATTACTAGCACATATCACATTCCGCACACCTCATTCAATTAACATCTCGCCACAAAACCAATACCTCATTCATTTAACATCCCGCGATAAGGCCAATACCTCGTACATTTAATATCTCGCCACAATGCCAAAACCTCGTTAATTTAACATCCCGCTATAACACCATTACCTCATTTGATTAATATCCCACCATAACACAATACCTTATTCATTTAACATCCCACCACAACGCTAATACCTCGTTCATTACATCCTGCTACAATGCTAATACTTTGTTCATTTAACATCTTGCCACAATGCCAACAAATCATTCATTTAACATCTTACTACAATGCCAATACCTTGTTCATTTAACATCCCGCCACAACGCCAATATTTCATAACATAGAAAGACATGTCAATTTCAAACACTCACACGCATTCATTAATAGCTCTAGTTTACCAGCAGAAGAGTAACTTATAACCGATTCTATGACTGAAATAGTTTGCATGCAATTGCACATTCAATTCACTCATTAGAAAGACTATTCAATAAGCAACATAACTTTCAAAAAAATTTCATCGCACACAACTAATCGAACTCGCATTTGTGAGCATGCAACCAAAATTTGTATTCATACCCTAAGATCTCACAGCAATGCACAACATGCATCACCAACATTGTATTCAAACATCACAATAGAGTTACACAATGGATAACACCTAAGAGTTTGGATTTAGGAACTCATTAGAAAATTTTTCACAAGCCGAAATTGATTACACCAGTTTGGGCTTCTCTTTGCCACTAGGCCCTTTGTCCTCTTTGTTAGCTTAAGAATTTATCCTTGAAACAAGTTAAATTTATAGGTTTCACCAACATACAATCGTTATCCTTCTTCCCTTTCTTATTATTCAAAAGTAAACCCAGAAGCAAAATGAAAGATGAAAACGAATGCATTTCACTCCTTAATTGGTTCTCTCTTTTTATACCCTTCATTCCATTCTCCCACTATCTTCAAAATTTTCATTGTAACATTTTAAGGTGTCATCATTCTTTCGTCCACCATCTAACCATATAATTCCATTACAAGTATATGATTATATGTTCTAAATATTCTACAACCAGCCACTCCAAATTTCGTTTGATTACCCTATCACCCACCACAATTGAAATTTCTATAAGTTAGTACAACTTACATACCGTAAGACAAATAGCCAAAAATCTAAATTGACTAGGCATTTTTTTCATAACTCGAAATGTCAAAGAAAGTTGGAAAGGTGAATTCTGGGATTAATTTTAAAAGCTTACAAATTAAGCAGACTTTAGTGAAATTATGATAAATTGGCAAACTAGTTGGTAAAATTTTGGATTTCAACCTTGGTTTCGTTGAATTTAAACTAGAAATAATGTTAGTGGGAGACATAATTATTATGGACATGTACACTTGGTTGTTGAGTTTAGAATCAGTATAAGAAATGCGTGAATACTATGTAAGAGAGAGATGTTATTCTCTAGTGCACTTCTTTCATTTTCTTTGTTCTATCTTTATCTTCTTAATTGGTCTAGTTGAAGGAATGAAAGATTAAGAGCAGTCCAAAAAGGATTACAAATAACCTTTTAAATGGTTTTTGCATGCAACAAGTTGTAATTGTTATGATGATGAAATATCTTCGTTGGAAATTCTGAAATGATTGTTATGTTTTGTAAGTTGAAGGCTCGAATAACAGAGGAAACTAAGTTAATGGTTTTGGCATCAACCTTTAGGTAAGTTCCAAAACTCAAGCCTTAAATGGATATTTATGTTTTTTCATTGTTTGTTGTTTTTGTAACTTCTATCCTAAGATGATGAAATTTATGGCTAAATGATGATACATTGAGGTGCATGTTATGTGCAGATATGAAAGTATATGGTTGGTTGTAAGTTTATCTATGTGGTATAAATAAGATGTTTGGCATGATATTTGCTGGTTATGTTGGATGAATTATTTTGTAATTGAATATTGATGTATCGTGAAGTCTATTGTGTTGTTTTGAAAATGCATGAAATATTGGCGTAATGTGTGTCGTGCATGAACAGTAGGGTTGGCTGAATGTATGTGTATGAAATGCATGTATATGGTATGCGGAGTGTGGAGAGTTATTTTGGCAGGTGAAAGATAAAGAAATGTCACATTGTGCACTTAATGGCACGTGTTATCTGGCTTTGCGAAGGTTCAGGCGGATAGTACAGAGAATGTATATACATGGTTTTCGACTTTGCGGAAGTTCGGTTGGTTTGTATGGAGATATATGCGCAAATGAATATGATAACCCAATGTGGGTTTTATCAATTTATGAGACTCTAGGAATTTAAGACTTTAAGCCTCGTATGTGAAATGGAAGTCTATGGCCATGCCATATGAAAGTTATGAAATATGTGGAAGTCTGTCAAGACTATCTTATAAATAGAATTCTATAACGAAGGGATTCGTTTGCATTAGTCCACCAAGAAGGAGATCATTCTATTGTAATATACTTTTATGAGCGAGGTTTCTTTTTATGTGAATCCATAAGTGAAAGATATGACAGTCTAATATGACTTTTTCATATGTATAATTCCACAAATAGGGGATTCATTTTTATGAATCCGCCAACTTGATATCTATTGCTAAAAGTGGACCATTATGAATGGGATATCTGTTGTTGTGAAATAGAGACAAGATACAACGATTTGCTAGAGTTTTCGATTTGATTAAGATGAGTTGATCTTCTTTTTAATCTAAAACAAGAGTTTTCCTTATGAATCTGCAACTAGAACTATCCACTAAGATCGACCTTATTTGAATGATCTATATTTAATTGAAGCAAAGGTTGATATGAGAATCATCTAAGGGTTTTTTCTCATAGGTCTGCAAGTAAGAATACACAAAGATTTCCTTTTAAGAAAATAACTTTACATAACACCGCATAGGCAACTAATGATGATAGAGTATACTGGGATAATCCGCCAAGAGGTCAAATGTTTAACTGCATTATGATGTTACATCTGTGAAGGCTCATTAGTGGGAGATATTTATGTGTAAGGCTTTGTATAGTCGATTACGAAATCTTCTATTTTCAAGTTGTTCGTAATAGATTAAAGGCAGTCAAGTAAGATGAATTGTACAATTTCAAAACAATTTATATCATCATTCAACTTTGAAACCGAAGTTAAATTGCAGTTTAATTTAAGAATGTAAAGAACATGTTTTAAGTGAATTTTGCTTGTCAATCTAACCATCCCTTCTTGGGTAGCCACCACTGTTTGGCTATCAGGGAGTCCTACGGAACATGCTACAACTTCTCTAACATTCGTCAAACACATAAGATCACACATAACATGATTTGAACACCCCATATCAATGATTCAATTATTCTTGAACTTACCATTCAACCGATTGGTAGTGGATTGTGTATTATTGAACACCGCCAAAAGAGACTGCCATTGCTTAGTGGTAAAAGTAGGAAGTGTCGCCCCCTGATTGATAACATGTTAATTTGCATGACTTTCGTGTTTAATTTGGTTAATTTTTGAATTTATCCCTGCTGAATTAGTGTTTTTATGTTTTAATCATGTCAAGGATGCAATTAGGACGCTAAGAGTAAAAAACAAGCAAAAAAGGACCAAATTGAAACACAAATCAATGAAGTGAGGCCAAATAAAAAATATGGAAAAAGCCAATAACTCATCAAATTCTTTTGACTTTGTAAAAGCCAAAAATAGAAAAAATCTAATTTTAATTTTTATTTATTTTTAATTATATGTTGAAGTGGTTAAAGTAAATATCATGTATATAAATAGGGCTTTAATGTACTTAGGAAAGACACATTTAATTTAACATTTTGATTTTAATTTGGAATTGAATAGAATTATTTTCTTTTCTCAAATTTGGTGCGTAACATTTTGTTACTTCATTTCCAATTCTTTGTTCTTTCAAAATTTGTCTATTTGCCTTCCAAGTCCTTTCCTTTCCCAATTTCACCATCTTTCAATCAAATCACCTTTCGAAAGCTACAAAGCATGATTAATTTCATGTTTAACTAAATTTCATCTTAGCTTTAGGTCAATGTTCTTTCCGGTCAGGAATCGTGAAATATGTATCCATACTAAAAATCCTTCCAATCGGTATTCACATTTTTCCTAAGTATCAGGATTGACAACTCATCCCTTAGAGTTAACTCAATTTCAAGTCAAAAGGTGCAGGTTGAGTTGGAGTTGTGTTTGTTGATAGTTGGAGAAACGAGTTGGCCATGTTGTATTCGGATATCTAAGAACAAATCAAGGAAGAAGTGATCGAGTTTAAACGACCCACGCGGTTGAGGCCGTTAATTCGAGTTGGGTTCTTCAGAGCGCAAGGCTGTTGGAATCTTGAATCGGGAACACGTGTATCTCAGTTAGATAATCAGTAAGGGTTGGTTTGTAGGTCGTATCGGGACCAGCTACGATAGGAAGAATTGGTGGTTAGGACGTTCTTAATTGTTACACCAGCTTATTGATTGAAGGAGAAAATTAATTTTCAAGAATCGATTCAGAAATCTGAAATCCATCGAGTCAAGGCTAAGGGTTATTATCTTTGATTACAAAATCTGAATTTAATTTCTAATTTATTTAATTATTTATTTATGCTGTTTCAATTATTTAATTTCTAAGCACTCCAAAACTCCTCTGATTTATTTGTTTATTTTCTTTACAGGTCCGTTTGGAGTCGTGGGCATGACTTTTGCCACGACTTTCAACACGACAAATATTCTGATCACAAGTTAAATACGGAAATTGATTATAACATCCAATCCCTATGGACTCGACCCTACTACCATTCTTTACTACTATTTAAAGTTATTTGTAGGAATTATTTTTAGTGGTTTCGACGACCATCACTGATGATTGTGCTGCCCTTACTATGTTCTGCGTTAGCGTTGGTCTATAGTTGTTATTTATGACAGTAACATTGGCTCGCACATTGCCTTTACCATGAGAAACTTGCTGCGTGGAAGATACAACACCTGTCTTGCCACCGCGACCAACACTTTTCATCTCTGGCTTCCCATATTTCTCTAGCAACCAATCCGTGCTGCCATGTAATTCAAAACAGGTAGCAACCACATGCTTTTTGCGATGGAAATGAGTGCACAACAAGGTCGACTTATCAACACGATTAGCCCGACCTTTGTCACGTCCCTCCATGCGTACCGTAAAGCCCAAAATTTTAGGCTTCTCTTCCTTGACCTGTGTAATGCCACGAACTCATTCCTCCTATGTAATCTACTGGAATGTTGATTCAAGGGACATGAAGGATCTTGGGAAAGTAGTGTAGACCTAATCTGAGTATAAGAATCAAAATAAAGACTAAGAAGAAATTGATAAAGTTGATCATGCTTACGATGTTATTCATAAGCCTTCCTTAAATTACATAAACACTTTCCACACTTGCAATATCTAATTTATCCCACAAAACCTTAATTTACTGAAATAAATAGCAGCACTCATGGTCTTGGTTTGCTTACAATGATTAATATATGCTTTTAATTGTTGAATACATAGCTCATCCCACAAATTTTTCACACTATCATAATTGGAAAGCATTGATCTTACCTCTGGATCAATAATATTGATAATCCAGAACACAAGCATACAATGAATGGTAACCTAATCATCCTTCGAACAAGGGAGAACAAGATTTGTAATGGTACTATTAAGAAATCCAAATTTGTGCCGAAAAGATAGAGCAATGCAAATAACATAAGCCTAATCATCGAAATGGTCGAGCTTTAATTGAAAAGGAGTAATAAAATCACCAGGTTGATCTTGAGGGCCTAAGAAAAATGGAGAATTAGGTTCAATTTTAGGTGGTGGCGGTGGTGGAGAAGTAAAATTGTCGCCAACTATTAAGAACAATGAAAAAAAATTGTATTAAACACCAAGTTTAGATACCATGACAAGAACAATGTAATCATTTTCAATCTTATTGATAGAAATTAAGATATTTATACAGCAGTAGTCACGTAGGAATTGAAAAGATATATAATATATGCCTAAAAGATATACAATAATATATAATATATTTAGATATTTTACTATAAGAGGGAAATTAATTATCTAAAATTTCAAGTAAGCTAAATAACATTTGTGTTGTATTTTGGTATTTGGATTCCTATAAATAACTAATATGTAAAGATCTTTGGATGGATACAACAGATATACTTAGATTATGAAGCTAATATTATGTATTAATTTTAAGTTAGTATAATTGGTTTGGATGCATATAGTTTTATATTATTATTATTTTTGAAATTTTGATTCATGCAGGTGTTTTACGATGCAAACGAAAACTGCACTATTAACTTGTAAAGAATATAATTTAAAGTTAAATTTTATAAATAAAATTATATATTGATTTACAAAATTGAAGTTATTGTTTTCATAAAATAATCAAATATTTATTTCTCCCTCACATGTGGTTGTCTCTTTGAGATCCATTTAAGATTCAAATCTGACCAGATATAATATTTTATTTTTGAGAAATGATTTATTCACATTCACATATCTTGCTTTTTTATATTTTGAATTATTCCATCAATTCGGATTTTTCGAATATTCGTAAAAATATTTTTAATTTATTTAAAATAAAATGTGTATAATTTATATAAATAAAGAATAAAATATTGCAATTAATTGAATAAATATAAACCGAATGGAAAACTATCCTAGATAATGTATTGAAAAATCAACATATTACCAATTTTATTTCTTTATCAATATTTAAAATTTTAATAATTTTTATAATATTACGTACTTATGTTTTATTGTAATATAATTCATATAATAGATAATAGATATTGCACACTTATTTTATATAGGCACAGACAAAAATTATGAATTTAAAAATCAAAATAAATATTTGATAACTTATTTTAAAAAATATAGAGAATTTATTTGAGGGCTTTGAATCAACCTTCTTAAAACTTGTGATATCAAAATTATAGATAAATAATGAAAGAGATTCAATTAAATTGGTGTCAAAGATTACACATTGAATAAAAAAAAAACTCCATTTTAGCATGTTGCTGTGTCTTTTATAAATTTTATCATTTTTATAAACATAATATAATTTTCCATAAATTTTTAAAAATATTTTATATAAATTCTATAAATAAATTAATCCCTCATAAAATAATTAAAAAATTAATTAAATCCTTCAAATCAAATGCTGTGCCATCCATCACACTATTATTCTTTTTCATATTAGCCGCCACATCATCTTTTAACGAACTGTTAACAATTTCAAAAAAAAAAAAGAACCATATTTCAATGGTTGAATTGATTGTTAGGAATTTCAATTTTTAAATGAAGTTTATAAGAGGTTTTTTAATATTTAAACCTAAAAATACTAGGTGTGAATAACTATAATAAATTGTATTTAAGAACTTAAAAATTATAACATCATTTTTTTTTTGTGAATATAATAATAATAATAAATCTAAATAATAAATACAATTAGTACAATTCGAATACATGTCACATCTAGGGCAGTGAACATGCTTGATCATTAAGTCAATGTTGATGGATAATGGGAGTTTAATGATAAAATCATCAACTAATTATTTGGATGAGAAAGAATCAAACACGTGGCAATTCTATATTGATCACTCAATTGTAAGAAGATATAAAGGAGGTATTACATGGCTCATGTTTCGATCAAAAACCGCCAATTTGCAAGGAGGCCTCTTGATTGATTCTGACCCAAAGATAATATATCCTACGGCCCTTCTTTAATTTCCATAAAATTTCCTTCTTACATGTATTTGAACAAATCTCTCTTTTTTCATTTTGTAGCGAAAAAACGTCAATAGCCTCTCAAACTCTTTTATTGAACTGATAAGCAGCTCAGGACAAAACTACAAGTCCTATGTGGGATCTTTTCATCCACCCAAAATTTCTGAACCTTCTTAAACTTGGGAGGACATTGTTTTCTTTTTTTCTTGTAATAGAAATGGAAGCTTTTTAAGTTTGAAGACATCCTTTTGAGCTCTTTTGAAGTCGTTTTTACAGTTTCTTGCCGATTACCCAGTTTTTCTTTCAGCCTGTTTTCTTCATTTTAGTGATTCTTTTATGGGAAATTGACTAAAGATTGAATTTTTATTTCTGGGTTTTTGTTAAAAAGAGTAAAACTTGGCATTTTTGCTCTTCTTTTTTTTTTTTTTTTTTTTTTTTTTGGTTCTTGGTCGGGTGTTCGTATTAAGAATGATGTCAATGACATGCCACAATCTTGATTTTGGAACAAGAGTGCTTGATTTGGTTGCTGTTGGCTCCTCTTCTAATTCTTCAATTGAAAGGCACGCAGTGAAGAATCATGGAAAAACATTTGCCACTAAAGTCTATGGAGCTAGAAGAATGGTTTGTTGCAGGCAAAACATTAGTAGAACTCGTGTGTTCTCCACAAATACTTCAGAGGCTCTGCTTAATGGTAATATTTTTGCTACCTAAACATCTTTCAAAATTTAATCTTGTTTTTGGTAGTAAGTTATTCAAATTCAATTTTATACTCGGTTCTATCAAATTTAGCACACTGTGTATTTGTTGTTAGTTTTCAAAAATTGCTTTGGCATAGTATCTTTAATCTGTCTGTATCTCATTACTTGGTTGAGGTTCTATACTTTTTTATTGTTACTATTGGAATTCATATACTTGGGATTATTCTTTTCGTTATTGGTGCCATGTTTAATAGGAAAGAATAGTTTAATTTTCATCTTATGTTTTGGTTATTAGATTTTGTTATTACAGAGTTGAGTTCAGTAATTGGAATAATAGATTTTTGTCCACTTTGACATCAATGTAGGAGTTGGTCAACGTACTGCCCCAGTGTTGGATTTGAAGAAAGAGGCTAAAAGTCCCATTTCACTGGCAAACTTGTTCGAAGTTGTAGCCGATGACCTCCAGACTCTAAATCAAAATCTCCAGTCAGTAAGTGCTCATTGAGACTTTAATTCTTACATGTCCCTTATAGTTCTGTTGTCATATATCGGGTTCTCTGCATGTTGGGGATGATTTTGTTCAAGTTCTATGGTCACTAATAAGGTTTTGCACGTTTTGGTTCATCTAATGAGGCCAGATGAATTAACTAATGGATATGTTGCTTCTTTGTTTATTGAAATCTTAGGTTTGCTTGATGGATTATGCATAGCTGCTTCAATTTGTTTGCTTAGCTTGGAAGAATTGACTTTTTGATTTATTTAGTTCTTTGAAGATCTTGATGTTAGTTATGTATCTGATGATGATGATCTGCTAGATTGTTGGTGCAGAGAACCCTGTTCTAATGTCTGCAGCTGAGCAGATCTTTGGTGCTGGTGGTAAGAGAATGAGACCGGCCCTGGTGTTCTTAGTTTCAAGAGCTACGGCAGAGTTAGTCGGATTGAAGTAAGGATTCAGAACTCTCTTAACATATTAATCACATTTTCGTTATAGTGTTAGACTAATCTCCATTTTGTATATCTTTTTTTTCCAGGGACCTTACTACAAAGCATCGGCGTTTAGCGGAGATCATCGAGATGATTCATACTGCAAGCTTGATACATGATGATGTATTAGATGAAAGTGATATGCGAAGAGGTTAGCCCGTAAATTAACATCTTTTTTCATGTGTCCGATGTGCTGTTCTTAAGAAGAAACCATCTCAAACATAAAGAGATAATAGTTCTTCCATGCAAGTGCATTAAGAAATAGGTAGTCTATGCTTTTGGTCTAATCACCGCACTGATCGTTCTGGACGATGGATCATCTTGGTGTGCGAGTTACTCTAGGCCAACTCTATACCATTGTTGAGGGTAAGCTTCTACAACAGAAAAAGGGAAAAGAGAAGTTTTAGGAATGTAAATCTCCGGCTTTCTTAAAAAAGAAAATACTATGCTTTTGCAGTAGTTTACGAGCGGGAGATTCTTTATTAATTATTAACCGTTAAACAGTCGGCAAGAAGTACATTTTCTTCAGGATAATTGAGGCTATGGTTGCAGCCTTCTATACACATGTATAAGGGCACTAGACACAGTTTCTATTTCAGTATATACAATAAGTGCATGTGTAAATGTGGGGTGTCCATGGTCATTGTACATATATAGCAAATTGGTAGTTGTGGTGGTGTTTATTAGTGAAACTGTAGCCAAATTTCTAGCCTGTGCATGTTAGGGACAGGAACCACTGCACCTGCCATTCCATCGAATGATTCTGACTGCTTGGTTTTAACATTCAATAGTAATGGTAATAGTAATAATAGAAGCTTTGATCTCAAGGGAAGAGCTTGAATTTCTTTGATATCTTTTTTTCTCCTACTCTTTCATCATTTGGGAGGCTGCTAATTTGGAACTGTATGTTAATTTAATTGCAGGAAAAGAGACGGTTCACCAACTGTACGGCACGAGAGTAGCCATACTGGCTGGGGACTTCATGTTTGCTCAGTCGTCATGGTACCTTGCAAATCTTGAAAACCTTGAAGTCATTAAGCTCATTAGCCAGGTATGTAGGACCTAGGCCTAACATTTAGGGTAAACCCAAGTGTTGACTAAAAAGTACCACCTGTGGAGATTCAAAACGTGCTCTGGCTATGGAGATAGTTCTCAAACTATTGATATTTCACTTTAATTAGTCTCAAGTGTATCCTCATTAATGATATTGCAGGTTATTAAGGATTTTGCGAGTGGTGAGATTAAGCAGGCATCGAGTTTGTTTGACTGTGATGTCAAACTGGAGGACTATTTGCTAAAGAGTTATTACAAAACAGCTTCATTGATTGCAGCTAGTACCAAGGGAGCCGCCATTTTCAGTGGAGCTGATCGTAGTGTAACAGAGCAAATGTATGAATATGGAAAGAATCTTGGCCTATCATTCCAAGTTGTTGATGACATATTAGATTTTACACAATCAGCAGAGCAGCTGGGGAAACCAGCTGGTAGTGATCTAGCAAAAGGCAACCTTACAGCACCTGTAATTTTCGCGCTCGAAAAGGAGACAAAACTTAGAGAAATCATTGAATCTGAGTTCTGCGAGACTGGTTCCCTTGACGAAGCAATCGAACTAGTAAAGCAATGCGGGGGAATCGAAAGGGCACAAGAGTTGGCAAAAGAGAAAGCTGATATTGCAATCAAGAGTCTCCAATGTCTTCCTCAAAGCGATTTTCGGTTAGGGCTTGAAGATATGGTGATGTTTAATTTAGAAAGGATTGATTAGTTTAACTAATCCAAAACAAACAGCATGATACATGACAGATAAACATGGCATGAAGTTGAAGCCTGTACCCATATAGAACAGCTTTCTTAGGATATTAATTGGTTCCTTACCACTGGTTGTATATTCATACAAGGCTTTGAGCTTTGACTTGAGCTCCTAGTATCAATGTCTTCAAATTATACATTTGTCTGAGGAAAAAATAATTTCTCTGTTAAATTAAATTGATGAACAATAAAGTTTTTGTGGTCATCAATATTAAGCTAATAAACTTCCATTATGTATACAAGAAAAACCTATGTTGTAGGGGTTTCTTATTTTGTGTTTGACGTTTGTAATAGCCCAAATTTGATCGGGCTTAAATAAACCAAATAAATAAATAAATAATTGTTTATTTAACAGTCCATAAAATCCAGATTACAAAGCCCAAAACAAGAGGCCCAAATACAAAAGACCTTACCCAGCCATACAATACCCAACAGCCCAAACCTAAACTAGACCCAAACAACTAAGCCCAAAAACCTAAAATTTCCAGCTAGGGTTTCCAACCCTAGCTCGCTCGCGCGCAGAATCGCTTCTAGAAGGTTCGGGAGCGCGTCTGTCTAGCTCCCGAATCAAAGCCACCATCAATCACCAAACGTTCTATCTACCCCCATCAACGCCGTGTTTCCCGGCCTCGAATCTGGCCGCAGTTGAGGCCAAATGAAAGCAGATTAGCGCCAGTTCCGCCGTCATCAGGGCATAATCATCCTAGCTCCCTGATTTCCTCGTGAAGACAGCTGCAAGATGAAAAAACAACAGCAGAAAACGCGACAATAGAAATAAGGAAAGAAATCACGATTTCTTTCCAAGGTCAGAATCCTTTACATCAAAGCTATAAAAGCCAAATACTTTCATTATAAACACACGATTTTTTGGGAAGAGAAATATACACACGAATTTTCCAGAGAAACATTTACAAAGATTCAACAAGAGCATAGTATTTCCAAGTTACAGTAACCAATCGAATACAAAGGTGAATATTTCTTTAATATATATTACAAAAAAAAATAAAAGAAAAAGATTACCTGACGAATAACGCGAAAAAGGAGGGTTTTTTTTCGAACCCTAGCCACCGTGCACGGTGGCCCTCAGGGCGGCGCGTGGGCGTGTAACTGGAGCGTGGTTAACGGAGGCCCGAGCCCGGAGCTCCCTCTTCTCTCTCTTTCAGAGAGAATTCTTAAGTTTTTTTTTAAAATCGGGTTCAAATGATTTCAAGGCTGAGAAGTTGGCTTATATAGCCTTGACAAAACGAAGGCGTTTTAGACCCCCAGGATCCGCGTGTTGACCCGATTACCCGGGGAGGATCCGCGCATTTTTTAAGATTGGGTTAATTGCCCAATCGGTCCTTTTACTCCTTTTTGCGTTTACAATTAAACTTTATTTTATTTATGATTTGGCCCTATTGATTTATCTCAATTCCGATTTAATCCCTACAGTAGCTACTTTAAGTCCAAGATTAAAACGCAGTCGTTTTGGGAATAGGGCAATTTGCCCAATGAGTCCCATATGTTTTACACTCGATTTAATTAGGACTTTGGTTCAGTTTTATTCCTTTTAAATTTGCCCTGTAACTTTACAAAACTTTAAATTTAGTCCTATTTTATTACTATATATTTTTATTAATATTTGATTAATATTAATTTCACTTTTATACATTAAAATTATTAACAATGTTATTTTTTTATATGTATTACTATTCTATATTATTTTCCTCAAATTCCTATTATATATATATATATATATATATATATATTTATTAATTATTTATATATTGTTTTATATGTTATTTTATATCTATTATATTTCTCATACATTTATATTACATTTTATTATATATATATTTTTTATATATGTTATGTATATCACGTATCACTAATTATATTATTTATGTTTATAATATATATATTATTTTTAAAAAATATAAACCATTATTATTAAATCATGTTTTAACTCACATTATATACACGTTTTATTATTAATTAATTATTTACTACATATATTATTTCATTTTAAATAAATATTGTTATAAAATCTCTTATATGCTTCTAAGCCGATATATTATTATAATTATTATTCTTTATTCTTGTTATTATGTATTACAATACATACTATTTTTAATATAATATGTCTTGTTTTAATTGTATGTATATTTTGTTAGCAATTGATTATTTATTTTTTAGTTTTTTATGTATCATATATGTGTTTTTTTAATAATTATATACATATTGACATTATATTTATTCTATTCGTATATCATGCATTACTTGATTATATTTGTTCTTATATCGTATATCATTCAAATATTATGCTTATATATCTTGTCTATTCATTTTCAATGCATGCTATATATATATCTTTGTTTTCATTTTTATGCATTATTCTGTATATCATAATATTTAGTTCAAATGCATGCATTATCTACCTAGTACAATAATATATCATTATGATAAAATGCAATCGTCTTTTAAAAAGATAAGGCTCCAAAATTTTCAAAAAAATATAAGGGCAATGTTTGGTGTTTGGAAATTTCGAAAAAGTAGTGCCCTAACTTATTGGGTTGCAACTTTTCTCGTTAATTTCGAATAGTCAAGTACCCTTCTAAGTTTTAAAGATTTTCAAAATATAAGTGACTGTCTTGGAACTGCAAAGTGATATGTTCTAACTTACTGGACATAGCATTTTGTTGTTTCAATATAGGGATTTCTAAAAAGGGACTAACCTATAGTCAATACTTTGGTATAAGTGAACCCTAATTTTCAAAACAAAAAAAAAATCAAAAATATTAAAAGAGAGTTGCATCTTAAAATTTCTAATTTCCGACATTAAAGACATTTTGATAATCAATTAGGTACCAATTTTTGGACGTTACGAGGGTGCTAACCCTTCCTCGTACGTAACCGACTCTTGAACCCGTTCTTTTGATTTCGTAGACCAAAACTAACGATTTTAAAACAAATGTTTTAAAGGTGATCCAATCACACCTAAAAAGATTGGTGGCGACTCCCGTTTTGGTTAAAGTCGATTCCCATTTTCCCAAAACTCGATTTAAAAATGGTCTCGACAGCTTGGCGACTCCGCTGGGGATGTTTAAGAGAGTCAAGACATGTAATTGATTACCTCTTATCTTAATGTCAGAAATTAAAAATTTTAAAATTTAATCCTCTTTGCATTACATGTGTTTGAATTATTGTATGTGTTGCTATATTCTAATACGTATTGCATTTGTATGACCGTTGTGGTCACACCATTAAGTGGGAGTGAGAAGCTACGCCTTCGTGAGGTTTTCGCCTCCGCGTAGGATAGTGGATCACTTTCGGGACACATCCGTACCTATGGTTTCGTGAGATTTTCATCTCTGTGTAGCCATAGGGAAATGTATTCCCCTGAACTGAACTCGATTCAAATGAACCTATAATGGGTGAGGATCGAGGAATCTGCTAGTTCAGGTACCTAAAACTTTAGAACCAACCTCATATAAAAAAACCGTAAGAGCCCAACTTAGTTGGAGTTAAACTTTAGATATTACCCTTATAAATTATTATTGAGATTTATTGATATCATGTAATACTGACTATTTCTTTTCTTTTGTTTGCATGACATTTTGCATTTACAAAGGTATCGATTCACGGTCAGTGTCTAAGTTAGAGAGTTTTATTATGGAGAACGGACTTCTTGATAGAGTGAAGGGCCACGCCAACGTCCATAGATGGTCTGAGCAAACTCAGTTAGAAAAGGAGATAGTATATAGCATGGGACATATGTCGGAGCTGTCAGGATATACTCGTATCAGTGTTACGCAGAATAATCTCCAAGAGCTTAAGGAGATTTGGGATCAATGGGGCAACGAGACTAAACAGTTATTCTACGGTAACTACGGAGACTTACCTTACTTGCTCGATGTTCAAATAGATGAGCGCTTGTTCCGAGCCCTTGCTCAGTTTTGGAATCCAACGTACAGTTGCTTTACTTTTGGGGAGGTAGGCTTGGTGCCTACCGTAGAGGAATACACTGCCTTGTTACGTTGTCCTAGGTTCCAGGTTGATAGAATCTATTCTCGAGCTATTAATGTCCCTACCTTTTGGAAGAAATTGATGGCTGTTACAGGGATGAGCGAGTAGTGGATTACTGCCAGAATTAAAGAGAAGGGCGAATGCAAGTGCATTTCATGGGATGCTTTGAAGGGTCTGATTTTGACACACCCTGATGAAGCGAAGAGGGTAGATGTTTTTGCCTTAAGTTTGTACGGATTGATAGTGTTCCCTAGGGCTTTGGGATATGTGGATGAGGCGACCATGGATCTTTTCCATAGACTCAGTAAGAGGGTCACTTTTGTCCCTGTAATTTTGGCAGAGACATTCAGGTCCTTAGGCACATGTAGGAAAGCTGGCGCAGGCAGGTTTGTTGGTTGTGCACAATTGCTTCTAGCTTGGTTCTATAGTCATTTTCGGTTGATAGATAAGGTCGTTTGTCGGGTGTTCTTCGAGGATTACTCACCGCTGAAGGACATAATCGCTTCAACTAGGAGAGTTGATGTTCTAGAGGAGAATTGGATTGCACTACTTCAAAATCTTCAGTCGAAAGATGTTGAGTGGAGAGCTCTGTGGATGATTCCTGGCGAGATTCTTTACCGTTGCGGTAGTTTCGATTGGGTCCCTTTATTGAGAATTTGGGGTGCCATTGGTTATGCCCCCTTACTCATGTTGAGGTAATTTGGTTTGAGGCAGTTCGTGCCAGCAACTCATGGGCTAACTCAAAGTGAGTTTGCATATAGAGGAGCCGATTATAAGAAAAGGGTTGGTGAGATCTCTAGCGCTTGGAACAAGACGTGTCGATTGAAAGGAGTAGCTATTGGCCCTGCTACAACTCCAGAATATGTTGAATGGAGAGGTAGAAGGATCAACGATAATATTCCTGAGCCAAATGTGGAAGGAGCCCGACCGATGGAGGAATATCTACAAGCGATACCCTCGGAGTTAGAAATTATGAAGCAAGAATTTGAGAGGAAAAATTTGGAGCTTGAGAAAAGGATAGCAAAGCTCGAAGAAGAAAAGATATACTTGAGTTTAGATATCGATGTCCAGAAAATAGAGGTCGAAAAAGAAAGAAAGGAAAAGAGAAAGATTGAAGAGGATAGAGATGATTTGAAGGAACACTACAAAAAGGCACAAGTATCCTTGAGAAGAGCGAAGGTAAGAGGGTCTTCAGATCAGTTGCAGAAAGAGGTCCAAAAAGGAAAAGCTAGAGCTGGGTACTGGGAAAAGAAGTTTCAGGAGATGCGGTCGCGGAATTTGGCATTATAAGAAGAGAATAAAGGGTTGAAGTCTAAAATAACTGAGCTTAGAAGGTCCCTTTGTTGGCATCGCAACCATGATTCTACGGTTGAGTTAAGAGAGCTAAAGAGTAAAGTTGAAGATTTGGAAACAGCATTGCAGGAAGGTAAACTTCGGATCAAGCAACTTGAGACGCAATGAGATTATCTAAAGGGAGAGCTTCATCAGTCTAGAGGGCAAGTTAGAGAAAGGGATCATGTCATGGGAGAAGCCATAGCCCAGATTCTGGAGGTTGCTGAATATGTGCAGGACTTGGCAGTACGAGTCGATGTATTGAGTTTGATGTGTGGGTCGTCGTCAGACATAGGAAGAGAGTTAGCCCTTTTATTAGATAGATTTAAAACTTTGGGCATTAGGGCGAAAGCGTACTTGTAATCCATTTATATATAAAGATATTCTTTTTCTAAATAAAGTTTTCTAAATAAGATTGAATCGAGATTGATGCCTTTGTTGCATTCATGCATTTGCATTACATCATATCATATGCATTCAAGGTTATAGAAAAACCCTAATTAGTTCAAGTTTCTTTATAAAGGTAGAAAAGAAAATCTGAAATCACACATCCTTACAGCACTCGCACTAAAACTAAGAACATGGATCAAAGGTTTGAGCGATTTGCAAAAGGATATGCAAGACCGATTGCAAGAGCGATTGGCTAAAATCTGAGAATGAGATGAGGGAGCAAATGATGGAAGCTCAGAGGAATATGATGGCCGAAATGGCTCAGTTACTGAGGGCCACTGATAAGGGAAACGCTCCTATGGCCATCACTGAAGAGGAAAATGAGGGTCCTCCTCCAGGTTTTACACCGCCACATGTACCATTGCAAACTGATGCACCTCCTAGAAGGCCATCTACTATGGTGAGGCCTTAGCATGGGCCAATTGATGCTAGTGTCCATGTGAATTTTCTGGTTGGTTCAGGGTTTAATATGGGTGACAATCCTACTAATCCTCTTGTTCCCGATCTAGATATGGTGGAAAAGGAGGATTTGAAGGCCGAAGCTGCGAGGCAATTAGATGAACGCTGCAGATGGTTAGAAGAAAAGTTCAAGGCTTTGGAAGGTACCGGCAATAATCATGGGGTTGATGCTAAGGACTTAAGTCTGGTCCCAAACCTAGTGTTACCTCACAAATTCAAAATGCCAGAATTTGAGAAGTACAATGGCACTACTTGCCCAGAGGCCCACATTACAATGTTCTGCAGAAGGATGACGGGGTATGTAAACAATGATCAACTGTTGATCCATTGTTTTCAAGATAGTTTGATAGGAGCGGCAGCCAGATGGTACAATCAGTTGAGCCGGGCTAGAATAAGTTCATGGAGGGATCTTGCACAAGCCTTCATGCAACAGTACAATCATGTAACAGACATGACCCCTAACAGGATTACCTTGCAAAATATGGAGAAAAAGCCTAATGAGAATTTCAGGCAATATGCACAGAGGTGGAGAGAGGTAGCGATGCAGGTTCAACCATTACTGCTGGAGAAGGAGACCACTATGTTATTCATTAATACTTTGAAAGCCCCATTTATTACTTACATGATTGGAAGCACAACTAAATGCGGACATAGTTATGGCAGAAGAAATGATTGAGAATGCCATAAGAGGAGGAAGAATTGAGGGGGAAGTAGCTAAAAGATCAGCTCCAAGAAGAAAAGACAATGACGTGAATAATACAAGTAGTTTTAATTCGAAAGCGGTTACGGTCGGCCATTCAAAAAAAGCGACCACGGTTGGGCAACAGAGCACTCAAAAATAGGAATCCAACACCAGGCATGAGAGGATGCAGTTTACACCTATACCTGTGACGTATAGGGAGCTCTATTAAAATCTGTATGATGCGCATGCCATAGCCCCTTTCCATTTAAAACCATTACAACCTCCGTATCCTAAATGGTATGATGCAAATGCCAGATGTGAGTATCATGCTGGAATATCGGGGCACTCAATCGAGAATTGTACTGGATTTAAGAAAGCCGTAGAGAGGTTAATCAAGAATGGGGTTTTAAAATTTGAGAATACCTCAAATACCGAGAATCCCATGCCGAACTATGACAACCAGGGAGTAAATGCCATTGGCAAAGTCGGTGGAAAGAGGAAAAAAGAAAATGTTGATGAGATAAGGATGCCTATGAGGGTAATCTGGGAAGAAATGATGAAGAGAGGTATGTTGACCTTTGAAAACATGAAAGAAAGAACGTGGGACTACGGTGAGTTCCGTGAAGATTGTGAGAAATTCAAGGCCTTGGTGCAAGGCTTTATAGACAACAAAGAGCTACAGGTTTATGAAGGTAGCTCTAGTGAAGAGCAAGTATGTGCACTGGAAAATGAACAGTAAAAAACTAGCAAACCAAGGATTGTTATCTCCCTGACAGGGAATAATGAAGTGGGGACACCAGCAGCACCCAAAGTCATTATCCATGCGCCTACTCCTTTCCCTTATAAGGATAGCAAGAAGGTACAATGGAGTTATGACTGTAGCGTGACAGTGCCGGAGGAAGGAAATGTGGCCAGCGGATCCAAAAATGCACAAATTGAAGGTTCCCATACGCAGAGTGGGAAACGTTATGATACGGGGAATGTCAGAGTGGAGCCCATAAAATCCAAAAGTGTAGAGGTAGAAAAAGAGAAAAAGAGCAAAGTACCTGTTAACGAGCCAGTGAGGGAGGAGGAGGCTAAGGAATTTCTAAAGTTCCTTAAGCATAGTGAGTACAGTGTGGTCGAGCAGTTGCGTAAGCAACCAGCATGCATATCGATTTTAGCCTTACTGCTAAGCTCTGAAGTACATCGAGAAGCGTTGATGAGGGTACTCAACGAGACATATGTCACTCACGATATATCTGTCAATAAGTTAGACCGGTTGATAAATAACATCAGTGCTGATAATTTCATCTACTTCAATGATGATGAAATCCCACCTGGGGGCATAGGGTCAACTAAGGCTTTGCACATCACCACTCGTTGCAAAGGATACACGCTTCCAAGTGTACTTGTGGATAATGGTTCTGCTTTGAATGTTTTGCCGCTATCCACCTTGAATAGGTTGCCCATTGACAGTTCACATATGAAGGCATGTCACAATGTGGTAAAAGCTTTCGATGGAACTGAAAGAAAAGTAATGGGACGAATTGACATCCCTCTGGAAATTGGACCAAATACGTATGAAGTTGACTTCCTGGTAATGGATATTAAGCCCTCCTATAATTGTTTGTTGGGGAGACCATGGATACACTCAGCAGGAGCGGTGCCTTCTTCACTGCACTAAAAATTGAAGTTGGTGACAGATGGACGTTTGATAACCATCAATGCAGAGGAGGACATCATAGCAGTGGTCACCAGTAAAGCCCCTTATGTGGAGAAAAATGAGGAGGCCATCGAGTGTTCTTTTCGTTCCTTGGAAATTGTTAATGCTACCTTCATTTCAGAGGGAAGCGAGGTGCCGGTTCCTAAAATGTCTGGAGCTACAAGGATGGCCCTGCAAATGATGATGGGTAAGGGGGCATCACTGGGAAAAGGACAAGGAAAACAGTTGCAAGGAGGGATTCAAATCCCAAAATTGACGGAGAAGAAGGATCACTTTGGTTTGGGTTTCAAGCCAGACCATAAACACAAGAGACAGGAGATGGAAAAGCGTCAAGCAAGAAGGAAGGCACGTTTGAACGGAGGAGAAGTAGAGTGGGAACCGATGACATTTCCACCTATATCCAAAACCTTTAAGTCAAGAGGGTTGCTAGTATAAGAGAGTCATCAAATCAATGTTGTACATAGTGAGTGGTTGGGACAGGAAAACCTTGGGGGCATTCGCCCTTACGAACTGGGGAGCTCTCTGAACAATTAGACTGTGGAGGATCTTCCTGTAGTCTTTAGAAATTTTTCAGATTAATTCTCGAAACATGTTTATTACTCTAGGGCCTAGGGGTAGTAAGATTACATTTGTGAAAATGGGATTATGTTCATCTATTATTATTCAAATAAAACAAAACTTTTATCAATTTAAAAGAGTATTGCTTCATTTTTGTCAACCAATATTCCTTTAAATTCTAACAACTCTTATTCTTTTATTCATAGCACATAAATGATCATTCTTAAATTCATTCATTCTTTGTATATTCTTTCATACCCCTCACAGGTCTCTAGATATCAATGATATGAGCGTTAATACTACCGCTCCTGATTTCTCTTGTGAGCAAGACATGTGTTTAAAGGAGCCTCAGGATTTTGAAGATGTCCAAGATTGTGGTGTATCTCTCGATCTATTAAGAATGGTAAAACAGGAGGAGAAACAAATCATGCCACATGAAAAGGAGGCAATAGAGAATATAGCCCTAGAGGAAGGAAAGGAGGTGAAAATTGAAACACTGATCGCTAATGACACAAGACGTAGCTTAATTGAGTTGCTTCAGGAATTTAAGGATATCTTTGCATGATCTTATCAGGATATGCCCGGATTGAGTACTGACATTGCAGTACATCGTCTTCCAATAAGACAGGAATGTAAACCGGTCCAAATGGTTACGAAGATGCGCGGACATTGTCCCGAAAATAAAAGATGAGGTTAAGAAACAGTTTGATGCAGGATTCTTGCAGGAAGTGAAGTATTCTGAATGGGTAGCTAATATTGTACCTGTCCCTAAGAAGGACGGGAAGGTACGAATGTGCGTTAATTACAGAGATCTAAACAAAGCAAGCCCAAAGGATAATTTTCCTCTGCCACACATCGACACTTTAGTAGACAACACAGCCGGATATTCGTTGTTCTCCTTCATGGACGACTTCTCAGGATACAATCAGATAAAGATGCATCCAGAGGACATGGATAAAACTACTTTCATAACATTGTGGGGCACCTTTTGTTATAAAGTAATGCCGTTTGGACTGAAGAACGCAGGGGTAACATACCAACGAGCCATGGTAAACTTGTTTCACGACATGATGCATAAGGATATTGAGGTATACGTTGATGATATGATCGCCAAATCACGAAGGGAAAAAGAACACATTGAGGTCTTGAGAAGATTGTTCTTAAGGTTGAGGAAATTTCAGTTGAAGCTCAATCCAGCAAAGTGCATCTTTGGAGCCAGATCGGGGAAGTTATTAGGCTTCGTAGTCAGTGAAAAGGGAATTGAAGTTGACTCAGACAAGGTCAGAGCCATACGAGAGTTACCTCCACCACGTACTCAAAAAGAAGTTTGAGGATTCCTAGGAAGGTTGAATTACATTGCTCGGTTCATTTCACAATTGACTGAGAAATGTGATCTTATCTTTCGCCTCCTCAGAAAGCACAATCAAGGTACTTGGGATGAAGAATGCCAGAATGCTTTTGAGAAAGTTAAGCAGTATTTGTTGAATGCTCCAGTGTTATCTCCACCTTGTCCAGATAAACCGTTAATACTATACTTGTCAGTGTTCAGCAATTCTATGGGATGTGTGCTTGGTCAGCATGACAAGTCAGGGAAAAAGGAAAAGGCAATTTATTATCTCAGTAAGAAATTCACTGACTGTGAAATGAGATATTTGTCAATCGAAAAGTTGTGCTGTGCGTTGATTTGGACCACACGGAGATTAAGACAGTACATGCTATACCATACTACTTGGCTCATCTCAAAACTGGATCCATTAAAATACATGATGGAATCAACGGCTCTAAATGGAAGAATAGCGAGATGGCAAATTTTGCTTTTAGAGTTCGATATAGTGTATGTAAATCAGAAGGCTATCAAAAGAAGTACGGTGGCAGACTTCTTGGCCAGTAGAGCTCTGGAGGATTACGAGCCATTGAATTTTGATTTTCCAAATGAGGAGCTAATGTGTATAGCAGCAATTGAAGATTCTCCATGGAAGCTAAATTTTGATGGGGCTTCTAATGCAGTCGGAAATAGAATTGGGGCAGTCTTGGTATCCTCGAATGGTGACCATTACCCGTTCACGTGCAAGTTGGATTTTGACTGTACAAATAATATGGCTGAATACGAAGCATGCATCATGGGGCTCCAAGCAGCCATAGAAAGAGGCATAAAAACCCTAGAAGTATATGGAGATTCGGCGTTGGTGATCTATCAGCTAAGAGGTGAATGGGAGACAAGAGACCCTAAATTGATCAATTATCGGATGGTAGTTTTGGGGTTACTAAGAGAGTTCGATGACATCACCTTCAACTATCTCCCACGAGATGAGAATCAGTTGGCAGATGCTTTAGCAACCTTGGCTTCAATGATTAAGGCAAACAAAGAGGGAGAGATGAGACCAATTCAAATGAGTATCTATGAGGCCCCAACTCATTGTTGCAACATTGAGGAGGAGGAAAAGGATGATAACCCTTGGTATTAAAATATATTGCGATATGTAAGAGATCGTAAATATCCAAAGCAAGCAACCGAAAATGACAAACAAACTTTGAGAAGGTTAGCTTGTGAATATGTTTTGGACGGGGATGTTTTGTACAAGAGAAGGAAAGACCAAGTACTTTTGAGATGTGTCGATGCTATAGAAGCTAAGCTAATTCTAGAAGAGGTTCATGAAGGTGTATGTGGTACACATGCAAATAGGTTCACGATGGCAAGACAAATCATGAGGTTTGGCTATTACTGGGCCACTATGGAAAGAGACTGCATCAACTATGCCAAAAAATGCCATAAGTGTAAGATCTATGGGGACAAAATTCATGTGCCACCCTCACCTTTACATGTCATGACATCTCCATGGCTGTTTTCCATGTGGGGCATGGATGTCATCGGACCAATATCGCCAAAAGCTTCGAATGGACATCGGTTTATTTTTGTAGTGATTGACTACTTTACAAAGTGGGTAGAGGCTGCTTCTTATGCAAATATTACTAAGTCAGCTGTAAGTCAATTTTTGAAGAAGGAAATCATTTGTCGGTATGGAATGCCTGAGAGGATCATATCCGACAATGCATTGAATTTGAACAACAAAACGATAGCGGAGGTTTGCGACCTTCAAAATCAAGCATCACAACTCTTCACCCTATCGTCGGAAGATGAATGGGGCAGTGGAGGCTGCCAATAAGAACATTAAAAAATAGTGGGAAAGATGATGATGAGACTTATAGAGATTGGCGTGAAAAGCTACCGCTTGCACTCTTGGCTTATCGAACGCCCTGTTAGAACTTCTACTGGGCAACTCCGCTCGTTAGTTTCATTGGATGGAAGCAGTTTTACTCATCAAGTGAAAATACTTTTCTCCGAATTTTAACAAAGATAAGGTTAGATGAAGTGAATGGGTTCATCTCGATATGACCAAACTAAACTTGATTGAGGAAAAGAGGTCGAAAGTCGTCCGACATGGTCGAGATGTACCGTAAGCGTATGATGCGAGCTTATGATAAAAAGGTTCGTCCAAGGAAATTCCGTGAGGGGGCCTTGTACTAAAGAAAATACTTCCCATTCAGAAGGACGTTAGAGGAAAATGGATGCCAAATTGGGAGGGCCCATACGTCGTGAAGAAGGCTTTTTCTGGCGGTGCATTGATTTTGACAGAAATGGATGGAAAGAGCCTACCCAATCTAGTGAACTCAGACTCAGTCAAAAAGTACTTTGTCTAAAGAAGAAAAGAATCCAAGGTGAAAGCCCGCAAAGGGCACCTTGAATTTTCAAAAAAAAAAAATAGAGAGGCCAAGGTGGAAAATCCGCAAAGGGCGCCTTGTGACTAAAGGGATTTTGAGTTGAAAACCCGAAAGGGCAGCTCAAATTTTGAAGGGCACACAGTAACCTTGCTATATATGACTCGACGGAGAGTAAAACATGATGTACATTAGGGCATCAACGAAGTACTTTGGATTTTTTTTAAACACATGTCGAACTCAAGAAAGGCTTCAGGGAACTAATGTATAGACGCTCGAGCGGCGATATTTAGAGCATCTAATTTTTATCCTGTCTGCTATATTTAGATTCTATTTCTTCTTAAAGATATGCTATCAGACTTATTTCCTTTGTACTGTTAACAATTAGAATCTAATTATCCTCAAAGATTTACTCATCTTTCGATATTCTTAAAAGCATGTTGCATTGAAATAATGATAGATGAACTAAAATATTTTCACAAACAAAGTTTTGCACATTACTTTGGAATTTCTAGATAATGCAAGAAACTAAAACAGGACAATTGTTCGAGAAATTCACGTAAGTAAAGGATGAAGAAACTCGAGGAATTTCTTTCTTCCAGTCCAAAAGGAAATGGACAAAAACCAATGATTCAATTCTTACGGACATCCTCTGTAGCATTGGAGGAAGGCCTACAAGCCAAGCAAGAATGAAATTTTGAATGGTGACGCTTAGGATAGGGGTCATATTCACAACATTTTGCATCATAACACATTTAATTAGGAACATTCGACTCACTCCAAGCATAGCATCCTAATTATCAGGCATAATCATTCTACAGGTTATCAAAGACGGCGTGCTTTAAATTCCCTAAACAACAGGATAATAGGCCGCAGTATAGCAGATCCAGACTTCAGACGTTTATGCTGATGCAGATCCAAGATGATTTGGTATTCTTGTGTTTACAAGAAACAAATCGAGAACATAGTAGATTTGACTCTCAGATGTTCTTAGATATAGCAGATCCAGACTTCAGACGTTTATACTGAAGTAGATCCAAGATGGTTTGGTATTCTTGTGTTTACAAGAAACAAATCGAGGACATAGTAGATTTGACTCTCAGATGTTCTCAAATATAGCAGATCTAACCTTCAGATGTTTATACTGAAGCAGATCCAAGATGATTCGGTATTCTTGTGTTTACAAGAAACAAATCGAGGACGTAGCAGATTTGACTCTCAGACGTTCTCAAATATAGCAGATCTAACCTTCAGATGTTTATACTGAAACAGATCCAAGATGATTTGGCATCTTTGTGCTTACAAGGAACAAATCGAGAACATTGTAGATATGACTCTCAAATGTTCTCGAACAGACTCAAGATGATTTGGCATCCTTGTGCTTACAAGGAACAAATCGAGGACATTGCAGATATGACTCTCAAATGTTCTCGAACAGACTCAAGAAGATTTGGCATCCTTGTGCTTACAAGGAACAAATTGAGGACATTGCAGATATGACTCTCAAATGTTCTCGAACAGACTCAAGATGATTTGGCATCCTTGTGCTTACAAGGAACAAATCGAGGACATTGCAGATATGACTCTCAAATGTTCTCAAACAGACTCAATGTGATTTGGCATCCTTGTGCTTACAAGGAACAAATCGAGAATGTAGCAGATAGGACTCTCGAATGTTCTCATAACAGACTCAAGATGATTTGGCATCTCTACAAATCGAAGAAGCAGATTCGACATCTCTATGATCGGCAGGGAGCAGATCAAAAAAAAAAATAATAACAACATGATAGTCATAAAAATTGGATACCATGGTTTGATAGGGCCGATCAAATTTGGTTTTTTTTATGAGTCTTTGCTTGATTCCTGTTACACATCAATAAGCAAAGAGGGGCAGCTGTAATAGCCCAAATTTGACCTGGCTTAAATAAACCAAATAAATAAATAATTGTTTATTTAACAGTCCATAAAATCCAGATTACAAAGCCCAAACAGTAGGCCCAAATACAAAAGACCTTACCCAGTTACAATACCCAACAGGCCCAAACCTAAACTAGACCCAAACAACTAAGCCCAAAACCTAAAATTTCCAGCTAGGGTTTCAACCCTAGCTCACCTTCGCAAGAATCGCTTGTAGAAGGTTCGGGGAGCGTCTGTCTAGCTCCCGAATCAAAGCTACCATCAATCACCAAACGTTCTATCTACCCCCATCAACGCCATGTTTCCCGGCCTCGAATCTGGCCGCAGTTGAGGCCAAATGAAAGCAGATTAGCGCCAGTTCCGTCGTCATCAGGGCATAATCATCCTGGCTCCCTGATTTCCTCGTGAAAACAGCTGCAAGATGAAAAAACAACTGCAGAAAACGCGACAATAAAAATAAGGAAAGAAATCACAGATTTCTTTCCAAGGCTGTAAATCCTTTACATCAGGCTATAAAAGCAAAATACTTTCATTGTAAACACACGATTTTTTGGGAAGAGAAATATACACACAAATTTTCCAGAGAAACATTTACAAAGATTCAACAAGAGCATAGTATTTCCAAGTTACAATAACCAATCAAATACAAAGGTGAATATTTCTTTAATATATATTACAAAAAAAAAATAAAAGAAAAAGATTACCTGACGGATAACGCAAAAAAGGAGGGTTTTTTTTCGAACCCTAGCCACTGCGGCACGGTGGCCTCGTGGTGGCGCGCGTGGCGCGCAGAATCGAGCGTGGTTAATGGAGGCCCGAGCCCGGAGCTCCCTCTTCTTTCTCTTTCAGATAGAATTCTTAAGTTTTTTTTTTTAAATCGGGTTCAAATGATTTCAAGGTTGAGAAGTTGGCTTATATAGCCTTGACAAAACGACGGCGTTTTAGACCCCCAGGATCCTCGTGTTGACCCGATTACCCAGGGAGGATCCGCGCATTTTTTAGGATTGGGTTAATTGCCCAATCGGTCCTTTTACTCCTTTTTGCGTTTACAATTAAACTTTATTTTATTTATGATTTGGCCCTATTGATTTATCTCAATTCTGATTTAATCCCTACAGTAGCTACTTTAAGTCCAAGATTAAAACGCAGTCGTTTTGGGAATAGGGCAATTTGCCCAATGAGTCCCATATGTTTTACACTCGATTTAATTAGGACTTTGGTTCAGTTTTATTCCTTTTAAATTTGCCCTGTAACTTTACAAAACTTTAAATTTAGTCCTATTTTATTACTATATATTTTTATTAATATTTGATTAAT
Source organism: Gossypium anomalum (assembly GCA_025698475.1). Lineage (NCBI taxonomy): Eukaryota > Viridiplantae > Streptophyta > Magnoliopsida > Malvales > Malvaceae > Gossypium > Gossypium anomalum. The sequence continues at coordinate 80,167,926 of CM046968.1, forward strand.
ATTAATTTCACTTTTATACATTAAAATTATTAACAATGTTATTTTTTTATATGTATTACTATTCTATATTATTTTCCTCAAATTCCTATTATTTATATATATATATATATATATATATATATTTATTAATTATTTATATATTGTTTTATATGTTATTTTATATCTATTATATTTCTCATACATTTATATTACATTTTATTATATATATATTTTTTATATATGTTATGTATATCACGTATCACTAATTATATTATTTATGTTTATAATATATATTATTTTTAAAAAATATAAACCATTATTATTAAATCATGTTTGAACTCACATTATATACACGTTTTATTATTAATTATTTATTTACTACATATATTATTTCATTTTAAATAAATATTGTTATAAAATCTCTTATATGCTTCTAAGCGATATATATTATTATTATTATTATTCTTTATTCTTGTTATTATGTATTACAATACATACTATTTTTAATATAATATGTCTTGTTTTAATTGTATGTATATTTTGTTAGCAATTGATTATTTATTTTTTAGTTTTTTATGTATCATATATGTGTTTTTTTATAATTATATACATATTGACATTATATTTATTACATTCAGTATATCATGCATTACTTGATTATATTTGTTCTTATATCGTATATCATTTAAATATTATGCTTATATATCTTGTTTATTCATTTTTAATGCATGATATATATATATATATATATATATATATATATATATATATATATATATATATATATATATATATCTTTGTTTTCATTTTTATGCATTGTTCTGTATATCATAATATTTAGTTCAAATGCATGCATTATCTACCTAGTACAATAATATATCATTATGATAAAATGCAATCTTCTTTTAAAAAGATAAGGCTCCAAAATTTTCAAAAAATATAAAGGCAATGTTTGGTGTTTGGAAATTTGAAAAGTAGTGCCCTAACTTATTGGGTTGCAACTTTCTCGTTAATTTCGAATAGTCAAGTACCCTTCTAAGTTTTAAAGATTTTCAAAATATAAGTGACATCTTTGGGAATCGCAAAGTGATATGTCCTAACTTATCTGGACATAGCATTTTGTTGTTTCAATATAGGGATTTCTAAAAAGGGACTAACCTATAGTCAATACTTTGGTATAAGTGAACCCTAATTTTCAAAAAAAAAAAAAAAATATTAAAAGAGAGTTGCATCTTAAAATTTCTAATTTTCGACATTAAAGACATTTTGATAATCAATTAGGTACCAATTTTTGGACGTCACGAGGGTGCTAACCCTTCCTCGTACGTAACCGACTCCCGAACCCATTCTTTTGATTTCGTAGACCAAAACTAACGATTTTAAAACAAATGTTTTAAAGGTGATCCAATCACACCTAAAAAGATTGGTGGCGACTCCTGTTTTTGTTAAAGTCGATTCCTATTTTTCCAAAACTCGATTTAAAAATAGTCTCGACAACATTTATCTGAAAAAGAGTGGATATAAACCATTAATTTGGGGAAAGACCAAAACTTTTGAGTCAAATATGTAAATAAGTTCTAAATACTGACGTTATATTAATTTACCGAACGAACTTAAACCCAACAAACCCCTAAAAGAAAAGGGGCACAAAAAGAAATGAGACAATGGAGAAGCATAGCAAAAGAAGCCATGGATCGAGCTTCCATTATCGTTAAATTCCTTTGCTTGCTACACGTCACCGACGCCTACGTAGTATCATCCAACCATGTCTGTAACCTACTCAAACTTTCCCTTTCTTTCTTTCTTTCTTTTCTTCTTTTTTTTTTTTTTTAGGAATTAATTGAATTGATGCAGGTTCTGGGTCCTAGTATGCTCCCAACGTTAAACATAACCGGCGACGTCGTACTTGTGGAACACTTGTCTCATCGGATAGGCAAACTGGGTTCGGGTGATTTGGTCTTGGTTCGGTCGCCGCTCGACCCTAATAAGACCCTAACTAAGCGCATTGTAGCCATGGAAGGTGATAGAGTTACTTTCTCGTTAGACCCCACTCGGAGCTTCAGCTCCCGTTCTCTTGTGGTACCCTTCTTCTCCTTTTAATTGGGTCTTCTGTGTTCTGACAAAGTATTCATTTATGTTTTTTCATCTTGTTGAGTATTGTAGTTTTGATGGCTTAGATATAGCTGAATAATGAACATTTAGGCTCTGAGTTGTTTTTGCGATTGGATTTTTATAATTTTACAACTAGGAGCAAAATTCTAATTTCTTTTGATATGGAACACGTATGTTGAATGGAGGCTTCGATAGATTGGAAAAGTAAAAGCTTCGGTCTTTGCAGAAACATATAGTCACCAGTAGACCCAGCCCGCTGAGCATGTGCCTTGTCCTGAGAGCATAAGCTAGAATTGCCCTTTTTGAGTCCCACAGGTCCCTCAAGGTTTTGCTCTCCTCATGTGTGCTTCTAGAGATTCAAACCCTCATCACAGCACACATATGAGTGCACTTTTATCAGAACGGAATCAGTTGGTATCTGTTCTGATAAGAGTGCACTCATGTTTGTCTGTGTTGTGGCGTAGGCTCAAATCTCTGGAGGTGCACCTAGGGTGGCACAACTTTGAGGGACCTCTAAGCCCAAAGAAGACAATTCCGGCTTATGCTCTCATAATACGCTCATTCCCTGTGGGCTGGGTTGAGTTGTGACACATAACATAGCATTAGATTCTTGAATGATCATTTTTCTGTTATTTTGCTTTTGGTTTAAATGGATAGGTTCCAAAGGGGCATGTTTGGATTCAAGGGGATAACTTGTATGTTTCACGTGATTCACGGTATTTTGGTCCTCTTCCTTATGGGCTTATTGAAGGAAAAGTGTTTATGAGGGTAAGCATTGTTAACTCTATTGCCTTTGGATTTGTTCACAAGAATGAATTGAAGTATATTTGTTGGAATTAATAATATGGGACATGTTAAACATAGCGTGATTTGGTGTATGAGTTCTTTGGCATTTTTCATTTATCCTTTTGCCGGTAATCCCTTTTGACCCAGTTTTAGTTCTTGCATGTCACAAAACCATTATTTCAGTGAATTTAGTGCTTAAAAAGCCAAGACTATGCTTATCTGGCTCAACTAAATTAGTTTTACTTGTCTTATTTGTGTGCTTGACCGGTTTTAAAATATTTAGGATTTTTGTGGTTGGGACTTGAACTAGTTTGGCGGATCATGATGCAACCTTTTGGCGTTAATGTCTCAAACAAGCAAATTAGGTTCCGATTAAAATATTAAAAAAAATGGGTTTTCTTGGTAGTTTTGGTTTGAAAAGATGCTGTTAAGCTTTGTCTATCTTTAGAATGTCGGGACACAACTTGTCTCCATAGAAACATCATTTGATTCACATGATGTTAGACCTTTCACTTATAAACTTTACCGGATTACTGAAAGAAAGAAATAAAAGTAAGGTGCATGCTTATCGTTTATAAGTAAGACTTGATGGTCCTGTATGTGTAGGGGTTTAGAAACTGGGTATGTATGCAGTATATTAAGGTTGTGTTGGATCAACTCCCATGATCTTTGAACACAGACATGAATATTGGTATATATGACATGTCTTCACTTAAAGTTTCTGCTCAAATGGATTATGATTTGCAGTACTTACCTAGTCTTTCTATTTATTTTATATGTTTCTTATTATTGGTCAAATTTTGCAAAGCACTTAAAGCATTTTTCTGATCTCTTCTTTGTTAGGTATGGCCACCTAACAGCTTTGGTTTATTGGGTTAATGAGAGAATACATTCAAGGTATATAGTTCGCTGTTAGTGCTTTTAAGACTTGTGATAATGTTCGAGAATGGTCTTTTCTGGTGCTAGTTTTAAATGATGTACAATTGTTTTTGTTTTTGTTTTTTAATTCTTAACCCTTCCCCTATTCCCAACTGTGGTTTGTTTTGTACCAAAGAATGAATATTGTACTGTGGTTTTCTTCCTTAGCTAGGGGAACTGCATAGTATTGATGCAAAGTTTTTCCCCATTTTCAGTAGAAGTGTTGAAAGCCAGTCCACTTATGTTTTCGGAAACTCAAGAAAAAAAAAAAATCTTCTGCCCCTCTCTAAAACTCAAGAAAACCCTAGGCCTTTGGCTTGTGCGATCAGCTTTCCTCAGCCGACCATCCTCACCCTTAATCTTTTTTGTTCCGGTTACTTTTTCCATTTCCCCTCTGTTTTTCCTTGCTTTTCTTGGAATAATATGACCCCCCTCCCCCCTGCTTTCCTGCGTGTTTGGCCTTGGTTAGACTTTTGCCATCAGTCTTGGCTGATTCTGCTTGATGGGGACATTTTTCTACCTTCCACTTGTGGGAGTGGTTTTTATTCTCTTGCCAAATGCGCACGAAGGGAGAGATCATCTTCCCTCTGATGTTTGATGCCACTGTGGTTACACTCAGGGGCCGAAGGTTGCTGCTAGGTTAGTTGGCTTCCGATGGTTAGGTCTCCAGGTTTGACTTTATGCACGTCGGGCTGTGGTTGCTGGAGATATGTGGTCTTGGTTTTCTTTGCCTTTTGATTTTCTGCTTTGTGGTTGCATTGCCCTGCCCTGGTTTTGTTGCAAGTTTTTGGCTCCTGTCTAGCGAGAGCAGAGGTCTACAGAAAAACGGGAATCAATGCAGCAGGGCCTTTGCCCTCATAGCTGGTGCCCTTGCTCCGGGCTTGATTCCTCTCCTATTCTTGCATTTGAAGGGATGGTGGCAGCCTTGCTTGTTTACATAGAGCTGCCTGGGGCTCTGCTTTGGCATGGGTCTGTTTGCTGCTCTTGTTGGGTGGCTTTATTGGGGCTGTATTGCCTGTATCACTTTTTAATCTTAATGAAGTTACCCCTCTGTTCCAAAAGAAAAGAAAAAGACAATTGAAAGCCAAAATTTGGCTACTTCCTACTTATGGAGGCTTATGGTATTGGTCCTAGTTATTGGGGTTTATTGATGAATATCAAAGATCATCCCAAACAAAATATCCATAAATGGATCAACATTTGACATACAGCATTCTTTTTCATTGCTTTCTTTTTAGACGGGAATCACAAAATTACTTACTTTTCACGTTTTACTTTGTCTATAAAAACCCACAACCATGTTGAAGGACCTTCAATTTTATCTACCAAATAAAAGATTCAATATCTTTGAACACCTCAATTGATTTGATTACTACATCACAGACCTAATTTGGACAGAATACAAAATGTGATATCATACAGAACTTTTTTATTTAATAAATACAATGCAGTAACAGTAAAAGTATCATAAAGATCCTTGTACTAAAAATTAGATTGCATTTTATTATCTTTATTTAATCTATATATAAATCAAAAAATAAACTAGTTATTTGGTTAAAATTTTCATTCATTTCTATTGAATATTTTGTCATGATACCAGTTTCTATGAAACTTTTAATATAAAAGATTAATTTCTTTTTTAGTCTAATGTATAAGGGTCAATTTATCTATTTTTAAAGAAGAGTAATTTAATTGTTAGAAGTTGTCTATAATATTTTGGTTGATGGTAACGTACTATGTGTTTTTTTAGTCAAACCCATTTTAAATATTTATATTATATTTATCTTTATATATATTATTTATTTGTAGATCACATAAAATTAAATTTATGATAATTGTTTAGTTAAGCATTTTTAAAATAGAGTTACTTTAATAAAACACTACAAGTAAAAAAAAAAATATTTTCGTTATATAATTATGAAGTGAAAATATTTTGTTAATTCAACAGCAAATTTATTAGTAAATGTTAATTAAATTCTTGAAACAAAAACCTAAATTTATAAAGAATACATAGATATGAAACATATTTTAACTTAAACTGGGGTTTTGTATTATAAGACCAGGCCTGAACCCTGTGTAGCTCGGGTCATGAACATGGGGTTGCAGTAAGAGGCCAAATTGGGAAGCGACATGCCTATAAATCACAAAGAAGGGAGTAGGGTTTTTCAAGTTGCCATTTGAGAGGGAGGGAGCGAAATTTAGTTGAAGTGGCTCTCTCGTTGCGTTGCAGGCATCAAGTAAACCCTAATTCCTTCCTATTCATTTCATATTTTGGAAGCTCTTTTTGTGATCTTTGTAAATTTTAACTCAAATGGTAATTATTATACATTCCTCAAACATTCCCTTTCCCAAAACGAGGCCGTTCCAAATGAGTTCTTGCTTTGCTAAATAAAGAAAACATGAGAGAGCTCAATTTCACCCGGCCTAGATTTAGTTTTATGGGGCAGCCTCAAGGATTTTGCATGCGTTATTTTTCTCATGTTCAAATTCAGGTTAACTGCCCTAAATTTGTTTTATTAATAACTTTTAAGATATGAATGAAGAAGGTTGAGGAATTCATTGATGGGGGTGTGTGGGACGACAAAGATTCAAAGGTGGTTCTTTTTGGTTGATCAGATAAAGATTTTGACACTTTATATGCATTCATTCAATTTTAAAATAAGATAAAACTGGTATCCCCTTCTGTCTGCAGTTGATGGTAAGATTTTAATTGGAGAAAGGAAAATCATGGCACTTCAAATGTTTCGAATTTGGTATTAACACTGTATCAGAAAAATGATTTTTCTTTTTTAAATTGCAATTGGTCGTAACGATAGAAATTTCTTCAAAAGCTTACTCAAGTGGTTTTATTGGGCTCAAATCTTGTCTTGTTTAAGTTAGTATTTTTGTGGAAATTTTTGAAAGCACTGAAACAAAGTAAGAGTAAATTTAAAAGACAAAAGAAATTACAATCGAATAAAAAGTCATTGACGTCAAGTGTTTGAGTAAATATTTTCAATTATTATGAAAGAGTACAATTGAGTGAATACAAATAACAAATATTTTTATTTATAGTTGAGTTCTTTCAAAACTAATCGAGTTACATCGCCGATTTAAATTATATACAAATTTATTCTTTTAAGATTTATATTATTTACTTCGATAATTTTAGTTTTATTAGAATGTTTGACTAAATTACTAAATGAAATTTTTTATGAAGATGATGAGTCAAGTCACTTCAAATAAATCAAATAAATATTATCTCATAAGTTGACTTTTATGAAATTTTTTGTGCCCAAAGATTACGGGCTTTAATTTGAACTTAAGGAAAATGGGTCATTTCAACATGGTCTCTTGGCAAAACAAGCGTGGCGTATCACTCTGAAAGAGTTGGATTTTACTATATAAAATGGAATGCTTCCTGAAGACCGAGGCGGGAAATACTAACTCTTGGGTGTGAAAAAACATGTTGACTGGTAAAAATCTTCTAAGAAAGAGTCTGAGAGACAGATTTGGGGTGGTGAGGATACACTTTTACAGGTAGGTGGAAGGAACGTTGGGGCTGAGGAAGGTGGGTGTAATTTGGTTAAGGTAAAGGAATTCATGGGTGTGACAATCACGAAAAATAGAGGCTTTGCAAGCACAAGATTATGAGTTTTGGGATAGACTTTTTTCTGATTAGGGAGAAAAGATTGAACGATGGAAACATAGGAAAATACACGATAAAATTGGGTTATCAAGTTCCTCTAGAGAAAGACGATAATAGTAATAATATTGTGGAACAAAGGGACTGGAGGAAGCATATCGATTCGTTTAGGTTAGTAGGCCGACCCCTTTAGAATTGAAAATTTTAAGTAAAATTATATTTTATTCCCCAAAATAATAAAAAATTAATTTAATTTTTTAAAAATTATAAAGATAAAGAAAATTGAAATGATAAAATTTTATTTTTCCTATCGTAAAAATTACAATTTAATTTCGATCCCCTTAAAATTTTGACTTTGTCCCTGCGATTAGATTTTTTGGATTTTTTTAATTGTTTATCATAATTTAGTTCAGTTTTTAATTTTTTGTTTTGGATATTTAGACATATTTGGACAAAATGTGTTGTTTTATAGCTTTTGAATATTATTTCATGATATTTTAAAGGTTTTTTTCATAAATATTACTAAAAACAATAAATTTTCAAAACTTTTTTAAATTATTTTCACCATTTTAAATATAAAATATTTATTATATCATAAAAGATTAAAATTAATTATGTATTAAATAAAAAATATAATTCAATTGAATTTTAAGTAGTATAAATTATTTAAACATTTGGATTCGGATGTGTAACTAATATTGACATAGGTTGCTAGGTATGGTAGGATCACTTGGAAATCCTTAAGCGTCTTTTTCTCAGCTGCCCCTTTGCAAAAGCAGTATGAATGGAGTGGGATCTGGAAGTGAGAGCCCTTGAGCTAATGTAGCGAGATAATCCTTGGATGGGTTATGAGATAAGCGGACAGAATGTTGAAGGTAGGATGGGAAACAGCATTTTGTGATGTATTGAAGGCTACAAGTCCAACCCAATGGACCAAGGAAATGGTTGACTGGTTTTGAACGAGCTAATAAGTTGGAAAGGGTAGAATAGAAAGAACACAATCAATGTTTGGGGATAGTATGAGGCAAGTAATTGAAGTAGCTGTTATGTGTTAATGGATACAACTTGCCATTCTTGACAATTTTTATTTTATTGGCTTAGGGTGGGTTTGGATGGGCGGTGCGTTTGACTGCAGTTAGTGTAAAAACAGCGATGGCGGTGAGATTAGATACTATAGCAATACTGTAGCGTGAGACAAAAAGTAAATTAAACGCACCGCACCGCACCGCACCGCAGCCAATCGCCCATCCTAACTAGCCCTTAGTTGCTCATTTGAACCAAAATTGGTATGGTACATATTCTAAGCTCCCTTTTTTAATCATCCTCTTTTGCCTTCTTTTAATTACCTTTACAGTCCTCGTTATGCCACATGATTTACAATGTACTATAATTGTTTTTTTTCTGAAACAACCTCATAATTAATTCCAAATTTTAAACATGTTGAGAAACTTAACAAAATAAATCTCTCATATTTTAACTATATTAAACACATTTATCATATTATTGATAAAAAGTACAAATTAGCTATAAAGCTGACGATATTTTACTCAACTTAGAACTTAGGTCTTATTACTAGACAGAATATTATTATATCCTCCATGTTATTTAATTACTTTTCGCAGAACATTAATTTTATACCTACCATTACACTTTTAATTAACTACTTTACCCATCACCTAATAAAATAGCTTTTTCTAATCTACTGCATATTGATTTTATTTTTTAATATACAAAATATATGTAAAACAATAATACAAAATCATAACATTATTTAAAATATTCTTAACTCAAATGGAACGATAATTGAAGCTTTTATTAGATACCTATTTGGTATATTATCTCATCCCCTACTTTTAATATTGTAACAAAAAAAAAAAAACATATTTTAAAGTAATACTTTTATTTCATCTTTTATACATCATATAAGATAATGAATTTTTTTGTTAGTATCAAATTTACTTATTAAAGGTATAAACATAGTGTAACATTTGAAATTTTACGTATTTGGATATTGGTCTTATTTGACAATTGGCTGATAATTGATAGTTAATAGCTGATTGCTAATTACAGTGGCTGGTTTGACCAACTGATTCTATTAACTGTTTCTTTAAAACTGATAATTGAAAACTGATATGTGTAAAATGACAAATAAGATCATGACATATTTTATTGGTAAATATTTATTTGTTTATAATACTTTAGTTTTTATTAGGTAAAATTATTGAAATAAAACACTATTACCAAGGAATATTAAACCATCTATTATAGAAATTAATTAGTGAATATTTTTGAAAATTTAAATAAACAAATTTCTTAAGTTCCTTATTTACAAATATTAACTTTGTGGAAATTGATAAATATTAATAGTGTATCGATATGATTGTAAACTATATTCTTAGTGATAATTATGTCATGTTCTTAGTATGTAAATTGGTGATAATTATGTCACACTTTGAACAAATTTGTCAAGTAGCATATTTCAATTAATATAAAGTTGTATAAGAAATCGTTTTACACAAGTAAATTGAAAATAAATTAAGAGTACGTAAATTTTCAAGAAATAAATACATGTGCCAAAGGAAATAATTTTTGAGCAAGTATGGTCAGATATGTTATTCCACTCCACATACCTCATTCCCAATTAGCTGTGTCAGCTTTTTTTTTTTTTGAGGGTTTAGCTCAACAAGCTCACTAAATACTACAATTAGAGGGTTTAACTATTCAATCCTCCATTTATATCCAAATCAACTAAAAAAGCATAAAACTTTATTTACCAAACACCCATTACAGTTTCCTAGAGTTTGCAAATATCTATTAAATTCTCTTAAAATATTCGAAAATTATTTTAAACAACTGAAATATTTGCAATTAATTCATGACTTAACAGCCACATGCAATAATTTTCCCTTGATTTTTTTTGATGAATTATAATAACTGGGCAAAGCCTGAATAACAAACGTAATTAGTACGATTCAAACACAGGCCACACCTAGGGCGGTGAACACCACCATCACATAGGGTTCTATTTGAAATTTATTTAAACATATTACTTAATTTAATATGTTTTAGTTTTTAAACAAATGTTACAATTTTATGTAAATGCTTTAAAGATATAATTTTATATATTTTAATAGATGTTTACAATTGATTCGTGGTTGCACGGGTATGCAAACTAACTATATATATATATATATATATATATATATATATATATATATATATTCTATAATTAAGTTTTTAATCAAATAAGTTAAGTTTGAGTTCTAGATGAATTAGTTTTTAACAAGTGTTTTAAATTAATTCTCTCAATTTAAGATAAATTCTTATTATCAATGCATCCACTCATTTAAGGGAAATGAAATAAAATTTAGGTAAACTTTTTATTATTATTCATCCATTATTAAATTAAAATGTTGGATCGTTAAAATATTAATAATATAAATAGTTACGGAAGTATGTAAAACTACATTAATTTTTACACTTTGTAAGTAAATCTCTCTCCTTAATATATTATATATTATTATTACAAATGTGATATTGTGTTACATAATGTAGTAATATATTTTAAAACTATTAATATAATATATATAACTATTAATTGGTCTAAAATTATAACTAAAATTGTGAACCAATTTGCTTAAATTGGCTCAATTTGATCAGTTAAGTCAATTTTAATCGCTAAGTATAATAGATGATATACTATTACTATAATAGATGATGTACTATTACATAACATAATAATATAGTATATGGAGAGGGATCCACTTATCCTAGTTTAAAACTAAAGTAGTTTTACACCGTTTCGTATCTATTTGTACTATTAATATTTTAACAATCCAACCGTTGAGTTTATTGATATATTTTTCTTGTCATGCATGTAAATTTTCGAACCGATCTGATATCTCTATCATATTAATTAAAAAATTTTCTCTTTCTTTCTCTCTCTATATATTAATATTGATTGAAAGGTTGAATTCTTTTTACCTAAAACAAATAAATAGAAAATTTTAATTTATATCGAATTTGACATGCATGACCTATATGAATGATATATAAAATGTGACGGTTGGATCGTTAAAATATTAATCGTACAAACATATTTGAAAGGGTGCAATGCAAAACTATTTTAGATTTACATAGGTGTAAATGAATCCTCCTATAGTATATAACTATTACTAAAACTATCAATACATATATATATATATATTGTAGCGACGTAAAAATTTCACTTTAGTCGATAGTTGAGGCGATTATTTGAAAATTTGAAAATAGAATTTCGGTTTTAAAGAGAAAAGGAGTCGCCACCGATCTTTTTTCTAGGTGTGATCGGACACTTAATAACTCATCTTTTTTTTTAAAAAAAAAAAAGAAAATTTATTTTTGAACAAAAATGAAGGCTGAATTTGGGTCTACACGAAGATCCAGAGAAAAATAGGGTTCGGGAGTCGGTTATACACGAGGAAGGTATTAGCACCCTCGCGACGCCCAAAATTGGTATCTTGTTAAACATGCGTTGTTTTAATTCTCAAAAATACAAGTTTAATTTAATATTTAATCGCGATCCGATTGAAATACGAGAATTTGAAATTTTTGGTTTTTTTTAAAAGGACATCTCGTTTTTAACACGAGCCAATGATATTCACCCAACATAGTGATGAAATTAGCGACTTAGTGTTGAAATCGGTACGTTACCTTATTTATTGAAATTAATTAAAAAAATAATATCATTTGCAATAGGAATTCGTAAATAATGCAAACGATGATACAATTAATAAAAAATAATATTCACAAATTAGAAATTAATAATAAAAAATAATATTCTAATAATATAATAAAAGAAATAATATATTTGTAATAATAGTAGAAAATACTAATATGTACAGGAAAAATACACATGTATATATATGTTAATAATGATGATAATGATAATATGAAAAATATAACAATAGTAAAATAATGATATTAATACCTAAATATGAACATAGATATAGTACCTAAAATATAATAATAATGAAAATATAAATAGATAAGAAATATAATAGATGAGTAATAAGAAAATAAATATAGATGAAAATATAATAATAGTCATAATACAATAGTAATAGTAATTACAAAAATGATAATAATAATAATAATAATAATAATAATAATAATAATAATAATAATAATAATAATAATAAAACATAATAGTAACAATAATGATAATAAATATTAGAGGTAAAAAATGATAAAAATAATAATGATAATGATAATATATAAAATAATAATAATAATAGTAAAAAAAAAGATAATAAGAATAGTAACAATAATAATGGTAATAACGATAATAAATAATAGTAGTAAATAATAATAATAATAATAATAATAATAATAATGAGAAGATTAATAATAGTAATAATAATGATAATAGTAATAGAAAAAAATAATATAATAATAGCAATAGCAATAAAAATAAAAATAATAGTTGTAATAAGGGTAATAGTAATAATAACAATAATATAAATAATAATATACATATGAATAATAATAATAATAAGATAAAAAAATAAAAATAAAAATAAAAATAATAGTGTTAGACGAATTGATGCGGAAAAAGGACTAAATTGAAACTAAAATGGAAGTTTGGGATCAATTTGAAAATAAATAAAGAAGAAAAGGATCAAATTGAACGCGCAAACAACAAAGAGAGACCAAATCGGGCAATAATCCCTCCCTCTAAAACGCGCAGCATCAAATAGGACCCAATTGAAATCCAAGCACAAGTTCGGGGCAAATTTAAAACCTAAAAAAAACTTAATTGCAAAGTAATGAAAAAGAGGAAGGGCCAAAAGCGCAAATAACCCTTCTGCACAAAAACACGCTGACCTTCGGGCGTACGGGTCAGGTCGAACCGCTCTACCCCAAAATGACGCCGTTTTGCGCCTGGGGGGTTAAGGCCAAAACGGCATCGTTTTGGTACCGTTATATAAGCCAAAAATTTGATTTTTTTTTCATTTTCAGTAGACTTTTCAAAAAAAAGATTCCACCCTCTCTCTCTCACTCTCTTCTCTCTCGGCCAGAGCTTGACCGCAGCGTCAGGCATTGAAGCGTCGCAAGTCGGCCACCATCTGACCACGCTTACACGTGTTTGAAACTCCCAAAGGTTTTTTTTTTGTATTTTTTATGTGTTTATAATATATGTATACATGCGAGTAAATAGATTCAAAAATAGAAAAGAAAAAAATAGAAAAAAAAAAGAGATAAAATCACCTTTAGCTTTTAGATTTTGATTCTTGGTATTTTAGTTTCCCGATTTTGGCTATTTTCCTGCTTTGGGTATTGCTAGGATCTCTGCTTTTCTTGTATTTTAAAATCGAGTGTTGTTTTTTATTTATCACAACTGCTGCATCCTACAATCAATGTTGGCTTGGCTTTTTAAAGTCAATTACATCTCTTTTTTTTTATTAATACTTGTCTATTCTCTGTTTAATTTGCAGGTGCAAGTGGGAGACAAGGTGGTGGAGTAGGTGGCCGACTGGCATGGGCGATGGGACAGAAACGGCGGCTAAGGGGCTAGGGTTTTCTGATTTCTGCCACAATTTGTTTAGGTAGTGGGCTGATGTAATTGGGTTAGGATTGGGTGATTTGGGTTTAGTTTAGTGGGTATTGGGGTTTGTTTCATTCGGCTAATTTGGATTTAAGGTGGTAATAGGCTTGGGGTTGTAATGGCTGAGGACTTTGGTCTGTTTTAGTTTAGTAATTGGGCTAGTTTGGGTTTTTGAGGTAGTTGGGTTTGTGTTTTACGGGCCTTGGCAAAAATGGGCTTGTACAGCTGCCCCTCTTTGCTCGTTTTCGTGTCACGAGAACAGAGTAAAGACTTTTAAAAAAAGACCAATTTTGCCCGGTCACGCCGAGTCTTGACTTCCTTTGGTGCTCCTCTTCTTCAGGTAGCCTCATTCCAGTCCACTGCGTCTTGTTGTTTCAATCCACTTCACTGTAACTTCAGGGAGCTGGGGCTAGTGACTTCAACCTGCTCCACTTCAACTCCAGGAAGATAAGGTTTGTAATTTCCAGCCTTTTCCCCTACTACTTCGGGGTTTAAAGCCCATCCCCTTCGATCTGTTTCACTGCTCCACTGCAACTTCAGGGAGATAAGGTCTAATATCTTCGGTCCGCTCCACTACAACTTTAGGGTTCCGCTACAACTTCATGGAGGTAAGACTTGTAATTTCAACCTGCTCCACTGCAACTTCAGGGGGCAAAATCTGTATATTCGATTAGCTCTAATCTTTATTCTTTATTGAAAAACAAACATCGAAAATAGCTCGGCTTACAAACTGACGTTCAACTCCTCTCTCGGATTATGAGTTAATTTTTGAAAAAAAGTAAAAAATTGAAAATACCTCAATGTGTGACCTGAGGCTTAACTCACCTCTCACACTATGAGTTGATTTTTTTTTTTTGAAAAACAGAGACTAAAAGGCTCAACTCACTTCTCGCAATATGAGTCGATTTTTTTTTGAAAAAACATAAATTGAAAATACCTCAGCGTGTGTCCCGAGGCAACTCACCTATCGTAATATGAGTTGATTTTTTTGAAAAATAGAAACTAAAAATACTTCAGCGTGTGACTCGAGGCTTAACTCACCTCTCGCAATATGAGTTGATTTTTTTGAAAAATAGGAACTAAAGATGCCTTAGCATGTGACCCGGGGCTTAACTCACCTCTTGCAATATGAGTTGATTTTTTTTAAATAGAAACTAAAAATACATCAGCGTGTGACCCGAGGCTCAACTCACCTCTCGCAATATGAGTTGATTTTTTTGAAAGATAGAAATTGAAAATACCTCAGCGTGTGACCCGAGGTTTAACTCACCTCTTGCAATATGAGTTGATTTTTTTGAAAAACAGAAATAAAAATATCAGGATACCAAAACATATCATCTGGTGGAACTTCAGGTGTCTTTTTCCTTGATCCAGTATAAATATCATCAAAACCTCTAGCTCTGCTAGAGTACCTGCATATGTCATGCATGATGTTATCATGATATGCACATGCTTGTCTTAAATGCCTGTATGCCTACATGATTATGCTATGTGCCTTGGACTTGTTTGTCATATATCTATTTTCGTCACGATTCTTGTGATGATCTGCATTCATTGCTTCGATTCTTGACTTTCTCTTTAGGTTTTGTACCCGTTCTCTAACTTTACGAGTAATCTGTATTTCTCAAATACCACTCTTTTGCCCCTTGTTAAACTTTGTCCTTGCTTTGAGGCTTTTGTACTTATTGAATTCTCATCTAGATAATGCTCAACATTTCTTTTGTTTAGAGTATGTCATTCTACTATTTATTATTCAAATAAAACATACAATGAGATGCATGAAAATGGTCAGGTAGGTACAAAAGAGATACTTCACATTTATTTATTTTGAAGGTAACAAACAAAAAGGTTAACCAAGGATAGTAAAAAGGTGTCATAAAGAAAAGCGGATCGCATTCAGTAAATATAAATGCTCTAGATATTCAATGCATGATCTCTTCCACGTTACTTAATCAAGAATCTTTTCGAGCATGGCTTCTTACGTAGAAGATTTTGAGCTTTAAGAGATGCTTCAAATACTATAGTATTGCCGTTTGACCCACCGTTCAAATCGCCTTACTCTTTTAGCCCAGGTTTGCTTCATTAGGACACCCTCTCAGGTTTTTGTCCTAATCCTTTTTGTTCATCAAGACGCCCTTTTCGGGTTTTCACCTTGATCTTCTTCTTTTTTCTAGGCATAATATTTCTTTACAGCATCTGAGTTCACTGGGTTAGGAAACTCTTTCCCATCCATCTCAGTGAGAATTAAAGCTCCACCTGAGAAAGCCTTCTTTACGACATATGGTCCTTCCCAATTTGGTGCCCATTTTCCTCGGAAGTCTTTTTGTATTGGGAGAATCTTTTTCAGCACGAGTTCTCCTTTGTGGAATTCTGTTGGCCGTACTTTCTTGTCATGGACCGCGATCATTCTCTTCTGGTACATCTGTCCATGACAGATTGCCTTCAAACATTTTTCTTCGATAAGGTTTAACTGGTCATATCGAGCTTGAACCCACTCTGGTTCCTCTAGTTTCGACTCCATGAAGACTCGTAGAGAGGGGATCTCAACTTCGATGGGTAGCACAGCTTCCATTCCATAGACCAGAGAGAAAGGAGTTGCTCCCGTAGATGCCCGCACAGACGTGCGATATGCATACAAAGCGAATGATAGCTTCTCGTGCCAGTCTTTATATGTCTCGGTCATTTTCCCAATAATCTTCTTAATATTCTTGTTGGCCGCTTCAACTGCTCCATTTATTTTCGAGCGATAGGGTGAGGAGTTATGATGCCTTATTTGAAAAATCACTTCCTTCATCATCTTATTGTTCAAATTCAAGGCGTTATCTAAAATGATTATTTCAGGAAAACCATATTAACAAATAATTTCCTTTTTTAAAAACCTGCAAACTGCGGTCTTCGTCACATTAGCAAATGAAGCGTCTTCTATCCATTTCGTGAAGTAATCTATCACTAAAAAAATGAATCGGTGTCCATTAGAAGCTTTTGGGAAAATTGGCCTTATAACATCTATGCCTCACATAGAAAAAGGCCACAGAGAAGTCATGACATGAAGGGGCGAAGGGGCTACATGAATTTTATCACCATAAATTTGACATTTGTGGCCTTTTTATTAGTGCAAAACTAATGCAGTCACTTTCCAACGTCAGCCAGTAATAACCAAGTCTCATAATCTTCCTGGCCATAGTGAAACCATTGGCATGTGTCCCACAAATTCCCTCATGGACATCTTCAAGTATTTTTCTTGCTTCAACAGCATCCACGCATCTCAAGAGCACTTCATCTTTTCCTCTTTTGTACAGAATGTCCCCATCAAGAACAAATCCTACTGCCATTCTTCGGATTGTTCTTTTATCATTCTCATTTGCTTGTTCAGGATACTTTTGATTCTTGACATATTCTAATATATCATGGAACCATGGCCGTCCATTTGGCTCTTTTTCAATGCTGAAACAATGTGTAGGGACTTCATATATGCTCATTTGAAGAGGCATTATTTCTGTTTCTTTGTTCGCTTTGAACATTGAAGCCAAAGTGGCCAGGGCATCAGCCAATTGGTTTTCTTCTCGTGGGAAGTAATTAAAAGTTATTTCTTTGAATTCTTTAATCAGTACTGCCACTAGATCGTTGTATTTAACTAATTTCCAATCTCTCACTTCTCAATATCCACGGATTTGGTATATCACCAATGCTGAGTCCCCGTACACCTCGAAGATTTTGACATTTCGTTCAATAGCTGCACGAAGTCCCATGATACAGGCCTCATATTCCGCTATGTTATTAGTACAGAAGAAATTCAGCCTTGCAGTGAACGGATAATGGTTCCCTTCTAGTGATACTAAGACTGCTCCAATCCCATGCCCCATTGTATTCGATGCACCATCAAAGCTCATCTTCCATGACTTCTCTTTGAATGACTCACATTTTTTTCCCGTAATGCACATCAAGTCTTCATCTGGGAAATCAAATCTAAATGGCTCGTATTCCTCCGTTGTTCGAGTTGCTAAGAAATCAGCTATTGCACTCCTTTTTATCGACTTTTGGCTCACATAGACGATGTCGTATTCTGATAGTAGGATCTGCCATCGTCCCATTCTTCCTGAGAGTACAGGTGATTCCATCATGTACTTTATTGGGTCCAGCTTTGAAATTAACCATGTCGTATGATACAACATATATTGCCTGAGCCTCCGAACTACCCAAACCAAAGCGTAACATAATTTTTCAATTGACGAGTATTTTGCCTTATACTCTGTGAACTTTTTGCTAAGATAGTAAATCGCCCTTTCTTTTTTCCCTGACTCATCATGTTGCCCCAGTACGCAACCCATTGAATTTTCAAACACAGTCAGATACAATATTAAAAGTCTCTTAGAGTTGGCGGTACTAGCGCCGGGGGACTAGACAAATACTGTTTTATCTTGTCAAAAGCCACTTGGCACTTCTCGTTCCATTCTCCCGGATTATGTTTTCGAAGGAGTAAAAAAATTGGGTCACACTGGTTGGTAAGTTGAGCAATGAACCGAACGATGTAGTTCAACCTCCCTAAAAATCCTCTGACTTCTTTTTGTGTGCGGGGAAGTGGTAGTTCTTGTATGGCTTTTATCTTATCTGGATCAACTTCGATGCCTCTCTCACTGACAATGAAGCCTAGCAATTTTCCCGAGGTAGCCGCAAACGTACACTTGGCTGGATTAAGCTTCAGCTGGAACTTACTCAGTCTTTCGAACAACTTCCTGAGGTTCCCAACATACTCTCTTTCCCCCTTGGATTTGGCGATCATATCATCGATGTAGACTTCTATTTCTTTGTGCATCATGTCATGAAACAACATCACCATGGCCCTCTGATATATTACCCCAGCGTTCTTTAATCCGAATGGTATCACCTTATAACAGAATGTTCCCCACATCGTTACAAAAGTAGTTTTCTCTATATCCTCAGGAGCCATCTTTATCTGATTATAACCCGAGAATCCATCCATGAACGAAAACAATGAATGTTTGGCTGTATTATCCACCAATGTATCAATGTGTGGCAAAGAAAAATTATCTTTAGGACTTGCTTGATTCATATCGCGATAATCCACACATATTTGTACCTTGTCGTCTTTCTTCGGTGTTGGGACTATGTTAGCTACCCATTGTGGGTATTTGCAGACTTGTAGGAAGCCAGCATCAAATTATTTCTTGACTTCTTCTTTTATCTTTAACAACATTTCAGGTCTCATTCGTCTTAGCTTCTGTTGAATGAGTTTGCGTTCTGGTTTCAGTGGGAGTCTATGGACCACTACATCCTCATCCAATCCTAGCATGTCCTGATACGACCATGCAAATACATCTTTGTACTCATAAAGCAAAGCGATCAAATCATGTTTGGTGTTATTTGAAATGGAGGTCCCAATCTTCACTTCTTGCCTCTTTTCTTCATTTCCCAAGTTTACTATCTCAACAGATTCTTGATGAGGTAGAATCTGTTTATCTTCTTGTTCTACCATTCTTAGTAAGTCAAGAGACGAGACATAGTCTTCAACATTTTCCTCAGCTTTGAACTCTCCTAAACAAATAGCTTTCTCGAAATCGATTTCAAGATTTGTAACGGATTTGTTCATATCGTTGATATCTGAGCACCTGAAAGTTGAATGGAAAAGAAAACTATAGAGGAGCATAAAAGTATGGGGACCAACAAGTACAATATTATGGCATGATGTGAGATATATGTAATGACAGGCTGTGAGAAGAGGGAAAAATTATGAAGTTAATAAGAATGAAAAGACCATGACAAAATGCATCTCCATTAATGTTTATTTAAATGATAAAGAGCAAATCATAAGCTCTTACAAAAGAATCCCTACTATTACTTAGGGACACACAAAAAGAAGAGTGTTAACATTGAGCATTACTCTGGAGAAGGCTTAGAAACTACAAGGAGATCCACAGCAGTCCAATTGTTCAAAACGAATCCAGGAGGACAAGGGCGTATCATTGAAACATCTTTAATTGCAACATTTCCTTTGTCAATGACATTTATACTGACATTCTGAAGACCCCTTTCAATTAATAATAGCGTGCTTCGTGGATTATATTGCCCGGGGTATATCATTCCTGCAGATGTAAATGGTTTTGACAAAGGAGGGTACGTTATGGGCTTCCATTCCAATTCTCGGCCTAAGGCTCTTGAAACCCTCCTTTTTTTATCTTTCTGCAACTATTTTCTTCTCTGTCGTATATCCGGCTGAAACTTTAAACCATATCGAGCCTTATGGGGCACCGGTTTTAGAGCTCTAACTATCCCTTGCTGATATCTTCCCAAACCTTTCCTCACTCGGGCTCCCTTTCCCATAGTTAGCTTAATTCCCATCTTGGTATTCCTTGACAGCTTAGGCATGAGAATTTTATTTCCTTCAGCAACGAACGTAGCATTGATGAATTCTAAGGAACGAAAGGAATATTCTACTGCATCCTTACTTACTTCGAGGTATGGTGTATCAGCAGAGATAGATGCGACAATGTCTTCCTCACCTACGACAGTGACCAAAAGACCAACCATGATAAACTTCACTTTTTGATGGAGAGATGAAGGAACTGTCCCAGCGGAGTGGATACAAGGCCTTCCTAAAAGGCAATTATACGAAGACGTGATGTCCATGACCTAAAACTCGATGTCATATATATAGGGTCCTACTTCTAGAGGAATTTTGATTTTTCCCATGACTTCTCATCTTGTCCCATCGAATGCTCTTACTGTAGAGTGACAAGGTCTCAGATAAGATATATCAATTGGAATTCTAAAAAGCGTGGCCAAAGGCATGACATTGAGTGCCGACCCGTTATCAATGAGCATATTTGGTATTATATAACCCTTGCAACGGGTTGTGATATGCAATGCTTTTACGGAGCCCCTACCATTTGCGGTATTTCGTCATCACTGAAAGAAATAAAATTATCCACGTTCAGATTATTCACCCACCTATCAAGTTTTTCGACAGATATATTGCTTGCCACTTAAGCTTGATTTAACACTTTCAGTATAGCATTCTGATGTGGTTCTAAATTCAATAGTAAGGATAATACTGAGATTCATGCCTGTTGTTTGCTTAACTGTTCCATGACGTTATATTCACTATGCTTGATGAACTTCAAGAATTCATGTGTTTCCTCTTCATTCATAGGCCTTTTAACTTCTTGTTCGGATGGAGTCTCAAGTTCGACGTCGACCTCATGCATCGGTGCCTTTCCTTTCTACTTCAAGTCATTAGTCTTCTTTATTGGTTCGACCACTTTAGAATAACACCTCCCGCTGCGGGTGAAGTGTCCTACTTCGCCAACATTTCCAGTCGTAGCTTTGAATTTTTTACCTTCAGGTACGATAATGTTGACATCGTATTTCCACGGTACCGCCTTGCTGTCTTTGTAAGAAAAAGGAGATGGCACTTCAATTATCATCTTTGGTTTCACTTATTCCTTTTTTACATCGTAATAATTCACCAATGGTCGATCGGCGCTATAAGGGAAACTTGATGATTGACTATCAAAAGCGCATACTTCTTCTTCATTGACCTCTTCCACTTTGTTAAAGATCCCGATCTCCTTGTTGTCTATCATGTCTTAAAGTAATTTTCTGAATCCCTCACAAGACTGAATGTCATGCCCTTCGATACCATAGAAATCACAAAAACATTTACTTTTTATACTTTCTTTTTTGAAAATTCTGTTGGGATGACAGAACGACCCCTTTTTAACCATTATCTCCCAAACCTTCTTTGAAAATTCTGTTGTATAGGTGTAAGGTGGATTGAATCCTAGGGGATAGAGCGGATCTTGATCATGATTAACTCTCGACTGAGGCTCCATAATGTCAGGGCTCTACATAGGTCTCTTTCCTTTGACCAAAGCTGTCATCATCTCCATTATTTTAGCCATCTGATCTCTTTGCTCGAGCGATTCCTCTCGAGACCTTAACATCAGATCTCTTGCTTCCTGTTGTGACTTGGTCAACTGCTCTTGCAATTCTCTTTGGGTCTTTTCCATCCTTTCAATTCTCTCATTGAACTCGGCTTCCATAATTCTAGCTTTTCAGCGCGTCCTATGAGAATGGCGTGATTCCAGACTTGTAGTGTCGCAACTGCGGATTATACAATTTTAGCCTCAGTGAATGATTATAGTGATATGTACATACAATGAACGGATGAATGAATAAATGACAAATGACTGTTAGTCATGAATGAATGTGCAAAAATTTAGTGTTGATTTCAAGATGGCCCCTACTTAGGCATTTCATTAATCAAAAGAGTCTATTACAAAACGTTTCACTATCTTTGATTCAACAGTTACACAAATTTTCTAGCCACATTGCCTTGTTTCTTCACTTGTTCTAAGAATTCTGATATGCTTGATCTTTGACTCGGAGGGAATTGGCAACTGAGAGCTTTGGCTTCATCTGATGATTGCACCACTTGCATAGCCGCCTTGCGAATTTCATTGATCAAAAAGTCGAGTTTTATTTCCTTTTCTTAGAGAGCTTTTTTGTAGGCGTGAGTGTCTCTATCGTACTGACTATTCTTTTCTTCCAGGGCTTTTAAGAGATTATCCAACTGTTGCTGTTGAGCTTGTAGTGTATTTTCTAAATCTTGTACTTTCCCTCTTAGCTCTTGATGTTTAGACTGAATAGTTATTAGTTCTGCAGACATGATTTCATATTCAAGATTCTTCTTTTTTAACTCTATCACAGCACGCGCAGCTTTTTCCTCTTCTTTTTTCGCTTTCCCTCTCCAGAATTCCATCCCACCTTTGATATTGCTAATTTCTTCCTTCCATTCTGCTGACGATTTGCCTAAACCACTATTTTTTATAGTGTTTCTTAATTTCTTATTTTCCAAATGAAGGTCCCTTAAGTCGTTTCTCACGATCTCAGCTTCTTTTTGAGCTTTCATGGTTTTGGATTCTTAAATTTGAACCTCGATCTTTAGTTGGTAGTTTTTCTCTTGAAGAGAACTAATATCCCGTAACAGCTTGGCCTTTTCACGTTCGAATTCATGTCTTGCTACTTCTAGCTCGGATGACATTTTTTCTGAGAATGGATTCTGGGAAGTGTAACTCGTCGGTGAGATTTGTTGACTATTCACTCGTCGTTTTCTCCATATGTCATAATCCTGAGTGATAGTATCGGCATAAAGGGCTAACTCCATTAGGTGAATTTTCTTCTAAGACTTTGCAGTATCTCGGACTCTTTTCATGTAACCCTCACCTGTAAAGGCAAACTCAGACTGTGCCAATCCTCCAGTAGCAGGTATGAACTGTCGTGAAGCAAACTGTCTTTGAACCATAAATGGGGCATATCCAACTCCTCCCTATAATCCTAGTAAAGGCACCCAATCTTGGCTTCCACATTTGTATAACAGAACTGAAGGACGGATCTATGGTGCTCTCCAGGTTATCTCTTCGGTGCGAAGGTTTTGAAAAACTAAAGCCCAGTGCTGTTCGTTGACATCCTTTGGCCAATCTTTCTCAAGATAAGCTTTTAATGGGGCAAAGGTTTTTGAAAACATGTGGAAGGGTGTGCGCTCTACTTTCCAGAAATGGCTCAGAATCCAAATATTAAGTAACTGCGTACATCCGATAAAAATGACCTTCCCCTTTTCTCTTACAACTGCTTAGAGATCTAAATGTCTCAGCCAAGATAGTTGGGACGGGGTTGATCCCTTGCCTTAACCTTTCGAAGAAATCCACTACCGTAACTTCTACATGTCCGAGAACCTTTGGGAAGGTAATTAATCCATAAATGGCCAAAGCAAATAGATCCATCCTCTTCACAATATTTGGATGGTTTTGAAGTAAATCTCGCAGAGAAAACCACGAAACACAACTAACTTCGTTCTTTTTCTTTATTTATTTTTCAGCCCAGATATCAGTCATTCTCGTCAACTTCACTAACTTTTTCTTGAAGGTCATTGGTTTGGACTCTTTCACATATATCTTACTGAATTGTACATTGTCAATGAGAAGCAAGGCATCATACTCTTCTATGGTCGGAGTCATATCTTTCCGATTGAAAGTGAAACATTGGTAAATTTGGATCCCGAATTGAACCATGGCTTGAATCGGTTGTTAAATTCACGTTGTGGCGATCAAGTGAGCTATATCCCCGTACTTTTCGGTGAAGATGCCCTTAGTGTCCGAATCCCACTGTTCCCAAATTCGAGTCAAATTTTTGAGGTTATTCTGATGAGCATTTGTAGTTACTTGCTCGGGAAGATTGGAGATACAGCCTTCCGTTAAACTGTCCCCTTTCGCTTTCTAAGTTTTCAAAGACCAGTCTCGAATCACGGCATTTTTCTCAGTCACTTGTGTAATTGACTCCTCCATCAAAAACCCGTTTTTGGCAACCAATCTCTAATCAACACCTTCCTAATCAAGATACCTATGATGCATGATGAAAAATAAAAATAAAGACAAATAACCTTGGTTAGTAATCACAATAAATATGAACTTAGAAAAACTATGGAAACTCTAACAAATTAAGCTACCCGGTTCAATTCCTTTTGCATAAACAGTGTAAATGTAAAGGAAATGAAAGGCAAGAGACGTTCCTCTTGTGTACTTATTTTGGTGACTATTAATGGACAGAGGTTCGGCATGGCTCTAATTAGGTAGCTTATATGGTTCACTACATACGGTTTCAGCTCTAGACAGGTACTCGAATTGTTCGTACTGTCATCTGCTAAGATTAGTACAGAACCTCGGTCATTGCCCATCACAGGCTTATGGGTTCAATTCGAGGGATTACATTTACTTATGCCTATGCAGAGGGACAAGTTAACTCACGAAAGCATAAGTCATATGTAACCCGGAAGTATTCATTAGCCTGTGCGGAGGGACGAGTTAACTCACGAAGGCATAGCGTTTACTTCCACTTAAGAGGACGGAGCCCGGGTAGAGAGCTCATGTTATGCAAAAATGCAAGTGCAGGGTGTGTGGGGAGAAAGTCACAAACCTTTACGTTTTATTTAAAAACTAAACTAAAAAAAAACTAAAACCATAAAAACTTAGAGCTGAAAAACAACAAGATAAAAGAAGCAAGTTAGAAGAATATTTACAACATGATGCAAATGCATGACTTTTCAAAAACAAAATTTAAGGATCAATACTAAATATTAATTTGAAAAAGGAATTTTGAAAATTTTGACAACACGCGTTTAATTCTAGACTCGACTCTCAAAAAATGATCCCCAGTGGAGTCGCTAGCTGTAGCGACGTAAAAATTTCGCTTTGGTCGCTAGTTGAGACAATTACTTGAAAATTTAAAAATGGAATTTCGGTTTTAAAGAGAAAAGGAGTTGCCACCGATATTTTTTCTAGGTGTGATCGGACACCTAATAAATCTTCTTTTTTTTTAAAAAAAAAAGAAAATTTATTTTTGAACAAAAATGAAGGCCGAATTTGGGTCTATGCGAAGATCCAGAGAAAAATAGGGTTCGGGAGTCGGTTACGCACGAGGAAGGTATTAGCATCCTCGCGACGCCCAAAATTGGTATCTTGTTAAACACACGTTGTTTTAATTCTCAAAAATACAGGTTTAATTTAATATTTAATCGCGATCTGATTGAAATACGAGAATTTGAAATTTTTGGTTTTTTTTAGAAGGACATCTCGTTTTTAACACGAGCCAATGATATCCATCCAACATAGCGATGAAATCAGCGACTTAGTGTTGAAATCGATACGTTACCTTATTTATTGAAATTAATTAAAAAAATAATATCATTTGCAATAGGAATTCGTAAATAATGCAAATGATGATACAATTAATGAAAATATTAAAATACAAAATTAGAATAAAAATAACAATAATATTTACAATAAAGAAATTAATAATAAAAAATAATGTTCTAATAATATAATAAAAGAAATAATATATTTGTAATAATAGTAGAAAATACTAATATGTACAGGAAAAATACACATGTATATATATATGTTAATAATGATGATAATGATAATATGAAAAATATAACAATAGTAAAATAATGATATTAATACCTAAATATAAATATAGATATAGTACCTAAAATATAATAATAATGAAAATATAAATAGATAAGAAATATAATAGATGAGTAATAAGAAAATAAATATAGATGAGAATATAATAATAGTCATAATACAATAGTAATAGTAATTACAAAAATGATGATGATGATGATGATGATGATGATGATGATGATGATAATAATAATAATAATAATAATAATAATAATAATAATAAAACATAATAGTAACAATAATGATAATAAATATTAGCGGTAAAAAAATGATAAAAATAATAATGATAATGATAATGATAATATATAAAATAATAATAATAATAGTAAAAAAAGATAATAAGAATAGTAACAATAATAATGGTAATAACAATAATAAATAATAGTAGTAAATAATAATAATAATAATAATAATAATAATAATAATAATAATAATGAGGAGATTAATAATAGTAATAATAATGATAATACTAATAGAAAATAAAAAAATAATATAATAATAGCAATAGCAATAAAAATAAAAATAATAGTAATAATAACAATAATATAAATAATAATATACATGTGAATAATAATAATAATAATAATAATAATAATAATAATAATAATAATAATAATAATAATAAGATAAAAAAATAAAAATAAAAATAATAGTGTTAGACGAATTGATGCGGAAAAAGGACTAAATTGAAACTAAAATGGAAGTTTGGGGTCAATTTGAAAATAAATAAAGAAGAAAAAGATCGAATTGAACGCGCAAACAACAAAGAGAGACCAAATCGGGCAATAACCTCTCCCTCTAAAACGCGCAGCATCAAATAGGACCCAATTGAAATCCAAGCACAAGTTCGAGGAAAATTTAAAACATAAAAAAAACTTAATTGCAAAGTAATGAAAAAGCGGAAGGGCCAAAAGCTCAAATAACCCTTCCGTACAAAAACACGCGGACCTTCGGACGGACGGGTCGGGTCAGACCGCTCCACCCCAAAACGACACCGTTTTGCGCCTGGGGGGTTAAGGCCAAAATGGCACCGTTTTGGTACCGTTATATAAGCCAAAAATTTAATTTTTTTTCATTTTCAGTAGACTTTTCAAAAAAAAAGATTCCACCCTCTCTCTCTCACTCTCTTCCTCTCTGGCCAGAGCCAGAATCGGCGAGTAAATAGATTCAAAAATAGAAAAGAAAAAAAATAGAAAAAAAAGAGATAAAATCACCTTTAGCTTTTAGATTTTGATTCTTGGTATTTCAGTTTCCCGATTTGGGCTATTTTCCTGCTTTGGGTATTGCTAGGATCTCTGCTTTTCTTGTATTTTAAAATCGAGTGTTGTTTTTTATTTATCACAACTGCCGAATCCTACAATCAATGTTGGCTTGGCTTTTTAAAGCCAATTACATCTCTTTTTTTATTAATACTTGTCTATTTTCTGTTTAATTTGCAGGTGCAAGTGGGAGACAAGGCGGTGGAGCAAGTGGCCGACTGGCATGGGCGATAGGACAAAAACGGCGGTTAGGGGGCTAGGGTTTTCTGATTTCTGCCACAATTTGTTTAGTTAGTGGGCTCATGTAATTGGATTAGGATTGGGTGATTTGGGTTTAGTTTAGTGGGTATTGGGGTTTGTTTCATTGGGCTAATTTGGATTTAAGGTGGTAATAGGCTTGGGGTTGTAATGGTTGAGGACTTTGGTCTGTTTTTGTAATGACCTAAATTCAAGGTTATCGGAATAGTGGTTTCGTAATCACAAATTCGATCTAAAGAAAAATTTATTTCAATATTTTTGTATGAATATTTATATGATAGAAAAATTGTAAGAAAATATTGATAGAAAAATTTTATCGATTTAGTGGTTAGTTAGAAAAAGAAATTATTGAAGAAATTAGGTAAAAATAAGTTATCGAGACATCTATCTCGTAAAACCGAGTCAAAAATAATTTTATAAATATTTATGAAATGTTAGTAATGTGGTATTAAAATTTCATTAGGAAATTTTAATGTTTGGATAGTTAATTAAATAAAGCTAGGACTAAATAGGAAATATCTAGATTTCTCTTCATTTCTCTTCAATTCCAGCAGCTAAAAATGCCATAGGAGGGTTCTCTAAGCTGGTATTCCATAATTTTTTCACTAAGTGAGTTAAACCTTGCCTTTTTCTTGTAATTTTTGTGTTTCTAAGACTTTTACAACTAGGTCCTACTATTAAATTCATTAGTTTTTGATTTCATGGATGAAATTGAAAGTCACTATGGTTGAGTTATGTAAGTTTATGATGAAATAGAATGAAATTAAAGCTTTAAATTGTTTATGAGATGATTTTATTAGGTAGTTTCAATGGAAATTGATTTTTAGGACCTAATTGTTAAAATGTTTGGAATTAAAGTATATTTCTGAATTCTGATTCCTAAAGGTTGTAAACTAGTTTAAGGTGATATAATAAAGTGTTAATTGGGAAAAAATAAGCTCAATTGAGAGGCTAATTGAGTAGGGACGAAATTATCATTTATTAAAAGTTTAGGGAAAAATAGTAATAAACAGCTTGCACTAAAACAGTTTGGACAGCAGCAGTAGACTAACTTTGAAAAACCACCATAAATTTTAGAAATCGAATTAGAAGATGAAAAAAATATGGAATTAAATCTTATTGAGTCTAGTTTCTCATAGAAGAAATAGTGCAAGTAATGATTTGTAAATTTTGAGATATAATAAATTTTGTGAGACAAGGTCAGAATGAATTCGGGTTCCCCTGTTCTGACTTTGAAAAATCATAAAAAAATGAAAAAAAATAATTAGGGGTTTAAATTTATATGTATAGAATCCTGAATGAGTCTAGTTTTAATATAAAAAACTAGAACATCATTTGAATTATGTATAAGGAGATAATTAATTTTTAGTGAAGAAGAGTCAGAACTGTCAGACAGCAGAACAGGGGTGACTTTAAAGAATAAACTGTACTTATTGGATAAATAAAAAATTCTGAAAATTTTATGGTAAGAATATATAAGAGTCTAGTTTCAGGGAAAATTAACGGATCTTAATTTGGAGTTCTGTAGCTCAAGTTATAAATAATTTAGTGACTATGACTCAAGTAGACAGCTTTGAATGAACTATAAATAATAGTTGAATTACAGAGAATGTTGCATATGAACATGAAATGTATTAAATTGATAATTAAATTTATTTATTTAGATCCGGAAGATTCAAATACGAAGCTAGATCGAGGAAAGAAAAAAGTACGGGATTAGTAGATTTTTATTATTTACAAACAAGTAACAAGGTAAGTTCATGTAACTTGAATTATATTCTTAAATACTTGAAATGTATGTTATTGATGTGAATATGATTTGAATGTTCATTATATGAAAATAGATGAAACATTGACATATTTGATAAAAAGGGAAAGAAATCCTGGTTGAATGAAAGGAAAATTCGATGGATCTCTGAAAAGGAATTGACGGTAAAAAGGATCTAGCCCTGACGGGTGATCCTATCCTGATATAGCCCTCCCGAAGAATATGTGGAAAATGGATTTAGCCGTGACGGGTAATCCGAATTAGGGTTTGAATTTAGCCTGGACTGGTAATTCAGATCCAAGCTCATTAGAGTAATTGTCGTTGCAGGGGATTTAGCCTGGACTGGTAATCCTGACAATACTCTATGAGTTTATATTATGAGGATTTAGCTTCGGTGGTAATCCCATTTGCAAGGTTGAGGTTCATGAGGAGTGTGCTCTCTGAAATGGAAATGTGCGCACATGAAATGAATTGTGGACCAGATTTGTACACTAAAAGTGTACCTCTGAAAAATCCATTGAAATTCCAGAGTAATTCAACGGGATAAATATGGAAAAATAACAAGGGAATGGAAATCATAGTATTGATGAGCTCATCAATCATGATATATATTATTGATACATAGAAATTATTGTACTAACTTGAATGTTGAGTTTGTGCATGTTAGGGTAATAATGCATTGAATGGATATATGTAATGTTTATTGTATTGTACTTGAAAATATTAGGTAAGTATAATTCTTGTTACATGAGCTTACTAAGCACAAAGTGCTTACCCGTTTCCTTTTCCCCTGTTTTGTAGTGTTAAGAGCTCGGAGGTCGGATTTGGTCAGAGACACATCACACTATCAATCTTAGGATTTCGGTATATAAAGAAACTTTATTTTGGAAATCAATGGCATGTATAAACTAACAAAGTAAATGTTAACGTGAAATGAATGTAAAGTTAGCCATTAGTATGGTTAACAAACCTGATTTTAGATATGTGATGACGTTATCTTATAAATATGCATGAATTTATCTTGAAAATATGTTGAATTGGATTGGTTGATGTGGATTGGTCTCGATTTAATATTGCAGGGAAGGTTAGATATCTGTAAAAGGGATTAATTCGTAAACTCCGGTAATGCCTCATACCCTATTCCGGCAATGAGTACGGGTAGGGGGTATTACAATTTTAGTTTAGTAATTGGGCTAGTTTGGGTTTTTGGGGTAATTGGGTTTGTGTTTTACAGGTCTGGGCAAAAATGGGTTTGTACATATATATTTATTTATTTAACTTTTATTATGTTATAGATTACAATAAAAAATATAGTGTCAATTGTTATGTGTAATTTAGTATATTACAATACATCCCTATAACTAGTAATACATAAAATATTATTAAAATTTTAATTCTTTTTTTAACATGAGTTTAGGTTATAATTAATTTATTTTGACTTTGGGTAATAATATGTATATTATTTGAGTTTGAGCTTAGTATAATATATCTGGGTTTTGGATTAAGTATTTTAGAATATGAGTACTAAATTTATAAATTTAGTAAGAAATATAATTATTCAATTGTCAATATAATATAATAATAAACAATAAAATATATTTTCGTCAATTCATATGTATATCATATTAATGATAAAAATTAGATGCAATTAGTAATTTAATTATTTTATATAAAATTTTTTATTAAATATATATAATTTACGTTTTTTTATAATGTAAATCTGAATTTAGTTGTCATGGTATAAAAATAAAATGAATTATTACATTCGAAATTAAAATATTTATAACTTTAAATTTTCAAAATTATTTGAATTTATTAGAGCCCACTCGCCTCTATTCGAACTCGAATCTAAAAAAGTTTGAATTCGAAAATGCCCAAGCCCGAAAAAATTCAAGTCCAGAAAATCCTAAGCTCGAAAAAATCCGAACCTAGGAAAATTTGAACTCGAGCTAATCCAAATTTGAGAAAATTCAAATTCGAAGAAAGCTCGATCCAAGCTCTCCTATATGCCACCTCTAATAGAGGGTGATTGATATAAAAAGAGTTGACTATATAGTAAAGCACATTGCATTCTCAAAAGGAAACACAAATTTAAACCTTTAAGACGACATTGTTAAGAAGGACAACATTTACAATAAAAATTACATAAAAATGCCTAAAAAGAAATTGAAAACACTTTTAATCTTCCCTAGAACCAACATATTTGATGAAATAAAAATATATATATATATATATATATATATATATATATATATATATATATATGTGTGTGTGTGTTTCAAACATGCTGTTAAGGTCTAACAGCACACTTAATTTAAGGGGCAATATAACTGCAGATCCTAACATGAACGAAAAACATGAAACTAGTTGAGGGTTAAGAGCCATGTCTGAAAACTCGCATTGCCCACAGCCAATTGAAACTCAGGCCCTGGCTTTAGGACAATTGAAACATGAATGGATGACCTTGGCAATGACAGTAACCCGTAGGCTGCCTCAGCTCCTTGTCTTGAACACCTATCACTGCACCATATGTTGATTCTCTCCATCACAGTAGCCTTTGTTATGAGATGCCTCACAAATTCCATCTCTCTCTCCTTCCCTTTGAATCCCTTTATCGTTACTTCGGTTAGGGTGCGCGTGATACAGTCGCAAAGCTCCCTTTTATCCCACAGCATCGATTCCGGATACGGCAATGAGCAAGTCCGAGTGGCATTCTCTTCTGATTTGGAGTGCACTATTCCACTGAATTTGCATAAGCTTTGATCTAGAGTTGTATCCTACACTTATTTGATGCGGGAAAAAAGTTAAAAAATGGCACTATCTTTAACAACAATGGATGAGATATAGTCATCGCTAATGTATGCAACCTTTATATAGTTTAATTTTACTCTAGATACTGTCCAAACTTTATATATATATGATGCAGCTACATAATTGTTGTTAAAAATGTCACAGATATTATTAAGAAAACAATAATATTTCAATTTCTTGAATTTTATTGATGTTTGGACATAAAATAACAATTTTTTTTAAAAAAATCATGAACATTTTATGAAACATTAAATTCTGTCACTTTTTATTCAAAAATCAAAGACATTTAACATTTGAATTATCACAGTATTTCATGAAATATTCGCATCCAATCATAGTATATATAGTCACTAGAAAAAATACAGACAAATGAAGGATAAAAAATTATTCACTGTTGTAGTGCTTTGGCAATGGCATATATATAAACATATATACATACATTCACTTACCTGTATATTGATTTCAAGATGCTTTAGATTAGTGCATACTCGTAAAATGAAAGAAAGTATCAAAACTTCCCTTATATTGTTCAAGTCCAAATCAAGTAATAGCTTCCATAAGTACTGATTGAACAAACTTGAGTTGTCCATTGCATGGTCATCACCTTCATCATTTTCAGGTCTCTGAACACAGGCACACAGCCAAACAGTTTATCATATGATCCAAGCATTTACATACACATACAAAGAGAGAGCTGAAAATTGTTACCAATAGACCACTGCAATGTTCTAGAATTTCTGCAACTTTCAAAGCCATATCGTCTTTATATCTGAGCAATTTGTCTGGATTCTCAAGTATGGGATTGCGGTATGCACGAAACACTCTGAGCTTTGAGGCATTGATAAGCAAATTTTTGGCTCGACATTTTATAGTATCCAGCACCAAAACCTCAAGGGATTTGGTTGATAAGTGAATCTCTTTCACCCTCAAAGACTGCAGCTCCACGGCTTTGACCTTGTCACTAACAAACCGAACCCGGTCGAACCCGCCGCTGAAACGAAGGCTGAAATGCTCCAAAAAGACACAACTGGAAATGATTCCATCAAGGGTTTGGGTTGAAAGGTACAGCCATTTGAGTTTCATGGTTTTCAGGTTATGGCAATGGTGAAAAGGGACATCAGTTTCAAGCTTGTAATGACACAACTCAAGCGCATGCAAAGAAGCACAAGAGAAAATCCCAGACGGTAAACTCATCAGTTTCAAATCATTAGATCTTCCCACAAGATTTTGATGGGGATCAAGAGAATCTTCACAAGTGAAAGACAGTTCTTGAACCTTTTTCTGTGATATAAGATGCTCAATCCATCTCTGAAGCTGACCATATCTGCAGCTATCAGGGAAATGAACGATTTTGCAGCCAACCAAGTAACTTTTGTGAGAAGACAGTACCTTGTCAATCATCAAAACAGCATGGAAAATCTCCTTTTTCAAATCAGCATCCGAGGTATCGATTCCAAGTCGCTGAGAGATGAGTTGTTGATAAAGCAGTTGTTTGCTTGGTTTCATCATTCTTTTGGGATCAAAATCGAGACGAGGAACATACCTCCATAAACCGCTCCACCGCCTTGATAAAACGCTTGTTCTTACAACATCATCCACTGGTAAATGTGATATAATCTCTCTCAAGAGTGAGTCAGGAAGCTTGCTGATCAAATCAGGGCCAGGATCATCAATCACTTCATTAGCCAAACTGGAAGTCATTGTAAAAAAAAAAAAAAAGAAAAGAAAATCACTCTTTGATTTCTTTGGAAAAAAATCGGTTAGGGTAGAAAATTAATAAAATACATAGAGAAGAAGAAATAGTTTGAAAATTTGGTGATGAAAAAGTTGGATAAGGAAAGGTATCTGGCGTCATTTATAATGAATGCAAGAAAAACGTGTCGAGGGAAGAGAAAGCATCTGGCTTTGAATGCTTATTGACCGGTCTCATACATTACACCTAAGGAAATGCGTTTTTCTTTCCTGCTTGCTTTCTTTAAGGAGCAATTTTTACACGGGAAGAAAAAGAAAAATGTTCATAGGTTTGCTTAGCAATTTTTATACGGGAAGAAAAAGAAAAATGTTCATAGGTTTGCTTAATAAAATATTTTAGTAATACTTCAACTTTGTTTTAATGTAAAATTTGATAAGAATTTTGATTTGGTATAATTATATATATGGAATATTAGCTATAATTCAAATGTATATATTAAAATTTGATTTTAATTCAATTGTACATATTTAAATAAATAAATATATATTTATTTGCATATTAGACCAATATAATTATTTGTGTATGTAATATATAAACATAAAATATTGCTACATCGATAATGTTACTTGTGGTTTGTAAAAATTGAATTCAAATAAAATTTCATGTATAAAATTACACAAATTCAAATTTCATGTATAGCATTGTGTCACAGGGCTAGACCTTTCTTCTCGCAATTCCTACGTACTTAGGCGATTCTTTCATGTCAAATGCGTCTAAGTCAATCTAACTCTCGTAAAGTGAGGATTCTCGCAGAATTCCGCTAAGGCACAATATAACGGAAGCAATCTCAAAGACAAAAGAAACTCGAAAGAGTAGAATAACCACCAAAAAATGCACACAAGATGTTTAAGTAAATGCTCTCAATATCTCCTTTAACTCAAAGAATAGAATACAATGGATTATTATAAATGAGGGGAAGGCTCTCTATTTATAGTTGAGCTCCCCTAAAATCGACGCTATAGATTGAGTTACATCGATGGACGAGATTAAAAATTATCTACAATTAAGGGATTTACATAATCCCGAAGATTATAAAATCAAATCTTCTAAAATTATTTTCCCTATTTACCAAGGTCCTAATTTACAATAAGTGTTTCACTAGGCCACAAAGGTTTCAAGTAGATGGACCCTGTCACTTGTTCTTCGAATCGAGCCAATTCAAGTGGGTCAAATATGCCCCATTTAATATGTAGACCTCTATGGGATGTGCTTTGTGCTTTGGTCACGGGCTTTGAATTGTGGCTTGTGACATTCTCCCCTACCAATTCTTGCAGTGCCCCCATTGCGTCCTTAGACTAACACTAGTTTGACTCACCTTCGAATTTTCTCGATGCTTTGGTCCTTTCCCGACTAGTTTCACTATTAGGTAGTCCCGCCCCTCGGAACCTTTGCCTCAACTTCCATCTTCACCTAACTCGAACCATTTCACTCCTCTTTGGTACATCTCATTCGCAAGAGCCCGTTTCTTACTCACCCCATTCTGACTTACCTCGATCGGGATCCTTTTGATCTAAACTAACAGGCTTCGACATACCCACATTGAACATCGGGTTAACCTTGAGTATTCTTGCTAACTCTGGTTTGTAAGCCCTTCAGCTTACCTGCTTCAGAACTTTGAAAGGTCCTTTATGTCTTTGCAAAGCCAACAAGTCAGAATGAAAAATAATATCAAAGTGTTTGATACGTACCTCTCTTGTAGCATTTATTCGTCTCAACTACCCAATTTGTATTACCAATTTACCCCCAAAGCCTGATGCACAACTCACCTCTCTCATAGGTGGTAGCCTCGTGGATGACTCAACAGGCTTCATATTAGTTTTCAACCCAACAAGCATTTCTAAAGGGGCTTCCTTAACATTCTGATCTACAGAGTCAATGTTCCTCCCATACGAAACATCCTCAGCTAGCTAGATTATCGACAACACATTGGTCTCAACCCTTATGTTTCAATTTACTGGCATAACACAACATTGTTGTTGATTATCTAGGATATAAATGTAATCGGCAAAAGGAACCAAGACAACATGCATTAGTTTAAGGAAGTTCAAGCTAAGCACGAAACCATAATCATTTAGATGAATTACCTTGAAATCTTTCTTGCCCTTCCACTTGTTGATTTGCAGCTTGACTCCTTGTGCTATTCCCACAATTGAGACCTCTTTGGAATTTAACATCTTGATCGTCTTGGACAATTTGCTAACTTGGAGACTAAATTTACCCATTGTTTTCTCTAATATGAATAAGTTTGATGTCCCTGTCTAAACAAGAGCACTCCTTCTTCGGCCTGCGATGTAAATGTCCACAAACATAAACATTTTCTACTTGTGCTCCCTCACCGCTTTAGCAAAATTGAGTACCATTATTCCAAGCTTACATATCCTTTCCTCCTTAGGCTCCACTTTCTTCTATTTATTAATCGCGAATATCTTGGATTGCATTGGATAGTCTTACATCCTATACAGCCCACAACATAAGAATCACTTCACTAGTTTCTTCTCACTCTCTTTAGCCTTATTGGCTTCAATAACCCTCATGGTCGAACCAAGATACATGGCCTCTTCTTCCAGCTCATCATCCCCTTTGATAGCAGAAAGCACGGATCTATTCGGATAGTTCCTCACCATATGTGGATCGTCGTAAATAAAGCATTTTATCTCACTCTCTTTCTCCCTCAAGTTGCTATTGTTTCTCCACTTTCCATTTGTCACACCCCAAATCTGGCGGATCCGATTAGAAGGCATATAAGTGTGAAGTTATTTGTTTGGCGCAGTGTAGTCTACCAATTAACAGTCTTCTTGTCACATCTCAAAAATCGGGTAAGTAAAAATTGGGTTAATGAATCGAGAGTGGTCACGACCAAATTTTTATTTAGATAATCTTTTGCTCATTTGTTAATAAATAAATATCAATTATAGTGATTGAGTAGTGGTGGAGCTGTCCTTGATGGTCTGAGTTTGAATCCCTTTGCTCTCATTAATTTCTATTTTGTACAAATTTATTTCAAACCCTTAACAAATTTTATCCTATATTTTTTTTATTTGCACAAGTTTAAGAATAAGGAAGTGTTATAGCTTAGTGGTAGGAAGCTTCTTAACTATCCTAGAGGTCCCTAGTTTGAATTCCATTGCTTACTTGTTTTATTTTTCTACACACACCCTTTGTGCCATCCACCACCCTTATTTGCAGGCCAATTTCCATTTTTCTTTCATTTTTTTTCATCTTTTTTTTTTCTCTCAAATCAACATAGAACCACGATCACCAAATTTTTTTAACTTTTGTTCTCCAACCACCACAATCGAGCCTTCCACCACCATCAAAGACCTCCTAACCACCACAAATGCCACCCTTTTTCACTCATCCTCCCTTCCATTGCCGTGAGCTGCCGCGAACCATCGCGGGTTTTCTCCTCCTCTATCTATTTTCTCTTCTTCATTTATCCTTTCTTCCAATTATAGTGACCGAAACCTCCTCCTTTTAATATTTTCTCACCACTGTTGAACCACCGCTCCTCTATAGCCGGACCACTGCCGAGTCGTCGTCGTTAAACTACCGTCGTCACCGATCACTCAAACATCGATCTTATTCCAAACTCTATTGTTCGATCATCTCGTATTAATAAGGTTGTTTGATTATAAAACTCTTCATTTTAGAAATACCATGGTTTGGCCGAATGGTATAGGGTGATAATATAATCAAGTTATTTTATTATTGGTTTAACATAAGAATTAATGTGATTTCGTATCAACTTGAAGGACCAAAAGACGTCGATCAAAGAGATCTTTAGTTTGATAACGAAGAGAACTAATCCAAGTCTCGATTTAAGGGTTTTTCTATCGGCTTAGATCCAAGTGAAATATCCTCTAATAGGATTATGGGAATCAGATCTACGGTTTAAGGTGTGGGGTCTCATTCTTGATAATAATTAATAATATTGATTAAATAATAAATAATAGTGATATTTTAAATGTGATATTTTTGGTTATATGATTCCTGAAATATAAGTATGTGTGAATACGAACGTATCATAGAGATCAGTAAAAATCGATAAACGAGGATACTAAGTTAATCCCGAAACTCCAAGATCTATGGTGTTGATTTGTTGATTGAGTGATTCTGTAATATGTGTTAATATGTTATTTCCATTTCTCATGTCATGTGATTTATGGCTAATATATTATGATTATCGATATTCTAATATTTGTGAAAAATGTTATGTGTTATCATTCTGATATATGGATTTGCATGTTGAGCATGCCCTATTCTGAAATTTTGATTTGCATGATAAGCATGCCATTATGAAAATATATAGGATCTGATTCACATGTTAAGCATGCCATATTCTGATAATCTGATTCGCATGTAAAGCATGCTACTGAAAAATCTTATCTATATGTCATATCACATGCATGGGGTGGAAAAAAAGTATGGAGGAAGTATCTGGCAGTAAATCTGCATTTTCTGGTGGCATGTCCACATTATTCTGTATCTGGAAGTAAACCTACAATATCTAGTGGTTCGACCACACTATTTTGATTTTGGCAGCACAACTGCACTATCTGGTGGCTAGTCCACAATTATTGGTGTGATATTAGATGAACGAGTTCTACAAAACTCTTATCGATGTTAGCGGAGATGAGTAGGAAATTTTATAAAATGTGCATAATTTTTAAAGTATGCATCGACATGTTCATGCATAAGTATCAGTATTAGAACTTGTGATTGTTATGATGATTGATATGATGAGATTGATATGTTAATATGTATGTGATTATATTTGTGTTGATCTCGCACTGGTCTTTTAAAGCTTACCCTTTTTAGTTTTAACTTTACAGATAACAATCGAGGTTAAGATAAGCTCGGCTTACGAAGGTGCTCTCGGTCATTTTCAGAAAAATATATTATTGTGATACTCGATATTTTGGGGATGTGTTTTTATTACTGTGAAGTTTTGCTTGGGATTTTCTTTTGGATTTTGGATTATTTTGATTTTGGATTTTCCTGCATGATTTAGGTTTTAAAATTATCATTTAAAAGGTTGTGAAATTGACAATTTATGATGGATTTTTCATAACTACGTCAAACAAGGCCCAACAAGGGTGTTTTCAAAATTCAATACTTTGTTTTCGAAACTCAACACTATCTGCCTACAAAATTGATATTTTATGAGATATACATTAAATCTACATTTTGAAAATGACAAAAAAAGTTTTAGATATGCAAATTATCCACTGTGATGTTTTAATTGAAGTATAACACTTTCTGAAGAAAAAAAATCAAAACTTGAGTTTTCTAAAGATAAACAATTTCAAACAAAATTTGTTTTTCTCAACAAAGATGTTTTTAGCAATGATGGTTTTTAAGAGAAAATAGCTAAATGATTTTTTTGCGCTATCAATATGGAAAATGTGATCTTCAAGATTCGGCCATAACGTTTAGGCCTGGTTTAATGGGTTACACTTTTGGCGGATTAGAGTTTGGCGTAAAGTATTTGTTGTAGAAGTGATTAAAGGTTTTATATGAGGTTATTCTATTATTTAAGAAAATAATATGATAAGCGAATAAGTAAGCCTGGTGAGAATTACCGCCAAATACGTGTAGTTTGCCTAAGCACTATGCTAATTAGGTTTTGTAACATCATTTGGTTAAGAGCCAACTAAAATTGACTAGTCAAATAGCATTTGTACAATATTCTCATTTATATTTCTCCCATATTTTGTAGGCCATTTATTAGGACAAATTCTGGATACAATCGACACTTGTCAAGTTCCACTAAGGGGAACTGGGTATATATATATGGTGAGAAGGGTTCGTCTAGATGGTTTTTCTTTCTTTAATATTACTCTTTGGTTCTTTTTCTTAAACTTAAATGTACTCTCTTCTTTATTAAGCTAGAAGCTAAGGTTTTTGAGTTAATCAATGGATGTTCCACCTTCTAGTAAGTCTGATAACTTTATTATGAATAAGAGACCTCGCGTGGGGGTCATCTATAATTGAGATGTTAGCAATTTGTCTGTAAATAGGTTTTTATGATGGCTTCATATTCTTTAAGTAGTTGCTATTGGTGGTTCGAGAAGGGTGTTCAAATTTGGAACTTCAAGCTACAATATAGGTGAGTATGAGATGAGTCTTTATCTTGGCTTTTTTATGTGAGCTATTCAAGTAGGGATATATATGATGATAACATCTTGGATAACTGGTAAGTGTAAATGTGAAGTATTGTAAAGATTTTGCATGTGTAAGGATGATATATGTGAGGTATTGTTTGAATAATAAGTTAAATGGTAAGTAAACATGTGAAATCTGATATGAGAAAGTAAGTGTAACATCTCTAACCCGTAACCATCACTGGAATAGGTTAAGAGGAATTACTGGACTTGTAACACAATTTAAAAAAATGTCATTCATTCACATTCATTAAGAACATAAAATCGAGCATACGATACTTAAACATGCATTCGGGACTAAATTGATAACATATAAAAGTTTCAAAACTTATAAAAATTTTCAACTTTTAAAAGATCACACGCCCGTGTGAACAGTCCGTGTGCCTCACACGGCTTTAGACACGCCCATGTGCCAGGCCGTGTGAAAATTAGGGAGGCTACTGACTTGGCCACACGGTCGACCACACGCCCGTGTGCCAGCCCGTGTGCCACATACAACCAATAGACACGCCTGTGTGTCTAGGCCGTGTCCAAATTGGAGGGTATACTGCCTTTAGTTCGTAGGGTACCCCAAGGGACACACGACCGTGTAGTGTGACCGTGTGTTGCACACGGCTGAGACACACGCCCGTGTCTCTGCCCGTGTGGACAAAAATATGCCATTTGAATAGCCGATTTTCCACCCCAATTTGTACCACCATTTCAGCCAATTTTTATGCCAAAACATTCATCATTCATATCATAACAATATCAACCATTTACATACTCATAAACCTTACCAATTCATGCCAAACATAAGGTAAGATAATATTAAAACATTTCTTTCCATACATCATTCAATCTCATGCTAAAACTTACCAAAACTTACCAAAACTTACCAAAACTTACCAACATTTACCATTTCTTTTGTCCAACTAAAACATACCACACTTGCACATTAACATCACATACCATAAGCCATTATCAACTATGAGTTCAAACACAAACTAGCCAAATCACATGGCTAAGTATATACATCATAAAACATAATCCCACAACTACTAGCCTATACTAGAGTGGCCCGGCTCGAAGGCCCGCCTGAAATGTGAGAGGATTTGGGCAAAAATATAAACCCGAAAAATGGGCTTGGGCAAAAAAATAATGCCCGTTTTTCGGTAAGGCATTTTTGGCCCGAACCCGGCCCGACCCGAATTCACTAGATGACAAAAAAAATCTATTTTTTAATATTATTTTTTTATTATTTTCTCCCTATGTTGCTACTATTTTACTATTATGTTGCTACTATTTTGTTGTTATTGTTTGGATATTGTATAAAACTTATTTTATTGTTAATTTTTTTATTATTTTAAAGACATTTGCTAATTTTGTTATTATTTTAGAGGCATTTGCTTGTTAAGTTGCATTTATTTTAGTGTTATTTAAGTATACAAATTTTTAAAAATTTATTTTCACTTTGTTGAGAAATATTTATTTTGATGTTTTTAGTATTTTTGATGGTTTATATATATTTTAAAATTATATAAAAATTAATATAAAAATTAATATGGGATGGCCGGGTCGGGCTTGGGTTTTAACATTTTTATTTGGGCCAAGCTTGGGAAAAAAATTAGGCCCATTTTTCGAGCCGGGCCTGGCCTGGGCATAGCAAACGGGTTTAAATTTTTAGTTGGGCCTGGCCCGAACCCGGCCCGGCCCGACCCATGCACACCTCTAGCCTATATATGCCATACTTTAATATATACATTTTCAAAGTACCAAAATGAGGTTCGATAGTGTGGTGACGATCCTTGACGATCCCCAAGCTCACAGTAGCTTCGATATCTATAAAACAATGCAAACACACACAAAGTAAGCTTTCAAAAGCTTAGTAAGCTCGTACCAAAATCATCAATAATATATAAAATATGAAACATCAACACCTAAGTACTTATAAATTCTCAAATCATCTATCTATTTTATACCAACACCATCCACATGTTTATACCATTTCAATAAACTTTATATACATAATACCATCTACCACATAGGTATTATACGTACCTAAACCTTCCCGTATTCATTCATTCTCATTCTCACCTCTCGTTAGGATATTTTAAACCTTCCAAAGATTATTCATGCTATAACCATTTGCACACTTAGTGCCTTAAGGGTTATCCGAAGCTACAATAATTCCGCACACTTAGTGCCATCTAAATTAACCGAAGCTATATCGGTATCGCACACTTAGTGCCTCAAGTAGCCGAAGCTAGTTTGAACCGCACACTTAGTGCCAAATACAACTGATTTATCATCGTATTCATCCAAACCAAATATATATACAATCTATGTATAACCAAAACATCAAAATATACTTAACATCATGTTTTACGTACGAACTTACCTCGTACTCGAAATTGTCAACTCGGATAGTCTACTCTATAATCTTCGACTTCCCTCGGTTTAAATCTGAATTCCTCTTTTCTTGATCTATATGTATTCAAAATTCACCCTTTTATTCACCAAATCATTCAAAAAAATCCATAGACACATATTTAGGGTATTTTGCAAACTAGTCCTCATATTTTCACATTTCGACACTTTAGTCCCTAATTCACAAAATCACAAAATACACAAAATTTGCTTGTACACAAGCTTAGCTGAATATTCATAACTCTCATACAAGTCCATAAATTGCATATATTTCACATTTTAGCCCCTCAAAATAACATTTTTACAATTTAGCCCAAATTACTCAAATTCATCAAAAATCCAAAGACAAAACATGTAAACCCAACATCAAGCTTTCATAATTCAACATATAACATCACAAAGCTCATGAATTCATCCATGGCACATTTCCAAATCATCAAAAATTTCATGAATTTAAGAATGGGCTAGCTAGAGCACTTAACAACGATCACAAAAACGTAGAAATGATCAAAAACTGAACAAATCTTATACCTTAATCACCAAATCAAAGTGCCGAATATGAAAGCTCTTCTAACCCTAATATCCTTTGTGATTTTCAGCCAAGAAGATGAACTAATGGCTTATTTCATGCATTTGTTTTATTTAATATTAACTTATTAACTAAATGACAATTTTACCCTTTGTTATAAAATTATTCATTCACCTAACACATGCCCTTTTATGTCCATTCAAACTTCCAATAGTCAAATAACCACATAAGGACCTCAAAATTATAAAGCCAAGTCAAATAGGCACTTCTAACATCTAGCACACAGCTTTTACATTTTACGCGATTAGGTCCTTTTATCAAATTAAGCACAAAAACAATTAAATTTTAATACGAAACTTTTACACATGCTAATTCACATATCATAAACATGGAAAATAATATTTAAACATTTTTCTAACTCGGATATGTGATCCCGAAACTACTATTCCGACTAGGGTCTAAACCGAGCTGTTACAGTAAGGATTAGTTAGGTATGTGAATAAATCAAGGTAAGTAATTTCTGAGTAAAACATCTCTTTTTGACGCCTTTTATAGGGAAATTATATTGCTAACTAGGCTGGCAGATTAGAATATGAAGATATGTGTAAGTCCATATGGTAGAGACTCATGACATTATATAGCAACGAAAACACTCATGGTGGTGCCTCTAGTGAGATGAAGACTGGACTGGATGATCACGACATGAGGATGTGTAATTCCATGTGGCTAAGACCCATGACATAATATGATAATGAGAATATTCATAGTGATGCCTCGAGTAAAATATGGACTAGACTGGAAAATCACGATATGAAGTTAAGTATAAGACCATGTGGGAGAAAACCCATGTCACCTTTTAATGAAGTCCGATGGGACAGTAAACACTTAATTCTTTATGATGCCTTAGTGGCGTGTTCTGTAAGGCCTTTATGGCATATTCAATGAAGCTTGTGTGGCTTATTTTGTGATGTTTATGTTATGTATTTTGTAACGCCCTAGTGGTAAAGTCTAGTAGGATGCTTCGGTGTTGTGATCTGGAATTTGAATGTGATCTAATTAAACTTATGAATGACTCTCTAGCAGTATTATCTGAAGGATGTATCCACCATAGTAATTCGTTAGTATCAGAAATTGGTGTATTCATAATTATGAAAATTCTAAGTGTGCATTGGATTGAGTTTGCCTACGCTATGTAAGAATAAAATTTGAGTTATCTGGTATCCGCCATATCTAAATGGTTATTGTAACACCCCAAACCCGGCTTAGACATTATAACCGAATTTGGCGATGTCACATTGCAGTGTTTTTCGTAAAGTGTGATATCGATGAAAACCCTTTTTCTATTTAGTCTCTTTGTGTGATCTTAATGATGATTCTAAGATGTGTCGTTCATTTTCAAAATGTGAGTCATTGTCAAAAAGTTATTCACTTTAAAACGTTATTAATTTTTAAAACTTCACTTATTGCGAAAGCTCTTAAAACGGGTTGTGTATTCGTGGTATCTTTGATAAAACATTTATTTTTTTGAAAACTCGTGTCTTTTTCCTACTGCGAGTAGTTACTAACCAAAACAAATAAAATCCCAAATTAAAGTAAAAATCCATAAAGGCCTTATTACAGTAAAAATACCCAAATAAAATTACTTATAATCAAAATCAAATATGAAAATATATGCGATTGTGTGGCCACCTTT
Source organism: Gossypium anomalum (assembly GCA_025698475.1). Taxonomy (NCBI): domain Eukaryota; kingdom Viridiplantae; phylum Streptophyta; class Magnoliopsida; order Malvales; family Malvaceae; genus Gossypium; species Gossypium anomalum. Next base: position 80,212,614 of record CM046968.1, read on the forward strand.
AAGTCCCTCGCAGCACCGATCTGCCTATATCTGGGGATTACCTGTACAGATAACACAGAGGGGTGAGTTTACGAAAACTCAGTGTGTAATCCCATACAAAACAACCAGACAGAGAGCAAATACAATCTGGGCCTAAGCCTATTTCAGTAAAGGTTCAGTTTCAGTTAGGGCCTTAGCCCATTACAATATCAATATCAGTTTGGGCCTAAGCCCATCTCAGTGATAGTAATGATACAAATATGCAATCAGGAAAATCCTACCCAACCAACCTCTACACTCCATCTCCGTCGAACCCTACACTCCATGTGGGGATATAATCAACCCACCCATCCCTACACTTTAAGTAGTACTGGTTGCGGCACTAAACAGTATTTGCAGCAGAATTGCCAGTACAGTACACTTCCTCCAATCATATTAAAACCCATCCCCATGCAATGCATCATGCAACATGTCATGTCATATCATAATATTATACATATACTCAATACAGTTAAAAATAGTATGCTAAAATATAGTCATACATGAACATATATATATATGTATACATCACACAGGGGCATAACAGTGATTCAATAAATTAGGGGTCTAGGTAAGCTTATCGACCCAACAGTAGGTCCACAGTCGTCTCGAGCAGCCCGTACAACCTTAGCAGTCAAACAGTAAAAATGGGCCCACAACCTATATTGCGAGCCCATATGGGCCCACACGCCCGTGTGGCCCACAAGCTCAAAAATGGCCTTGGCTGTGTGGATTATACAGCCCGACCCAATAATTTCCATACGTCCGTGTGGTTCATCCGTGTGGGGCCCACACGGCCCAATACGGCCCAGCCCATGAATTCGTACATGGTCGGCCTCGTCGATCATACGCCCATGTTTAGTCCCACGGGCTACCACACGGGTAGCTGCATGCCCGTGTGGTGTCAATTATTCGCACTTTTTGGCTTTTTACCGATTTACGATTAAGGGCAATGTTTACACACACCTTGTTTGCGAAAGTGTGCAAATAGCCCACGAGCACTCTAAACCTACATTCGACCACAACATTCGATTAATTGCCTACTAATCCAATTAAAAAGAACACTAGCCAAACACTTATCCCCTTAGTCGACAACCAGTAACTTTGATTGAGCAACTGAGGCTTCACGCCTTCACACTGTAGAAAAATAATAACCACTAGCTTCTCGGTTGTTACCTGCATTAAGCCGAAACTCCTATTAACAGTTACTCATAAGAATAGTTTAAACCACAATGAGTATCAAATTTACCGAAAGCGCAGAATCACGCAAAGGAGATGAGTCAACTGGAAAGAAATATCAAAACTAACCTTCTTTTAAAACTTGATCAAAATAAAGCTATAGATTACCCTAATTTGACTTACCTCAAGTTGCAAAACTCAGTATTGAACCGAAAGAAAATATAAGAAAGAGGAGAATAAACGAGAGGAAAAAGAACCAAGAACCCAAAAATTCGGCAGCATAGTGGGAAGAACCAATAAAAAATCACAATGGCATACAAAGATAGAGAGGAGAAGAAAGACTAGAAGCAACCGCGTTTTGGAAAAGGAAACAATTCCCTTTTAGCTTGAGAAAGAAGGCTAAGAAGAAGAAGATGATGATGAACACTCAACTCACCAATTTTGGCAATAACTAGCGGTTGAGAAAACTCGGTTGGCTGCAAAAGTAATAGAAACAATAAGAGAGAAAAAAAAACTAAACTATCAGCAAAAATTTAGAAAAAACCAAAGGCTAGCCGAAATTCCTCCTACCAATTTCGGTTCTACCTAAACACTCCCATCCACTCTCCCCAAAATCACTCATAAAATTAATCCTAAGATCACTCAACCAAATCCCCACTTATCCACATCCCTTAACAACTGAAATTCCCTCCAACAACCTCTTAAAATTCGGCCACAACTCCCTACACTCCTCAAACACTCAAGTTTTGGTCAAACTACAACTCTCCCATGGCCAACAGTAAAAATAAATTCCCTGCTTGCGCTAGTACTCGAACTCCAGACCTCCTGCTCATTAACACTTCTTCTAACCACTAGACCAGCAGGCCCATTCTGTCATGTTTTACCCACATTTATTTATAAGCCTACTGACTAGAGATAAGGGTTATTCCATTAAAAACAAAAATTTTGCCCAAGCTAAGGCTTGAACCCAAGACTTCTCAGAAACTCCCAGAACACTTAACCACTGAAGCAGACAAATATTTTTGTCACAAACATACAAAAATAAATATTAAGGGTTTGGGGGGCATTACAATTATTATGTCTCGTTCAGAGGCCATCTAGAACCTAAGCCATTTGCTTAGTTTGGCATTCTCAGGTTATGTAACGTAGTCATTTGGAATTCTTCTAGATGATTTGGAACGTTTCATTACCAATATAAGTTATGATTTGGGGTTGATTTAAGATATGATCTGATTGGTGATCTGATTGGTGATTTGATAACTACCAGAATTAGTATGAGAATCCTCCAAAATTAAGATCAGTATGGAATTCAACTTAAGAGATACGTTAGTTTTTCTATCCACCAAGAGAAGTGTTTGTGAGTAACCATCCTGGGAAAAGGTATTCTATGTCTGTTTGAAGGGGATTTCGTCAATGGTAGGCCTTCTATAGATATTTTTCTCAAAGATACTTTTGTTATCCTAAGAAGGAATAAAATATGTATCATCTGGTAAGATCTAGAGTTAGCCAAAGAGTGAAGTAAAAATTGATACGTTAAGCTTGGATATTAGCGTATAGGTATATATCTGCTATTATGAAGGATCCACCAAAGACAAAGATGTATTTGAAAATTTTAAGATGAGTTGAACTAAAAAGGGTTTAAGGTATTCTGTATTAAAACTCACTAAGTTTAAGTGAACTTACAAAGTGTTTGTTTATGTTTCAAGTCCTGCTGTGAGAATGAGTACGCCAGGAGAGACCAAGCCAGGGATGCACCAGGGAAACGACGAGCTGGGTTATTATGCATACATGACATCTTAGGAGTTGGGCATATAATATAACACGCCTTGAAAAGTTTGTCTTTAACAAAATTTTGTGTTGTAATGTCTTATATTATTTTAAGAGTTGGTTGCATTCATTGACTGTTTTTTTATATTTCTTTTCTTTCAGAAAATCTTTATTAAAATAATATGAAGTATGTCGAAAAAGGATTATACGTAGATTGTTTAAAAATTATGCTAAGTGTTTGTATGTTGTAACATCTACTATCCGGACTCAGTGATTTGTGTCGGGTAGAGGGTGTTACACCATTTTTTGGTTTATCATTGCCATCATTGCCATACTCATCATATCCATCTTCCCTACCATTGCCCTTCCTATTGGGCTTGGAAGACTCAAACTTGTCTTTCCTTGGAACAAGTTCAATTAAGGACTCCACAACTATCATGGCTTTTGTAAGTTCTTGGAGTCATCAACATTGCAACTCTTGCTTCGCCCATGGCTTCAAACCATTCATGAAAGAGAAAAACACCTCATTCTCGCTTAAATCAGAAATATAGAGTATGAGTTCATTAAACTCGAACACATACTCCCTAACTATGCCTTGTTACATAAGCCAACGCAATTGATCTGTTGTAATTTGATATGTCAAATTAGGCTCCTCATTACATTTAAAGAGTTTATTTCTGAGCAATTTACGTGTTTTTGTTATGTTTCTACTTAATTTTTGTTAGTGTTAATAAGTGAATAAATGTGTTTTCAAGTGCTTTTGATGCCCAAAATGGCAAAATGTAACATCAAGGAGCTAATGGTGGTTGAGTGTTGTAGGGAATCATCAGAGGCTCGAACGTAAGCGAAAACATCACCTAGGAGAAGGGTATCACAACATCGAAGCATGAAAGTCATGATACCCCGAACAGTGCTGAATTGAAGATGATTGAGGCTCTTCACAGTGATATCGCGATATCCAAGCATGAGTACTGTGATATCCAACTCCCAAGGGATCTCCCAAGTCAAGACTGACAAGGATGTCACAATACCAGAGCATAGGTATCACAATATCCCTAACGTGGTAGAAAAAAATTACCGTAGGGCCAGACTTTGTCCAACTTCTACACTAATTAAAGAAAAATGTTTAGGGGCATTATAACAGCTCGTTTTCAGTTAAGTCGGAACAGTGGTTTCGGGACCACAAATTCGAGCCTAAAAGAAAATTTATTTTAATATTATTTTATGGTTTACTATATGATAGGAATATCGTATAAAAATTTTGTTAAGAAAATTTTACCGATTACATGATTAATTGAGAAAAGGACCAAATTGCATAAAATGCAAAAGTTGAATTATAGCTAAAGGGATTAAATAGCTATAAAATTCAAAATTAGAGGTCCTTATATGGCAAATAGACCATTAAGAGGAGTTAGTAGATAAGTATGATGATTCATCTATGAAAAATTAATTAAAGAATATGATTAAATTGGAAAGTAAAAATAATAAAAGATGATAAGTAATTAAATAATGAAAATATCATATTTTTCATCATCTTTCCCATATTTTTTTATGGAAACCCTAGCTAAGAGAAGAGAACCCAAGCAAGCTTATTTGATTTAATTGGGCAAGTAATCTTGTCCCGTTTTTAATAATTTTTATATTTCCAAGATCGTAATAGCTTAATCTAGCTATCTTAGGGATTAATTTGTAAAGTTATCAAAGTATTAGGGTCTTGCCATGGATGAGTATGTATGAATTATGAAGTTTTATGGTAGAAAATGAAAGGTTGTTGATAGATAAACAACTTTTGTAAAGGGAATTTTGATGAAATTGTGATTTAGAGACTAAATTGTAAAGATGCAAAATTTATGGAAAAATTCTAAATTTTATGAAAAATGTGGGCTGTTATTGTGACATATGAAATTTGAATAGGCTTAGAATAAGGATTAAATTGTATGAATTTTATTTTCCGAGCCTAAAGATGAAATTGGAATTAAATAAAAGTTAGGGGTAAAATGATAATTTTGCCTAAAATGGGAATTGAATTGAATTGAATATGAATTGTATTAAATTGAGCTAAATATACTCATATAAATCGGGATAAACCAAATACGGAGCTAGATCGAGGTAAAGAAAAAGTAACAGATTAGTAGCATACAAGTTTACGAACATTGTTAAGGTAAGTTCGTGTAACTAAATTGAGAACTTATATGTGTTAAATTGAATTGTATGTAGGTGATTGTATTATTGTCATGTATATGAAAGTATCCAAATATCCGACAATGATCAATAAGTATAAAGTCCCGTTTGAATAGATGAAATTCGATTGGATACAGGGTTCCCATATTGGTTGTGGTCCTACATATGTTGTGGATACAACACAGCTTGAAAGCGTGTCCCGTTATTAGCCCTCTCGAGCTTCCTGTTTTATGGTTTTTGTGAGCTTCCCATTAATAGCTCTTTGGAGCATCCTAATTGGTTGTGATTCTGCATATGTTGTAGACACACCACAACTGTTATGAGCGTCCCCTTATATGGCTCTTCATGAGCTTCCCGACTAAAGGCTCTTTGTGAGCTTCCTGTTAATGGCTCTCCGGAGTTTCCCGATATTGACTCACTTGAACTTCCCGATATATATCTATTTGGAGCTTCTTGTTTAATGGCTCTTCGGAGCTACCTGTTATTGGCTCACATGAGCTTCCTGATTATGGCTCTTATGAGCTTCCCATTATATGGCCCAGATAAGCTTCCTGTTATATGGGTTACATGAGCTTCCTGTTATATGGCTCGAGAAAGGGCTTCCTAATTATGTGTCCTAATGAGCACCCCTGAATATGAATTGACAAATTTCAGATTCGTACACTTCAAGTATACTACCCTTGTATCCATCGATATTTTAAATGATTCAACGGGTAAAGTTTTGACATGAGATGATATGAATTTGAGATGAATTACTATGAGAAATACTTGAAATACGAAGATATAATATATGAACATATTCATGGATATTTGAAATGATAAATACATGTATGTGGAAATTGAATATTGATGAGCTCATACATGTTTCTTGATATTCTTGTGAATTACATGACTAACATGCTTGATAAGATATGTGTTTAGGCAAGTGGCCAATTTGCTTTAGATGTATTTAGTATGCTTACATTAAATGTAAATGAATGGTAAGTTAAATTCCCATTATACAAACTTACTAAGCTTCAAAGCTTACTCTGTTTTATTTCCTCTATTTTATGGTACTCCGAAAGCTTGTTGGGGTGGAGATTTGGCGAATATATCTCACACTATCCATCAACTCATTTTGGTATAAATAGTAACTTAAATTTTAGGTTATAATGACATGTATAGGCTAAAAGTGGTCAAGAATGGCATGTATGTGTTTGGTTGAAATTAGCCATTGGTATGACTTGTAATTGGTATGTTTTGGTATGTAAATAGTGGCCTTAACATGATGATGTGTGTTTGAAATGGATAAATGATGGAAATCATATAGGCATATTGAAGATTGGTTTTAAGATAGTATAAATTTGGTAAAATATGCTTATATGTATGTATGGTGGTTTTGGTAAGTTTGGGTAATTGAATATATGAGTTAATATGTCATGCATAAGACTTATTTTTAGTTTGATTCAAATGTTTATATTGGATTTGGAATATGTTTAAGTGTTAATGTAGGTGGAAGGTTTGGGTGAGAAATAAAGCTTGGAAAATGCTTTATTTTGTCCACACGGGCGTGTGTCTTAGCCGCGTGTGACACACGACCTAGTACATAAGCGTGTGTTTCGGCCGTGTGTCCCCTGTATCTTTAAAATTCAAAATAAAATACTCAAGATTTTTCACACAGCCTAGTACATGGGGGTGTGGCTTGGCCGTGTGACCCCTGCACTTACACACGTGCTAGAACACGGTCGCGTGCCCCATTTGGAATGCCCACATAGCCTGAGACACGGGCGTGTCTCTTGGTCGTGTAAGCCACACGGCCTGACCACACGGGCGTGTGTACCCTGTACTTAGGAAAAATTTTTATATTTCGCGAAAAATTCTCTAAGTACTCGGTTTAGTCTCAACTTGTTTCTAATGTATTTTTTGGGCCTCAAGAACTCATATAAGGACTTTAAGAATAATATCTGACATGGATGTTAAATAATTTGAAATGTTTATTTTTGATCTATTTATTCTGGTAATGCCCCATAACCCTATTCCGGCGATGAATACGGGTTAGGGGTGTTACAAGCGTTTTGGATATAAAAGATGGGTTAGAAACACTACTAAAAGAAGCCAAATTTGGCTTAGAGAAAACAGCTTATAGAGACTTGGACATTTTTCATTAGTTTTTAACTAGTTTTTTTATTCTCTCTTCATCTTTTAGGGTTTATTTTCTTCATAGCTTAAGATTTAATTTTTCTTGCTTATTTTTTTTGGTGTTTCTTAGTTCATAGCTGTTAGTTAAGTTAATTATTACTGTAGAGAGGTTTTAATTACCTAGTAGACCTTCAAACTTTCTTGTAGTTACATTTTAATCCTAATTTAATATTATTTAGCTTTCTTTACTTTTTTCTGTTAAAAATCATCTCTTTTATGTTCTTGCTTATCATTCTTGCTTTCATTGTTGTACAATAAGCTTTGGTAAGAAAGCTTGGATTTTTATCAATTTTCTTAGGGTTTAAGTTAATGGTGTTTTTGCTCAATTTCTTGTTGTTAATGGGTTTTAATACAAGCATGAGTAGTTAAATATTTAAGGGTTCGTTGATGAAAATATTGCGTAATTAATTTTTCAGTTTAGGGACTAAATTGCAAAGCTGGGCTAAATCAAATAGACTTAAAAAACTTAGGATTGATACCCTTAAGGGAAAATCAAGATAAGTGAGACTGAGAAGAGATCTTATTAGACATCGATTTGGTACGTCCCAAGTTAGTTGGTAAGGTCGAGAGATAAATTAGACTAATTTGTCAAAATTTGTAAAGTTGAGGCCGAGAGGTAAAACGAAGTCAATTTAGGAGTAATAGCAATTTAGATCCCTAATTTAAAAGTCAACCAAGCATATAGAAATCAACCAGCCACTCTTTGTTATCGTATTTGCTTGTATGTGATAGTTGTGTAGTTTGTTTCCTTTACAATTTAGTTATTTGCTAGTTTTAGGTAATTAATTAGTATAATAAAACTCTTGAATGACCTGTCGTACTATAGTATTTAACGAGTAGTTAGTTAGATTCCTTTATTCGCATGTTATTAGTCTAAAAATTTGCTTGACAACTAACTCTTGTGGGTTCGATCATTGGAGTACTTGAGTGTTCCGTTGTACATTATAAATATTACAAATGACCTGTCACACTTGCAGATACCACTATATTACTGATTGTTTTAGTGTTGATTCTCAATACTGGTGCACGCATTTCGGGGCACAATCACTAACTTTGCTCAAGCCTTATCATCGACATACTCTGGGTAAATTTGTGCCTTCAATTATTTTTGGAACTCCACCTAAGTTCCAATTGTGATTCCACCACGCCTTTGATCCATGGACCTGCAATGCCACCATAACAAAGCAACATTAGTGAAATACGTAATAACAATGTTTACCTTAGTAGCATCGTCTATGATGCCTTTGACACGAAAGTATTGCTCCATTCCCTACAAAAATTGTCCACATCACTTACGAACCTTGTCCTCGTCAACTCTTTTGGCTTCAAGACATCTATCTCGTGGTTAAGTGTTGCACCCAACATTCATCTACCCACGGCAGCTCGACACACAGTGAGCTCTCCCTTGAGCTCCTCAATTCTTGTACTCAAAGCCCTCGTTGTAGTCATTATTTTTTTCCTTACATCTTTCCTCCCTGTCATCTTACCTACAGTGGAATTGAGCACCTTTTATATCTTTTCCACATTGGAATCAAAAGACTCCAACACAAAGTCCTTGTGTAACAGCCCGATTTTGGGTCTAGTCAAAACAATGGTTTTCGGACCACAAACTGATGCAGAAAAATTTATTTATATTTTATTTTTATGGTCTGAAGTTTTATGGAATGACTTCATGAAAATTTCGTTCAAAAATTTTGACGTTTGGGCACTCAATTTAGCCAAAAGGACTAAATTGTAAAAAGTGCAAAATGTGAGTTCTATAGGTTAAAGTTGTCTAATTGTTATGAAATTTTAAATTGGAGGTCTTTAAATGGTAATTAGACCATTGGTTAATTTGGTGGAAAAAATGGACATTATTAGGTATGTTTCTAAAGTTTTTCATTAAAGGCATTTTAGTAATTTGGTAATTAAATGAATTAAAAAGCCAATTTTTGTCCATCTTCCTCCCTTGGCCGAATGTACCAAGAGAAAACCATGGCTAGGGTTTTTGAAGCTTCCAAGCTCGATTGTAAGTCCGTTCCAGCCTTGTTTTTAATGATTTTTATGTTTTTGAAATCCTTGTAACATGATCTATCTATTTCTACTACTAATTTAAGGAATAATCAAAGTCTAAAATTTTACCCATGATGGATATTTGTGTATTTTGATGTCTAATGGTATAAAATTTATGTTTGGTGTATGATAAACGACTTTTGCTAAGTGATTTTCGATGAAAATGCCTAAAAATGACTTATTTGTAAAAAGTTGAAAAGTAGGTCTTAAAATGCAAATTAAAGAAAAATGTGGGCTGCTATAAGCATGTATAAGGTTCAGCTAGGCATGGGTATTGAAGAAATTGAGTACATTTCATTTTATGAGCCTAGGGACTAAAATGTAAAAATGTCAAACTTTAGAGGCAAAAATGTAAATTTTTCCATAATGTAATTTTTGGGCTGAATTGAACAATGTGAATATTAAGTGAGTTAAATTTTCTAGTATAGATCAAGAGAAACGAGGTTCGGACCTAGATCAGGGGAAAATAAAGTGTTTGACGATTAGGTCCCATTTATACTATTTTTGTACCGAGGTAAGTTCGTATGTAAATAATGCATTGTTTTAATCATGTTTAAATGCTTTATTATTGTATGAATTGTGATTGACCTTTGGACGTATTCGACAAAGTTACGAAAAACGTGAAATCCTGGTTGAACCTTAGGTATAGATAGGATACAAATGTCATGACATTAGGGTTACTAAGACTACGTGTAAGACCATATCTGGGATATGACATCAATATGAGACTACGTGTAAGACCATATCTAGGATATGGCATCGATATGAGACTTCATGTAAGACCATAGCTGGGCTATTGGCATCGATACGAGATTACATGTAAGACCATATCTGGGATATGGCATTGGTACGATACTGCAGCATCACGAAATAGGGCTTGGTCAGAATAGTAGTTTTGAAACCACAAATCCGAGGTCAAGAAATTATTTTAACATTATTTTATGTGTTAAGCATGATTATATAAGTGCATGAAAATTTTGGTGAATTAATTTTGGCGTTTGAGTGCTTAATCGCGAAAAAAGGGCTAAATCGCATAAAGGAAAAAAGTTGTATTTTAGTACCTAAATGTATTAAATAGCTAGATAAATAAAATTTGGAGTCTTTAAAGTGCAAATAGGCCTTTAATTAGAGTATGGCTGGCCATGGGAGACAAAATTTTCAAAAAAGCCAAAATTTATGGGATATTAGGTGACTTTTTGGTAATAAAATAAAATAAAGAAAAAGTTGTCATTCTTTTTCATTTCTTCTTCTCTTTCACTAAAAATGACAGCAAAATGGGGGGTTTTAGAGCTTAAACTTTCAGCAACTTCAATCCCTTGCAAGTAAGTAATTTTAGAGACCTTTCTTGATGATTTTTGCATTAGTAGAATCCTTGTAACATGAGCTTTCAAATGAGAGGACTATCTTGCAAAATGGCTTATAGTTTAGGGACTTGCCATGAAATGATTTTTTTGTTTGTTGAATTTTTATGAAAGAAAGTGAGTCATAGCTGAGTAATAAACAACTTTTGTGAAGAGATTTTCATGAAAACCCCTAATAGGACCTTTTTGCATAAGTTGAAAAATAAGTGATAAATGTATGAAATAATGAGAATTGGGGGCTGCTTCTAGTATAAAAAGTATTCGGCTAGGCTTGGGTAATAAGATAATGTGATAAAAGAATTGATTTACGAGCCTAAGGGTAAAATCATAATTTTGTGAAAGTCTAGGGGCAAAATGCTCAATTTGTCAAATTATGTATGGTTGAATGTTTTAATTAATGTGGTGATTAAATTAGAAAATTTTTATTATTATAGATCAAGAAAACTGAGATTCGGGCTTAAATCAGGAAAATACAAGGTTATGGACCAAAATGGTAAATTTGTCGTTTCCGTATTTGATGTAAGTCCGTGTGATTAAATAAGCATGATATTTATGCTATTTTGATTATACTTGAAAATCTATCTTGTCATGATTGTATTAAAGTTTATGTTGATGATATTGTATAAGAGAAAGTGATGTCAAATGTAAATGACATTTATGTGTTGATTGAATGCTTGGAGGTTTGATGGAATATGATATTCCATTGAACGAGTAAATTGTATGTAAATAATACCACTAAATTGCCATTATATGTGTTTGAAATGTAGTTGAATTGATATAGCATGAATTTCTTGATTGTGAATTGAGAATGCTTAATGATAATTGGGTTAGTAGAAATTCCGTTGGAAACCTAGGAAATAAACCAGATATTCATGTCATGACATTTGGGTCACTTGTGTGTGCTAGTGTAAGACATGTCTGGGACATGCATCAGCCACATTATGAGAGGCAGAGTAAGACCATGTCTGGGACATGGCATCGACATTGAGACGAGTGCTAGTGTAAGACATGTCTGGGACATGCATCGGCCTCGAGACGTAAGCCAGTGTAAGACATGTCTGGGACATGCATCGGCTAAAAGTTGTGTTAGTGTAAGACCTTGTCTGGGACATGGCATCGACATGCATATGTGAGAGCTAGTGTAAGACCATGTCTGAGACATGGCATCGGTAACTTACCCCATGTTTAAGGCTTATAGAATATCCGGTAGTATTCTGAAAGGTTCAACGGTGGAAGTTATGAATGTGAGTTAGTAAGGAAAGTATAACCATGTTGTGAGTGGTACAGGTACCTAATTGGTACGCATGAGTAATGAGCTCGATATAGAATATGTGACTTGAGTGGATGGCAATGAGTAAGTTATGCTTATGCTTACCTTTGTGTTATGAACATGATGATCATTAGTGAAAATGAATTAATATCGTGTGATGAACTTAGTATCGTTAAATTACACTAAAACAGTTTTGGACAGCAGCCATAATCCAACTTTGAAAATGCACCAAAAATTGTGGAAATTAAGTTAGAGGCTGAATAAAGTATGAAATTAAATCCCAATGAGCCTAGCTTCACATAGAAGAAATGGTGTAAGCAAAAGTGTTTCATATTATGAGATATTTAAATTTTTGTGAGACAGAGTCAGAATGGCTTCGAAATCCCCTATTTTAATTTGAGAAAATCATTGAAAATTGTAAAAAATAATTATGAGTTATGAGTTATAATTTATATTCATAAAATTCTTAATGAGTCTATTTTCAAGAGAAATATACTAGAACATCATCCATGTCTCGTATTATTAGATGATTAATTTTTGGTGAAGAGGGGTCAAAATTGTCATACAAGGAAAAATGGTAACTTTGAGGAATAAACTGTACTAATTGGCTGAACCAAAAATTTTGAAAATTTTATGGTAAGAAGATATGTGAGTCTAGTTTTAGGGAAAATTAGCATAACATAATTCGGAGTTTCGTAGCTCCAGATATAAATAATTTAGTGACTGTGACACGAGAAAATAACTTAACTAGAACATAAGTAAAAATGCAAATAGGGTTGTATTACCATGAGAAGCAAGTTGATAAATTGCTTATTATTTTCATACGGTCTTACTAAGCTATAAAGCTTACTCCCTTCCTTTCTTTTCCTTTAATGTTTTTAGGTTAGCTCGGGGTTGGAGATAGTCGGAGGCAGCATCACACTATCAAGTCGCTAGCTTTGGGATAATGAGGTATATGTTAGAAATTTCAAGTGAGTGGCATGTATAGGGATCTAGTTGATTGAACATGAGTGCTTGATGGATAAGTTGGTAACCATAAGTGGTCATCAAAATGACAAGTCTTATGAATGTGAAATAAGGAGTTTAGACTTGGTATTGCATGAGTAGAAGCATTACTTGTAAGAGGACATGTTAATGTTAAGGATATGTCTTAATAAAGAGTGTTTAATCACTAAAATGATGCCATGAATTGCGATTTTGATGTGCATAAGGTTGTAAAAGATTATGTGTAACATGAAGGCTTGTAAAATAGCCTAAGTGTTGGCCACACGGGCTGAGACACGGCCGTGTGTCTCAACCGTGTGAAGGACGTGGCTTGAAGACACGGGCATGTGGCCCAGCCGTATGGTTCGATGTGCATGCTGACGTCATAAACAGAGAGTTACACGGCCTGTTTCATGGGAAAATTTTCTAAGTTTTCTTGAAACTTCTTAAAGTTCTCAGTTTAGTCCCAAATCGTTCCCGATGAATGTTTTGGGCTTCGTAGACCCAAATAAGGGACAACATGCATGTGTTTGAAAGGTTTTGTATTAAAAGAGATTTTATGGCCCGATTTTTGCATGAATGTGTATGTTTAAGCCTGGTAATGTCTCGTACCCTGTTTCGGCATTGAACATGGATAAGGGGTGTTGCAGATACCGTGTGTACGGAACTTCCGAGTATCCTTTAGCATTCCAAGTGGTTCAACGGGTAATTTAATGAGTATGTTAGATATGAATTGTGTGAAAATCCAATTCGAGATGACTCAGGTATGTACGTAAAACTCATATGTAATGAGCTTGATATGTGATGAACCCTCGGTAAGGTTATGATTGAGTAAGTTATGATTATAATATCTTAATAATATTTATGCCAATTATCATCATGTTAATTGTATGTTAAATGTTTGGATATGATCCTTATTATTTGCATAGGAACTTACTAAGCTATATAGCTTACCCCCATTCCTTTCCCATGTTTTATAGGACCATCAAGCTAGCTCGGGTTGGAGATCGCCGTAGATCCTATTAGACTATCAAGCTATCATTTTGGGTATCGATGAATTCAAGTACTTTAAGTTTATGGCATGTATAGAAACTAGGTCTTTTAGTAACATGTATTGGTTTGTAAAGATTCATGGTTCATTTTGTATATAGTCTTGGAAGTTGACTAATGTTGGTTATGAGTATATTCATATATATGCCAATGCCTTTGGTGATATGATCATGGTATGCTTGGTGAATGTGAATTGTCTGGAAATGTGATTTATGGCATGATTGTGAAATGTTTGGTAATGTGGTCCATTGATGAGATGATAAATTTGTGTGTACAATAAGGTAACTAGAGAGTAGTTAAATGAAGCTTAATGAAGGTGAAATTAACATGAATGATTTATGGCATGATAAATGTTGTGTGTATGATAGATGTTGATATGGTATTGGTATGTGATGGTCATAATTGTGAATGGTTTGATAGCTCTTTCATGCTTGAAATAGTGCCCTGTGATGTTGTGTAGATGTGTGTAAATGAGGGTGGCAAAATGGCTTGGTAAATAGCCTTGTTTTTGTCCAAACGGGTAGACACATGGGCATGTGTCTAGGCCGTGTATGACACACGGTCAGCCATATGGGTGTGTAATCTGGCCGTGTGCCCCCTGCACCTTAATTGTTGCAAAATAGAATGCTCAGTATCGAGCACACAGGCATGAGACACAGCCGTGTGTCTTAGCCGTGTGAAGGACACGGGCATGTGTCTTAGCCATGTGACTTCAATTTGTTCTTGGGTGACAAATAGAGAGTTACACGGGTTAGGGACACGGGCGTGTTTGACCACATGGCCTACCCACACGGGTGTGTCCCAAGCCACATTGGCATGTGGCCCTTAAAACATGAAAAATTTTCTAAGTGTTGTATAATTTTCTAAAGTTCTTTGTTTAGTCCCGAACCGCTTCCAAAGAATGTTTTGGGCCTCGTAGGCTCAATTTAGGTATGATATGATTGGTTGTTAAAAATTTTTAATTTGATGCCAAATTTATGACTCAGAATTGTATGTTTGCTTGTGTTTAAGTCCAGTAATGCCTCGTACCCTGTTCTGGCGTCAAATACGGGTAAGGGGTGTTACACCTTGAGTTGCTCCCTTATTGATTATAACTCATCGGTGCATCCCTTAACCACCTTGAGCATCTCCCTCATGTCCCCCATGGACTTCTCGATATTGACCACTTAACTTTCCAAAGCCAATAGCATTTCCCTCAATCGACTTGTTTTCTTGGCCCTCCTACAGGTTTACATTGGCTTTATTTGACCAACAACTTCCTTCAACATCTTGAACGGTGCCTTCACAGCCCTAGCTCGGGTACCAACTGTCACAGGGCTAAACCTTTTTGTCTCGCAATCCGTGTGCCTTTGGAAATTCTTTCACTTCAAATGCGCCTAAATCAACTTAACTCTCGTAAAGTGAGGATTCTTGCAGAATTCCTTTAAGGCACCAAAATATAGCGGAAGCAATCTCAAAGACAAAAAAAGCTCCAAAGAGTAAAATATCCACACAAAAGTAATGCACACAAGGTGTTTGAGTAAATGCTCTCAATATATTCTTTAACTCAAAGAATAGAATACAATGGATGATTACAAATAAGGAGGAGACTCTCTATTTATAGTTGAGCTCCTTCAAAACTGACCATATAGATTGAGTTACATCGACAGACAATATCTAAACTTATTTATAATTAAGGGATTTATATAATCCCCAAGATTACAAAATCAAATCTTATCAGATTGCAAATCTTCTAAAATTACTTTCCCTATTTCCCAAGGTAGTCCTATTTTACCATAAGTGCTTCGCTCAGCCACAAAGGCTTCAAATAGATAAGTTTCGCCACTTGTTCTTTGAATCAGGCTAGTTCAAGTAGGTCAAATGAGTCCCATTTAATATGTAGACTTTTATGAGACGCTTTTTGTGCTTTGTTCACGGGCTTTGAACTGTGGCTCGTGACAATTGCACATTAAATCAAAGTACATATGTAGTTTTAGTATTTATCTTAATATTTTATTTGTTTAAATTTCATTTTAGAATTCTTTTTACTCTTTAAGAAATATTAAAGTTTTTAAAAAATATTTTTATTCATATATTTTAATTAAATTTAAATAAAACTATTTTGTTCATTAAATAATAATTCAAAATCAATTTATTTAAAAAAAATCTCTCAATTTTTTCTTAGTTCAAATCATATTATTAAACCGAGTGGTGTACTAATATATTTTTGTTAGGAAAGTACTATCATGTACTAAACAAAAACTATCCCTAAACCATAAAAAAAAAATACAAAGACAAGACACATATTATAAATAACAAATAAGACACTAGAAAATGATGCACGAATATCATATTGGTAGAATAATCTCATAAGAGGTGAAAGACAAACTAAAAGTAACTACAACATTAGACAAATTCAGAAACAAACTAGAGATGCATTACCTCAATCAAAACATTCTAGCCCCACCATCATTAGACCAACTTAATGATGAACTTCGGTTAACCAAAAAACCATTGCTAAGAGCCCAAAGAGACTCAAGACATCAATGATGCACAAAAGTTTTAGTAGTTGGAAACACAAGAATATATAAACTTTTTCAACACCTTTTGAACACTAATTCATGCAATTTCTAAGTAACTTTTGTCGAATTTCATATTTTAATTATAAAATAATTAAGTAGCACTCAATTTATGAAATATATTTAATTTTAATTATTTTTATAATAAATTTGCACAATTTGATCTATTTTCAATAGTTTTGCACAAAGAGTGAAAAATCAACTCGACAATCACCTTGGAAGAATTAATTTGTGAGGTACCTTGGGAGCATAAGATGATGAATTAACAGTCATGGAGGACTTAAATTTAAGTTTTTGGACTTCCTCGAATCAATTGGTCTGATTTGATTTTTATCGAAAAAAAGGGCAGCTTGAAGAGAGGAAAGGGCCTGAATTGAGCAAGTAAAGAGGGAGGATGGACAAGCCCAAAAGAGCAACCCAAACTGTCCCATATAGCTGACCCAATCAGCTTATTTTTACACTTACAAATCATCCATTGAACTTCTCCTAAATGGCATTCAAACCCTTTCCCTTTTCATGCCTTCTATTTTTAGCCACAAGCTAAAATAACAAATTCTAGTCAACCATTCCTTCCAGCTAGCATGGTCGGCCATGGGAAGGGGGATTGGCTGCTATTTTTAGCTAATTATAGTTGTCATGTCCCAATATAAAAAAACCACCTTCATTTTCTCATTTTTCATCCCTCATTTCACACATCTCTCTCTCACATCTTTTCTCTTATCTTTCTTTTTCTTTCTCCTTCTAGTAGCTTTCCAAATTCTTTCTTCCCCTATCGATTTCCCCTCTTGAAAAAGAGTTTGCACGCCTCTTGGAGGAGCAGCAATCAAGTGTTCATGAAGGCCTTGGATCAACAGAAACAACAGAGAAGAAAATAGTGCACTAGTCTGGCTTCGAAAAATCATCGATTTTTTTTTCTAGTTCCCTTCTCCTAATCTTTCTTTGTAAGGCCCCGAAAATAGATCTAGTAGTTTCAGGTAAGTTTACCGAGTTTCAAGTGAAAATTGGGAATTAATTGGGTTAATTAGCGATTTATATTCTTAATTAGTTAGCTTAATTTCATCTAAAAAAATGGTAAATAATATTCCGAAAAATAAAAATATTTTTAGAAAAATTAATTTTATGGTTTTAAATAATTTTTGGGTAAAAATAAATATTTTGAAATGGTAAATATACCTATTCTAATTGTAGTGGATGGTTAAGGCTAGATTTTTAGCTAATATGGATGTTTAATTAAAGGGTAAATTAGTAATTAGACGATTAAACATTAAAAAAATTTAAAAGAAACAAACATATCATCATCTTTCTTTTGTTCTTTGCCGAAATTTGGGGATGAGAGAAGCCATGGTTGTAGCTTGAATATTTGGCACTTATTTTCTATGCATGTAAGTGATTTTTAGTTTTGTTTTTAATAATTTTTATGTTTTTGTAATTGTTTTAGCTTAATCTAACTAACCCGGGGGGTTAATTTGTAAAATTTTGAAATGTTCTGGATTATGCCATGGATGAGTATAAGGAGTTTGTGGAACTCTATGATAGATTGTTAAACTTGATTGTTAAATAGAACTATTTTGTAAAGTAGTTTTTGTTGATTTTAATGTTAAAGGATTAAATTGTTTAAATGATAAAATCTTACGATATTGTTGTAAATTTATGTTAAATAGAGAGTTGTTTTGAGACCCTAGAAATTCGGCTGACAAGGGATGTGTTTAAATAAGGTTAATTTCATAATTTTTGGGTTTAGGAATTAAATTTAATAAAATGTAAATGTTTGGGGAAAATGTGCAAAATTATAAATAAGAAGTTATATGTATTAAATTGAATAGTATATGAAATTATATTATAGATCAAAAACAAGTAGATAACTGAGGAAAATGAAAAGTTACGGAATAGTCCCTGAACTTTTTCCTTTACTATAATTTAGCCTTGGTAAGTTCGTTCGATTTAATTTATTTTTTAAAATGTAATTGAATGAGAAATTGGTTGTTAAATGTTTAGTTGAATGTTTGATGTTAAATTAGAGTGAATTGAAGAAGTAAATTGTTGGAGACTTGTTTAGAAATGATATCACTTGAGTCGGATGAATGTAGGATAGAGTACGATTGGTATACTAATAGTTTATAATGTGCATCGTATGGGATTGATGTGTGATGAGGTGATGATACCTGACTTTTGTTTATACACTGAGTATACTGAGGTTCAACATTTGTTGCAAATTATCATGATATATAACAGTGATTCTGGCATGTTATCAAAGGCAGATGTAAAGCCTTCGGGCCTTGCACTCAGTGCACAGGCGTGTTTTCGGAGGGATTTTAGCCTAAGAGCTAGGCACTTGTTGCCAAGGTGTATCTTCGGTTGGATTAGCTTGTTTGAGCGTTTGCCATGTTTCGGATGGATAATTGTGTACTCATATCTGTATATCGTTCATCAGGCAACGTTTCTAACGTTAAATGACTGATTATTAAATTTTCTGGAAGATTATTCTTGAATTCCTAATAGCCTTGTGACTTGATATTAAATGATTTCGTATAATTATATTCAAATGTATCTGGTACTAATTTGTGTATAAACTCACATGTTATGGATCGTGGTTGATAGGAAACATTGACTATTAATCTTTGTTATTAAAATTTTATGTTATTTCAATAAGCTTTATTGTTTTTAACTGTCGAATTTACTAATCTCTATAAAAGCTTACTCGCGTTATTTATTTTTTTTCCTTATAGATAGCAATTCGTGGAAATCAGACAATCGGATTAACTCAAAGAAATCACACTATTTGGTAGTTTTTAAATATTCACGTTTGGTTATATAGCATGTAATAGGTGATTTGTAAATAGGCTTGTCACTTGTGGAGTTTGTTAAACTTGAATAATGTTTGTCCTTGGATAGATTTTAATACATGTGAATAGGTTTTTAATGTTTGGTTTGTAAAGGTTCATAAGTATGTGATTTTGGACATATAGCTCTATGCTAGTAGTGAAGGACTATCCTATAGTGAAATGGATTTGAATGTTGTGGATGAATGGTAAATTTGGCATGTGATAAAATGTGATCATGTAAACCTTGAAATGTAACTTGATTGGATATTTGAATTGTGGTGTCAATGATGGCACATTGGTTAGGCACATAAGTTGAATGATTTGGTATGTTTTGGGTCTATTTGAATGTGTTTTGGAGGCTTGTAAACATGTGTATTTGGTTTGTCTTGGCCCCTAAGAAATAGGTTATGTTTTTACTTGTTTTCGAAGCTATTTAAGGCACACATGGCCTAGGGCACAAGTTGTCACTTGGTTGCACACAGCCTACCCACACGGTTGTGTGTCTTTTTTGTTTTTAGGGATAATTTTCACACGGTTTGTCACATAGCCATGTGACCATAAATCACATAGCATCAGTAGGTTACACGGTTTGGTAGCACGGGCGTGTAGAGTGGCCACACGGGCATGTGGAATAGCCACACAGCCGTGTGTTTTTAATTTGAATATGTACATAATCTGGTATACGGCTTGCAACACGACAGTGTGAGGGTATTTCGATTGTTACAAGGTCTGGCACACAGCTTGCGAATCAGCTGTGTGAAATTATTTCGAAAGCTACACGTGTAACACCCCTAACCCCTCTCCGTCAATGGATTAGGGTTACGAGCATTACAACTGAATCAATCATAATTTAAATTCTAGTTATTTCATTCAATTCATGGTAAAAATTATGCATACAGTCCTAAATAAGAGCCTACAAGTCCCTAAAAATGATTTTAGAACTAACAGGGGCTAAGTTGAGACAATTTTAGAAGTTTAGGGTAAAATTCAAAATGCCTAAAAATAGGGGACACACGACATTGTGGCCAGGCCGTGTGGGACACCCCCAGGCTGTGTGACTTTCGAAATGGAGACACATGACTATGTCTAAGCCCGTGTCTCTACCCGTGTAACTCTCTGACTTGGACCATACGATCGTGCCCCTGGCCGTGTGTCATCTTGTATATGACACTACTCTTATGCAATTATTCCACATGTTCAGGGCACACACTTGTGTGTGACACACTACCGTGTGATAGACCGTGTCTCAGGCTGTGTGCACCTAAATGTACCTTAAAACTCAAGTTTACCATTTCTTACTTGTTTGGGCATTAAACAACTCAAACACCAACCATTTAACCTATTTAAAACATGATTAAACATACTCAAAACATGCCAAAATAACCATCTTAGGTGCCTAACCAATGTACCCTCATTGGTACCACATTTTATATCATCAATTATGCAAGCAAAGTAATCAACCATTCAAACTTCAAATCATACCATATTTTCCACAATTAAACTAACTTTCATCTCTTTAAGTTACCAAACTTTTGAAGCTATGCACATACCAAAACATTAGACTAAGTTACCATACCAACATTGCCTAAACTGTAACGCCCTGAATAATTTAACTTTGTTTCTGTGAGTTCTAACATAAATGAGTATCTGCTTCAATGGTTAAGTGATATGGGTGTGTGTTTGAGGACTTAGGTTCAAGCCCCACTTTTTGGAAAATTCTATCATTTTGATTCTATTCTTATCTTTGGTGGGTTGGGTTATATTTTATTTTTAGTAAACTCATATCAAAATGAGCCTACTAGATCGAATGGTAAGGTGTTAGCTTACCTTGTGGTCTTGTGTTCAAATCCTCGTGAGCATGGATGATATTTTTTGTTTCGGTTGTCTGAGAGAGTTTGGGTGGAGTTAAAAGTCAATGGTGGTTGGATGTGGTCAGTGGGTAGGATTTTGAGGGGATAAAGTTGTTAGTGGATGGAGTGGGGATTTAACAAATTTTTTTTTTAATTTCTCTCTCTTTCCAAATATTTTCTAACGTCAATTCTGCTTTATTCCTCTATCTGACGGTTTCCTCTTTTCTCCTTCTCTGCATTTTTTGTTTTTTCTATTTCTCCTTAAATTTGGTTCACCTCTTTTGTATTCTCCTAGTTGCAATCCAGAATTTCGGTGTTTTATGTTCAGTTGGGAGTAGTCGGTGAACCTACGGCTTTCACTCCAACAGCATAAACCACAATTTAGGTTGTTCTTATCGACAGTTCTGGTAGTTTTGGGATTGCTGTTGCATTAAAAACAAACTAGGTGTGTAGCAAAAACACGAGAAAATAATGTTCGGTGAAAGTCGAAATAGTGGCATGTCGATGCCACACGGGCATATGCCCGACCGTGTGGCTAGCCGTGTGCTAGACACGGCCGTGTGACAGCAATAGTGTGGTATGTGGGCCCACACGAGCATTCCACACCGGCGTGTGGGTTTTGGGCCAGGCCGTGTAGGCCATACGGGCATGTGAGCCTAAAATTCTAAAATTTTCCCTAAGGTCGCATGCATTGTTCCGATCGACTGTGGGTCTTTCGTAAGGTTGGTAAAGACTAACCAAACCCTGTTATATGAGATTTGTTATTCTAATAAACTGATTTGAGTTAAAACTGATATGTATGTTTGATTGATTGTATAAGCATGTATGATATCTATATATGAGCATGCAAGACATGTTAATTCTGCTATATATGTGATTTGTATTCTATATCTGAATTTGGGGCTGGATTTGTATATGTGGAGGAAGTGATCTGTACGGCGACCTTTCGCCTATATTCTGGCAGCTTGGCTGCATATTATTCTGTTATGTGTGATATATAGAAACTATATGGTATGTAGGGTTGGGTGGGCATTTTATACCCTACGTGGTGTGATAGGATGGTCAGAGATGGTGTGTAGAGGATGGGGTAGGATTCTGTATCTCTGATTTGATTATCTGATTCTACTGTTTGTTTTTGTTAAGGACTTAATTGCGTATCTGTTTCTGTTCTGCATATGAGAATTCTATGTATATTTGCATGACTATCTCTGTTGGGTCACACACTGAGTTTATGAAAACTCACATCTGTTTGTCTGTTCTGTTCAAGTAATCCTCAAGCATAGGTCGGCCGATGCGACGGAGGCTCAACTGTGACAACTCGTCGGAAAACTATTTTTATTAGTAATAATGATTTTATTTTAAATTTTGGATTTTCTTGAGAGTTGTAACTTTTGGGACTCAATGGACTATTTGGTTTTTAACTTTTGGATTTGAGTTTTGTTTTGCTTTCTTTTCCGCAACATTGACAAAAACACTTTAAGCAAACAAATGGGTTTTGGAAACACAAGCTTGTTTTTCGAATAAAATGATTTTCAAACTTCCACTGCAAATTCTTGATAACTTAAAATGGTTTCAAATAAGATTATAAACACAAGTTTTTCGGGATATTAAGACTCCATTTGGTAAACAAATAATACGATATGTTTTAACTTAAAAGATGTGATTTAAAACCCTTCTTCGTAACACTCCTAGATTCAGCCATAACGTCTAAGCCGGGTTTGGGGTGTTACATAAACTATAACTATATATACAAGTGGCCAACATTTCACATTAAGCCAAACAACATTACACCATCAAATCCATTAACAACCAAAGACTTCCTAGGTACATGCCATTACAAAAATAAACATCACCACATTTGAGCTCAGGATCGTTGTTGAATGCTAAGTTGACGATCAAAAGTGAAGTACCTAACCTGCGCACAAAAAACAAAACTACACGCTAAGTAAAACTCAGTGATATTTCTATAATCCGAACATTTAAAGACAAAATATAATACATGAATGCTTAATTTAAATTATACAATCATACTACTATATAAATATGCAATCACAATATATCACCATTTATGTTTCATGTATATTACCATATTATTTCTTGTATGTTCAACTTTTACAAGTATTCATACTTAATTGGTTCTTAACATATATTTCCAATTCACATCACTTGCTATATAAATAGCTTTCCATAGATCACTTAACAATTCACTTATATAATGGCACAATCCAACCCATTTTCAATTCATGAGTGCATTACTCATATATTTCATTTATGATCACAACATAAATCACATTTATTTTCCAATCCTCTTTTTCATTTCCATTTCACATACTTTTTCCATCTCAATATCAATTACATAACTCTATTATTTAATTACCCCTATTAACTTGACCCAAACTCGAATGGATACACGGATTCAACAAACTCACCAGTTTGGCACTCAGTGCCTCATTGGATAAATCCGAAGTAATAATTTTGCCCAGCGCTATATAAATTGATACCCAGTGTCTCATCGAGTAAACCGAAGCAAATTGGCACCCGCTGCCTCATCAACTTAAGGTTGAAGAAATCCCGGAACTCTTCCTATCCTATGGCATGCCATCTATATCCGGCTTAGCCCGAAACAGTTAATAGGGTTCCATTTCACTTTCAATTACATCAAATGTCCAATTCTCAAATATACACATATAAACATATATTCAATTCAATATTCATATATCAATGCATCATAATGTACCAATTCAATCCATTTCAATCAATTATGAGTTCAATTCAATCTCAAATTACCAAAGTACTCACCTCAAATACTTACCATCTGCAATAATTCAAATGCAATAACTTATAACTTAGTTCGGATTATAGAAACACATACCATAGATTTGAACTATTCGACGTCGATTTTATGTTTCCCCTTTTTAGTTGAGGATTCTGGCATGACGTTAGCTACGAAATAAAACAATTAAAATGCATTAATATTACACAATTCAATTCCTCATTGAATATTTCCAATTTTTATCCAATATTTGCTTAAATTTTAATTTAGTCTCTAAACTAAAACCAATTTTAACTTCCACATCTAACTCTATATTTTTATACTAATTTCACTTTAAGCTAAACTTAGCTCCATATTTTCAATTATACCCTTAAATTTTAAAATTTTCACACTTTAGTCCCTATTGTTCAAAATCAAGAGTTAACTTCACTATTTAGTCCTTTTTTCACTTTAAACTTAGAAATCTATCAATTTAACCCGTAGTATTTAAACTATTAAAAAATAAAAACATTTAAAATCTTAAGCAATACTAAAAATTACGATATGGGTCGGGTAGCTATAAGTACCGGGATTCTAAAAACATAAAATTTATAAAAAAATAGACTAAATTAACTAACCAATTGAAATTGAAACTTGTAAGTCCCTAAGGTGCCGTCGGTCTATCCTTCTTTCTCTCTTTCTTTTCTTTTCTTTCTTTTCTAATTTGTTTGCATGTTAACATTTCATTCCTTTCCACTACCTTTCTTATTTCTTTTATTTTGTTTTTATTATAATATAACATATATATATACACATTTCATATTATTTATTATTATAAACATATATATAACATAAATATTAATTTCGCCCACTAAGCCCACTATACTTAAGTAATTTTATAATTACTACTTTAGTCCCTCAATTAATTTTTAATCTATAATTCAACTTTTAATACCTATGCAATTTGATCCCTACTCCTTAACAACTTTCAATTCATACAAATTCACTTAACCAAAATCTAATTCACTACTAAACTAACCTCGTAAATATTAGATAAAAATATTTACGGGTTTATTTTATTGAAACGAGGTCCCGAACTTCATTTTTTGACACCCTAACTATTGAGTAATTACAACACTTTAATGACTTGATAGTCACGAGTAATCGAAAAGTGTATTTTTGGGTCTTCGTTTTCGTAAATCGGACTCGTAAATATTTATTAAAAATATTTACAAAGTTAGTTGAGTGATTAATTAGGTTTTGATTAGGTGAATTTGTTTAAATTAAAAATAATTAGGTGTAAGGACTAGATTGCATATAGGGAGAAAGTTGAATTATAAATTAGAGAAAAAGTGAAGGGACTAAATAAGAAATTAAGCCATAAATTAACAAGTGTTTGGTGTTGGTAAGGACATGTGTAAAATTTATATACATATATTTATTTATATTATATACTTACTTAATATTTAAGCATATATAAATATTATTATATTATATTATTATAATTAAAACATAAAAGAAAATAAAAGAAACAAAAGAGTTGAAACGAAAAAGAGAAGAAAAAGAAAAAAAAAAAGGAGAAATTAGGGTTTTAAGGTTTAAAGCTCAATTGGTAAGTCAATTAGTCTATTTTCTTGTAATTTTTATGTTTTTGAAATCCTAGTATCAAATACGACTTAACTTATGTTAAAATTTTAGAAATTATTGGATTTTTAAATGTTGCCTATGTTGAATAATTAGAGTATTAGGGACTAAATTGATAGATTTTTAGTTAGAATTGAAAAAGGATTGAATTATGGAATAAATTGTAAATTTTGCGTAATAGGGACTAAATTGTAAAATTTTGAAATTTAGGGATTTAAGTGAAATTAAAGAGTTGGATTTAGTTTAAAGTGGAAATTGAATGAAAATATAGAATTAATTTTGAAGAAATAAAGTTAGTCTCGGTTTAGGGACTAAATTGGAATTTAGGCAAAATGTTGAATAAAAATTTAAATATTTAATGTGAAAATTGAGTTGTATCTATTGATGAATTGTAATTGTTTTAATTTCTATAGCTAACGTTGTACCAGAAACTTTGACTAAGAAAGGAAAGGATAAAGCTGACGAGGAATAGCTTGGAAGTTCTGGTTTATGTTTCTATAATCCGAATCTAAATATTAATTATTGTGTTTTTGATTTAATGTTTTTGATAAGTGAATGAGGTGAGCAATTATTTGATATTGAATTGAATGTATATGAAACTTGTGATTAATGTGATATTTGAATATTGGATAATTGTGGCATTTGAAAAGTGAATTGAAACCCTATTAACTGTATCGAGCTAAGTCGGATATAAATGGCATGCCATAGGATTGGAAGAGTTCAGGGATTACTCTGACCTCAAGTCGATGAGACACTGGATGTTAATCTATTACTTCGGATTAATTCGATGAGGTACTGGATACCAATTTAATTCGTTTTAACCGATGAGACACTGGGTGTCAAATTATTACTTTGAATTATCCGATGAGGCACTGGGTGCCAAACTGGCGTGTTTTGGTTGGATCCGTGTATCCGTCCGAGTTTGAGTCGTGTTAATAAGGGTAAATAAACGA
Source organism: Gossypium anomalum (assembly GCA_025698475.1). Lineage (NCBI taxonomy): Eukaryota > Viridiplantae > Streptophyta > Magnoliopsida > Malvales > Malvaceae > Gossypium > Gossypium anomalum. The sequence goes on from CM046968.1 coordinate 80,239,233, forward strand.
AGTGATATAAAGAAAGGTATTTGAAAATACCGAATGTGAAATTAGAAACGAGATATATAAATTGTGTGATATTATATTGAGAAAAGCTAAATGAGATAGCAAATGATGAGAATTGTATATTGAATGACTATTGTAAATTCATGATTAAATGTGTATGTTATATTATTTTACTTAAAGTATTTGGAGTATAGAAATACCACTGAGTTTATACTCAGGGTACGGTTTTGTTTTCCGCGCGCAGTTTAGGTACTTGATTTCATCACCGACTTAGCATCCAAGCAGCGATCTCGATCTCAAAACGTGGTGATGTATACTTATTTTTGTGTCGGCATGTACCTAGGGTGTCTAAATGCTAACTATTTTGTCTATGGATTGTAAATAAGAATATAAGTTAATATGGGATTGATTATATATATAAGTATATGTTTTTATGTCAAAGTTATGGAATGGTATGTTTTCATTTAGTGCATGAATGTTCATAAATTAGGTACATATTGATTGAATTGGGTAGGTTTAAAATATGAATCATATGTATGTTTTGATGACTAGTCTTGATAATACAATTGTAGTACCTTTGAGGGTACATTGGTTAGATACCTAGGTTGATTATTTTGACATGTTTGAAATGTATTTGATCGTGTTTTGAATTGGTTGAACAATTGGTTTTTGAGTTGCTTGGTGTCCAAGATAGCAGGGGATGGTAAACTTGATGTTCAAGGTTCATTTTGAGTCCACACGGCCAGACACATGGGCATCTGACTGGACCGTGTGAGACACACGGCTAACACATGGGCATGTGGTTTGGCCGTGTGTCCCCTGCAACCTTAGAATTTCAAAATAGAATGCCCAGGTATTTTCACACGGGCGTGTGTCTCAACCGTGTGTGACACACGACCCAGTATACGTGCGTGTGGCTTGGCCGTGTGATCCAAGTCAAAGAGTTACACGGGTATGGACACGGGCTGGGACACGGCCGTGTGTCCTTGCTTTGAATGCCCACATAGTCTGAGACATGGGTGTGTCTCTTGACCATGTGAGCCACACGGCCTGGACACACGGGCGTGTGTCCTATGTTTCTTTGTAAAATTTTGATGCTTTTGGAAAAATTTCTTGAGTACTCGGTTTAGTCCCGATTTGTTTCTAATACATATTTTGGCCTCAAAAGCTCATAAAAGGGACAATTTGATTAATTTATTACATGTATGCTAAATGATTTGAAATGTTCGTATTTGATCTGTTAAGTCTGGTAATACTCTATAACTCTGTTTTGGCGATGGGTAAAGGTTAGGGGTGTTACAAACACGACCTGTCACACGATTGGCCATATGACCTGGGCTTTGTCACATGGCCGTGTGACCCCTGTTTTCAATTCATCACTTGCCAATATCGATATCTTAATTTTACATTTCATATCTTTTATATTACCCGATGAAATATCGTAAAAAAACTCAATCCACAAGTACAAATCATACATAATGCTCTTCCGAGCTAATCATACACATTAGTGTCAGGTTACTCATTCAGGTTAAACCCTTACCAATACAATAAATAGTCTGGCCAGGGCTGTATATGCATGTAAGGTCACTCGTCTGAGCTAAACCTATAAAATGACATCAGGTTACTCATCCGAGCTAAACTCATGTCATATGTATCTTTGAGTCCGCAACAAATGCTGGATCTCAAAATCATTGGAAATTAACCTGTAACCATGTGTATGAAATTTTTACGGAGTTCATTGGGACTATTTCAACATTTAAGTTCAATAATATCCTCTCACAATTTAGTCCAATTACAACTTAAGAACCAATTTATAAATAATCCAAACCTTCAATTGAACTTATCTACGCATTTGGATACAATTTAACAGTAACTTAAAATCATAAATATCATATGAATTTTCCTGGCAAAACAATAACGGATAAAGCATTAGGGACTATTCAACAATTTTCTTTTTTTCCACGTATATCTTCTGATTGTAGTAAATCTCAATCAATTGAAAAGCAAAGTTTGGGTGAAAGCTAAGTCTCCTTCATCCTCGATTTTTGGGGTGAATAAGATGAATGAATTGTTTTCTTTCTTTACTTTATGTTTTAATATTTTTTCATTATTATTCTAACTAAATAAAATATAAAATTAAACATTTTTCACCCATTTTAAGGTCACCTACCATCCACTAAGATTTGTAATGGCTTATTTTCCATGCAAATCCTTAGTGAATCATTCATTAAGCTTTTTATCAACTAAAATTCCATAATGATTAACTTTTATAGTTTTTACGATTTAGTCCTTACAACTTAATTACTAATCATTCAATAAAATTACAGGACCAAAACTCAATATATTACTATAATAGACTCATAAATATTAATAAGTAATATTTACTGACTCAATCATCGAAATATGGGGTTCCAAAATTGCCATTTCTGGTACCACCAAAAAATGGGTTGTTTCATAATTCCCGTCTACAATAAGAGAGTCCTAAGGGATTCAAATTCTATACATGTTTATCCTTTAGGATTTAGAATAATTACCCTGGTAAAATACAATGTTTACAGTTTAGCCAGGACCCAAGTAGATGGGCCTTGAGTCTCTTCCAAGCAATGGGCTAGTCATGTCGGGTCGAATGACCCCCAATGAACAAGAGGGAACATCAGAGTGTGCCTTGTTCGCGGGCTTCTTTATGCGACCCATGACATATGCTCATATATAGGGGGTCGAGAATGTATCACCAACTCAAATACCCTGGAAGTACGAGCATAGTCTAATGTGGTTGGTGAGATCGATGCATTTATACCTAACTAGCACTTTAGTGTATATTTGGCATGATGGTGGATTAATCCGAGTACTGGTTCTTGCATCTGATTTGGTTAATAGGGATTATATCATAAAAATTATATATTGAACGTTTATTTAATTGAAATAAGATATTAATGTTAAGATGAGACATGATTATGATATGTTAAACTAGATGCAAAATGCCCTAAGAGTGCATCGGGAATTATTTCAAGAAATGGAGTAAAGCATTGATGAGAATGAGATGAAATGATAAATAAACTATCGATATATACATATATTTGATATTAACGTGAATTGGTTAGATGGTTAACTTGAGTTATTATGTTACTTATGTTATTTTAATTTCGTTATATTCATAATTGAATTTGAGTTATGTTTCCACCACTAAGTATACTTTACTCAGCGTAAGAATTTGTTTGTTTCTATGAGCAGGTTCGGATAAAAGGTATAAAGGTTTTGCGGTAAAGTACCGAACTCTCAAGCTAGCTCGGAAGCCATTACAATCCTATTTTGTATGTGTATATATATGTTTTGAAGTCATATGGCATGTACCTAGGTTGGTTGGCTAGTTACCTAAGTTAGTTTTGGCACTTTTGGTAAGTGACCTATAATGTTATATTGGTTGAATTTTATCTTTTAATTACTAGTTTATTATGCTTGATTATATGAGTTTGAATGTGCAAATTGGTTGGTTTAGTAATGATGTATTGAAGGCTATGATTTGGAAATGTTTGAACATGTTTAGATAAGTTAACTAGATGAATATGTTTTGTGGTACATTTTAGGTATGTTTAGGTTTATTTGGTTAAGGTTTTGGACACTTAAAAGTGTAAGATTTTGACCATTTTGTGATTGATCTTGAGGTAAAAAGAACATGTTTCGAGACCGCTAGAATAAATTTCATTTAATGTTTGCATTCAAGACCTAGAGGTCTTGAGACAAAAGAATATTGAAGCTAAATGGATTTTGTCTTGCTCCAGGTCTCGAGACAACATGAACCCCTTGTCTCAAGACATTCAAACATCAAAGCAAAATTAGGAAAACATGGGAGGTTGGTCTCAAGACTACATAAAAGACATTGCCTCGAGACACAACTTGTATTGTCTCGAGACATGTTAACTTTAAAGCTAAAAATTCTAAAATAATTTATGACTTATCTCAAGACATAAACTTAAAATTTGACATTTGAGTCTAGATTCAAGTCTTAGCTCTAAAATTAACCCATATAACCATGTAAAATTGATGAAATGAAATCGATGAGTGTATAAATGCATACATATAAATTATTTTGATAACTGATTTGAATATGACATAACGTGACATCATATATTTAAATTCGACGATTAGATCGGATGTGAGGTTTCATTAAAAAATTCCATAGGTTAAGATGTAGTGGATTAGAAGGCAAGCGGGACAGATTGGGTTGCTAACCAATCAAAAAAGAGGATGTGTACTGAAGACTAGCTTATGAAGCTGCCATCTTTTGTGAATATTCTCAGCAGAGATGATTTTCTTGCACCTCCTTAGAGTTGTTTTCTTGTTATTTTTTTTATCTTTTTGGAGTTACTAAGTTTTTACTTTGTTCTCTCTTTCTTTGTTTTGTTCTTTGTAATTTTGTATATGTTCTCTTATTTCTTGTTTCGATTTTGTTGTAATACTGCATTGGTGTTGAGTGAAGTTTTCTTTTCTTTCTGGAAAATAAAGGACCATTAATTTATATATAATTGTTAGGAACAAAAATTATTTTTTAATTAGTTGTCTAAACCCGAATATATTTTAAAATTACATATTTGGATAATAGATATTTGAGGGAGTTTATCCGTATTCATTCTAAATTTCAATGAATAATAATTTTAACATTCAAATTGAATATCCATGAATATCTGAATTCACAAGCTAAATTGTCATCATTAAATTAAATCATTATGATGATTAATAATAGGGGATAAATATCAAAACTATCCATAAATTTTAATTCAACGTACAGTTTAATACATGAACTTTGATTTTGTGCAAATATATACATTAAATTTTGATTTGACTCAAATAGGTACAAAAATTCTGATTTAATTCAATTGTATACATTTAAATAAATGAATAAATCAATTTTTTATATCAAATTTTTATATTTTAGATAAGTATAATTATTTGAGTATGTAATATGTACACATTAAATAATGTTATATCAATAATGATGTTAATGATTTGTGAAATTTAAGTTAAACCATAATGTCATATATAAAATTGTACAAAATTAAAGCTCGTATATAACCTTGCATATTGCATATTGAATCAAATTTCATGTTTTATTTTAGACAAAAAAAATTCTAAATGTAGGTCATCTTCAATTAGCAAAGAAATATATAACGCCACAATAAAAAATAGCAACAGCTACAAGAACCGCACCCTTCTCGACTCAAGCTCGGCTAGTTTGGCAGCCTACCACCAATTCATCCCTACAATTTGCCCAAATGCCTAAATGCTTTCCCACTTCCCACCTTTTTCAGCAGCATCTTTTAATAGAAGTTTATGCCTGTTCAGAGATGACTAAAAGAACTAAATAACCTGATTTGATTCAAACCCGACCAAGCCCCTATGGTTTTGCAAATACCTTCTTCAAGAACATCACATGTAATGGGAAAGTAACTCTAATTGTTGCTTTGCCAATAGGCTCAACAACTTCACTAATTAGATGCCACAAAATTCAACAGCAATTAACATTCAAACAGCATATAAACCCACTTATGCAAACAATATCCAATTGAACCATGTTTTCCCTGTTCCATATGAACATTGCAAACCCTGTATATCATACAACTTAACATATGCACTTTCTATCGGCTTAATAATAAATCTATGTAGAAGTTTAATTTAACAATCTCCATCGCTATCGGAGCAATGATAAAACAAACATCACTAATGCTCACACTGATTCTTAAACCAATTCGACATAAAGATAGCTTACAAGGAAATATACATTATTTTCCCACGTATATACCACTCGGAAGAGCTTGTCAATCATCGATTCCCTTCGTTACACCAAGGATAATAGCAATTGTAGCAAGAACAGCCTGCACAAGCAGCAGTCTCTTATTAAATCGGTTTTCAAGAACCTCACTTGAGAAAGAGAGGAGGCAACAGAGTATACTCAAAAACAATAGCATAGAAGACACAAAAACAGGAAAGGATAATATATTTACGTAGAATCTAAACATAGTATCCATAAAATTATATAAATGACAGGTTATAGTCATGTCAATGCAGTATGACCTTCACAAAATTGAGAAAGACTGACAGAAAAGATACTCACAGCAATTGTGCAAGCAATATATCCCGGCTTCTCTCGGTAGTCTATCCTTGCACAAAGTAGAACAAACAATCCAATGTACCAGGGGATGGCCCCAAGGAAGAAACCAATGATAAACCTTCAAAGAAGTATACTACTCTTATAGATAGAGAATCATAAACTACTTAAATAGTAGCTAGGAATTCAGAAAACAATAACCAATACAATAATAAATATAATGCTGATTTGTATAAAAATACATATCACATGGATTGTGTACCAGATTCAGGTTTTGGGTACCTATTGAAGTGTCAATTGAAATTTGGGGTGTATAGCAGCTGTCATAACATTTATTCCTCTCAAGCTTCATTTTCCTTGACACAGATACAGGATTTTGGTGCACCAAATATATCAAAAAACTTGGAAAAGTTTCAGCATTCCCATGTCATAAACATACCCTGTTTTTCTTTTTCTTGTAATTAACAACAAGCATCCACTGTACCAATCTCCTTATTAAAAAAGTTTCTTCATAGTCCCACAAAACGCGATGCTCTAAGTCATAGCTATTATCACATCATTTTACAAAATTGTCCTCCCAATGTGACAGGATATCTCCGGTCAAATAGTAGACATATTAATTTCCCATTTGTCCAACCTATACGTTTCCTCTGTCTTTTGTTATCTTCGTCGAGTTTTTTATTAACCCACAACAATTGGATATAGAGGAAAATAATTTGTTTAAATTGACAGTGTAACGATATATTCATTAAGTTGTTATTTTGTTTAAAATTATAGTTCAAAAAATTTTAAAAACAATAGCTATATATGACTTACAAGAACCATCCAAAACCAATGCCACAGCATGGTAGACGACGCTCTCTTACAGGTCTTCCTTCAGCAACAGCATAACCTAGACATCAAAGGTATCAAGGTGAAAGCATATCAAGAAGATAAATTTTCATTAACTTAATGCAGAATTTGTTGAACACAAGGAAAAAACATTTCATTTCTTGAACTTTGCTCTCATCACAATTATATACAAGAAAAGGAACTCGGACAGACCAACTTGAATTACAAAATCACTGATCTTATGATACATATCCATGAATCACAACATTCTAATTCTTTGAATGAATTCTAGCAACCTAAGATTTTTCATCACATGGGGCATCTTCTCACATTTGATAGAAGGCCAGAAGCAAGTTATGCATGATTAGAAATGAACTATTGTTCTTGCAACAATATTCAGAACAGTCAAATCTAGAGCTTTTCATAAGTTCCTGAGAGGTTTTATTACATGTTTCCTTCAAGTTCAAGGTTGTTTGCAGATCAATAATGACTCGTATATTATTTATATGCTTTTATCTCTCATCTTTCTCTGAAATCTACTTCCCTTCTTCTTAAGCTACTACGAAACTTATAGCAAATTATCTCAGATATTATAGCAAAACTTGGATCTTTTCCACCCCTACAAAACCCTCTTTTTCTTTCAATCCATCAAAAACCCGAATCCATAAAGTCAACATTTTACAAAATTCACTCATCCTAAAGAATCAGAAAGTCTTTCTATTGCATCAATACAAAATAAAAAGGAGCTGCTTATATATCTATGCAGTTATTTCTTTTCTTTCTCTGCTATAATTATAAAAAGACCTAATATATAAACACACCTTTCTTCTAAACCATAAAAAAAAAATGGATCTTTCATCTTAAGAAATATGTTAATCATTCCAACCAACAAAAACCCAAATCTCAAAATCCTTCCTTTGATTGACTGATCATTATTTTCTTCTTAGTTGTAGACAAAGCCTACCTGGAACGGTTTGATAACCTTGGGGGTAATACTGAGGAGGAGGAGCAGAGGGCTCATGGAGTCCAGGCGGCGGAACAGGCTGAGGAAACCCAATAGCCGGGCCATGGTGCTGAGGAGGAGGTGGAGGAGGGTAGTTGGATACTCCTTGGAAAGTCCCATATTGATGATGCTGGTGATCTACAACTACAGCCGGGTTTTTCTCGTCACCACTCATGTTTCTTCTTCGTGAGAGTTTTGACTGGGATCTGGATCAACTAGAAAAAGAAAATTGATTACTTTGATAGTAAGATTTTTGGTGTTTTGAATGAATGGTGGGATCAGATTGAGGAAGCTGCCTAGGCCTAGCTATCGGTTTGTCCTGTGAATTTGACTAAAATAATTAGGCTTTTTTATCTTTTAAAATATTTACGTGTGAAACTGAAAGCGGTAAAGATTTCAATCTTTTGTGAATAAAATAATTAAGTCTTTTGGTTTTTTTTTTTCATTCAATTAAATACTTAAACTTTTAAAATGTATTAAAAAAATTCTTAAATTTTTTCAAAAAAAAGTAATTAAATTTTTTCTTTTCTTTCTTTTTTTACATTCAATTAGGTATTTAAATTGTCAAAATATATTAAAAATATCATTTGATCGTTAAAGTTAATTGTTCCTAATTTTTTCAATTAAAACCATCATATGTCACAACCATGGACAAAAAATTTATAAATATAAAAATCAATAAAAATTATTAAATTTTAAAAAAATATATTAAAAATTATAAAAGTCATAAAAGAATATTAAATTTTATAAAAACCATAAAAAAATATAAAATGCATCAAAAAGACCCTTTAACCATTTAACTTTAACTATTGACCGTTAAAGCTAATGATCCCCAATTATTTTTCATTTAAAGCCATCATATGTCGCAACACAATGCGACATGTGGTGAAAAATGATAAAAAAATAAAAGTTACAGAAAAATTATAAAATGCTTCTTTTAATACGATAATTTTTATAATTCTTTTACAAATTTTATATTTCTTTATATTTTTTATAATTTTCTTACGACTTTATAAAATTTTATAAATTTTTCTAATTTTAAATATTTTTATTAAAATTTAATAAATTTAATAAATTTTATAACTTTTATTGATTTTCATTTTTTATCATTTTTTGTCACATGTCTTGCCGTGGTTGTAACACGTGATGGCTTTAACTAAAAAAAAATTATGAGCAATTAACTTAACGATCAACTGTTCAAGGTAACAGTCAAAGGGCTTTTTTGATACATTTTGACAGGTCAAGTACTAAATTGAGTGGAAAAGAAAAACATGGGCCTAATTGCTTTTTTTGAAAAAGTTTGAAGGTTTTTTACACCCTTAAGCCTAATTTATACTATTAGCAAGTAGAGTGTAATCGAGCCCCAATATTGTGAAATTCGAGCTAAATTCGGAGCACGACATTTGGTTTGAGTTTGATCGAATATTTATTTTTAAGTTTAAGTTCAACTCAAGATATAGTTGAGTTTGAGCTCAATTAAGCTCGTTTACCAATTTTTGTACTCAAGCTTGACTCAATAAGTAAACTTAAGGTTAATAATATATATTAAAAGCAATAACTTAATGTAATGATTTAAAATATGAAAGCTCAATAAAACTCGTAAACCATTCGAGTCAAGTACTACTAAGCTTAAATTCGTCTCGATCAATGGCTCGAACTCGGCTCTATAATTACCAAATCAAGTTCGATTTTTTTCAAGTTGCACTCGAATAGTTTGAAATCATCCGTGTCTCATTTTACACCCCAAGCCTATAAATAATATAGTATCAAATTAGGTAAATTACTTTTTTCAAAAAAAAAAATAGTTGAACGGCGTTTGGTTAAATCATGAATGTAAAATGATTTTTAATATGTTAGATTACTCCGTTTAATTCATTTAGTTGAAAGTTAAAATTGTATTATTTAATTAACAGAATATAAAAATACTTACAAGTACTTTTACTAAATTTTCTTCCTTTTAGAATTTGTTCATTTAATAAATTTACTTCAAATTTTTATCTCAATTTTCTTAAAATTATAATAATTTTTATTTTTATTATAAATTATTTATTAATAAAAGTATATATAATGTTAAAAAAATATAAATCATAATTATAATAATTTGTAAAAAGTGATTAACTCTTAAAATTGTTCCAATCTCAAAAAAATTATTATAAAATATCAATAGCTTAGCAAAATATTCTATTATGTCGTTAGCAAAATTGGTACTATACTAAAGTCTACTTCACTTAAGTAAAATGATAAAAACTAAATTTGTTGATTGAGCCTTAAGTCGATTAGTATGGGTATTATTATCAATGTAAAAAAACGTGAATTCAGAAGCACTAAAGCGAATTACCATCTTATTTATAGATAAAGTGACGTGAATTTATAACATTATAACAATAAGTCAACTGAAAATGACAACAACAAAAATGTTGTGATGACAAGAGAGAAACCCATATTTAATGGACCAATTTGATTATTACATTTATAATTTAATTAATACAAAAAGAATTTGATTTTAACAATTTTTAATCTGTTCAATCGATTCTAAGTAGTTGGTTTAAATTGATTTTTGTAGATTTTATATAAAATATAAAAAGATAAAAACACAATGATAATAATATTTATTACTCTATGAAATGTCAACTTAGTTAAGACTAGAGTTGTTATTGGTCGGGTGTATTCGACTCGGTCTGATTTTTGGACAAAAATTTAATTGAACTGCACCATTCGGTTTTTCACTTTTGTAACTAAAATCATATTAGAAAAAAAAACTAAAATATTCAAAACCGATAATTGTGGCTCAATTCGGTTTGGTTCGACAGTTTTTACCAAATTTGAGCTTTGTAAATAAAAAAAAACAATATCACCTTATTTTGGGCCCCAAAAAATTTAATATTGCATTTTTTATTTCACAACAATCATAATATATACTCTAGATTCATTTGTATCATAATCATCAATAAGACCATTTAAAAAACTAAGCTGTCGATTGAATCTTAGCTCAATTGGCATCAACATTGTTGCCAATGCAGGAGGAAGTGGGTTTGAGTGCGCTGAAGCACATTATCTTCCTATTCGAGGGTTGGGAAGGGGCTATGAGTAGTTTTAAGCATTATATCAAAAAGAGCATATATGATAAGAAACTATAACGAGATTAATGTTTAAAAAATCATTTTAAGTTAAGCTAATAAGTTGATAAATCATTCAAAGTTGTTAGAAGGAAAGCTAATACATAAATCATCAGTATACCTAATGTTTTTCTATTTTATTTTTTTAATTAGTTATAACTAAGTAATTATAATATGTCATATAATTGATTAAATTCATAACTATCAAACATATATAATTGTGAAAATTTACTTATTTTATAAATAAAATATTATGAGGTTTGATAAACTATTTTCTTAAAATTAGAATTATGCTTATAATTATAATTATTATATTTAAGAAATAATTCACTAACTCTAATATAAAACAGCACTTTTATAACTATTTTTTTATAAAATATTTCCATAATTTTATCTTTTTGTATGATCCTATCTAGTTGTGGTTTATAATAATAATAATAATAATAATAATAATAATAATAATAATAATAATAATAATAATAGGGTTAAATGAATTTGTTCATATAAATATTGAAATGATCAATTTATTATCTTATTAAGACTATTCCTTTAAACATAGTTTTTTTTTTTTTTTTCATTCAGGTTGATTTGGATAAAACAGGTTTCACGTGGAAAAATCAAACCCAAATTGAATTATACGATTTGGGTGATAACACCAACCCAAAACTAAACTGAATACATCGATTTGAATCAGTTTTTCAATTTTCTTAATTTCTTTAATCAACCTTAGGGTCAAGTGGCTTGCCTAACCTGACCTAATTTGGGTCGAACTTGAACAAATGATTTTTATTCAAGAACTGACCCAAATGTAAATAAAATATTTTAAAATTTTTAATTATAAAAATATATAAATCTTAATATAAAAAAACCAGACTTGAAAATTTCATAAAATCATATTTCGACCCGATCTGGTCCATCAATACTTTTGGTAAAGACTCAGATACTTATAATATAGATTTCACATGTGATTTGAATGATAGTGTGATAAATGTGGAGACGAATATCAATAATAAAAATTATTAGGTAAATTAAATCGGCTGAAATTTAAATTGAATTTATGACAATAATTTAGAGTATTAAATTGAAATTTTAAATTAATTTAAAAGTTAATGTTTATCATTTAAAAAAAAAGCTTAATGCATTTTTTAGTCTTTAAGTATATCGTTTTATTTTAGTTTTTAAGTATATTGTTGCTAATATAGGAAGATCTGGGTTTGAGTGCGTTGAAGTGTATTATCTTCGTGTTTATGGATTGGGAAGGAGCTATGAGTAGTTTTAGATATTATGTCAAAAACAGCAAATATAATCAGAACCTACAATAAGATTGTTAAAAGAGAAGAAAAAAAACATAAGAAAAAAAACATTTTCTACCATTCACAAACTTAACATTTTTGCTTCAAATAAAAATTCACAATGAAACTAATATAAAAATTGGTAATAACGTGTCTGCTATTTGTAGCACGGATCTTGTTTGCTCTCTGTAGCACAGGTCTGTTCTTTGGTTTTTGTCATTGAGTTTTCAAGTTTCTTCTGTAAATCTTTCTGTGTGAGAATTTTGGAGTGTCGTTTCACTATGGAAAAGAAAATTGAGGGTCTCAATCTTGAGGATGGGGAAGAGGAAGGTTTGCTTCTGCCAATAGATCCGGGATTACAAAGATCGGCGTACAGGTATTATTTAGTGGGGGGTTTTTTACTGCTAGTGTTGTTCATTTTCCGGTGATGAAAAACACAATGGCGAATTTGTGGCATCCTCTAAAGGGTGTTCAAATATCGGATCTGGGGACAAGAAGATATTTGTTCAGATTTTTCCATGAGATGAACATAGATCGGGTTACGAAAGGGACCCCTTGGACGTTTAACAATCACCTTTTAATTCTCCGTTGATTAGAAAATGGTGAAGATCCAATGCAGGTACCATTAGTTTCGATGACTTTTTGGGTACAAGTGCATGAATTACCCCCATGTTTCTTCTTAAAGGTGGTGGCCAAGCAATTGGGGAACTTTATAGGGAGTTTTATGGAATATGATGCGAAATAGATAAATAGGGGATTGAAAACTTATCTCCGTATCCATGTTGAGGTAGATGTTAGAAAACCTTTGAAGAAGAGGAAGAAAATTGTTCTTCCGTCATTGAAATTTACTTATGTGAATTTTCGATATGAAAGGCTTACTATTTTTTGTTTCTTATGTGGTTGTCTAGGCTATAATGATAAGTTCTGCCCAGTGAGATTGATCGAAGAAAAAAGAATTTAGAGTTTAGGAGGAGTATTTCCCTGAAAGCGCAAACGAGGAGGGCTAACATAGAAACTAGCGTTTGGCTAAGGGAGGAAGGAGATGATGCATTTTTGGAAACAAATCTGAAAATGCCTGGATCAGGGCGCAATTCTAGGGATGATTGGGGGAGTGATCTGCGAAATCATATTAACCCAATTTTTGGTTTTAATTTGGAAAGATCTCAAATAACTCCTGATTTGAAAATGACTGGATCATCTAGTGGAATGGACCAACTTAATATGAAGCATGATATTGAAGAGAACCCAATAGTAAATGTCGAAGGGAAGAAAAGGCCCAAAATATACGAATTGTTTCCTAATGCTTCTAAATTTTCTGATTCATTAGGAATTATTGTTTAGCAAAATAAGACTCATGTTCATCAAGGACCGGCGGCTACCAATGGGCAAGTTGACCAGGCGCAATGAAAATTCTATCTTGGAATGTCTGTGGACTAAGGAGTACACGGGCATTACGAAAACTTTGTTTCATGTTGAAGTTTATTAATCCTCAAATTGTTTTTTTTATGGAGACAAAAGTAGATGCTAGGCGTATGGAGAAGGTACGTAGAAAATGTGGCTTTATGAATGGTATAGAGTTTCCGACAGAAGGTTCTCTAGGAGGACTTAGCCTTGCGTAGAATGACAATGATATAGTTAGCATTCAGAGTTTCTCTAAAAATCATATTGATGTCGTTATCAACGAAGGTAATGATAGCTCGATGTGGAGACTTACGGGTTTTTATGGAGCTCTGGATATAAGACATAGAGAGGGAAGTTGGGATTTAATTCGAAGTTTGAAAAGAAATTGTGAGCTACCCTGGATCATTTCTGGTGATTTTAATGAGATTATGTTCTCACATAATAAAAAAAAGGAGCTGTCCTAAGGGATGAAAGGCGTATGGAGAATTTTAAACAGGTACTCGAGGAATGCATTTTAGTTGATGGAGGCTTTTCAGGACCTTGGTTCATTTAGGAAAGGGGAAAATTACCGGAGACTAATATTCGAGAAAGGTTGGACAATTGAGTGCTTAATCAAGAATGGATTAATCTTTTGCCTATTTTTTCAATTGATCACCTTCCTCATTCTTTTAATGATCATTGTCCGTTATTAATTCATACGAAGAAGGATTCGACTTGAGGAAGACAATGAAATTTCAAATTTAAAGTTTGGTGGGTATTAGAAGAATCTTGTGAAGGAGTAATTCGCCAAGTTTGGAAAACCACATCGGGTGATATTTTGCTAAATCTGTAGGTCCTAAGGAATGCCCTTATAGAATGGGAAAGAAAATTGAGAAAAAGTCAGGGTGATGTATCAAAAAAAGCTGAAGAATAGATTGGAGGTGCTTATAGATGGAGAAAAAGACGATGAGACAATGGCAGAAATTATGGATGTTAAACTGCAATTAAACTGGAAGATGGAAAATAGTAAGCCTATTGGGAATAGAGGGCCCGAGCAAATTGGTTAAAATTGGGGGATATGAATACAACGTTCTTTCACAAATTTGCTTCCCAAAAGAGACACATGACTCGAATTAGGGGTTTGGCAAATTCATCTGGAGTGATCACGAACGATGAGACTAAATGGAGAAAATTGCTAGGGAATATTTTTCGGTTCTATTCACCACAAAAGGAGTAAGAGATATGGGGCATATTTTAACAGGGGTGGAGCGTTGCATAACAGAAGAGATGAACCAAAGGCTTACAGCAAAATATTCGGCTGATGAGGTGTTTAAAGCATTAAAAGAAATGGATCCGACTAAAGCAGCTAGTAATGATGGTTTTTCGGTGATTTTTTTGAACAATTTTGGCATATTGTTAGAAGGGACATGAGTAATTTCTACCTGAGCATATTGAATCAAGGTATGTCTTTGGAACCAAGCAATGTTAGAAATATTGTTCTTATACCAAAAATTGTTCAGCCTACAAATTTGTTCAATTTTAGACTACTAGGCCTTTGCACAGTTCTTTATAAAGTCATCTCTAAAACTATGGTAAATTGTTTTCAAAAAGTTTTACAATGTTGTATTGATGAGTCTTAAAAAGCCTTTATTCCGAGCAGACTAATATCTGATAATATCCTCATTGCATATGAAATTTTGCATGCATTTAAGCAAAAAAGAAAAGGCAGGAAAGGGAGTTTGGCATTGAAAATGGATATGAGTAAGGCCTATGATCGTGTTGAATGGCCTTTTTCTGAAGGAAATGCTTTTAAAAATGGGATTTGCTAGTTCATAGGTGGAATCTATAATCTATTGTTTAAAAACAGTCACTTATTCAATTGTGGTTAATGAGAAAAATAGTCAGAAATTCCTTGCTACTAGAGGATTAAGGCAAGGGGATCCATTAAGCTCATACATTTTTTTTTATTTGTAGTGAGGGGCTATCAACCTTAACGTGATTAGCTAAGAGGGAAGGATTCATAGAAGGGGCTAAAGTTGTAACACCCTTAACCCATATCTGTCGCCAAAATAGGGTTACAGAGTATTACCGGAGTTTACAGATCAAGTACAAACATTTCATATAATTTCTCATTCATATCATAAATCAATTAAAATCAATCATATTGTCCCTTATGTGAGCCATCAAGGCTCAAAATACGCATTAGAAATAAGTCGGGACTAATCCGGGCACTTAGAGAATTTTTCTTAAAATTTTAAAATTTTTCCAAAGTGCAGGGGACACACGCTCGTCAGGTCAGGTCATGTAGGTATCCTAAATAGGGACACACAGTCGTGTCCCAGCCCTTGTCCATACCTATGTAACTTTCTGACTTGGGTCACACGACCAAGCCACAAGCCCGTGTGCTAGGCCATGTGGATAATTTTGAGCATTCTGTTTCTCAATTTTTAAGATGCAAGGGACACACGGCCAAACCACACGCCCATGTGCTAGGCCGTGAGTCACACACGGCTGAGACACACGCCCGTGTCTCTACATGTGTGGACGAAAATAGGCCATTTACAAGGCCACTTTTCTCACTCAATTTATCTTTCGCCTACACCAAAACTTTAACACATTCACAAGGCAATACCAATCATTCCAATCAAGCCAAAAATAAGTTTAATACATATTATATCACCTTATATTTTCAAGTATTCAATTTCACCTAATTGACCTAATTGACCTAATTTACATACATGTATATCTTATCAATTATACTAACATAAATCAATTAATAATAGACCTATATGATTCCCATCATTTAACCAAACCAAAGACTCATCAAACACATTAAGACCATATATAAACACATTAAAATATGTCTTTCACAAGCCATTCCAATGGCCAGTTACAACCAAACATTTACATTGCCATCATTGGGCATATTTAGCCTATACATGCCATTATAACCAAAATGAGTTTGCGATATATATACCAAAAAGTCTAAGGGATAATGTGATGTAGCTCCGTCCCGCTTCCAACCTTTATGAGCTTCCAAATACTATAAAACAGAAGAAATAAAACCAAGTAAGCATTTAATGCTTAGTAAGTTCGTATAACGGGAATTTAACTTACCATTCATTTTCATTAAAATAAACATACAAAAGCATCCAAACAATTTAGCTAATAGCCTAAACACACAACTTCATCAAACATGTTAGTCATTTATTTCACATGCATAACAAGAATCATGTATGAGCTCATCAATATCAAATTTCCATGTATTTCGTGAATATACAGGTAACATTTCACTTTGAAATCATTTATTTTCTCATATATGGATTTTGTCCGTTGAATCATTAAAAATATCGATGGATACTCGAGTAGTACACACAAAGTGTACAAATCTGTAATCCGTCAATTCATATTTGGGAATGCTCATACGAGTACATAATCGAGAAGCTCTTTCGAGCCATATAACGGGAAGCTCATGTGAGCCATGTAACGAGAAGCTCCGGAAAGCCATTAACAAGAAGCTCATATGAGCCAATGTCGAAAGGTTCAAGCGAGTTAATATCGAGAAGCTCTGAAGAGCCATTAACGGGAAGTTCACAAAGAGCCTTTAATCTGGAAGCTCACGAAGAGCCATTTATCGGGACGCTTATAAGAGTTACTGTGTGTGCACAACACATGTAGGATCACAACCAAATCAAGATGCTCCGAAGAGCTATGAACGGGAAGCTCGCAAGAAACATATAACGGGAAGCTCATAAGAGCTAATAACGGGATGCTTTTCAAGCTGTAGTGTGTCTGCAACACATGCAGTGCCACAACCAATACGGGAACCCTATATCCATCGAATTTCATTTATTCAAATGGGACTTAACACTTGTCGGATATATTTGGATATGTGTTCAATACTTGTACATGGAAATTATATATTCCACACACAACAATTTTCAATTTAAAACATTTAAATACACAATTTAGTTACACGAACTTACCTTGACAATATCCGTGCACACAAAAGTTACTAATCCGCTACTTTCTCTTTTATTACAATTGAAATCAATGTATTCCACCATTGATAAGCCTAACCTTTTGACAGGGATACATCACATTTCAGACATTCGGCCGGTGTGCAAGATAATTCATCTAGTGTAACACCCCTAACCCCGTCCCGTTACCGGAATAGGATCATAGAGTATTACCGGTCATTTTAGTAACAAGAATAAATGCAACACTAAATATCTAATCATGTCTTTAATGAACCCACAGTACTTATTAAGTATAATTAAAACAAACCGAGGCTCGATTGGAAGCTCGAAAAATTTTCCATGCAATTATAAAATTTCTTCTTTGGAATAGTACCACACGCCCGTGTAGCTTGGGACACGCCCTTGTCCTTAGCTCGTGTGCAACACTGACTTTTAAACACGGTCAGGACTCACGCCCGTGTAGCCTGCTCGTGTACTAAACTGACTTTAAGACACGACCGTGGCAACCTAGGCACACGCTCGTGGACTAAATTAGTGGAAACCATTTAGGTGTTGGGGACACACGGCCTAGCAACACATTCATGTGCAAGCTGCATGTCTCACACGGCTTGGTCACACGACCATGTGACAAACCATGTGGACTCGAAATGAACCTTATATTTTAATACCAACATATTATTTGCCTACCATCACATATATAACAAACAAGCCTAACTACATCATCAATAAAAAACATAGAACATGACATGAAAAAAATTAAACTTACAAACCACAATGAATAAAGGCCACATATCATGGCCATATACAATAGCTCGATGTAAGCCAATACGTAAGCCAAATCATAATAATAATACATGTCATGAAGTGAACTTCCTATACATGCCACTCACATGAAAACATTTAACATATACTTGCCAATACTCCAAGGATAATGGCTTGATAGTGTGATGCTGCCTCCGATGATCTCCAACCCCTGAGCTAACCTGACAAACTAAAAGAAATGGAAAGGATGAAGTAAGCTTTACGCTTAGTAAACTCGCATGAAAATAATAAGCAATGCGATAACATGCTATTTTCATATTCTTTCTATTTATTCAAATTCCAGCTAAGTTATTTTCCCGAGTCAAATTCATTAAATTATTTATATCTGGAGCTACGAAACTCCAATTTAAGATCTGTAAATTTTCCTAGAAACTAGACTCATATCTCTTCTTACCATAAAATTTTCAGAATTTTTGGTCTAGCCAATAAGTAAAGTTTATTATTCTAATTCTCCCATGTTTCACTATTTGACAATTTTGATCTTTCTTCACTAAAATTTATTTATCTCCTAGTATGAGACTCGATAATGTTCCCGTCTCTTTATCCTGAAATTAGACTCATTAAGTATTTCAGTAATATTAATTTTAACTTATAATTATTTTTGTACAATTTCTAGTGATTTTACAAAGTTGAGACAGGGGAGTCTAGAATCACTCCGACTCTGTCTCATCAGAATTCAAATATCTCATGATACAGAATTCTTTTGCTTTCACAATTTCCTTTATGTGAAACTAGACTCAATAATATTTAATTGAATATTTTATTCAGCCTCTAATTCACTTTATACTATTTTTGGTATATTTTCAAAGTTGGACTACTATTACTGCCTAAACTGTTGTAGTGCAATATAATCAAAAAAACCACCATAAGATTGTCATAAAAATTATTCTCATAAACATAAATCATTCATTTACATTCTCGTCACAAGTCCATTTCATTTCACATGTCAAATACATATTCATGGATTTCAAGTACTTACCTGTGCTATCTCTTAGCACAACCGCTCATCCAAACATGACAATCACATGCATCATATTAGTATCAGATGTACATAATCGAGTCTATCATGGCAAGAGCTTTTAAATCATTTCTCGTAAATATCACTCAATTTTATTTCATAACTTATGAATCTTACCATTTAAATTCGGTCTACATTCATAGTCCATTGGTACCTCTCACTTCAACAGTCCACAGTCAATATAACTTTCAGTAACAGTCAATATTCAATAAATCATAACTTAATAACAGTCATTCTTTAATAATTTTGGTTACCCCTATTAACATGACCTGGACCTGACGGATACACGGACTTAAATCCAACCCACACACCAGGGATATAATATAGTGTTTCATCAGTGGCGGAATACAACTGTAAGGGTAATGATCTCGATCCACGGTACACATAGTACCTTATCGGAACAAATTAAAAACGATCCACGATCATAGTTAGGTGAAGTGAGTACCTCTTTGAACGAATGCGGAATAGTCACAGTCTAGCGACACATAAAGTGTCTCATCAACACAAAGTCGGAATATCCCTAACTCCACTGATCCTATGGCATGCCAACTATATCCGACTAGCCCGACATTGTTAATAGGGATTTCAGTCAACTTCCAATTTTCAATTTCCATTCTTAATTTAATTTTACTTCGTTTCAATACTTTTCCATAATAACTCACATTTAATTCAATTTCAATATAATAGTAGTAACAGTTTCCATCATATTATTCGTATAATAATAACACTTACCTTCATTTTCTTTTGCCATGCACTTTAGATAATTATCATGACAAATACATATTAAATTTAGTTTATAGAAATACAACTTACTCATTTCATTTAAAATGTCATATTCAATGCAATCATGAATAATAACATGAATAATAGGCTTATTAAATCACACAAGCTTACCTCAATCCAAAAACAGCAATTTATCATTTTAGTCCATAACCTTGTATTTTCTCGATTTAAGTCTGAATCTCGATTTCTTTGATCTATAATATCACATTTTGCCAAATAATTAGTCACACTATTCATATGGGTCTAAAAATTATATTTTTATAAATTTGCATTTTGACCCCTAAACTTTACATATTTGCACTTTTGCCCCAAGACTCGAAAATTAAACTTCATCCTATTTTCTTATGTTTTATGACATACTGATCATTTTTCCCTTTATGGAAACATCAGAATCTCACTCTAACATGTACTTATGAACATTAGGTTTTTTACCGATTATGCCGTTTTACTCATTTTCACGTAAAATCGCTTAGCAAAAATCATTTATCTAACGCCCAACACTCATTTTCCACCATTAGACATCAAAATACATGCATATTACTCATGGGTAAATTTTTAAACATAAATCCTAACTCAAAATAATGGTAGAAATGTGTATATCATGTTACTGGGACTTCGAAAATGTAAAGAACATTAAAAACGGGGTTCGGGATCACTTACAAATGAGCTTGGAAAGCTTGGAAACCCTAACCATGGTGTTTTTCATGAGACATTCGGCCATAAGGAAGAATATGAGAAAATTTGGCTTATTTTTGGCTTTTTAATTCATTTAATTACCAATTTACTAATATGCCCTTAATGAAAAACTTTTAAAAACCTATCATACCATCTCCATTTTTGTCCAAAAACTTCAAAATGGTCCAATTACCGTTTAAGAACCTTTAATTTAAAATTTCATAACAATTAGACACTTCTAACATGTAGAACTCAACTTTTAGACTTTTTATTATTTAGTCCTTTAGACCAAATTGAGCGTCCAAACATCGAAATTTTCGAACGAAATTTTCACAAAATCATTCCGTGAAATCATAGACCATAAAAATATAATAAAAATAAAATTTTTATCGTCGGGTTTGTGGTCCCGAAACCACTGTTCCGACTAGGCCCAAAATTAGGGTGTTACATCTAGAACCCTGATAGTGTTTTCTAGCCAGAATTCAGCCCTTTCTGGATCGTCTTCAACTGTAGCTCTGAATTCTTCTACCCCATATTTATGAATTTTATCTACAGGAGGCTTACCAGTTCTAATGAGTTCTGTACCTTGTGGCATTTCAGGAACCGGTTGAGAAACAGGAGGGGGTGGAGGTTGTTGTACAGCTGGATTTATTCTTACAAATTCTGTAAACCATTCGTTTATCATTTGGAAGAAGGCTTCTTTAACCTCTCCTCCTCGACTCTCATATATTGGCCTTCTACTACTTGAGACTGCTCTTTGTACAGAAGCTTGAGCATTGCTCTCAGCTTCTTCAGATTCAACTCGGTTGGACGACATTACTATATGAAAAATATATTTTAAAATGGTTAGGAGATACTAAACTATCACAGGTTATATAATGGCATGTATACCTAAACTCGTATATGCTATGTTAGTCTGAGAATCAATTAAACCGTGACTCTGATACCAATAAATGTAACACCCCTAACCCATATCCGTTGCCAGAACAGGGTTACGGAGCATTACTGGAGTTTACAAACCAAGTACAAATATTTCATATTATTTCTCATTCCTATCAGAAATCAATTAAAATCAATCATATTATTTCTTATGTGAGCCATTGAGGCTCAAAATACGCATTAGAAATAAGTTGGGACTAATCTGGGCACTCAAAGAATTTTTCGCAAAATTTTAAAATTTTTCCAAAGTGCAGGGGACACACACCCGTGTGGCCAGACCGTGTGTCTCACACGGTCAAGAGACACACCGATGTCTCAGACTGTGTGGGTATTCTAAATAGGGACACACGGTCGTGTCCCAGCCCATGTCCATACCCGTGTAACTGTTTGACTTGGGTCACACGGCCAAGCCACACGCCCGTGTGCTAGGCCGTGTGGATGATTTTGAGCATTCTGTTTCTCAATTTTTAAGATGTAGGGAGCACATGACCAGATCATACGCCCATGTGCTAGGCTGTGTGCCACACACGGCTGAGACAAAGGTCGTGTCTCTGCCCGTGTGGACGAAAATAAGCCATTTACAAGACCACTTTTCTCACCCAATTTATCTTTTACCTACACCAAGACTTTAACACATTCACAAGGTAATACCAATCATTCCAATCAAGCCAAAACCAAGTTTAATACATATTATATCACATCATATTTTCAAGTATTCAATTTTACCAAATTGACCTAATTCACATAAATGTATATCTTATCAATTATACTAACATAAATCAATTAATAATGAACCTATCCATCATTTAACCAAATTAAAGACTCATCAAACACATTAAGACCATATATAAACACATCAAAATATGTCATTTACAAGTCATTCCAATGGCTAGTTACAACCAAACATTTACATTGTCGTCATTGGGCATATTTAGACTATACATGCCATTATAACCAAAATTAGTTTTCTATATATATACAGAAAAGTCTGAGGGATAGTGTGATGTAGCTCCGTCCCACTTCCAACCTTTACGAGCTTCTGAATACTATAAAATAAAGGAAATAAAACCAAGTAAGCAGTTAATACTTAGTAAATTTGTATAATGGGAATTTAACTTACCATTCATTTTCATTAAAATAAACATGCAAGAGCATCCAAGCAATTTAGCTAATAGCCTAAACACACAACCTCATCAAACATGTTAGCCATTTCTTTCACGTGCATAACAAGAATCATGTATGAGCTCATCAATGTCAAGTTTCCATTTATTTTGTGAATATACAAGTAACATTTCACTTTGAAATCATTTATTTTCTTATGTATAGATTTTGCCCATTGAATCATTAAAAATATCGATGGATACTCGGATAGTACACACGAACTGTACAAATTTATAATCCGTCAATTCATATCTGGTAATGCTCTGTAACCCTTTTTTGGGGACGAATATGGGTTAGGGATGTTACAAAAGTCAATAAGAGTAGATCAAAAATTTTTCACCTTCTATTTTTTTTTTGAGGAGGCTTCAGAAAAGGGGCACATGTGCTTAAGGGGATTTTCAAAGAGTATGAAGAGGTGTTAGGTCAGTGTGTAAACTATGAAAAGTCTACATCTTTTTATAGTACAAATACTTCTGATCAGGTGAGAAATTCTGTTATACAAGAAGTTCTAAATATTAGGAACTCTATGAACCCTGAAAAATATTTTGGATTGCTTAATATGGTTGGTCGGGATAAAAAGTTGGCTTTCCAGATTCTAAAAGATCAAATGAGACAAAAAATCAATATTTGGAGTTCTAAATATTTATCATAATGGGGGAAAGAGGTTTTCATGAAATCTGTTCTATAAGCAATCTCAACTTATTCGATGGCTTGTTTTTTGTTGCCAAAGTCATTGTGTCAAGAGATAGAGAATATATGTGCAAATTTCTGGTGGAGGAAAGGACCAAGGTTCACTAGTGTGAATTGAAACACTTATGTGTCTCAAAGGAGAACGAGGGTTTGGGTTTTCGTGGTTTTGCTCAATTTAATTTGTCCTTACTTGCCAAGCAGGGATGGGGATTGTTAAATTATCCAAATTTGTTAATTGTGTGTACTTTGAAAGCAAAATATTTCCTAGAGATTGATTTCTTGAGTTCAAGGTTAGGAAATATACCTTCTTTTACCTAGAAGAGTATTTGGGCAGCAAAGGGAGTTCTTTAAGATGGCTTGTGTTGGCATGTGGGTGCTGGAACCAAGATTTATGTACGTGATTCAGCATGGGTACCAGGAGCTGAAAATTGCAGAATATTAGATGGTGAGAGATACCATGAATCTTTAAAAGTAAGTGATGATGAGTCATCATCATATGATTATTTTAGACTATATCTTACTTACATTTGCTTGGTTTCCTGATATTTTTATATGCTTTAAATTCATTTTAGTGATTTTTTGTTTGTATTGTAAATATTGTGTATTTTTAGTGTTTTCATGCATTTAGTTTCAATAAAATATTACATATAGAATTTGCAGGTAAAATAGGTTTGGGAAGAAGATATCAATACATGGAACCATAAGATTAAATGCACTAAGCCTAAAGTTGATCCAATATGATGAGTGAAAGTTCAAAGCTCAAAGATTAAAAATTTGTCGAAACACTTCTTAGTGTTTCGATCATGTCTCGAGCTTCAGGACTCCATTTTGGGTGTACCTTATGTCGTCGAAAAGGGGATTTGAAGACCTATTCAAATATTGGAACACCAACACCAAAATGTATCAGGAAGAGATCCAAAAGTAAAGATAAAGTTACAAGTTTCATATTGATGGACAATTTTGACGCATTTTCGTGTTTGGCTCATATCTCCTAACACAATTGGAGTTTGGAGTTGAAATTTTTACATCATATAGACAAGATGCAGACTATCAATCAACTCTCTTGAACTTTTCCCATTGAGAGACGTTAACTTGGACAAAAGGAGTCATCTTTAACATGTGAAAAATGACTCAAAATATGACAAAGAAGTAGGCTTAGAAATTCCTTTGTATTGTCATTTTCCTCTTCACAAATCTCTGTAAATAGTCTTGTTAAATTTTTGTTCAAAATAAAAAAATTACAAAGTTTATAAAAATTATAATAAATTACAAGGGGAGGGTCTACTTAAATTAGTGTAAAATTAAATAAATCTCTCCAAATTACAAAATATAAAATAAATATACAAATTATAAACTTCTAAAATTATTAATATATATATATATATGTATAAATAAAAGAAGGGGATAGATCCACTTACACAATCTAATATTATTTAAAACCAATATTTTTTCAAATTATATCCCCTTTGATACACATATTTACTTGCATATTGAATTAATTAGTATATGATTCATTTTTAAACTCTAAATTTAACTTTTATAATTAAGTAAAAACGATAAAGGATTATAATTTAACTCTAGTTTTAACTTTTATTGATAAGTAATAAAGAAACAATAATAAAAGATTATAATTCAAAACTAATTATTACTAATAGAAGCTCCAGCGTATTTAGAGAAACTAGCAGATAGCTAAATGGATGCTTTAGTTTGCTTCAATTAGGTGGTGGGAAAAAGATGGCATCATTGGTCCTCTTGGAGCGGAAAAGCTTCTCTGTCTCAGCAGGAACCTTGAATGCTGCTTGAAGAACTTCTGGTGATATAGCCTTCCATGCCCCAATGCTTCCAGCCAAGTGGGTGAACATAGGGCTGGAAATCAAAACCACATGTTAAGCTTCATAATCTGCATATTAATGGAGTTATAATGGATTTCAAAGTCTTGGAGCTTACTTTGGGGTGGTGATGATTGAGAACCATGACAAACCACCTGGATCAGCAATCTTTGAAACAACAAAGAACCTTGGCACAATCAACAGATTACCTGCTTTCACAATGGTTTCCAGGACCCGTTTGCCGTCCACACCCACCACTTGGAGACGACCGCTGCCCTTAACTATGTACGTTACCTGCAAGGCTGAATCACAAGAAAAGCCAGGGGAGCACATTGCATTACCTTCCAACCTAACGAGATCGGCCCCGACACCAACCTGACCCACAAAAGGGAGGTTTTGGGTGTTCAAGAGCACGACATTGCCAGCGTTTTTGATATCGGTATCTAACGGAGCTTCCTCGCAGTTCAAGGCCATTCCTTTGCGGTGATCCGGCTTCGGTTCAGGCATCTTAACATTGGCATCAAGCTTGACAATGCCTTTGCCTTTTTGGTTTCCAATTAAGGCTTTGGCAATGTCATCATCCACATCCCATGCCCTTTTCACAAAATCAGTTGTGAAGCCAGTGAAGATGCCGTTGGAGCCAGTCAAGAAGAAATCAGTGAACTGACCAGGTTTATGGCCTTTTGAGGTATCTCCCATGAAAAGGACCACCAACTCAGTGTCCTCCTTGTTGTACCACCAGGTGATAACACCAAATGGAAGAGCAATTGCATCACCCTTCTTGATTGCAATCACTTTCTCCTCAGATTCAGGGAGAATAATCCCAGCAACACCAGCTCCTACATTTAGAGATCAACACAATTCGACTTAATTGCAATTGCAAATTGAAATTTCAATCAAAACCACATTCTGTCATTGATCGACAATTGTTCCATCTTTGGAACTTGAAAAGCAAAGATTGGATTGATGTGAAACCAACGTTCTTTTTTGGAAAAAGAAAAGTTGGGTCTTTTCCTATATCAAATAAAAGCAACACAGAAAAGAACAAAAGAATGACACATACAAAGTTTAAAGAAAACAACATCATTTGGTAAACACAAACACGTAAAGACCCTAAAAGATTCACAAGAAGGAATCAAATTTGCAGCCAAACCCCAAACATCATAACAAAGCTTAACGATATACCACACTGAATAACATAAACCATAAAAGAAAGGGAAAAAAAAGATTTTGAGCATATCCCAACTCTGATCATATATCAAAAAATTCAACAAAAATGAAAAAGGACAAAAACCTAGAAACACAAAACGGAAAAAGGAGATGAATTTGTGAGAATAATAATAATACCTTGAAGGACATAAGCGACCATGGAAGAATCAGAGTAACGAGGGAGGGCAAAGCCATTCTTTTCAAGGGCCAGCTTGGCTGCACCAATGTTGCCTTCACGCAGCATAGGGAGTTCATTGGGGCACCAAGCGTAGTAGCTTCCTCCATCGTCACCGTACACTTTCTTTGCCAACTTTGGAGAAAGATCAAGCTCCATTTTCTCGATTTCACAGAAAAACTAAAACCCAAAATCCCAGAATGAAAGAAGAACTGAAGCAGTGGAAGTAGTGAATTATTGAGGTGTGATTAAAGGATATTTATAGCCGTGAGATGAAAGATATTTGATTTTAGCTTGATCGTCCATATCCAGAGTCCAATATATTTTGAACTTTTAAAAAGATATCATTCTGTTGTCATTTGTTAACAAACAAGGAAATCAAACCGTTAACAAAAATGGCAAGGGAAGTACCTTTTTTTTTTTTAACCAAGGTACTCAATGGAGTGATTTATGTGGCTCACGAATTTTAAAATTGTATATACATAATATAATAATCGAAATTTTTTATTATTGTTAAGATAAAAGAGACTTTGTTATTTCACTTAACCCTGTAATTTATTGTCAAAAAAGTAAGCTATGTAATTAGAATGACAATATTTTAAAATAAATTATAATAAATATGAATATTATTTTTTATTTAGTTTTTTGGTGACCAATATATACGGTTATTACTTGAGTTTCCTATACCTTACCATTTTGGTAATATGGATATTATTATTACATCAATAAAAAGTAATTAAATCAAGATTTTGAATTAATATATAATAAGGGTTAAAGTTGAATAATAATATGGATATTAAATAGACAAATAATCGTTTATTTTAATTAAGATTTATATTTAATAAATAATAAGCTTTATACACCAAAAATATTACTTACTACTTACTGTATGATGCTGGTTTGGATTCCTTCTGATTCTTTAGTGTTATAAAATGCTTGTTGAAAAAATACAATAAAAAATAAATTTATCCATTAAATAAATTATTATTGGAATATATGTAAGAAAAAAAATTTACATCAAAGCAAAATTATAGTTTGTTTTATCCTTATCAAATATAAAAAATAAGGGTTTTTATCTATATAATATAAAATTAAAAAAAATATTGAAATGACATGTTTCAAAAATTATGTACCAAAATGGTACAATCAAAGAGGTGGAGGGTCGTGCATAAGCGGCACCACCTTAGGATTCTGACAAAATTCAGTTAAAAAAATTTATTTTAGTAGTGGTGCCAAAGTGATAGGCGGCACCACTTAGTCCATCCTAGTGTATACGCGGTATAAAAATACGGAAGGGGTATGGGGGTATGGTGCCTATATGGTAGGCGGCACTGGTGGTGCCTATCTGATAGGCGGCACCAGTAGCATTTTTCCCCAGCTACCCCATCCTGCTTAATTTTAAAGTATCAGTTATAAAAAATAGCAAAACAAGAGGGAGAA
Source organism: Gossypium anomalum (assembly GCA_025698475.1). Lineage (NCBI taxonomy): Eukaryota > Viridiplantae > Streptophyta > Magnoliopsida > Malvales > Malvaceae > Gossypium > Gossypium anomalum. The sequence goes on from CM046968.1 coordinate 80,267,676, forward strand.
GAGAAGAAAGAAAATGTATTATTATTTTTATTGTTATTTTCAAATAGAATAGATTATGATAATTAGATTATTTTGTTAGTATTATATAGTTTGTTTAGTGTTATTTTTATGTTTTGTTTTAAAGTTATTTTATTTATTGTGATTTGTTAGTAAGTTTTGTGGTTAGATTAATTATGTGTTTATTGTGAATGTTATGTTTTAATTTTTTAATATATTTGAAAGTTTTTATCTTAGTAACTTATAAAGTAATTGTTAGTTAGTGGTAACAACAGGAAAAAATTGATAAATACTAAAAATATTTCTGTCATAGATATTGTTAGAAATGACAATAAATTTGATATTGTTATATTTATGCTGTTCGAAATTATTTTAATAATTTTTTTTTTTTACTAGATTGAGTATTGAAGATGGATAATCAGTTTTTCGTATGAGTTATTTCGATGGAATCATCTTGACAACAACCGTTGGATGTATATTTGAATGTCGGCAACAAATAGCAATAAGATTTAATAGAAATGTCTCGTTCGATGATATGAAGGAAAGGATTAGCGCAAAAATTGTTAGACGTTGTGGGAGAAGGATCTCAAAACTTTTCTACAAGTTTCCAGTTTTAACAGATCCCATCAAATTCACCGAAATGGAACTTGTAGACGATGAAGACGTAGAGACAATGATCGTTCTTTATTGTGGGAATCGGAGTGACCAAAATGCACCGATTCACTTATTTGCTGAGTTACCTGGTGTGGAGCCAACTGAAGATCTCACTACATATGGTGAAGAACATGGAGCTCAAGAACCGTGTATGGTGGCTCCAATATTGTATGTTGATAGTGAATCGACTATACGCAGGATCGATGTCGATATTAATGTTGCACTCAATATTGATGTGGTTGGTGATGATGGATACGATAGTAGTAATCATTGTTATCAAGAGGTTGATAGTGATAGTGATCCCAATGTGGACGAGGTCCCCGATGATATTGACGACGAAGATGTGAATGACGATGGAAACATTAACGAGTCTTCAGTCGGGAACCAAATTCTACGTATTGTGATACACAATAATCCAAGGCCACACATGTCACTCATAGACCCTAATGCGGCGCACATAGTCGAGTTTTCGGAGTATACTGAAATACAACATGCTCACTGGTCGGCCGTAGATTTCGATCCTGAGGAGTTGTTCGTAGGCTAGTGATTCGAAAGTAAGGAAGAGTATGTATTTTCTATTAAGCGGAATAGCATGAATATATCAGTGGAATACAATGTTGCAATGTCTAAACCGACATTATATATTGGGGAGTGTTGGAAGTTGGCGAAAGGCTGCAATTGGCGAAAGGATGTATTTATTCAAAATTCATAGATATGGGAGATACGAAAATTTGTTGGGCCTCACACATGCACATCAACACGTATAACAGAAGGTTATCGAAAACTTGATTCCAAAACTATCTGTACGTGTATCATGCCAATGGTAAAGGACATGCCGACCATTAAAGTTTTGGTACTGATTGCCAAAATGTAGACACGATTCCAGTATCGAGTATCTTACCAAAAGGCGTGGACAGCTAAACAGATAGAAATGGAGGAATTGTACGGGGATTTCGATGCGTCGTATAATGAGCTACAAGAATGGATAGCCGCTATGTGGGAGTACGTACTACGGACTGTCATTGAGTTACAGACACAACCTTATTACAGTCCGAATGACCAACTACAATAGGGAAAAAGAAATTTTCATCGGATGTTCTAAACGTTTGATCTATTTGTGTGTGCATTTCCCCCACTGCAAGCCGTTTGTGCAAGTAGATAGAACCTGGCTATACGAAAAATATACACAGATCTTACTTCTTGCGGTTGCTCAAGACGGTAACAAGAACGTGCTCCCAATAGCATTTGCCCTCGTAGATAAGGAGAACATGAAATCATGGAAATTCTTCCTTACCAACCTGCGGAGGTATGTTATTAGCAACGATAATATTTGCATCACCTTTGATAGGGAGAAAGGATTAATTGCCACCATTAGGCGTTCTGGTGTGCTTTGGAGATCCGTTTATTACATTCGGCACATCGCGGCTAGCTTCTATCGAGATTATAAGAATGCAGACTGGTAGAGATAAGTTGTGAGAATGGGTAAAGGATAACCTTATCTTTTCAATAGAAGTTTTAATATTTTAGGAAAATACTGTAACTTATCTTTTCTTAATACATATACAGCGCACGAGCTAGAGCCATACATTTTCCGCCAAAGAATGACTCGACTTGAGAGTGACGTGGAGGGTCAAATGAACACATCTTCCCGACAGTGTTTGGGTATCATGGAGTCGTGGCAATGGGCTCAAAGTTTTGACGAGGGCTTTTGTTATGGTCAAATGACCACAAACTTGGTGGAGGGGGTCAACGCTGTGTTATTGAAAACACGACATCTTCGATTTCATTTGTCTTTTCGGCTACATTCTACAGGTTGGCTATCTTGATGCCTAGAATAGATTAGTAACAAGTCGACCAGATGGAGGTGGGACACGTATTTGTCTAAGATGTCAGGGAAACAATAGTTGTAAACTGTTGGATGGAGAGGTCGATGAATGTAGAAGTATATTCATGACCTTCTTGAAATGCTTCAAGTTACAGAAACCATCGATTGTTGACCTGGTATACCACCTAGGTCCTATGGAGTTGATCTTCGAAATAGACAGTGCAATTGTAGGAGGTTCCAAACACTTCATTATCCATGTGCGTATGTCATGGCAGCGTGTGCTAAAGTCTTGCTCAATGTTGAACAATTTGTCAATGATGTGTACACCCTCGAGCACACATTGCCTGTTTGGGAGAATGAGTTCGCTGTCCTGCCTGACCTGTCTACGTGGGAGGTGTCTCCAATGACTTTCGAGCTTGTCCCAGACAAAGGGTTGCGAAGGAATCCGAAAAGTCGTCCTCAATCATCCAAAATCCATAATGAAATGGACATTAGGGAGAAATCCGACGGTAAGTGTTGTGGATTATACAGATTAGCTGGTCATAATCGGAGTAAATGCCCACAGCGAAACTACAATATTGGATAATTGTCACAATCGGGTGGGAATTGAGCTTATGTAATCCAATGTACCTAATTTATATTACAAAGTTTGTTTCAATTTTTAATGTTGTAATGTATTTAATTTATATAACAAAATTTATATTATAAAGTTTGTTCCAATTTTTAATGTTGTAATGTATTTAATTTATATAACAAAATTTATATTACAAAGTTTGTTCCAATTTTTAATATTGTAATGTATTTAATTTATATTACAAAATTCATATTACAAAGTTTATTCCAAGTTTTAGTGTTGTAATATTGTAATGTTGCAATCAATCTAATTTATGACCACAAAGTTTGTTCTTATTTTTAATGTTGCAATTAATCTAATTAAATAAATACAAAGATTGTCTTTTTCTTGATTTATATTTTTTTAGAATTAAAAAAAGAACAAACTTTGTAATATTTAAATTGCAAGAATTCCCTAAAATTGATGGTTTGATGGTGTGGTCATATGGGTATATTTTTGCGGGGGTCGACGTTCACGTTGTAGGTGATCGCGACGATCGACATCCTCTTCAGTCGCAGGTAGGGGTGTGCAAAACATGGAAGAAAAATCATATTCCCAGAACGCAATCGATGAACTTGAGTCGGGAGGAGTGCTATACTGCGGTGGTACTGGACTAAAGATATCAAACCCGGAATGATATCCGTGTCCTGATGAGCCTGGGAAATAGTCATTGACCTACAACTCCGGATGGTAAGAACTATTCTTATCAGCGAAATTTGTATGCGACCGCTTGAGCTCGGGCTCGGGCTTTGGCTTGGCCTCTATATCGGGCACTAGCTCGTATGCCCCAAGTCGATGCATGTGCAGAGGGACTACAGTTGACTACCCACCAAGTAAATGTGGTTTTCCCGTACTAGAGTACCATTGTATGTACTCTAACGATGGCTGCAAATCAGAAGAAATATCCATCTGAGGTCTTCGTGTCATCCAATTATCCCACACTGCAATATATTTCTGGTTCACAACCCTCCAATTATTTTCATGTTTTTCTCTCTTGTTAATACCGTGAATCTTCCCCAACTGCATTGGCAGATCCGGGATATACTGGATGCAACCAAACTGCTGGAGTACTCAATCCCCGTTATACCACTTGACTATTTGGAAATTGATCATTGGTGCGTTAATGCACCATAAGTGAAAATGAATGTGGGCAGACGAGGATATAACAGCCGCAATTTCTGGTCTCCGATATGACATCCAGATAAATTACATGATTAATAACATGGTTAAAATTTAACGTGGTTCGAGTAAGATATACAAAGTAATTTCATGTCACGAATATTAGAATAGCTTACCCCTTTCCTAGTATGTTGTTCAATCATCAGACAATATATCGAGATAGTGTACGACCTCCAAATACTCGGATAAAAACTTCGTCTACGAAAACAAATTACATGTTAGAATATTATCATTAGAAAAAAATGTCAATTAATTGCTGATAGTCGTGAAACTAACTAAAAATATGACTAAGGCAAGCGCACCTATCGAACAGTAGTATAGTTCTGGTAAGACCGGAAATATTGTATCCATGAGGACCAAAAGTACTAGTATTACCTCTTTTTCTATTATTTAGCCTAAAAATAAAGAGTGTTTTTAAACTAAAACTAATTATTTAATTAACTAAGATTATGACAGAGATGAAAATTTGAAAATACTTTAGGAAAACCAGTTGAGAAGACAATACCCAAGAAAGAATCCACCTAGACTTTACTTATTACCTTCGAATTAGACGATTTATTCACTTGACTTATTCCGTAGAAATCCCTGATTTATGTTAATATCTCTCTCGAGACTAAGAACAACTGACACTAGGTTGATTAATTGAAATCTCTTTCTAATTACCCCTATTGTCGCATTAACTCGATCTATGGATTCCCTTATTAGGTTTAACTCTAATCCGACAGATTTATGTCGTCCTATCTCTAGGATTGCATGCAACTCCGCTTAATTATGAATGATCTACTCTTAAACAGGGACTTTTGCTTCACTAAATAAGCACATCAAAACCTGAATTAATACCTTAGAATATTAAAACAAGAATTAAACTCACAATTAAGAATAAGAACAAGTATTTATCATATAAATTAAAGGAAAATAAGAGTCGTCTTAGGTTTCATCTTCCTTAGGTATTTAGGGAGTTTAGTTCATAATAATGGGGGAAAACATCTCAAAAACTAGGGGAAACAACAAATCATAAAGAACCCAAAACTTCGCTAGAAATTGAAAGGAGATCTTCAGTCTTGATGTAATCCTGCTTCCGAGCTGATTCCAATGGCTTCCTTCGAGTATTTTCTGCGTTCTACTCTGTGTATCTCTTTAATCCTCTTCTAGGGTGTTTATATAGACTTTGGAATGCCCAAAATAAGCCTTTTCCGAGTAGAATTAGACTTGGGCTGGACAGGGATATCGCCGTGTGCCACGCCCGTGTGAAGGTGCTCAAGCCGTGCATAATACTGAGTTGATTTTTAGTCGACACGGCCATGTCACACGGGCGTGTGGCCTTCTTGTGTGACTCACACGGGTGTGTGGATCACCCGTGTGAAAGTGCTTAGGCTGTGTGAAACACTGTTTTAAGCCCATTTGGTCCGCTTTTGGCCCGTTTCTTGCTCTTTTCGCCTTCCTATGCTCACCTAAATATAAAACATGAAATTAAAGGATTAGAAGCATCAAATTCACTAAAAACAAGGAAAATTCATTCATAAATATGCCAAGTATGGGGTAAAAAATATATAAATTATGGTTTATCAAATATCCTCACACTTAAGCATTTGCTTGTCCTCAAGCAAAATCCTCAACTCACAATTAAAATAAACCCTTCTCAACTTATAATTCTCATCAATAATTTTTAAAAATAATCCACAAGCAATCATGCATTGAGAGTTTAACTAAAAGAACATTAAAGTTTCAAATAATCAAAGTTGAGCATTTTAATCATAAAATTTTAGGCATCCCCCTTTATCTAAGTAATTATCTTTAATTCCAAATCGACAAGGGTTGACATCCTCACTAAAGATTAACTCAAATCACTCAAAGTGTTTAAAGTTTAACAACTAAGCACTCAATAGTCAAACATGAAAAGTTATTACCATAAGCTTGCATGAAAATCAAATCTCCACCACTATAAATGAGATGATACACAAATCAAAAGGTCTTTAGCAGGGTTGTAATGGGGCTTGGGTTAAAAGTGTGGATAAAGGCTGAAAAAGAGGGTTAGAATCGAGATTAATTTAAATAGATTATCTAACCTAGAAAAATGACGCTAAGTGTTGAATTACAAAGTAGTGCCAGAATTTGAACTATCTAAAGCAAATGATGTGAGCTTTTTCTCAATATAACAACTTTAACTTATCCAAGCTTTTTAGACAATATGTAACTGAATGAATAAATATATGGTTTTTTTAATTAAGAATAAGAACAAATAATGGAGAATACATTATAAGGAAAAATTCAGCAACTGTAATAAACGAAAATAGTTAGGTAACTAATTAAATCAAATCCCGATAAAAAAGAGTTAATGAAAAGGGAGAAATTCTTAGTGAATCAAAAAGGGTTAAATTGTGGGTTATTATTAAGGGAAGAATCAAGAAATAAAGGTTAAGGTCCAAAAGGGTTCACTAGGGGTCAATTATGTGGGTAGGCTCTTTATGGGGTAAATGGGTTAAACCTAAGTTCCTTTATCATTTTAGTATATCAAATCAAAGGTGTGGTCTCGACATGTATAATCGATGCAAGTTCTAAAATAACAAATCAATGTTGACACACTCATAACCAATAAAATAAGTGAGCAAGAAGGATATATGCTATAAAAGGATCAAAGTCTCACGAAAATTATGGGTATTTGATGTCAATCCTGTAAATTCAAAACTTCAAGATAATACCTCAATTCAGGGAAACAACCTAGTAATTTTAATTCTCAAAAGTTTCAACTTATCATACTCGATTCTCTAATGTCTTAAAATTGAAACAATTAATGCGCAAGTACCTATGATTTAATTCAAAACATGTTAATAAAAATCATAAATCAATCAGAATTTACTCTAATAGTGATATGAGAAAATTATTTGAGAACAAGATAAAAATTCAGGGACTTTCTAATGATTATGTAAATAACCTCCCCACACTTAAGATGCACATTGTCCTCAATGTACAAAGATATATAATAATATAATCATAATATCAAGAGAAAGGGAGAGAAGCGAAACTGCCCTAAATTTTTGGATGAAATCCTTGGAATAGCGAAGGCTGGATTAGTAGATATGACCAATGAAAGGCATGATTCTGAGTCACTAATAAGAAAATAAACACCACTGTGGAAGAGAATTAAGGCTTACTTGATAATAACCATTAAGATAAACATAGTGCAAAATCTAAAAACATAAGTCTTCAAAAATAGATAAAAGAAAGATAAAATGAAAATAAAAATAAAAATAAAATAAAAATAGATGGGCTCAAAGATCCTCATCATCGGTGTCATGAGCCGGTGGCGCTGAAAGAGCGATGTGGAGGTGCTTGCGAATCTGTCGCAAAGTCTCATCGATACTGTCAAACCTCGCATCAAGACTGTTGAACCTCCGAACATAGTACTGACGAAAATCAGTGAACTCCTCGAATGACACTCCTCGAAAGTTGGCAGTATAAAGAGTGTGGCGGTGACTCGATGGTGGAGGATGTGGTGGATCCTCGTGAGGGGGAGGGACATCATCAGTAATGTCCTCTGGGTCATCCTGGTCATCAAACTGAATGAGTCGGTACTGAGGGGGGTCGAATCCACGGCGTCGCTCTATCATCCTCATATGGATCATGCTAGAAATTCCCTGAGGAGACATCTGCCCTACTAGAGTGAGTGTCGATGACATCTCTAGAGTGTTGAAGAGGCATAAGTGTCGAGCGAGGTGAGTCACGTAAGGGCCAAAGCAGATGGGGCCCCTCTTATGGCGATCTGTCTGATGGCGAAAAGCGAGGACGATAAAATATGCTAAGTCAAATACATGGCCAGTCGCCATGCTCCATAAGAAGTATGCGTCAGTGGTGCTAACTACTCCGGTGCTCTCTCTCCTCCTAGTCACAGTATGAGCCAAGATGGCATAAATATAGCGAAGTGCTAGAGGGAGAGCAGTTGCCTTCGAGCGACTGGCGTCATATATACTCTGGCCACCTGTGAGATCGGTCCAACAGCAGAAAGGGGAATGATGAATGTGTCGATAAAGTTGGAGGAAGTTCTCGGCAGACATGAACTCCTCCGTATAGAGGCCCAAAGCAGCTCCAAATTCGAGCACACTCATATGCCTGACAAGTCCACCAAGTCTGAAAACGTTAGTACTAGCCTTGTCATGTGTGTTTATCACGTGCTGTAGGTGGAAAGTAGTGCAAGATTCCAATGTCAACTCTGAATATGTGGGCTTGATGATCGCAAAGAACCGATCCCATGGCGCGGTATCAAGATGGAATCAAACGAGGTGAGCAAGTTGGACCTACTCCAAAGCGGCCCAATTAATACAATGGCCCACTCCCAATGGTCGTACTCGAAGAAGCTGGAACAGGTCTTCTTGTGGGCCTGACGAGAATTGAAGTAGAGGGTGACGAGCTTCGATCAAGGCGCTCAAGGATGTTGCGCCAGGACCCTTCCGCTTTTTTGAAGCAGGAACAGCCATTTTTTTGCCTCATGTGTTTGTCATTATATTTTTGAAAAAAATAGAAATCAAATATCGCCAAATATTGAACCTAAGTAATAAAACTATAGTCCTAAAAAGAAGATTCCCTAACACTAAACAAAGACTAGAATAATAGAATAAAAAAAGTATTAAAGAATAAAAATGAAACAAGAACCAAAGGAAGCTAGTACTAATAAAAATCAAATGAAAATAAAGCAAACAAAACAAAGAACTATAATAAAGTAATAGTAATAATAATAAGAGAAATACTCATAAAAAAATTAACAAAATAGAATGAAGAATAACAATGAAGGTTAGGAAAAACTAAGTAAAGAGAAAAATAATGAAATAACAACTAAGAAATAACAAAATAAAATAAATAAATAAATAACTAAAATAAAAATAAAATAGTTGAGGGTGAAAAGGGTAACCACAAGCAGTGGTCGGGGGTGAGTACGGGCAGTGGGCAGAGCTGGTCAGTCGGACGGTGGAGAGTGTGGGGCAGAACACGGCAGTGGAGGGGTAATGAGAGCTGCGGCGGCTAGGGTTTGGGGCAGGGGAATTGAAGAAGAAGAAGGAAAAAATAAAAACAGGGTTGGGGGTTTTAAAAGGGATACGGTCGTGTAAGGCCCGTGTGGATCGTGTAAAGCCCATTTTTATCGCAAAAATTGAATGCCTATTTCATCATACTGCCTATGGACACGCCCGTGTGTCCTAGCCGTGTGGTTAACACGGTCGTATCGCACGACCGTGTGCAATGTTGTTCGCTTCTCCCATGCCCATGTGGTATCCTACACACTCGTGTGTCTGAACACACGGCAGTGGGCTTCGCCTGTGTGGTATCCTGACTTATTTAAATTTGAAAAATTTAGCTCCAGTTTTCACACGGCCTAGGACACGCCCGTGTGTCCAGGTCGTGTGCGTCACACGGCCATATCGCACAGCCGTGTAGATCGATTTATTGATCGTGTGGCTCTATATTTAGGGATTTTGTACCCCTGTTTCCACACAGCCAAGGACACACCCGTGTGTCCAGGCCGTGTGGGCCACTGTACCTGCACAAAAATGTTAAAAATAACAAAAAGAAGCTAGTTAGTGGTGTTAGTGCTCGGGTTACCTCCTGAGAAGCTCTTATTTAGAGTCTAAGCTCGACTTACCTCTCCGTTGCATGCTCATGGTGGTTAGAGGAGTTTAAACTCCTCATTCCTGCTATCAATCTTATCAAGATAAGATTTTAGACGAGTAGTTTTTACCTTAAAAGTGTCGAATTTGGAATGAGTTACTTTGACTGTACCGTATGGGAAAATGTTGAGTACCGTAAAAATGATTGCTCTATTAGGTTCAGAAGTGGCAACACGAGGGTCTGCTGCATCTAATAGTACTTTGTCTCCAACCTTAAGTTGATTCGATAAAGCTTTGAGTCCGTCATGGCACAGTTTTGGTTTATCGTGTGTTTTTGGTTTCTCTTTGACATGTATTCGCCATTCATCTAGTTTATCGATTTGAAGCCTTCGTTCTTCATGAGTCACTCTATTTTTGTGGCATGGCTTAGAATGCAGCTCCATCACGTTCTTCTTAGGGGACTCCTACAAAGAAGTTTGAGTTGTAACATTACTCAAATTATCAGAACTTAAACAATCATATTGATCACTAGATATTTTAGCAGAATTACAAGCTTGGAGTTTAATTCTGTCATCACCTACACGAAGTATCAATTCACCTGTGCCAACATTAATGATAGTTCTAGCAATTGCTAAAAAGGGTCGTCCTAAAATTAAAGGCACGTCACTATCCTCTTCCATGTCTAGAACAACAAAATCAATTGGGAATATAAATTTATCAATTTTGACCAGCACGTCTTCAATAATACCCCTAGGAAAGCTAATTGTTTTATCTGCTAATTGAATGCTCATCCTAGTTTGTTTGGGTTTCCCAAGACCTAGTTGTTTAAACATTTTATAAGGCATGACATTAATATTTTCCCCTAAATCAGCCAATGCATTATTAACATCTAAACTACCAATTAAACAAGGAATCGTAAAACTTCCTGGATCTTTCAACTTGTTGGGTAGCTTATTCTATAGAATGGCTGAGCAGACTGCGTTTAACTCCACATGCGACACATCATCCAACTTCCACTTATTTGCTAAAAGCTCCTTTAAAGTTATAATCGCGTTTGGCATTTGCGAAGGAGCTGCAATAAACTGTAAGTTAATGTGTAATTTCTTTAATAATTAAAGGAATTTACCAAATTGTTCGTCTGTGTTGTCTTTCCTTGTCGCACTGGGATATGGCACACGAGGTTTATATTCTCTACTTACCGGTTTTTACTTACTGTGGTCCACCTCATCCTTACCTTTACTTATCACAAGTCCTTACCTCGGTTCTGGTTCAGGTTCAACTAACCCTTCTTTATCTCGAACAGTAATCGCATTAAGCTGCTCCCTTGGGTTAGTTTTAGTATTGATCGGTAAGCTACCTTGTGGTCGTTCGGAAATCATTTTTGCCAACTGATTTTTACTGATTTTTAAGAGTTGTCTCGGTGTTTTGGAAGCGTGTTTCAGATACCGTGATGAATTTTGTTAGCATCTCCTCAAGGTTTGGCTTCTTTTCTTGCTGGTAAGGTGGTTGTTGAAAGCCCGGATAATGTTGTGGTCTTTGATTTCCTTGACCACCCTAAGAGAAATTGGGATGGTTCCTCTACCCTGCATTATAAGTGTTACTATACGGGTTATTTTGAGGTCTAGAATTATTACCCATATAGTGAGCTTGTTCCTCATCGGTGCTAGGGTTGAAGAGTAGAAAATCTGGGTTGTGCACTCCTCCATTTGAATCACACCTCATCACTGGATGTACCTGAGTAGAACCATACAAACCATCAATCTTTTTATTTAAAAGTTCTACCTGATTAGACAGCATAGTGACCGCGTCGAGGTTGAAAACACCAGCTACTTTTGTCGGCTTTGTTCTCATAACTTGCCACTGATAGTTATTCAGTTACATCTCTTCAATAAATTCGTAAGCCTCTTTAGGTGTTTTATTGTTTAAAGTTCCACCGGCGGCTACGTCGATAAGTTGCCTTATTGAGGGGTTCACACCGTTGTAAAAAGTTTGAACCTGTAGCCATAAAGGTAGCCCATGGTGAGGGCACCTTCTCAATAAGTCCTTGTATCTCTCCCATGCATCATAAAGATTTTCCAGATCCATCTGCATAAAAGAAGAGATATCATTCCTCAATTTAGCTGTTTTAGCCGGCGGAAAATATTTAAGTAAAAATTTTTCGGTCATTTGTTCCCAAGTAGTGATTGACCCTCGTGGTAACGAGTTCAACCACTGTTTAGTCTTATTCCTCAATGAAAAGGGAAATAACCGAAGGCGAATGGCATCATCAGAAACGCCATTGATCATAAAGGTGTCGCAGAGTTCCAGAAAATTCGCTAAATGAGTGTTTGGATCCTCGTCCTGCAAACCATCAAACTGAACAAACTGTTGTATCATTTGAATCGTGTTAGGTTTCAGTTTAAAATTATTTGCAGCAATAGTAGGCCTAACTATACTCGATTCAGTTCCTGTTAAATTAGGTTTAGCATAATCATACATAATACGAGGAGCAGGATCCTGATTTACTGGATCTGCGGCAACCACAGGAGGTAGCTGATTATTCTGATTTTCAGCCATCTCATCGGTTGTAGTTTGAATATCGTCCTCTTGACCTTCCTCTATGTATCGTAGGCTTCGCCTTATTTCTCTTCGGTTTCTGCGAGCTGTGCTTTCAATCTCACTATCAAAAAGTAGAGGTCCTGACGGGTTTCTTCTAGTCATAAACTATGAAAACCTATCGGAAGAAAATAAAAAATAATTTAGTAAATAAAAAACATAATTAAATAAAAAATAAAAGTAATGGCTAAAGTAATAAAAATTAAGTGTTCCTAATATCTTAGTCCCCGGCAACGGCGCCAAAAACTTGATGGTCGTGAAACTAGCTAAAAGTTCAACTAAGGTAAGCACACCTATTGAACAGTAGTATAGTTCTGGTAAGACCGAAAATATCGTATCCACAAGGACTAAAAGTACTAGTATTAACTCTTTTTCTATTATTTAACCTAAAAATAAGGAGTGTTTTTAAAACTAATTATTTAATTAACTAAGATTATGATAGAGATGAAAATTTGAAAATACTTTAGGAAAACCAATTGAGAAGACAATACCCAAAAAAGAATCCACCTAGACATTACTTATTACCTTCAAATTAGACGATTTATTCACTTGACTTATTCCGTATAAATCCCTGATTTATGTTAATATCTCTCTCAAGACTAAGAACAACTGACTCTGGGTTGATTAATTGAAATCTCTTTCTAATTAAAACCCTTATTGTCGCATTAACTTGATCTATAGATTCCCTTATTAGATTTGACTCTAAACCGGCAGATTTATGTCGTCCTATATCTGGGATTACATGCAACTCCGCTTAATTATGAATGATCTACTCTTAAACAGGGACTTTTGCTCCACTGAATAAGCACATCAAAACCTGAATTAATACCCTGGAATATTAAAACAAGAATTAAACTCACAATTAAGAATAAGAATAAGTATTTACCATATAAATTAAAGGAAAATAAGAGTCGTCTTAGGTTTCATCTCCCTTAGGTATTTAGGGAGTTTAGTTCATAATAATTGGGGAAAATATCTCAAAAATTGGGGAAACAGCAAAACATAAAGAACCCAAAAACTTCGCTAGAAATTGAAAGGAGATCTTCAGTCTTGATGTAATCCTGCTTCCGAGCTGATTCCAATGGCTTCCTTCGAGTATTTTCTACGTTCTGCTCTGCGTATCTCTCTAATCCTCTTCTAGGGTGTTTATATAGACTTTGAAATGCCCAAAATAAGCCTTTTCAAGTAGAATTAGACTTGGGCTCGACAGGGACACGGCCGTGTACCACGCCAGTGTGAAGGTGCTCAAGCCGTGCGTAATACTAAGTTGATTTTTAGTCGATAAGGCCATGTCACACGGGCGTGTGGGTCACCCGTGTGGAAGTGCTTAGGCCGTGTGAAACATTGTTTTAAGCCTATTTGGTCCATTTTTGGCCCGTTTCTTGCTCTTTTCACCTTCCTATGCTCACCTAAATATAAAACATGAAATTACAGGATTAGGAGCATCAAATTCACTAAAAACAAGGAAAAATCATTCATAAATATGCCAAGCATGGTGTAAAAATATGTATAAATTATGGTTTATCAGTTGCTATAACAAGTTAAATTTTATCACCTGTTCACCAGTCGAAATACGTATGCTTGGTGCCTAACCGATGCCAAGAATGACATCCGATAAAGAGCCCATGACTACAGCAATATAAGGCATCAGGCTTTGTCGTCTGGCAAAGCTCACGATATAACATAGGCAGAACTGCAGAACCTCAACTATACGAGCAAACATTCTGCAACTCAGCTAATAGGGGTAAATACATTAAATGAACCCTGTTGTTGTTCGCATCCGGCATCAGTACACCCCCTATAATATGCATAATGTACGCTCAAGCTGTGCACATCACCTCATGCTCAATGGCATTAATTAATAAATGTTCAAAATTGGCTTTCAGCCATGAAAATCTCAAACCCATAAATTTGGACTCAGCATCGTTGCGCGAGACTCCTAGTAGGCTATAACAAAGGGCAGCCGGCTCAGATATCGTACTTATGCCCGTTATGACACTCCCGTCTATTGGAAGGCCAAGTTGCAATGCAACATCCTCTAGAGTGACAGTGCACTCCCCACACGGAAAATGAAAAGCGTGGGTCTCCGGGCACCAACGCTCGACCAATACGGATATTAAATCGTACTGCAAATCAAAAGTCCGGATCAATGCTGCTGACCCGAATCTAGCTAACTCCAAGTATGGCATTAGTCGTTCATCCAGGGAATATCCTAAACCATTCACCTGACCCCTTAATGCACGGTACGGGCCCTAACACTATTAAATTACAAAAAAAAATAATTATAATAACATAATTTATTTCCATAAATGACGTAGATCTTTTCTTAAGGGAACCCGTGATTAACAAATAAAATATATTACCATATTATTAACTGTGTTTGATATGTGACCATCGTTCTTAATCAATGAACCCATTGCGATACCTGCAACTTCAAAACAAATTTCGGTTATTAATTTCAAAGTTTGATGGATTTTAAATATTTATCAAAATACCTAAAATTTATATATTGCTTTTAATTACAAAAAATACCAAACAGTTTTGTCCACATCATATTTTTTGATATACTACATTAACAAAATAAATATATCTTATAAATTCCAACTCAAACTCCAACTCAATGGTCCCATGCACAAATTCCATATTAATGGTCTCATATTTTACCTACATAAAAAATAAAAAAAATTATATTAAAATAATCAAAATAACATGCCAAATAAATTAATAAAAAATAAATCTAATCAACCTAAAACACACATAATAAATAAATTACATAAAAAAATAAAACATTATTTGTACATAACATAAATATGCTTTTTTACTTCAATGAACATTAAAAATAAATTATGAATGAATGAAAATATAAAATAAATACAAACATACCTTAATAGCTCTTTTTAACCAAATAATATCTTACAAAAATAAAATTAAAAATTAAATCCGAATTAAATCAACAATAATAGCAACAAAAACAAATTAAATTAACATTAATTGATAAAAAAATACATTTTCTCAAACACCTAATCTTCCCTAAAAAACAAACTCTCCTTTCTTTTTCTATTTGTTTTTTTTCCTTCTCTTTCTCCTTCCCTCTCTCTATTCTGCTTCTCTTTTTTTCTTTCTTTTTCCCTTCCCTTCCCGCCCTCTCCTTCTCCTTCATTTTCTTCTCTTTTTTTCTTCACAAACTTTCTCTTTTCCTGCAGAAAATGGGGCATTAAGGACCATTATAAGGTCCCCAAACACAACTCATGGGCTGAAGCCATGACCCATCCCATCGCCTGACACCACATGCCAGTGCCGCCTATGGAGATGGTGTGACCGGTGGTGTCACCTCTACCAAAGGCGTGACCGGTGGTGTCGCCTCTATCGAAGACGTGAACATTGGGTGCCGCCTCTTTCCTAGGCGTGACCCATTGTGTTGTCTCATCTATGATAGAGGGTCGGGTTTTGGGTATGATTTTTACCGTATTCAAGTCATATTTGGCCCGTATTTTCTTAAAGTGCCGCCTATTAAGCTGCCTCCACCATTTTTTTTTTTTGTTTTCATGCAAATTCTGTCAGAATCCTAGGGTGGTGCTGCCTATGCACCACCCTCCACCTCTTTGAATGTACCATTTTGGTACATAATTTTTGAAACATGCCATTTCAGTATTTTTTTTAATTTTATATTATATAGGTAAAAAACTTTAAAAAATAATATAAGAATTTCATGTTTACATGCTAACTTTTAGTGAGGTTAAATGTTAGAAAATACATATTATTTGAAATTGTGAGAACATCTACAAAGTAAATAAATGCAAATTTTAAAGTAAAATTTTGGACCATATCTTATACTTATACGTATAATATATAAAAAAATCTATTGAAAAAGAAATCGGCTTAAAATTTTGTCACCTGATAATTTAAAATTGTGTCATATGTCATATCAATCAATTATATGAAATATATATAAATATAGTTGTAATAAATATGCAAAATAACATCAATATTAATTATAAAAAGAATTGATTATATATAAGATTATATCAAAGCATCTCTATTAATAAGTGTTGGGTGTAATGGTAAAACACATTGTACTCCTAAAGGAGGAGATGCAAATTTGAACTTTGAAGACAATTATTGTTGAGAGGAGCAGCCACGAATTCCGAATATGAACTGTAAAAATGACATGAGTTATACCGAAAGATATCTTTTAAGAAAAGTTTTGATATTTTTAAAGAAAAAAAAGACATTTTTTTCTATTAAATAAAAGAACCACTATAACACCCCTATCCCGTAACCTTCGTCGGAATAGGTAAGGGGAGTCACTGGACAGACAAAGCATTACAGAACAACACAGATTCACCGATATCATAACAATAATACATTTGCATTCATCCACAATTCATCCATTAAGATAGTCTACGAGACCTAAAACATACATTTAAGAAAGGTTGAAACTATACCGAACCCATTCAAGATTTTCAGAACTCAAACAAACTTTTCAAAAATGACAAAGTCACATGTTCGTGTGACTAGGCCGTGTGAATCACACGAGCAAAAGACACGCCTTTGTGGTCCAACTGTGCCAAAAATAGGTCCTATACTGACTTTTTAACACGGCCAACAGACACGGCCGTGTGCCATGACCGTGCAAAATTTAGCTAGCTATTGACTTTTTTACACGGCCACAGGGTACGCCCGTGTTCCCCGACCATGTGGCACAATGCAGGCTTGGTTTAAGCTAATTTGCCACCCATTAAGGGTCCAATCTTACAAGCATTATCAAGCAACTAATACACCAACATTTCTAGCCAATTCCATGCTCAAAGACGACCAAAACACCTTAGAATATAACACATTTCAAAACATACATCAAAACTATGCACAATTCAAATGGCATAACTTTTAATACATATCAACTAACCCAATCTAGCCTATACATGCCATACTTAAGAATATGTACATTTCCAAAAGTACCAAAAAGAATTCGATGGTGTGATGACAATCATTGACTATCCCGAGCCTTCAGTAGCTACGATAACTGTAAAACAGACAGAATTCATACAGAGTAAGCTACAAAGAGCTTAGTAAGCCAAACACAATTGGTCTAATTACTAAAGCATATATAGTACAAAACAACCATAAGAATTCATAGCTATTTCTCATAGTACTTCATAAACTTAACCATGCTCTTTTGCTTGTATGCATATCATTTTAATTTCCATGATTCCGAACCTACTCCGCATTCGCTATTTCACAGAACTGAGTCTTTCATATTCAGAAATTAAGTACGATACAAACGTACCTATATAGATTATGCATTTCACATATTCATTTTCATAACTCATACCTTGTCATCAGATGGTTCAGAAACGATACAGATATTCATAAATGAGTACAATGCCAACGTCTCGGATGTGGTCTTACATGTAATTCAGTATCGATGCCTCTGTCCCAGATAGGGTCTTATACGAAATCAGATACGATGCCAATGTCCCAGGCATGGTCTTACACATAAATTTAAAATCGAGGCCTGTGTCCCAGACACGGTCTTATACGATAATTCAGATTAATACCAACATTCTTTTATCAGGCTCTCAAGGCCGTCCAATGCAGATAATAGTTTATAAACACAGAAGTTAATCAACCTAACACATAAGTGTAGTTTGACTTACCTCGGACAGATTTCGGATAAAACGAGTCGACTATTCAGCTATTTTGGACTTCCCCCGATCTAAGTCCGATTTTCTTTGTTCTTGATCTAATACAATACAAATTCAACCATTCAATCATTCATTTCATTCAATTTAATCCATATACACATATTTTGGGCACTTTTCACTTTAGCCCCTTACATTTTCACACTTTGACAATTTAGTCCATTTTTCACAAAATCATCAACATGTAAAATTTCTTTGCAACAAAGGCTAGCCGAATTTTCATGGCTTCTATATAATCCCATACAACATGTTTAATTCATAATTTAGTCCTTCAAAACCTCATTTTCATAAATTAGCCCAAATAGCTTATTTCATCAAAAATTCAAGAACAAAACATATAACCCATCTAACAAGCCTTCATAATTCATCCAAAAACATCACGAAACTCATGATATCAACAATGGCATTTCATGAAATCTTTAATAGAAACAGAATTTCAGACATGGGCTTTGAAGAACACGAAGCAACGATCACAGAAACGTAGAAATTATCAATAACGAAACAAAAACAAACCTTTACTCAAGCTTGTATCATGGTCGAACCCTAGCTTAAGTTTTCTTTTCTTTTTCCTTTGAATTTCAGCAAGAACAATGTGATAATGGTCATTTTCATGTTTTGTTTTATGTATATTAATATTATTAAACCTTTTACTAAAATACCCTTGCATTTTAACATTAATAAATCATTTACTAATGTCCAACAAAGTCATTTAACACATTACATGGTCAAATAACCACATAAGGACCTATTAGTCCAAAGCCATTTCAAATACATACATTAAACAAGTAGCATGCTAATTTTACCTTTTATGCGATTAAATCCTTTTTCATAATTAAGCACAGAAACAGACAAATTAAATCACAGAAACTTCGCAGATATAAATTCACATATCACAGACACGAAAAATAATATTAAAATATTTTTCACACTCGGATTTGTGGTCTCGAAACCACTATTCTGACTAGGGTCAAAACTGGACTGTTACAACCACTGCAGCAAGGTTATAAATAGCTTTGTTCAATACTCATGTACACCGGTTGGAATCAACATCAACAACCAACAAGGCTACCACTAAGGGTGGGGGTCACTTAAAAATGTAGAGCTTGTTTAGTTCCAATGAGCCAACTCTGGAAAGCTGGTATGCCACCTTGTTAAGCTCCCTTCGAATGTGTCTTAACCATACACTTCAAGAATATCTATACAATTCACAAGCCAACTGCACTTCAGAACAACTACTATACCAGGACCCTTGCTCCGAACAAGCTTAACAAGTAGGGCATTATTATTCTCCGTTTTGACGTATTGAAACCCCTTGTCCTAAGAAACTTTAGGCCCCCATACAAGGCTCTAACCTCCACGTGAAAAATTGAAGAAACTCCAACACTCATGGAGAAGTTAGTGACCCAGCCCCCACTTGCTTCCCGAATCATGCTTCCCATAGCACACTGTTCATTCGAGTCAACACCAAACCATCATCATTAACCTTTACCCAAATCTCACTTAGAGATTGCTAGTTAGACGCATGGAGTTGTGACAAATGGTCTCAATGTTGTTACTAGCCATAGTAAAACTGCATGCCTAAGCTAAGCTTGTTGCCACAAGTTCCTTACTACTGCTACTCGAGCTCTTAAAAGAAAAATCACATTGGCTCTTCTAGAAAAACCAATAGCTAACCAAGAATAGAGTGGACCACTCACTTTCATGCACCACTGAGGCCACCATATGTTGCAAATTCCTTGAAACCTGCTCAAATTTGAGCCACTAAAGAAGCTGTCCAACAGCTTTGCTAGGAAAGGCTACGCCAAACCTCCTTTGTGAAGTGCCAATCCCTTAACACATGTAGGATCGTTTTTGACAATTCGTCATATCAAGCACAATACCCCTCAAAAACTATACCCATACGAACCCTCTTTGCATTTGTTAAAAGTCGATCACGGTGCAAAAGCTAAAAAAAGTCTGAACTTGCTGGGGATCTTGATTAGCCAACACTGCTGCCAATCTTTTCCCATAGATAATGTAGCAACATGGCACAAACCCTTGAATGTGGTAACCATAAAAAACTAGCCACCCACTATCCATCTCCATGCTAAAATGTCATCCTCTAAGGTAGCAAAACAGACGCAATACGTAGCAAAATGTGCTGGGGAAACAACCACTAGAGGCACTCCCAAACCCAATCCCCTCGTGTATCAAACATGTCACACACCCAAGTGTAATCCTCCAAAAGAAGTGAGCCTGTATAGTAATGTAACACCCTATACCCAGTTTGGTCACCTAACCCAAGCTATAAGGTATTACAACTATTAAACCTTACTATCGTTAAAAATTTTGGCATAAATAATAAACAAATCCATAATGCAATATAACTACAATTATTCAACAATATTCAATCAAAATTTAACCTTAATCGAGCTTACATAGCTCTTAAAATAACCTAGAAACAAATTAGGACTAATCTGAAACTTTTATGAAAAAAAAGGTAAAGAGTAAAAATAGGGGTCACATGGCTAACCGCTTTTAGACGTACCAACATCCAGAGTAGAAATCTGACACAAATATATAAAAAAGTGGTATCCGCAAGTATACGGGTCAGGTTGTAATATAGTTACAATGAAGTAGATAAGTACTCCGAGTATCGTTTCCAAGGGAGGTAAACACTAAATTATTTCTACCCTAAGCATAAATAGATCTAATTAGTACTTTAAATGAATTTTATTATGATGATTAAAAAGAAAGGTTTGGTGATCTAAACTAACAATAATAATAAAGGAAAGAAAAGAAATAAATAAATCTCGAGAAATCAAATAATAAAGTATGTCAAATCTGGGCATGGGTGATTAGCTTGCTTTAGTGATCATAATCAACTGACGCTTCAGGTTCTCTTGCTCATTCAATTAGTTGATATCCCAGCAGGATCTTTCGATCTTCCACTAGAATAATAAGTCGGTAAGAACTACTTATTTTTCGACCTCACAGTCCAAACCAGTCGGGGGTTAAGGTGTTCATAGATAAGCCATACCAAATTTGGGTTAATTCCCACATTAATGACTGCCTAGGGTTGTCAGGCCTAGGGTTTAGGTTCTTCCTTTCCTAAACAATTGATCCACTAAGAGAACCCTACAAAATAGTTAATTAACCATACCTCCACTCGCTAATCCCCCACAAGAGGATTAGTTCTTCATGGATAATAAACTTGATAGAAAAAATATACATGAATAATAAAGTTTAGAAGAAGCTTGATTTGTATTAGAGTTGAGTGCAGAATCCTCAAAGAGTTTGATATATTTCGTAAATCTAATTTCTTCTACAAAAGAAAATAACAAGAACTAGAATAAACCTAAGCCTAAGAAAAGAGAAAAACTAAAGACTAAATCTAAGAAGAAAATTACACAATACGAAAGTTGTGTATAACATGTGTTAATTGAGCCTATTTATAAAATTTAGAGTGGTTGTCATCCTTAACCCTATGCCAGCTGGCATCCTCGTGCTTAACATTTGATTGTGCAGACTAAAAACGCCCCTAACTCGTAATTATTTCCCGTGCAGAGGTGATGTAGAGACACACTAGGTCCTATGTCGCGACATCGAGGGTAGTATGTCTTCAGGGGTGTGTCGCAGCATCTTTAGACGGTGTCACGACACCGAATGCAATCTTAAAATTCTTTTATTCTGCTCCCTATGTTGCGACATCCAATGCTTCGTGTTACAACATAGTGACTAGTTTCGAGTTAGCATACCTTCGAATGGTCTTTTGCACAGACATCCAACCCTTAGGCCTTATTCGGCCCTTAAGGTCATTAAAAGACTCAAATTTCATATTTTGTTGAATTTAACTAAACTTACGAAAACATATTTAAAACTTAACTAAAATGCTTATGTTCAAGCTCCTAAAGTGCGAAAACTAGTTTAATCTGCTACGCCGAATTACGAAATATCAAACTCCCCTACACTTAAGTCATTGATTGTCCTCAAGCAAAGTAAGCAAAAAATAAAATAGAAAATGAAAAGACGACCCTTGAGCAAGTATGATACAAATGTTAGCTTTGGAGCACATGAATAAGTATTTCATATTTACACATAACCTTGGCATGATATAAAATTGTCTTACCACTTTTGTTATCAAACACCCAAGTTTAGTATATTACAAAGCATACAAACATTAAAGGTCTCAAATGTAAGAATCCATCAATAAATTGTACAAATAATTTGATTATCCTAGTAGAATACAAACAGTCGTAAATGCAATTATTCAGTATGATTTCAACTTCTGAATAAGTCTACCTAGATCACATAGGGCTTTTGTGCTTGTAACGTTTTGAAGCTTAGGATAGGTATGGAATTCAAGAATAGTAAGCATCAAATAGTTTCAAGCACGAAAATAGTTTGGCACATCATATTGTCCCCTATTCTCTCTCTTAATGACCCTTTCCCGCTCATCGCCTTATTTCTCCTTCTCTCACCTTCCTTATGTCTACTATAGGAAATCTCAGCATCATATAGTAACTACGGCTAGCTCACAAGTTTTTGTGTAATAATGAATGAGTTTTTCTAATGTTTGTGACCTTGTCACTTTTCTTTCTTTTTTCACAATATATCACTCACAATTGCTTTTTGTTTTTCTCATACTTTTTCTACTCATTTTTTCTTTTTGAATTTTTTTTCCTTTTTGCACTTTTAAGCTAACCTATAATCCTTATACTACACTGATATTTCTTATCACTCTGTTTTTATAAAACCACCGTAATATTTTTACTTAACCCTCAATATGTATGGCCAGACGTCTATAATCATGTAGTTCAGGACCAAAGAAAAGGGTAAACACAAATTATCATTTTTAGCTCGAGTTTTGTATAAATGTTCATCAAGAAGGGTTTTTTTTTTGCTCAAAATGGGTACTAAAGATGAATAAATAAGAGTTATAAAAAGTCAAAAAGAAAATAATCTAAATCTACTCCTAAGCTAATAGGGTTTTTGAAGGCATCTAAGATGACTTAGTTACATCAAACTCCTAATGTCCTATTTATAAAAGTGTTGGTTGAATGACGGAAATGTGCAAGTGTACACAATTGCAACAAGTAATAAAGTGACAAGTGATGTCAAGTTATCGTACCCATAGGGACTTTGAAAGAGAATATTTATGAAATGCAAATTTAAACAATTTGGTGATAAAAAATATGTTGATTTGAAGTAGTGAAAAAAAACTACAAAATTTTAACTAAGTGCTAACTAAGAAACTAAAAAGCAAAAATTCCAATGCACGATTTCTAAAAATGAGTTTAATCAATATGACATAAATGTGTTAGATTAATTTTATTCTTTAACTTAGAGTTATTAAAATTATGTTCATGTTGTTACGAATAATTTCACGGCAACTCGGTAACTTGCTAACTAATGCACATACTTACCTACTAAAACTCAATAATCTATTGACCAAATCTCTATGTCAATTCAAACAATAAATCGAATTTTAATAAGCAAGTAAAAGATTAAGTGAGGTAACAATATATCTCTATATTGAAACAATTTAATCACAAGAATCTTGCAAGTTATGCAACGCTAATGTATGTTTAATACCGTCGCCAATTTAACCCTCAGTTACCTTAGAAGATTAAACATGCACCCATTAAATATTGCATCCATTAATTACAATTTCAATTCGTTTAAATAATTAATTCAATTGTTAACTTACAATTAAAATGTAAGCATAACATAAGCATGGTTCTATTTAATTGAACAATTTAATGAGACCTAATAACAACACAAACACGTTTTTAATAATCTTAAGAGGACAGAATGTAATTAATCTAACACGAAAGGAAATTAAGTCATTTTAATTAATTGAAGAACAACATCACAGATATTTATGTTCATGATAAAAAAAATTAAAACAAAGATTAAGATAAGGGAGCTAGAAAAACAAATCTCAGTGGTTTTTCGAAGCCAGATGAGCACTTGATTGCAGCTACATCAAGAGGCGTGCAAGCTCTTTTTCAAAAGGGGAAATCGGCAAAGGAAGGAAGAATTTCGAAAGCAATTAGAAGGGAAAAAGAGAGAAAATGTGTGTGTGTGAGATGTGTGAAGTGAGGGATGAAAAATAAGAGAGTGAAAGGGGCTTTTTATACTGGGATGTGTTAGCTAAAATTAGCTAAAAATAGTCGTCGATCCCCCTTCCCATTGCTGGCCATGGTAGGTGGAAGGAATGGTTGACTCAAATTTGCTTTTTTTAACTTGTGGCTAAAAATAGAAGGCATGGAAATGGGAGGGGTTTGAATGGCATTTAGGAGGAGTTCAAGGGTTGTTCTACAAGTATAAAAATTAGCTTAAATAAGTTTATTGGGTCAGCTATATGGGATGGTTTGGGCTGCTCTTTTGGGCTTGTCCATCCTCCCTCTTTACTTGCTCAATTCAAGACATTTCCTCTATTTCGAGCTGCCCTTTTTTTCCCGATAAAAATCAAATCGGACCAATTGATTCGAGGAAGTCTGAAAATATAAAATTTAAGTCCTTCATGCTGTTAATTCATCATCTTGTGCTCTTGAGGTGCCTCCTAAATTAATTCTTCCAAGGTGACTGTTGAGCTGATTTTTCACCCTTTGTACAAAATTGCCAAAATAACCTAATTTATGCAAAATTATTATAAAAATAACTAAAATTAAAAATACTTTATAAATTAAGCTCAAATTAATTATTTTATAATAAAATTAGAAATTCGACAGAAATTACTTATAAAATGCATGAATTAGTACTAAAAAGGTGCTGAAAAAATCTATATATTTTAGTGTTTCCAATTGGCAGCCCAAATTAGGTCTTCAGCACGTCCTAGGTCTTCGTATAAAGTTGATTGCATGGATAAAAATAACCTCAAATTACTTAGGCAGAAATTGACCTGTGTCGCGCCACACCATGTCTGTGGTGCTACATGACACTCAAAATATGTCTCGTGTCGTTCGTTTTGTGCTTTGACTTCCTGGGAAGTTTGTGCATCACTCGTCCTTTGCTTCCTCATCAATTGGGCTTTTATATCTTCATCCTACACACTCAACTAAGCATATTAGCACAACCTAAGTCCTGTGTCAGACTATTGGGTCACAACACTTATAAAATGTATTAAAAACACTTATTTTATTAATATTTATTCCTAATATCTAATTATTGAAAACGAAATATAAAATCCTTAATTGTCTAGAAAACAAGCTCTTTAAGTGCAAAATTGGCCCAAATTGACTACTACATTTGACGACAGGTCATATTACGCACGCCATTTACAATCAATTAACAACAACGATGCTAACTAACCGATGTTGGTTTTCTTGAGGTCGAGCTCGAGCCCCAAATGAAATTCCTAGCAAGCTTCTCAATCTCCAGATAGATCGAAATTGACACTTGGGTCGTACACATGAAATAATTCAATATGACAAGCAGCACAGGCCATGCCACGTTATTCTACCCACCAAAGAAAGTCGACACACATGCTATCTATTTAGTTTAGCCCACACCTTATCAACCACAAACTAAAAAGTTTTACTGGTCACTCACTTATGAAAAAGAGGCATACCAAAGATACTTCTCGAAATCATCTACTCGAGAGAAGCCCAGTACTTGACTCAAACTCGTTGCTACCCCATTTAGTGTGTTATCTGAGGTTATAATAAAACACAAAATATTCGAGGTTAAAAATAAAAAAGTTTGTAATAGTTACAATTATATAAAATAATTAATTAAAAGAACATTTTCACCACCAATTACATTAAATATATATATTTTAAAATGAATTATATTGTATTTTATTTATTTAGAATAAATTTTTTTAATTAGGCTTAATTTACTTTTTGACCCTTGAAATATATTTGTTTTCCACTTTAGTACCTAAACCTTTTCTAACCTAATCTAGTACCTAAAGTGCATTCACTTCTTAATTTGTTACCTAAAGTATGTCACTATTATATTTTTAGTCCAATTTAAAAACTGTTAAAAAAATTGGTGGCCAGTCACATAGTGCCACATAATGTCTTTTTTGTAAAAGATAAGTATTTTAGTTTATCAAATGTATATAAATATTAAAAATATAATATATGAAAATCAATGTACATAAAAAAATTAGAATATATATATATATATATATATATATATATATATATATATAATCTAGAAAAACCATACAAATTATAAAAAAATTACAATGAAAAGAATTTAGTTGAAATGAATAATACTTTTGTAAAAATTAAAAAAACTTTTAAAATATAAAAATATAAAAATTAATTAAATTTTTTTAAAAGTTATTAAAAATTTCTAAAAAATATTAAAACATATTAAAAAGCTGTAAAATTATTTAAAAATTGTAAAAACTATTTAAAAATTTGTGAAAATTATTAAAAATGATTAAAAATTGTAACAAGTATAAGAATTTTTTTTTAAAAATTATAATAAATTTTACAATTTTTTTAAGAACAAACAAAAGTAACTATAGAAACTCAGGTCCGCAACTACAACTTGGTAATTGCACTCACTTATCCGAGCAACTCTAATTGCCTAAAATTTTTTGTTTGGTCATCCCTCTCTAACAATTTTTGAGTAAGCAAAATAGGCAAGAAAATTATTTACCAACAGATTATTAGCAAATCCCACTTCAAAGTTCCTTAGCCCTATTGAGTGTCGCCACTTACTCTCTTTTTTTCAACATGCTCCAACCGTAATCTTTAAGAGTCAGGTCTTCCATCTCTTGGATTGCAATGCAAACCACAACTTTGAATATTTTTATTGCAAAACTCAGTAGTTTTTCCACTAGCATTTTGGATTCAAGTGGCAATAGGTTTGAGGTAGTTTGGAGTACAACCAAAATTTTCTAATGCTTGTTTTAAGGCAGGGAAGTCTGCATCATCCATTTTGTTGTTATCTTTGTCAAAAAGTTGGGATTCCAGTAACTAAAATTATGTTGTAACTTCTCCCGAGTCAGCAAACTATCACAATCTTGATCAATATGAGGAACAACAGTTGCAAAAACTTCTTTCATACATGGCCAGCAGAATAAAGCTATTCTTCTAGAGTCTCCATGCTGAATTCCTTATTATTAAAGAAGATTTCATCAAGCTTTCTTGTTTTTTTAAGGCCTCTGATTGTTGTTGTTGTTTGAATTGTCTAATTTGAATTGTCTAACTCCTTTTCTACTTTGAGCAATTTCTTCCTCAATTGGGTTTTGGTAAATGCTAAATATTTTTTTATGTCTTCTGTAAAAAAAATAGAATGTCGATAATGACAATGTATCGCAAAGAAAAGAGACAAAAAAAAAAATAAGGAACACACAAATTTTATATGGAAACCCTTTCAGGGAAAAACCACGGGCAGAAGGGAAGATAATTCACTATGTCAAATTCGAATGAATACAAGAGAAGTAGACTATGTTTATTTATAGGCTTGTATAACCATATTCTAATAGAAGGAGTGTAGTAAGATTGAAACACCTTATTCTAATCAATATTAAATAGATGAGGTTTCATAAGGTTTAAAAATCTTATTATAAAATAAAATAAAAGAAATGTAGTTCTATATGGATTTTACTTTTATATTATTTTACCACTTTATTTTATTTTAATAAGGATTTGGGTCACTCAATTTTAACAATCTCCACCTTGATACGAATTCTCAATGAACAAGTTCTTCATCGCGAATTCTCAACGAACAAGTTCTCCACCTCATCCATAAAACCCCTTAAGGGTTTAACTTCAACAATGAACACCAACCAAGTCTAAGCAATGCTCAAACTTGGTTATTAGAAGCAACTTAGTCATTATATTTGTAGGATTTTCATGAGTACTAATTTTGCTCACAACAATATCACTACGAGCAATAATATCATGAATAAAATGATACTGAATATCAATGTGCTTTGTTCTTTCATGAAACATTTGATTTTTTTTGTAAGAAAAATGGCACTCTGACTGTCACGAAATACTGTACTAATTTAAAGGTCTTCATTGAGTTCACTAAAGAGTCCCTTCAACTAAATGGCTTCTTTACAAGCTTTAGTAATCGCCATGTACTCAGCTTTAGTGGTAGGCAAACCGATTGTAGTTTGCAAAGTGGCTTTCTAACTGATTGCACAACCTCCAATTGTAAAGACATAACCTGTGGGAGATCTTCTTCTATCAAGGTCTCCAACAAAATCATCATCAACATACCCAATAATTCTATCTCTAGTTCTTTCATACTATAAGCAAACATCAGTAGTACCTCATAAGTATCTTAAAATCCACTGAACTACTTTCCAGTGTTCTTTACCAAGATTTGCCATGTATCTACTAATTGTATTGCCTGCATATGATAAATCTGGATGTGAACAAACCATAGCATACATGAGAGATCCCACTGCACTAGAATATGGAACATGTGACATGTACTCAATCTCCTCATCTGATTATGGAAAAAAAACCGATGAAAGTCTGAAATGGGCTGCTAAATAAGTATTAACAGGTTTAGCACTCTGCATATTGAACCTGCAAAGAACTTTCTCAATGTACCCTTTTTGACTTAAGTATAATTTACTTACTTTTCTATCTCTGAGAATCTCCATATCAAGTATCTTCTTTATTGGTACCAAATCATTCATCTCAAATTCTTCACTTAGTTGGGCTTTGACCTTTCTTATCTCTCATTTATCTTTCATTGCTATCAACATGTCATCAACATAAAGGAGTAGATACACAAAAGAACTATCACTGTTTTTCTTAAAGTAAACACAATTGTCAAAGCTACTTCTTTTGAAATCATAAGAAGTCATAAAGGAATTAAACTTATTGTACCACTATCTTGGTGATTGTTTCAAATCGTAAATGGACTTTTTTAGCAAGCAAACATGGTCTTCTTTTTCTGAGACTGTAAAACCCTTTGGTTGTTGCATGTAAATATCCTCCTTAAGTTCTCTATGCAAAAATGTTGTTTTTACATCTAACTGCTCAAGCTCTAAATGATACCAAGCAAAGCTCAAATCAAACTATGCTTCACAATTGGGGAGAACACATCTGTGAAGTTCACTCCTGGAATTTAACTGTAACCCTTTACAACAAGCCTTGCTTTATATCAGGGTTCTTCAACTCCTAGAGTTCTTTCTTATTAAACATCCATTTACAACGAACAACTTTTTTGCTTTTAGGAAGTCTCACAATATTCAATGTTCTATTTTTGTGGAGTGATTCCATCTCCTCTTGCATAGCAAACATTCACTTTTCTGAATATTCCCAGCTAACCGCTTTAGAATAATTAGATGACTCTTGGTTTGTATCTATATCTTCAGCCACATTTAAAGCATAAGCAGCTAGATCAACCTCGGCATATTTCTTTGGAGGTTTAATCTCTCTTCTAGTTCTGTTTTTGGCGATAGAGTATTGTGATGAAGAAGCAACTTTATTCTAAATTTTTGTACTAGCTTGAGGGGTCGACTCTGTTGTAGATTTTGGATTAATCTGATGCTCCACCTGCTTTTGATGTTCTTTATTAGAAGAGTCTTTAAGAGATAAGTTAGGTAGCATAGCAGTTTCATCAAAAACAACATATCTGCTAATCACAACTTTTCTATTTTCAGGACACCATAACTTATACCCTTTTACACCAGTTTTATAACAAAGAAAAATACATTTAATAGATTTTGGTTCCAATTTTCCATTATCAACATGAGCATACGCAGGACACCCAAAGATCTTTAAATAAGAATAATCAGCAGGATTACCAGACATACCTCTTGTGGAGTCTTTTTCTCAATGGCAATAGATGGAGATCGACTAATAAAAAAAATGCAGTAGAGGTTGCTTCGGCCCAAAACGACTTTGGCAAGTTAGCATTTGACAATATGCATCGAACTTTCTCCATGATCGTTCTGTTCATTCGTTTTACAACATCGTTTTGTTGTGGAGTATGACGAACTATCAACTGTCTCATGATCCCTTCTGAATTGCATAGTTCATTAAACTCATCAGAACAGAACTCTAAACCATTGTCTATGCAGAGGCGTTTTATTTATTTTCCTGTCTGTTTTTCAATATTAGTTTTCCAAGACTTAAATGCAGAAAACATATCACTTTTCTGCTTTAAGAAAAACGCCCAAACTTTTTTGGAAAAATCATCAATAAGTGTTAGCATATAATTAGCTCTACCTCTCGAAGGCACTCTGGATGACCCCCACAGGTCAGAATGAATATATTCTAATGTTCCCTTCGTATTTTGAATTCTTTTGGTGAATCAAACTCTCTTTTGCTTCCTAAAAATGCAGTGCTCACAAAACTTTAGTTTACAAATTCCTTGCCCATCAAGAAGTCCTCTTTTGCTCAATTCTGTCATGCCATTCTCACTCATATGCCTTAAGTGCATATACCAAATTCTAGTAACATCATCATCTGACAAGGAAGAAAAAGCGACAGCTATACCACCAGTAACAGTAGAACCCTGCAAAACATATAACTTGGCAGTCTTTATCTGCCCTTTTATCACAATGAGGGAACATTTAGAAATCTTCAAAACCCCACTTTTAGCTATGTATTTGTGCCTTTTTGAATCAAGAGTACTTAACGAAATTAATTTCTCTTCAATTTTGAAACATGTCACATGTCATTAAGTGTTCTGGCAACCCCGTCAAACATCTTAACTTTAATCGTTCCAACACTTGCGATTTTACACGAAGCATTATTTCCCATCAAAACAACACCTTCAGACATTATTTCGTAAACTGTAAACCAATCTCGATTGGGACTCATGTGGAAGGTGTAGCCCGGATCAAGGATCCACTCCTCCCTAACTTTAGAACTGTTGACAGAAGCGAATAGAAGTTCACCATCGCTGTAGTCTTCTACAACATCAGCTTCATCGAATTTTTCTGGTTGTTTTTCCTTTTTATTCGCAACCTCCCTTTTAATATTGTTTTGCAGCTTATAGCACTCAGATTTAATGTGCCATTTCTTCTTGCAGAAGTTACAAGTTCTACCTCTATTTGAAGACTTCGATCTACTCTTAGATTTACCTCGAGGATTTCATTCATGTGTCCTTTCACGATCATCATTAGCATTCCGATCTTGTCTCTTACGAACAATGAGACCCTCTCCCTGAGAGTCGAGTTTAACCACAAGATGCTTTATCTTATTATACGAGGTCAAAGAATAATAAACCTTATCAGCTATGAGAGACTCGCGGCTATATAAAATTGTGTCTCTAAAGGTTGAATAAGATGGAGGCAACGAACAAAGTCAAATCAACCCTAGATCTTCCTTATAATACTGACCCTCCATGGCCTCCAAGTTTGAGAGAATTTTTTTAAACATTGTTAAATGTTCGTGCACAGATTCCTCCAAACAATGAGCATAATGACGCTGTTTCATATGCAAATTGCTGGTTAGATTTTTCGACATGCATATTTGTTCCAGCCTCTTCCATAATGCAGCAGTGGTCTTCTCTTTCATTATATCCTGTAATATTTCGTTAGACAAATGCAGATGTAACTATGTTAACGTCTTTCTATCCTTACGCTTCTTTTTTTTTCTCCATCAATGTCGAAGACATCTTATCTATCCTTAGCAGGGCATCCTCTAAGTCTATTTGTGCAAGAACTGCCTGCATCTTTATCTGCCACAACGCGAATCTGGTGTTGCGATCCAACAACGAAATTTCATACTTCAAAGACGCCAGTACAGTGATTGAGATGAACAACCTGAAAGCTTTGATACCAATTTGTAAAAAAATAGAATGTCGATAATGATAATGTATCGCAAAAAAAAGAGAAAAAAAGAACATATAGATTTTATATGGAAACCCTTTCGGGAAAAAACCACTGGTAGATGAGAAGATAATTCACTATGTTGAATTTGAATGAATACAAGAGGGGTAGACTATGTCTATGTTGAATTTGAATGAATACAAGAGGAGTAGACTATGTCTATATATAGGCTTGTAAAACCATAATCTGATAGAAAGAGTGTAGTAAGATTAAAACACCTTATTCTAATCAATATCAAATAGATGAAGTTTAATAAGGTTTAAAAACCTTATCCTAAAATAAAATAAAAAAAGTGTAGTTCTATATAGATTTTACTTTTATTTTATTTTACCACTGTATTTTATTTTAATAAGGATTCGGGTCACTTAATTCTAACATCTTCTTTAATATTTAGGATTTTAAATGCCCCGTAGCCTTAGCTTTTCCATTTTTTCGAGGGAGCTTAAAACTTGTGGTGCAAAATTATGGGCGACCATCATGTTATGTATGTTTTTAATTTGTTTATTGGTTCTATTCCTTAAAAGACTCATACCATATGCCACATGTTCCACCTCCGACATACTTACCATTATCTATTTTTTTTCATTTCTTGTAGCTTCAAATAAGTCACTGCAAACTAAACCCCAGCTTTTTTTTGGCCCATTCTAGATATCGAGCTCGATGAGTTCACTTGGTTAACATCAGACAACAACTATGGTTGGTTCACACCATATTGTGCTTTAGATGTTTAGTAAAGGTCTCTCGTATGTTCCATACCAAAAAGCCAACTGTTGTTGAGCCTGTTATAACTGGAGAGCTGGGGTAGTTAAAGAAGAGGAGGAAGAAGGTAGATGAGACAATATAAAGTTTAAGAGAGTAAGAAAGGGCTAAAAATCCTTCATTCATTGTGGGCCAGGGTATCTATTAGGGGATAGGCCCTTTTCTTGAAGTGGCATGTCACCAATAGTACAAATGGTGGCTGGCCTGTGTGGTTGGCCAAGTGGCAGGTTCGTTACATGTTAGTTGTCGTTAAGTGTAGTATTACGTGGGTCTTCTTTGACATTTTCTTTGCTAAGGTAATACAAAGTCAATAAGCCTTAATGGTCCTTTAGTGGTCCCCTCCTAGGGATGAGAGTGTGTCGCTAATTGCGAGTGACTTAATGAAGGGTCTACTAAGCTCGATAGAGGGGTCAACAATTTGGCCAAAGATGGGTGGCTTCCTTATGGCCAATGTGAAGCATGCAAGTGGCTGGTCCTTAGGCGACAAGTTGAATGGTGCCACCTAGGCCATTTCTCATGCTACCACATGTCTTAGCCATGGTAGGGGTATAATAGGGATTCCATGGCTTGAAATTAAAGTACGGATACTTAGTTGATTCCATGGTTTGAAATTAAAGTACGGATACTTAGTTCCAAATTTCCGTAAAATACAATGACCTTCGAGACAATTAGACCAAAATAAAATTGATCGTAATACTTTTACTACCCAACAGCCACAGCTACCTTGGGTTGCTCAACGACGGTCTTACTTCCCGCTCAACGACGCAATTCGCACCTGATGTTTCTGTTTCGGCCGCCATTACCAAAGCTTCCATAACCATTTTAATTTGCTTTACTTTTTTCTTCTTTGATTTTTTTTTTTCATCGCTGCCCCAAGCTCTATTTCAAAGCTCTGTTTTCCACTTTTTCCAAAAACTCAAATCCCCAGAGTCTCCAACTCGGTGATTGATGAACCCCTGGTATAATTTCTTTCCTGTTTTTGCTTCATCAAGTCAAAAAAAAAAAAAAAACTTCTATTTTATTATAGGTTTGGTTGTTGGGTTTGACTTAAACTGACTAGCGGTTGACATTAGAAATAGTTGCTTGATTTGATGGAATTCTTTTGGCTTAAAACTGGGTTTTTCTTTTTCCCTCTTTCCTTTTTAGTTGTTGCAAAAGGGTTTCTTTCTTTGCTATTAATTTATTGACCGGGTATGATATTTTTAATAATGTAAAATTCTCATCCATGTTGATTAAATGAGTTTGAAAAGTTCTCATGTAGGAACTTTGATTTTATAGCAGTTGTTTTGCTGTAGGCTTAGATAGGGAAGTCGAGGAAATAAAAGGATTTAGCGTTTGTTTATTGTTGAAGTTTAGCAATGAAGTTGAGTCGGGCAAGATTTTGCATTCTATTAATTGTTAGGGAAAATTATGGTTTATAAGTTATATGGATATGGATATGTATATGCACGTTTTGTTTTGAGAACATCCGTTTTATAGTGAATCATTTTATTTGCTAAGTTCTTCCTTTTCATTTTAGGCCTTAAATTCAAGTTAGTAGGTTTTTGTGGTCTTGTGTAACTTGCAAAGTTGCAATTAATCCACAATTTTAAGGTTTCGTTATGTTTTTTGCATATGAATACAAATTCCTATGATTGTTCTAAAAATGTTCTCTCAATTATGCATAGCTTAGCATCTTTCTTTTTTTTGGAGTTTATGCTGCAGCTTTTACTAAAATTTGAATTTGGGTTTTCATCCATTTATTTAACAAATCTATTTTTTTGTTTGCTTTTTCAGAATAATCTTGTAGGCTTTTCTGTCAGTAGCAGAAAGGATATGGAACAAGAAACTAGTATGAGGGCAATAATCCGCAATTGGAAACATGGTTATAGAGCTTTGTTGCATATGAGATGGGCTGCTGATTTTGGGTTTCATATATCTGTGGTTGGTTTAGTGGGAGTTGTTGGTTTTGTATTGGCTATAATAAGAGATGGTAAATTGGGGGAAAAGAGAAAAAAACATTTGGAGAAGTTATGCTTAGTTCCTGGGTTGCAAAATCTTGGCAATAACTGCTTCTTGAATGTAATATTGCAGGTTCGATTCCTTTAAGCAAGTGGGTATTTTTGTTTTTATTTAGAGTCTTTGTGTTTGCTAAGAAAAAGAGAACAAAAAATAGGAAATAAAAAATTAATTACAACTTGAGTCTTGATTCTTTGTTTTTTGTTTAGTCTGAACATTTTCTTGATGCTCATTTTTCATGCTCATTTTTCATTAAAGGAAAATTATGTTGAAATTCTGTTCATTTTGGGTTCTTGAATCTGCAATATTCCAGGCTCTGGCTAGCTGCTCATATTTTCAGTCTTTTCTTCTGAAGATACTAGACGAATGTGAATCAACACTGGTTGACAGACAGGGTGAAAGCCTGCCACTTACAATTACTTTATCTGATCTCTTAGAAGGTAACATCAGAACTTGGTGAACTGTTTTGCTTTCTTTAAAACTTCTATATCACAGATTTTAATGCACTAATTACTAAACTGTTGTCTGTAAGTATTTTCTTGTTTCTCTAATGACCAAGGCATATAATGAGGTACTTCATCTTTGTTTCCAAGGATTACTTTAGTTGAGGATCAGAAATACACATTTGACCTTGTCAAACTCCTTAAAGACTGAATTCAATGTGGTCATCACAGCATGTGCTATATATATATACTCCAAATTTGCAGAATTAGGCATGGCTGGAGAAAGGAGAGTCTCATTAAGCCCACATAAAGTTATGAGTGCATTGTCGCTTTATATTCAAAATTTTGATTTAACAAGCCAGCAGGTGTGTTTGTTTTCTCAATATTTTAGCAATACAGTTGACACCATCTAGAGTGTAATTTATCTCGTATGTTACTTCTACATGCAGGATGCAGCTGAAGCGTTTCTCCATCTTTTGTCTTCATTAAGAGAAGAATTTTCTGATATATATCTTCCCAATCAAAGTACTCTAGCAGATATTTTTGCTTCACAAACTAGTAGGATTCTAACTCCAGAGAGGAAGGAGGCTCAGAATGAGCAGAAAAGATGGCAGCAACACTATCTTGGACCTTTTGATGGTATAATTGGTAGCATTTTATCTTGCCGCAGTTGTTCATATCAGGTTCTTATTCCCTTGTAGGATGCATCTTTATAATTTCTCTTCCTTTGCATTTGTTTGTGTAAGCAAAACCATTGGTTGGCTATGTTTGAACATTAACAAATACATTATTGTGATTCATTTCTATGACTTAGCCACATTTGAGAATCTGGAATTAAGAAAGTATTTATAAATTTTTTATCTAAACTGTCCTTTTCCTTTTGGCATTTCTAATACTTTTTCTTTTATTTAACATTGCAGATTTCTTTGGATTTTCAATTCTTTCACAGCTTGCCCCTTTTTCCAGTGCTTTATGGTGTTTCCACCATTGTATGTTAACTAAAGGTTTTGCTTTTTGATAATTTTAATTATGCATGCTTAAGCCCATAGCTTCTTGGAAAATTTTCTTTTTATAACTTTGTGGACCCTCCTTTTAACTCTAATGCAAGTTTCTTCAATGCAACACTAGATGGCTGGATGTACCTTGGAGGATTGCTTATGGCAGTTTGTCCTTGCTGAAAAACTTGAGAATTACTACTGCAGCCATTGTTGGCACAGTGCTGCAATAAAGTTTTTATCTTGTAAAGGAGCAAATGAGGTGATGCCTTTTCTAGTACGGTAATTTAAGAATTAGCTTGTTTTCTATTTACTAGATGACAAAAATGTTATTATTGTTAAATCCAAATATCCTAAACTGATCCTATGATGAACACCAACTCCTGTATAGAATCTTCATACATATTATCTTCTTATTTATATCTCTATCTTAAAAGTGTTATCCTGATACCATCCACATTCCTACTGGTTATCTCATTCTCTTTGTGTGTGGGGGAATCTGCTGGATTCTTAGCATGTTGCCTGAGTCTGATTTTTCAGTTTCTTGGTTATCAATGCAATTAATTGCTGCATATTCTTATAAACATAATGTTTGAACATTGAAATCAGATTGAGATTGAAAAGTTGAAGAGATGCAGTGCAGAAGAATCCTGTGATTGTCGGAATTTTCGCTGTCTAGAAAATCTACCCTGGTCAAATAACTTTTCTAATACTCTAAAGCAGCTATGTATTGCTCGTTGTCCAAAGGTATTAATATTGATATCTTGCTTCTAACAAAATTCAATTTGCTTCTAATGTGTCAATATGTTGTTTAGGGTCATAACAATGATTCTATTCTTGTAGGCTCTCTCTGCATGAATATTTTGTTTGATCTCCTAGGGTGCTTATTTTTTGATCATACACTTGCAGATTCTATGTCTTCATCTACAACGTGCTTCAATTAACGAGTTCGGGGAACTAATCAAGCTTCAGGTAGTTTCCTTGCTTGTTAATCAGTCTCACAGCATGGTTTCCTTAGAAATTCTTGCTTGTATGTCTAAAATTTAAATGAGAATTGTTTGTCATAAAATCATGCCTTAATGAATGCAGGGCCATATTGCTTTTCCATTGATTTTAGACCTGTCGCCATTCATGACTACTGAGGTGGAAATAACGAACTGGGAAGGGGTCCATAAAGGGCAACTGAAGCTGCAAAATCAAAAGACAAGGCCTCATCTCAACCTTATCAATGCTCAATATGAAAGCATTCTCAATCGCATCAGTAAACCAACACGAGAAAAGGTCTCTTCAGAAATATTAGTTGCAAATGGCTCTCAATGTACTACTCCCCCCGGAGAATCTTTGCCTGAGAAGAGTAAGCTGTACCCAACTGATGGCTGTTCAAAGGCCTCCAACATTGACATGCATGAGCAACATAATGACAAGGTTGGTTGAATAATTACTAATCTGGTCATATGTAGGTTGTTATGCAATTTTGAGCAACATATATTAATAACTATCTTTGTTGGTTCACTAAAAGGTTAAATTTTAATGCTTTTAAAGCACGTCTTGTAAATTGTGTAGGTGTCAGAGCTTTAGAGGCTCCTTGCCTTGGTTCTCATGCCTCGCAGTTTACCATTTGTGTGATGATAGTTCTCCTTATGTTCCTTTTTTTGGTATTATTGCTACTATTTTTGTGCATGTTTTCTGGAAGAAGCATTGATTTCTTTTTCCCTTCTCATCATTGATAAAGTGTGAAATTGTAATCAAATGTAAGTATTGCTACATGAATGAAGTGCCAAGGAAACAATTTGTTGGAGATCTTTTGTTGCGTGTGATTCACTCCAAACCTCTTTCTTGAAAATTATGACTCCTTCCTTGCATATAAGCATCTGTTTCTTAACTTGGTTTAGGAGGAAAAAGCTTCATGATTAAGTTCCAAAACTAAGTTTGTTTTGCCAACTTACTTACTATATGCTACACATTAGATTTGGGATTCATGATTGAGTGAGGGCTGACGGCTGTCTATATTGGATGTGTATTTTTATGCAGATAAGCTTGACCAGCAAGTCACCTCCTTCAGAAACTAAATTATACCGACTTGCTTCAGTTGTGGAGCACTTTGGGAGACCTGGAGGTGGGCATTACACTGTTTACAGAAGTATGAGAACTAAATCTGATGAGGAAGATTCTGATGAATACTCCGAGCCCGCTACAACCAAGTGGTTCTGCATTTCAGATTCTCAAGTATGTAGTGTCTCAGAGAAGGATGTTTTAGCTGCAGAAGCAAGCTTACTTTTCTATGAGAGGGTCGTATAAGGCTGAAATGATGCCTACTCGTATACTTATGATCTCCCAAACTCTCCATCTCATTTCTCTCAAAAGCTACTTCTAGCATCATAATTGCAAATTGTAACATTAAAGTGTTGATATGGTGCTTGTGAGAGGCCTGACTGAGAATTGATTGTGATCAACTAATTGGGATCGACCCTCGGAGTAACTGTGGAAGAAGCATAGCTTGCTTGGAGATTTTAACTTGAAACTGAACCTCTCCACTCTATACCTATCATTTCCTTGTGAAGGGCAAACAGCTGAACTAACAGGAAGGATGGATGGTCCAAGGGTTTTTGCTCTTGCTATAAATACAACATTTTCCGCTTCATATCGTTGTTTGTGTGTTTTTTTCTAAAGGAAAATGTTAGGAGCTAGTTGGAATATGTTTACAGTCTTAGGAGATTCAATGCAACTGCCTTTTTGTGAGGGCTTTTACAACTTGATTTTGCCAAGCTTCGTGATGGTAAATAATTGGGTGTTTGGGTTGTAATTTCATGCACTGTCAGCTTATGAACACTATTCTTAGTAAAGTATGTCAACATGTTAGTGAGATGGGTTTATTTATATCTTGATATCAAGAAACAGCAACCTTAGGTTGCTTCGCAAATTTATTCTGAACTCTCAATCTAATCTCAAAATGATAAAAAAAATTACAATGTGTTCCGACTTGAAAATGACATATTAGCTGCCCAATTATGATAGATACGTGTACAGTAGCGTATGCCTGATTTCCTTTACGACATGTGCGAACGAAATCTTTGTGTAGTAATCGTTAATCCTGATTGCTGATTATAGTGAATCTCTTGTTACCATATATCACAAATTCAGCACTTCCCATATTATCACATCCGTATTCTTCCCAGTTCTCAGATCACCTCTTGTCCGTACCTCCAGATCAATCTGTTATCATTTATTTCTGTCGATTCTTTTTTGGGCATTTGAATCTCCATGGCCGAGGAAAAACCAATTTCTTCAACAACTAAAAGAAGCTACTGGAGATGGAGCAAAACGGACTTCTTCCCAGAAACCTCGTTTCAAACCTTGTCATCTTACAAAACAGCACTTTCCCAAACCTGTCCTCGTCTCAGTGACCGTCTCTTAGCACGTTCCTCCTCCACCGACGAGCTTGTAACCCTTCAAAAAGTAAGTGAAAACCCCATGCAAAAATGTCTAACCTGGTGGGACCTTATTTGGCTCAGCTTTGGCTCTGTTGTTGGTTCTGGCATATTTGTCATAACAGGCCAAGAAGCTCACAATAATGCAGGTCCAGCTATTGTTTTGTCCTATGGTATATCTGGGCTTTCAGCATTGCTATCTGTTTTTTGTTACACTGAATTTGCAGCTGAGATTCCAGTAGCTGGTGGTTCGTTTTCGTATCTTCGTGTCGAACTAGGTGATTTCGTTGCATTTATAGCTGCTGGTAATATTCTTTTAGAAGCTTTAGTCGGAGCTGCAGGATTAGGAAGATCATGGTCTTCTTATTTTGCTAGTATGATTAAGAATGATTCAGACTTTTTGAGAATTAAGGTTGATTCTTTGCCTGTAGGATTTAACCTTTTAGATCCACTTGCTGTTGTGGTACTTTTGGTTGCTAATGGGATAGCAATGAGTGGAACTAAGAGGACGTCTTGGTTGAATTGGATTGCTTCTTTGGTTAGTGGTGCGGTGATTGTCTTTGTTATAGTTTTCGGGTTTATTCATGCAAAAACTTCGAATCTGGAACCGTTTTTTCCTTATGGGGTAGAAGGGGTTTTCAGGGCCGCTGCTGTGGTTTATTGGTCTTATACAGGTTTTGATATGGTGGCAAATATGGCTGAGGAGACTAAGAAACCCTCTAGGGATATACCAATTGGGTTGGTTGGTTCCATGTCTGGAATTACGGTGGTTTATTGTTTGATGGCTTTAGCATTGACCATGATGGTGAAGTATACTGAGATTGATGTAAATGCTTCATATTCTGTTGTTTTTGAACAAATTGGGATGAACTGGGCCAAGTATTTGGTTAGCATATGTGCACTTAAGGGAATGACAACAAGCTTGTTGGTTGGATCTCTTGGGCAAGCTCGATACACAACTCAGATTGCTAGAGCTCATATGATTCCTCCTTTTTTTGCTTTGATTCATCCCAAAACTGGAAGTCCTGTATATGCTACCCTGCTGGTGACTCTGATTAGTGCTATTGTTGCATTGTTCTCTAGTTTAGATGTTTTGTCAAGTGTTTTGTCTTTCAGCACACTCTTCATTTTTATGCTAATAGCTGTTGCATTGCTTGTGAGACGATATTATGTGAAAGATGTTACTCCGAAGAATGATTTGGTAAAATTTCTCATATGCTTATTCATTACTATTGGTTCCTCAATTGGAGTTTCAGCACTTTGGAATTCAAATGAGAGAGGATGGCTTGGGTACACTGCGGCTGGATTGCTATGGTTCTTCGGGACTTTGGGCATGGCATTTCTTTCCAAGCAGCGTGTTCCAAAGGTCTGGGGAGTTCCACTTGTTCCTTGGTTGCCATCTTTGTCAATTGTGATGAACTTGTTTCTCATAGGATCTTTGGGTCTTACAGCAATTTTGAGGTTTATCATTTGCAGTGCAGTAATGATAGTGTACTACCTGCTTGTAGGTCTTCATGCCACTTATGATGTGGCTCACCAAAATGAATTAAGTGCCTAAAACTGAAGAGGGTAAATAAAGCTGTAACCTGAAGAACAATTAATGCATTAGTGAGTGGGACAGCTTTTTTTACTAGTTTATACATTCCTGGTACTGTCACTTGTCACTGACAATGATTGGATATTGTGTAAGTTGTTATATAAATTTCTGGTGTAATATACCGCTTTCATTTCAGCACTTTTTTCACGCTTTCTTGTTTTCTTTTACTGAACTCTGTCTATTCTCCATCCATAATGTTTCCAAAACTGCAAGTATATATTTAAAAAGCACTCTGCCAATTAGGATTTCTATTGCTTGCCCATTCAATTGGGGAATCTGTTACTCTCCCATCATAATGCTTTCTAGATTAATTGCAATGGATCTCTCTCTCTCTCTCTCTCTCTCTCACAATGAATACCTGATCTTACATGACTTAATACATTGTTGTAGGTTTAGTTTTCTTGTGATCACTACGGTATTAAGACCATCGGATGTAGCTATTCTAACAAAAGTTTCAACAGGTGCTGCTGTAGCTATACTAATCTCATGCAGGTTGACCCATTATGACCATGTTTCACGGAATGGTGTTTTATTAAATAATATGTTGTTAGACTTGGTACTTTGAATCTGTGATGACTATGCTCTAGTGCTAACCATGATGCATAAAGAGAGGAGAATTAATCGAATGACATCTTTTCAGCTTCATCTAGAAAAATTGGCTGGAATCATTTTTATCTGGTCTGTCTTCTCTATTGGAAATGACTGTTCTTCTACTAGCTAGATTCCTCTTGAAAGATTCGCAAATGATGGACTGCAAAACCACATTGTTTATATTGTCCTGCCTCCCTAAATTAGATCCCTCATAACTGCAACTTCATTTGCTTCCTCGCTGGTTTTCTTGCTTGGATACCTCATTGGGTTTTTAGATTTACTTGGACTTCCGTAAGTAATTTGCTTAGGAGTGTTTCTAACTTGAATTTTAATGGTTTTTTACCAGAGCATAGTCTTGTTTACTGTTTTTTTTTTGTATTGATCTTGACATTTTGGGGTCTAGCACCAGCAGGTCTGCACCCTTAGCTATTTTGGTAATTGGGGATTTCATCGTCTCAATAGCAGCTATTGCGAAGGCTTGTTTGGTGTTATTATGTTTTAGCCATATCTTGACTTTATAAATTGATCTTGCAGTATTCTTATAAGTTCTTTGCTTCTATTTTAGTGATCCTGGAATAACTTTGTTACCATGGAACTTATGCACCCCTTGCTAATTTTTTTTTTTTTTAAACGCTATATAACTTGCAAGAGAAAATAGATAAAGGCTTCAGATTTTATGGCTAGTTAGCGATGCTGAACTTGATCCTAAAATCATAGTTGACCCAGCACAAAGCATTGCGAGTGTTCTAAAAGTTTCTTATGGTAAATGGTGATATATAGAGCTGAAATGCATTTAGTATATATATACTTTTCTTTTTCAGCAAACAGTAGAGACTCAGTCTAGAAGTAAATTTGTTGGATCTCTACATGTTATCAGTGTTGTGGAGTTTTGATGAGAACTGGAGCCCTGTCTGGTGGTGTAACATATTTTCTGGTGGTTTAGATGATTAAGATACTTTTATTGATCTTACTCAGGATATTGATTGACATGTTTTGCTACTTCTGCAGTACTAATTGGTTCTCATCTTGAAATTCATGCAAGAATTAATGGTTTGTGGAGAAGGATCTCTTATTTTGTTCTCCAGCTAGTGTGGAAGAAGACTATTAGTTGCATGTCATGAACTATACAAGAAAATGAAATGGTCCCATTCTGGACAGAACAATCAGTGAATTCTGAATTTTCAATATTCAACTTTAATATAAATCCACATATGAAGCCTCCTTTGTTTAAACCTCGACTTTAGTGATCTAGCTTATCTTTGATTTTAACGTTTCTACACCAATCAGTTGTGTATGTGTTTTTCTGAACCTGATCTTTTTGAGATGCAGACATGCAGTCATCTTCCTGGCATGATTTTTTGCGGTTTGAAAAATATAACATATAGCCTCAGGCTGGCCATATATTTTGTTCTATTTCATCAGGGAGCTTGGGGATAGGCGAAGCTATCCAAGTTAATCCACTGCATCAGTCAAGCATAATTTTATTTATACCTACTTGGTTCCGGTCAAGGTGTCGGGTAATTCTCATTATTGTTTCTGTTCTCCTTGAGCAAGTCCATGCTGTTAAAATTAGTACAATGTAATCATTCATTTAGTACATGTGAAATTCATTCTTTGTAGTACAACTTCCTTTTTTTGACTCTTGAAACTCACTTAGGATGACAAGAAAATGGTCCCTCTACGGATGCCCTTCTACATAGGAACAACGAACTGAAGCATGAATCCCAGGTTTAATTGCATTCCATAGCATTTAATGAGATTTCTTTTTCTAAAATTTATAGCAGCAGTTGAGATTCATAGAATTTGTCCATGCATAAAGTTCTTAGGAACTCTTGTGATTAATTATCTTAAACCTTCACGTAACGTGATTATGTAAACATGGTTTTTTCTGTATCTGATCCACCAGATACTGAGGGGAGCCACTAGATGTTGTACCGAGCACTTTAGCTAAAATAATCACTAATCTTCCCATCAAGGTTTTACTTTAAGTGCAAAAAGATTCTATGCGTCAAACAATCATTAATGACGGAAGAGTTCTTTTCTGTAAGTATTAGTACAGTTGTTTTACCGTTGCTTACTCCTGTAAGCATAATTTCATAAGAATAGTGAAAAGTTAAAATAAAAATAAAGTAGAGCGTGAGCTGTTGTTTAGTTCTGCAAGTGTACTTCTTTTGCTTGCCAACAAGAAGAGCGAATGACGGAATTTGTAACAGTTTAGTCTTGAGTAGTTTTCTATTTAGTCTGAGATATGTTAATTCAAATATCTGGTGAGGAAAATATCAAATACACGAACTAAACTCGAATAGAAAAAGAAAAAATAGGACAAGGTTCCAATGCTTGTATCAAGTCACAGTTTTTAAGATTATATTCACCCTCACCTATCTTCGGTGTGTAAGCAAGTTTCAAGCAAATTAACCTTGAAGATACAATGAAGCCAATGACTATTTTATACTGACGAGAATAGTCCACTAAGCACTGAGTAATATATAATCTCATTCTTATTTATAGGAATTTTCATGTCTATTCATAGAGACATTTATAGAGACATC
This sequence comes from Gossypium anomalum, assembly GCA_025698475.1. Taxonomy (NCBI): domain Eukaryota; kingdom Viridiplantae; phylum Streptophyta; class Magnoliopsida; order Malvales; family Malvaceae; genus Gossypium; species Gossypium anomalum. Next base: position 80,311,948 of record CM046968.1, read on the forward strand.
TTTCATTAGGTATTTTTATGAATAAATATTTAAAAATGTTTCAACAAGATATAGGGGGATGAACTTAAAAACTGCAAGGCTTCATGTTTCCCATACCCCAACCTTCTTCTTCCTATCCTATGGATTTTGGAAACTGGAACAAACTCTTTATTCTAATGCCTAATATCCTAATTATTCTTTCTAGAAACTTTATGATTTGTTCAGCAAGCGAAAAATTAATCCGACAAGATAAGAGGAAAATGCTTCCTTATCAGTAGAGAAAGTTTATGGTAAATGGTAGCCCCCCATTGTTGATATAGTGCACTTGACTGGTAGGTTGAATAGGTGTTAGTGGATATCTGTTGAACTCATACTGTTCTATCTTTAGCACTGTTTCTTCAGACCTTGAATGTGGTTCCTTTCTTTTCACTAAGCGTGTGACACTAGAACTAGAAATTTTGGACACGACAGGAAAACACACACACACTAAAATACGATAGAGAACATGGCAAGACACGAAACAGTAACATGAACATGACAGGAATTGACGAATATATCAAAATCTATATAACATGAATTGTTAACTTGTCAAAATTTATATAACAGCTTAAATATGATTACGGCATAGGAAAATAACATGAAGATGACACTAATACACGGGTTGCTTGGTCTATGTGAATTACTTTCCAAGGTACTAAACTGGCATACTGATATTTCATAGACTGTTGAATTGATTGTACATTTACGGCTGCACTATCAGTGATTATAATGATATTGAGTTGGGACTTTCAGATTTTGTTTCCTTCATTACGCAAAAACTCAAGGGCTCTTCCATGCTGCTGCAGATTTAGTGTCATATATAGAATATAATTGCAATTATGGCTACACCACTAATGAATTTTCAATTTGGTTATGATTTCGGTTTAGCACTAACCATGATACACTGTTGATATATGGGATTTGACTCTAGTGCGGCTAGTTCCTTGAGGGTTGGCATGTACACAAACTACTCTATCTTGTTATTCTTCCTCCACGAAGAAATTATTATGTTGAGCTGGTAATTGGGCAAAGCTTGAACTGCACCGTGTGGCTGTAAAGTGCGCTGCTCATTCAACATTCATAGCATCTGTCATGTATGTCAGTTAGTGACTATAATTAAAGTTATTCTTGATGGAATGTCTTGTTCAGTCACTGTTGTTTCGTTTTGTACATGGGCTAATTGATGTAGAACTGGGAGGGCAAAGATAAAGAAAGAAAAGAGGATGAGAAGGGAATATGGAGTAGGGAGAGAAGTTTACTTTTTTACTTTTACCGTGTGTTCCTTCTTATTCATTGATGTGATGAATGAGTGCTAGATATGTGGTGGCTGCACTGCTTCTCTTTGTCAGAAAGTTGGGATGTGATTGATTCTGAAGTCAGAGAATATAAAGGTTTGCGAATTGCAAATTGCAACTCGTGCTTATTTTTATAGAATGCTGTCTCTCTTAAGTCCTAATGGTTGGGTTGAATTTCTGTCTGATTTGATAACTGATCCAATGGCATTGGAGGTTCTTTGTCTGCACGGAAGGCCCTCTATTTCTGTCATCTTGCTGCCATAAATATTGAAACCTTTTAATGCACTTATTCAAATAGAAAAAAAATACTTATCATGTGGTGGTAACTTAAACCAGAGCTTTGAAATGCTATAGTTGGTGAACAGTTTACATCTTCATCATTGATCTGCACTTTATGTTGCTGATGCTAGGTTCTCCATGCATTTCAGAAATGAATTTTTTACTTTCGTTCTTGCATGTCCTTCCGCAATACAAGGGATCCTTGGATGGATAAACTTTCTTCATAGTGAAACATGGCTTTGAACATGGTTGACTTTGAAAGCAGGATTTTTTGGCTTAATGCAGCAATTATTGATTCATTAATGCCCATCTTACTCAGCTAAGTGGTGATTAAAGTCCAAGTCATGTCATGTCTTATCAGCCTGCTGCTTTTGTGATGCTTGACCATAGAACTAGGTGAATGAATGATCAAAGAAGCAAATGTTTTATCTGATAAATTTATGTTATTCCCAATTCAGGGTATTATATACGTTTGATCAGTAATGAGATGTAAAAGCAAGCCACCACTCGTATTTTCTTCTTAGAACCATTTTTCATTCATGGATGTTGCTATGCAGTGATTGTTTAAGGTGAAGATGGATCATTTTGCACCACTCCCTCAACTTCATGGGGTTCGGCAAAATCCAACACTTATCTATTTCTTTTGCACTTCCTTTTTTTTTTTTTTTTTCATAGCAAAACATTGTACGAAAAAAAAAGTGATTGAATCTCTAAAATAATATATGGAACCTTTTTGTTATTCAAATTTGTGATGAAATTCAGAAATTCATTAAAGTTCAATAAGATAAATATGGTAATAGGCTGTCAAAGAGAGAATCTTTACATTTTCAACTCATCTGACTAACCAGTGAATTTGTAACTCAATTTAATCGATTTATGCAACCGTCCTTAAAAGTTGGTTTTTAATAGATTGGAGATTGGACTTTTAATTCTTTTATTCTTAGATTGCTGCGTCCTTTGTACCAGTAGATATATCAATTGTGGATGATGTTGTTTGACTAGCCTGTAATGGTACAGTTGGTGTGCATGTATTTTAAACTGACTGATGAACCGAAAAAAAGAACCCAAAAGTTTTGAAGGAGAAAAAGGAAGGAAGATAGAACAGTAAGATGAAGTGGGTAGCCACTCACTATAATAATAATAATAAGCCCTGACACCTTTTTTTCCGGTCTATTTTCTCTTGAAATTTAAAAAAAAGAAAAAGAAAAAGAAAATCTTTATATGATTCATGTGACAAAGAATAAGAAGAAAGCTTTCATAAGCATCGTTTAAAATGTTTTGGATAAAACTCTAAAAAGAAACATAATTGTAGAAAGTTGTGTCCCCCAAAGAAAATAAAATATTTATATTCACACATAGGGAAAAAGATTGACACACACAAAAAGAGGTTCCAAAAGATCTTCTGATTTAGTATGTAAAAATGTCGGCTCACGCGAGCATGAAACTTGTTTTGACTAACTAGATCTTATTCGTCTTTTTCGGGGTTTATTATTATTATATAATTTTACATGCTATATAGATATAATTGTTATAAGATATAAGAAAAATAATTAACTTGTAATAGAATATAAATAAACAATATCATTACAAGATTCAAATTTTATATAAAATAAATTGTTATACATCAAATGAAACAACCAAGTTTGTTTCTTGTCCTAATTCAATATTTCAACTGATGTTCAAACCTAGACAATAGGAGAGGAAGGTAAAGAGAGAAATAAATGCACAAACTTTGTTAACACAATTTAGATAATAATTTTAGTTTGTGGAGTCTTGCATAGTAAATGGTTTATTCAACAATCAATCTAGAAATCATTGTCTAAAATCTAATCTACCCTTACACAAGAAGCAATTACAACCCAATAGATATCCTCGACTTGTTACAATCAGTCACCCAAATCACCTCACTTACTACAGTTATCAGCTCTTCAAGAAAAGCCTATATAAAGAGTGCAAAATAAAAAATGAATGTTAGCAACAATTACACAAGAAAATAGAGCAAAAGCACATACATTCGACATATGCATCAATGTTGCCTGTTTATAAGCAAAATATGACAACTTCTATAATAACTTCGAGTAGATAAAACATCATTTGAATTGAAACATTATATAAGATAAAACCTTTCATTTTGAATTTCAAATAAAGGTTTTTATATACAAGTAAAACAATCAAATTGGTCTCTAAGTAAAAGGATTAAAAGATAAGGATAAAGCTTGAGATAAGAATCGTTGGAACATTTTTCTAAATATTTATAATGTTTGAATAGTTATAATTGAAAAATTATAAGTGATCCAAAAGTTGCGTTACTTTTATTAACCAAGAGTTGTCACTATTCATGGTGATGAGTTTTGCCTATTCTTACTAAAATTTACATCACTTAATTAATAACAAAGGATCATAATTATTCAAGTAGACATATATTGAATAATTATATTTATTGCTAAAAGATGTGACTATCTATTTGGATAGTTACGTCTCTATGAAGAGACATGAGAACTCCCATAAATATGAGTCAAATTTCATTTGTTGGACACCCTAAATATAGAAACTTTTGTTCCTTTTGATTTTTCTCTATATTCTATTATTCTTAGATTGTTTTATAAAGAATTACAACATAGATTCTTTATAGACATTTATACTCTTGCTATGCTTAGCTCAATGCTCAGTGGATTATTTTTGCTAGTGTAAAAGATCGACAACCATTGGGTTTCATTGTACCCCTCGAGGTTCACTTGCTTGTAACTCTTCTACACACCTAAACATAGGTGGGGGCAAATAGAACCTTAAAGATAGTGGCATTGATACACACCTTGAAGCCTTTCTTAATTTCTCATAAGTTTATTTTATCCCAAAGCTCAAACAATTTTAAGGTTCTGTTTTCGCAAATTTTGAGAAATTAATGAAGGCGAGTTTGTACAAGTATGGTACTATGAGGATGGATATCGGAAAATGTGGTTGCATCAAGTCAATGATCTTGTCAAATGTTAATTTAGAAGAAATCTTTATCCTGAGAAAATGCACGTCAAATTCATTGTTTTACTTGTGTTGCATGAATTAGATTTCAAAGGTTAAGTTATATTGTAATTAATATATTATGCAAAAAGTATGATTGTCACGTTTATTATTTATTTGATAGAAATCAAATGCTAGTTTATCATTTACATAATATTTTAACATAATTATTTTTGGCATAAAATTATGTAATATATATTATATCCCATGCAAGAAAAAAAGAAGATGGATGAAATAAAAATACACGATTGGAAAAAGATCTATCTATGGATTGATACGATACTTTTGTTTTGAATGGTGATGACATTGTTCAAACATTAGTTGAAAATAATTCTATCCAATAAAAGCATTATGACCATTTCAGATAGCCTTCCCAAACCAAAATGTTGCATTATTGAATCCAACAGTTACTTTTAAAAGGTTGGATTGGAATGGTTTCTTGAAACCAAAAAGTGCAATTTGAAAAGTGACATCATTTTAAAGAGTCACTTAGGCACCTATTGATGCATTCTCAATAGACATTAAGTGATGTGTCGTTGAGAGCACCAAAAATATCCTATTCCTTGTAAAATAGTAAAAATAACACTAAAGGGGAAGTAGGGTCGAATCCTCAGGGATTGGATTGTACAAATGCTCGTTTCTTGAAATCCTAGATAGTTTCTTGGCCAAGAAAACTTGCGTTCCTAAAAAATAAAAAAATAAAAAAAGAATTAAGAATCTGGAAAAATAAAAATAGAATTTAAAGTGAACTGAAATTGCGAAATTAAATAAATTGCAGAAATTAAAAAGAGGAATATAAAAAAAAATAGAGTTGGGAAAAGAGAAAGTTTCTTATGTGGCAAGATTTCAGCCTCCGGTTGTCTTGTTCTGCCTTAGGTTCAATCCTTGGCTTTTAAGTAACCCTTCTCGAGCAGGATAAGCCAGTTATAGTGGAAGAGGACACCTACAACCACCAACTCCAAGGATTTAGACTTAAGATTTGGTGGAGCCTGACTCTAGCCAATAATCGCTTTTGTGGGACTATCTTCTGCTAGATCACCTCTTCCCAACGGCGAATACCATGCCGTTTTGTCTCTTGGATTCTCCAACCTCTGACGCAGAAAGCCAACGAACCGACTGTGCAACCTTTCCAAAACGTACAAAGCGGCCGTTCATTGCACAAGTTGAAAAGATCACCTATTAAAGGACTTGGACGAAAGCGTCAGCCCCGTAATGCGGAGAAGCGATGAATACCTTGTTGAGAAGGCTAAGCGCGGGTTCTAAGCCTCATGAACCTTTTTGGGGAATTTTGACAACCTTCGGCTAGATTGGTTTAGTGGCTCATGATGTTTGGGAAAGAAATAAATAAAATAGATATGAGATTTTTATTAAAGAAAATATGGAGAGAACAAAAAGAAAGAGTTTTGGGAGAAAGAGTGATTACAGGAAAAAGAGATTTCAAATATGTGCCACTCCATCCCCTATTTATAGTACTAGAAAACCTAGTCTATTCCTAATGAAATTCTAAAAGATAAATAATAAATAAATAAAGATAAATAAAGATAAATGAAAATAAATCCTAAAATTAAATATACATAAAAATCCTTAATAATTATCCTAATATAATTGAAATTAAAATAGAGTCTTGTGCTGTAAAATCTCTTCTTTTGCATTTTAGTCCTTGGGTCTTCTATGTTTGCATTTTTGGCACCACTTCTCTCTTTCTTTGCATGTTAGCCCATTATATCTTCAAATTTGCACTTTTTGCCCTTAAATTTCCTCTTGCCTCCAAGTTAGTCCCTAAAAGATAAAAGACCACAAAATAATCTAAATTAGTAGGATCACACTCAAAATAAGCATGCAATTAGCACATAAAATATGTCGTTCTAGAGTATTATCAAATTCCCCCTACTTAGCCCATGCTTGCCCTCAAGTATGGTTCGTGTCCATTGTGAAAATTAAATCCTGCCAAGAAAGAAATACTACTCCAAAGTTTTATAAAAATTAGTCAAAATGCATATGAAAAATAAAGAGAACCCTTAGCTTGCTTTAAGTAAAATTGAAAAAAGTATTCCAATTAACACACACAAAAATTAAGATCGACTTGGATTATTTCATGAAAATTAGGTAATTTACCAAACCTATCAAGACACCCTATTCGTTTATACCTTTAGTCCTCACACTTTATTAATATGTCTTTTTTTTAATAGAATTTTAATTTAATTTATTTATTTTCACTTAGGAATATATTGAACCTTTTGACGCGAAGAGAGATGACAGCCAAGCACCCCACCCCGGTTACTCAGCCCAACATACTCCTAATTTTTATTTTTCTCAAGAACATATAGAACCTTTTGACTCGAAGAGAGATGACAGCCAAGCACCTCACCCCGGTTACTCAGCCCAACACATTCTTAAAAATTAATTCCGGTTAGCGGAGTTTTACCTAACACATCACACAACCTTTTGACACGAAATAGGATGACAACCCAAGCACCCTACCCCGGTTACTCAGCTAGTCACGTCTTAAGCTACACTCATAACCACGGAAACATTATTATTATTAAATGAAGTTTTAATTTTGGAGGACTTAGGAAAAACAATCAAGTGTCAAAAATAAAATTTTTAGTAATCACCTTATTAGTCATGAACATATTTTAAGCATGCAATTGTATTAAGTGTCCTCTTGTATTTATACTTAATCAAATTTACCAAAATCAAGATAGGGTTAACTTCATTAATCATAATTATTTAAACTAAAAGAAATAAAACAGTGGAGATAAAATCTATCAAGCAAAATCATAATTAACTCAATAGATAAGAATCATGCATGTGGGTCAAACAGTGGGCAAGTCGTGGTCAAATTCTTGGGCATGAAAAGAGGCAAAATATTCTTAAAAAAAAAAATTATATGGGCAGCAACAACCGAATCAGCAGCAACAATAAAGATTCAGCATCTAAAACGACAGAAATAATGAGGAATGCCTCCCCCTACTTAAAAACACATAGTCCTCGATGTGGAATAAATAAAATAGTAGAATAAGGTGTAGAGGAACTCCTCGTGTAATTATTGTCATTCGTGTATGATGGCAATGAGATCCGCTAGTTGCTGGCCAAAAGTGTTGAGTAGGGGCTGTTTGGCTGCAGGCTTACCTAGAAGAAGATAATTTTATTAATATCTGAAAATAATAAATAATAAAATAATAAGATAAAATAAAAATAAAAATAAAATAAAATAAAAATTGGGTTGCCTCCCAATAAGCGCTTGTTTAACGTCGCTAACTTGACGACTCAACTAGTATTGGGGCTGTTCCAACTGAATTCTTTCGTTCATATGAATTTGGAAATCCTTCTTTTTTATCACATCCACCATATTTGGGTTTAATCGTCCTTGCGCCTTTTTCGTTGGTTTCATATTTTCCTCCAAGGGGTTGATCTCTTTTAAGTCGGTAATGGTCTCATCATTCTCCAAAAATGTGAATTTGAGATGCTCGAGAAGTAGTTTTAATTTCGGATTTGATGCCTGCACAACAGAAGGTAGAAGTTTAGTGAGCCAATAATTTATTAACAGATTTAAAATCATCAAACATCATTTTAGATTTATCTCCATAAGATGACTCAAAAGTTTTTTCTACTGATGAGTTAATTATGTCGACATGGTTTACGTCCAAGACTTCACTTGGGTGACTAATAGTGCCATAAACGTTAAACTTCACGATCTCCCCATCAAACTCCATCGTGAGGGTTCCGCTTCGTACGTCAATCTTAGTATTTGCAGTACTAAGGAAAGGTTGCCCCAACAAGATGTCTGAAGACCCAAGAGCATTATCCTCCTCCATTTTTATCACATAGAAATCTGCAGGGAAGATAAACCCGTTGACTTTGACTAATACGTCCTCAAGGACTCCTTTGGGATGCACAATGGACCTGTCTACTAATTGAATGATAACATCTATTTTTGTTAAAAAAACCCGCGTTAAGTGATTCATAAACAAAAAAAGGCATTACATTTATTGAGGCCCCTAAATCACACATAGCCTTCTTAATTTCCAAATGGCCTATTTTGCATGGCATAGCGAACATACCCCTATCTTTGCATTTAGCCGGCATTTTTCGCTGCAATACTACGGATATATTCTCAGCAACACTTACCTTTTCATTACCTGTTAGTTTTCGTTTGTTGGTGCAAAGCTCTTTGAGGAACTTGGCATACTGCGGAATCTGTCTGATGGCATCCAACAGTGGTAAATTAATCTCAACATTCCTGAATGTTTCGAGGATCTCTTTATCTTCCTTACTTTTTTGACACTGATTTAATCGTCCTGGGAATGGAGCTTGGATTTTCGATAGTGGGGGTTTTGCTCAGACCTGCTCGTTATTTTCAGGTTTTTTCTGGGCGATTTCTTGGCCAAGATTCCTGCCAGAAATTGGTTCCAGAACCTTTCCACGTCACAGCGTCACTGCATTCGCATTTTGCCTCGGGTTGGGTTCTATTTAGAATGGTAGCTTCCCTTGAGAACTCAATTTCTCAATTGATGTGGTCAATTCTCTTATAGATGCCTCGGTTTTCAGTTGAAAATCAAGCATATTAGCTGCTAGTTTATTGACCAAAGTTTCTAGAGAATTACTTGAATCTCGTGGCTACTGTGGAACCTGATTTTAGTATGGCTAGTTATATCGTGGATTGGCCCCATAACTTAAGTTAGGGTGATCCCTCCATCCTGGATTGTAGGTATTAGCGTAAGGGTCGTATCGCCTTTGTGGTGGCCCAGGAAAGTTTCCCACAGCATCTAAATGAGCCATAGTATCGTCACACAGACTAGGGCACACATCAGTCGTATGTTCAGGTGTAGCACATATTCCGCATAACCGTGCTGTTTTTGCTCTTTCTGTAATAAGAGAATTCATCATATTAGTAAGCCTATCAACTTGATCCTCTAAGGTTGAATTACTTAGCTGGTGAACCCTTCTAGGGGGTTCAGGATTGGCTCGAAATTACTGAGAATTTGTAGCCATTGTGGAGATTAAGTCTCTTGCTTGTTGTGGAGTCATGTTGACCAACGTTCCTCCACTCGCGGCATCTACCATATTCATCTCCATTGGTTTCAGGCCTTCATAAAAGTATTAGAGCAAAGACTATTCTGTTATACCGTGTTGTGGGCAACTTACACACAACTTCCTAAATCGCTCCCAATAGTCGTATAGAGACTCTGCGTCTTTTTGCCTTATTCTCACGATTTTTCTTCTTAACTCGGCTGCGCACGACGTTGGGAAAAACCTGTTGAGAAACAAATGAGACAGATCAGCCCAAGTCGTTACAGATCCAAGAGGTAAATAAAATAACCATTCCCTAGCAGAATCTGCTAAGGAAAAAGGAAAAGCACGCAATTTAATTTGATCCTCAGTTACCCCCTAAGGTTTCATACTAAGGCAAACCATAGGGAATTCTTTCAAATGCTTGTGGGGATTTTCGTTTTATAACCCCTGAAAAGTTGGCAGTAGCTGGATCAAGCCTGACTTTAATTCAAAATCAGTATCCATAGTAGGATACGCGATGCATAGTGGCGATTGTTCTGTCGGCGCTTCAACCAGTTGCCGAATTGTCTGAGCCATAGGTTGAGGTGCTAAATTAGGGTTTTCGTCAACCCTAACGTTAAAAACTTCTTCTAGGTAATCGACTTCTACTTTTTCACCTTCAAAAGTTTGAGTAGGGTTTTTGTTAACCCTAAACTCTACTTCGTCGTCGATTTTGATTTCTGGCAGTGGATTACTTTGAGTCCCAACCACCGCTGACTACTTTTTCCTTAGCTTTGTTTCCTTGCGATTAGCTCTCGCAGTCTTTTCAATCTCCGAATCAAACGCAAGAGTTCCTGGAGCAGATCTGGTCATAAGAAACAAAAATCAAGATTAGTACGTTACCGATCCCCGGCAATGACGCCAAAATTTGATGTGTCGTTGAGAGCACCAAAAATATCCTATTCCCTGTAAAATAGTAAAAATAACAGTAAAGGGGAAGTAGGGTCGAATCCTTAGGGACCGGATTGTATGAATGCTCTTTTCTTGAAATCCTAGACAATTTTTTAGCCAGGAAAACCTGCGTTCCTGAAAAATAAAAAAATAAAAAAAGAATTAAGAATCTAGAAAAATAAAAACAGAATTTAAAGTGAACTAAAATTGCGAAAATAAATAAATTACAGAAATTAAAAAGAGGAATATAAAAATAAATAAAGTTGGGAAAAGAGAAAGTTTCTTATGTGGCAAGATTTCAGCCTCCGGTTGTCTCGTTCTGCCTTATGTTCAATCCTTGGCTTTTAAGTAACCCTTCTCGAGTAGGATAAACCAGTTGTAGTGGAAGAGGACGTTTACGACCACCAGCTCCAAAGATTTGGACTTAAGATATGGCGGAGCCTGACTCTAGCCAATAATCGCTTTTGTGGGACTATCTTCTGCTAGATCACCTCTTCCTAATGGTGAATACCACGCCATTTTGTCTCTTGGATTCGCCAACCTCTGATGCAGAAAACCAACGAACCGACTGTGCAACCTTTCCAAAACGTACAAAGCGGCCGTTCCTTGCACAAGTTGAAAAGATCACCTATTAAAGGACTTGGACGGAAGCGTCAGCCCCATAATGCGGAGAAGCGATGAATACCTTGTTGAGAAGGCTAAGTGGGGGTTCTAAGCCTCATGAACCTTTTTGGAGAATTTTGACAACCTTCGGCTAGATTGGTTTATTGGCTCATGATGTTTGGGAAAGAAATAAATAAAATAGATATGAGATTTTTGTTGAAGAAAATATGGAGAGAACATAAAGACAGAGTTTTTGGGAGAGGGAGTGATTACAAGAAAAAGATATTTCAAATACGTGCCACTCCATCCCCTATTTATAGTACTAGAAAACCTAGTCTATTCCTAATGAAATTCTAAAAGATAAATAATAAATAAATAAAGATAAATCAAAATAAATCCTAAAATTAAATCTAAATAAAAATCCTTAATAATTATCCTAATATAATTGAAATTAAAATAGAGTCTTGTGTTGTAAAATCTCTTCTTTTGCATTTTAGTCCTTGAGTCTTCCATGTTTGCATTTTTGGCACCACTTCTCTCTTTCTTTGCATGTTGGCCCATTATATCTTCAAATTTGCACTTTTTGCCCTTAAATTTCCTCTTGCCTCCAAGTTGTCCCTAAAAGATAAAAGACCACAAAATAATCCAATTTAGTAGGATCATACTCAAAATAAGCATGCAATTAGCACATAAAATATGTCGTTCTAGAGTATTATCATTAAGTTTAAAAAATTGAAATTTAATTCATTCTATCCAAATTATGAGTGAAATATTTCAATGTTATTGATGAGACATTATTTAAGTGTATTAATTGATAAATGATACACAAATCAAAGTTTATCATATAAATGATCATATAATGCGTAACACCCCAAACCCGATCCAATGAATCGAATCCAAATCTAGGGTGTTACTACTCAAGTACATATGTAGCTCACTCAATTATACAAATCTACATTCGATTACAATTGTTTAATTATAAATTTCTCTAAGAAATACATAAGTATGAATAATACAAGAACTCAATTGGTATACACAAAGAATTTATTTACAACTATGATTGAATTGATGTCTTGGCCTATTATAATTATTCTGTGTAAAAGACTTCTATAAACAATTCAGACTTGAACACGCCAATAAACTTGCTCTGTATGCATAATAGCCCGCCTCCCCCTTCTTTGGCGTAGCCCTGGCATCGTCCCTCTAGGCGCAAATCCTTAAGAGCTCACCTGAAACATAACATACAGAAATAAGTTCGAGAGAACTTAATGAGGCCAACACTAATTACCTAAGTTGTACTTGCACATTGCATCTAAGGTTTCGACCACTATCTTACAGATCTTATCCTTCAATTTGTTTATGGTGATTACCTTTCCATAATTCCATTATTCATACTTTAGATGTCATATCTTAGTTTAATTCATGCTTTACCTCAACACTTTTGATACATTACTTACACTCTTTCCCTTAGACTTTCAATATTCCGTCACCATTCCCATTCTAGAGGTCCATACAGACAACATACCATTGTTCTTTCATACATACTCCAAGTCATCGTTTCCTCGAGATTTCATGAGTACTTTAGTACATAGATAGAAGGCATATTTTTTAAATTTACTAGATGTAGCCCTTACCTACATTTGCTTTTCTAGTCCTTTTAGCCCATACTTTGAATTTGCCATATGCTCTGGTGCATTCCAATCTATCTATTTTTGCCTTAATACTATGCAGTTTATGCCATAATATTTCTCATGGAGCTCGCCATAAAGAAAACTCATTAGATTATCTTATCGAAAGTGTAACATTATACGCTACAAGGGCTTTTCCTTCAGAGTTCGTTATACCTATCATTCCTTCAGAGTTCACCAAACATACTATCCTTTTAGTGTTTGCCACACATATTATCCCTTCAGTGTTTGTCAGTAATACCATTTTTTTCTTTTAGGGTCCGTCACAGAGGCGTTCCCTTTATCATTTATGTGCACACGAAGGCGTTCCTTTCATCATTTACCACAGGGCTTTCCTTTCCTTAGATCACCACAAAGGCTTCCATTTCATAGATTGCACACAAAAACTTTCATTTTCTGGCATGTTTACGATAGGGATTCGCCTAGACTAACATTTTGTGAGGTTTGCCCCTTATTGTCCCGGGTCACGTAGATAACCCCGTTAGGTATTAACCTTCATTTAGTTCTTTCCATATGATGCCATAAGCCACCAACTATGGCCTTACACAATATAGTGCCATGACCATGGGCTTTTCCTTCTGAAAACGTGTTTAAAGTCCTGACAAACCCCTTTTGACTCCACTGTGGTGAACTAACACAGATTCACTTAACAGAGCCTTTACGAATTAATACTAACTTAACATATATCTCATCTTACACGTCCCAGACATGCTCTTACAGTCATATTTTTGACTCCAGATTTCTTATCACACACATTATATCTGTTAGATTCATACAAACTATGCATGTAAATCTTATCCAACATTTATATGTCAGCATATTCATCGTACCATCCCTTTTTAGTTTCAGATCACAGTTCATACAATCTTTCATAGAATCATCTAGAATGAACAACATACAACATACCAGAGTCGGCTTAGGGGCTCACTCAATAACTATAGACAGTAGTTTGAACTCCAGATCCATCATTTAAGTAGGGATTGCAGCAACTACTGCCTTGTAAAACATAAGATCACCATTAAAACTTATTTTAACAAATTATACAATCATCTTATACCCAGATAATCCCCCAAATAAAGCTTTACTTTTTCATACATTCAAACAATTCTACTTGTAAGGCTATAAGACTTACCTTAACATGGAGAAATCACTGATAAAATTCAGGGTTTTCAGATCCATCTTAAAAGAATGCTTCTGTTTCCTCCAGCCTTAGTTTTTAATGTTTTTAAAGAGAGAATAAGAAAAACTCCATTTTTTCAAACTTGAAGACCTATTAATATAATCTAAGTTTTTATTGGAACTTGGCAAATGTCACATCACTATTGAATTGTCTTATGAAAGTCCACAACTTCCAAAAACCCTAATTGAGTATTTCTCATTATCTTTAACTATCCCGGTTCACGTTCAGTTAGCTCCTAACCAGCTTGTGAAAAAAAATAAAATAAAATAAAAAATAAAGAACACAAAATTTTACGTGGAAACCCTTTCGGGAAAAAACCACTGGCAGAGGAGAAGAAAATTCACTATGTCGAAAATTTGAATCAATACAAAAGGAATAGACTATGTCTATTTATAGGCTTGTAAAGCCATATTCTAGTAGGATTGAAACACCTTATCCTAGTAAATATAAAATAGATGGAGTTTAATAAGGTTTAAAAAACCTTATTCTAAAATAAAATAAAAGAAGTCTGGTTCTATATGGATTTTACTTTTATTTTATTTACCATCGTATTTTATTTAAATAAGAATTAGGTCACTTAATTCTAACAATCTCCACCTTGACACAAATTCTCAATGAACAAGTTCTTAATCGCGAACAAGTTCTCCACCTCTTCCATAAAACCCCTAAGGGTTTAACTTCAACAATGAACACCAACCAAGTCTAAGCAATGCTCAAACTTGGTTATAGGAAGTGACTTGGTCATCATATCTGCAGGATTTTCATGAGTACTAATTTTGCTCACAACAATATCACCACGAGCAATAATATCACGAACAAAATGATACCGAACATCAATGTGTTTTGTTCTCTCATGAAACATTTGATCTTTTGTAAGAAAGATGGCTCTGATTATCACAAAATATTGTGCTGATTTGAAGGTCTTCATTTAGTTCACTAAAGAGTCCCTTCAACCAAATAGCTTCTTTACAAGCCTCGAGAATCGCCATGTACTCGGCTTTGGTAGACAAAGCGATGTAGTTTGCAAAGTGGCTTTCCAACTTATTGCACAACCTCCGATTGTAAAGACGTAACTCGTGAGAGATCTTCTTCTATCAAGGTCTCCAGTAAAATCAGCATCAACATACCCAATAACTCCATCTTGAGCTTCTTCCAAACTGTAAGCAAACATCGATAGTACCTCGTAAGTATCTTAAAATCCACCGAATCGCTTTCAAAGTGTTCTTTTACCGGATTCGCCATATATCCGCTAATCGCATCGATCGTGCATATGATAAACTGGACGTGAACAAACCATAGCATACATGAGAGATCCCATCGCGACTAGAGTATGGAACATGTGACATGTACTCAATCTCATCATCCGATTGTGGAGACAAAGCCGATGAAAGTCTAAAATGGGTGCTAAAGGAATACTAACAGCTTAGCACTCGCATATTGAACTCGCAAAGAAGTTTCTCAATGTACCCTTCCGACTTAGGTACAATTTACTTGTTTTTCTATCTGTAAGAATCTCCATACCAAGTATCTTCTTTTGTCTGGTCCCAAATCTTTCATCTCAAATTCTTCACTTAGTTGGGCTTTGACCTTTCTTATCTCTCCTTTGTCTTTTTGTGCTATCAACATGTCATCAACGTAAAGAAGTAGATACACAAAAGAACCATCATTGTTTTTCTTAAAGTAAACACAATCACAAAACTACTTCTTTTGAAATCGTGAGAAGTCATAAAGGAATCAAACCTCTTGTACCATCGCTTTGCCTTGGTAAGCTTTCAAACCGTAAAGGGACTTTTTCAAAGCAAGCAAACATAATCCTCTTTTTCAAATCAGAAACCTCTGGTTGTGTTGCATGTAAATATCTTCCTCAAGTTCTCCATGCAAAAATGCGCTTTTTACATCTAATCGCTCAAGCTCTAAATCATGCATGGCCACAATACCAAGCAAAGCTCGAATCGAACTATGCTTCACAACCTCGGGGAGAACACATCTGTGAAGTCCACTCCGGAACTTGATCAGAACCCTTTGCAACCAGCCTTGCTTTATATTTAGGTTCTTCAACTCTGGAGTCCCTTCTTTCTTTTTAAACACCCATTTACAACGAGCAGTCTTCTTACCTTTAGGAAGTTTCACAAGATCCCATGTTTTGTTTTTGTGTGAGTGATTCCATCTCCTCTTGCATAGCAAACATCCATTTTTCGAGAGTCTTCACAAACTAATCGCCTCAGAATAATTTGATGGCTCTTGATTCGCATCTATATCTTCACCACATTTAAAGCATAAGCAACTAGATCACCTCAAAGATACTTCTTTGGAGGTTTAATTTCTCTTTTAGTTCTGTTTTTGGCGATAGAGTATTGAGGCGAAGAAGCAACTCTATTCTCAATTTTTGTACTTGACTTGAGGAGTCGACTCAGATTAACTGATGCTCCACCGCTTTTGATTTTCTTTATTGGAACAGTCTTTAAGAGATAAGTTAGGAAGCATAGCAGTTTCATCAAAAACAACATCTCGCTAATCACAACTTTCCTATTTTCAGGACACCATAACTTATACCCTTTTACACCGACTTTATAACCAAGAAAAACACATTTAATGGATCTCGGTTCCAATTTTCCATTATTAACATGAGCATACGCAGACACCCAAAGATCTTTAAATCGGAATAATTAGCAGGATTACCGCACCATACCTCTTGTGGAGTCTTTTTCTCAATGGCAACGGATGGAGATCGGTTGATCAAAAACATGCAAGAGAGGTCGTCGCTTCAAAAACGACTTTCGGTAAGTTGGCATTTGACAACATACATCGAACCTTCTCCATGATCGTTCTGTTCATTCGCTCGCAACGCCGTTTTTCGTGGAGTATGACGAATCGTCAAGTGTCTCACGATCCCTTCGACTTGCACAATCTATTAAACTCATCATAACAGAACTCTAAGCCATTGTCTGTGCGGAGGTATTTTATCTGTTTTCCCGTCTGTTTTTCAATCATAATTTTCCAAGACTTAAATGCACGGAAAACACATCGCTTTTTTGCTTCAGGAAGAACGCCCAAGCTTTTCTGGAAAAATCATCAATAAAGGTTAGCATATAATTAGCTCCACCTCTCGAAGGCACTCTAGATGGTCCCCATAGATCAGAATGAATATACTCCAACGTTTCCTTCGTGTTATGGATTCCTCTAGTGAATCGAACTCTCTTTTGCTTCCCAAAAACACAAAGTGCTCACAGAAATTCGGTTTGCAAATTCCTTGCCCATCAAGAAGTCCTCTTTGCTCAATTCTACCATGCCATTCTCACTCATATGCCCTAGGCGCATATGCCAAAGTTTAGTAATATCATCATCTGACAAGGAAGAGGAAGCGACAGCTGCATCACCAGTAATAGTAGAACCCTGCAAAACATATAACTTGGCAGTTTTTCTTTGCCCTTTCATCACAACAAAGGACCCTTTGAAATCTTTAAAACCCCACTTTTTTGTGTGTATCTGCACTTTTGAATCAAGAGTACTCAACGAAATTAAATTTCTTTTCAATTACGGAACATACCGCACGTCACTAAGTGTTCGACAACTCCATCAAACATCTTAACTTTAATTGTTCCAACACTGCGATCTTACACGAAGCATTATTTCCCATCAAAACAACACCTTCGCACTAATCGTTTCGTAAGTTGTAAACCAATCCCGATTGGGACTCATATGGAAGGTGCAAACTGAATCAAGTATCCACTCCTCACTTACTTTAGAATCATTGATGAAGCGACTAGAAGTTCACCATCGCCGTAGTCTTCTACAACATCAACTTCACCGAATTTTTCGGTTGTTTTCCCTTTGATTCGCAGCCTCCCTTTTAATCTTATTTTGTAGCTTATAGCACTCAGATTTAATGTGCCCTTTCTTCTTACGAAGTTACAAGTTTTACCTCTATTTGAAGACTTGATCTACCCTTAGATTTACCACGATGATTTCTTTCCTGTGTCCTACCACGATCATCATGTATTCGATCTTGTCTCCCACGAACAATGAGACCCTCTCCCCGAGAGTCGAGTTTAACCACAAGATGTTTCATCTTATCATACGAGGTTAAAGAATCATAAACCTCATCAACCGTGAGAGAGACGCATGGCTATATAAAATCGTGTCTCTAAAGGTTGAATAAGACGGAGGCAACGAACAAAGTAGAATCAACCCTAGATCTTCCTTATCATCTCGAACCTCCATGGCCTCCAAGTTTGAGAGAATTTCTTTAAACACATTGTTAAGTGTTCGTGTACTGAAGCACCTTCCTCCAAACGATGAGCATAAAGACGCCGCTTCATATGCAACTTGCTTGTTAGAGTTTTCGACATACATATTTGTTCTAGCCTCTTCCATAATGCATGTGGCAGCTTTCTTTCATCACATCCTCGCAAAATTTCATTGGACAAATGCAGATGCAATTGTGTTAATGCCTTTCGATCCTTACGCTTCTTCTCTTCATCTGTTAATGTCGAAGGCATCTTATCTATCCCTAGCAGGCATCCTTCAGATCCATCTCTGCGCAAGAACCGCTTGCATCTTAATCGCCACAACGCAAATCGGTGTTGCGATCCAACAACGGAATTTCATATTTCAAAAACGCCATTACCGTGATCGAGATGAACAACCCGGAAGCTCGGATACCAATTGTGAAAAAATAAAATAAAATAAAAATAAAGAACACAAAATTTTACGTGAAACCCTTTTGGGGAAAAAACACAGGCAGAGGAGAAGAAAATTCACTATGTCTAAAATTTGAATCAATACAAAAGGAATAGACTATGTCTCATTTATAGGCTTGTAAAGCCATATTCTAGTAGGATTGAAACACCTTATCTCTAGTAAATATAAAATAGATGGAGTTTAATAAGGTTTAAAAAACCTTATTCTAAAATAAAATAAAAGAAGTCTGGTTCTATATGGATTTTACTTTTATTTTATTTACCATCGTATTTTATTTAAATAAGAATTAGGGTCACTTAATTCTAACACAGCTTACCTTGTAACTTAACTTGCACAGTTCCATAGAAAAAGGGCGCATCATGTCTTTGACATGGACTCAATCCTCAATACTGATTCACTTGATCATATCTTTATTCCAACAAATCATAGCAACCTAGCGTAGAGCCTTCATCATCTTAAACTCATAACTATATCCACTAACTTTATGCGCTAAGAAGGGGTACTTGGACAAATACCACTATGTCAATCATACTGCTTAAGGACTACGCCAGACCTTGTGCCTACCAAAATCAGGGCATTACATAATTTGAATCATCTTAGTTGATTTAAAATAATCATAAGCTAAATGGGTTTTTATATGATTACAAATTTTTTAGTTTATGTTATAAAGGTTAGAGTAGAAGAGATTTTAACTAGACATAAAATAAGTTATATGCAATATGCATGATTAATTTCTCTAGTCAAGGTAGAATAGTGGAAAATCATTTGTTGATATAAATAAAATCACTATTATGGTATTTCTAGCGGAAATGCAAATGTGAATTTGATAGTCATATATTTGAAAATTGAGATCATGTTGTGCATGTTTATGATGGTGCACATGATATATTATATACATGGCTTGGATATGATCTATAATCTCATGGTTCTAAAAATTTGAGATATAGTGAAAATTTTAAATTACTTTAGAAGCTACGAATTAAAGTTCTTGTGAGTACGTAAATAATAATATTAATACTATTTAACTCATTTAGGTGATGGACATGGTTTTGATTATAGTCACAAAATGACTAGTAATATATATGATAAAGGGTGTATAATATGTGATATTATTGTCAAATGGTTGGAAAGATGATGTCCTCTAATATGAATATGTTATAAAAATATATGAAACACCCTTGGTTTGTTGAGAAAAACATAATGTTTTTTGAGTATGCATACATGACAAGTTTTAAAGGTCATCTATTGACTATGAAAAAAAAAGAGCTATAACAAATATGTTGTCTTGTTTTACCAAGAGATTTAAGGCCTTTTTACAACAACTTGATGAAAAACACATGATGTATGGTTTCATATATTTGATTATTGTAAAATTAATTTTTTAGGTATCAAGAAATAAATAAAGTAGCTAAATATGAAACTATAATGGTAAGTGAGATAAAGTGATCAATGTAATTTGATAATAGTATAAATGATATCATTAATAGCATTCTTTTGCAAAAAAAATGAGTAACTGAGCATGGTAATGATATTGGTCTTGTGAACTTTTAAGACGCAAATAAATATAAAGTATTACCATGTGATATAGAAAATTAACATAGTTAAGTTGGAAATTCGAGGATGAGGTATAAGCCCATAATTTTGAGTCAACCAAGATGGAAACTCGACTCAATGCTTGGTATAATATCAAGTCTTTAGCTCAATGAGACAAAGTGCATCATAAGTATGTGACTGCTATCACTATAAAATAATATATAATATATCATCCCAGGATAAAAAGTGCTACCCATAATGGTAAGGGGAAGGATGAGTACTTTTCTCTTAGTAGACTGATTTGCCACAAATCGTTGTAGCAGATTAAACCATTTTCCGTACTTAAGGAGCTCGTATAAAAGCAATTTAGCTATCTTTTTACTTAGTTTTCATATTTAGTTCATTGAAAATAAAAAGTGTAATTTGAGCCATTTATATGACCTTAGGGGCCAAAATAGGCCTAAAGGTAGGCTAACGTATTCGATGAATGTGCAGAACATCATTCGAAGGCATAGGAATATGAGACTGGCCGCGAAGTTGCAACAATGAGTGTCGATGTCGCAACATAGTGAGCAAAATACTCAAAAAGAGCAAAATGCCTTCAATGTCGTGACATAGCCAAAGGGTGTTGCGACACAGCCCTGTAATCAAGCTTCAACTCGTAAACTTCCATCAGTGTCATGGCATAGGCCAGAAGGTGTCGCAATACTGTCTTGACGAGAGGAATTAATGAACTGATCTACCATAATTCAGTGCATTAGATTAAACTAGTTTTCACATTTAAGAAGCTTGAATATAAACACTTTAGTTAGGTTTTAGTTAAGTTTTAATTACTTTATTTAAATTTGATAAATTTCGTAACTTAAGTCTTTATTGACCTTAGGGGCCGAATGAGGGCTAAAGGTGAGCTAATATGCTTTGTGTGTATGCATGAGACCATTAGAAGGTGTGCTAACTTGATATTGGTCACTATGTTGCAATACTAAAAGTTGGATGTCGCAACATAAAGAGCATAATAGAAGAATTTCAAGACTGCCTTTGGTATCGCATCACAGCCTAAAGATGTCGCAACACACCCCTTAAGATACCTTGAAGATGAGAATACTTCCTTCGATGTTGCGACATTTAGACTTTTAGAAAAGAACCAGAAATAGCATTTTTAAAGAAGAAGAAAAACTTCTTTCGAAAATATTCTTACACATAAATATGACCCAACTTGCTGAGTAGAACTTAACATGTGCGACAAGCTTCAAAATTTGCCTTTTTTATGGTCTACAGTTTCCAAGAGAAACATAAATAAGTACCCTACATTTGCACATATTAGACTAGGCTATCTAGTTTATTTCTAACCAGGTTACTTTACAATCTAACTAGCACAGTACTTCAAACAAACAAGATGTATACCTTTAACAATAACTCATATGATACTTACCCTTTATCGTTTAACACAATATTCTCTTTTAAATAGCATAATATATTGAAATAAAATCCTCACTTACTTATATGGTGGTTACTATATGTCCCAAACGTGCCAGACAGACTATTCTACAACTATATGCCAAAATCTTAGACCCGCCAAACCTAGGGTGTGACAATTAGATCATGGCTTTTCATGAGTTAAAGAGTGAAAACTTATGCTAGTGTGAGAAAGTGAAGGATCAGGTAAAAAATGCATTTTTTTCTATTTCTAATATGATTATTGAAGGTTGTTTTACATGGTTCCTTTATGAACATGATTTTTGACATTATGTTTAATATGCATTGTTGGAGAATAAAGTGTTAACTTGTAAGTGTTGGAGCTTTGACCAAGAAAAGGGAAGCCTTGGATTAGTATTATAGAGAGCTTAGTAGCTTTACTATTCAAGAGAGGTAAGTTCTCAAGGAGCTATCCTTAACTTGTTGGATTAATATTGTTAAACCATAGAGTTTAACTGGTTAAATGTTAATATGTGATGAAATAGTTTAATGAAAATGAATTTAGAAATAAGTATGAATTTGCATAATCTTGGACTAAAATGTGATTTTGGAACTTAATGTACCATAATAAGAAATTGAGATTAAGTTTGACTTGAATAGTGATAGTTAGAGTTTCAATGAAATTTACTAAATTTTGAAGAGAGGAATAAATTATGGCATCAAGTGGACTATTAAATGATTTTGTCTTCAAAAGTGAAAACTTGGAAATTAAATGCATAGACTTTTTTCTAAACAAGAAATTGACTAGTGGGAATAATTTGGTGTATATGAAATCTGTCATTGTATGTCATCTTAAGAAACAAGAGAACTTGGTGTGAAATATTGTGTAAATGTGGCTCATAAAGCCTTGATGAAACTTTTATTAATATGTTTTAAGCTTATGTGAAGCTATGTGAAACAAAGCATGATAAGTCATATTAAAAAATTGCATATAGAAATACCTATTTATAAAAATGATATGTGAAAGTTACATTGAGATGCATTATATAGAAATATGAAGGCATAAGTGCCTTAATAAGTGAGTGAATATGTATGAATAAATATATGTATATGTGGACATGATTCTGATAAATGAAATTGCAATTTCTAAACAAACTTTTCTCTAGTAGACTTAGAGAAGTAGTTAGGATGGGGCTGGCATGCCAATAAGGATAGCTATGTACCTTGAGTTTTGTGCCTTTGGGTTTTGTAGTCACATACATATTCTGAAGCCTTTAGGCTTAGCACTTTAATGCCTCTTGGTGTGGTGGAGGTCTCGCACTTATGTATGCTCCATAGGATGCCTTTGAGCCTTGCAATTTAGTACATCTTGGTGTAATGTAGTTATGCTTTCATGAGCCTTGGTGTGTTAGGAGGGATGTGATATGAACCTTAAATATTTGTTCTTTCTTTGCATGGTGGTTGATTCCTTTGTATCCAAGTATCCTTTTACTAGTGCTTATTAAGGGCTACTTATTATAAGAGAATGACAATATAGATTGAGAATACTGAAGCAAACATGAATCATGAAATGAATTCTAAAGGCTACAAGTCATAAGAAAAGAAAATGAAAGCATACTATATGATAGTGTTGAATGAAATATGAAACATAAAAAAGATTCTAAGGGTTAAAAATGACTCAAATGAATACTCCTATAGTATGAGTTAATGTTGAATCATAAGATTAATCTAAATTAAAAGGGAGTTTGAATTCATGAAAGGTATAAAAATGAGAGTTAGACCTGTACCCATTTTGATTTCATTATATTGTGAATTAACCCTTATGGGCCTTCAAGGTAAGTTGACTATCTTTCTTGATTACTTACTAAGCATTTATTCTTAACGTGTTGTTGTTTTTTAGGCGTAGATTTTACTAACAATCACATGAAGCCACAACCGTTTCAGAAGGTTCCATCACCTTTGCAAAGTTGAATAGTATGTATTAATACTTAGTTTTTGTCTCCTATAGCATGACATATTTGAGAGTGCTTTTGAACCAATTTTAAGCTTTAGGGGCTTTATTATCAATACTTGGCCCTTGTGGTATTGTAAAAAGTCAAAGAAAATGCCTTCATCTATAGTAATAGGGACTTGTATCAACACAACTGAGGACTTGTGCCGCAACAAGTGCCCTTAGTCTAAGCCACTGCATTGTTTTGTGTTATTTTGACTTTTCAAGGTCCATTTTAGGTCTTAGACACTTCCGAACACCCCCCGTGCAACTTTCAAAATGATTTTAAATTGTATTTAAAGTATTTTAATTATCCAAAACTTTTATTAGTAATTTTATAAAAATATTTTTAAGTTTTAAGCTTTAGCAAAACTGTAACAGCCTATTTTCAATGAAATCGGAACAGTGGTTTCGGGACCACAAATCCAAGTCAGAAAGAAAATTTATTTTAATATTATTTCATGGTTTGCATTATGATAGGAAAGACATATGAAAATTTCGATAAGAAAATTTTACCGATTTTGTGTTTAATTATAGAAAGGACCAAATTGCATGAAATGCAAAAGTTGAATTCTAGTAGCTAGAAGGACCAAAAAGCTATGGAATTCAAAAATTGAGGTCCTTATATGACAATTAGACCATTAAGAGAAATTATTAGATTTTTTTATGATTCATCCATGGAAAATTAGAAAAAGAAAAGGACTAAATTGGAAATTAAAATAAATAAAAGATGATAAATAAAATAAATATCTAATATCATCATTTTATATCATCTTCTTCTCCAAATTCTATGGAAACCCTAGGAAAGAGAAAGTAAATCAAGCAAGCCTAATTGGGTAAGTAATCATGTCCCGTTTTTAGTAATTTTTATATTTTCGATATCGTAACAACCTAATCTATCTATTTTGGGGATTAATTTGCAAAGTTATCAAAGTATCAAAATTTTTTCATGATGAATATGCTGAAATTCTTCAATTTGTGGTAGAAAATGAAAGATTATTGATAGATAAAAAAACTTTTGTAAAGGAAATTTTGATGAAATTGTGATTTGGGACTAAATTGTAAAGACGTAAAATTCATAGAAAATTTTTTATTTTGTGAAATATATGGGCTGTAAATGTTATATGTACAAATTTACTAGGCTTGGAATAAGGATTAAATTACATGAATTTTATTTTTCGAGCCTAGGGACTAAATTAGAATTAATCAAAAGTATAGGGGAAAAATAGTAATTTTTCGTAACATTTGAATTGAATGAAATTGAATGTGAATTTTATCAAATTAATGTTAAATTCATTTATATAGATCCGGATAACTCAAATACAAAGTTAGATCGAGGAAAAGAAAAAGTATCAGATTAGTAGATCATTGTATATGAACGTTTATCGAGGTAAGTTCGTGTAACTAGATTATGTATATTAATATATTTGGAGTTGAATGTTGAATATGTGTCAATTGTATAAATGTTTAATGTATGAAATTAATTACATGCCTGATATTGTTCGATAAATAATAAGTCACATTTGAATAGATGGAATTCGATGGATACAGGATTTCCTGATTGGTTGTGGTCTTGCATATGTTGCAAACACACCTTAGCTCGAAAGAGCATTCTGTTATAAGCCCTCTTGAGCTTCCCGTTATATGGTTCCTGCAAGCATCTTGATCGGTAATGATCCTGCATGTGTTGCGGACTACCGTAACTCTTTGTGAACGTCCTGTTATACGATCGGTTGTGATCCTGCATATATTGCGGACACAAATGCAGATCTTTACGAGCGTCCTAATATAGGCTCTTTGTGAGCTTTGTGATATGGCTTGCTTGAACTTTCTGTTATATGGCTATCTGGAGCTCCCTGATAATAACTCTTTGGAGTTACCTGTTAAGCTCATTGAGCTTCCTGTTTTAAACTCAGATGAGTTTCCAGTTATTGCCCGGATAAGCTTCCTGTTACATGGATCACATGAGCATCCTGTTAAATGGCTCGAGAGAGTGCTTCCTGATTATGTGCCCTAATCGGGTACCCTTGAATATGAGTTGTCGGTTTACAGTTTTGAACACTTTGAGTGTACTACATGTGTATCCATCGATATTTTAAATAAATTCAATGGGAAGAGTTCTGACATGGTTAAATTGAACTTAAGATGATTGGTTATGGAAATGCACATGTTATATGGAAATATGATATGAAAAGCACATGTTTATGAAAGTTATTACATGATGAGCTCATCCTTGATTTTTGATATTTACATGATATACATGACTAACAACTTTCTTGAGATCATATGTGTTTAGGCAAATGGCCATAATTAATTGGATGCATGTTTGTTTACTTATTTTGAATGTACATGATTGGTAAGTTAAATTCTTGTTATATGAACTTACTAAGCATTTGAAATGCTTACTCAATTTTCTTTTCTCTGTTTTATAGTGCTCGAAAACTCGTAAAGGTTGGAATCAGTCGGAGCATCATCACACTATCCTTCAGCTCGTTTTGGTATAAATAGCAAACTTATTTTGGGATAATAGCATGGATAGACTAACTTGGCCAATGTTGGCATGTAAATGGTTGTTTGTAATCTAGCCATTGGAATGGCTAGTGATGTTATATTTAGTGAATATATATACTTGAGGTTATAATATGGTTAATATATGTGTGCTTGGTATGGTTAGAATGAATGATGGTAAACATATATGTCTTTCAAAAGGTAAGTTTGAATACATGTTATGACATATAATGTATAATGTTAATGTTGGCTTGGTTTTAATGTCTTGAATTGGTTGGTGTATATGCTTATATGTTCATGTTGGTGGATGACAATTTGAGTGAGAAACGTGGCCATGAAAATGACCTATTTTCATCCACAAGGGTAGACACACGGGCGTATGTCTCAACCGTGTGTGACACACGGTTATGCGCACGGGCGTGTGTTTTGGCTGTGTGTCCCTTGCATCTTAAAATTTGAGAAATAGAATGCTCAAAATTGGTCACAAGGGTAGAGAAATAGGCGTGTGACTCAGCCGTGTGAAACACACGACCCAACACACGAGCGTGTGTCTTGGTCATGTGAATTATGCACCTAATTTTTGAAAAATAAATTGTAAATGATATAAATTTGATCGATTTCAGATATGAATAGTAAATGATATAAATTTTTCTGTAATTGATCTGTAAACTTTGGTAATACTCTGTAACCCTGTTCTAGCGATGGATACGAGTTAGGGGTATTACAAAAACCCTTATTTCTCTCAACCCGTATGATCTTGAATTAAGTCGACAAGCTTCGAACATTTGTTGTATGATTTGGATTTGTCCTCATTATATACTTAATGACCCAAAAATAATTTCTAATCATATTAAATCCTTCTAAACTTAGTTAATTTAATTTAAAAGACATTAATTTAATTTGAAATGGATTTTTTATAAAAGAAAATTTTTTTAGTCAAAGTTTAAAAGAGCTCCACTAGCACCTCTTTCTCGTACCATTTGCTAGGACAAGGAAAGGGTGCTACACACATGGATTGTTTACCCTTGAAGGGTTAAATTTACTTAATGGGATGTTTTTATTTGTTTTGACTTGAACCCGTGTCAAACGATCTGGGTTAGAGTCCAAAAATATAATGTATTAACAATATTATTAAAATTTAAAATTATTTATTGAGTTAAAAAGTTAAATTAATTTAGATTAATCTTTTCAAATCATTCATGTTGTTTTTTCTCCTTTGACAACTAATTTGTTTCATCTAAATTTGGGATTAGAGAAATTGTGTAAAACTTTCAAATTCACATTAACCTATATTCAAGGCCTATCTAAAGGGGTTGGTAGGAGTTTGACCCCTTAAAATGAAAAAGTTTCAATTTAAGTCCTTTAAAATTTTTAAAATTTTATATTAGTATAGTTAAAACTATACTTTACCCCCTAAAAATGATAAAAATTTGATTTAATCCTTTAAAAATTATAAAAATATAGACTATTCAAATAATGAAATTATATTTTTACTATCGTAAAAATTATAATTTAATTTCGAGTCCCTACAAAATTTTTCTGACTCTGCCGCTACCTATATTGATTATTTTTAGGATAATTATGATGTTGAGAAATAAAAAAAAAATTCTACAAGCATATCTAGGATGCTTGTGGTGTCAATTTATATTTTATTTTATTATTTTACGACCTTATAAATAAGGCATTATTTAGGCTCAGTGAAATTCTTTTACTCCATTGATTATAGATAAGATAATAATCATTGTTTTTTATATACTAAAAAAAGTTAATATATATTATATTGATTATAGATAAGGTCATAATCATTGTTTTTTATATACTAAAAAAGTTAATATATATCACATCATGTCATACGTGTTATAGGAGTGAAAATTTTTCTTTTAAAAGTACAAATATTTATAATCTTATCTTTAAAATTAAAAAAAAATGGAATTATTTATTAAAAAAATGGAATTATTGATCTTTTCTAATTGAATTATTGACTTCTGACACTAATAATGTAATTGGCTGGGTAGAAAATAGGAAGAAGTAAAAAAAGTTAAAATAAAATAAATTTTGAGTATACTGGGTTGAAAAGAAACGTGATAAGAAATAAAATAAGAGAGATATAATTTTCCATCATAATACAAAAAAATTAAAATGATGGAGAGAAAATGAGAGAAAAGTATGTTAGCACAAATTATATATTTCTAATTTATTTTATTTCTTTCTTCCCCTTTTCAACTCTACCAAATAATGAATAAAAAAAAGTAAGAAAAATTATATTTTTTACCCTTTAATTTTCTGTCTTTTCAAAAAAAAAAAATGCTCTATAAAACAAAACATATAAAAGAAGAAAAAATAAAGTTGAGATTTTGTTTTGAACGTGAAACATATGAAATTCTGGCATCAGCTGCAAAATGGAAGATAAGAAGAATATTGAACATTGAGTAGCAGTTCACATCAATTTTCAAAGATTTACTTATTAGATAAAAGAATATTTTGAAGAAAGGGATATTATATTAGCTTCACAAATAATAAAAATGTAACATCATACCACTTTAATAATAATAACAAAAACTAAGTAAATTAAGTTTCGGATTCGACCGTATTTTATTTTTAGTGGATGTTGGCTTATCTCGATTCACACTAATGGTATTAGTTCATAACGTTATAACACTTGATATTCTTTTAATAATATATTAAGTTTAGTAAAAAAAATTATTGATTTTTAATACTAAAAATTCTATCACATATATTATGTATAAATCATATTTTTAGAATTTAAAAATGTGTTTAAAAATAAAATACAATAAATAATAAATTGTATCTTTGAAACTAATTAATAATAACACATAAAATATATACGAAATTATGATAAAAATTAGATTATATTATGAGTAAATTGAAATTTAAATATATAATACATCATATTAAGAATATTAAATAAACACAATTGTTTATCATGGTGTTGTCATCAATCCTAAATTGGTGTCAAGTTAATTTATTACACCAACTCAATCAACAACATTATTAATATATACTAGAAATCTCATCACACGCGTATATGTCGTGGGGCTAGAACTTTAGTCTGGCAAATTGCGTGGCCTTAGGCGATTCATTTGTTTTAAATCCACTTAAGTCAACCTAAGATGAGAATTCTCAAAGGAAATTCTCTAAGACATGAAAATAAAGCAGAAGCAACTTAAAGATAAAGAAGTTACGAGAGAATAGAAAAGCCACAAGAAAGCTAAGTACACCAAGTGTTTGAGTAAATGCTCTCAAAGTATATTTAATAACTCTGAATGAGATGATTACGAATGAGGGGAAGACCTCTGTTTATAGACGAGCTTCCCTAAATCCAATAGTACAATTTAAATTACATCGATGGTTAAGATTAAAACCTATCTACAAGATAAGAGTCCTAAAGGATTTAAACTTTACACAATCTTTTCCCTTAGAATTTATAATATTCACCATGGTAACTCTAGTTTTACTAGAGTGTCCCACTAGGCAACCAAGGCTTCAAGTAGATGGGTATCTCCAAGTGTTCCACGAATCATGCTAGTTCAAGTGGGTTAAATGAGCTACATTTAATTAGTTGACCTCCATGAGACGTTCTGTATGTATTCGTCACAAGTTTTGATCCAAGGCTCGTGACATATGCACGTGAAAACCACAAACTTAGAGCACATATCTGTGTTTAAAATAACATACAATAAACATGCAACATATGATTTGAAACTAATTAATTATAATAGCACATGAAATATGTATAATATTAAAATAAAAAAATAGATTAAATTATGAGTAAAACAAAATTTAAACACATAAATACATCAGATAAATAATACTAAATGCATTACACTTATTTATCATGATTTTGTCATCAATTATGAGTTAGTGTTGAGTTGACTTGTGACACCAACTCAATTAACAAAATTTTTAATATATAAAATTGATAAAGATAATAAATTGTACATATTCAAATAAAAATGTATAAAAATATCAAAATGAAGTTTTGGTTGAGTGGTAAAATTGAGGTTTTATTAATCTAATTTGTGCGGGTTCAAATCTCATTATATATATCTTTATTGGTTTTTAAATAAAAAGACTAAAATACCCTCGAATAATGTAACTTATTTTAATTATGGAAGGATATTTTTCTAATTTTCCTAACTGAGTTGGTTCTCGGTTGACTTGTGACACCAACTAAATCAGGAGCTTAAATAATAGTAAGTATAGATATACAATTGATGGAGATAATAATTTGTACATATTAAAATAAAAATGTATAAAATATATTAAAATGAAACTTTGGTTGAGTGGTAAAATTAAGGTTTTATTAATCTAATTGGTGTAGATTCAAATCCTACTATTTGCGTATTTTTATTGGTTTTTTGTTAAAATGAAAAGACAAATAACCTTGAATAATATAACTTATATTAATTATAAAAATATATTTTCATAATTTTCCTAATTGAGTTGGAACTCGGTTGATTCGTGACACCAACTCGGTTAGGAGCTTAAATAATAGTATAGATATATGATTAATAGAGGTACTAAAATGTGCAAAAGGACATTTTATTAATTTTTCAAAATATGTTGGTATCTGGTTGGCTTGTGACTCCAACTCCATCATGGACTTAAATAATAATATAGATGCGTTTATTATATAATTACAATTTACAATTATATATATTTTAATCTAAAAAAGTGACTTTAAGATGTGTATGTAATATCTTGAATTATATTATTTAATAAAATAAATTTGGGTAAAATTTATCTTGGTTTTTTTATAGATTTATTCGAAGCAATATTTTTTTTCTGTCGAGAAAGGGGACTATAGTTAAATTAAACTAAAATAGAGTTTGATACATAGATACCCTTGAGCATCATCTAAAAGTAAACCAGCTAAACAATCATTTATGTTAATACATAAACCAAAAAAAAAAAAGTCATTAATAGTAAGACTATTTGAGGGAAAGGAAGGTTGGAAATTACTCTCCAAATGAGTAAGTGCGTCTGCACATTTGTTCCCTTCACAAAAGATGTGCATCAATGAACTAGAACTCATAGAGTGGAAGAGCATCCTGCAATTAGTAATCAAAGGAGAGAGGAAAATATTACTATTAGAGCTACTTTTCATAAAATATATCATAGTGGTAGTATCCACTTCAATTTCTAGGTTCAAGATATTATGCTCTTATAGAAGAAGGAAACGTGAAAGAGACAATTACAATATGCATCAAAGTTTTTCTATTATTGATGAACACTGAATTGATTAAAAACAAAGCATAAATGCCTATATTTATAGGCTTACAAAAAAACTACCTTAACCCAAAAATAGCTAACAACTTAAACTGAAAACAAAATCTGAAAATAAAATCTGAACTAACAAATATTCTACCAAGATACTTGGCCAACAACCTACTACTTTGAATTAATTCTCAACACTCTCCCTTAATTCGAAGTTGCAGACACCAAGTTGACTTCTAAAATAGCTTAACTTCTCCTTTGATAAAGCCTTTGTTAACACATCTAGTAGCTGCTCTTGGGTGCTGCAATACTTAGCTTCTGAGGTTGACAATGCTATTGTAGCTTGCTTCTTAGAACTCCAAGTGATCACCCCTGAACCTAGAGTGAAAACATTTGCTGATGCACTTCTTCTATCATCTAAAGAACTTGCCCAATCACTGTCTGTGAACCCACACAATCTGAAATTTGAAGTTTTTGAGTATCAACTGCCATGCTCCAAAGTTCCAACAATGTACCGCAAGACCCGTTTTGCTGCTCCATAATGAACCTTTGAAGGTTGATGCATAAACCTAGAAATAACGCCAATACAAAATGCAATATCGGGCTTAGTGTGAGTCAAATAAATTAAACCTCCAACCAAGCTTCTGAACCTCCTTGCATCTGCCATTTCTTCTTCATCTTCTAGCTGTAATTTCTCATTGATATTCATGGGTGTAGCTGCAGGCTTGCAATTAAGCATGCCAAAATTACTGAGAAGAGCCTTGGCATATTTTCTTTGTGAGATAAAAATTTTATCTTCAGCTTGATGAACTTCTAGACCAAGGAAATAATCTAATAAACCCATATCCGACATCTCAAATTCATTCATCATTTGAGACTTAAACTCATCAATAAGAAAGTTAGAGGAACTAGTATAAATGATATCATCAACGTAAAGACAAACAATGATGAAACATTTTTACCTTCCTTTTTCACATACAAGGTGGGCTCATTCTCACTTCTCATGTACCCTTTCTTCTAAAGATACCCATCGATCTTGCTATACCATGCTCGAAGGGCCTACTTCAATCCATACAACGCCTTTTTTAACTTGTACACCTTTGTTTCGTTGCCCTTCTCTATGAAACCTTTTGGTTGTGCTACATAAACCTCCTCTTGTAGATCTTTATTGAGGAATGCTGATTTGACATCAAATTGATAAACAGGCCATTGCAATTGTGCTGCCAATGCTAGAACAAGCCTCACTATTTCGAACCAAGCTACCAGAGAGAAGGTTTTTTCAAAATCAACACCATATTGTTGTGCATAACCTTTCGCCACAAGACGAGCTTTATGCTTTTGGATGCTTCCATATGCACCAATTTTTGTCTTGAACACCCACTTCAAACCAACTGCATTTTTGTCTTCCAACAAGTCGACCATCTCCCAAGTTCCATTTTTTTCGATGGATTTTCTCCTCCATCATCGCCTTTTGCCATTATTGTAATAGCCTAATTTTCAATAGCGTCGGAACAGTGATTCGAGATTACTAAATCCAAAAAATGAGTAGAAAATATTATTAATTTAATGAGTATAAGTTAAATGTGAATTTAGGAAAAATTTTGAAATAGTGAATAGTGTACTAAAAATAAATATTAAAATAATTAAAATCGAAAACGAGGTATCGAGACCTCGAGAATTTTAAATCGAGCCATAAATATTTTTATAAATATTTATGGAGTGTTAATAAGTTAGTATTAAAGTTTCGTCAAGAAATTTTAAAGTACTGATAGTTAATTGAACAAAAAGGACTAAATTGTATCAAATGCAAAATTGTGAGAAATGATTAAATAGCTTAAATGATAAAAGAAAGAGGGTTTAAAAGGAAAATAGACCCAAGGTCTATTTGGGCTTGACGGAAAGGGCATGAAATCAGCAAGAAAATGAGAATTAAGGGTAAAATTAGAAAATTGCAAATTTTACTTAATAAAGCTAGGACTAAAGTGGAATTATCTAGATTTCTCTTTATTTTTCTGCATTCTCATCAGCAAAAATGCCATGGAAGAGTTCCCTTAAGCTGGTTTTTCATATTTTTACTGCAAGTAAGTTCAATTCTTGGTTACTTCTTAAACTTTTTGTGTTTTTGTGACTTTTACAACTAGGTCCACTTGTTGAATTCATTAGTTTTTGATTCTATGAAAGAAATTGAAAGTTGCTATGAATATGTGCTAAAAGTATATGATGATTTGGCATCAAATTAGAGCTTTAAATTGTTTATATGCTGATTTTATTGAAAGAATTGAATAGAAAGTGAATGTTTGGGACCTAATTATAAAAGAGTTTGAAGTTAGAGTTTTATGTGAAAATTCTGAATTTCAATAGTTATGAAATAACTTATAATATCTAGGAAAAGTATTAATTGATAAAATTAGCTTGATTGAGGGGTTAATTGAGCAAGGACTGAATTGTATAAACTGTGAAATTTGGGGCAAAATGAAAATCAACATTTTACACTAAAACAGTTTTGGACACATCAATAGTCTATATTTGAAAAATCACCAAAAATTGTTGAAATCGAATTAGAGGATGAATAAAATATGAAATTGAAGATTATTGAGTCTAGTTTCTTATAGAAGAAACTATGTAAGCAATGGAATTGTAAATCATGAGATATGATAAGTTTTGTGAGACAATGGCAGAATGATTTCAAATTCCCCTGTTCTAACTTTAGAAAATCATAAAAAATTGGATAAAAATAATTATAGGCTTAAATTTATATGTTTAGAATTATGAATGAGTCTATTTTCAAGAGAAATAAATATGAATATCATTCGAATCCTATACAAGGAGATAATTAAATTTTAGTGAAGAAGGGTCGGAACTGTCAGACAATAGAACAAGGGTGAATTTAAAGAATAGACTGTACTTATTGGTTAAACCAAAAACTATGAAAATTTTATGGTAAGAAGATATGTGAGTCTAGTTTCAGGAAAAATTAGTGGATCTTAATTTAGAGTTTTGTAGCTCAAGATAAAAATAATTTAGTGACTATGACACAGATGGATAGCTTGAATATTCACATAAGTAAATAGTGAATATTATGGATAATGTTACTTACAAATGTGTTATTTATAGTAAGGATGTGGATGGAGAGGAGGAGGAGGAAAAATATATATATGAATGACTTGTGTATAAATTGATCACATGCCCGATTATAATCGATAAATGTTGAATTAGAAATGATATAATGTTTTATTTGGAATATTTATTATGAAATTATGATTATCATTTTAATACAAAAATCAAACTTGTGAGTTTGTATAACTAAATTTTAGTGACCATTTGTTAATTTTATGAATTTCATGATGTGTTATTTCATATGTCTTGATGGTAAAATCGTGAATAATGTAAAAGCATGAAAATTGAATAAATGATCAAATTGAGCACTCCAGTTCAGTGATAAGATGAATTGACGGAAAAGACAATGGTTGGTCTATGGTAAAGTGTAAAACGTAGGTATGGTATTAACCATACTGAGTTGTGAAAAGCAGGTATGGTATCATCCATACCGAGTTGTGAAACGTAGGTATGGTATTAACCATACTGAGTTGTGAAACGTAGGTATGGTATCATCCATATCGAGTTGTGAAAAGTAGGTACGGTATTATCCATACTGAGTTAAGAAATGTGGGTATGGCATTTCCCATACCGAGTTGTGAAACGTAGGTATGGTATCTCAATAAGGAAAACCATACTGAGTTGTGAATCGTGGCACTGAGTAACGACATACTTAATTTCGTAAGACATTTCCTAATTTGATAATAAGTAATCTGATCAGTGAGAAGTGGTAGCTCCAGCTACTTGATTAGTGAGAAGTGGTAGCTTCGGCTACCTGATCAGTGAATAGTGGTAGCTTCGGCTACAAATGACAAGCGATTTCCGTGTAAGACCATATCTACGATATGGCATCGGTGTGATATGTGTTTAAGATGTAAGACCATAGCTGAGTTATGACATTTTAGTGAAAAGACCATAGTTATGCGACGACATCAGTGATTATCAGTGAAATTCAGTGTATATCAGTGCAGACCAATGAACGTAAGACGTTCTCCAATTTGACAAAGTTTTGGTAATTATTATTTGAATTTATATGGTAGATTTTAGTAAATGTTGAAATTTTATATGATTTCATCATTCAGAGATTGTGTTTGACAGGTTATGTTAGTAAATTATGAGTATGTGGATTAAAGTGACAGAATTTAAATAGCTAATGAGGTTGAGCTTATTCACATGAATTTGTCATTTGAAATTGTGATTGATAGGAAGAAACAGTGAATTGCATGCTTATGAATGGTTACGTATACTTATCTGAAAAGTAATAAAAATGATAGTTATTGATACATGTAGACATGAGACATTGATTTATGAATATGGAATATGTTTGACAAATGTGTTCATTTATAATTATGGAATTATGTACCTCATGTGTGCTATTTGCATAAGGATGATATTTCA
This sequence comes from Gossypium anomalum, assembly GCA_025698475.1. Classification (NCBI taxonomy): domain Eukaryota; kingdom Viridiplantae; phylum Streptophyta; class Magnoliopsida; order Malvales; family Malvaceae; genus Gossypium; species Gossypium anomalum. The sequence goes on from CM046968.1 coordinate 80,347,852, forward strand.
AATACTTTGGTGAGTAAAGCTTAAATATGAAACAGTATGAAATCGAGACAAGTTGTTATGAAAATATATTTAAATTATCTGTAAGTGTTTCGTACTCCTCGGTAATGACTCGTACTCTATTCTGGCGACGGATACGGTTAGGGGGTGTTACAATTATTCCTTATCAGTAGCTTCTTCATAATACAGAGGATCTGAAACAACTAGAGCAAATTGACAGGATGCATAAGTGTCATCAGTATATTTCGGATTCAGCTTTCTGACCCTTGTTGATCTCCTTAGTGGAATTGGTTCTTCAGAAGACTCTTCAAGTGTTGTAGATGTTGCTGGTGCTAACTCTTGTTTTTCATTTGGAGAATCTTCAATAGGAAAAGAAATCTCCTGTTGTACCTACTCTACAATCATATCCCAGCTTGCATTTTCATCAAACACTACATCTCTTCTACTTGAAAATTTTCCACTATGAGGGTTATACAATCTATATGCTTTGGACTGAGTACAATAACCAATAAAAATACGTTTTTTGAATTTTTCATCAAATTTTTTATGAGCATGAGAATTTACCAAAGCATAAGCAACAGACCCAAAAATTCTTTAATGACTTACATTGGGTTTCCTACCACACCAAGCTTCATATGGAGTTTTGATCATGACAGCCCTTGTTGGCGAGAGATTCAGTAGATAGACTGATGTTGCCACAACTTCTGCCCAAAACTGATTTGAGAGTCCCCTTGCTTGTAACATGCTTCTCGCCATCTCCACAACAGGTCAGTTCTTCCGCACAGCGACACCGTTCTGCTCTGGAGTGTAAGGAATTGTTAACTCCCTACGAATGCCATTATCTTTATAAAACAAATTGAACTCTTTAGACACAAACTCTCCTCCTAGATCCGTGTGAAGAACTTTGATATGGTAGCCACTTTATTTCTCCACCATTGCCTTGAATTTCTGAAACTTTTCATAAGTTTCTGACTTGTTTTCCAGAAAATACACCCAACTCATGCGACTATAAGCATCAGTGAACAATAAGAAGTAACAGCTCCCACCCAAGGACTCAGTTTGCATAGGACCACATAGATCAACATGAATTAATTCTAAAAATTCAGTCGCTCTCCATGCTTTTCCAACAGAAAATGGCTTTCTAGTTTGCTTTCTATAAATGCACCCCTCATATAAATCAAGAGAGCCAATTTTTGGTAGTCCAAGAACTATACCTTTATCACTCAGCAATTTCAAGCCTTTAATATTGAGATGTCCATACCTCAAATGTCATAGCTTCGAGTCATCCTTTGCACTTCCAGCAAGAACAAAGTTCTCCATGTTTGAAACATCCAACGAAAACATCTTGTTTGGAGTTATGTGGACATGGACTTGTTTGCCTTAATTTTTGTTTTTGATGATACATGCATCATCATCAAATATGACAGAATATCCACTAGCCATTAGTTGTCCAACACTTAATAAATTGTATCCTAAATCAGTAACAAATTGAACATTGTCCAAAATTTTTCCATCTCCATGGCTAGTAAAAAATTTCACCGTGCCTTTTCCTTCAACTTACATCTCTCTTTTGTTCCCAAGCTGCACATTTATCTTTTGTGACTCATTAAGCACTTTGAACAAGGATTCGGTGGCTGTCATATGATTCGAATAGCCACTGTCCACAAACCACAAATCACTTGGCTTATGGTTAGCATCAATACAAGCCATAAAAAGCTTGTTTTCCTCATCAATTTCTGCTGCAAAGTTAATTTTTTGATCCTTATGCCAGCAATCAGCTTTTATATGCCCATATCTGTTGCAGTGATAACATTTTATGCCATATTTTATGTTACCTTGCTCATTGTATTGCCTCTGTCCGTCATTCCTTCTTCTGCCTCTACCTCTACCATAACCACGGCCACAACCACCACGAAATCCTCTTCTTCCTCGATCATTGTTTGTTAAATGGTTATTGTCACCTTGATTTGTGAATGTCTTCTTCACTTGAAATGCCTGATCTTCGCTCTTTTCTGCTGATTTGTTGATTCTTGCCTCATGAGATTGAAGAGACCCCATCAGTTCATCAACGGAGAGAACTGATAGATCTTTAGATTCTTCTATAGCAGCCACAACATGATCAAATTTTGTCATCAAGCTTCGCAAAACTTTTGCTACAATTATCTCGTCTGAAATTTATTCGTCGTAAGAGCGCAATTGGCCGACTATTGTCCTTGTTCGTAACAAAAAATTAGCAATTGTTTCACCATTCTTCATCATCAAGGTTTCAAAATCACGTCGTAGTGATTGCAATTTCACCATTATAGCCTTTGAATCACCTTGATACTCTTTCTGCAAAATTGACCATATTTCATTCGACGTAGTTGCTGCAGCAATTCGTGAGAAAATAGAGTCATGAACCGCTTGCTGGATAATGAACAATGCTTTAGCATTGTTTTTCTTGGTTTCTTTCAATCTCTTTTCTTCTTCTTCATCAGGTTCAAGTATGTCAGCGAACCCGTACTCGACCAAGTCCCATAGCTCTTGTGATCTGAGCAATGTCTTCACCTTGATGCTCCACCATTCATATTTCTCACCATTGAAAATGGGTATGAGTTGTTGAGAGGAAGAAAAATCAGCTGATGCCAGAGAGCACACACTCTCTTCTCTCGTGTTTTCCAAAGATCCAAAAAAGGTGTTTCTCTCAAATACCCAATCGACCCAAACCTAACTTTCACTCAATTGCCTAAAAGATCGAACCTTGCTCTAATACCAAATTTGTTGAAGAAGGAAACGTGAAAGAGACAATTGCAATATGCATCAAAGTTGTTTTATTATTGATGAACACTGAATTGATTAAAAACAAAGCATAAATGCCTATATTTATAGGCTTACAAAAAAACTACCTTAACCCAAAAATAGACAACTTAAACTGAAAATAAAATTTGAAAATAAAATCTGAACTAACAAATATTCTACCAATATACTTGGCCAACAACCTACTTCTTTGAATTAATTCTCAACAGCTCTTAGGCTAAAGTAAGATTAATCTATCATATTTATATATGTCATATTAAGCTCTCTAGACACTTAAGAAGCTTATTCTCCAGTATTTTATAATGTTTTCTTATTACAATTTTAATTTTATATTCCATGTTTAATTTTAGTTTTTATTGCGTTTTTATACTTTTTGGAATGAAGTGGCAAGTCTATGCCATTAGGAGCGTAACCTTTGAATTAAGTTTGTTTCAGGCACTTAGTTGGTGTGAACATGAGTTGAAAGGCCTAAAGTAGAGCTAAGGTTGTGACACCAACACCTTGATGTCGCAACATCAATGCCTTCACCTTCTTTCAAAGAGTTGGACTTCAACGAAATGCACTTCTAAGTAGACTGTCTTCAAAGTCGCGTCACCAACGTTTGTGGTCGTAACACGAGGTAAGAAATGTCACAACATCCTCCATAGTTGCTAAAGTTGAATAAGTCATGTCACCTGAGGACAATGTTGCAATACCAGAGTGGCAACACTGAAGCTTCCAAGTACCCAAAGGAGTCGTCTGTGGAGGGTACCACTACATTGGTACCTGACGAGAAAAAATTATGAAGGGCAGTATTCAGTCCAACTAAGCTTAAGTCAAATATTAAGTTAGGCTATAATTGTCAATTGTAGGTCAAATTGTGTCAAACTATATAAGATATTTTATGACACATTTTGAAGGGAAACTTTTCATAGATTCTTAGCACTATCTTTTTTAAGTTAGACTTTTAGAAATTCTCTCTTCAATTTCACTATACTTTACATTTCTTAGCAAAAAGTACAAGGACATTCTTGTACCTTTTCAATCCCTTTATCATTTCAATAGATTTGTAGTATTTTTGTAACAGCCTGCTGGCGGAGACTTAGTATTTTGTTACTGTTTGGTGTATAGATGGCAAAGTTAATGATAGAATTGAGTAAATGAAGTATTTGTTTTGGCTAAGTAGAGTACTCTATGTGATTCGCCATTAGGTGAACTCCTAGTTTTGGCGAACTCTTCTAGTAAGTATCTGCGCAACTTAGATGTTGTGGGTAAACTTGTTAAGTTCAGCAGATTGTTTTAACTTGTTTTTATTAGTGTTTGATGACATAATTAGCTATATCGAGTTTTAGTTGAGATTTAGTGTGACAACCCTAATGTGACCCTAGTCGGAAAATGGTTTCGAGACCATAAAATCGAGTCATAAAAATAATTAACTGTTAAATTCTGTGTTTATTATATGTGTACATGCAATTGTGAAAATCTTATGTTTTGATTTTGTCATTTGTATGTGAAAATCTTAAATAGGACTTAAGTGAGACATTGTGAAATGTGATGGGTAATTTCTAAGATGACCTATTTATGCATGTTATTAAAATGGTGGACTTGCATGTCTAATTAACCTTTTTAAAGATAGTGGCCGGCCATGATAATGACTAACTCATAATATGTGCATTTTATTTTAATTATTTAATTTGTTTATTAACATTTTAATATACAAAATGAATTAATGGAAAAAGAATTAAGTGAAAATTGGGTGAAAAAAACAAAGCTTCACCTTTGTTTCTTCTTGGCCGAATTGAAGGGAAGAAAAGGGAGAAAATTTTCGGTCAATTGAAGCTAAGAAAGGTTAGTGAATGGTGTTAAATTTTCTTGAAATCTAAGCTTGTTTTATGTAATCATCTTGTTTACTACTTAGCCCATGCTAAAATTTTTAAGTTGTGGAGGATAGAGGGAGCATTCGGCTATGGGTATTAAAGAAAGAATTTGATAATTTCCTTTAAGTTTTGATGATGAATGTGTTGAGAAAAGAAATGGATCTTGTTAAAAATATGAATTTTAATACTCATATATGTTCTAGCCGAAAAAAAAATATGTATATTTGATGTCATGAACAAATGTTATTATGATGTTTTTGAATTGAGTAAACTAGACATTGGAACAATTGAAGATTCGGCATTGCTCATGAAGCTTTATTTAGAATGTGATTTTTAAAGATTATGATTATTGGAATGTAAGAATATGTGTGCTTAGTCATAGGAGTTTGATATGAAACTTTGTTAGGATTGAGTAAGGAATAGCCGAATAAGCTATAGGCTATGCAAGGATAAATTTTGTATATAAGTTGTGTATGTGACTTTAATAGTTAATAGCATTCAGCATTATTATTGTATATATATATATATATATATATATTCGGTCTTTAAAGAAATAGATGAAATTGAAATGTTTCTAAGACTTATCAAGTCGTTGTAGCCATTCTTAGAATGTAGGTTGATTAAAGGAAATTTTCAAAGACGGATTATGTATATGTATGTGAATAGGATATTTAATAAAATTTTCGCAAAATGGGTTAAAGGGTTAAGTTATAAGAATTTTAGGTACCATACACATTTAGACATTAAGGTTATATGAACTTGGACTATGTGAGATAGGTGTTAAGTAATCTAATTAATTGATATGCAAAATCGGTCATTGTTTGGCAATATGGTAACCTAGGTGTAACTAGCTACATTTGATCATGAGATGGAATTTGAATATGAAAGTTAATTGTTAGAAGCTAAGGTCGAATGGGATATATAAGATATTAAAGCATGCTATAAGTAACTCATTGGTATGCATGTATTTCTATTCATTGTGACTGAGCTTGTGAAATGGATGTATGATAGATAAATTGTGTGCTTAAAGTGAGGTCTTAAAATAATTAGATAAATGGTTGATTTCATTATTGAGTATAAAAGTTAGGAGCTTTAAATTTTCCTTTGATGTTGAAATGATTAAATAAATTTATTTGTTTAAATTTAAGCTCAAGAGCTAAAGGGATCAAAATCGAGATAAAGGAAAGGAGAAAGCAAACCGAGTAGTCTATCCGTAATTATCCAAGCATACCCGAGGTAAGTCTTTGAGTAATGGAATTTAGCTTATGTTCGAGATCTGAGAAATTATATAATTATGAGTGCGATAAATAATTTATGACCTAGTGGTTCTGCTTGCGTTACATGACCAAATAAATAAGTAGAGTATTCGTTTGTAGCCGTATGATAATAGAAAGCTTCTAGGATAATGAAACGGGATCATGTTATTTGTTTATGATTAGTGAACTGATCGCGATATAGTTAGTAAGAATGTTGAAATTGTATTCGAGTATCAAAGTGATATTTAAATCTGCATATATGTGTGAATGTTAATCGAGGTTTAAATCCGAGCTTGGACTCGACGGGCTTTGAGCCAGTGTTATAACCGGACTTAGTTCCGAAGGGCTTTAAGCCAGCGTCATAACCGGACTTAGTTCCGAAGGGCTTTAAGCCAGCGTCATAACCGGACTTAGTTCCAAAGGGTTTTGAGCCAGCGTTATAACCGAACTTAGTTTCGAAGGGCCTTCAAGTCAGCGGCATAAACCGAGCTTGGTCTCGAAGGGCTTCTGAGCCAGTGCTAAGATTCGGGTTTAGTTCAGAAGGACGTCTATACCGGCCTAATAATTGGGTTGATAAACTGTAAGTATGCGTAAGATAAATTATATAATACATGTCAAATTAATTTCAAACACATGTGCGACTTACCGTGAAACGATCAAGTAAGTAACTTACTCTCGTTGAGAATATGATTAATTGTTTAATTTAGTATTACGAAAGTCGGTAAGTATGCTTAGACCATTGTTTTAAATCCTTTGAATGTTTATGATTTGATTAGAATGTATGAGTACCGAATTAGACAAATCCAACATTACTAGTATGATATGTATGTATATATATATTCATGAGATTTGCATGAAAATTTGAGACGAATGTATTCGGCTATAAATGAAAATAGATGGATGTATTGATTTCACCTTTATGATATGATCGATAAAGAAGTACTTTAGTTATGTTTAGATTCGGCCAAGGGTTGATTCATATAGACTTGACATTATTATGCTAATCTTCTAGATGATTTCATTACTTAAAGCTTACTAAGCATAGAAATGCTTATTCTTTTGCTTTGATTCTCTGTTTTATAGATTTTTGCTCGTCATCCATCGGATTCGGGAGTTTCAAAGTCGAAGTCGACCACACTATCTAAGCTTTTTGGTACACTTTTGATGAAATTTTGATAATGGCATGTATAGGATTGACTTTGTAAATTGACCTAGTATCTTTTGGTGATATATATATGTATAGCCATGCGTAAATGGCTTATTAAGTTAACGTGTGTTTTTCATAAGTAATGTAGGTGTTTATGGATGTGATCGATAATACTTGAATGTTTTATTTATATGGATGATATTTAGAAAAGAAATTAAGGCTTATTTAGCAACATTCCTTACCCCTCTGGCGACGGATACGGGCGAGGGGTGTTACATTTAGTTAGAACCGAACTAGACTACTGTAGATGATTAGACTTAAAACTTCCTAGGTGCGTTTAATCATAGGAATCAAGTGTGTTAATGGGATTATCTGATTTCTCCATTAAGCCTTGTCTCCATTACTTGGTATATAAGAGTATCGGTGGCTATCATGAGTCACCTTTACATCTTCTTCTTCTTTTATGGGCTGCTATAAGTATTTAGAATAATCGACTAGGCTTGGGTGAGGATAAACTTGCATGAATTTTATTTTCCGAGCCTAGGGACTAAATTGTAAAGAATTAAAAGTATTAGGGAAAATAGTAATTTTTCCAAAAATATGTTTTGGATTAAATTGAATAAATTACATGTTGAATTAAGTTAAATTTATATGTATAGATCCAGTTAGACCTCGTACGGAGTTAGATCAGGGCAAAGTGAAAGTCTTAGATTAATTGCCTCCGTATCTACGTTTACTCGTCGAGGTAAGTTTGTGTAATTAAATTGTATTTATATGTTTTTTAAATAAAATATATAAATGTTATGATTTGTCATATATAATTACCAAATGCATATCCAATGATGTACGATGATTATCGAGCCCTGTTTGAACTATTAGAATCCGTAGGATACAAATGACATGTCATTAGGCTTACCGATTTGGCTAAGGTCCTGCATGTGTTGCAGATACTCCACCGTTCGTGAGAGCATACCGATCTATAGCTCGAGTGAGCATATTGATTCACAGCTCGTATGAGCATACTTGTACATGAATTGACGGATTATAGTTAATAAGCTAGCACACTATGTGCAAGCTATCCCGGGTATCCAACGGTATTCTAAATGGTTCAACGGGCAATGTTCTATTACGAGATTATATGAGTTTGATATGAACTATTATAGGTATTTACATGAAATACATGGAAATGATTTTACATGATATATAGATACATGATATGGATGTTACATGTATATGGAAACTTGATTAATTGTTGAGCTCATCCATGATTATTGATTCATATATGAATTTACATGACTAATGTGGTTGGTGTATATGTGCTTAGGCTTTTGGCCAAGTTGTGTTGGGATATGCTTTGTTACTTACCTATTATTTGATCAAATGGTAAGTTAAATTCTATGTTATACGAACTTACTAAGCTTAAATGCTTACTCTATGTTATTTTTTGTGTTTATAGTGAATCGAAAGCTCGTTTGGGTTGAAAGCTTGTCAGAGCTATATCAAACTATCCATCGGCTCTTTTGGTACTTTCAATTGGTTTAATTTTGGTCATAATGGCATGTATAGGTTATTTTGGCTAATGTTGGCTTATATGTGCTTTGGTTGTTCGAAATGACCATTTGGTTGGTTTGCATTTTGGCCTTGTGTTAGTGAAATGGTATATTTTGATGTGTATATAAGTAGCCTTGTAATGGTTGATATGTGACTTGATATGGTTGAAAGATGGAAGATAGAGAGGTAGTTGAATGTGCATATTAAATATGTCATATAGTTTGTTGTGAATTGGTGTTTGTTGTGGAAGGCATATATTAAATTGATGCTAGTGATTAAGTGATTAATTGGTACCATTTGGTGTGTTTTGGTAAGTGAGTTACATGGTAAGTTTTGATGCAATTATGCACATATGTTAGTTGATCATTTGATTATATTGAACACATGGTTAGACAAGTTTATAAATTGTCATTTGAGGTGCTTGATTATGCTTGTTTTGGGTGCCTTATTATGGCTTGTTGTTATGCACAATGTTGGGTGTAGGTTTATGCCTATTTGGGTGGGAAAAATGGCTTGTAAAATGGCCTATTTTCGTCCACACAAGCGTGTGTCTCAGCTGTGTTTGACACACAGCTAGGTGACACGGCCGTGTGTCCCTTATAGCTTTCAAAGGGTTATAAGTCAGGCTGTTACACGACCTAGCACACGACCTGACACACGGGCGTGTGGCTTGGCCGTGTGGCCCAAGTCAGTGAGTTACACGAGCACGGGCACGGGCTGGGACACGGCCGTGTGTCCTTATTTTGAATGCCCACACGGCTTGACCACATAGCCGTGTGACCCCTGCAGCTCTGAAATTTTTCAATATTTTTTGAAAAAATTCTTTGAGTTCCCGATTTAGTTCCGACTTGTTTCTAACGCGTATTTAGGGCCTCGAGGGCTCGTATAAGGGACAATATGTATGATTTTGATTGGTTTTGATATGAATATTGACATGATATGAAATGTTTGAAATTTCTGTCCATTTGATTTGTAAACTCTGGTAATGTTCCAAAACCTTGTTTCGGCGACGGATTCAGGTTAAGGGTATTACATATTGTAGTCGAAATAGGAATGTGTTAAGTTATTCAGATAGTACTGGAATTCGATACCCGGACTTGGCGGTCGAGTTAGGTCTAGGATGTTACACGAGTAAAGTGCGGAGTAACGAATCTCTCGTTTGGAATAATCAATTATCGTCTCTTTCAAAGAAGAAATCAACTAAATACTTCAATCAAATAAAGGAAACTCTTTGATCAGTATTGATTCCAAGAGAGAAGAACAAATAATTTATGAAAAACAAATGAAAACTAAGTTTAATCCTACTCCTAAATAAGATGGTCTTTTTAAGGCATCTAAGATGTCTTAGTTACATCAAACCCTTAAGGACTTATTTATAAGAGTGTTGACTGCCCAAATTAGGTCTTCGGCACATCCTAGGTCTTCGTATAAAGTTGATTGTACAAAAGAAAATAGCCTTAGAAAACTTGGGCATCACGTTAACCTATGTTGCGCCATAGGCCTTGCATGGCATGACATGACAGTCAATTTGTGCCTCCCTTGGTTCATTTCATGCTTTGATGGCTCGAGAGGCTTGTGTATCACTTGTCCCTTTCTCCTACATCAATTAGGCCTATAAATCATCATCCTATACATTCAATTCAACATATTAGCACTACCTAAGGCTCGTGTCGGCCTAATAGGTCACAACACTTCTAAAATATGTTAAAAAATTATTTTTATTAACTTTTAATACTAAGTACCAAATACTGAAAATGCAATAGTAAATTGGCTGAAAAACAAGCTCTTTAAGTATGGAAATAGACCAAAATAACTACTGCATTTGACAGTAGTCACATAGAAAACACATAATACCTATTGAGAGTTAGAATAGTGTACCTTCATAGTGGCATGAATCTCTTACTTTGAGTCATAAAAGACAACCGATAATAATGGCAGAAGAGAGCCAAAGCAACCAAAGTCTGCTTTTACGACCAATAATAAAGGTATCAATCTAAGCATCAAAGGGGAAACAGTTAATAATGATCAATACACCTATTTCCCTAGCCTTAGTTTCCAATATAATCATCATGTGAGGGTTGTATTGATGAACCATCTCCCTCACCGTTTTCACAATGTCCTGGTGAGAGGCACCCCTATAGTTCTATATGAGAATCGTCATAGGTTGGAAATTGTTCGAACCTCAAGGGGTCTTTGTTCGACTCTAAAAGCGACAATGAAAAAAGCTCCACCTTGTGGAGATCTTCCTCTCGACCTTAAGTCATTCATAAGCTGATCGACATCTTGATTTTCTCCCTACTCATTTCCACTTTCAGTACTTGAGCTGTTAAAGAGTTGATTAGAAAATGGATTTCCATACGTCCGTTCCAAAATAATGATATCGGAATGTCCATGGTCTAAGATAACTTGTCTCGTAGGCAGTGGCAGAGCTAGAAAAAAAATTTTGGGGGGGCGGAATCAATTTGTATAATTTTATAATAGTAAAAATGCAATTTCATTATTTTAATAGTCTATATATTTATAATTTTTAAATGATTAAATCAAATTTTTATTATTCTGGGGAGTCAAAATTCAAATTTTCTATTACTAATTTAAAATTTTATAAATTATAAAGGGCCTAAATAGAAAATTTTCCATTTTAAGGGGGGCCAGGGCCCTGCTAGCTCCCCCTTGGCTCTATCACTGCCCGTACTTGAGTTGGGACCCCATTCTAGAGAGTAGTTAGGCACTAGTGATGGTTCCACAGGCTATGGCAAAATCATAGTTGGAATTGCTCTCCAAAGCTAGTATGGAGAAGTGATCGCCGTTCATGACGATGCAACCCCTTCTTGATTGAGGAGATGGAGGAATTTTTTTTTGTATTTTATATAAGAAGCTAAATATATTTTTTTATGAACTCTAGTTGTTTCTTATTTGTGTATCATAAATAAAATATGCTAGTACGTGTAACGTTGCTTCCTATTTTTTAACTCAATTAAATTTTAAATAAGAATAATTATTTTATGTAATTTTACTTCACATCATAGGGTTCAAAAGATAGAAGACAGTACTTTAGAGTGTAATAAAAATTAAAATATTATTTTTTAAAAATGAAAAATATAATAATATTTGAACTAAACTAGTGTATTAAATGTGAATGTTTTAATTAGGCTTAAGGGTGCAAAAGCCCGTAAACTTTAAAAAAAAAAAAAAAGCAATTAAGCCCGTGCTTCTTTTTTTTTTATGCACTTATTTGGGTATTTCAACTTCAAAATGCATCAAAAAGGCCCTCAAACCTTTTAAAAAAAAAGTAATTAAGCCCCTACTTTTTTTTTGGACTCAATTAGGTACTTTAATTTTTCTATGTACCAAATTGAGTGCAAAAAAAAAAGTAATTAAGGGCCTTTTTAATGCATTTTGAAAGTTCAAGTGCTCAATTGAGTGCAAAAAGAAGAAGAAGAGGGGCTTAATTTTTTTTTTTTAAAGTTTGAGGACTTTTTACACCCTCAAGTCTTTTAATTATGCATTTTTGAGTTATGGAATGCAACAGGGATAGAATTGGATTGTCCTTAATGGAATTTATGTTTAACTAATATCATTTTTGTAACACCCCTAACCTGTATCTGTCGCTAAAACGGAGTTGCGGAGCATTACCAGAATTTACAGATCAAATACAAACATTTCATACCATTTAACATTCATATCAGAAACTAATCATAATCAATCATATTGTCCTTTATATGAGCCCTCAAGGCCCAAAATATGCATTAGAAACAAGTCGGGACTAAACTGGGTACTCAGAGAATTTTTCGCAAAACTTTAAAAGTTTCCCAAGGTGTAGGGGACACACGGTCAAGAGACACGCCCGTGTCTCAGGCCGTGTGGTTATTCGAAGTAAGGCACACGGCCATGTCTCAACCCATGTCCAAATTATGGTGCTCTCTAACTTAGGTCACACAGCCAAGCCACACGCCTGTGTGCTAGGCCGTGTGAGCATACTGACTTGCAATATTAAGGTGCAAGGGTCACACGGCCAAGCCACATGCTCGTGTGAGCATACTGACTTGCAATATTAAGGTGCAGGGGTCACACGGCCAAGCCACAGCCCGTGTGCTAGGCCGTGTGAAAATTTTTAAGCATTCTGTTTTTCAATTTTTAAGATGCAGGGGACACACGGCCAAACAACACGCCCATGCGTGAGGCCGTGTGTACGCCCATGTCTCTGCTCTTGTGGACGAAAATAGGCCATTTCCAAGGCCACTTTTCTCACCCAATTAGTCTTCCACCTACATCAACACTTTAACACTTTCACCAACCAATACAAGACATTTAAATCAAGCTAAAACCAAGTTTAACACATATCATAACATCCCATATGTCCAAGTTTTCAATCTTACCTAATAGATCATATAAACCTATATGCATATTTCTCGAATCATATTATCTCAAACCATACATTATCATACTCATAAATTATCCATTACTCAACCACATTAGATAAAGCAAACATATTAAGCCACGCATACATATACATATCAAAATATGTCAAACTCAAGTTATTCCAATGGCTATTTATGACAAAATATTTTCAAGCTTACATTGGCTAAATTACCCTATACATGTCATTATAACCAAAATTAGTTTTCTATATATATACCGAAATGGGCCAATGGATAGTGTGATGTAGCTCCGACTAGCTTCCAACCTTTACGAGCTTCAGAGTACTATAAGACAGAGAAAATAAATTAGAGTAAGTATTTAATACTTAGTAAGTTCGTATAACGGGAAATTAACTTACCATACATTTGCATTTCAAGTAAGCATACATAATACAACCAAAGCAATTTGGCTAATAACCTAAACACATAACCTCATCAAACATGTTAGTTATGTATTTCCCATGAATACCAAGAATCGTGTATGAGCTCATCAGATATCAAATTCCATGTATGTCGTGCATATACGGGTAATGATTCATTTCGAACTCATATTTACTCATGTCAGGATTTTGCCCATTGAATCATTAAAAATATCGATGGATACACGGGTAGTACACACAAGGTGTACAAAATTATAATTTGTCAATTCATATACATGAATGCTCATGCAAACATGTAAATGGGAGGCTCTTTCGAGCCATTTAACAGGGAAGCTTATGTAAGCCATGTAACAGGAAGCTCATTCGAGCAATTAACAGGAAAGTTCAAGCGAGCCAATATCGGGAAGCTCCGAAGAGCCAATTAATCTAGAAGCTCATGAAAGAGCCTTTAATCAGGAAGCTCCGGAGAGCCATATATCGGGACGCTTATAAGAGCTACAGTGTCTCCACAACACATGCAGGATCACAACCAATCGAGATGCTTCGAAGAGCTATTAACGGGAAGCTCATGAGAGCTAATAACGGGACGCTCATTTGAGCTGTGGTGTGTCTGCAACACATGCAGGACCACAACCAATTCAGGAATTCATTTATTCAAACGAAACTTAATACTTGTCAGACATTGTCGGATAATTGATTGATTTTCATACATGAAAATTACAAAATTCACATGCAAAACATTCAATTCAAACATATAATAATTTAGTTACACGAACTTACCTTGACAAGTGTTCGTGTACACAAAAGCTACTAATCCGCTACTTTCTCTTTTCCTCGATTTAACTCCGTATTTGATCTATCCGGATCTATACGAATAAATTTAACATAAATTTAACATAATTCATATTCAATTTAATCCAATTCACATCTAAGATAAAATTACCATTTTGCCCCTATACTTTTAATTAATTCTGATTTCGTCCCTAGGCTTGAAAAATGAAATTCATGCAATTTAATCCTTATTCAAAGTCTAACTGATTTTTACATATAACAATAGCAACCCATATATTTCACAAAATTTAGAATTTTTCCATGAATTTCATATATTTTTAATTTAGTCCCTAAATCACAATTTCATCAAAATTCATTTTACAAAAGTTGTTTATCTATCAACAACCTTTCATTTTCTACCATAAAACTTCATAATTCATGCATACTCATCCATGGCAAAACTCTAGTACTTTGATAACTTTATAAATTAATCCCCGAAATAGCTAGATTAAGCAATTACGATATCGGAAATATAAAAATTACTAAAAAGGGACAAGAATACTTACCCAATTAAGTCAAATAAGTTTGCTATCTTCAAGCTCTTCTAACTAGGGTTTCTATGTATTTAATTTGGGGAAAGATGATATAAAATGATGGTATTTCTTATTTAATTAAAATATCATCTTTTATTATTCCATCTTTTCAATTTAATCATTTTCTTTATTTAATTTTCCATTGATGAATCATCATACTTATCTACTAACTCCTCTTAATTGTCTATTTGTCATATAAGGACCTCAAATTTTAAATTCCATAGCTATTTGATACCTATAGCTACTAGAAATCAACTTTTGCATTTTATGTAATTTGATCATTTTCATCTAAATAGACATGTAACCGACAAAATTTCTCTACGAAATTTTCATACGATATTTCAGTAATAATGCAGACCATGAAATAATATGAAAATTATTTTTCTTTCGGACTCGAATTTATGGTCTCGAAACCACTGTTCTGATTTCACTTAAAACGGGCTGTTACAATATTTAATTGAGTTTTTAAATAGCCAGTATATATAAGTTTTACAAAACTATTTAATTAACGTATGGAAACTTACACAAAACTTTACATATTAATTATCCCCTCCACCTAATATGTTTTTTTAATTATTATGTAATTTGATATATCGTTTATATAAAATTTAAAATCAATGCAACTAGTATTCGGAATATAAATAATTCCATCCCTTCATATATGTACACCCACATTAAGTCAAATGCAAGAGACACAAAAGAGCATCCATAACTTTTTTTATTCATTGTTGATCCAAAAAAGCCTTTTGAACAGTAGAGACCCCCCTTGGATGGATTTGTTTTCTTTTGGGGTTCACTCTAAGGCTAAACCAGGTTACAAGTAAAAAGTGATATGGAAATAATAAACTCATATAATGAAATCCACTATACATCAATCAAGCTTTTTGACGAAGCTAGTAAAGAAGGGGATCTGCAATTCAATTTAGATCGCTTATTTGGAGAATCTTTTCTTTTCCCAAGTGCTCCTATAATTTGGTAGGATCTTTCTTCTTCTCTATTATGTTAATTATTGGTTTTATTTTGGGACCATATACCCCCTCTTGCATGCTCCACGTCTTTTCCTCTAGCAACTCTCAACTTTTTTCGAAAATTTACTTTTATTCTTTATTTTATAACTAATGCATTATTGATCGACACACAACCCTTTTGCTTTTATTTTTAACCTCTCCCCTATATACATAAAATTCTCAAATATTAATCTTAATACTTATAACTCATTAGTATATTTTGATTAAAATAGGCATATCTTTATCAATAAAAAGACACTCGAATATGGACTTTGGATAGAAACTTTGAAAAGTTTTTGACTAATAATTTAGTATTGTACAACCTATGAGCACTTTTAGTGAGGCAATGGATTAAGTATAAGATATATTTGGGGGGTTCTTCGCTTCCATTATCAATATTTGCTATTCATCTTTGGGTAATTGAGAAATATCATAGATATAATCATTAAACTCAAATTCTCATTACCTGCTGATAATCATAATAAAATTGACAGGGCTCTAGATTAGGATATGATCATCTATAATCATTCATCCCTATCTTCCTATATATGCTAAAAAAATGGTTGGATCATAATTTGTCGTGCGAAGCAACAAAAAGAGAAGATTTGGCCTATAAGATGTGACCATGGAGGTAGAGAGGAGAACTTTATAGGCACGCTTGACGCTTCCCTCATCAAATTAACTTTACATGTATATATGATCATACTTCATAAGAAAGAATAGTTCAATGGTCACATCAAAATTCAAAGGCAATGATGCACACCTGTCGATGAGCTGTTTTGGGTGTCCCAAATTATTGTGAGGGTACCATGCATCTCAACTTTCTTCTTACGTACAACCATTTACTTGTCCTTTTATCTATATTAGATCAATAAAGTTTTTAATTGTACTCTCTACTCTTTTATTGTTTGTGGGTATTATTATTATTATTATTTAAGAACTAATAGTAGTTTTTTTTTTTTACAATATAATAGCGAAATTCGAGTTATTTTTCTTTAAATAACTCTAATTCATTAATTAATTAACTTAAGTGAAAAATGATATACGAAAATAATCTAAAATTTATAGTGACCGTCAATGCCACCTGATACACTGGTGGCACCACCCTCTCATCATTTGTTAATCATTAGCTTTTTAAATAAAATATTTTTTGGGGTGCTGCCACTGTGTCAGGTAGTATTAATATGTATTTTTTAAAATATCCATTAAAAATACATGTATTTTGGGAGAAAAAACAACAATTTTTTAATGGGTGGCATTGGTCTGCTGGCAGCACCTGTGTCAGTTGAGAAAAAAAATTTGGGGTGCCATCATCTGTTAGGCGCCATTGGTGTTGGTAAAAATTTTTTTGGGTATCGTTGATGTGTCAAATGGCATCGGTGTCAGATTTAAAAAATATTTTTTTTTTCTTGTGCAGCCAGTGTGTCAAGTAAAACCTTTGTCAGATTTAAAAAAATGATTTTTTTGTATCGTCGATGTGTCAAGTGGCACCAGTGATTGCGCGACGCCGTCAGGCAACACCACCCAATATATACCCCTACTAGTCCATCCAAAATATTTGTATGAGTTTTTGGTTTTGTTGAATTTTTTTTATCTGTTCAAGAGAAAAAATAAGGAAATATTTGTGTTTAGAAGGAGAAGAGAAAATAGATATTGTATCGAATATGAATAATCAATTCTTCGTATACGTTCATTTCGAGTGAGTAATTTTACAAACAGCAGTTGCTTGTGTACTTGAATCTTGCTAGAAAATAGAAATGAGGTTTAATAAGAATGTAAAGGTTAAAGAAATGAAACAAAAGATTAGTACCAAAATAGCTCTCAGTTGTGGAAGGACGATGTCCAAACTATTCTACAAATTTCTAGTTTTCTCAAATTCGTGCAAATGTGAGGAGATGGAACTTTTAAATGATGAAGAAGTGGGCACTATAATCGCAATTTATTGCTCGACTGGAACGTAAATGCTGAACCAGTTAGTTGTTTGCTAAGTTAGCCGATGTAGAGCCCATTCAAAATGTCACTCCATTAAGTCAACAATATGGGTTTGACTTTAACCTTTTAATGTCAGATGGGCAAAATAGTAGGTTATAAAGGGACATCGACATAGGCCAAAAATCCACACTATGGTAGGACTGCATATAACAACCCTATTTCGGGTCCTCGTTTAGAGATACATCCAGAGGTGATAGAATGTTGAAAAATGACTCGATAATGATGATC
The DNA here is from genome assembly GCA_025698475.1 of Gossypium anomalum. NCBI lineage: Eukaryota > Viridiplantae > Streptophyta > Magnoliopsida > Malvales > Malvaceae > Gossypium > Gossypium anomalum. Next base: position 80,365,844 of record CM046968.1, read on the forward strand.
ATTCTCATCATGAGGGTGAAGATTTTAGTGATTCCAATCTGGATGAGGTCCCGGATGATATCATCGATGAAGGCGTGGAGAGGGTGAAGATGTACACCTTTTTTGTCCTCCCTAAATACCCATATCTTTAACTTGTATTTTGAAAAATGCATACTAGTACTGCCTGACACAGTGGTAGTACTAATTTTTTTTTAAAAGTCAATAATTTACTAATGATAAGGGGTGATGCAGTGAGTGGGTCAAACAACACTACTGTCACTATAGATTTCAAATGATTTTCATATATCATTTTTCAATTAAATAATTTTGTAATTAATTAACCTAGGTTATATAAAAAAATAAAAAAGCCATGAAATTCATATCAGAAGAGTGTTGAATCCGATACGTAATGTAATATTCTATAGAATTAGTTAATATTGCATTGAAATGGAAGTTTATAGAGAAGAAAGTTAAAATAATCATATTTTACGGACTTATTTTATTTAAATTACGAGTGAATCTTATTTAGATTTATTTTAATATAAATTTGAATATATTTTGGTTTTAAATTTGATTGTGTTTTGTATTAACTTTTTTATTATAATAATTTATATATTATTTGTGATTGTATTTATAATTATACTTGTATCATCTTAAAAAAACAACCTCATATTTTATTTATTTTTAAGTATATGTAAGATCTAAAAAGAACAATTATAAAATTGAAGATTTTATTGGGATAATAAATGAAATAATTGTTTATAATTTTAAACTATACTTTTTCTTGCTTTAGTATCTAATGTTTTTTAATTAAATTATTATCCCAAAAAATTATCAAAATTTAATAAAAATATTAGTGTTATGTTTTTATTAATTTTTTTTTGTTAGTTCAATCGAATTAATTGAAATAGTCAAGAGGGCGAGTGATTTGGGCCTTTAATTTTTTTTTGTAAAAGTAAGGATAAGAAAATGAGACAATGAACACAATGATTTTAGAGTAGTTCAGCCTCAATTGTTTTCTCCACTACCTTATCTTTTCCGCTACCAAAGATTTTCCCAAATTCACTAACTTGATGAACCTTTGAGGAGAATGTTTAACCTTACAACTTCCTTAAGATTTCTATCCAATCTTAAGATACAAACCCTCTCAAAAGACTAAACAAATAAGCAAACAAAGAAACAATTCTTATGAGATTAGAATGTTTGTAAATGAAGCACACACCCAATAAAAACACTTGAGTTAAAAAAATACAATGAATGTTCACAAGTGTTTACAAGAGAAAGATGAAAATTTTGAGCACAAAAAGTTGGTAATAGGTTTCATGATGTTTCTTGATAGCTTTCAATCTCTTGTAATATTTCTTGTTATTGTAGAAGTTTTGGAAATTGACATTTATAGTCTCTCATTGATTTCCAACCATTAGGGTTGTTGAGAAAAAAAATGAGCCATTGGAGGTGTAAAAACCAGAGCATTAATGACTACTGCAATAAAATGCATAGATACATTTGAAGGGGTATCAATACTTTGGATATTTAATGCCTAAATTTAGTGACTGTTAAGCCTATAATATTGACACTTGCTACGAGGTATCGGTACCTTAGAGAGGGTATCAACAATTGGGTAATTTTTCTTTAATTTTCAAAACATCGAACTGTAAAATAGTATCAATACTTTTGATACTTTTTTACTTTTGCTCAATTTTTCCGAAATTTGAAACTCAAATTGATATCGATACAAGGCATATTGACACTTGGGTCAGGGTGTCGATACCATATAGAAAGTATCGATATTTTGATCATTGGGAGCAATTTTACACTTGATAGAAATGTTTGAAAAAATTGTTTATCATTTTAAACAAGTTGAAAATATTTTTTAAGTGTTTGAGAGATATATTTAAAAGTTTATCTCTTAGAAATATTTTTAAACAAATTATCACTTGAACTTTATCAAGTTTTATTAAAAAATATTATATTCTTTATATCACAATATTTATCAAATAAAATTTAGCTTAAGAGATTTATTAAAAATGATAATTTAAATTCAATAAAAAAAATTAAATGCCAAATTCAAAAAGTGGAAGTTTTAGTTATAATATTGCGCAAAAGAGAAGCATGAGTAATGACCAATAATTATAATGAAATGGAAAAGCATGTTTGATTTGGGGCCAACAAATGAAAGATCATAGTAATGACCAATAATGAAGTAAAATAGAGGGTTGTCTTATAGTTTATGCTTTCTATTTTTGTCTCTTTTTATTTGGAGTTTTCACGTTTTTTATTTTACATGATCAATCAGTTTTGCCATATTCAGCTAGCTTGATGAATCATGAAAGTTCAAAGAAAAAAATTGAATGAAGTGTATGGGCAGCTTTAAAATTACACCTACTGAATATGAAGTAAATTTAAAAATTATAATAAATACAAAATACGAAAATTTAATCATTGAGGTCGCTGTAAAAGATATTTTCGAAAACCAAAAAAATAAAATAAATATTAATATATTCATGGAAGAATGTATTATCTTTTTTAAAAGAAAATAACTTTATTTATTAATTAGACGCATGTACTGCGTTTATTACGTTACCAAAGCAAGTGAGATTTTATATCCTTAATTCAGATTAGTGTCTAAACTTTGCAAGGAGTGAATGGCTTTGAAATTGAAAAGTGCAAATGTTTTTGAAAAGTTTGAGGGTTTTATCATGATTGTTAAAAATTATTATTTTGTATTTAATGGGAGCTAAAAAGGTAACTTCATTAAAAAAAAATACTTCTTTAAAAATCAAAAGCTAAAATAGTATGTTCGGTTGAGTAGAAAGATGAAAGGAGGGAGTGGAAAAATAGAAAGAAAGTAAATTTCGAGTATGCTTGGTAGAGAAAAAAAAGTGAAGAGATGATCATTATCTATCTTAATGTACAAAAATCATTTCTTTTAAATTGAAATGTGGAGAGACAATGAGAGAAATGCATATGTTAGTTAAAATTATACATTTTTAAACTCTATCAAACAATGGATAGAAAAATTTATTTTTTCTTTCATTTTTTCCATCTTTATTACCAAGCACATGGAAAGAATTTTTTTATTCTTCTATTTTTTATCCTTTCAACTTTCCATCCTTCTTAAATTTTTTTTCTGCTCAACCAAGCAAAAAACCAATTTTGATTTTTTAGCTTGGGCTAAAACTTCAATTTAAAATCAAAGTCTGAGTTGAAAAGTATTTGTTAACCTCAACGGTAAACAAAACCTTCATTTCCCTTGTTTGCTTGTGTGCCTAAAATTACAATTATTAAAATTATTCATCATTAGCTGCCCCCCATTGAGAAATGGTCTAATTAGGGACATATTTAGGGCCTTTGCTAGTCCTTTTGTCACTCCGAATGAATCACCTTTGAAGACAACATTGCGAAGGCCTAAGTTCCTGTAAAACTCTATTTCCTCTACAACCTTAGCTTCAATCATGAAACAATTAGTTGTCTTGGGCACCAATGTAGCCAATTCCTTAATCAAGTCACGTTCTGCATGTCTAACAACAATTTTAACCTCTTTTTTCCTCTTAGTTTGGTTAAAAGCCTTGTCAAAGTTGGCCTTGTAAAGCGCCATAGATGATGGAGTCCAAGGTTGAGTCGATGGTGGCAGCACTCAAAGTAGTGAAGGTTGTGTTGTTCTTCGCCGCTTGACATTCTCCCATATACCTCGTAATTAATTATATACTAAGCATTGCTCATATATCCCTAGCCTATTCTTCAATGATTCACCCTCCTATAGATTTAATTTGACAAAAAGCGGACTATTATCTCCACTGAATATGTAGGTGACTCTCGGGCTGTTAATGCTTGTTTGAATCCCATGAACTTTCCTATCAGAACCCGCTTTATTAGGAGAGTATATAAGCCTAACTAAAAATTATAAACAAAATAAGGGGAAAGAGAATCTTTTTGTCTGAGTCCTCTTCTTAGAAAGATTTGTTAGTAACGCCTTTCACGTTCAATGAATACGACACAGTCGAAACACAATTCATGATTTTCTCAATTCAAATTGAATTGGAGTCAAGTCTCTCTACCATGTCCCTTAAAAAATTCCTCTTAACTCAATCATATTCCTTTCTCATATCTAACCCTAAAGCAAAGTAGCCACCTTCCCCCTCTTCTTATTTTTTAAAGTTTGCAGCAATTTATAAGCAACAAGTAAATTGCTAGTGATAAGTCCATTAGGAATTAAAGCACTTTGTGGAACATTAATTCAATTTAGCAAAACTACTTTAAACATATTCACCAAGACTTTTGAGAAAATTTTATATAAAACATTACAAAGGATAATAGGGCAGAATGTGCCATATTGTGTGTAAATGAAGAAAGAATTTGAGAATTTTAGTGATGATTTGATTTATAACCAAAGTGAGTTGAGCCCATTTTATGTTTCGTTTTAAATTTTAGGTACACTATTTGCCTAATTGCCTCTCTCCATATCAAAACTATATGCCAATAAGTTTGGTAAAAAAGAACATGCTTACAATCTAGACTTGGCACTATCTGTTTAACAGTTGTAAGTAGAGGTGCTCATGAGCTAGACTGAGCCGAGTTCGGGTCGAGCTCAACTAAAAATTTAAGCCCATTCATTGGGTTCGGGCCGGGCCAAGCTGGGCCTAAAAATGGGCTTAAAATTTTACCCAAGCCCGACCCAAATAAAAATGCTAAACCCCGGGCCCAGCCCGGCCCGCCCATATTAATTTTTTTATATTATTTTATATAATTTTTAAATATATATAATATATCAAAAATACTAAAAAAATCAAAATAAATATTTTCCAACAAATTGAAAATAAATTTTAAAAAATATGTAGACTTAAATAGCACTAAGATAGATGCAACTTAACAAGCAAATACCTCTAAAATAATAACAAAATTAACAAATGCCTTTAAAATAATAACAAAATTAATAATAAAATAAGTTTTATACAATATCCAAACAATAATAACAAAATAGTAGCAACATAATAGTAATATGGTAGCAAAATAGGGAGAAAACAACAAGAAAATAACATTCAAAAACAAAAACAAAAAAAAAAATAGTTTTTTTTTCATTTAGTGAATTAGGGTTGGGCCAGGCTGGGCTCGGGCTAAAAATACCTTACCCGAGGCCTGGCCCTTTTTTAAACGAGCCTTATTTTTTTGTCCAGGCCCATTTTTCTGGCCTATATTTTTGCCCAAATCCTCCCACATTTGGAGCGGGCCTTCGAGCTGGGCCCGGTAACCTGACCCATGAGTAGGTCTAGTTGTAAATACCTCCTCGGCAGTATGCTCTGGTAGAAGAAAACCCTTCATCGTTCAAGTTATGCACTTGTTCACCACCATAAGAATTTCATTATGCGAGCTAGTGCCTTGAATTTCAAATAATTGCTTAAAGTAGGTAATGGCAATTTCCTAATTATATTTTTAGACGAAAATATTTTCTAGCCAATTATAGAGCACCATGTGTCAAGTCAATTAATTGTGGGTTAAAATAAAAATTACCATGGGTGAAAATAATGGCATCATATCTATTCATAATTATCTTCTCTAATTAATTTAAATTGATTAAGAGATAAATGATAACAATTTATATTATCACTAATTAAAAAAATAAAATAATTAAGTGATAATATTAAATGATTACTTTATCTCTAATCAATTAAATAAATAAGAGATGAATAATAAATAAAAGAGTTAAATTCTTGTTAGAGTTGTGTGACCTAAATTTTTGTTAAAAATAAAATACAAGTGGCAAGATAGGGGGATCTATGAGGGTGAAGGCTGAGGGCCGAAGGCCCGAAACGAAAAGTCTGGAGATGGGAGCTATGTTTCAACCAAAACAATAGGGAAAGTTATTTTACATTTTGATAATTTTAGGAAGATTATTTTAAAGGACATGTTTTATGTACCTCATTTTAAGAGGAACTTAATTTTTATAGCATGTTTATTTAATGATGGTTATTCTATGGCATTCAATAAAGGGATTACTATTCACAGAAATCGTTCTTTGATCTGTAATGGATGGATGGAAAATAATATCTATTTTATCAAACCAAATAAATACTCGATACTTCAAACTGAAATGGTAAATAAGAAGCTTAAAACTTCTTACTCTAATGAGGGGTACTTATGGCACTTAATATTTGGTCATATTTACCAAGAAGAATCACTAGACTCGTAAAAGATGATCCGTTAAGTATGCTTAAGGAAGTTAGGCTTCCATAATGAAAATCTTGCTTGAAAGGTAAACTGACTAAAAGGAATTTTAATGCATAAGGTACAAGGACCAACTTACCCTTAGAACTTGTGCACATTGATTTATATGGTCCCATGAGCATTAGTACCCAAGTAGCTTATAATTATAACGTAACTTTCATCGATGACTATTCTCAATATGGGTATGTGTATCTAATGCACCGCAAAAGTGAAACCTTTGATAAATTTCGAGAATTTTGTGCGGAAGTGGAAAAGCAATTAGATTTATCTATAAAAAATATTCAGTCTGATCGTGGTGAGAAATACTTATCTGATGAGTTCTTAGGATACCTCATAAAGAATGAGATTTTATTCCAGTTAACTACGCCAGACACTTCACAACAGAATGGCGTAGCTGAGAAAAGGAACAAAAGCTTGCTTGACATGGTTCATTCAATGTTAAACTATTTAAAACTCCTTACTTCCTCTTGAGGATATGCAATACAAATGACTTGCTATATTTTAAATGATGTGTCAACTAAGTCTGCTTGTAAGACACCTTATGAATTGTGGCTTGGAAAGAAACATGCTCCAAATCACTTTAGAATATGGGGGTATCAAGCACGCGTTCTAGATAAGGATACAAAGAAGTTAGATGCATGGATGAAATTATGCATGTTTGTAGGATATCTGAAAGGAACAATGGTGAATTATTTTACAATCTGAAAGACAATACGATTAAAGGTAAATTAAAGATTTGTAGTATGGAGCTTATGATTTGGAATAAAAAGGTGTTTCCTAATAAAAAAAAGAATATTGACAACTTATTACAGAAAATAAGAGAAGTGCAAAAAGGTGATAATGTTGAGCAACAAGGAATTGATGAGGTGAATATATTGATAAAGGACTTAAAATAAATATAGGGTAGGGAGAAGAAGTATTGGATACAAAGATCTTGGATATAGTTGTCACGGGGCTAGATCTTTCATCTCGTAATCCATGCTGCCTTAGGCGATCTGTTCGTTCTAAACTCGCCTAAGTCAACCTTTACTCCTAAAAGTGAGGATTCCTTTAAAATTCCTATAAGGCACCAATTTGTATAGCGGAAGCGATTGTGCCAAAAGAAGCTACAAATGAACAATAGAAAGCCAAAAAAAGAATGCACACAAAGTGTTTGAGTAAATGCTCAAAGAATTCTATTACTCTTAAGAATTCAACATACAATGGATGATTTACAAGTAAGAGGGGAGCCTCCCTATTTATAGTTGAGCTCTCCCAAACCGATAGTCAAGATCCAATTACATCGACGGACGAGATTAATCTATCCCTTAATTTTAGGGATTTACAAGATTACATCATATCATATAAAATCTACAAGATATGATTCCCCTACTTACTAAAAATAGCCTATGTTTCTATATCTTCATTATCGGGCTAACCAGGCTTCAATCTGACCGGTTTCTCCAACAGTTCTTGCAATCAGGTCAATTCCCTTAGGTTAAATGATCATCATATAATCGATCGATCTCCATGGGGTGCATATTGTACCATGGTCACGGGCTTTGTACTTTGGCCTATGACATTCTCCCCCACCCATTCTCGTAACGCCCTCGTTGTGGCTTTCGAATAGCACTGACTTGATTCACCTTGAAACTCTCTCGTTGCCTTGGCCTCTTCCTGACTTGTCTTGTGATCAGCTTGTCCCTTCTTTCAGAAATTTTGCTTCGGCTTTCATCGCCTCTTAACTTAAACCATTGTACTCGTTGGCAAGAAGTATCCTCTCTAACTTGCCCCAATTTTGACTTGTTCCCATTGGAATCCCCTTGATTCTCGCATCTTGGCTTCATATCGCCCATAGTCCCCCAACCTCCTTACTTAAAAACTTTGAAAAAGCCCCTACGACATTGCCAAGCTAATAAGTTAGAATTCAAAACACTATCAGAATGTTCACAATGTACCTTACTCGCAACATTTACTCACTTCGACTACTTTTGCATCACTTATTTCCCCTCAAAGTCCGATACACAACCCACCTTTCCCAAAGGTGGCGACTTCACAGTCAACTTCACAGGCCTCCTATCGGTCTCATGCTCCACTAACTTTTTTGAAGGGGCTTTTGTAGCATTTCATTCTATCGAGTTAATGTTTCTCCCATACGAAACATCTTCGACTCGTTGGATTGACGACAAGACCTTGGTCCCAACCTTTATATCTCGATGCACCGGTACAACAATCTTTGATAACGGACCAATGACAACATTAATTTGATTGGCCCATGGATATAGAACTGTCTGAATCATGTCAAGGAAGTTTAAGCCAAGGGCATAATCGTAATCATATAATTGGGTTACCTCAAAGTTTTTTTTGCCCTTCCATTCGCTGATTTGCAACTCCACATTACGAATTACTCCCACAGTTAGGCCTCCTCAGAATTTACCGTCTTGATATTCTTTTTTTATTTCCTAATCGAGAGACTAAGTTTGTTCGTAGCCTTTTTCGATATGAACAAGTCCGATGCTCCTGTATCAACAAGAGCACTCCTCTTTTGACCTGCAATGTTGATGTCTACAAACATCAACCCTTCTTCACCATTCCTTTTCTTAGGAATGAGCACCATCGAATTAACCTTCGATGCCTTTTTCTTAATAGGCTTCACCTATTCGTTTAGCTTATTTTTCTTTTTGATAGTCAAAATCATCGATTTCTTTAGACATTTTCATGCCATGTGTGGTCCTTGACAAAGGAAGCATTTTATCCTCGTTTCATTGTCCCTTCGATTGTTGGTTTCCAGCTTCGCATCTCGTGGCTTCTCATTGCTACTTGTGCTATCGATGCTGTTGCTATCATCACTATGTCCCTCTTCATCTTCCTCATTGTTTCTCTGACCATTACCCTTTCCATTAGGCTTAGACGACTCGAACTTTTCTTTCGTTGAACCAAGCTCAACAAAGGACTCTGCTTTGGCCATGGCTACAATAAGTTCAGTGATTCCTTGCCTATGCAACTCATGCTTTACCCATGGCTTTAACCTATCCTCGAACCAATAGAACGCTTCTTTCTCGCTCAAGTCAGAGATTTGAAACATCAACTCACTAAATGCCCGAACATACTCCCGAATGGTGCTTTGTTACGTAAGACGACGCAACTTAGCATAAGCCTTTTCGGCGTACTGTGCATAAAACTATTTCTTCAACTCTCTTTGGAATTCCTCCCAAGTCCCAATTGTGTTCCCACCATGTTTCTCATTTGTGGACCTACAACGCCACCATAAGAGAGCCACATCAGTAAAATAGATTGAAGCAGTGTTTACCTTAATAGCTTCATCCTCGATGCCCATCACTCGAAAGTATTGCTCTATTTCCCATAAAAAGTTATCCACATCCTTTGCGGACCTTGCACCCTTGAACTTCTCCGATTTGGGAACATTCATTGCCTGTTGCTTCGGCCTTGAAGACAACATTCCATTACTCAAAACAATTTTGTAAATCATAAGCTCCCATTTAAGCTCTTCGATTTCCTTCTTCAAGGCTAGCACCATATCCTCAAGAGTATCATCCTTCTCTGCCAGCTTTTTTCGCAGTGGAATTGGCTAACACATTTATCTTTTCCACATTAGCACCGAGAGAATCTAACACAAATTCTCTAAGTTGCTCTTCTATTGAGTCAAACCCATCTGTGCATCCCTCGACCAACTCAAGCGTCTCTTTCATATTCCCTACAGATTCATTGAGATTACCCACTCGATTTTCTAAAGCTGTCAGCATGTTCATCGAGTGACTTGCTTTTCTGGCCCTCTCACGGGTCTGCATTGGCTCATTTTGATCAAAAACTTCTTTCGACATCCCATCATGCCTTCGAACCAATAGCTCGAATACCACTTGTCACAGGGTTAGATCTTTCGTCTCGCGATCCGTGCGGCCTTAGGCGATCTGTTTGCTCCAAACTTGCCTAAGTCAGCCTTTGCTCTCAAAAGTGAAGATTCCTTTAGAATTCCTTCAAGGCACCAATTTGTATAGCGGAAGCGGTTGTGCCAAAAGAAGTTACAAATGAACAACAGAAAGCCAAAGAAAAAATGCACACAAATTGCTTGAGTAAATGCTCAAAGAATTCTTATTACTCTTAAGAATTCAACATACAATGGATGGTTTATAAGTGAGGGGGGAGGCTCTCTATTTATAGTTGATCTCCCCCAAAATCGACGGTCAAGATCTAATTACATCGATGGACGAGATTAACCTATCCCTTATGCTAAATGATCCCCATCTAATCGATCGACCTCCATGGGGTGCATCTTGTGCCATGGTCACGGGCTTTGTCTTTTGGCCCGTGACATAGTGGCTAAAATAGGGTGATAAAAACATTAATTTTTTTTCACTTGTGTTCTGTGTAAAGGAAGAAAAATAAAATAATCAAATTAAAGATAGGAATGGTCAGTGGATTGAAGTTGAAAACCTTATTTTGGGGAGATTTCATAGTGTTTATCATTATTTTTTTAAAACAATTGGTAATAGGGACTGACAGGAGATTTTCAAAGTTATCCCTCAAAGTTGTGAATGACGATATTGTTGGGAAATATATTCATATTCTAGTAAACATGTAACTATTTTCTATGTATTTAAACGATGAATAAATAAAGTTAATTTCACATTTCACTATTATATCTTTTGTGTTTCTATCTTCATGTTTTGCATACCTAGCAAAATTGTGAGAAGCAAATATTAGATCATTGATTGTTTAAGTTCAAATTGATGATAAGTGGCACTGTAAGAATGTTTACATTGCGAGAAAGATAACTTATTTCAGTAGATAATCTAAGCGAGTCTGTAATTTTGTAAAAGAATAAAAGTGAGCATTTGATTCAAAAACTTAAAAGGATTATTATGTCGTATACAACTCCAATTGGGGAGGTGGCTAGTCTTGGTTATTGAAGCAGTTGACTCTATAGGTAAAGACATAGATGTATTTATTGGAAGAATGATACATTAGACTGGACCCAAGTTGAATTAATTTTGAATCCATTTGTGAATTAATTCACTTATGACGTTCATGGGGTGATTTACCTAAATCCTGAGTTAGTTACTAACCATACGTATGTAACTAATATGCTTTGATATAAATGAAGACTTACGCTCTAAAGATGATCGAGCCCATAGTCAATATGTTGGGTACATAACTTTACTAACAACAATGGAATTCATAGCTCGATTAAAGATTTAACGATATTATCTTATTGGCATTCTGTGGATTAATAAATATGGAACGTGGTCATGGGTTACTTGTTCTTGAATAAGAAATTTATCACAATCATTTGTTGATAGTGATCATATTAGTCATTAACAAGACACAATGGTGAAAATGAGATAAAATAGAATTGTATTGAGTGAACGAATTTAACTCAAAAGAATCAAAAATATCATATGAGGGTATCTCATACATAACGAGATCATTTGACAAAGTAGTTGATGAACTGTTTTCGTAAAGAATATACAATAAAAAGTTTTCAATCATGGTACTTATTGTGGACTAACTCCATGATCAAGTAAATCGCGAATTATCACAAATTTGGTAACAAAAATTCATCAACATTCAACCTAAAACAACCAATTTTGGTTGAGGAGGAGAGAGCACACATTAGTTTAGTTTTAGCTTTAGTTTCTCTAGGTTTTCTCTTAGTTTTTCTATAACTTTTCTAGGGTTTTCATTTTCTCTTCTTCTTTCTTAGTTTTAGAGTTTATTTTTCTGCATTTACTTCATGTTCTTAGTGTTCTTAGCGTTAATTAAGTTAGTTATCACTATAGCCTAGATTTATTAACACTTTCAGTCCTTGTACTTCGTTGTAAGACATTTCTAGCTTTAGTTTAATGCATTTCAGTTTCTTTTATTTTAAATCAACTAAAGTTTGTTCCTTATATGTTTATTGCTTTAGATTTTCTTGTTGAATGCCTTTAGTTTCATGTTCTTTAAGTTTTCTTGCATAAAAATCCAAAACTTTATATTTTTCTTAAGCTTTCCTTTAATGGCTTCTTTACTTTTCATTTTCATGTTTATTCTCTTTATTTTTAGCAAGAGTAGCTAAACATAAAGAGGAGATTGGTTGATGGAGATATGGGTAAGTTGATTTTTTATGGACAAATGACTAAATTAAATAGACCTAAAAACTTAGGAAGTGACGCCCCTAACGGAATATTTAGACAAGTGAGACCGAAAGGTAATCTTGTTTTGCACCAACTCATTAGTTTCGGATTAATCGATTAGATTGAGAGATAAATCAGATTAATTTGTCTAAGTAGGTAAAATTGAGATCGAGAGATAAAATGGAGCCACTTAGTAATTTTAGCGATTGAAGTCCCTCATTGAGGACCGACGAACCACATCAAAATCAACCAACCATCGTTAATCATTTATTGATTAATATCATAGTTTTGTACTCTTTACAATTTGGTCCTTAGATTAATATATTTAATTTTCTTGCAAAATTTTCTTGTTATGATTTGTTGTACTATAAAATCATATCAGTAGTCACTTAAACTCTATAGTGTACGTTATTTATCACTTAATCACCATCTCCTTTGGGTTCAATCCTTGGAATACTCTAGTGTTCCATTGTAACACTACAAATATTACAATTGACTTGCATGTTTGCAGTAAAATCGAACTTTAAATTTTTTTTATAAAATCGTTTGTTTTATGCACACATGCGAACGCAGCCAGTAACACCTTTTATCCGACCCGATCGTCAGGTCCAAGCTATAGAGTGTCACATTCGTTGCTGGAGCAACTACTAACAAATTCACTATCATTTCACTTCACCAATCATGCAATCAATCAATAATGCAATATAGAATAACATGAACATTCTTTTTCGGGTCTTATAGGAGCATACAAATGCTTTAAAGTTATCTTGAGATCAAATAAGGAACTTTTTGCAACACTCTTAAAATTTCAGATCAAATATTTTATAAATAAATAATTCAAATATTCAATCATATCATAAACACCTAGATATTATGATACACAACTAAATTTAAGTCTTAATTGAGCTTACGAAAACTTTTTTGTTGACTCGAGCATGAAATAAGATCAAATTATAAAGTTTTTGAAATCCAGGGTTGACGTTGCGATGTTACCTCCTCCACGTCATGACATTGCCAACATGTTGTGACGTTATGACATCAAGGCGCTCGATGTCACAACGTCACCTACTATCTAGCTGACGTTGCGACGAGGAAATGTGGTCGTCAGGACGAGGACTCTATTTTTGGGAAAAATCAAGCCATTTGGTACTTATTTCAAGCCAACCAATTCAAATACACTTTTGGCACATATTTACACAATATTTCCCTGCATAAAATGATGGCAAAATGCATATTATAACATCAATTACTCAATTCCACATGCCTTAATTTGCAACTAAAACATATTAAACCATTTGCTAAAATATAAGTTAATCTCTCATGTTTTCAAGCCATTTAATAACATTTATGAACTTGATCATTGGAAAATAGGGTTCCAAAACCACCGTTTTCGACACCACCGGCATTCGGGTCGTTACATTATTGTTACTGGTAATGACCAGCAGTGTGTGGATAGTTCTGTTCAATCTTTAGAATCAAAAGTTTCCCTTAAGGACTTAGAGAAATTGAGTTATTTTTTATGGATTAAAATGACCTATCCCTCTACTAGACTATTTCTCAATGAAAGGACGTATATTCTAAACTTGCTAAGGAGAAGACATATGGATCAATCCAAGAAAACTCTCACTCCCATGGTTACCACATATAATCTGTCAGCTCATGTTGGGAGTCCCATAGAAAATGAGTCTTAATACATTAATATATTAGGGGCTTTGCAATACATAGTCATCAACAGACCAAACATTGCCCCTTGATCAACACTTCAAAGTTGTCAAACGTATTTTAAGGTACTTACACGATACTTTGGAACATGGCATAATGCTCACTACTGATCTCTCAATTGTCTTTGGAGGGTTACTCGGATGTTAAGCGGGGTAATAATCGAGATGATAGGAGGTCTACCACAAAGTTTTATATTTTCTTAGGAAGTAATCCAGTTTCATGGAGCTTTAGGAAGCAACAAGTGGTTTCTAAATCCATTGCTAAGGCTGAGTATAGGAGTTTAGCCCATGCCACTACGAAATTTACATAGTTGCAGTCCTTGTTAGTAGAGTTGCAAGTTAAAGTCACAAGCAGAACAGTTGTACAGTGTGATAATTCAAAAGTTGTAGTTGTCTCAACAAATCCAATTTTACTTTCTAAGTTCAAACATGTTGAGCTAGATTTATTCTTTGTTCGAAAAAAAGTAGCAGTTGGGACTTTGTTAGTTGGACATGTTCCCACTCAAGACCAAGTAGCAGATGTTCTTATCAAGCCTTTTTCAGTTGAATTCTTCACCAAGTTCACTTAGAGAAATTGAGTTATTTTTTATGGATTAAAATGACTTGTCCCTCTACTAGACTATTTCTAAATGAAAGGACGTATATTCTAAACTTGCTAAGGAGAAGACATATGGATCAATCCAAGAAAACTCTCACTCCTATGGTTACCACATGTAATCTGTCAGCTCATGTTGGGAGTCCCATAGAAAATGAGTCTTAATACATTAATATATTAGGGGCTTTGCAATACATAGCCATCAATAGACCAAACATTACCCCTTGATCAACACTTCAAAGTTGTCAAACGTATTTTAAGGTACTTACACGATACTTTGGAACATGGCATAATGCTCACTACAGTCTCTCAATTGTCTTTGGAGGGTTACTCAGATGTTAACTGGGGTAATAATCGAGATGATAGGAGGTCTACCACAAAGTTTTATATTTTCTTAGGAAGTAATCCAGTTTCATGGAGCTTTAGGAAGCAACAAGTGGTTTCTAAATCCATTGCTAAGGCTGAGTATAGGAGTTTAGCCCATGCCACTACGAAATTTACATAGTTGCAGTCCTTGTTAGTAGAGTTGCAAGTTAAAGTCACAAGTAAACATTTATGCAGTGTGATAATTCAAAAGTTGTAGTTGTCTCAACAAATCCAATTTTACTTTCTAAGTTCAAACATGTTGAGCTAGATTTATTCTTTGTTCGAAAAAAGTAGCATTGGGACTTTGTTAGTTGGACATGTTCCCACTCAAGACCAAGTAGCGAGATGTTCTTATCAAGCCTTTTTCAGTTGAATTCTTCACCAAGTTCACTTAGAGAAATTGAGTTATTTTTATGGATTAAAATGACTTGTCCTCTACTAGACTATTTCTCAATGAAAGGACGTATATTCTAAACTTGCTAAGGAGAAGACATATGGATCAATCCAAGAAAACTCTCACTCCTATGGTTACCACATGTAACTGTCACTCATGTTGGGAGTCCCATAGAAAATGAGTCTTAATACATTAATATATTAGGGGCTTTGCAATACATAGCCATCAATAGACCAAACATTACCCCTTGATCAACACTTCAAAGTTGTCAAACGTATTTTAAGGTACTTACACGATACTTTGGAACATGGCATAATGCTCACTACAGTCTCTCAATTGTCTTTGGAGGGTTACTCAGATGTTAACTGGGGTAATAATCGAGATGATAGGAGGTCTACCACAAAGTTTTATATTTTCTTAGGAAGTAATCCAGTTTCATGGAGCTTTAGGAAGCAACAAGTGGTTTCTAAATCCATTGCTAAGGCTGAGTATAGGAGTTTAGCCCATGCCACTACGAAATTTACATAGTTGCAGTCCTTGTTAGTAGAGTTGCAAGTTAAAGTCACAAGCAGAACAGTTGTATAGTGTGATAATTCAAAAGCTGTAGTTGTCTCAACAAATCCAATTTTACTTTCTAAGTTCAAACATGTTGAGCTAGATTTATTCTTTGTTCGAAAAAAAGTAGCAGTTGGGACTTTGTTAGTTGGACATGTTCCCACTCAAGACCAAGTAGCAGATGTTCTTATCAAGCCTTTTTCAGTTGAATTCTTCACCAAGTTCACTTAGAGAAATTGAGTTATTTTTTATGGATTAAAATGACCTGTCCCTCTACTAGACTATTTCTCAATGAAAGGACGTATATTCTAAACTTGCTAAGGAGAAGACATATGGATCAATCCAAGAAAACTCTCACTCCTATGGTTACCATATGTAATCTGTCAGCTCATGTTGGGAGTCCCATAGAAAATGAGTCTTAATACATTAATATATTAGGGGCTTTGCAATACATTGTCATCAACAGACCAAACATTGCCCCTTGATCAACACTTCAAAGTTGTCAAACGTATTTTAAGGTACTTACACGATACTTTGGAACATGGCATAATGCTCACTACAGTCTCTCAATTGTCTTTGGAGGGTTACTAAGATGGTAACTGGGGTAATAATCGAGATGATAGGAGGTCTACCACAAAGTTTTATATTTTCTTAGGAAGTAATCCAGTTTCATGGAGCTTTAGGAAGCAACAAGTGGTTTCTAAATCCATTGCTAAGGCTGAGTATAGGATTTTAGCCCATGCCACTACGAAATTTACATAGTTGCAGTCCTTGTTAGTAGAGTTGCAAGTTAAAGTCACAAGCAGAACAGTTGTATAGTGTGATAATTCAAAAGCTGTAGTTGTCTCAACAAATCCAATTTTACTTTCTAAGTTCAAACATGTTGAGCTAGATTTATTCTTTGTTCGAAAAAAAGTAGCAGTTGGGACTTTGTTAGTTGGACATGTTCCCACTCAAGACCAAGTAGCAGATGTTCTTATCAAGCCTTTTTCAGTTGAATTCTTCACCAAATTCAGGGCCAAGCTTCAAGTTGTTAGCAGGAATGAGCAACTACACAACAAAAGCTAACAAGAGCAACCAAGGTAGGAGAATATTAAGGAATGAGACTGATGAGTTGCTAGCAGTTGTGTTAGTAATGTGCAGCTAGTTAACTATTGTAAATTGTAATTAAGTGTTAGTTAAGATCAGTTAGGTAATTTAGTTAACTTTTGTAACCATTTTCAGTTTCAGCTAGTAGACAGTTAAGAATCAGTTAGGATTTTTTGTTAGCACTGAAATCTTAACTGATCTAGTAGCTTGATAACTCTTGAAAATAGTTATATTTCATGCTTTTAGACCTAGGTAATTGCTTGTACTTAAGTATAATTTGTTGCATTTTAGGACATTTTAGTTAGCATTTTTAATATTGCATTAGGACTTGGACTGTGTTGGAATTAGGTGTTTTTAATTGCTTATGGTGGAGTTTTTTGTGTTAGTGTGGCAAGAATAGGTTTTGGGATGAAGAAATAAATGAGTGAAGTTTTGTTAGGGCAAAGTGCTATAGTTTGCCAGCACGGATATCATGGCAATGCCGGGAAGACCAAGTCAACATTTTCCGCGCAATCGACCCTAGCCTAATCTATCTATAAAAATCGATGAAAGGGACCTCACAAATGACAGCGAAAAAAGAGTGAGAGAAATCCTTAGGCAAAAATAAGGGTTCGATTGCACAAAAGATAGGAAGTCGAAGGCAGTCCTTTTTAGCCATCATAGGATGTTGTGCTGCCAAAGTGTGGACTGGGCAAGTGAAAGCTGCTTCCCGAAGTTCTTCCGTTATTTCCTTCGAAAGATTGAATTGAAGTAGTAGAACGCAATGGCGGATAATATTTTGGTTTGGAATTTATTTTCCAGCCCATGAGCTAAATCTCATAGGGTTGGGATTACTTTCGATGAAACCTTAACTGTTTTTATGGATGCAGTATTTATCTAATTTACTTTACTATTTCATTTGGTTGTTCCTATTTCTTAGTTAGAATGCAACGATCTCTAGACATAGAAAGTTGTTTGCATACTAAAAACTAATTCTAATTCTGAAATGATTGGATTGGTTGGATTAAAATTAAATAAAATGAGCAAGTATTCGATCGACACTTGTAGTCGACTCTAGACATAGAGTCATGATCATACAGAAGGAACTCATGCAAGATATCTAGAAAGCCTTTAGACACTGGCAAGGTAACTTGAGGTTTTGCTTTCACGAGAGGCAGGTCATTTTAGAACTCTTTTGTGCAGTAAAGTAGATTTGATTTTGCCAAGGCATTATTGATAGTAAGGGCCGATTCTGGGTGATCCCGACCTTCCAAATCAACATCACTCTATCCTTATTCTTTTTCGTAGTATCTTTGTCACAACATATTTAGTTGTCTATTTCTTTATTTACAGTCTATTCGGATAATCACTCTTGTTATTACCATTACATTTCTACTTTCACTTTTGCCATAGCATTTCTAGTTATTCATTAATACCACATATTGCTTACATCATTACTCCACTAATTGTCAGTGCATATTTATCATTGACTTTTGCCGTAGCATTAATCATATTTTATTATAATAACTTGACCACTTTTGTGTCTCAATCCGATCCTCGTGGAAACGATACTCAGTCATCACTTTATTACTTGAACCGACGTGTATACTTACACAAATTGCGTATCATTTCACACTCGACATAGCTCATCTTGTATAAATAATAAGTCCTTACAGATTGTTAGAGTTCTTTCTCCATAAAAGTAAGTAGACATTTCTTGCTTTCTTTTGCTATTCTTACTGTTGTTCGATTCTTACAGTTAATAAAGATAAGGTTGCTGGTTTTGCTGTGGTAGCTAGGAATGGAAATGCTGAAATGTCTAGGATAGGCTCGGCTTTGGAAATTGCTGCAAAAGCCATGAAAAAAGGAGTTCAGCTTACTATGAGTAAGAATTTTCATAGGGTAATTTTGGAGACTAGTTCTTAGATTTCGTATGAAGAGGTTGTCTTGAATAATGATTCCAGGAATTGGAGAATTTTTACTTATATGCAAGATATTAAGATGATGAGTAAAAAATTGATTCTCTTACTTGTTAACAAAGTGTCTAGGAAGCTAATATGGCAACAGATTGGCTGGTGATTGGGTCAATATGCCCCATCCTCTCTTGTGCAAATCTCAACCTTATCATCAAGTCAAGGCTTAATTAGATAAAATTTGCAAATATTATCTATAAAAAAAGTTAATAAAAATATTGGCAAAATTTTACAGAATTCGATTCATTGCAATAATTTAATTACTATTATTGTAAAAAAATATACTATAAAAACCGTCAAACCTTTAGCTTTTTTAGTAATATAAAAAGGTCATATATTGGTTGAGGATTGAGGTATCAAAATAAATGAGGACTTTTGAATTAATTTAATTCTTAACTTAAACAGTGAATAAACCATTCAACTCTTCAATAATCCATTAATTATCTAATTGAATTAGGTTTAGATTGCATTTTTTTCTTTAAAAAATCGTTACTTTTTGGTAATAAAAAAAATAGTAATATATGTCTATTTTGAAAGATAACAGGAAATAGATTAATTTTTCTGATATGTAAGAAAATAAACTTCTTTCTAAAATCGATCTAAATTTTTAATTTTTTTTTAATTTTACCTTGTTATTAAGACATGATTCTACTTAAAACTGTGCTTCTAACCATTTTCAAATATATATATATATATATATATATTAAATGGAATTGAGAAATAAAGTAAGTAAATAAATAAAAGAAAAAAAAGAATTGAACGGACATAAATTATTCAAAGAATGCTATGAATCTGGGTTTTTCCTTTTTTTCACAATTATTAGTTAAGTGAATGAAAGTAAAGAATTTAGAGGAAAATGATGTGAAGAAACAACAATGGGAGGGACAGCGAAAGCTACGAATGAGAGAAGGCCACGTAATCTGATAAGGAAAGAGGCGTTCCCACGCATCCACGCGTTCAAATCCAACTGTTCAAGTGGAGGCTGCTCTTCTACCACGTGTGATTTTCTTCCAATTTTCGAGCTCACATTTTTAATTAATAAAAATGCCGACTCACAGTATTTTTCCCAAAAAAAAAAAAAAAAGGAATCTTTGCTGTTTTTATAGAATTGAAGTTAAGAAGTGGGTCTTTCCTTATCTTCCACCTAGGATGTTCATTTTAATAAATAATTCACACACAAGAAAAGAAAAATCTATTGAGTGTGACTCAATGGTCAACTATGATCATTGATTACCTTTCTTCCCGTCATTTTATTGTTGTTTTTATATGACAACAAAGGTTACAGTATTTTTGACCCACATATAAAATGTTCTACCTTTTTACTTCCAAATTTATAATCTTGACATTCAATGTTAAAGAATTACACAACTATCATCTTTTTAAATTTCAAATTTATGGCATATTATTTTTTGTTAACATCGATTAGTGCGGGTGGAATCATTAAAGTTTATGTTTATCCTTTCCTTATTCATCCTTGTTTTAATAATAATTAATTCAAATGAATCACAATTCCATTTTAAGATATCATTTGGTCTAACTTCTAATTTAAGAAAATATGCAAATTTTAGTTTCACTCATGAAAACCAAGCATATTTCATAAATACGGTCAATCGTTTATCTCTTCAAAGAGTATCTGTAACAATCACTATTATCGACAGACAGTAGATACCTCAATTTTAACCAAACAAAAGTTAACATGTATTTGTCAAAGAACTAGATTACTGTCCAATTCATTAAATAGAGATAATAAGATTCATATTCTTTTTGAATTATTTTTTTTTATATTTATCTATACAATACGTTTATTTCTATTTATGATCTCTCAAACTTTTAAATCGAAGGAAAAAACACGTTTAAGTATGCTTGAACTCACGTCATCCTTATTATTGTAATAATAATGTCTTAACTAAGTTAAGGTTGAATCTTTTAATATTTTTATACTTAATATGTGTTTTTAATTTTTATTCTACAAAATAATATTTTCAGTTGTCTTTGTTATGGGGGTGGGTTGGTGCAGGATAGTGAGGACAAGTGGATCAAGGGGTTCTGGCGTACCATGGGTTGCCCGTCCGTTGTTCAAACTGAATTGTGGGGTGCGTATGAAGGTTAATCTTTGTCTTTGGATTATGGATTTCATAAGGTTATTTTCCCTTTGTTACAACATATATACTAAGGTGGTGTGAGTGTTGTGGCAGCTTAAGTGTAGAAATTGGGAGGTAGTGATTAAGCACGTGTTTGAAGAAGGAAATCAATATGCAAATTAGTTAACAAAAGTAGCGATAGATATGTCTTTTGAGCTCCCAAGTTCCACAAAACTTGAATCAGATAGATTGTGGTCTCAGTAACACAACTGTGCTCAATTAGTATTTAGGCCTATGCGTACTTTCTTTTGTCTTTTTGTTTTTTTTTTTTACCAGAAAAACTCAATCAAATCTGGATTGGAACAACATTTTTTTCGCCTTTAAAAATGAAAAATAAAAAAGCAAAAAGTAAATAATTCCAATAAAGCCAGCATCAAAGCTATCATAAAATGTCATCTCTATTTATTATTAAATGATTTAAACATGTAATTAACATAAAAAAATAAATTGATAGTAAACAGAAGTAAGATTCTAGCTTATCAGCTTTTGTGGATATGTATGAATGGAAGGGGTTCACAAGTACAAAGTTGGCTTTAAAAATAATGAGAGCATGTGTTATCAACAGTTTGGTGTATAATTGTCGTAAGTACATGTTGCTGCGCAATGGGCATCTCAACTTTTCTTTTCCCTTCCACCATAAAACCCATTACTATGGCATGCCTATAATTTGGACACCATCTAATTACTCCATATGAACAAAAATAATTAAAAAATCAATCCTTACTAAGTAATATAAAAGGGTAAGCATGATAGATTCTCTTTTATCATCGACACTTAAATGGTTGTGCAAGAGGTGGTTGACATAGTATGATAGAGGTGGTGTTAGAGTGTTAAGAAAATAAAAGATTTTAATACAATTTTGAAATAATTTTGGTACACAAATTATCTTAAAATCTTGTAAGGATGGAGAGAGTTCATGTAAATAAGAAATTTGATGTTTCTTTGGATAAATATCTTATCACGTTTGATAATAAGATCATGAAGAGTCATACCAAAATGTAATAGGATGTGATTTGATCATGTTGTAGAGAGTTTATAGTAAAATAAAAGGAACTTTACTACACATGGGTTAAGATATGACACAAGTCTCTAAGTGGACTATGATGTGGTCTTACAATGATTTACTTAACATATGACGGCAAGTTGTTTTTTTTATTATTATGTAAAAGTCTTTCTTTAAATTTTTTTATTATTCAAAGTGGTTGACTTCACAAAAGTAATGAATAAAGTGATTACAAATAATAAATCCATAAAATGACATATAAAAATAATAATTAATAAACTTAGGGCTAAATAATCCAACATATTATATATTATATAAAGTAAGATACATTAGCAAATTATTCTTAAAAAAAAGGTACATTAGCAAATTAGGAAACACTACTAGGTGAAAGTATAAAATTTTGAGAAGCGATCATATCTTATTTGATTAACACGTAATTCTTTTATTATTAATAAAACATATGGGTTGAAGTGTTAAAAATATTTTATTACTATCTAGAAAATGAGAAAATATTTAATGCATTATCAGTGTATAAGTTTGATGAACAAGCGGTAAATAATAACGGAATACATCACCATTAAATAAATTAAAAAAATAGTGAAAGTCTTATAAATAAATACTAATAACTTTATTTAAATATAATTAAATAATAGTTAATTATAAATAAAAGTTAAAACCTTAGAATTCAAACCCTTAAATTTAAAATCTTAAATCCGA
Organism: Gossypium anomalum; assembly: GCA_025698475.1. Lineage (NCBI taxonomy): Eukaryota > Viridiplantae > Streptophyta > Magnoliopsida > Malvales > Malvaceae > Gossypium > Gossypium anomalum. The sequence continues at coordinate 80,388,691 of CM046968.1, forward strand.
TAGTTATTATTTATTTATGATAGTTACAATTAATTTTTAATTATGTTTAAATAAAATTATTTGTATTTGTTTACCAGTCTTCTATTTTTTGTTTAATTTAATGATGATATGTCAAGTTTTTATTCATTAATGGTGCAGAAATTTGTACACCGATAGTGCATCAAATATTTATTCCTTAAAAAATATATTTAAAAGTAGAATGTTAGTTTTATTAACATAAAAATTATAATGTTAATTTTATTTGAAAATGTATTAAAATAAAAAAATGGTAGGGAAAGAAAGGAATCTTAGGATAAAAATTAAGTAAGAAAACCCTAGTAATTAAATTGTGAATATCAAGTCGACTAAGACTGTACGAAAATTGTAGTAATAGTTGATGAAAGGAATTAGAAATGGAAGATACCATGCCCATGCCTTGCCTAGGGACATGCATTTGAAGCATTTCAAGTCACCTCTCCAATGCTCCCCCATTACCAAAAAAAAACATGGTCAGTACATACTTTGCCATTAACAAATTTGACTGTACCCATGTGATCTATCCACAGTTTCCATTGTCAAACCACACGCTATTCCATATAGTCACGTCTTATTAAAATTGACACCTCATTAATTTTTTAATTGTCATAAAATTGTGAAAATGTGGCATATAATTGATGGTTTTAGAGTAAAAAAGAAAAAAGTGGCATATAATTGATGGTGTTAGTGAGTAATATATAAAGGAGTTGGAAAAGTAAAACCTTGAGAACACCAAAGTTGAAAAGTGTGGAGGTTAGAGTCAATAATATTAGGGTTAAGAGAAGAAATATAATAATGATTGTAGTTGATAGCCAAGATCTATGGGTATTAAACATTAGCAATGGGGGTTATAGTATCAAGGTTTGCCTTCCCAACAGTCGTACCATTTTATTTATTAAGCTTTTGCCACTTTTCATCCTCTCATTAAATTTTATAAAGAAGATGAGTCTGTAATTTTAATATTTGGTATTAATCCATATTTGGTCAAACTATACAAGTACCAATTTATGACTGTAGGCATGGAAATCGAATTTGATTCTTTCTAGTTACTAAAAAGGAGAATGATTGAATTAGGATAAAGACTTGTAATTTTCTTCCAATAACACAATCCAAAATCAAAGAAGCTTCTTCTTCTTGAATCAACCATCATTGTCTCAATTGAAAAAATTTTAATGTTGTATGGATTACAAATTTATATGTCTATATACTTAATTAACAATCTTAAGCTATGCTGTCACCTCAGTTTATTTTATTTTATTGCTATTAAATAGCTTTAAAAAAATCAAACTAATTGTCAAGGAACTAAATAATAATATTAGTAATAGGGGATTGGTGATGAGTGTTGACTTTGCTTTTGTGCAAGGTCCTGACGGCCGACCTTAGCCTGTTTGGAGTATAATTTTACATGTCTTCTGTTACATGTAAAATAAATACAATAAAGAAGAAACTTTATTTTTAATTCATAAAAAAAAATATTTTAAAAAAAAAATCTAAATTCGCTTTTCTCTTCCTATAAATAGCCAAGCAAAACCCCCAGTCATTTGTTCATTTGCCCCCCTCTGCACAAATCTGTATCAAACTCCAAAACGTTCTCTTCTTTCATCACCAAACCAGTTCAATCTTATCCATCCGTTTTGCTTTCTTTCTTAGTTGCATCGAAAAGAACCCAACAAAGATAACATCAAACAACTGACAAAGAAAAGGCAGCAAGCAAGGAAAAAACAATGGTGATACTGTCAAAACCAGCAATTGAACAGTTTGGTTGTATCAGAAACAAGCAGGCAGCTACATTGTTCCCTCCTCTTATCCCTCTTGTGGACCTCTCCAAACCAGATTCCAGGCAGCAGATCATCAAAGCCTGTGAAGAATTTGGGTTCTTCAAGGTGATCAACCATGGGGTTCCCATGGACTTCATTTCCCGCCTGGAATCTGAAGCCACCAAGTTCTTCTCTTTACCCCTTTCTGAGAAAGAGAAAACAGGACAACCCAAGCCTTATGGCTATGGTAATAAAAGGATTGGACCAAATGGTGATGTTGGTTGGGTGGAATATCTTCTCCTCACAACCAACCAAGACCCGAATCTCCTTGGAACTGAAAACCCAGAGAGTTTCAGGTACTTGGAAAAAAAATATTCTTACACCAAGGAATTTGTTTTGTTGGGTTTTTTTACAGCTTTTGAAAACTGTGCTGTTTTTGGTTTTCCAGGATTGCTTTGGATAATTATATGGCAGCAGTGAAGAAAATGGCATGTGAGATACTTGAAATGATAGCTGATGGGCTAAAGATTCAGCCAAGAAATGTGTTGAGTAAGCTGATGATGGATGAACAGAGTGACTCTGTTTTCAGACTGAACCATTACCCTCCGTGCCCAGAGGTGGTTCAGTCCCTGAATGGAACGAGCAGTAATGTGATTGGATTCGGTGAACACACTGACCCACAAATCATTTCAGTCCTAAGATCCAACAACACTTCCGGCCTTCAAATCTCTCTTAGAGATGGCACTTGGATTTCAGTCCCACCAGACCAATACTCTTTTTTCATCAATGTTGGTGATTCCTTACAGGTAAATCCCGATGCCTACATTCACATCCCAACACGTTAAAACAAGTAATTTTCAGTCGTTTATTGGTTACTTTTTCCCTTTTGTTATGGATGAACTCACTTCTGGTCTAGTTTTTGTTCATTTCTTATGAGAATTTGTTCATCAGATAAATATCTGTCATTTCTCACTTACAGTCCCCACTAATCATTTTTTTCCCTCACTGCCAAACAGCTTAGCTGTATGTATTAGCTCTCAAACTACCCCCATACATCAAATTCCAAACAACTTTGGGGGTTGTAGTTGTAGTATTTTATTCAGAATAGGAACCTTGGGTCTTGTTTTAAGCAGTCTCTAATGGAGGTTTTGCCCCTTTCTTTTTGGCGGGTGTTGCAGGTGATGACAAATGGAAGGTTTAAAAGTGTGAAGCACAGGGTACTGGCCAACAGTGTGAAATCAAGGCTTTCAATGATTTATTTTTGTGGACCACCTTTGAGTGAGAAAATAGCTCCATTGCCATCTTTGATGAGAGGGGATCAACAAAGCTTGTACAAAGAATTTACATGGTTTGAGTACAAAAAATCTGCCTACAGTTCTAGATTGGCAGATAACAGGCTCATGCACTTCGAAAAAATAGTTGCCTCATAATGCTCAATATCTTTTAGCTCCTCATTATGCTTTTCTTTAAAAGTAGTTTTTCTAGTATACTTTTTGAAAAAAAAATACAAGTAGAAGCTTTTTAGTATGAAATTTCCTCTAGTTGGGAAAAGAAACCGTGTAATTTTACCCCTTTTTTTTTTTTTTTTCTGTGCTCAGTGTAACTATCTTGTTAATATAGTACAATTTTCATTCCTATCATTATCATCAACTACTTTCATAAATTTTAACAAAAAAAATCGTAAATAAAGCATACCTTTTGAATTCTTTGTCAAAAGAATATTATTTGGTACGGTAGAATTTAAAAATTTTACACACATATAATGTTAAAATTATGTATCATAATTTTCTTTCATATGATTAACGAGAATAAGGTTTTTAAAGAGCCACCTTCTAAAATATTTTGTATAATTTGGTTTTTTTTTTTTTTAGATTAATATCTTCTCATTAATTTTGTTAGTTTGTGCTGATACGACACTACTAATCAATCTGATAAAATTTAAAACATTTATATTTATAGTTATCAATAGATTAATTAACATTGCCACATTAGCATAAGCTAACAATGTTAGTAAGAATATATTAAAAAAATTTAAAGGCAAAATTATAGGTATAAAATAGAAAATTAGAAGGAAGCATTTGACAAATGAGGAAGGCAACATAAATTAGGTGGTCAAACTATATAAGGGGTTGCCCCAACAAAACTATAATTGAAGAATCTTGCTCCACTCCAATTGGGTTAAAATAATGGCATGAAACTAATTTTTAATACACCGTCAATTTTACTTTTAATTATTAAAAAGAAATCATCTGACATGACATAAAAACATGTCGATTTGTCCATAAATCACTTGTTCAGACATTGAGATTAAAATATTCAAACCTCTGCTCTAATTAATTAACCAAATAACATTTTAATTACCTAATTTTAATTAAATAATCAGGATTTGCTGCTTTCAGAGTTAGTTGGGACCACTGAAGTTGTAGACGAAAACCGAGAGTTGTTTCTTCTTCCCATTAGCCCGACCGAAAACCGCGTGTAGATAGAGACTGTATGTCGCACCTTTTTTTTAATTCAAGCTTTTCTCAACCAAACCAAAATTTGATCTTTGGAAATTGTCACGGTATTTTAATTTTTTTTTAAATATTTTATATTTAAAATAATGACGAGAATTTAAAAGTTTTTAAATAATATTAAAGTTTTTTAGAATTATTTATAAAAAAATACATTAAAATTTTGTCAAATAATATTAAAAAAAAAAGAAGAAGAGAGAATCAACTGCTTAAAAAGTTAAAAAAACTCAAACCAAACCAATATCAATCGTAGAATGTAATATTTTATGTGAAGATTAAATGATGGTAGATGGTAAGGGGTTTTGGGCATTGAAAACCTAACAATTGAAATTTAATAAAAAGAACTACAAGTTATATATATCAAAAATCAAATCATATTAAATTAAATGACTAACATAACAATTAATCAATAGATGGGGTGGAATTTGAGTAAGACTTCCTTTTTACCATTAAATCAAATAGTTACAATTGGTGAAAAAGATATAGTGAGATACAATTGATGAATTTAATAAGAGGCAAAGATGAAATTTAGAAATTTAGTTTTTTAATTGTAATTTTAATTTGTTTTATATCGAGATTAGGAAATAAAATAGGAAATTTTCCGTTTATGAAATTTTAAGTGAGTAATAGTAAACTTTTTGGTTTTACTCTTATCTCTCATGTTTGTTTTATTATTTATGCTTTCTAAATATTATGAATTCATTACACCCAATATTTATTAAAATATTTTACTTTTTACTTTTCTTTTTATGTTTAGCCAAGAATGGATTCTGTTGTTGGACCATTAAAAGGACTACAACAGTGATTGGTGGTAAAGTCTTGTGATAGTTTTCCTTAATCTGTAACATGCCGGGATGCTACACATTCAACTACAAAAATAAAGAAGTCACCAAATTATAGATAAGTTTTTATTTTGATTGTTTAGGTAAAAAAAAGTTACAATTCGGTTATTAAATTATTCAAAAGATTTCATATAAGTCATTGGGATGTTAAAATCTATGCTGTATGGCTTTCTCTATTTGCATTACATATACCAATCGAAAACTCTCTTTCCCCTTTACAATAGGTTTTTTTTTTCATAAAACAATTTTGGATGTCATGAATTTGTGTACCAAAATTTAAACAATTTTTTTCTCTGATCTTCGACACTGACCATCAATTTAACTTAGATCTAAGATATATTTTGCTACTTGCCGGTTGGTGCTAATCCACCATACCAATATTTGAATCATTGCTTGGAGCACACTAACAAAACCAAATAAAAAATAAAAAAATCTTAACAACTCAATGACTTAAATAATAACTATTGAATAGTTTAGTGAATTAAATGAAAACTTTTGAATAGTTCAATGACCAAATTATAACTTTTTTAGTTAAGTCATCAAAATGAAAACTTACCATAGTTTATTAACTAATGGTGTAGTTTACCCCATAAATTAAATTGACTTACTCTTAAGAGGAAAAATATTGGGATAAAAGTGATTCAAGTCTATGTATTAATTGTAGTTTTGCAATTAAGTCCTATTTTCCAGATTTAAGAACTTTAAGCTTAATTATTAAGACTACTAAAATAAATGTATTAAATTTAAAATAAAAAAGAAAAAGAAAAAGAAAAAATGAAACGCATAGTATTAAATGAGTAAATATGGTGAGGATTGAGGAAGGTTGATGATGAGCCAACGGAGTTGGCCCCCGTTTTAGGCTTGTATACATAATAGATGGTTGGAATTCATTGAATAATTGATCATTTTTATAAATCACGTGCATGTCATCTCAATCCCCACGTCCCTTTCACTTCCAATCATTCATTTGACAAAAACCAAAACAATTTGTTGCTATGAAAATTATATCAAACCCTTGAAACCTTCACTTTACTAGCTTTAACTCTTTCATCCACCTTTTTACAGTCAACAACTAGTTGCTATTTTTCTTATTAATAACAGCTGTAATTATATTCCACAAATTCTATGGAACTCCAGAAATTTAAGTTGATATTCTTCTCATTAAGATATTGTTTTATATCAACTGAATTTTTTTTTTGATGCTCTTGAAACGAATATTTGTTTATCTTTTCATTATAATATTATCAAGTGTCGGATAATGAAACCCCTTTTTTTTAGCGAAAGCAACGTTTGCTTGGTTTGGTAGGTCATGAAGGGCTGAATTTTGGTGGCATCGAATGTATGAATGGGACCAACAGAAGTCCTTGGCCACGCTTTGATTTGAATCACAAAATGGTTTGAGATGCATTTTTTATTTAGTGAATGCCATTTTTCCACCCAATTAATTCAATAACACTATTTTTTTATTCTTTTTTTAATGTTAATAACACTACAATTTAATGTTATTATTTAGTAGTTGTTATATATCTTTAATAAAAAAAACTGATGCTGATGACTGCATTTTTGTTCTTGATTGTTTTGATGCGTGTTGAAGTGGAGTCGATCAACCATTGCCGTCTAAAATTTCGATTTTACAAAGGTTTCTTTTCATTTGAGACATGCAAGCGAAGTAATACTAATAAAGACGGCATCATAATTATGATTTTGTTTTGTAGAATATGAACATGCTAACAAACGAAATCAATCTGGCAAAAGAGATCCACAACATTATGAATAGGATAAACAAACTACCTTCCTTTCATTTGTTACAATGATCTGTTTACTTTGCTCATATCTATATATAAAATATATATGTGGGGTGAAAATAGTGCGAGGAAGAGAAAGGATGATCATCACTAGCTTTAACAATCACAGAGCTCAAGAGTCGGGACTCAGCAAGTTAACAGCCACGGCCAGTATCATCCATCATCTGTTGGAGAAAGACGATCATGGAGGCCTGGCCATAAAACTATTGCCATGAAAGTCCAGGGCCACTCGTCATAGCTCTAGCTTCTGCCAGAGATACAGCCATTGCCAGCATCATCTGCTCCTCGTAACTTTCTGGAACCATGGGACCAGGTCCAGCCACACTCCGAAAGCTGCCTCTAATTTCATCTTGTTGTGCTATTGCAGAGATCCCACCACTATCTTCTGTCACATCAGAGCTTGCATAGCTAGTCCCTGCTTCGGCCACCTCTAATTCATGATTTATGCCCCATTTCCCTTCATCGCTTCCTGGTGTCATCCCACCATCACCAACTGGACTCTCTGCAGGAGGATAGTTCTCACCAACTTGGTGCAACCTATTATTATAAAATCTCCTGCTGCTGCTGCTGGGAAGCATAAATGCTTGCATACTTCCATCATGGTTAAGGGAAGATTCTCCACCCATCTGCTGACGCTCAGCAAGGGCAGCTATTGCACAAGCAAGTCCACCAGAAGGAGATGATGATGAACCCATGACCGTGGTCGTGGATGGTAATACATATCCATCTCCTGAAACATAATGCACTGAAGAAGCAGCATCTACGTAGTTAAGATTTCTCTGTCTGCTGTTCTCCTGTATCAGTTCAATTAAAAGAATCAACAGTCAGAGATAAGAAATCAATCAAAAGTCTGTGCATAACGTAGTCACGTAGAAATGAAGATCCTACAAAAATAACAAGATGACATTACAAACATTTTAAAATTACAAGTTTTCCTCATTTATTTGTTTTTCCCTGTTAAATAAATTCACATTAAGTTCTTGCCATCCAAAATACACTAGTTCAATAGACAGTTGGGTACTATATGAACAACAAAGTTTTCTGTCCAGCATCTTAAACTGGAACCAGTTTCTAACCAAATAACTATAGGCAAAAACACTTTGATTAAACTGACAGGAGCTAAATACTTAAATTCCGCAATTAGTTTCATACATAAATCTCATCAAATTTTGACAAATATACCTGAATCGACTGCCAAACTGCTTCCATGACCATTATCTCCTCAAGATCTATGTCAAAGTCTTCATCCCTGCAATTTAAGCATTTGATGAAAGAAAATTCATTCTTTCAGGAACACAGATAAACAAAGTATAGCCAGCCATGCTTAGGCCAGAGAGAGAACAGTACTTGACTACTTGTGAAGTGGAAAACAAAATACTGCATCATCTTTTTCATTCAAAAGCAAATAAGATATAAATTCACCAGAACAAAATGCAACCAATAAGGTATTTTACATTATTTTTTTAATTTTGGCATAACCCTTTCATAGAAAACAGGATTGTAATTAAACCAACTTCAAATGGTTGGCATCATCTTTACACCAACAGAAACTTTAGGAGCATCTTCTGAACATACTTTCTGGCTTCTTCTTTCTCATTCAAAAACAAAGGAAGCAGACGTTCACTGACATGTACCCTAATTTTTGTAGATAACAGAACTTCCAGTAACCACGGAGGATTTACATCATTCTTTGTACAACTCAAGAACATACAGTGCATCCACTGACCACTTAGCCATCTAAGATAGATTATCAGCTTTTCCTCTCCCCACAAAAAGTGCAACAGAAAAAATAAACAAATTAGTCATTTCCCTGTATGTAGAGCTAGATATATGGAACATCTTGTGCCACTGAACTCTAATTAAAATGAGTTAGTAGTCACAGTAAATTAAGGTCTGTTTTTATAGTTTTCATCCATATCCTCTTTGAACTTTGTCCATTCACAAGATCATCTCCATTAAATCAGATGTTTCCCTTAAGGAATTTGTAGGTCACCTCTTTACATGTTGTAGTCACATTCCATCCCCCTCAATCTAATCTCTTACACATGTCCCTCATTCCTTTAGATACTCATCCATTATCTCGTTTTCCAAGTACGTAACAGATCTAACGAAATAAATCTGATCTCAAAAACACTAGTGAATGGTGAAATAAATCTCACCTCACAAAAGTTGAAAGTAAACACATGGACCTGTCTTATAACAAGAGTTCTGTGATCGCAATACAAACTAGCAACCGTGATCCATGCACTTTTCCCCCTCTTAACATATGAACAGTAAATCCTATGCATGGACACAAAGTTACCTAAAAGTTTGCCTACCTGTTAACCCTAGGATGTGAGCGTTGTCCGATCATCGAGGCAGCCTGTGAATCTTGAGAAGAAAATATTTCCTCCTCCCCGGGGGATCTATCTGCAAATAACGAGAGAAAAGGAAGGAATAAAATTTCAAGACAGAACAATGTCAAAGGAAGTGAAGAACGAATATGAAAGAAAAACCAGAATAACAATAAATTGACACCTGCAATTGAGTTGTACTGAACTTCTCCTGGTGCAACTGCAGTGCTTGAAGAACTCAAGTCTTGTCTTTTCAGCATTCTCTCTTCGTCATCCTGAAGTTCCTGCTGCCTCATTCTAATTTGTGCTTCTATGACACGCTGTTCTTCCTGCAAAATTTAAATAGCAAAACCCAATATTAAACTCATTTTGTATCCAGCGATTATCATAGGAATTACACCATCTCATTTTTGCTTTGGAAAGAGGTGTGAACTTACAATTTGCTCTATCCCTTTTTCCTCTTTTGTTTTCACACCTCGATACTCGACAGCATAATTTGAGGTTTTGCAGAAAGGACACCTCAAAACGTCAAGGAATGTAAACATTGGAGTACAAGTATACACACAACTAATCAATTTGAAAATTTCTACAGTCAATTTCATTGATGTGAAGGATACTGGGTAGGACGGGTTGAATTAGGATTCTTCATCTGCAGAAAACACTCTGGTGCAAATAAGATGTGTCAACATTTCATGTAACTAGCAATATCAGTATCATTCAGAAAATCCAAAGATAGTTTACCTGTACAGATACTTTTCATACAACATCTTGATCTGTTGAGACTTGGATAATACTAAAATACAAAAGGAAAAAAGAAAATCATATTCATATTCAACTGCAACTAATTTTAAAAGCTAACCACGCATGAATTAACATTCAATAAAAACCAGTAAACAAGGGCACAATCTAAGCAGTGACTGATAAAGCAAAAGGATAAAAAGAGCATGATATTTACAATTGGATAGCAATAAGCAGGCATAAGAAGAAAGCCAATGAGATAAATACAAACCAAAAAGCAAATTGGGCATTCTTCAAGATCAGAACAGCACTCTTCATCACCAGGATAGCAAGGAGCAAGCTTCGATTCAAGTATCAGCTTTCTTAGTTTCTTAATATCCACATCTTTATGAACATACAACCCTTGTGGGCGTGTATACTTCTCATCGACCACTTGCCTCCGCCTTCCCAACTTATTACCCATCAAAAAGAATATCCCAAAACTGTATCCCCTAACTGTTCTCTTTCCTTCTTCTTCTTCCTCTAATTCGACCCAATATTTAATTATTTTTCAAATTCTTCAAGACAAAAACCAATAAAAATAACTGCAAATTTGGTTTTTGGTAAATTGGTTTACTAAAAATTACCAATTATGAACAAATAATCACGTAGAATCTACAACCATAATTCGTAGTTTTACAACATAATCAAACACACACGCTACATTAAAACTGAATTCTAATCCAAAAAACAATAGTTCATTATCTAAAATCATGCCCCATGAGCCCTGCAAGTGCAATAATAAAAAAAAAAAAAAAAAAACCTTGAAATTAAACATATATATTAATAGTTAAACAATCTTCAAAATGTAATATAGAAACCAAAATTTGATTAAAAAGAAAACGCTAAGTTCTGAATTACAAAAGGAAATTTAACTTACCAAGTCCAACTTTCACAGCTGAATTGGCCAGTGTAATCCTTCCTGAAACATGGCCATACCTATAATTAAACCAAAGAAAGAAAAACATTAAGACTAAAAAGAACAAAGTAAAATCATTGCAAAAACAGATTCATTTACAAGGAAAAATACAAATTCGAACCAAAAGACAAAGCTTTTGAACAGAACAAAATCGAAGCAAACGAAAAGAAAAAACAGAACTTTACTAAATTATGGGCAAATTGAGAGAAGAAAGAAACTGACCTTGAAACCTGAAAGGGAATTGGCGGAAGCGAATTTAGGGGCTTAAAAGAAAGAAAAGGAAAGAAAGGGAAAGACTTTGGTAAGGAGAATGGAACCACAATCTCAACTTTCTCTCAGAAAAGAAAGAAAGAAAGAAATTTTATTTTTATTTCTTGTTGTAAATTGTTTATATTATCATTTTTTTTTTTCATAAATAAAAATTCGCATACACGTATTTGTTCTTTTTTCTTATTCATGTTTTGGTTCCTTTCGGTGTTTGGATGGAGACTCGTAGATATAAAGACAAACAAAATACGAGAAAATGTTATTATTTTTATTTTACAAAACGAAAAAAAAAATACTTATTGCTCTAATTGTTAATTTTAATTTTCTACTTAAAATTTTAGTATATTACTCTCTATTTTTATTTATTTTATTTTAGTATGAATTTGAATTCTTTAATATTCCTAATTCCTTGATATTTGGTAGAACTAATTTTTCAATTTTTACAAATTAAAGTCATTAACTTTTTTTAATTTTTTATTTATTAATATTTAAATTGTTGAATTATTTTTTTAATGAAAATATTATACAAATCGAAGTGAACGATCGTTTTTATTTTCATTTGAATTAGTTCGTCATAGAAAACTTTTAAACTACTTTTCTAAAAGAATGCATACAAATTACATTTTTTTTATAAAAAGAAATTGAAAGGAACGAAGGGATAATTGAAATTAATTAATCTATTTTTTTTTATTAATTCACTAAATCATCCAAGTTTTTGTTAATTATATGAAAATGAATAATTATGTTGAATATTCTATCGGATTTTTATGTAATGAATGAGATTTTTTTATTTAATTTAATTACAATATGTGACATGGGCTCGATTTAATTTTTGTAAATATAACACATTTTATGGTTAATTATTTACTTATTTATTTGAAAGATAAATTCACTAATTCATTAATGAATGAAATCATACAATCCAGAGAAAAAAATAGTAAACATTCGTCATCTATTGAAGGACAATATTTAAATTATTATGACACATTAACAATTGACTTTATTACAACTCACGCGCAACATATTTGGAGTGATTACAAATATTTAATACGATAAAGAAATCAGCTCCGAATGGTCCAAAGCGGAGAGCAAAAATCAATAAAAGAATTAAACATTCACCAAACTAAAGAAGATAACAACAAAATCATCTCTAAAATCACTTGTAAAACTACAATTACATACATAAGTAATATTAAAAAACACGTTATAAGAGGATTATTTATTTTAAAAAACAACTTATTAGTGATTAATTTGGAAGAAAAATGTATTTAAATTTGAAAAAAAAGAAAAAGAAAAAGGGAAAGGGATAATTAAGTTTGAGAATTAAAGAAGGAAAGGGTGGAGTAGTAGAGGAGGAAAGAATCAAATCAACACCACACTCCAATTTAGTTAACTGTTTACTTCTCCTCCCCTCTTACCCGCGCGTCTTTTTCAATCTCCTTCTTCCTTCTTCATCTTTTGTATTATATATTTTCAATTTTTTTTAATTATTTTATATTTTTCCTTTTGTAGTATATCTAATTTTTTATATTAAGAATTAGCTATTTTTTTATTATAAAAAAAGAATTAAATACTAATTTTAAAGAGTGTTTTTAAGTCATTAATTATAAAATAAAATTTGATATTGGTTGAGAGTTATTGTTTAGTAAATTTCTAATAAAAAAATTCACAAACATTTGTTAAGTTATATTTAAAAATCTAATAAATAAATAAATCAAAATAATATTTTTATTTTTATTAAATTGATCTCTAAATATTTAATTTAAATTATTTTTAAATATTTTAAATGGTATGGATCTTATTTTCCAAGTAATTTATTTATTAATAAAAGGATGTAAAATTAATTGTACGCTGGATGGACAAAAGTGGGGTAACTAATCTTTCCCAAAAGCAAGAAGGGATGGCCCATTAAAAATGAAGGGATTTTTTGTTTGTCCACATCTGCCAGACTGTGGACCATAATTTAACTCCCTTTTAATTGGTTGACCAAAATTCTTAAATCTTCATTATCTTTCTCATCTCTTTGCCTGCCTTCATTCACTCACATCAATTTCTTTATCCATTTATGCATTTTATTCCATTTAATGATTTGTTTGAGTTTCAAATCGCGTAAACCGCATTTAGTTTTTATTTATTTATTATTATTATGGTAAATTACACCATTAGTTACTAAATTATAAGTAAGTTTTCGTTTTGGTTACTAAATTATTCGAAAATTTTTATTTAAGTCCTTGAACTATTGAAAAGTTTTTGTTTAAGTCACTGAGCTTTTAACCAATACCCATTGAAGAGTAGAAGAACATATCTTAGATCCAGATCGATATGACAATTAGTGTCGAAGATCGAAGAAAAAATTGTTTGAATTTTGGTTCACAAATCTGTGATATCCAAAATTGTTTTATAAAAAGAAAACTAAAATGTAGAAGAGAATGGGAAAGATAGTTTCTGATTGGTGCATGTACTAATGCTAACAACCCAATGATTTAAATGAAAATTTTTGGATAGTTCAGTGATCAAAATGAAGACTTACCCATAGTTTAGTGGCTAATGGTGTAATTTACCCATTTTACTATGTTTAAGTCTCATCATCATATATGAACCTTATTCAGATATATTTTACTATAGTTATTCAAATATTTAATATTTATAATTGCAATTGTAATTATATATACATTTCTCCAAAGATTGTTGCATATGAGTTTGGACTCCAAAAGCATATGTCCAAGTTAATGATTCTATGTTTGTGATCGTTGAACCTAATCGTTCTTAACACTAATTATTTTTAGTTTGTATGGTTTGACATTTATAAATAAGTTGTGGTTGGAGGAATATGAAGTTTAATATTTAGATATAAGAAACTGTTGAATAGGGCTGGTATGCATTTGGTTCACCCAATTGGTTATGGATGGTGGAACCATAACTCTTATGGCTAATCTCTTTGCTAAATTATGTAACCGAACCTCATTATCCAACCTTTTTAATCCTTGGAGTTGTTCCTATGAACAATAAAAATCTTTAAGTGAGTGGTTTTCTATAGTTTGGTAAGCCAAATTTTGTTGTCTTCCGTGGGGGCACACATTTGTTTTTAGATGTACTTGTGACTAACATGTTTATCGGTGCATCACAAATGGAATTTCATAGTATACCTTTGAAAATTAAAAATTTTGATTAATCTAAACTCCATTTGGGTTTTATCAAAATCTACTAGATTTTTAAAAGATTAATCAAACTTGGCAGAAGCCTATTGCAAATTCAAACTCTAGGAAAGATCAAATGAAGGATAAATTGCAATCACCATTGTTAGTGCAGATCTATTATTGTGCTAAATGTTACGCAATATATTCCAACTATACAAACATAAACCCTAAATAGCACGATTTGGGAGTAAAATTGAAAAGTTGAGTTAACTGGTGTTGATACAAGACACAACAAGAGATGAACACAAGGAGGAACAAGAAGGAAGGAAATCAAGGAGGTGTTATGGAGGCTGGTTTACTTAAAGAAGTCGAGATGCGGAAACAAAGACAAGAGGATAGATTGACTATTGAGTGCTCAGAGTGGCTTTATTGGTACCAAGAGTCAAACCCTTCTTTATGATTGATCAATGTATTTTTTATAGGAGAGGTCCCATTGTTTATTAGTGTGATGTGACAATTTGCTATGAAGAAAGTTTATCTTCATTCAATGCATGAAGGACATATACTAAGGGGCTAATTTCTTTATTCATTCAATCAGTATAAGGTTGTTATGTTCAAGTGAGTACCTTATGACCTTGAAGGTGTATTCACATCTAAAAGTAGATTTTTGACCCTTTCTTTCTGAGAGAGTTGAGAGCTAGATATTATGACTATTTAAATAAGTGTTCAATGTAAAATTTCTGCTATCTAATATAGCTTTACCAATTTATTGAATTTAAGCTTAGAAATCTATATATAATTATTTTATAAAAAAATTCTCATAACACATGTTAATAATGATAAGTCAATTTACCCAAAGGAGGTACTGATTTCCAAGTTTTTTTTATACAACTTATTTCCAAGTTATAATATTTAAAAATTGATAATAATAATAAAATATTTTGTTTCAAAAATTGATTTTTAAAGTTAGTTGATTTGTGGAAATATATTTTCAAATACAACCATGTAAATGTATTGATATTTGATTTGAGAATCTTTAACTATAAGTCATGTAGCAGTTATACAGAAGATTAATGTATAAGCTGATATTTAATATTATTTATTTAAAAAATTAAAAGATGTGATGATGTTCTCTGAAATTAAGGTGAAAACTTGTATTTAACCATAAAATCAATATTAATACATTAGGATCAAAATAACTTTTGATTTTTATAGTTTTTTTATCGTGAAAATCTAATATATATATATATATATATATATACAAACCCAAAGGCCAAAATCAAAACAATTTATTAATATATTCAAAAAAAACCTTTGATTCTATTTGTTAATTTTTTGGTTTTTAAAAAAAATCAGATTTTTTAAAATAAAAAATTTATAGATAAGGGAAAAAAAATTAAAAGATACGAAACCTTAAAAAAAAAAGTTCCATTTCAACTGAAAATATTTTCTAATGTATAGCCAAAAGTTTTGCTATAAATATGCAATTGTTTGCAATTGCATATTTTTAGGACTTTTTTTATATTTATTTTGTTTTGAAAATATTATATTAAGGTATGTCAATGTTAAAGGGCTGTTTGGCTCCTAAGTATTTGGAAAAATAGCCTGAATATTGTTAATTGCCATTAAATAAGTATTGATCGGGTTTTAAAGAAGAAGTAGATGAATGGAAGATGACAAAATTAACAGGCAAGTGTAAAGATAAAAAATCTAAACTCGTATGAGATATACTCTGATACTATGTTGAATAAAGGTAAGGAAGAAGAGAAGGCAGTGTTTTCACATTTTTTTTGCTATTGATGACCATCGTTAAAAAAAAAAAACCAAAAATGACAAAAAGAAGAAGAAGCAAACATAGTAAAAAATAATCTAAACAAATTTAAATATTTATAAAATAAAAAAAATTGTTTTAGAATATAATATTTTTGCAATGGCATTAATATTTTAAGTTTCTATGGATTTTATTTAATTATAATTAAAGCAATTACATAGTTTTGAATAGCAATTAAATCTTTGTAATTAATTTAATTTGAATAGATAACCTAATTTATGAACAAGTTTAATTATAAATATTAACTAGGATATAGCTATTCTTAAATTACAGGAAAATTACTATCTTTAATGTAGTAATAATTGAATCAAACAAGGGATTTTTAATTTTTCAAAATTAAATAATTGAGATTATGTAAAAAGTTAATTGTGTTTAAATTATTTTAATGACAAAAAAGAAGGTATAATTATATGGGAACAAATATAATTTGAATTATAAGGAACTGTATAGAAATTAATACAATTGGAAAAGGGGGAGTTTGACAACTAATTTGAAAAAAAAAAAAAAAAAAAACTTTTATATAGGTAAGTTGAATTATAAGAAGTATAAAATTGAAAGATGTCATCTATAAGAAGTATGATTAATTTAAGGAAAAGTAATAATATTCAAAAATAAAAAAAATTACTCTTAACAGTGAATAGTAGGCTTAAAATGAAAGGTAAATCATTTGAGATAGGTTAATTATTTGCGAAAGATTGTTGTTAAAGTGATTATAGTTGGTGTTAAATTAGTATTGAAAATTTTAATTTGCTTTGGTTATTTCTAATATTTAAATAGGAAAATAATATATTTCAACGCATTCAAATTCATGTTATCCGATACTAATAATAATATTCATACCAATCAAATTAAGATTCAATCATATTTTACTTTTTCATTACTATATATACTCTCATCTACCGTTTTTACAACAAAATAACATTAATTAAGATTTTTTTTTAATTTATTTTACACGGTTAAATAATTCATATTTAATTTAAATATTTAAATATTTAAATTATATTTAAAGCGGATTTTTTTAATTTAAGTTTTAATTATGGGTTTCTTGCAAGTAATAATAAATCAAATTTAATGTATATTTCATAATAAAATTATCAAATCAAAATCAAACTGTAATACATATATTTAAAAACCAGTTTTGAAATATACCACCAATTTTTTATTTAAATAAATTTAATATTAATTACTCTATTAAATAAATATAAAACTTGCAAATAGTATTTCATCTCATATTTAATTGGTTACTATTTGTATTAAATATTAAATATTAAATAAATATTTAATTATTGGTTAATAATTGCAAATAGCATTCTCTCATGTCATTATACCATCTAAATATTACATATACAAAAAGTTACCTAAAGATCACCAATACAACTATGATTTTTAATGGTCAGAAAGAAATCTTCTCACCCATTCTAATCGCACAGAAGAAAGTAGACTAAAGAAAATGAGCATTTGCTTTGGATGGTCTGGAATTTTACTCAACGCACAATAGTGCTATCCTTAGTTAATCTTTCTACTTCACATAAGGCTGGATATAGTTTTGAGTACTTTCTTGAAGCACTTTCTCGGAGGCAAAGCTCCTACTTAATTCAAGGCCAATAGTCCGTATGCTTTCCCCCAATAATATGGCAACATCAATAATTAAAGTAGAAATTTGTTCACTTCCATCAAAAATATTTTTTTTTCTTCTTTGAAAATGTGGAACCATCTTGATTTGGCTTTGACGGTTGCGATTGTGAAGCCGAGACATCCATCTCATCCAAGGAGACATCATTTTCGCATTGATGGTAATTGTTTCCTTCTTCAAGATTATTTGCAGTAGCTACATCCTCAACATCTATTTCTTTAACAATATCTGCAGCTATTTGAGCATCTTTCTCAGTGGCTCGATCTTTTGCATATATGGGAGTAAGCTGATCATAGTAAGAAAAACTGTGATGTCTAAATTGACCGGCTACTTTATGACTCTATAAAAAAAAAAGAATTCATATTAGATATAAGTTTGGTCAAAATAAGATAATAAAGACATGAAATAATTCTTACATTTATATATGAGTTCCACACAGCATCTTTAGCAACAACCATCTGCCTATGCTTGTCCCAACCAAAACCACATTATCTTTTCCACTGAATATGTCGTAAACGATTGCCCAATCCCTTGTCAATGTCTTAATCTTCAATTCAAGATTAGGTTTAGCCTTCAGCATAGCATGAGGTAAAGATTTTTCTAACATTCTTTTCAGCTCATTTAAATAATCAGCCTAGAATTTCGTATCCGTATTATAGGTTCCAACATTGTACAAGTTGACTATACAAGCAACCAATGCAGCATCTTCTTCTGGAACCCATTTTTTTTGGTTCCTTGAGAAATTTGGGAAGAATCACTTGATTGTTAAAAGCCTGACATAACTATCTTAAGAAAAAACACAAATTAAAATTAGGTTTGATATTATGAATCAGAAGATTGACACTTTATAAAATTATAACACATGACGAATCAAAAGAAAATAAATTGAAGTTGTAATTCAACAAGCCCAGTACAATACATAAAAACAATTCAAACAAAACCAAAGTTTCGTAAACTAGATACATGAAATAACATAAACAAGTTAACATTCTACTATGTTTTAATAAACCTAACTAATTTCTAGATGCTTGCCATTCATAGAACATTTGATTGGTTTGGTCATCTTCTAAGTAGCCCATGTATTCGATGGATGAATATTTACGATATTCGGTTCATCGTCATCTATCACATTACTAGGTAATCCTTCTCCCAACTCTGCTTCAATAGGACCAAGACTCATATAGGCTCAGATAAAATTATGGGGCAAACAACATGCAATAATCATTCTATTTTGCACCCCCACATGATAGAATAATGGACTCATAAGTATACCCCATCTAAGTTTTAATAACCTAAAGCATCTTTCAATAACATTGCGCGCTGAAACATGTTTCATATTGAAAAATTCTTTTGGAATACTTGGTTGGTAACCCTAACGCCACTCATTCAAATGATATCTTTTTTCTCTCTCTAAAAGGCGCTATAAATCCCTCGCAGTTTGTGTAACCAGCACCAACTAGACAATAACAACTTGTATAAAAGAAAAAAAAACTATTTATCATGGTTAATTTTCCCCAAAAAGTATGGTCTTAAAAATTAATTCAAATTCCTCCAATTCTGCACTTTACCTTTTAGTCCATGTCTTCTACTAATGGCATCTCGAATATCCCGTCCATCAGCAACAAAACCTTTCCAACCAGGAAGAACATAAACAAAATGCATATTAGGTGTACAAAAACCTAACATATTTGTTACTATGTTACATTTTTGTATTTGATATCTAGGTTTATCAACTGTTGGAACCCTAATCTTGATGTGGGTTCCATCTAAAGCACTTAAGCTATTCTACATCACATGTATAACATCTTGGGTTAGGTTACTATATTTAAATCTAAATTAACTAAATTATGTATGAGTTATATATGGAACTCACTCCAATACCTTGAATCATTTTCACCTTGGGTCTGTAGAATTAGTTGTAATTAGCTCTGCCTTTTTAAATAGCACATCTTGTAAGTGTATGAGAGCATTTAAAACATTGTGAAATGATCTACTAATGGTTTCCCAGACCTATTAAAGTGATGTTTGATAGCTTGGTTTTTAAGGTGATGAGAAATGATATGTAAAAACATTGTCGCTTGCTCATCAACAAACATGTTCCTTAATGACTTCAATCATCCTAAAATTTGTAACATCTCACATAGTTTAAAAAAAGTAATTCTATTCATCCTAACTTGTTCAATACAGGTATCGTCACCAGCATATACAAGTCTTTTCACATAATTTAGTTTTGCATAAAAATCTAAAATATATGATCTAATCCTTGGTTTATAAGTATGTAGGCTATGGACGAAACCCAATGTAACTAAGAACCAACTCGCAACTGTACACATTTGCAACCATACTGTCAATGCAAGACTAGTTCTTTTACGCCTCTCACTTTGTACTATTAAAGACAAATGAGCTATAACACCCTTAACCAGTATCCGTCGCCGGAACAGGCTTACGGAGCATTACCAAAGTTTACAGAATAATTACAGATATTTCACATCATTAAATATTCATGTCCGATACTAATCATATTGTTCTTTCAATGGGTCCTCGGAGTCCAATATAAACATTAGAATCAAACTAGGACTTAATCGGGACCTCAAAATTTTTTTCATGAAATTTCAAAAAAAATTTCCTAGATGCAGGGCTCACACGCCCGTGTGGCCAAGGGACACGCTCGTGACACCCTTAACCCGTATCCGTCGCCAGAAAAGGGTTATAGAGCATTACCAAAGTTTACAGAATAATTACAGATATTTCACATCATTTACTATTCATGTCCGATACTAATCATATTGTCCCTTGAATGAGCCATCGAGTCCCAACATAAATATTAGAATTAAATCGGGACTTAATCAGGATCTCAGAAAATTTATCATGAAATTTTAAAATTTTTCCTAAATGTAGGGCTCACATGCCAGTGTGGCCAAAGGACATGCCCGTGTGACCCTATAACATGCCCGTACATTAAAGCGTGTCCTGCATCGTGTAACTCTCTGACTTGCATCTCACGGCCAAGTCACACGCCTGTGTGCTAGGTTGTGTTACCCACACGGCTGAGAGACACGCCTGTGCCTCTACCCCGTGTGCTCAATTCTGAGCACTCTGTTTCTAAAATTTAATATGCAGGGGACACATGGCCAGACCACACGCCCATGTGCTAAGACGTGTGTCATACACGGTCAAGACATACACCAGTGTCTACAAGTGTGGACAAAATAAAGCCATTTCCTAACTTTATTTTTCACCCCTTTTTGCCTTGCACCTACACCAACACTTATACACAATTTATTACACTCACCAACCACATTTTCATACCAAAATTTAAGTCTTATATATTTATATATTTATACATTTATACATTTATACATTTATGCAATTTTTGGGTATGTGATCAATCTCATATATTTATACATTTATGTAATTCAAATGTTCACATTCAACTCAAGCATAAACACAACATTTTTATCATTTATCACTTATCGGGTATTATAATTTATTTCAGGCACTTTCATTTATCGGACCTTAACGAATATGTGATCATTTCACATATTTATGGCATTTATACAATTTACATACACAACATTCAATTCAAGCATATAAACACATACAATTTAGTTATACGAACTTACCTCAATAAGTGTTCGTGTACATAAAGTCTACTAATCCGACATTTCTTCTTTCCTCTTTCTACCTCCATATTCGATTTATCCGGATCTATACGAGTAAATTTAACATCAATTTAATGTAATTCATACTCAATTTAGTCCAATTTACATTTTAAACAAAATTACCATTTTGCCCCTAAACTTTTAATAAATGACGATTTCGTCCCTAAACTCGGAAAATAAAATTCATCCTCCTCCCAATAACTTTATGATAACTGATAAAGCCATGTTTTTCCTCAAGATATGATGAACATGATCAGAAAACTAAATCAATGGCATATCATCCTCCTCCTCGCCCGTGATGATATCTCCATCAAGTAATTCGAAGTTATCATCATCCTTGAGGGTGCTCGAATCTTTGTTCTCACCTCCTTTTTTACCAATCAATGCTTCCTTGAATGATCCTCTATTCACATCTAGTCAAGTCGCAAGGAAATAAACTATCATCGCCTCATCTCCATTCACACTATCTTCTCTAAAATGAACTTTTTTAGTGACTTTGTCCATTCCTAATTCAATAGAAATATCCGAAGAATCGTCCATGACTAATAATATTTATATTGGAAGTTTCCATTCAATACTCAAGTTGTATATTTTGAACGTAAATATTAAAAATTAATAATTTTGAATCTTTCCTAAATATAAGAAAAAGTATCATAACCTTAGCAATATTAAGATAAACTAACGCATGAATTAAGACATATAATGTAAAAAACAAGAAAAAAGAGAAAATAACTCTTGTCATAGTTTATTAGTCGACATTTGTTACACCATTTAAATGCCACATCTACTATTAAATTACCCAAGTGTTAAAAAGATAATTTTTTTTCTCTTATTTATTTATGAATTAATATTTGATTGATTGGAAGAATATATTTTTATTTCACAAGTAGTTTTAAAAAATTGTAGTGTGTTTCTTTTTCTTTTTTCTTTTTTTTTGTAATATTTTACTATATTCATATATGATACTTGTCAAAACTATTAACTCTATTCGTAGAACTTAAAAACTTCACTGACAATGTAACAAATAATTTCTCTTTATTTATTACTAATTAAATAATAAAATTAAAAATACACAGAAAGATAAATAATGACAACAAATAACTTAATTTGAGGAATTCATGCAAAATAAAATTAAAATCTGGTAATTAATTTATTAAAATTAGAGATTTTGGTGATAATTTGATTAAAAATGAAAAGAGTAAAATAAGATAAAGTAGGTAGGTGGGTTAATTAGTGAGTTAAATATCTAAAATAATGCGCGTGGAAAACAAATGTATGTGTTACCATAAACATATAAGAAATGAATGAGAGTAAATATTGTAATTAATAGCAATACTTTAGGGGTTAATGTTGTGTATTCCTAAAACCCAAATAAAAACTTTGCAGCAATCATTTGAAGGTAATATTATTATTATGATTATCATCTTCAATAACTCGACTACATTTTGCGGATACAACGATAACGTAGATGGAGAAATAAACAGCCCAAAATGGATTCACACAATATAAATTTAAAGCTTAATTACATTAATATGCAATTCAAACTAATTTTTCCTCAAATATTCTGTAATATAACAGCCTCAGGCAATACAAAAATCTTCTAAAACATTAATCTTGTCTACTAACAACAACAAGTATCATACCCGTATCAGTCTTATCTGCATTGCATTTGCCTTTTAACAAGTTTGTATATAATTTCTATTTCATTATTTAAAATTGTTCTGAGATATCCAATCATCAACTTGAAATTCGAATATAACTCAGATTATCGACTTGGACCCCACCAAGTGGAGTCGTTAAGAGGCTCGCGAGCTCAGTTTACACATTCCTAGGTGTTCACGAGCACATGGTATAAAGCCAAACGAATGAACCGGTGAGCACGTGGATCGGCAAACACGTGTTAAGTCTAGGGTAGCATACGTGTCGACATGGAGCCTACCTAGAATGTCAATTCTATGAACGAAAGAACCATATCATATAAATAACTCGATTCTCCCCACTAAGGGGACACATCACAAAAACACTCAACAAATACCATTATATTGTATCTTATATATATATATATATATATATATATATATATATATATATATATATATATATATATTACATCGTGAAAGAGTAAACAACCTTCAATCTAGGGTAAGCAAAACTTGATTTAATTCGAAAAAAATAAAAAAAATTCAAATTTTGAGTTAATCAAATTAAGTTATTTGATTTTTTCGACTCATCTCGAATAAGTAATTCGAGTTTCAAATTTGAGTCGATTTGAATTTTACAATTTGAATAACTTGAATAATTTGAATAATAGATTGATGTAAATACTCTTTTAGCCCTTATCAATTTTGAAAATGAGTAAATTGGTTTATCTCTCAACAAAAATTACAAAAAAATTATAATTTTTAAAATTTAAAATATTTATAAAAATTTCAAAATATATATTTTTAAAAATTCAAAAAAATTTAAACAACATATAAAGAAAGTTATAAATTTAATTTTTTTCTAAAATAGTAATTTTTGTAACCTAAATAAGTATATTAACATTCAAGTTTATTATATTAAAGTTTTTTTTTCTTATTTTGCCTTTAAAAAGTTTTCAAATATATAGAGTATATGCTATAACATGGAATTGATTATATTCTAAAAAGATTTTAATTTGAGATATTTAATTTTTAATTTAGCTCGGACAATTTCACTCAACTCGATTCGAAAAAAAATTCAAATTGAGTTAGGATGATAAAACAAGACTTGCTAACTCGATTAACTTGAAATTTTTTTACTCGATTCGATCGAACTCTCACCCCTACTTCAATCACATGTTGTGGATTAAGACATATTAATATTTTTAGTTTAGAACTGTTAAAGTTAACCAAACATGTATTTTTATTTTTTAATTTTACTTGAAGATTTAATTAGAAGGCTTCCTCTTCTAGAGCCCATCATACTTGACTCGGGGTAGTCATTACTTTTAGGAACCTCCGTATTAGGTGGACAGAATCCAGCATTAGTGAAAGTGATGACTCCCTTCGGCAGCCCAATCCACCTTGGAATGTTGTTATCTGGTTGCACACTAGCATTACGAAATAAGATGCTGCTATAGCAACTTTCATTAGGAGTAATACCTTCCTAAAAATTAAGCATAACTTGCTGAATTTGTTGGAGCAGTACATCATCAATTTGGTTACATTCCACAGGTCGTGTGACTGGCTCTACAATCTGTTGACTAGCTTGCCCTTCTTGGACGTTTTCTTTTGGAGATAATGTAGCCTCTTAATCATCTTACGGATTAAGGTCATGGTCCCTGGCTCACATCATCCCATCATAATCCTCAAATATATGTATATTTGATCTATAAAAGGAATCGATGAGCACGTACGAGCCTGATACCTCGGCTGATGCTTTATGTAGTTGGAATACTCTTGGCCCCTATTACTGGACGCTCTCATAGAAAATCGGAAGTGTGATTCCTGAGTGTCATAACCAAAGTGAGTGAACAGCCTGTCCATCTTAGTAGTAAGCATTTCCTCCATCTCATGCACTTGGTAGTACGACCAATTCCACCAAACTTATACATACCTTGCAAATTCTATGATATTGAAGCTCAATCCATGCAATATTTCCATTGTCCAATTAGATTGCACAGCCAAGAACTAAGGGACACATCTTAACCCTGACTCTCATAAAACCAACGTTTCATGGTGCCACATTCTCCCAGTCAATTTTTTGAACTTCCCCAACTACTTGCACAAATGGAATTTTGATACTCCAGTGATAAACTTTAGATTTGCATCTAAACAGAGAACAACCTTGAGCTAAATTTGATATTTGGTTGCCACAGTCTAACCATAGAAAAGGGAACGTCTACAGACCATTGACCATTGTTCAGTACATAAAAACTCTCCCTATTTCTAAGTTTCCCAATTCGGTTAAGTAGGGATTGCATATGATGTGGAGAGATTTTTGGAGATAAAAATCTCCACAGGAATAAAAGGTAGGGGGTGTAGATTAATTTGTTTTTCTTTTTTGGGTATTCTAATTATTGTTGACAGTGATTTTGGAGTGTAGATATTCACTCTCAGATATCTTAATTTGTTTTATTTTTGTGGATAACTTACTCGAATTCAATTATATTTTTTGAAAACTTTTATTTAATTTTATTGAGTTACTAAATCTAGATATTTAGCACATTTTACTATCTAATGAAATCAAACATAGATAATAAACAAAATTCACATTTATTAATTATTGGGCCTTTTGAGAATGAGGACATGAAAAAGTCCAAACAATGAGTAACCCATCAAACTACCTACAAATTAGTGTTTGGGCCTACATTTTGTTAATAGATTGATTTTGACCTAAATTTAAATCCTTCCTAATATATTTTAATTTGTAATGCAATTGTAACTTAAAAAGTAAAATACATGATTTTTCATCAAGGACTCATTTTGCATATGCTAATGTGATGCATATAATTGAATGGGCTTACGAATTGAAGTGAGGGCTCTTTTTTCTTGTCCTTTGGAACGGGATTGTTGTTTAAGAGTAGAATTCTAGATTTTATGTGAAATTAACATAGATTTTTTGGCCCTTACAGTGGAGAACCAAATTGAACAAATGGACGACATGTTTGCAGAACTTTTTAAAACACGAAATCCACAACAACTAGTTGGAATGAAATTGGATACTAATTTCCACCTTTTTTTAGAAATTTCCACAACCATGCGCTTCTAATCTCTCTTTCACTAAACAAGAAAATAAATGCCATTTCTCTTTCTAACACCTCAATCATATACACACTTGTTTCCTTTTTCTAATAAAATGCCAAATAAGTGTCATCAATTCCTTTTTAATATTTATTTCATATAAATATCTTGAAAACCAGAAATTAATGCTTTCAATACAACTTATAATTGTGTTATTTGACAATATATTTAGAGATTATAACATCTCTTACCATTTTCAATTTTCATTTACTTATATTATGATAATTTTTTTTTTTAGAATAAAAGCACATTTCATGTAATAAGAAAAATGATAACAATAATCAAACACAAGAGCGAAACAAACTAAACCTAAGCCAACAGGCTTTCTCCGTACTCAAATTTATGCATCTCATCCTCATAAACACTAGAAATAACATCTCTATTGAGAAAAGGCAAAAAAAAAAAAAAAAAAAAACACTTCAAAGAATTACAAAAACATGAAAAGAAGCATAAGATAAGACTACCATGGTCATGTTATGAGCAGCCTTATGAAAGGACAAATAAGAGAAAACTGAATTGAGATGAATACAATCTTGAACAAGAATATCAAATTCAAACACATCAATTCTTTCTTGAGTCAAAGCATTAATCACACGTTGACAATCAAACTCAATGTCAATGTTATCTAGCCTCTAAGCACCAAACCACGATAAATCTCCTTTAATTGCAAATACCTCAATAAATTGAGGGTCCCAAGTGGTCTTGACATGGTCAACCATCCCTTTTAACAAATGTCGAAGCCACCCCTTTTTTTCAAAATTAAAAATTTTAATAAAATTGTGTGGGAATCGACTTTTGAAAAATAGAAATATGGGAGTCGCCACCAATCTTTTTTGTTTAGGTGTGATCGGATCACCTAGAAATTTAGTTATTTTAATAAAATGTTTCTTTTTATTAAAACAACGGTTTTGGTCTTACGAAAATATGAGAAAACGGGTTTGGGAGTCGGTTACGCATGAGGAAGGATTAGCACCCTCACTACGCCCAAAATTGGTACCAAATCGATTAAATGCTGTCCTTATGTCTGAGATTTAAAAATGTTTTTGAAATGTGGTTCTTTTTTAATAACCTTTGAATAACCCGAGTTGGTTATCAAAAATCTTCTTGTTTCGACGTCCAAAAATTTATAAATCGAAAATTACAAAAGGATGCCCAACTATTTGGTCCTACGAAAAACCGAAACCTAACACAGTAGGGCACAATTCCTCGAATTTCCAAACATTGAACATTGCCTTGCCTTAGCAAATACGAGTGAAATTCTGAAGAGATGTTCTATTATTTTGAACAAACGGGAGATTGCAACCCAGCACGATAGGGCACTATTCCCCGAGTTGCCAAACATCGAACATTTCTTTTGTTTTGAAAGGTTTTTTTTATAAACATGAGTGAAAATCTAAAGGAATATTCGATTGTTTTGAGCAAACGAGAAATCACAACCCAGCACGATAGGGCATGATTCTCGAATTGTCAAACGCCAAATATTGCCTTCGTTTTAAATAATTTTTAGAAGATACGAATGAAATTTTGAAGGGATACTCGATTATTTTGAGCAAACGCGAAATTGCAACCCAACACGTTAGGGCACGATTCCGCGAATTGCTAAATATCGAATCTCGTCTTCGTTTTGAAGAATTTTTGAATGAATACTTATAAAGCTATCTTAAAACATATTAATTCGATTTGAAACAAGATGAAATTAATTATAAAAAATGGGTTTCATAAGACCACATTTCGAGAGTCAAGTAAAAATGATGAATGGGGTAAACGTGCACATAAGATACAATCGGTTAGTGAACTAAAAAAATTAAGTATAGCTAACCTAAAAAATGCGACCCGATTATAATAATGCATGGAGGGTAATTGGCATAATCATACAATGACAAAGATGATGATATAACAACCATTCGAGCAAAACAATACATACGGTAATATGCTACAATTATATACAACATATGATATAGAATAGCCAATACAAGACATAAAGATAATATAGCAATTAGAAACCAAAGTGGTATAAAACGATTTTAAAATAATGATGAATAAATGAACACAATTTACACGATATATAAATAGATGAACTTAAAACTATTTGGAAAAACAAACTAAGAATATATATTCATGTAAGTTTAAAAGTGAGCACATGCAAATTTATAGGAATGATAATATGTATAGGTTTAGTAATGTATGTAAATCAAATATGTACACTGTAATAGGTAAGTATAAAAATAATTTATATGAAACATATATACAAAAAATATTATCATGGCAAAAATATACATTAAAATACGTGAGTCTAATAATATATAGATCAAATATAGATATTAATAAATATATACGTATATAATAATAATTTAAAAGATGTGTTATGTAGGACTATATAATAAAATACAAGAATAAGTTTAAGAGAAAACATATATATAAAATAATATAAGGTTAACGATATATATATATATAAAATAAAACAAACTTTATTACGAAGAATACGTATATATATGTACTAACATAAAAAAATCATTACAATAGTGGTTTTAAAATGAAATGAAATTATTAAAATAAAATAAAAATATGGATAAAAATATCAAATGAGTCTCTAAAAAAAACGAACCATAAGATGAATAAATAGATAAAAAAGGACTCAATTAAAATAGAATTAAAATAAAAGGGACCAATTATAAACGAAATCAACTGCCAGAATAAAAAAGGGGACCAGCGTGTAACAGGTGCGAATGCGCAGGGACCAAATCTGGAAATAATCCAGACCCCAAAACGCAGCGCGCGAGCGCGGACTAAAATGCAGAAGCGCGCAAACTTTTGGGGAAAATTGAAAAAGAAATAGAATGCCAAGAGGAGTCGATTGAGACGCGGCGCGAAAGGGAGGGATTAATCGCTAAATTTTCTCATTTTAAGCGCAGAGACGTGGGTCCGGGTCCTAGAGCGGGTTGACGCGCAGACTCCCCCTCCCCTAAACGACACCGTTTTTGGAGCCACTGAATCAGGCTCAAACGACGCCGTATTCAGCCCTTTTAAAAGGCCTAAAATCTGATGCTTTGGCCATCCAAACCCTAGTCCCCCCCTTTTCCATCAGCCGCACTTCACATTTTCTTTCAAAAACACCAGTCCGCCGCAAGGTGCGGTGACCGGCGCTCCAAGCTTCGAAATATGGCCTATTTTGGCCACAGATTCCCCTTCTAACTCCGATTACGACGAAGCGAAAGGGGACCGACGGCCTAGTAGCGAGGTAAGTCCTTTGTCGTTTTCTTTTTATGTTTTTGTGATAGATTTCAAAATAAAAAGAAAATAGAGATGTAAAAATAAAAAAAGAACCACCTTTGAAGATTATTCGACCTCTCCGTTTTCTATTGCTATTGTGTGCATATATTGCTTCTGAAAAAATGCGTGTGTATTTCGTTCATAACAAAAAAAGAGAGTCCCCCCTGTTACAATGAACATAGGACTTTTATATAGCCGAAAATCAAAAGAAAAATACAAAAATTTTCTTTTCTATTATTTTTTCTTTGCTGCTGTTTTTTTGCTTTGTTTTGGGCTTGTCCTTGCTGTTGTGTTTGTCCGTTTCTTCGCAGGTACGGAGGCCAGTTGGCGCAGCTTGGCGTAGAGGTGTACGGTCGTGTCGACATGGAGATGAGGACAAGGGCTGCTGCAAGGCTGTTACGGTGCAGGAAGGTGACCTAGGGTTCCCGAAAGTGTTTTGATTTTGGGCTACTTGGGCCTTGGGCGTTTGGGTCTAGGTTTGGGCTAGGGTTCATTGGGTTAGACTTAGTTTAGGATTTGTGATGGGCTTGTAGTGAGCTGATGTAAATGGACTTTTATAATTTGGTTTTGTTTGTTGTTTTTAATCTGGGCCGGGCAAATTTTAGGCCTTACAACAAAGACACCAATTGCTGCATAATTTGAACACCACTCGTCGCGAAACAAAGCTCCATCCACATTACATTTGAGTGTGCTGACAACTGGCCTCTTTCACCCAGGAATAGTCGAATCAAACTAATGAGCTACTGGTTTTGAAATACCATAAATCGATTGAGCCTCCAACCATTGCATAAGAAAGTTGTCTACAATGTCAATAACATGCTGCGGGGAATGAGCCTTACCTTTCCAAACAAGCAGGTTATGATGGAACCAAATACTCCACATGATGGTGAGAATCCGATGAAATCTATTAATATCATTTGACTCAAGTAAAGAAAAATTGATGCCAGACCACCCAACTAGAATCACAAGAAACAAAAAAAATGATCACAAGTTTCCTCCTCTCCACAACAAACACAAGTCATAGCATATTTACCCCTTTATTTTCTAACCTTGCACTAGTAAGAATAAAATTTTTTAGACACCTCCATGTAAAGTCTTTGATCTTCAGAGGGAATTGACCATTTCAAATTCTCAACCAAGGTCCATCGACTTCAAACGAATCAGAATTAGAGTACAAATCAAAGGCTAACTCGTGCCCTGATTTTACTATGTATAAACCATTACTAGACCAGTGCCATATTCATTGATCTGGACCCTTCTGCAATCTTATAGGGATCTTGTACATTTGACTCACATCATAAGGGTCAAGATGCTTTCCACCAACTCTTCCATACCGGGCGAAGTCACACATTTTCATTAAGCAAGTCACGCACCTTCAACTTTTTCATTCCTGGCAAAGGGTTGGAATCAATGTAGAAATTTTTTTTATTTCCAAGCATGGGTCCTGAAAAGCACGAATAGTCTCAGTGTCTCACCATTTCCCATTCGCCACCTAAAGCCTTTCTCAAAGAGATGCATAGCAGCATAAATACTCCTCCAAACAAAAGAAGGATTATAACATTCATCGCCATCGAAAAATCCACATTGTGGAAGATATTTAGCTCTGAAGAATCGACTTAGAAGAGACTCTGGCTATGTAATAAATCTCGCATCCTGCTTACCGGGCATTGTCAAGTTAAAGCAATAGAGGTCACAGAAACCCAAGCCAACTACCCTTTTTGGAACACAAAGCTTGTCCCAAGATGACCAATGTAATTCTTACGATCATCGCCCCTAGAGCCCCACCAATACGAGTTCATCATTTTTGGCAAGGTGTCACAAGTATAGGGAGGGATCATGAAGATACTCATGCAAAAAATGGGTAAAACCTATGCAACCGTATTAATAACAACTTCCTTTAATAGTTTCGACAAAAGACAGTTCTTCCAACTATTGATACGTTTGTTCAACCTGTTCCGAATAAAAAAAAAACATGCTTCTTATTTCTCCCAATCAAAGAAAGAAGCTCAAGATATTTGTCATGCTCTAAAGGAGTCGAAACACCGAACAACGAGTACCCCACATTTCTATCATGAAGCTTCATGTTTGAACTGAACATAATCCTTGATTTCTAAAAATTAATAGCATGACCCAATGCTTCCTCGTAGTCAACAAAAAATTCTTTAACTGTAGAGAACTCAACCCCAGTCACTTAGAAAAGAAATGGAAGTTGTCATCAGCAAAAAGCAAATGAGAAATCGAGGATCCTGCACGACACACAAAAATACCATGAAGGTCACCCCTTGCTTCTACCTTACAGAGCAAATAACTCAGCCCATCAGTACACAAGATAAAAGAGGTAAAGCAACAAAAGATCTCCTTGGCACAAACCTTGATGTGGAGGAATAGGACCCACCTCATGGCTATTCAAATAGATGGAATAATTAACCATAGTGACACACATTATGATCCAATTCACCCAGCATAGAAAAACTCATTTTTTCATAATAAATTGAAGAAAATTCCAATCGATACGGTCATACGCTTTGCTAACATCTAACTTCAAAGCAATCTCACCCAACTTACCGTGACCTTTATTATTCATATAGTGGATAAGCTCAAAAGTGATCAAAATGTTATTAATGATCGACGTCCTGGAACAAAAACATATTGCATGGGCGAAATGATGGAAGACAGAATTTTCTTAAGACAGTTAGCAAGAACTTTTGCCACTATCTTGTAGAGAATGTTACAAAGCGCAACAGGCCTCAAATCTTTTAAGCTATCTAGTTTATCATTCTCGGGAATTAAAATACTCAAACTTTCGTTAATCAAATCAAGAAAAGCACCATTATTCAACCACGAACAATATTGATTGAAAACATCAGTACCCAAAATATACCAACACCGTTGAAAGAATCCCGAATTCATACCGTCAAGACCAAGTGTTTCATTGGGGTGCATACTCATAATTGCATCACGAAATTCCTCAATACAAAAGGGGCAACAAAAGACTCATTTTGACTATCAAAAATGCTAGCAGAGAAATCGGTAGTCGAAGAATATGAGAAGAGATCAATAAAGAAAATATTGATATACACACATTCATATACTATCTTCTCTTTAACTCAATTTAAATTTAATTAAATTATTTAAAAAGATAAATAATTAGACTAATTCGCTATTTTTCTTCCCTCTTCTAGTCCTCTCGCTTCTACCTTCTCCTTTGAAATTCTTAAAATTCTCCATTGAAATAATTAGACTAAAATCTCCACTTGAAGATGATAGGATCAAAGGACCTGCTTAAAGAGAAAAAATGTTGTTCCTTGATCACATGTAAATAATAACTGGTTCATGGAAAATACCATAGACTTAGAGTCCCGTTATTATTTTCCAATCTGATTATTTTTAGTCTCCTTTTTCAGTAAATAATAAACTATTAATTTTTCTCCTTTTTGCTCTTTAAGCAGCTCTTTGATCCTATCGTCTTCAAATGGAGACTTGTGCCTAATTGTTTCAATGTAGAATTTTGAGAATATAAATTCCTATTTAAGAATTTCAATAGAGAGGGCAAAAGTATGAGAGATTTTTGCATAAAATTTCTAAATTTCTTAAACTTATGAATGTGTGAAAGGATTGAGGGGTGACCCCTTTTTTGTAGAATTTAACTTCTTCATTCGAGTGTTAGTTTATTTATTATTTATCTCGTACTAATTTCATTAGAGATAAAGAATATGATTTCTTTATAAAAGAATTCTAAAAGATTTAATTTCTTGATTTATCACTTTAAATTTTTGATATTCTTTATATCTATTTTATAAGTCATATTCGAGTAAAATGATAAATTATGATTAATCTAAAATTTCTCCCCAACTTTTCATTAATAAACTGTTAGAATTAAGTGACCCGAATTCTTATTTAAATAAAATACGATGGAAAATAAAATAAAAGTAAAATCCATATAGAACTAGGCTTCTTTTATTTTATTTTAGAATAAGGTTTTTTAAACCTTATTAAACTCCATCTATTTTATATTTATTAGGATAAGGTGTTTCAATCCTACTAGAATATGGCTTTACAAGCCTATAAATAGACATAGTCTATTCCTCTTGTATTGATTCAAAATTTTCGACATAGTGAATTTTTCTTCTCCTCTTTTTCCCGAAAGGGTTTCCATGTAAAATTTGTGTGTTCTTTATTTTATCTTATTTTTTTCATAAAATTTGTATCAGAGCTTCCGGGTTGTTCATCTCGATCATGGTAATGGCATCTTTGAAATATGAAATTTCGCTGTTGGATCGCAACACCAGATTTGCGTTGTGGCAGATTAAGATGCAAGCAGTTCTTGCGCAGATGGATCGGAGGATGCCCTGCTAGGGATAGATAAGATGCCTTCGACATTAACAGATGAAGAGAAGAAGCGTAAGGATCGAAAGGCATTAACACAATTACATCTGCATTTGTCCAATGAAATTTTGCAGGATGTGATGAAAGAGAAGACTGCCGCTGCATTATGGAAGAGGCTAGAACAAATATGTATGTCGAAAACTCTAACAAGCAAGTTGCATATGAAGCAGCGTCTTTATGCTCATCGTTTGGAGGAAGGTGCGTCTGTACACGAACACTTAACAGTGTTTAAAGAAATTCTCTCAAACTTGGAGGCCATGGAGGTTCAGTATGATAAGGAAGATCTAGGGTTGATTCTACTTTGTTCGTTGCCTCCGTCTTATTCAACCTTTAGAGACACGATTTTATATAGCCGCGAGTCTCTCACAGTTGATGAGGTTTATGATTCTTTAACCTCGTATGATAAGATGAAACATCTTGTGGTTAAACTCGACTCTCAGGGAGGGGATCTCATTGTTCGTGGGAGACAAGATCGGAATGCTGATGATGATCGTGGTAGGACACAGGAAAAAAATCATCGTGGTAAATCTAAGGGTAGATCGAAGTCTTCAAATAGAGGTAAAACTTGTAACTTCTGTAAGAAGAAATGACACATTAAATCTGAGTGCTATAAGCTACAAAATAAGATTAAAAGGAGGTGTGAATCAAAGGAAAACAACGAGAAAAATTGCAGTGAAGGCGATGTTGTAGAATACTATGTGATGGTGAACTTCTAGTCGCTTCATCAATGATTCTAAAGTAAGTGAGGAGTGGATACTTGATTCAGTTGCACCTTCCATATGAGTCCCAATCGGGATTGGTTTACAACTTACAGCTTGAAAGTCGAAGGTGTTGTTTTGATGGGAAATAATGCTTCGTGTAAGATCGCAGGTGTTGGAAAAATTAAAGTTAAGATGCTTGATGGAGTTGTCAGAACACTTAGTGACATACGGCATGTTCCAGAATTGAAAAGAAATTTAATTTCGTTGAGTACTCTTGATTCAAAAAGGTACAGATACACAGCTGAAAGTGGGGTTTTAAAGATTTCCAAAGGGTCCCTTGTTGTGATGAAAGAGCAGAGAAAATTTGCCAAGTTATATGTTTTGCAAGGTTCTACTGTTACTGGTGATGCAGCTGTCGCTTCCTCTTCCTTGTCAGATGATGATATTACTAAACTTTGGCATATGCGCCTAAGGCATATGAGTGAGAATGGCATGACAGAATTGAGCAAAAGAGGACTTCTTGATGGGCAAGGAATTTGCAAACTGAATTTCTGTGAGCCTTTGTGTTTTTGGGAAGCAAAAGAGAGTTCGATTCACTAGAGGAATCCATAACACGAAGGGAACGTTGGAGTATATTCATTACGATCCGTGGGGCCATCCAGAGTGCCTTCGAGAGGTGGAGCTAATTATATGCTAACCTTTATTGATGATTTTTCCGAGAAAAGTTTGGGCATTCTTCCTAAAGCAGAAAAGCGATGTGTTTTCCGCATTTAAGTCTTGAAAAATTATGATTGAAAAACAGACGGGAAAGCAGATAAAATACCTCCGTCACAGCACAATGGCTTAGAGTTACATTCGATGAGTTTAATAGATTGTGCAAGTCGAAGGGATCATGAGACACTTGGCGATTCGTCATACACCGCAAAAAGCGGCGTTGCGAGCGAATGAACGAACGATCATGGAGAAGGTTCGATTTATGTTGTCAAATGCCAACTTATGAAGTCATTTTGGGCGTAAGCGACCTCTCATCGCATTTTTTTGATCAACCGATCTCCATCCGTTGCCATTGAGAAAAAGACTCCACAAGAGGTATGGTCCGTAATCCCGCTAATTATTCGATTTAAAGATTTTTGGGTGTCTGCGTATGCTCATGTTGATAATGGAAAATTGGAATCGAGATCCATTAAATACGTTTTCTTGGTTATAAAGTGGTGTAAAAGGCTATAAGTTATGGTGTCTGAAAATAGAAAAGTTGTGATTAGCGAGATATGTTGTTTTTGATGAAACCGCTATGATACCTAACTTATCTCTTAAAGACTTTTCCAATAAAGAAAACCAAAAGCAGGTGGAGCATCAGATTAATACAGAGTCAACTCCTCAAGCCATAACAAAAATTGAGAATAGAGTTGCTTCTTCACCACAATAATCTATCGCCAAAAACAGAACTAGAAGAGAAATTAAACCTCCAAAGAAGTATGCCGAAGCTGATTTAGTTACTTATGCTTTAAATGTGGTGAAGATATAGATGCGAATCAAGAGCCATCTAATTATTCTCGAGGCGGTTAGAATGTGAAGACTCGAGAAAAGTGGATGTTTGCTATGCAAGAAGAGATGGAATCACTCCACAAAAACAGAACATGGGACCTTGTGAAACTTCCTAAAGGTAAAAAGGCTGTTCGTTGTAAATGGGTGTTTAAAAAGAAAGAAGGGACTCTAGGAGTTGAAGAACCCAGATATAAAGCAAGGCTTGTTGCAAAGGGTTATAGTCAAATTCTAGGAGTGGACTTCACAGATGTGTTCTCTCCAGTTGTTAAGCATAGTTCGATTCGAGCTTTGCTTGGTATTGTAGCCATGCATGATTTGGAGCTTGAGCAGTTAGATGTAAAAACTGCATTTCTGCATGGAGAACTTGAGAAGGATATTTACATGCAACAACTAGAAGGTTTTATGTCTCAGAAAAAGAGAACTATGTTTGCTTGCTGAGAAAGTCACTTTACGGTTTGAAACAGTCACCAAGACAGTGGTACAAGAGGTTTGATTCCTTTATGGCTTCTCATGATTTCAAAAGAAGTAGTTTAGACAGTTGTGTTTACTTTAAGAAAAACGAAGAATTGGTTCTTTTGTGTATCTACTTCTTTATGTTGATGACATGTTGATAAAAAGAAAAGATAAAGGAGAGATAAGAAAGGTTAAAGCCCAACTAAGTGAAGAATTTGAGATAAAAGATTTAGGACCAGCAAAGAAGATACTTGGTATGAAGATTCTCGAGAGATAGAAAAGCAAGTAAATTGTACCTAAGTCGGAAGGGTACATTGAGAAAGTTCTTTGTAGGTTCAATATGCAGAGTGCTAAGCTGTTAGTACTCCTTTAGCGAGCCCATTTCGGACTTTCATCGGCTTTGTCTCCACAATCGGATGATGAGATTGAGTACATGTCACATGTTCCATACTCTAGTGCAAAGTGGGATCTCTCATGTATGCTATGGTTTGCTCACGCCCGCATTTATCATATGCGATCGGTGCATTTTACGGATACATGGTAAATCCCGGTAAAAAACATTGGAAAGCAGTTCAGTGGATTTTAAGATACTTACGAGGCACTACGATGTTTGCTTACAGTTTGGAAGAACTAAAGATGGAGTCATAGGGTATGTTGATGCTTTGATTTTGGCTGAGACCTTGATAGAAGAAGATCTCTCACGAGTTACGTCTTTACAATCGGAGGTTGTGCAATTAGTTGGAAAGACACTTTGCAAACTACGATCGCTTTGTCTACCACTGAAGCCGAGTACATGGCGACATCGAGGCTTCTAAAGAAGCTATTTTGTTGAAGGGACTATTTAGTGAACTCAATGAAGACCTTCAAATCAAGATAAAGTATTTTGTGACAGTCAGAGTGCCATCTTCCTTACAAAAGATCAAATGTTTCATGAGAGAACAAAACATATTGATGTTCGGTATCATTTTGGTCGTGATATTATTGCTCGTGGTGATATTGTTGTGAGCAAAATTAGTACTCATGAAAATCCTGCAGATATGATGACTAAGTCACTTCCTATAACCAAGTTTGAGCATTGCTTAGACTTGGTTGGTGTTCATTGTTGAAGTTAAACCCTTAAGGGGTTTTATGGAAGAGGTGGAGAACTTGTTCACGATGAAGAACTTGTTCATTGAGAATTTGTGTCAAGGTGGAGATTGTTAAAATTAAGTGACCTGAATTCTTATTTAAATAAAATACGATGGAAAATAAAATAAAAGTAAAATACATATAGAACTAGAATTCTTTTATTTTATTTTAGAATAAGGTTTTTTAAACCTTATTAAACTCCATCTATTTTATATTTATTAGGATAAGGTGTTTCAATCCTACTAGAATATGGCTTTACAAGCCTATAAATAGACATAGTGTATTCCTCTTGTATTGATTCAAAATTTTCGACATAGTGAATTTTTCTTCTCTTCTGCCCGTGGTTTTTTTCCGAAAGGGTTTTCACGTAAAATTTGTGTGTTCTTTATTTTATTTTATTTTATTCACATAAACCAATAAACTTATTAGCATTTACTTTCACTATTTTTTTTTCTTTAAAAAAATAATGCATCAATTGTAATCTTCTTCTAATATATATCACTTCAAAAGGCATCTAATTAATATTTCTTATTAATTGTTTTTTTAATGTCTTAAGCAAATACTACTTATATAAATAATATAAAAAGTCAATTCTAGAAACAGATAAACTTTTTTATTTTTTATTTTTTGGAAATTGAAACAGATATACTATTTTAAAGACACTAACTAATAGACCAAACTAGGATTTCCGTTTTCCCTTATAAAAACGGTATTATTAAATGTCATAATCAACTACCTTTGCATGCAAAAAAGAAAGCACAAATTTTAGTAACTGTGAGTCACCCTCACTTGACTTGGTAAAATACTCGGTTATACCAAGCCAAAAACACCGCGATTTACACGTGTCCAAAATCTGCCGTAAGATATATTATTGGGCCCGACACGCATCAGGTGAAATATCTTGTCGGAAAATCTTTACGTGGCAATAGATTATGGGGGTTATAGTATCCTTCACGCCAACTGTTAAAAATGTTGAGACACACACACACACGTTGGATTGATCCAAACATCTTCTAACTAAGGTTGTCCTTTTATTAATTTTGTTTGCATCAAAACGTGACAATCAAATCGGCATGCATGATTGGATGTTTGGGGTTAGCGAATAATAAATAATGACGACCAATCATCTTCCACGATATAACCTATCAAACAAAACATCATCACATAATTTGAGATAGAACAAAATTATGAGATAATAAAATTAGATTCAAAAGAAAAAAAACATTGAAAACATTATCCGTTGAAATAGTAATGCAACTAATTATTTCAGATAAATTTTAAATCAACTAGATTGGTCTAGTATGATATCTAAATTATAGTAAAAGAAATTGATAGACGGTATTCTTTTTCTTATTTTAATATCTCATATAAGTTAGTCGATGAGTCATAAAGGGTTAAAAATAAATTCTTTAAAAAATATTTTTAAAAATTTTAGAGTTATATAGGAATAAATTGACCGATTTCATAAATGCTGATGAGCAAATTTATTTACTTTTTTTAGAATTAGAACTAAAACGAAAAATTTTGTAAACATTTAGGATTAAATTTGTTGAATTTTTTATAGTTGGGATCAAATTAGTAGAATGTGTAAATATTAGGGGGCTAATTTTGTTATTAGACCAATAAAAAAGCCCACATCAGCTCAGAATGAGTAAAATATTTAATTTAGAAAAGTTTAGTGACTAAATCAAAAAAATTAATAGTCGGGTGACTAAGATAGAACGAAAATAATAATTGGCCGACCATTTTTATAGTTCACCTATAAAAAATAATTTTTAGCATGTTCCACATTACCATTTAACAAAAAAAAAATGAACGGAAGAACTAATTTACACATCTTGAAATGTAGAAAGATTAATTTACCCATATTTTTAGTAGATGGGTTGAAATATGATACACTCCTGAATGCTTCCTTAATGCTTTTATCCATAATTTCCTTGTTTTATTTTAAATAAAAAATATAACCACAATAAAAGCTATCCCATTATATGGGATAGAATTAATTCAACATCGAAATGGTTTTATATTTAGTGAAATCAGCAATCTCTTTAAATATTTCAAGAGGGGCATTATGGTAATGACCAAATTAGATATATATTTTTTATTTTTATTTTAAAATTTGTTGGGACCAAAATGATCTCATGTAAAAAAATTATACGTGGTTTATTTAAAATATCATATTATTTTAGGGTCATTTCTTAATTTATTGCATGTATTTGTATAATTTATTATAATAAATTTATTAACTTACCGATGCATAGCGAGGGATCTACTAACTTAAAAACACAGTGAAAACAACTTTGATGGCTGTACTTTTGTGATTTAATTTTGAATTATGATTAAACTCTTCGGGTGAGAATTTCTAAAAAAAAAAAAAGTGCCAAATTTAGTGTCCTTACATTTTTTTTTATATTTTAGATTTAATTATTAATATCATTAAATTTTTTCTATTAAATGATTGAACTTACATTTTAACTCCGATAAATAAATAAAATTAAATTCTTAAAAAAAATAGTGAGTTGGAAGATTTTTTTTTGGTGAATAACAAAAACAAGGTAAAGCCCGAACAATAAATGTGACTAGCACAACTCAAAACTAGACCAAATTTGGGACAGTAAACACCCTTGATTATTATGCCATCACATAGAGTTCTGGGTTGAAACATATTTTAATTTATAAAAAAAAACCGACTAATTTATGTTGGTAAGAAGAGAGATAAATGTAAACTGAATTTATTGATATTTATATAATCAAATTTGAAATTATCATAGATTTCAATTTGGGTTGTAGGAGACCAAGGAGGCATCAAAAGAATAGTATGGTAAGAATATAAAGTTGTAAGCACTTAAAAATAGATTATGATTATAGAGTTTGAATACATTATCCTACATGATTAGGTATAAAACAAAATTGAAAGTGGGAATAGGAAGGATAGATTGGGTGATTGCGTCTAAAATGAAGAAAAATGTAAAGACATGAGATGTGGTCATTGATTACGTAGGTTTCAAGTTATTAAAACTTGTACCATCTTTATCTTCTAATCCAATTAACGTACACAAAGGCATTAACGAATTAGTTAGTTAATTAATTAATATAACAAAACGCGTTGATTATTGAAAACCCAAAAGTTTGTAAGTCTGCAAAGTTGATGTATCAAAGATGAGGTCCATTAATTTAGAAAGTTGATGTGAAATAACAAAACTTATACTATTGATTTCATTGTATAAATGTAATTGGTCATTAATGTTAGGTTTTGATTGTTAGAATTTTAAATAGTATCTAATATAAAATTAGAACCGTAAATCAGGATCTGTCATGTCAAATCATCAAGAATAAATTAAGAACAGAACTAGATGCGGAAGCGTACCTAAATCCATGAATATCTCGAAGTTTTACCGGATCTTGGGGATTTGATCTTCCAAATGAGCAGATAAGAAATTCAGAGAATATCTGCTCTCTCTTTCCTAATGATGGGATATTAGAAAAGATATCTTGTGTATAATTTGGGGACATAACCCTAATATTTATAACCTTGGCATATTAGTTCTAATCAAATTCTAATTAGCTCATCATTAATTAGAATTTGATTAGAAGAATATCTACGCATATTTGACCCATACTTTATTTAATAATTAAAAGCCCAAAAAAATTCTAACCAAATTAGATCACTTTTAATTTGGGCTAACCTATCATGATAGTAAATAATAACATGTAATTATCCTTATTATATATGTGATGTCCAAATTTTCCAACAATCTCCCACTTGGACCACATATATATACTGATTACTTTATAATTACATGTCATTATATAACCTTATAAGCTCAAAATTTTACTATCATATCCAAAAGGTATTCCGAACAATCTCGTCCATTAATTATGTTAACATAGAACCAAGGCGACTTTCGTTACATATGTCGTAACTAAATCCATCCACGATCATGTATATTAACACAATCAAATGACATAGATCAAGTATGGTGTTAGAATTAAGTGACCCAAATTCTTATTTAAATAAAATACGATGGAAAATAAAATAAAAGTAAAATCCATATAGAACTAGACTTCTTTTATTTTATTTTAGAATAAGGTTTTTAAACCTTATTAAACTCCATCTATTTTATATTGATTTAGATAAGGTGTTTCAATCCTACTAGAATATGGCTTTGCAAGCCTATAAATAGACATAGTCTATTCCTCTTGTATTTGATTCAAATTTTCGACATAGTGAATTTTCTTCTCCTCTGCCCGTGGTTTTTTTCCCGAAAGGGTTTCCACGTAAAATTTTGTGTTCTTTATTTTTTTATTTTATTTTATTTTTTTTTCACAATTGGTATCAGAGCTTCCGGGTTGTTCATCTCGATCACGGTAATGGCGTCTTTGAAATATGAAATTCGTTGTTGGATCGCAACACCGATTTTGCGTTGTGGCAGATTAAGATGCAAGCAGTTCTTGCGCAGATGGATCTAGAGGATGCCCTGCTAGGGATAGATAAGATGCCTTCGACATTAACAGATGAAGAGAAGAAGCGTAAGGATCGAAAGGCATTAACACAATTGCATCTGCATTTGTCCAATGAAATTTTGCAGGATGTGATGAAAGAGAAGATCGCCATTGCATTATGGAAGAGGCTAGAACAAATATG
Source organism: Gossypium anomalum (assembly GCA_025698475.1). Taxonomy (NCBI): domain Eukaryota; kingdom Viridiplantae; phylum Streptophyta; class Magnoliopsida; order Malvales; family Malvaceae; genus Gossypium; species Gossypium anomalum. The sequence continues at coordinate 80,431,073 of CM046968.1, forward strand.
TATGTCGAAAACTCTAACAAGCAAGTTGCATATGAAGCGGCGTCTTTATGCTCATCGTTTGGAGGAAGGTGCGTGCAGACACGAACACTTAATGGTGTTTAAAGAAATTCTCTCAAACTTGGAGGCCATGGAGGTTCGGTATGATAAGGAAGATCTAGGGTTGATTCTACTTTGTTCGTTGCCTCCGTATTATTCAACCTTTAGAGACACGATTTTATATAGCCATGAGTCTCTCATGAGTTGATGAGGTTTATGATTCTTAACCTCGTATGATAAGATGAAACATCTTGTGGTTAAACTCGACTCTCGGGAGAGGGTCTCATTGTTCGTGGGAGACAAGATCGAATACTGATGATGATCGTGGTAGGACACAGGAAAGAAATCATCGTGGTAAATCTAAGGGTAGATCAAGTCTTCAAATAGAGGTAAAACTTGTAACTTCGTAAGAAGAAAGGGCACATTAAATCTGAGTGCTATAAGCTACAAAATAAGATTAAAGGGGAGGCTGCGAATCAAAGGGAAAACAACGAGAAAATTCTGGTGAAGTGATGTTGTAGAAGACTACGGCGATGGTGAACTTCTAGTCGCACATCACAATGATTCTAAAGTAAGTGAGGAGTGGATACTTGATTCAGCCGCACCTTCCATATGAGTCCCAATCGGGATTGGTTTACAACTTACGAAACAAAGGTGTGCGAAGGTGTTGTTTTGATGGGAAATAATGCTTCGTGTAAGATCGCAGGTGTTGGAACAATTAAAGTTAAGATGTTTGATGGAGTTGTCAGAACACTTAGTGACGTACGGTATGTTCCAAAATTGAAAAGAAATTTAATTTCATTGAGTACTCTTGATTCAAAAGGGTACAGATACACAGCTGAAAGTGGGGTTTTAAAGATTTCCAAAGGGTCCCTTGTTGTGATGAAAGGGCAAAGAAAAACTGCCAAGTTATATGTTTTGAGTGGTTCTATCATATCTTTGGTGATGCAGCTGTCGCTTCCTCTTCCTTGTCAGATGATGATATTACTAAACTTTGGCATATGCGCTTAGGGCATATGAGTGAGAATGGCATGGTAGAATTGAGCAAAAGAGGACTTCTTGATGGGCAAGGAATTTGCAAACTGAATTTCTGTGAGCACTGTGTTTTTGGGAAGCAAAAGAGAGTTCGATTCACTAGAGGAATCCATAACACGAAGGAAACGTTGGAGTATATTCATTACGATCTATGGGGACCATCCAGAGTGCCTTCGAGAGGTGGAGCTAATTATATGCTAACCTTTATTGATGATTTTTCCGAGAAAAGTTTGGGCGTTCTTCCCAAGCGTAAAAGCGATGTGTTTTCCGCATTTAAGTCTTGGAAAATTATGATTGAAAAAGCAGACGGAAAAGCAGATAAAATACCTCCGCATACAGACAATGGCTTAGAGTTACGCTCGATGAGTTTAATAGATTGTGCAAGTCGGAAGGGATCGTGAGACACTTGTGATTCGTCATACTCCACAACAAAGCGGCGTTGCGAGCGAATGAACAGAACGATCATGGAGAAGGTTCGATGTATGTTGTCAAATGCCAACTTACCAAGTCGTTTTGGCGTAAGCGACCTCTCTTTGCATGTTTTTGATCAACCGATCTCCATCCGTTGCCATTGAGAAAAAGACTCCACAAGAGGTATGGTCCGTAATCCCGCTAATTATTTCGATTTAAAGATCTTTGGGTGTCTGCGTATGCTCATGTTAATAATGGAAAATTGGAACCGAGATCCATTAAATGTGTTTTTCTTGGTTATAAAAGTGGTGTAAAAGGGTATAAGTTATGGTGTCTCCGAAAATAGGAAAGTTGTGATTAGCAGAGATGTTGTTTTTGATGAAACCGCTATGCTTCCTAACTTATCTCTTAAAGACTGTTCCAATAAAGAAAATCAAAAGCGGTGGAGCATCGATTAATACTGAGTCGACTCCTCAAGTCATTACAAAAATTGAGAATAGAGTTGCTTCTTCGCCTCAATACTCTATCGCCAAAAGCAGTAACTAAAAGAGAAATTAAACCTCCAAAGAAGTATCTTTGAGGTGATCTAGTTGCTTATGCTTTAAATGTGGTGAAGATATAGATGCGAATCAAGAGCCATCAAATTATTCTCGAGGCGATTAGCTGTGAAGACTCGAGAAAAATGGATGTTTGCTATGCAAGAGGAGATGGAATCACTCCACAAAAACAAAACATGGGATCTTGTGAAACTTCCTAAAGGTAAGAAGACTGCATTCGTTGTAAATGGGTGTTTAAAAAGAAAGAAGGGACTCAGGAGTTGAAGAACCTAAATATAAAGCAAGGCTTGTTGCAAAGGGTTACTGATCAAGTTCCAGGAGTGGACTTCACTGATGTGTTCTCCCCAGTTGTGAAGCATAGTTCGATTCGAGCTTTGCTTGGTATTGTGGCCATGTATGATTTAGAGCTTGAGCGATTAGATGTAAAAGCGCATTTTTGCATGGAGAACTTGAGGAAGATATTTACATGCAACAACCAGAGGGTTTTATTTGAGAAAAAGAGGATTATGTTTGCTTTGTTGAAAAAATCCCTTTACGGTTTGAAACTTGATCACCAAGGCGATGGTACAAGAGGTTTGATTCCTTTATGACTTCTCACGATTTCAAAAGAAGTAGTTTTGATTGTGTTTACTTTAAGAAAAACAATAATGGTTCTTTTGTGTATCTACTTCTTTACGTTGATGACATGTTGATAGCAAAGAAAAGACAAAGGAGAGATAAGAAAGGTCAAAGCCCAACTAAGTGAAGAATTTGAGATGAAAGATTTGGGACCAAGCAAAGAAGATACTTGGTATGGAGATTCTTAGAGATAGAAAAACAAGTAAATTGTACCTAAGTCGGAAGGGGTACATTGAGAAACTTCTTTGCGAGTTCAATATGCGGAGTGCTAAGCTGTTAGTACTCCTTTAGCAATTTCATTTTAGACTTTCATCGGCTTTGTCTCCACAATCAGATGATGAGATTGAGTACATGTCACATGTTCCATACTCTAGTGCGAGTGGGATCTCTCATGTATGCTATGGTTTGTTCACGTCAGATTTATCATATGCGATCGAAGCGATTAGCTTAGTGATATATGGCAAATCCGGTAAAGAACACTGGAAAGCGATTCGATGGATTTTAAGATACTTACGAGGTACTATCGATGTTTGCTTACAGTTTGGAAGAATCGAAGATGGAGTTATTGGGTATGTTGATGCTGATTTTCTTTGGAGACCTTGATAGAAGAAGATCTCTCACAAAGTTACGTCTTTACAATCGGAGGTTGTGCAATAAGTTGGAAAGCCACTTTGCAAACTACTGATCGCTTTGTCTACCACTGAAAGCCGAGTACATGGCGACATCGAGGCTTGTAAAGAAGCTATTTGGTTGAAGGGACTCTTTAGTGAACTAAATGAAGACCTTCAAATCAGCCATGATATTTTGTGAATGATCAGAGTGCCATCTTTCTTACAAAAGATCAAATGTTTCATGAGAGAACAAAACACATTGATGTTCGGTATCATTTTGTTCGTGATATTATTGCTCGTGGTGATATTGTTGTGAGCAAAATTAGTACTCATGAAAATCCCCTGAGATATGATGACTAAGTCACTTTCTATAACCAAGTTTAAGCATTGCCTAGACTTGGTTGGTGTTCATTGTTGAAGTTAAACCCTTAAGGGGTTTTATGGAAGAGGTGGAGAACTTGTTCGCGATGAAGAACTTGTTCATTGAGAATTTGTGTCAAGGTGGAGATTGTTAGAATTAAGTGACCCAAATTCTTATTTAAATAAAATACGATGGAAAATAAAATAAAAGTAAAATCCATATAGAACTAGACTTCTTTTATTTTATTTTAGAATAAGGTTTTTTAAACCTTATTAAACTCCATCTATTTTATATTGATTAGGATAAGGTGTTTCAATCCTACTAGAATATGGCTTTGCAAGCCTATAAATAGACATAGTCTATTCCTCTTGTATTTGATTCAAATTTTCGACATAGTGAATTTTCTTCTCCTCTGCCCGTGGTTTTTTCCCGAAAGGGTTTCCACGTAAAATTTTGTGTTCTTTATTTTTTTATTTTATTTTATTTATTTTTTTCACATATGGATGTGTAGCATGGAAATTACATGCAATATGATCTAAACATGTCTATTTCCAACTGGTCCTCTTTAGTGAGATCAAACCTTACCAAAATCAGAGTGTGAATAAACCAAACAAACTTTATTTCTACAGAAAATAAACTTAATATCTTTAAACTGAAAATGTGTCTATAACATAAAAGCATTTAAAAAATACAAACTCCCACTAAAACCAAATATCATTTAAATGACATTACACCCATATGAGCAATATGCTCTTATAAAACCTTAGGGGTAGTTCCTTAGTAAACCGATCCGCAATCATGGAGTTTTTCCTCATATGCTTTATAGACACCTAACAACTCTAAAGTTTTACTTAACAACCAAGAACTTAAAGTCTATGTGTTTTGACTTTGATGTGCTCTTGTTGTTATTGGAATAAAAGACTACAATTTATTTTCACAATTTGCACCTTAGTGACAAAATCTTGTATCCACATTCTATCAAAATCGGAGTCTATATACCTGATGATCTCTAACTGATTAGACCTCCGATATGTGAGCATGTAATCTTTTGTTCTCTAAAAATAACTTATAACCCTTTTGGATGCTATCCAATGGTCCAAACCAGGGTTGCTTAAAATATCTGCCTAACATCCCAATAATATACACAATATTCCAATGTATACAAACATGAATTTACATTAGATTTTTCATTGCTAAAATGTAAAAAAAAAAAAATCTAATGCATTTTTGTAATCTCAAAATCATTCTTAGGGCATTGATTGAGACTATACTTATTACTGACAAGCAGTATGTCATTTAACATATAAAACCAAATATAGAACCTTACTCCCACTAAACTTATGGTATATACGATTATCAATAAAATTCATCTCTAAACTGAATGAGATAATCATTTGGTAAAATTTGTAATATTATTGACGAGGAGTTTGCTTAAGCTCACAGATGAAGTTCTTTGCAAATCATTAACTTTGCATCATTAGACACAAAGCTTTCTAATTGTACTATATAAATATATGATCAATATTACCATTAAGAAACCATTAACTTAATATTCATCTGATGTAGCTTAATATCAAAATATTCCACTAAAGCCATTATAACCCTTTCTCTAGTGGACCTTTTTAATGACATTCATTCTTGAGGTTGTTGAGTTTGTTCTTCTGGAACAATTACCTCATCTTGAATAGGGAGTTATTTAACATTGTCTTATTGAGGTTCTAGATTCACTTCTTAATCAATGATAGGTATGAGAACCTAAACATCATCAAAAGTGATAGTAGGAACTGAGTTAAAATTCAATTCCTCCTTAAAAACAATGTATATAACCTTATTTCTCCCTCCAAACTCAACATCCTAAAAGAATGTTACAATTCTCATCTCAAAAAAAATATTCCTAATTGTGGGATCATAAAATTCATAGCCCTTAGATCGTTCAGTATTTCTTTGACCCTTATACTTTATAGACATCAAAGAAGTTAGAAATGATGTCATTTCAACCTTATCGTTTTTAGCAAAACGTTTCTCAATTTCATCAAGGAAACCTTGGCCTGAGTAATTTTTTCAGATTCTATGCCCTTAAAAACTTTTAAAATGTTGTGCTTCATGATTATTAGACTCATGCAATTTGAATGATTTCACCTCTCAAAATCCCTTTTAACATAGGGGTGCTTTCCGCAGTGAGAGGTGCATATTATTCTTCCCTTAGTGCATGGTTTATGTCCATACAACCAAGCACTATAAGTAAGTGCCCTTTCCATTCCTTAAAATTAGTCCCATTAATCATGGGTATAAAATTTATATTAGCAGATATTGTGGCAGTAGAATATGAATTAGCTGAATATAGAACAAAAAATAAATAAAAAGCTCACATCAATATTTATAAGTAAACAATAAATTCAGGATAATGGCTAATCCCATCTCAAGATACTAAACACAACATTAATATCAAGTCTTTGGACAGTAATATTAACAGTAAGAGGTACTCTTGTTGTAGCAATCAAACATTGACAATAAACTATGTCAAACAATGAATTAATCTTTGGACTAACTTATTGCTCACATAAAATACCTCATAATTGTCACACATTTATCACCACAGATATCGTTGTAATTCTGCCAAATATTAACTTACCTTTGGGTCAATTAATAAACGCATGAATCACAAAAACATATAATCATCTTAATATTTCAAATAAACTAATCTACACAAAAGAGGTCACTTTGGCGGCGTTTTGTTTCAATTAATTTATTTAAAATATTAGACATCCTTAATTAAAAGCCAAAATCTGAATTTATTTGTTTCAAAATATTTACTTTAATTTCATCTTTCAAACAAATTAAAAGATAATAATATATATTTATATATATTTATCCCAAAGCAACTTACAGTGATGTTGGCGAATATAATAATAGCTGAATAAATCAAAATAACCTTACCTAAGACTTTAAATTTAAACTAAAATAATTTGAATAAAGGAAAACCTCATATCAAGATATCAGACACTCTGTTAATATTTCATCTTTGGACAAAATATTAACTTGTAAGTGATATCTTGGTGGAGTAAATGTGTGACAATTATAAAATTAGAACCGTAAACCAGGATCTGTCATGTCAAATCATCAAGAATAAATCAAGAATAGAACTAGATGCGGAAGCGCACCTGAATCCATGAATTTCTTGAAGTTTTACTGGATCTTGGGGATTTGATCTTCCAAATTAGCACACAAGAAATTCAGAGAATATCTGCTCTCTCTTTCCTAATGATGGGATATTAGAAAAGATATCTTGTGTATTATTTAGGGACCATAACCCTAATATTTATAACCTTGGCATATTAGTTCTAATCAAATTCTAATTATCCCATCATTAATTAGAATTTGATTAGAAGAGTATCTACACATATTTGACCCATACTTTATTTAATAATTAAAAGCCCAATAAAATTTTAACCAAATTAAATCACTTTTAATTTGGGCTAGCCTATAATGATAGTAAATAATAACATGTAATTATCCTTATTATATATGTGATGTCCAAATTTTCCAACATTGATTTCATTCTTCTTATATTTAATCCATCTCAATGGATTATTAATAACAAAGCTATATAAGGGGAGATAGAGTTTGTGGGAATTGCTAGATTGTATGGACCTAATCTTCCCTCCACACCTTCTCCAATGCTAACTATTAACTTTGTCTGTTTGGAGGGAATTAGGGGTAGGTTCACCATTTCTATACTATTAACAAGTACATGATATGATTAATCTAAACATTTTAAAAAATAATGAATGCTACATAAAACATTTTAAAATTAAAATAAATTTAAAAAATTCCATGCATCTTGAAATTTGAGCCTAACACATATTAGTCTCTAAACCCTTAATTTTACCATTTCAACAACAAACTTTATTGGTTTTTTACATAAAATTCTTCATCCATGCTATGTCTATGCCACAAACTAGTATTATAATCAATTCTTTGATTTTAAAGTGGAAACTAATAATTACCTAACAATGTCCTTTATTTCTTTAACTTTTAATCAATAAGTTATCGCTACTATTCTAAATTGGTCCTTAAAATTTAAAACATTTTAATTGAGTTCTCAAAATATTAATAATATATCAATCAGGTAAATGAAGAGATGATAGAAGAACGAAGCACAAAGAGTTGCTAATGTAGTTTAGACTTTGGCTCAATTTAGCATTACTTAGATATATTTTTAGGCCAAAAAGCACTTTTTAGTAAAAGCTAAAATTTTTTATTTCTGCTTTTGACAAAAAAAGTGCTTTTGCAAAGCATTTTTTTGTTCTAAAAGCACTTTTGAAAAGCACAAAAGCATATTGTTTAGTAATGCTTTTATCTCAAAAATGCTTTTTGTCCCAAAAGTGCTCCTGAGAAGCAATGCTAAATTGGACTTTAATCTATATCTACATGGCCCTACTGTAACATCCCAAACCTATCTCCATCATTGGATTAGGGTTATAAGATATTATGACAGTTTACGAATCCCATAGCATCATACAAAAATTCATATAATTATTTAAATTATCAAAAATTCATAGCCAACATACGAAAACATGTCTTAAATTGAGGCTATGAAACCTTGAAATCGGTTTGGAAACATTTAACTAATAACTTGTGTTATAGAGCATTATAGTACAATTCGAAACATTTAACTTACAATAAAATTTTCATGCGATTTAATTAATAACTTTCAATAACACAAGTTAATTATAGAAAACATACACTTACGGGCCTTAATCCGAACTTACGGGACCTTAAAAGCAATTTGATGACATTCTGGGATCAATTTGAAATAAAACAGAAATTTTAGAAAAATTGAAAACAAGGGTCGCACGGTCATGTGACTTAGCCCAGACCGTGTGGACATTCGAAGTTTGGACACACGGCCGTATCCTAGCCCATGTGTCCGCTCGTGTAAGCAATTGAAATAAGGCCACACGACCATGTCGTGGGCTATGTGCCAAACAGTGTTACATACTGACTTGTGACACACGCCCATGTCACTAACCATGTTCCAAACGGTGTGAAACCTGCACCTAAAACAATAATGACACACAGCCGTGTGACAGTCCATGTCCCAGGTCGTGTGCAACATAAGTTGCTTCTAAATCAAGCCATTTCAATCTCAAAAATTGTACACCAAGACACACCATTTCCACAAACATTACAGTAACCAAAACACCTTAAAACATACCAAAACCAACCAACTTTGGTGCCTAACCAATATGCCAACAGTTGACACCACAATTCAACACATCAACTTGACTCAATTTAACATTTCAAGTTCATTCATGAAGCATAATTCATATATATCAAATAACAATTTCAAAGAATGCTATTCAACCATATTTTACGTACTTTCATATGAGCATACATAAATGTCACACGCCATATTTTTACACTTTCATTTGCAATCTATCAACTAAGGACATTAAGACACATATAAGCTTGACACAAACTCAAAACAAACCAAATTATCAAATCAACATTCAAGCCTTATTATATGTCAAAACACACTCATATCATTTAATCTAAATGTCTATCCAATATACCCTCATTGGTACTACAATTTTAACATCGTAATCATTTCAAATCCAATGTTATAAATTCATACTTTAAACTTACATCACACATCACACATCTACCATTTAACCACTTCATTCACACTTTAATGAACCAAAAGCCATCTAAATCTCAAGGTATTCACAAGTGACTAAAACATATACTTACATATTGACAATTATAAGCCAACATTAAGGCATATAGGCAAATAAACTTAAACAACATCACATTGATAAATAACATAAAAAACTCCTAGCACATGCCATTTATAATCGAAATCCAAAACAATAAAAACTACCAATATGGCAAATGGATAATGTGATGTGCTCCTATATGATTCTAACCGATCAAGCTTCTGATGATCTACAAAATAGAGAAAAGAACAACAACTATGTAAGTAACTAATGCTTAGTAAGCTCATATAAGGAAACTTAACTTACCGAACATTTTAAGTTAAACAACCAAGCGTAATTTTCATTATGTCATAAGCCAACTTTCTTTTCCTATACACACTATCACACAAGGTTAGTTGGTGTATCATTACATATATATTCCCAATCAAAACATGGCATAGAAAATGTCTAACATTTCATTTTCATAATTCATCACAAACATATATATACTAAACCATCTTTTCCTTTCAATTACACATTTCATCATAATTCATATCATTACTCAAAAATCATAGTTCATTTCATGTAATCAAATACCCTTTCAAAGCTTTATTTACCCGTTGAACAAAATGGAATAACCTCAAATACTAGAAAGATGCTCATAAACCATTTAATTCTTTTTACTCACCACATTATTTTTTTCACATATCTAAACATATCATAATAACCCCTTCTCAAAGGACTTACCATTATCATAAACCACATTTCCTCAATTTAGCTAAGCAAACATGCAAACATGAAATCCATTGAAACATTTTTCACTTACTACTACCAAGAATATGCAATATCATTTAAGCACATAAATAAGTTTTAATTCAATGAATACATGAATACATAGACCGATGAACTAAGTAACTTGACTCAGATACTTGGGTAACTACACCACACCAGAGGCATCATAGATGCATAAAAGAGGCACCAAAGTGTAGATAGAGGCACAAATGTGCAATCAGAGGCACCATAGTGCAAATAGAGGTAGAGGCACTGAAGTGCAAAAAGAGACGCCGAAGTGTATATAGAGGCGCCGAAGTGCAATCTCGTACAAGCGCTCTTACTGACCATATTGGCATGTCAATCGTATCCTGACCATTTACTACGTTTAACCGGGCGTTATAATTAAATTCACAATATTGATAAATCAATCATTCAGAGGCACTTTTTATTTTTATACACATACCATAAGTTCTTTATATTCATTTCAATTTTGTGCAACCACAAAATTCATCACTTCAGAATATTCATTTACCATTTGTACTCAATCATAACATTTAATAATTTATAGGTAAATAATAAAATTTCGCATTAAATATAATTATCCAACAAGCAATAATATAAATATAAAGTAATATTCATATACACATACTTACACAATGAACTTACCTATTATATACCAACGGTTGACTCGTAGGGACTATTTCATAATTTTTTCTTTTCCTCGGTTATCCTCCATACGAATCAAATCTTGATCTATAATAATTAAATTAAATCTTATCAAATTAAAATACATATTCAAACTCACTTTTATGCTTATGGCCCTTAATTTCTCATTATTTACACATTTTTTCTTGAACTTTTACATTTATCACGAATTAGTCCTTAAACCCTAAACTCTAAATTTAACAAGAATTTTCAAATATCTATGCTAGCCGAATATATTCCTATACTAGTACAATCCATATTTATTCAAAATTCACACAAGTTCAATGTAAATTTTAACACTTAATCAAATTGATCATTTAACTAAAAACTAACAAAATCACTTCACAAACTAGTTCTAATCAACAACTAAATCTATAAATTTATCATTTAACATCAAAATTAACTAAGATTCATTAATGGTAAAAACCAAAATCCTTAACAGTTTCGAAAACAGATATACGGGTTAACTGAAACTAGTTGCAATGATATCAAAAACATAAAAATTACAAGAAACGGGTATAAAATTGCTTACATGCATGCATCCAATACTTGACCAAACCTCAAACACCAAAAATGGTGTTCTTCAATTTCAATTTCGGCAACCAAAGCTTTTGGAAGATGATGATGCCATTATTTTTTATTTTTGTTAAAGTTTTAATTAATAAATTACCAATTTGCCCTTTAATAATATATTCTAATAAACCAAAACATAAACCTATTACCATCCATTAGTTTATAACATGGTATAATTACCATGTAAGGTAACCATTTGACCCATTTAACTATTAGAAATCAACTTTTGCACTTTATTCACTTAAGTCCATTTTATTTAATTAACCTTTTAAACATTAAAATTTCTTAATCAAATTATAATATGAGCCTAATAATACACCGTAAATATTTAATAAAATATTTACTGGCTCAGTTTATAGAAATGAGGTCCTGATACCTCATTTTCTAAAACCACTTGACTTTAGGGACATACCAATTGAACCTAATTATTCTTTTAATTAACAAAAATCATTAAATTAAATTTCAACGAAATTCTATATTTAACTCGTAAATATTAAATAAAAATATTTATGGATTCACTCATCGGATTTGCGGCCCCAAAACTACTGTTTTCGACACCATTGAAAAACAGGCTATTACACAAACTGTGTAACAACTGTGCCCGTGTAATTTAGGGTCACACGGCCATGTAACTCTCTGAGACTGTGTGGTCCAACCTACACTAAAAATCAAATAGGCCATATAGCCGTGTGGGGAGACCGTGTGTGGCACATGGCTGTGTGGTAGACCCTGTCCTAGGCCATGTGCACCTAAAATGACTTCAAAACCAAGCTATTTCAGCTACCATTTCTTAGTTTCCAAACCAAACCATTTACATCCATTTATACCTATTCAAAACACACCAAAACATGCCAAAACCTACCAATTACTATTCAACCTAAGTGTCTAACCAATATGCCCTCAATGGCACCACAATTAAAACACCAAACTAATTCACATTCAACATTCACAGTTCCTAATTCATAAGCTTATCAAACATACCATTACATCTATTTCATTCACAACCAACTTACCAAACATAGCTCAATATTCTCATATGAACATATGGTCAAGATATACCGAAAGTGCCAAGAAAATACAACCACAAGATTTTATAATCAAACATGAAACAAAAATTATCCAAAGCAAAACAAACTCAACATGTCCACATTATTCAATCATCAAATAAGTCCCAAATAACATACGTCATAATCAACCATTTATACCAAACCATTAAAACTTGTTATTTATAAATTGGTTCATATACCAAAAGACTCAAAATATAACCAAATGCTTATAACATATATTTATACCAAAATCTTATCTACATGTCACTTATAACATGGTCAAATTAAGTATATAACTACCAAAAGTGTTGACAGATAATGTGATCTTGAAAAGCAATCCAATAGACAGCTCGAATCTGACAATCTATAAAAAAGAAAAACCAAAACGAGGTAAACTTGCGTAAAGCTTAGTAAGTTCGTAATAAACTTTAACTTTAACTTTAACTTACCATAAAGGATGTAATTTAAACATTTTACAAGATAATTCAAGATCCTGGTCATGAGTTCATTAATTACTTATACACATTACAAGTCTCACAAGGTTAGTGAGTTTATATATAAAACATTTAACTTTATCATGTTACCAAACATATACCAAAAAACACAATTGGTACATAAACCAACCATCACATATTCATTTAATATTTAACATCTTTATTTCAAGTATTCATTTCAAATGTCCCTTTTCACATGTTTATATTCATATAAATATTTCGTATAAACACTTCATATAATCATTTCATATATCTATTATCATATAAATATTTCATATATCCATTTCATATTACCATTTTCGTTTACTTATTTTCACCCGATGAACCATAAATAACATTGGATACGCGAGAACAATGCTCACACAAGTTGTGACGATAAATGCTCAAACAAGTTGTGACTGTAAATGCTCACACAAACTGTGAAATGGGCCTACTCAGATGAGTTGTGGGTCGGGATGTTATGCTACATAATGCTGCTCACACGAGTTGTGGAGAATTTGCAACAAATGTAGGACCTCAGACATCGGTAGGATATTCAAGACCAACACCCAAAACGGTAAATACCCTAATGATAGGTGCTAAAAGTAACATGTTTTAGTCTCATTCTTAATGCATTTTTGGATGATTATTCAATCTTAATTGTGAATTTTATGCTCCTAATCCTTTAAATTTATGCTTTTATACTTAGGAGAGCATTTGGGAGCGAAAAGAGTGAAAATAAAAAAATCGAAGCTAGTTACAAGAGCCACACGAGCTGGACCAATCAACACGGGCTACCATACGACCATGTGGCAGGCCGTTTTAATTTTGTGAATCACACTCCAAACTGCGAAAAAACAAAATTTGTAGAGTTTTTTGGGCAATCTGAGACCTATATATGACAAAAATAAGAAGATAAGAGAGAGCCGTCATAGAATACTCAAGAAAACAACTTGAAAAACACCATTGAAGTAGTTTAAAGAAGATTTCCAACAAAATTGAAGACTCTCAGTTGATTTCTTTGGAGATTATAATGAGTTTCTTTATTTCTTTCGAATATACTGTCTTTGGGATGTTTTTAGTTGTAAGCATAAACTAATTTTCTAAATACCTAGGGAGATGAACCATATTATAGATCCTGTCATTTGATTTTTATTTTACGCAATAAAGACTTAGATCTTATTCTCAATTATATGTGCTTAATTCTTGGTTTAATATTTTTAGACTATTGATCCATGTTTGGTGTGCTTAAATCAGAGAAGGAATAGAACCTATTTAAGAGTAGATCTAGTGTAATTGAGTGGGGTTGCATGCAATCCTAGAAATAGGAAGATATAAATCTACCGAATTAGAGTCAAATCTAATAGGGGAATCCATAGATCGAGTTAATGCGATAATAGTTAGATCGAGTTAATGCGATAATAGTGGTTTTAATTAGAAAGAAATTTCAATTAATCAACCTAGAGTTAGTTGCTCTTATTATTGAAGAGAGATATTAGCACAATTTAGGGATTTCTATGGATCACAATACTAAGTGAAAAAAATTGCGTAATTTAGATTAATAATGACAAATGAAATTTAGGTGAATTTTGTCCTGGGTATTGTTTCACTTCTTGATTGTTTACTTGATTATTTTTCTAATTTATTCTTTGTCGCGTTTGTAGTTAATTAATTTTGTTAATTTTAATTATTAATAAATCACTCTAATTATTTGGTTAAAGAATAGAAAAAAAGATAATTACTTGTACTTTTAGTCCTCGTGGGAACAATATATTTTCTCACTATAACAACCCATTTTCAGTGGTGTTAGAAATAATTATTTTGGGACCACAATTTTGACGATCGAGTTAGTATTATAATATTTATTTAATTTTTACGAGTAATTATTAGGGTCATATTAAAATTTGGTTAAGAAATTTTAACATTTAATTAGTTAATTTAGTAAAAAATATTAAATCATGAAAGTTACAAAAGTTGATTTCCATTAGTTAAAAGGGTCAAATAGCTTTGAAATAGTAAATTAATGGATTTGGATAATAATTATACCATACCTATAGTTAGTGGATGATATTGGTTGATTTTGGTGTAGTTTTAATAGTTTTTAAAGTTAATTTTGTAATTTAATAATTAGATAAAAAGGTTAAACAAAACTAAAGTGTAAAACTAATATCATCTTCCCCATTTTGCTTTTCAAAACTGAATCACCATTTTTGAAGGGGGAACTTTCGGCCAAGCCAAATTCTTGTCCATGGTATGTGTTTGATGCCCATTTTTAGTGATTTTTATGTTTTGAGCTCGTATTAGCTTAATCTAGCTAGCCTGAAGGTTAATTTTTTAAATTTGTTAAAAGTGTAGGGACTTGTCATGACTGATTTTGTAGTGTTCATGAATTTAATTCATAGATTATTAAGCTTGGTCGCTAAATAAACTTATTTTGTTATGTGATTTTTGATGATTTTAAGGTCTAAGGGCCTATTTGAGAAAATGGTAAAATTCAATGATAAAAATGTAAAATAGTGGAAATTATGGACTATTACGAACCCTAGGAAATTTGGCTAATAGGGTTTTTTTTTAAAATGATGAATTTGCAACTTTTAAATTTAGGGACTAAATTGCATAAAAGTTAAAATGTTAGAGGTGATTTCATAAATGAGCAATAAAATGGGATATAGGTTGGAATTAGTTGTTTTAAACTATTTGAATTGTTTAATTGAGTTAAATTACTATTCAGATCAAGATACGAATCAACCAAACTTAAATAGAGAAAAAGCTAAAGTGTCAGATTAGTCATCGGTTTTGTTTTTACAACCATTTTTATCGAGGTAAGTTCGTATGAGTATTAAACTTATTAATTGTTTCTTTGATTGTGCGTTAATTGATGTTATGCTAGGTATAATTTAAATTTATAATAATACGATGTTTTGGATATTGGATGGTTTAATAGTCCCATTTGAGCATTATGAATACTTAGGATACAAATGACATGTCATTAGGGATTATAAGATTTTGGGTGTTGGTCCTGAATATCCTACCAATGGCTGAGGTCCTGCATTTGTTGCGGATTCTCTACAACCCATGTGAGGAACATTGTGTAGCTAACATCTTGACCTACAACTCGTGTGAGCAAACCCATTTCAGAGCTCATGTGAGCAAGCCCATTTAACTGCTCATGTGAGCATTATAGAGATGGTTACGGTTACTTGTAAAGGCACACTTTGTGTGTGAGCTTTTCCCGAGTATCCAACGTAATTCTATTTGGTTTAACGAGTAATTAAAGTATAAAATAGAAAGGTATATGTATGCATTGGTTTATGTTAATGAACTTATGAAATGGAAAAATATGGTATGTGTAATTGGATTGAAAAGGGAACTAATTGAATATGTGATGAATTGTTTGTATATTGAAATTCATTTCATGATATGTGCCATGTTTCATAGGTTGATATATTTTTGAAGTATATCTGCTACCTATGTGAAATGTTGTGGATAGAAAAGTAAAATATTCATATGATCTAGTGAGATATGTTGAATGGTTTATCGTTTTATATCCGGTAAGTTTAAGTTTCCTTTATATGAGCATACTAGCATTAGTTGCTTATGTAGTTATTTTTCTCTGTCTTGTAGATCATTAGAAAGCTTGATCGGTTTGAATCTTGTCGAAGCTCTATCACACTATCTGTTGACCATTTTGTTAGTTTTGGTTATTTTGGCTAATGGTTATAAATGACATGTATAGGGCTTAAGTGTAATAGGGCTTGATGTTAATGTGACCATTTGGTATGTTTTGAGTTATGCCAAGCCTAAGTATACTTTAATGTTCTTACTCGAAGTTTGTAAATAATGGTGTAAATAGTTGTGTTATTGAACACTTATGCATGCCATATGACTATAGGTAAATCATGGATGAATCATATATACATTATGTGAAATGGTTTTGGTATGTTTGTTTGTGTTTAACGAAAGAACTTTATTTCTATTAATTAGCCATTTTTTATTTTTTATTTTAATATTTTTGTTGTTAATTTAATTTTTACATTCTAATTTTTTTTTTCATTTATTTGGTTCTAATAGGTTCTTTTGGTTTATGACTAAAGGCAACCCGTTAGAACTAATAATTTTTTACAATGAGATTGGAAGAACTGCTCGCAGAAATCGTAGAGAGGTTAGAAAAGCAAGGCAAGGTCAATAGTTTTTAATAGACAATCAAGAGGAAAAGGATATTTCTGTGGAGGTGGATGATAATCAAAATAATTAGCAGCCTCCTGCACCTCCTACTCATCATACTATGCTTGATTATGCTAAGCCTACTCTTATTGGGGCTAAATTGAGTATCGCCAGACCGACTATCGCTGCAAACAATTTTGAGCTAAAGCCGAACAAAATTCAAAGGGTGCAGTGGTATGTTCGATTTGATGGGTTGCAAGATCAAGATCTGAATGCTTATTTGGCTAACTTTCTAGAGATTTGTGACACTTTCAAAATAAATGGTGTTACTAATGATGCCATACACTTACGATTATTCCCATTCTATTTGAAGAGCAAGGCAAAACAGTGGTTGAATTCACTTTCATGGGGTTCTATCACGACTTAGGATCAAATTATTGAGAAGTTTTTATTAAAATATTTTTTACTGACTAAAATAATTAAGTTGAAGAATTATATCTCTTCTTTTGTTCAATTTGATATTGAGACTCTTTATGATACATAGGAGAGATTTAAGGATTTTTTGAGAAGGTGTCCTCACCATGGACTACATTTGTGGCTCCAAGTTCAAACTTTTTATAATGATTTGAACCCCTCGACCAGACAGATAATTGATACAGTAGCTGGCGGAACATTGAATAACAAAATACTTGAGGCAGCTTAAGAGTAATGGCAATGAATAATTATTAGTGGGAAGTTACGAGAGTAAACCTACTAAGGCAGCCAGAGTGTTTGATATTGATGTAATTTCTATGTTGGCAAATTAGGTAGAAGCTCTTGGTAAGAAAATTGATGGTTTCAATTTTTCTAAGTAGGTGAATCCGGTGATGAAATGTGATACTAATGGAGCACGGATGATTAATACAGCATGGGCAAGTCAACATTATGGGTAACAATTCTAGACCACAAAATAACCCTTATAGCAATAATTATAATCCAGGATGGAGGAACCATCCAAACTACCCAACAAGCTTAAATATCTAAGAAGTTTTACTTTTCCTTGTCTTATTGGTAGTTTAAATGTTGAAAAATCTTTAACTGATTGGGGGCCTAGTATAAATGTTATGCCTTGTTAAATGTTCAAACAACTTTGTCTCGGGGAACCAAAACCCAATAAAATGAATATTCAATTAGCTGACAGATCAATTAGGTATCATAAGGTATTATTGAAGATGTATTTGTTAAAGTCGATAAATTTATATTCCCTGTTGATTTTGTTATATTAGACATGGATGAGGATATTTAGGTACCCATGGTCTCAGGTCGACCATTTTTAGCCACTGCTAGAATTGCTATTGATGTGGGTAGTGGTAAACTTGTGCTTAGTGTAGGTGATGAAAATGTTACTCGTCAAGCATGTGATTTTGTTAGAGTTCATAAAGAGCGAGATGATACTCGTTATTCTGATAATGTTAATAATCATGTGGCTTGATATTCTTTGCAGGAATTTACTAATGAATACAAGTTCGACCAGTATTCATTAGTGTGTTACCTCAAGGTAACACACCCTAATTACGACACATTCAAGGTAAACAATCTTCGTCTCAAACTTCATTTTAGTGGTAATACTGACAACAAGAGAGAAGAGCTCCGACTCTAAGATCTACCTTAACCGTTAGCTTGAAAAGGGAAGTCAAGCTTAGACTCTAAATAAGCGCTTCTCGAGAGCAATCCAAGTGTTTTTGTTCTACTTATTTATTCATTTTATTTAAAAAAATTAAATATTGAAAAGAAGAAAAAGAAATTCAAAAAAAGAGAGAAAATTCAAAAAAATCTTCAAAATAATTGAAACAAAAAATAAAAAACTTTTGAAAACAAATTAGAAAAAGGGGCCACACGATCTAGGGTGATTCGCACGGCCTAGAGACAGGATCATGTGGGACACATGGCCTAGACACACAATCGAATCTCAGGTCGTGTGCATACTGGACACAGTCGAATCTCAGGTCGTGTGCATACTGGAACTAATTTTTTTTTAAATTTTAATCTAACGCACACAGGCACGAACAGTTACAAGGGTTGAAAACATGATCATGTGAGACACACGGCCTGTCACACGTGCATGTGGTAGACTATGTGAGACACATAACCTTGCACACGGGCATAGGAGAAGCGAAGGATCATCGCACATGGCTTGGACACACTAGCGTGTCCTAGGCCGTGTGGATACTGGGCTTATTTTTACCTATACTTTTATCACGCACGGTCTGGATGATTCTACAAGGCCGTGTGGCGTACACGACCATGTTGCTCACATGGCCTGGCTTATGGCCATGTACCTTTTCTTTTTCCTTTTTAAAGCTAGTTTTTTCTTCTTCTTTTGTTTCCTTCCTACCCCAACCAAAATGATTTCATTTAGTTTAATGTTTTATTTATTTTTATTTATTTTATTATGCGTTGTACTTTTATTGTTTTGTAGATTGTTTTTCTATTTTGTTATCTCTCTATCTTTTTTTTTGTCTATTTTCTTATTAGTTTGCTCGGAAACATGTACTTCACTTAGAATCATCTACGATTTTGATTTTTACTATTCCAGTGAATTCATCCAAATTCAGGACAATTTCAGTTCTCTCCCTCACTTATGATATTTTGCGTATTCTGTTTCTATCTGTTTGTACATTGAAGACAATGTACATCTTAAGTGTGGGGAAGTTATTTATATTTTTATACGATAAAATCCTTTAATTGTTGTTTGTGTTTGAGTAATTTTTTCACACCTATCATTGAAGTTAATTTTTTTAATTTAGAGTTTGTATTAATTCTGTTTTGGTATTTATTTGTGGATTTTTGTGAATTGTGTGATTTATACTTTAAGGCGCGAGAGAGTCAAGCATGATAAGTTGTTTTGCAACAATTATTATTTTAGGTTGTCTTCCTGAATTGAAATATTATTTTGGAATTTTAAAATTACAAGTTTGATGTCAAAACCATAATTTTTTGTGAGCTTTTGAGCCTATAGAGCATATGTTTTTCGTGCTCATTTTATTTTTGGTTGTGAGTATGTCAATTTGATTTGTTATTCTAAAACTTGCTTAGTTATGCATGTCAAGACCACATTATTGATTTGATATACTGAGGTGATAAAGACACTTAGGATTTAACTCGTTTAATCTTTAAACATCTTACATATTGTATTATTCCCTAGTAAACCCCGTTGATCCTAACACATTTTTTTCTATAACCCATTAATGTTAACCCGTAACCCATATCTATGTTGTGAACTCTCCCTTTTATTGACTCTATTTTTTTTGAGATTTGATTTGATTAATTGTCTGGCTATATTTCATTATATGTGTTGTTTGAATTCTACTTTGTTCTAAAAAAATAGAAAAATAAAAAAAAAGTAGAAATAAAATCAAGAAATAAAAAAAAAATTGATTGAGCTTGAATCATTAGTCTTATATTTTGTTGAAAAGCTCATTTTTATTGTTTATTTCTTGTTGATGTGAATTCTTTTAATTCAACAACTGATTTGTTTCCTAATTTGGTAACTTATCAATTCGACCCTCGATTATAACAAACTTTTCTGACATTTTTCATACATTTAACCTAAGCCCCATTACAGCCTTGTAAAGACCACTTAATTGATGTGTCATGTCATTTACAGTGGTGGAGATTTGATTTTCAAGCAAGCCTATGGTAATAACATTTCTCATTTGACTGTTAAGTGCACATTATTTCAACCTTAAACACTTTAAGTGCTTTGAGTGAATTTTTAGTGAGGATGTTATTTCTTGTTGAGTTTTAATTTAAAGTAATTTTTTAGATAGAGAAGATGCCTAATGAATTTAAAGGTTAAAATTCTCTGCTTGGATTTCTTGTACTGTTTATTGTCATTTTAGTGTGAATTTCCAATGTATGATTATTTGTAAATTATCCTAAGACATTATCGGTGGAAATAATAAATTGAGAGAAATTAACTTGATTGTAGGTTTAAGATTTTGCTTGAGGACAAACAAACGCTTAAGTGTAGGGATATTTGATAGGTGCTAAAAGTAACATGTTTTAGTTTCATTGTTAATACATTTTTGGATTATTATTTGATGTTATTTGTGAATTTTATGCTCCTAATCCTTTAAATTTATATTTTTATACTTAGGAGAGCATTTGGGAGAAAAATGAGTGAAAAACGAGCAAAAATCGAAGCAAGTTACAAGAGCCACACGGATTGGACCATTCCACATGGCCATGTGGCAGATCGTGTCGATTTCGCGAATTGCACTCCAAACAGCAAAAAAAACATGATTATTAGGGTTTTTTGAGCATTCTGAGACATATATATGACAAAAGTAAAAAGATATGAGTGAGCCATCATAGAATACACAAGAAAACAACCTGAAAAACACTATTGAAGTTGATTTTGAAGCAGATTTCTGTCAAGATTGAAGACTTCCAGTTGATTTCTTAGGAGATTATAATGAGTTTCTTTATTTTTCTTCGGATATACTGTCTTTGAGATGTTTTTATGTGCAGGTATGAACTAATTTTCTAAATACCTAGGGAGATGAACCCTATAATGGATTCTGTCATTTGATTTTTATTTTACACAATAAAGACTTAGATCTTGTTCTTAATTATGTGTGCTTAATTCTTGGTTTAATATTTCTAGACTATTGATTCATGTTTGATGTGCTTAAATCAGAGGAGGAATAGAACCTGTTGAAGAGTAGATCTAACGTAATTGAGTGAAGTTACATGCAATCCTATAAAAAATAGGACATAAATCTCTAGATTGAAGTCAAATCCAATAGGGGAGTTAATGTGATAATAGGGGTTTTAATTAGAAAAAATTTTCAATTAATCAACTTAGAGTCAATTGCTCTTATTCTTGAAAAGAAATATTAGCATAATTTAGGGATTTCTACGGATCAAGATTGTAATGACCCAAAATTTACGGGCATCGGAGAAGTACAATATCGGGCCTTCGTCTTAGTAAACTGAGTTCGTAAATAATTATTAGGAATATTTGTGAGTCTAGTAGTGTGTTTAATTAGGCTTTAATTAAGTGAAATTAGCTCAATTTAGAGAAAATAGTAAAAAGGACTAGATTGAATAAGGGGTAAAAGTTAAATTATAAATTAAAAGAAAATATAAAGGACCAAAATGGCAAATATGCCATTAAGTAATAGTTGAGGCGAGAAAAATCTAAAGATTTTTAATGATTTAAGTTATTATAAATTAATATTAGAATATAATAGTATAAATTATTATTTAATTGATATTATCTTATTAAATTAATGAAATATATGTAAATTAAAGCCAAATGTACGGTAATAAAATATACATTTGTAATAAAAATAAGCACACAATTGTAATTCATGGATTTAAATTACTTATTATTTAAGTAAATAGATATTTATTATTTATTATTAAGTAAAAGATATTTATTAATTAAATAATTATATTATAAGATTTTTACATGATAAATAGATCAAAACATGACAAATGTATGATGATGATATAGTACATGTGTAAATATAAGCAATATTACACTTGTAATAAATACATTGATTATTAAATAGATATTTATTAAGTTATTATATTATTATTAAACAAATAAAGCATAAAATAAAAGAAAATAAAACAAAGAAGGAAACCAAAACAGAATAGGCTATTCCAAGAATCAGGGGAAAAAGAAGAAAAGAAAGAAAAATGAAAAATTAGGGTTTGAAAGCTTTAACCTTTAATTGATAAGTCAATTAAGTCCTTTTTACTTAAATTTGATGTTTTAGAAGCTTTAGAACAAAGTTTTGTTGAAATTAAGTTGAGGTTTTGAAATTTTTTAGGTATTTAAACATAGTTCATGTTGAACAAAATAATGAATTAGGGGTTTAATTGAATGAATTTTAAGTTAGAACTCATTAAAGGATTAAATTGTAAACTAGGCTATAAGTTTTGTATTGTAGGGATTAAATTGAAAGAAGTTTTAAATTAGGGTTTTATTATGAACATTAGATAGTTAAGTAGAATATGAAAGGAAATAGAATAGAAATAAAATATGAATTGAGTTAGAAAAGTAAATGAGTTAATTAGGATTAAATTGGAATTAGGGTATAAATTGGATAGAAATTCAATTATTATTATTAATTTGTTCTATAATTAATAGTGTAAATTATTATTTTATTAGCTAATAAGGAATTCTAGGAATCGGCACACAAAGGAAATGAGAAAGCTATCGAGGACTAAAACGAGAAATTTATGGTTTGTATTACTATAATTCAAACTACTATTTATTAAATGTTATATTTAAATTTATGCGTATAGTAGTAAAATTACTTGAAATGAAAATGCTGATTATGCTTCAAGAAAATGGATATGGCTTTTTGTTCTTTTATGGTTTTAGGTGGAAGAAAACAAACATGGGGAAGATGACCCTCTTTTTTTTATTATTAAACTAACCTTTATTTAATTTAAATTTTAAAATAACATTATAATATAATTAGTAAAACATGCACTCACCATCCAAAAATTATGAAAGTGGCTAAATTACCACTTAAATCCCTTAATAAAATTTAATTAAGTCACTAGACAACTAAATTCAATGGAAATCAAGTTTTTACGGTTGTTACAATTTAGTCTTTTTCCTTAATTAACAATTCAATCGCTAAAATTTCTGAATCAAACTTCAATACACCTATATAGCTACTCCATAAATATTTAATAAAAATATTTATAAGCTCAACTTACAGAATCGAGGTCTCGAAACCTTATTTTCTAAAACCACTTGAATTTAGGGACAAACCACTTGTACTTAACTGTTCGTTCAATTAGCAAAAATGGTCAAATTAAAATTTAATATAAGGTTATATTTGACTCGTAAATATTAAATTATAGTATTTGTGAATTCACTCGTCGGATTTGTGGTCTCAAAACCACTATTTCCAACACCATTGAAAAATGGTTTGTTACAACTTTCCCCTATTAGAAAATTTCGTCCTCGAAATTTCTCACCTAATAAAAAGCTTATTCTCGTGCAATTGAACTCGATGATACAACACTATAATATGTCCTCCAAAATCTACATTATTCATTCCTACTATCTGTCTGTTTACGCCATAGCTTTGTGACGTTTACTCCAGAACCTAAAGGTGAATATCAGATACAAACAACTCAACCAGCCTTTCAAGCGAATAAACCATTCTGACCGAAATAAAATGATCTGATTTCAACAATTTGATAATAACCATTCTGATCAAATCTTTCTTCCTTGATGTCAAAGGTAGTCCATATACGAAATCCATCGTGACTCGCTCTTATTCCTATTAAGAAATCATAATAGACCATAATAATTAAGTTAGAACTTAATAATCAGTTCTGACCTGTTGACATTCCAAACATCTCAGTACAAACTCTGAACTTTCACGTTTTATTCTCAGCCACCAGTAACTCTATCTTAAGTCATTACACATTTTGTATTTGTCTGGTTGAAAACAAATAGACATTGCTAAGAACCTCATGTAAGATGTCTTATATAATTTTTCAGAATTTTTTAGCACACAAATTCGTTTTCGAAAATATAGACTATCATCACAATCAATTCTGAAATTGATAATCTGATCATTCTAAATTTTTTCCCGCTTAGCTAACAAATTCAGATATTTTCTTTACAACTCACAAATTCACTGAAGAAATAGCGATTTAACTGTCAGCTCTATAATAATCGAACTAGCATGATTCAAGGTCATTTGAGTGAAGCATTATTGTAAACAATGAATTCATTTATGGATTTAGACTGAATTAGTACCATAGTTTCTATCAATAAAGTTTTCAACTGATCAAAACTCTACTGGCACTTAAATGACTAAACAAATTAAATGTGTCCCTGTAATAACTTCATCATCGACAATACAATTAACGAGAAATTCTTAATAAATCGTCTGTATTACAAATTTTTAAATACTGAGCATGCTCTGAATCAATTTTATAACATACCAATATATCATCAATAAAAACAACAATGAATCTGTCAGAATGTGACTGAAAAACCCAATTCATCAAACCCATAAATGTCATAGGGCATTAGTAAAGCCGAAAGGCACCACTAAAAACTCGTAGTGTCCTTAATTGGTTCTGAACACTATTTTCAGACATCTTAGTAATATAATCAACTTCAAAGTTCATTTCATGAGGTATATACTAGAGCTTCCATTCACAAGTTCTTTTGAATGCGCCTAAGTGCTGAAGAAGATGTCTTGGAGAATGATTCCTGAATAGCCCGAAGATCTTCCTGACTATTTGTTCTATTCAACACTTGATAAGTTATAAAAGTAACATTTTTTAATCCTATTCTTCATGCGTTTTTGGATGATTAATTATGCAAATTCGTGAATTTGATACTCCTAATCTTTTAAATTCATGTTTCTATACTTAGGAGAGCATTTGGGAGCGAAAGGAGCAAAAAATGAGCCAAAATCAGACAAATAGAGTTGTTTTCAAGAGCCACACGGCCTGGGCATTTCCACACAGGCTGGGCCCACGTGAGACACACGAGCTGGCACACGGCCATGTGCCAGCCCGTGTCGATTTCGCACCTTACTTCCCAAATATGCGGAAAAACTCAATTTTTAGGCTTTCTGAGCAATCTAAAATCTATTAATACCATTTAGAAGAAGAAATAATAGGGCAACCAGAGAAGATCGAAGAAAACACTTGAAGAACACCATTGGAATCAACTTGGAAGCGGATCCCCCATCAAGATCAAATATCTCCTTTTAATTTCTTTCGAAGTTTTATTGAGTTTCTTTATGTCTTGTGGTTATTCTAACTTTGAGATATTTTCATTCAAGATTATGAACTAATTCCCTAGATACCTAGGGAGGATGAAACCTATGATGAATCCTTTTATTTAATTTCTGTTTTTACGCGATAAATACTTTATTCTTATTCTCAATTATATATGTTTATTTCTTGTTTTAATATTTCTAGGATATTAATTAATGTTTTATGTGCTTAATTCAGTGGAGCGAAAGTCCTTGTTTAAGAGTAGATCTAGCATAATTGAGTGGAGTTGCATGCAATCCTAGAAATAGGACGACATAAGTATACTGGAATAAAGTCAAATCTAATAGGGGAATCTATAAATTGAGTTAATACGACAATAAGGGTTTTAATTAGAAAGATATTTCAATTAATCAACCCAGAGTCAGCTATTCTTACTCTCGAAAGAGATATTAACATAATTTAGGGATTTCTATGGATCTAGACAAAGTGAATAAATCTTTTAATTTAGATTCTTAATATAAATGTGAAGTCTAGGTGGATTCTTTCCTAGGTCTTGTCTCTTTCATTGGTTAATATTCGATTAATTCATTGATTCATTCTCTGTTGCATTCTTAGTTAGATTAGTTTAGTAAATTTAGATTAAAACATATCACTCCAAATTATCTGCTAGATAATAGAAAAATAGTAATTACTAATACTTTTAGTCCTCGTGGATACGATATTCTCTACTCACCATAGTTATACTATTGTTCGATAGATGCGCTTGCCTTTGTCGTATTTATAGTTAGTTTAGTGACCATCAACACTCCATCACACTTTCATCTTTTTAAAATCTTCAAGCTATCAAGGATGCCCCATAATTCCCCATTAAATACTGAATAATGACCTAAACTCCTGTTACACCTAAAGATCCAACCCCCATTACGATCCTTCAATATCTCTTCAGTGGTGGCCAACTCGAAATCTAACTTCACAATGTTATCAGTATTTAGATAGACCCAATTACCTTCCTCAATGATTGATATCTCGGTACTCAGCCCCATAGAATGCAATGCCTTTTGAGAAGAGGTATATTGCAAGGCCCAACTGTATGATGTTTTAATCATGCCATCAACGCTAAACTGAATTCCTTGAAATATAAAAAGATTTTGGTTCTTCCAAATACGCCACACTATTAGGACAAAGAAGCACTGCCAATACACATCTCTTAAGGAAAATCTATATTGATTCCCCAAATTGGATTCATGCTGTTCTTATAGGTTCCCTGAAAAGAAATTGTCTTACTTTTCCACTGGTATAAGTCGAAACCACACTTCTTTAGCCATGGAACAATCTATAAAGGCATGAACAACATCTTCAAGTGTGTTCCCACACACTGTGCAACACTGCTATTCCCCTAAGCCTCGCCTTACTCGTTCTACCTGCGTGATTAACCTCTCTTTAAAAGAAAGTTAAAGAAACAATTGAATCCTCTGTGGCCTAAAAAATTTCCACACCATCCTTCAAATATCATCTCTCGAATTTCATGACCCCTTGCTAAGCATTCGATAGGCTTTCTATACCAAAAGGCCCTAGAAACAGACCCAACCCAAGCAATTTTATCTAGTCTCACAAAAAGTTGTGAAGGAGGAATACTTACGATGCATTTGGTGATCTCATTAGGCAGCCAAACCCGAAACATATCCATATTCCACAATCTATTCTCAGTGACCAACTCTTTGAGGGAATATTCTAAATTAAGGTTAGAATAAGAAGGGATGTGATTAACTAAAGGGCTAACCGTTGATATCCAATTATCCTTCTAGTATCTAATACTTTTCCATTACCTACTGACCAAAATAAATTGTCTTGAAGCAAAAATTCTAAAAAGAGACCTCCAAAGGAAGGAACACTTACTACGAGAGGTGTCTTTTGGAATGCCTTCTTTAACCCCATACTTAGATCTGAGAACTCACACCCACAAGTATTCATTGTTAGATACCATAATGAAACCAAATTTCAGCATAAAAGAATTATTTTGGTATATAAGTTGGCAAAATTCAAGCCCACCGTAAGCTTTTGGTTGAGAAATTACCTGCCAACTAACTAGTGATACCTTCTTACTTACCCTATTCGTCCCCCAAATGAATTTCCACACCAGACATTCGATTTCTTCACTTAAACCTTGAGGAATAATTAAGGACTACATGAAAAAATTTGGGGATAGATAAGAGAACAAGTTGGGCTAGAGTAACCCTACCAGCAATAAACAATTTTCTAACATCCCAAATTTGTAACTTATTCTGAACCTTGTCCACTATAAATCAAATGGAACTATTTGTTATCCTTTCATGAAATAAGGGAACTCTAAGATATTTTCCTAGATTCTGAGTCATTCGAAATCTAATATTATCGCACAACTTCCTTCCAAATTAGTCATCCACCCCATTAGAGAAAACCATATTGGTTTTAGACACATTAATCCGATGCCCTGAAAAAGCACAAAATTCATATAAGACTTTTTTAATCAAACTGACCTACTGCATGTCTGCTTAATCAAAAATGACTAAATCATCTACAAAAAAACTATAAGAAAGCGTCAAACCAGATCAGGACAAACGTATAGTGCGCCATTTCCTAGAGTGAATACTAGACTTAATGCAATGCCCAAGCCATTCCATGCATATGACAAACATGTATGGTGAAAGAGGACACCCCTACTTAACTCCCCTTGTCAAACGGATCTTTTGCGTAGGAACCCCATTCCACAGTATCTGCAAAGAAGAGCTCGTAATGGTTAACATAATAACATTTCTAATAAATTCAAGAATACCTACAGCCTGGAGAGAAACACCAATAATGTCCTACCTAACCTGATCGTAAGCTTTTTCCAAGTCTATTTTGATGGTCATCCACCTCCTTTTTTTTGTTTGTGTTTCATGGAATGAATTACTTTTTGAGCCACAATGATGTTATTTGTTATATTCCTACCTACTCCGGTGCAATGATTTTAGGGAAAACCACCGTGAATCGATTGGTGATGATCTTTATGACTAGTTTATAGAGAACCAAACATAAGCTTATCGGTCTAAATTGAGAATAACTCTCAGGATTAGGAACCTTTGGTAAAAGGATAATTAGAGAATTATTGAGCTCTGGGTTACTAACATGTCCTGCAAAGACTTTTGAACCCACTCGCAAACTACACCACCAAGTCCTATTGATTCTAGAAGAAAAATGCATGAAACTTGTCACTTCCCAGAGCTTTTAAAGGGGTCATGTCAAACAGTGCGACCTTAATCTCTTCCTTTGATACCTCCTTCCCTAGAAACACAATATCACTATGGTCCAGCCTTGAAAAGGAATTGATTGGTAATATCGGCATCTGACCTAGTCTTTCTCCATACAATCTCTGAAAGAGCTTAACACCCTTGACTTGAAGTTCATCCTCATCATATATCTATTCTTTGTTTTCATTTTTAAGACACGTGATTCAGTTATGCTTCCTTCTTTGCAAAATGTGGGCATGAAAGAACTTGGTATTGCAATCATCTAGGTGCATCCAATCACATTTATCTTTCTATCTCCATAAATCTTCATGATGAAGGACATTTTCAATCTCCTCACATACCTGAATTTTCAATTGAACCAAATAATCTAAATTTGATCTTTCGAGAGCTTTCTAAATCCAAGCAAGTTTTTGAACCAACAATTTATTACGAATATCCAAATGCCCATACATCGACTTATTCCAATTTTTAATGGACATGATGAACCGAGAGATAGACTCTGCCATATTTCCATTAAAATTCCAATTTTCTTTGTCAAAATTAGTAAAGCTAGGATGCTTCACCTAACCAGCCAAAAACCTAAACGGGGGCCCCTTATGCATATAAACTTTCGGCCTTAAAGAGAGCAATAAAGGTCTGTGATCAGACTTCAATCGAGGAGAATGAGTGATCGAACAGTGAGGAAAAGCATTACCCCAAGCAGAATTAACAATAGCTCTATCCAAACGCTAAAAAATGCCCCCATATGGCAAGAAAAATTAGGACATTTCAAACCTAAATCTTGCAAATTAGCCTCTTTAAGAAAATTACCAAAGAACAAACATCTTCTCCCTTCCTATCGACCTCCTTTCTTTTCATTTATTGCAAGACATGGAATAGAACTTTCTAGAGTAATCAATCTGAAATCCCCTCAGAGGGTTTTCCTTTTTTGTATAGCTGGACTCCCATAAACGAAAGTAATGAGAATGGGTTGAGAATTTATACCTTCGAGAACCCATATCAAAATAAATTGTGGATGATTGCACATTATCTCAACTTCGATCGTACCCCTCCAGCCAACCAAATACCACCAGAAAAACCAATCGCCTCTACTCGATGAGAGTGTTGAAACCCTAGCTTTACAATAAATTTATCTACCTTATCGCCATTGACCCTTGTTTTAAGTAGACTCACAATATCTATATTATATTCCTTGTTATATTCTCGAAAAATTTGTGGGAATTTAACACTCACACAACCTTGACAATTTCAAGAAAAATTATTAAATTCATAAGAAATAGATGAGAGTGTAAACCAACCATTACTGCTTAGGACTCATTTATTTATCCAAAGGCATTCCCTCAGTGTTTCCAAACACCTTCCTAACTTCTGTGTTGAATTGTGCACTAATTAGCTCAGTTTTTGAATTCATCGATTCTATTAGTGAGACATTGTAATTTTCGGCTAATTTAAACTGCTCCCCAAGGTCTCGAATTTTACAATTAAGTCTCCTTTCACTGCCTATTTGACCACCTTTTGCTCCCTGACCACGTCCTTTAGAAACGATAGTCATATCACAGCCTCAGATATGATTTTCACCACTCCTTAATCTTCCCCCATTTGGGTCATTATTTTTTTTAAAGGTAACTATTGAGTGTTTTCCAACATTCAGTACCTTATCATTTAACTTAACCACCATTTATCTTGTTCCTTAAAAAATTGGATTAAGACACGAAACGGTCATTAAAGAGGAATTAAAAAAATTATAAGGTGCATTAAAAATTCTAGAAACTACTGGGGATTTGTTGAAATTGTAATATGCGGTATTTATAAAACCTCTTAGATTGTCACTTCGAAAAATAGCCACTGGAATTCGGGCCTCCTTCCTATCCCTTACCACGACCGAATTTTTGCAAGAGGGACCTGCGACATGTGGTTTCTCAATGTGTTCGACACCTACACTATAAACTTCAACTGGCCTGCTACTTATGGAGGAGGGCCCAACTGGATTGTTCCCACAAGACATAGAAATCGGTCCAGTCACTTCCAGGGCCAATTTATCCAATACCTCCTTCACATTTTCGGTCGAGCTCAAGGTCCCCGTCTTCACATCATTCATTTTATTACTAGCTAAACATTCTCCATTCAATAACTTAATGCCCTCTACAACAATAAACCAACCCTTAATTCAACCCTTTCTTTAGATTTCCTCTTATTCCTCACTACTTCTCCATCTCTTGCCTTAATCGTCTCACCCTCTAGGCCCTCCGAGATTTGAGATCTAGACAACGCATCAAATTTGGATCTCGACCCTTCTTTCTCTGAAAAATCAATTTTTTGATTTTTAAAATCCCGAGAATTTTACCTAGCTTTTTTCTCCACCGCCATCCACGGCCCAAAAACCACACCATATCTGTCGCCTACTGTCTCAGCCGAAGTAGATTTCATTTGCTCCTTTTCCACCGCAAACTATGCTCTAGCAAAGAACAAATGTCTTTGGTGTAACAATACTTCCCACATTTGAAACAGATTGAGGGTAATGATTCATATTCTACTTTTTGAAGAGCTCCGTTAGCCAAAACTTGTGACACCAGGGTTTGTTGAGATTCACATAAACAACCATTCGAGCGAATCTACTTCTAGTTCTATTATTCATATTGAAATCTATTTTGGCCACCTTCCCTATAATTCCACCCATTTCTTCAAGAACCCTTCTCTTGTATAAGAAACTTGAATGTCCTGGCAACCGTATTCAAGCCTTCACCATGCTTAGATATGGTTGCAATGGATTAAATCAATAAAATTTGTCATGAAGTTGTTTAGTTTTTATATTTTTATATTTTTAATTTAAAATCAATAAAAATTATATATAATAAAATTTGAGTCTAAAATAGTATAGCTTTTAAATATTTACTAGTTAAAACTTAATTTGATTTTTATATAAAATTTAATAAATATATATTTTCAATTTAATGTGTTATAATCTAAAACTTAATAAGGTTGTTATAAAACAAGGAATTCAGTTGAGTTTGTCGGAGAAAGGTTAAAAGTGTTGGAAGCACTACATTACCACGTGTCCTTAACTTTTTAGATTAGATTGGCATCCACCGGATATTCTTCAAATTGCCTTTGGATTTTACCAAGTTTTTATTTATATTAAGAAAAAAAGATTTTTTTTTATATCAGCATTAGTTATAAATACGCTTTTCTTTTATATATTTTAAACTTAGAATTTTTAAATTATTTTTTCATTATTCAATCTAGAAATACTATTTTTCTCACACGAAGTCCTTTTATTTAGCTCCTACCATATATACAACTACTCATAAATTTCCATTCTGTCCTGAAATTTGTTAAAACATTTAATTAATCTCAAATTTTTATCATATCTTTTAATTTTTTAAAATTAGACTCTCAAATTTTCTTTAAAAAAAATCTCATTAAATTCTCAAAGATTTAAAATTTTTTAATTAACTCCTAAAACTTAATCCCAACAACTGAAAGTAGTACTTTAAGTGCACTGGTTGATGAAACTTTTTTTTTCCTTCGGATAAAGAATGGATAGTTGCATGATAGAAATTTATATATATATATATATATATATATACATATGATTTGATGTAATCATTGATTATCAATAATAAATAAAAAAATTCCACACAAAAATTGCCCACCTTGTCTACTGCTCATCTTATCAATTATTTGAAAATGGTTGTTTTAATAGATTCGTACAACATCAAATTTCAACTGGAAATGCTTCGAGAAAATTAAGAAACCAAAGTGTTATTATCTTATCTTTATGCTATAACTGTAATTTTAAACTAAACTTGTTTGCAAGATTTTTTTTCACTGTTACATCGTTGAAAAGATAAAACGAGGATGAGTTAGAAAATGATTCATAATTTAAAATTAAAGTATGGTACTCATTCTGAAAAAGATTATGTAATAAAATTTTAAAAAATTGATATAAAATTAAATGTGGTTTTGGTTGAAATGATAAAGTTAAATTAAAAATTTTTATCATTTCACAATTGAATTGAGACTCAATTGATGAATCCTAACTCAATTAAACAGTAAACGAAATATACAATAATTAAGGTTAAAAGTAAAAAGGTTAAATTATGCTATTAATCCCTGTTCTTTTACAAAAGTTGTTTTAATCCTTCTACTTTAATTTGGTCCTTTTTAGTCTTATACTTTTCAAATTTCGAAATTTTAATCCTTCCCAAATGATAATTGTTAAATTTATTAAATTATATTATTCCCAAATGATACTATGTCAGCTTATTATTTCTACATATTACTCACTAAAAATCCAATGATTAATGACTGTCATTTGCGTCAAGATTGAAATTTCAAAATTCGAAAAAGTATAGAGACTTAAAAAGATTTGATTGAAGAATATAGACCAAATCTATAACTATATGCATAATACATAACTAATAATTGAATTTAACTTAGTAGATTTCATTGTTATTGTTATGGCCCAATTCAGCCCGGGGCCAATAAACAAAATAACCAAAATAAACAGTCCATTTCGTTTACAAATTCAGACCCAAATTTTAAACCATAGCCCAAATTACAAACAGCCCAAACTTTTAAGCCCAAAACCAAAAAACATCTTTGGCAGAACCCTAGCAACTAGCCTTGCGTCGTAACCCCCAACTGCCCCCACCACACACGGCCTCCACCTCCACGCCCGCATTACTTACGTCTTCACGTCAAAGTCCACTCCCACCACGCACCTGCAAACAGACAAAATAAGTTGTAAAATCGGCTATAAAAGCCTTTGGAAAGTATTGTAAAGGGGAGGCATTTGTTTAGAAAAGAATAGAAGCAGAGAAATCAAAGTAAAACAGATTTTAAAAAGAAATCAAGGTGATTTTACTGTGGATTTACCTTTTTTGTTTCATTTTGTTTTTTCTATTACTTTTTTCCATTTTTAGATTTTTTTTATATTTATACAAAACTAAAGTATCAAAAAGAGGGAGTTTACCTGACTTCCGGTGGTCACGTAGACGTCGGAGTTTCCTCCGTCGTTGAGATCGGGGCTAGGAGGTGGTCGAGATCGCCTCTGTTCTCCGTTTGGGCGTGCGGCGTATATGGCTGATAAGGGGAGGGTTTTTGAAAATTAGGTTTCCCTAAAACAAAATTGAAATGACTTCAAGCATATTTTTTTTTTGGACTTAAAAGACAAAACAGAACAACACCGTTTGGTGTTGTACTCATGCATTTTGGCTCAAAATGGGTTATTTGCACAAGCGGTCCTCCCCCTTTACGCTGTGATAAATTGGACCCTGCTTATGCTTTCTTTGATTCTTTAAATTCATCCCTAGAATTTGCGTGTCATTCCAGTTTAGTCCATGTCTAGGTGCAGAATTTTGGGCTTGGGGAATTTACATTTTTAGTCCCTGCTTGTTTGTGCGTATCTAGTTCAAGTCCTTGATTTTGTTTTAATAATTTGATTTGTTTAAAACTATCCTCAGGATTTTGTTTTTATTTCAATAAAGTTCTTTTTTTAGTTTTTTTTAATTCCTTTACTATTTTTAATTTATTTATCTATTTTAATATTTTACGTGTATGTTTTTTAAAAAAAAATTATTTTGTAATTTGTTTGTTTTAAATTTTCTTATATACAATTTATTTCTTCTAAAAATCCTATTTTACTATATTTTTTCTTTTTTTTAAAAAACCCTATTATTCATTATTTTATATATTATTCTCACTAAGCTTCGACTTTATGTGCATTATATGTTGTTAATAAACATTTTTTTATGATTATTGATTTTATATTATATAGATTGTAATTCATATATATTCGTTAGCATATTTTTATATGATGGTATTTATAATTCATTTATTCTGTCTAGTATGTATATTATTTGCTTTAAATTTGGCCTTAGCATACGTTGCAATTTTTATGTACATAATTGATGTCACATTTTTACTAATTTTAGTTGTAAATTGTTTTGTACAGCATTTATGTTAAATTTCAGCTTATAATATTTGTTTTGAAATTTATTTATATAATAAATTTTATATTCATACATTAATATTTATATATTGTCTGTTTGTCTATTGTTGTTTTTATGCGTTTTGTTTTTTTATTTGTACCTTTGTATTACAGTCGATGAATGGTGAGCTATGATATCTATTGATTGTTTCAAATTGTTCATTTCATTTTTTCCATTTTCAAATAAATCGAATAAATGTGCTCCATCGTTTTTATAACCACCCACATTTCAAAAACCGTCTCAACATAGGGAAATATTTCAGGTTTGGAAGTTTGAGAGATCATGCCCAATCGTGCTGGGTTTCGATTTTTCATTTTTCCAAAATACAAAATATCCTTTTGAAATTTGGTCTATGTTCTCTTAAATTAAAACGAGGCAATATTACGTATCTAGAAGTTTGAGGAATCGTGCCCAATCGTGCTGGGTTTCGATTTTTCATTCGACTAAGATATGGAATATCCTTTTGATATTTCATCCATGTTTTCTTAAATTAAAATGAGGCAATGTTTCGTACTTGGGAGTTTGAGAGATCGTGCCCAATCGTGCTGGGTTTTGATTTTTCATTCGACTGAGATACGGAATATCCTTTTGACATCTTATCCATGTTTTCTTGAATTAAAATGAGGCAATGCTTCATACTTGGGAGTTTGAGAGATCGTGCCTAATCGTGCTGGGTTTCGATTTTTCATTCGACTGAGATACAGAATATCCTTTTGACATCTCACCCATGTTTTCTTGAATTAAAATGAGGCAATGTTTCGTACTTGGGAGTTTGAGAGATCGTGCCCAATCGTGCTGGGTTTCGATTTTTCATTCGACTGAGATACGAAATATCCTTTCGACATCTCATCTATGTTTTCTTGAATTAAAATGAGGCAATATTTCGTATTTGGGAAATTCGATAAATCGTGCCCAATCGTGCTGGATTGCGACTTACCGTTTGGCCAAATAACCAAGTATCCTCTTGAAATTTCAAATGCATGAGTTTTGAAAATTACGAAATGATCTTGTATTGAGGGTTTGAAATATTGTATCCAATCGTGCTGGACATGATATTTTATTCCTTCTGAACGAGAGAATCTCGACCTCCAATTCAAGTTATCCAAACGTTTTTGAAGTATTGTATTTTAAAATCTTTTCAAGTTTTCAACATTAGGACGATCATTAATCAATACGGTACCAATTTAGGGCGTTGCAAGGGTGCTAATCCTTCCTCGCGCGTAACCGACTCCCGAATCTTTCTTCTAGTTCTTTCGTAGACCAAAAACGTTGTTTTAATAAACTAAAATACTTTATTAAAATGATCGACCATAGGGTGACCCGATCACACCTAAACAAAAAGGATTGGTGGCGACTTCATACCTTGTTTAAAAGTCAATTCTCGTTTTCCAAAATAAAAATGGTTTTGACAGTTTGGCGACTCCATTGGGGACCAATAAAACCTTCAAGCCGTAAAATTGATTATTTTCTATCCTTTTGTCGAAAATTGAAAATTTGATTTGAAAAATCATACTTCTTTTGTCGCATTTGTTGGTGTCATGTCATTTGTTTGTTGTGATTTAAGGATATTTCTGCATCATCTTGCATGACCGTTACGATCACACCCTTAAGTGGGAGTGGGAAACTATACCTTCGTGAGGTTTTCACCTCTGCATGGGCTAGTGGACTGCTTCCGGGATACATCCGTACCTATGTCTTCGTGAGGTTTTCACCTCCGCATGGCCATAAGGAAATGTATTCCCCTAAACCAAACTTGATCCATATGAGCCTATAATGGGTGATGGTTGAGGAATCTACTGGTTCGGGTACCCTTTTCTTTAGAGCTGAGCCACATATAGTGAACTCTAAGAGCCCACCCTAGGTAGAACCATGTTGAACCTTAGCGATTTCCCAAATAAGTGTTTGACTATTTTCTATTTACTTTGGATTTTATTTTCAATACTAACTCGTTATGTTTTGATGTAGCCATAATTGCATTTCATTCCATATTTAGGAAGGTGTCTATTCCTTTTCAGTTACTAAGTTAGAGAGCTTGAGCGAATTCCTTGATAAAGTAGAAGATAATGCGGCTGTCCGTATATGGTCAGAGAAAATACAACTTGAGAAAGGGGATAGCCTAGCTGAGGGGTATATATCAGAGTTGTGGGACTTCACTCGAATTAGTGTGACTCAGAATGACTTCCAGGAATTGAGGGATATATGGGCCAGTTGGGGCGATGAGACTAAGTAACTGTTTTATAAAAATTTTGGCGATCTACCCTACCTGCTCGACATTAAGGTAGACAAAAATTTATTCTGGGCCATAACCCAGTTTTGGAACCCCGCATATAGTTTCTTCATTTTTGGGAAGGTAGACTTAGTGCCTATTATGGAGGAGTATATAGCTTTTCTTCGTTGTTCAAAGGTTCAAATCGATAGAGTTTATTTTAAAGCTGCTAATGCCCAACCTTTTGTAAAGAAATTAATGAGTATCACTGGGATGAGTGAACAGTGGGTTACAGCCCGAATTCAGTAAAAAGGTGATGGTAAATGTACTTCTTGGGTGAGTTTGAGGGATTTGATTGTAGCACATCCAGATACGAAGAAGAAGGTTGACATCTTTGCCTTGAGTATCTATGGTTTGGTAATTTTCCCAAAAGCTCTAAAGCATATCGACGAAGCGGTGATCGATTTATTTGATCGGCTTGGCAAAGGAGCCACACCGGTGCCAACAAATTTAGCTGAGATATTTAGATCCTTGAGTGCATGTCCGAAGGCAGGCGAAGGCAGATTTATAGGGTGTGTGCAGTTATTGTCAATATGGTTCCATAGCCATTCTCGAAGGTGGATAAAGTTTCTTATCGGGTTTTCTCTGAAAATTATTTCCCACTAAAAGAGATAACAGCCATGCCCAGGAGAGACGACATATCAGAGGAGAATTGGATCGCGCTCATTCGAAATCTCCAGGAAGAAGACGTTGAGTGGAAAGCTCTTTGGTTGGTTCCCGACGAGATTCTCTATCAGTGTGGGAGTTTTGATTGGGTACCTCTGCCCGAAATTTGGGGAGCCCTTGGATATGCCCTTTTGCTTGTGTTGAGGCAATATAGATTGAGATAGTTCATACTGATAATACATGGGTTAGCTTAGAGTGAGTTTTCGTATAGCGGAGCTAGAAAGGGTACTGAATCAGAGTCGTGGTCGTAAATTTGATATTGAACTAAGGACAAGCTTGAGCAGGATTGAGGATTTGAAAAGAAGGGTAGAAGAACTTGAGGCTGCGTTACAGAATTGTGAACTTCGAATTGAATTCCTCGAGTTGAATAATGAGCAATGGAAGGAACAGCTTCGTTGATCGCAGGACCAGGTCAGGGATAAAGATCATATCATGAGAGAAGCCGTGGCACAGATTCGATCAGTGGCTGATCATTTACAGACTTTAGCGGTTCAGGCTGATGTACTAAGTGTGAAGTATGAATTAGAGTCAGACCTGGGTCGTGAGCTGGCTTGC
Source organism: Gossypium anomalum (assembly GCA_025698475.1). Classification (NCBI taxonomy): domain Eukaryota; kingdom Viridiplantae; phylum Streptophyta; class Magnoliopsida; order Malvales; family Malvaceae; genus Gossypium; species Gossypium anomalum. Next base: position 80,469,645 of record CM046968.1, read on the forward strand.
CTTCTTGAGAAAGTTAAAACTTTGAGCATTAGGGCAAAGTCGTATATATAGTCTGTTTTATGTAAAGGATTTTATTTTCTAAGAAAGTTTCTAAATAGAATTGGATCAGAATCGACGCCTTTTTAGTTTTGCATTCATTTCATGCATTTGTATTTCATCGCATCGCATGCATTAAGTTTCAAAAAAACTCTTAATTAATCTAAAATTATATTATAGTTACCCTGGAACATCAATACTACACACGCAAAAAAACCAAAGCTATGGATCAAACGCTGGAAAAGTTAGAACAAATGCAGAAATAGATGTAAGAACAGATGCAAGCGCAGATGTAGGAACAATTGGCCAAGATTCAGCAAAATATAAAGGATCAAATGCTGGAGTCTCAAAAGGATATGATGAGCCAGTTGACCCGGTTATTAGCTGGAAGGCCGAAAAAAGGGAAGAGTCCCATAATCAATGCTGAGGATGATAGCAAGATCCTTGCTTACCCTCCAAACTTCACCCCAGAAAACACCCCACCACAAAGGGTGTCTGTTAGCATCAAACCCCAAAATCAAGCTGGTATCTCAGCACCGATGAATTTCCTGACAAGTTCGTGTTCAAAACCTGAAAATAGAGTAAATCTTACAGTCCCTGACTTCGACGAGGTAGCGGAGCTAGAAAAAGCAAAAGCAAAATTTCCCAAGCAACTGGAAGACCAATATAAATGGCTAGTGGAGAAATTTAAGGCGTTGGAAAGTGTTGACAACTATTGCGGAATGGATGCTAAAGAGTTGAGCTTGGTCCTAGATTTGGTACCCCCTCTCAAGTTCAAAATGCCATAATTTGAAAAATACAACAGAACTAGTTGCCCTGAGGCTCACATCACGATGTTTTGTCGGAGGATGACAGGTCATGTCAATAATGATCAGTTATTGATTCATTGTTTTCAAGACAGATTGGCTGGGGCTGCGGCTAAATGGTACAATCAGTTGAGCCGTACCCAAGTTAAACCATAGAAAGACTTAGCACAGACCTTCATGAAGCAATATGGCCATGTGACCGACATAGCACCTGACAGGATCACGTTGCAAAACATGGAGAAGAAGTCAAATGAGAGTTTCAGGCAATATGCTCGGAGGTGGAGAGAAGTTGCTACACAAGTCCAACCTCCACTGTTGGAAAAAGAAACAATTATGCTCTTGATCAATACCTTGAAAGCACCTTTTATTAATCACATGCTGGGAAGCTGAACTAAGAGTTTTACGGACATAGTTATGTCCAGAGAAAAGATAGAAAACGCAATAAGGTGCGGAAAGATAGAGACTAGGGAAGGCCCCAGAAAGATGGTCCCGAAAAAGAGAAAAAGTGAAGTCAATAATGTAAGCATGGGTTATACGAAACCACTCACGGTAAATCAACCGAAAGTAGTAGCCACGAGTCAACAAGCGTCGCCAAGGCAGGAGCCCAACACAAAGCAGAATACGGAGAAGCCCCAGTTTACTCCCATTCTAATAACATATCGGAAGCTGTATAAAAATTTATTCGATGCACACGTTGTATCCCCATTCTATTTAAAACTGTTGCAGCCCCCATACCCCAAGTGGTACGATGCAAGTGCCCAATGTGAATATCATGCGAGCATCGCCGGACATTGATAGAAAACTGCACTTCTTTCAAAAGAGTAATCGAAATGCTCATCAACATGGGTGTTGTAAAGTTCGATTATGCACCTGGTGTAGGAACCCGTTACCCAATCATACTGTCAATGGGGTAAACGCGGTAGTTGAAGATATGAGAAGGAGAATTAAGCTGGATGTTGCGAAAGTGAAGACCCTGATGAGGGAGGTTTTGAAGAAGATGGTAGAGAGAGGTCTAATTATGCAAAACTTTGGGAGCAAATCCCAAAAAGCAGGAAACTATTGTGAGTTCCACGGAGAGGAGGACCATGAGATTGAAGCATGCGATGAATTCAGAGCCCTGATACAGGGTTTAATGGACAACAAGGAGCTAGAGTTCTTTGAGTTCGCTGAGTAGAAGGATGTGTGCGCCTTGGAGGAGGGGCAAGTAAAGAGGGTCTGTGAGGTTAATCACCCAGTGGTGATCATTTCACGACTGAGAGTAAATGAAGCTGGAGTAAGAACAACGCCAAAAGTGGTAATTTAGAAACCGACGGCTTTTTCTTACAATGATAACAAGAGGGTGCCTTGGAATTATAATTGTAATGTGACATCACTAGGAGAAGGGAGGTTGGTCAGCACACCGGATACGAAGGCTGAGCCTGTAAAAGAGAAATCTTTGATGTCGAAACAAAGGGAAGAGAGGACAAAACCACTGGTTAATGAACCGGTAACAGCGGATAAAGCTAAAGAATTTCTGAAATTTCTGAAACACAGTGAGTATAGTGTTGTAGAGTAGTTACACAAGCAGCCAGCTCGTACCTCGATACTAGCTTTACTCTAAAGTTCGGAGGTACACCGCAATACGTTGATGAAAGTATTGAATGAAAATTATGTCGCTGAAGACATTACGGTGAGCAAGCTAGATCGTCTCGCTAGTAATATTAGTGCTGATAACTTCATCTCTTTCAGCGATGATGAGATACCACCAAGGGGCATGGGGTCCACCAAGGCTCTGCACATCACTACCCAATGCAAAGGGTATACACTACCTAGGGTGTTGATTGACAATGGGTCGGCGCTGAATGTCTTGCCCCTGTCCACATTGAATAGGTTACCCATAGATAGCTCTCATATGAAGACATGTCAGAACATAGTGGGAGCATTCGATGGCACCGCGAGGAAAGTGATGAGTAGGATTGAGATCCCCCTTCTGATCGGACCTAACACATATGAGATAAAACTTTCTTGTGATGGACATCAGGCCCTCTTATAATTGTTTACTAGGGAGGCCTTGGATTTACTCAGTAGGAGCAGTACTGTCATCATTGCACCAGAAGCTGAAGTTAGTGACGGAGGGCCGGTTGATAATTGTAAATACAAAGAAGGACATTATCGCATCCGTTGCTAGTGATGCGCCATACATTGAGAGTGATGATGAAGCAATTGAGTGTTCCTTCCGGTCATTGGAGTTCGTAAACGCAACTTTTATCATTGAAGGAGGCAAGATTCCAACACCAGAGATATCTGAAGCTACAAGGATGAGCTTACAACTAATGGTAGGAAAATAAGCATTGCCCAGAAGGGGGCTCGAAAAATACCTTCACGGACGAGTCGAAGTACCGATGTTGGTTGGCAAATGGGTTCGTTTTGGCTTGGGACATAAGCCAGAGGCCAAACAAAAAAAGAAAGAGCTAAAAAAGAAACGGGAGAGACAAAGGACACGACTGAGTAGGGCAGAGGTCAAGTGAGAGCCAATGACCTTCCCCCATATATCCAATACATTTGTGTCAGGAGGAATTATTCATCTTAAATCAGAGATGACAAGAGAAGAGACAGCTGAAGAGTTGATGGGAAGTTTAAGCATTAACGCCATATCGGAGGAGAGGGCGATGGAAGAAACTTATCAGGCATCCGCCCTTATAAGCTTGGAAGTGTCCTGAATAACTGGACTGTGGATGAAATTCCTATAGTTCTTAGAGCTAATAAAAAGTAATGTTCAGAACACACTTATTGTTTTAAGCCTAGAAACAATAAGAATATTTTGTGAAATAGGCTCATGTTCAAGCACCTTTATTTTCAATAAGAAATGTATTTTTTGTCTCACATTCTGGGCAAATCTTTTTCCATATTCTCATCATATTCATAATCATTCCATACAAATAAGCCATCCTTAGATTCATTCTTTGGATATTTTTTCGTGTTATAATAGGTCTCCAGATATCAATGTCACGAGCAACACTGTTACGGACTCAGAATCTCTTTTTGAGCGAGATATGTATTTAGAGAGATCTCAAGATTTTAAGGATGACGAAGATTGTGGGTTATCTCTGGATTTGTTAAAGATAGTAGAACGGGAAGAGAAACAAATTTTATCCCACCAGGAGACAACCGAAAATGTGACTTTGGAAGAAGAGAAAGAAGTGAAAATAGAAACTTGTATAACCGAGGAAGCTAGATGAGACCTCGTTAAGCTGCTACAAGAGTTCAAAGATGTCTTCGCATGGTTGTATCAAGACATGCTTGGGTTAAGCGCTGACATTGCGGTACATCGAGTCTCCATAAAAGAAGAGTACAAGCCTGTTCAACTAAAACTCTGAAGGATGAGATCCAATGTTGCAATAAAAATAAGAGAAGAGGTCAGGAAGTAATTCGACGTTGGGTTCTTGCAAGTGGTGAATTACTCGGAATGGGCTGCCAATGTCGTTCCTATCCCTAAGAAGGATGGAAAAGTGCGAATGTGTGTGGATTACAGAGACCTAAACAAGGCCAGCCCAAAGGACAATTTCCCATTGCCCCATATCGACACGCTGATGGATAACACGGTGGGTTACTCGTTATTCTCTTTCATGAATGGTTTTTCTAGATATAATCAGATAAAGATGCATCCTATAGACATGGAAAAGACCACATTCATAACCTTATGGGGAACATTTTGCTATAAGGTGATGCCATTCGAGTTAAAAAATGTGAGAGCAACGTATCAAAGAGCCATAGTGACATTGTTTCACGACATGATGCATAAGGAGATTGAGGTTTACGTTGATGATATGATCGCAAAATCCCAAACAGAGAAAGAGTACATATAGGTTTTGAGGAAATTATTCTTGAGGCTAAGAAAGTTCCAGCTAAAGCTCAATCCAACAAAGTGTACTTTTGGGGCTAGATCAGGAAAGTTACTCGGTTTGTCATCAGTGAAAAAGGAATCGAGGTTGACCCTGACAAAGTCAAGGCTATACAGTAATTGCCCCCGCCACGCACTCAAAAGAAAGTTCGAGGTTTTCTGAGGAGACTAAATTACATCGCTTGGTTTATTTCGCAACTAACTGAGAAATGTGACCCCATATTTCGACTTTTCAAGAAACACAATCCAGGCGTATGGGATGAAGAGTGTCAGAAGACCTTTTACAGAGTCAAACAATATTTGTCTAATCTCCTAGTGTTAACACCGCCTAGCCCGGGTAGACCATTAATATTGTATTTGACAGTATTTGACCACTCAATGGGATGTGTGCTTGGGCAACACGATGAGACAGGAAAGAAAGAAAGGGCGATATACTACCTTAGTAAGAAATTCACTGAGTGTGAGTTGAGATATCTACCAATTGAGAAGTTATGTTGTGCTTTGGTCTGGACAACTCGGAGATTGAGGCAGTATATGTTGTACCATACGACTTGGTTGATCTCAAAACTAGATCCCCTTAAGTTTATGATGGAGTCAGCTGCTCTGAATGGGAGGATGGCCCGATGGCAAATTTTACTTTCCGAATTTGACATAATTTACGTGAGCCAGAAGGTTGTAAAAGGGAGTGCGATAGCGAATTTTCTAGCCAGCAGAGCTTTAGAAGATTACGAGCCCTTGAACTTTGATTTTCCCAATGAAGATCTAATGTATGTAGCAACCACTCAAGAAGTCACTCCAAAAGATCGTCCCTGGAAACTGAATTTTGATGGAGCATCAAATGCCGTTGGTAATGGAATTGGGGTAGTCTTGATATCCTCAAATGGAGATCATTATCCATTCACTTACAGATTGGATTTTGATTGCATAAATAATATGACAGAGTACGAAGCATGTATCATAGGCATCCGTGCAGTCATAGAGCGCAAAATTAGGGTGTTAGAGGTGTATGGGGATTCCGCACTAGTGACCTATCAGCTCAATGGTGAATAGGAAACAAGAGACTCAAAATTGATCAATTACCGAGAGTTGGTTCTGGACTTAATCAAGGTGTTTGATGATATCACTTTTCATTATCTCCAACGTGATGAAAATCAGATGGCTGATGCCCTGGCTACGTTAGCTTCCATGATCAGAACAAATAAACAAGAGGATATGAAGCCGATCCAGATGAGCGCTTATGATGTTCCAGCCCATTGCTACAATATCGACGAAGAAGAAGAGAGGGATGATCATCCTTGGTATCAGGACATTTTATGATATGTGAAAAATCATGTATATCCTAGCCAGGTAACTGAAAATGATAAAAGAACGTTGAGGAGGCTGGCTGGTGACTATGTCTTAGACGGTGAAATCCTGTATAAAAGAAGGAAAGACCAAGTGCTGCTAAGATGTGTTAACACTGTTGAAACAAAGAAAATCCTGGAAGAAGTTCATGAAGGTGTTTGCGGGACGCATGCCAATGGGTTTACAATTGCTAGACAAATTATGAGATTCGGGTATTACTGGTCTACAATGGAAGGAGATTGCATCAACTATGCCAAGAAATGCCATAAGTGTCAAATTTATGGTGACAAGATCCATGTGCCTTCTTCACCTCTTCATGTCATGACTTCCCCATGGCCTTTCTCAATGTGGGGCATGGACGTCATTAGGCCGATTTCGCCGAAGGCTTCTAACGGACATCGTTTTATCTTTGCGGTCATCGATTATTTCACCAAGTGGGTAGAGACTGCTTCATACGCCAACGTCATGAAGTCGGCGATCAACAAGTTCTTGAAGAAGGAAATCATATATCGATATGGCATGCCGGAAAGGATCATATCTGACAATGCGTTAAATTTAAATAACAGCGTGATAGTAGAGGTTTGCAGTCAATTCAAAATTAAACACCACAACTCGTCACCATATCGCCCGAAAATGAATGGGGCAGTTGAGGCAGCTAATAAAAATATAAAGAGGATCGTGGGGAAAATGGCTGAGACCTACGAGGATTGGCATGAAAAGTTACCATTTATTCTCTATGCCTATCGAACGTCGGTTAGAACTTCTACCGGGGCAACACCTTTTTCGTTAGTTTATGGGATGGAGGCAGTTTTGCCTATTGAGGTCGAGATTCCTTCACTCCGGGTTTTATCTGAATTGAAACTAGATGAAGTAGAATGGGTCTAATCCCGGCACAACCAGCTGAACTTGATTGAAGAAAAGAGGCTAAAGGCTATCCGTCATTGTCAAATGTACCAGAAACGAATGATGCAAGCTTACAATAAGAAAGTTCGTCCAAGGGTATTCCAAGAAGGGAATTTGGTATTGAAAAAGATTCTCCCTATGCAAAAGGATTTTAGAGGGAAATGGATGCCAAACTAGGAAGGACCTTATGTACTGAAGAAGGTTTTTTTCTGGAGGGGCACTGATATTAGCAGAAATAGATGGCAAAAGCTTCCCAAACTCAGTAAATTTAGATTCGGTCAAGAAGTACTTCATCTGAAAAGAAGGGGCAAAGGCGAAAACCCGCAAAGGGCGCCTTGAGACCAAAGGGGTTTTGAGTTGAAAACTCGGAAAAGAGCAGCTCAAATTGAGATCAAAGATGGGGCATGTTGCAACCTTGTTCTACCAGAATTAACAAAAAGGAGGAACATTACATCTTGGAGGCATCAACGAAATACTTTGGACCTCCTAAACACACATCTGGCTCCCAAGGGTTTTTAAACAGTCCGAATAGAGAAGCTCACGCTGCGATATCTGGGACACCTTCCTTTTTCATCTCATGTATTTTTGTACTTTAGCCAAATATGTTATTTTGATTAATTTCCTACCTGGAGCTTCGCTCTCAATAAAGCTTCATCTTGTCCATTTTTGATAAAAAATTTTTCCTTCAAGCATTTCTTGTTGAAATATTTGGTTAATGGACTAATAACATTTTCATAAAAGGGAGTTCTGCATATTACTCTAGAAGCTTCTAAGTAGTGTAAAAACCCAAAACAGGTCAATTATTCAAAACCCACCAAGCTTAAGGGTCAGAGTTACTTGAGAAGTAAAGAGTTTAAGTGAAGACTATTGCTCCAGATATGCGTCAGTTAAACGAGAAGAAATACGGTAAGAACAAACGGCAAGCAATAACAGCTTAAACGTTAAAAAAAGAAGAAGAAGACATTTCTCATGACATTCTGCATTCATACCAATGTCATTCATAGTACATCTAGTTGGGAGCATTTGGTTCATTTTGATCATAGCATCCTAATTATTTGATATAAGCATAACATTTAGTTAGGAGCATTTGATTCATTTCGATCATAGCATCCTAATTTTTTGGCATAAGCATAGATACATGAAATCGAGTCTGCAGGACATGTCCCAAAGGACAGTGTAGTAACATTGGTGAAGTCAGATATTATCTCCCTGAAGTTGCAGCAGAATAAATCGAAGATTACAAACCTTATCTCCCTGAAGTTGTAGTGGAGCAAGTTGAAGTGACAAGTCTTATCTCCCTGAAATTGCAGTGGAGCAGACTGAAGATAGCAAGTCTTATCTTCCTGAAGTTATAGGAAGCAGACTGAAAATTACAGATCTTATCTCCATGTATCGGCTATGGAGCAGATCAAAAATGGCAAGTCTTATCTCCATGTATCGGCTATGGAGCAGATTTTATCCACTAGCCTTATCTTCCTAAAGTTACAGTGGAACAGACTGAAGATAGCAAGTCTTATCTTCTTGAAGTTGCAGAAAGCAGACTAAAAATTACAGATATTATCTCCATGTATCGGCTATAGAGCAGATCAAAAATGATAAGCCTTATCTTCATGTATCGGCTATAGAGCAGATTTTAGCCACCAGCTTTATCTCCTTGAAATTACAGTGGAGTAGACTGAAGATAGCAAATCTTATCTTCTTGAAGTTGCAGGAAGCAGAACGAAAATTACAGATCTTATCTCCATGTATCGGCCATGGAGCAGATCGTAGCCTCCAGCCTTATCCTCTTGAAGTAGCAGAAGAGCAGGTTGAAGATACAAGTCTTATCTTTTTAAAGTTGCAGGAAGCAGACTGAAAATTACAGATCTTATCTCAATGTATCAGTTATGGAGCAGATCGAAATAGAAAGTCTTATCTCCATGTACCGGCTATGGAGCAGATTTTTGCCACCAGTTTTATCTCCCTAAAGTAGCAAGAGAGCACGTTGAAGATACAAGTCTTATCTTCCTGAAGTTGTAGGAAGCAGACTGAAAATTTACAGATCTTATCTTCATGTATCGGCTATGGAGCAGATCAGAAATGAAGAGTCTTATCTCTATGTATCAGCTATGGAGTGGATTTTAGCTACTAGTCTTATCTTCCTGAGGTAGCAATGAAGTAGACTAAAAATTATAAGATCTTATCTCCATGTATCGGCTATGGAGCAGATCGAAGATGGCGAATCTTATCTCCATGTATTGGCTATGGAGCAAATTTTAGCCACCGACCTTATCTCTCTGAGGTAGCAAGAAAGCAAGTTAAAGATATGAGCCTTAACCCCCTAAGTAGTAGGGTAACAAGCTAAAAATTACAGATCTTATCTCTATGTATAGGCTATGAAGCAAATCAAAGATGGCGAGTCTTATCTCCATGTATCGGCTATGGAGTAGATTTAAGTCACCAGCCTTATCTCCCTGATATAGCAAGAGAGCAGGTTGAAGACTGAGCCTTAACCCCCTAAGCAGTAGGGTAACAGGCTGAAAATTGAAAGTCTTATCTCCATGTATCGGCTATGGAGTAGATTTAGCCACTAGTCTTATCTATTTAGGGTAACAAGAGAGCGAGTTGAAGTTACAGACCTTCCTAAAGCTGGTGCAAGTCTACTTGAAGAAGATGAGCAACAAAAAAGTCAAGACTCAGCGAGACCGGGTAGAATTGACCCAGTTGGAGTCTTTGCTCTATTCTCGTTACACGACAATGAGCAAAGAGAGGCAGCTGTTATGGCCCAATTCAGCCCGGGGCCCATAAACAAAATAACCAAAATAAACAGTCCATTTCGTTTACAAATTCAGACCCAAATTTTAAACCATGGCCCAAATTACAAACAGCCCAAACTTTTAAGCCCAAAACCAAAAAACATCTTTAGCAGAACCCTAGCAACCAGCCTTGCGCCGTAACCCCCAACTGCCCCCACCACACACGGCCTCCACCTCTACGCCCGTATTACTCGAGTCTCCACGTCAGAGTCCACGCCCACCACGCACCTGCAAATAGGCAAAATAAGTTGTAAAATCGGCTATAAAAGCCTTTGGAAAGTATTGTAAAGGGGAGGCTTTTTTTTTAGAAAAGAATAGAAGCAGAGAAATCAAAGTAAAATAGATTTTAAAAAGAAATCAAGGTGATTTTACTGTGGATTTACCTTTTTTGTTTCATTTTGTTTTTTCTATCACTTTTTTCCATTTTTAGATTTTTTTTTATATTTATACGAAACTAAAGTATCAAAAAGAGGGGATTTACCTGACTTTCGGTGGTCACGTGGACGTCAGAGTTTCCTCCGTCGTTGAGATCGGACCTAGGAGGTGGTCGGGATCTCCTCTGTTCTTCGTTTGGGCGTGCGGCGTATGTAGATGATAAGGGGAGGGTTTTTGAAAATTAGGTTTCCCTAAAACAAAATTGAAATGACTTCAAGCTGATTTTTTTTTTTGGACTTAAAAGACAAAACAGAACAACACCGTTTGGTGTTGTACTCATGCATTTTGGCTCAAAATGGGGTATTTGCACAAGCGGTCCTCCCCGTTTATGCTAGTGATCAATTGGACCTTACTTATGCTTTCTTTGATTCTTTAAATTCATCCCTAGAATTTGCGTGTCATTCCAGTTTAGTCCATGTCTAGGTGCAGCATTTTGGGCTTGGGGAATTTACATTTTTAGTCTCTGCTTGTTTGTGCGTATCTAGTTCAAGTCCTTGATTTTGTTTTAATAATTTAATTTGTTTAAAACTATCCCCGGGATTTTGTTTTTATTTCAATAGAGTTCTTTTTTTTTCAATAGAGTTCTTTTTTTAGTTTTTTTTAATTCCTTTACTCTTTTTAATTTATTTATCTATTTTAATATTTTACGTGTATTTTTTTAAAAAAAATTATTTTGTAATTTGTTTGTTTTAAATTTTCTTATATACAATTTATTTCTTCTAAAAATCCTATTTTACTATATTTTTTCTTTTTTTTTAAAAACCCTATTATTCATTATTTTATGTATTATTCTCACTAAGCTTCTACTTTATGTGCATTATATGTTGTTAATAAACATTTTTTTATGATTATTGATTTTATATTATATAGATTGTAATTCATATATATTCGTTAGCATATTTTTATATGATGTTATTTATAATTCATTTATATTGTCTAGTATGTATATTATTTGCTTTAAATTTGGCCTGAGCATACGTTGCAATTTTTATGTACATAATTGATGTCACATTTTTACTAATTTTAGTTGTAAATTGTTTTGTACAGCATTTATGTTAAATTTCAGCTTATAATATTTGTTTTGAAATTCATTTATATGATAAATTTTATATTCATGCATTAATATTTATATATTGTCTGTTTGTCTATTGTTGTTTTTATGCGTTCTGTTTTTTTATTTGTACCTTTGTATTACAGTCGATGATGGTGAGCTATGATATCTATTGTTTGTTTCAAATTGTTCATTTCATTTTTTTCCATTTTCAAATAAATCGAATAAATGTGCTCCACCGTTTTTATAACCACCTACATTTCGAAAACCCTCTCAACATAGGGAAATATTTCGTGTTTAGAAGTTTGAGAGATCGTGCCCAATCATGCTGGGTTTCGATTTTTCATTTTTCCAAAATACAAAATATCCTTTTGAAATTTTGTCTATGTTCTCTTAAATTAAAACGAGGCAATATTACGTATCTAGAAGTTTGAGGGATCGTGCTCAATCGTGCTGGGTTTCGATTTTTCATTCGACTAAGATATGGAATATCCCTTTGATATTTCATCCATGTTTTCTTAAATTAAAATGAGGCAATGTTTCGTACTTGGGAGTTTGTGAGATCATGCCCAATCGTGCTGGGTTTCGATTTTTCATTCGACTGAGATACGAAATATCCTTTTGAGATCTCATTCATGTTTTCTTGAATTAAAATGAGGTAATGTTTCGTACTTGGGAGTTTGAGAGATCGTGCCCAATCGTGCTATGTTTCGATTTTTCATTCGACTGAGATACGAAATATCCTTTTGAGATCTCATCCATGTTTTCTTGAATTAAAATGAGGCAATGTTTCGTACTTGGGAGTTTGAGAGATCGTGCCCAATCGTGCTGGGTTTCGATTTTCATTCGACTGAGATACGAAATATCCTTTTGACATCTCATCTATGTTTTCTTGAATTAAAATGAGGCAATATTTCGTATTTGGGAAATTCGATAAATCGTGCCCAATCGTGCTGGGTTGCGACTTACCATTTGGCCAAATAACCAAGTATCCTCTTGAAATTTCAAATGCATGAGTTTTGGAAATTACGAAATGATCTTGTATTGAGGGTTTGAAATATTGTATCCAATCGTGTTGGACATGATATTTTATTCCTTCTGAACGAGAGAATCTCGACCTCCAATTCATGTTATCCAAACATTTTTGAAGGATTGTATTTTAAAATCTTTTCAAGTTTTCAATATTAGGACGATCATTGATCAATACGGTACCAATTTAGGGCGTTGCGAGGGTGCTAATCCTTCCTCGCGCGTAACCGACTCCCGAATCTGTCTTCTAGTTTTTTCGTAGACCAAAAACGTTGTTTTAATAAATCAAAATGCTTTATTAAAATGATCGATCATAGGGTGACCTGATCACACCTAAACAAAAAAGATTGGTGGCGACTTCATACCTCGTTTAAAAGTCGATCCCCGTTTTCCAAAATAAAAATAGTTTCGACAGTTATTATTTAAGTTCAGACTAAAATTTCAAAATTTGAAAGTACAAGGACTAAGATTGACCAAATCCAAAAGTAAAGACTAAGTTTACAATTTTATCAAAGTACAGGTACGAATAGCAGAATTGAACAAAAGTAAAAAGATAAAAGCTATGTATGAAAAATTGTGAGTGAGGAAAGTAATTGGGTCAAAAAATAAAAATGATGAAAAGCTTGTTAATTGGACAGTGGGACGTACAAATATAAATAGCGGCATGTTTGGTAAACGTGAAAGTGAAGCGGTGAATTGAGTCTGCCATGCTTTGTATCCATACAGTGCTTGATTTGACACTTCCAAACATGTCCATGACAAGTGGCACCACGCCTTCCCATCCTAACAAAGAGTGGGTCTTCTTTATGGTGGGCCACCCCGACAAAATTTTGGACCCACTTTGCCCCTTAGCCCATTTGTCTACTTGTTAAAATATTCCATTTTTTTCATATGCATTTTCTCATCCTTCCTTTTTGTTTTGTATCCCCCCATCGAAATTCCATTTTTTATAAAGTTAATTACATAAACAATAGCAAGTGATTGGAGACACGTTATGCATTATTACAGAGGTGGGAAAGCTGAATGTAATAATGTTAAGTGAAGGAGAGAGAGAGAGTTCCTCACCTCAACCACGGCAACTTTGTCTACTACAATTTTCTGACACTTTGCACGGTGGCCTTGACTTTGGTACATTCTAGATGCTCCACCTCATGCATTAGACAAAGTATACGGCACCAATTTGATCTAATGTTTCAACCTCTTGACTTTTTTTATAACATTCATGCAACAAAATGGCTTTGGCACTTGGCAGTCGACGGTTTTCATACACCCAATGGGATCAATCAGGTACTTCAAGTTAGTGTAGGCAAATACTATTTTTCTTCCTTTTTTGTTTTGGATGGTATCCAATTGCATTAAGTTATAAAACAAAAAGATTTAGACTAAGTGGATCATGTCAATATTTATAATTTTTCACAAAACAACCAATAACGTCACTTTCTTATTAATTATTGATAATTTATTTTTATTTTTTTTGAGTTGCAAGTTGCACATGTATGCAGCAATAACAACAATGAATGCTTTTTCTTCGTTAAAATCGTCTCATCTTTAATGCAATGGAATGCCACAAAATATAGGAGAAGGTAATGCCGACCATTTCTGTTTTGAGATACCCCAATTTTGTCCCATTCAATGTGCCTTAATTCCCCACACCTATTGTCTTATGGGGCCATATACAAGTCACCTATTATCGAAGCATGGAGCCTTTCTTTTTCTTCATTAATTATTATAACACTTAATCTTAATTATATCTTAGAAATGGCACAATTAGTCGATTGAACTTTGACTTAGTTGATATCATTGTTGTTGCAATAATAATGAGGATTTTTTTAAGGGAGGCGGAACTAAGTTTTATATTTTTACGATAGTAAAAATATAATTTCATCATTTTAATAGCCTTTACATTTATAAATTTTAAATGATTAAATCATTTTTTTATCATTTGAGGTAGGTAAAGTGCACTTTTTTCATTACTAATTTAACATTTTATAAAATATAAGGGGACCAAAAGAGAAAATTTTCATTCTAAAGGTGGAGGGCAAGGCTGTTGCCACTCCCTTGAGGATTTGAGTTCAAATACACTTAAACGTGTATTATCTCTCGATTTGAAGGTTTGAAACAGGTAACAGTAATAATTGTATTAAAAATATCAAATAATATAGTAATTAAAATAGTTTGACGGTTTGCATTAGAGAAAATATTATTTAAATAAAGGAAAATTTGATTAATAAATTCCTTAAATTTGTTAAAGATAGGATGTCATTATAAGACTTACTAACGTATAGTCAACAGGGACTTTTAAGTTTGATACTTACTAAAATATTATGTATAGTCAACTAATTGAACAGCTGTTATTACTCATATTCGGTTTTGGATGATTTAACATAATGGAAATTTGTTAACGAGTGCCTAATAATACTAACTATTGAGGTTATTATATTTTTGAAGACCTAATAATAATTTATAAAATGTACTAAAAATCCAGAAACTTGAATCCTCTGTATGGTTTTAATATGAAATCATTATAGTATAAAGGTGGGGTTATTCAGTTTGATTAAAGTGCATGCACTTGGCCAAAAGAATTCAAGAAATGTTCTTTCCTTGTAGCTTGTAGCCTCACCATTGGTTGCCATATAAAACAAATTTTAATTATTTCATATATTAAAGGTAGAAAAAAGAAAAAGAGAGGTTAGTGGGGTTTTGGCAGTTGGCAGTTTTTCTAGGTAAAGTCGGTTGGTCGACTACTTCTAATTTGATTTGTTTTTGAGAGGGATGTTCTTCTTTAACAAAAAGGCTATGCTATTTCAGCTCCCTTTTTTCCTTTTATAAATAACTTTACAAACTTCTTATTCTGTTTATATTATTTAATTCCATAACAATATTCAATCTATTTTACATCAACTATATTGCTGAATGGTTAGTTTATTAAAATAAAAAACCATATAAAACTAGTTTATTTTATACGAATATAAATAATTGCAATTTCAATGGTTGCAACTATCCATAACTTTTACAATTCTGGAGTAAATGGTTGAAGCTGTCATTTTCTTTTAGGTTTAATTGTTTGTCAAACGAAGCACATTATCTTCTGCCACCATTTGCAAAATGAATTTATTGGAGGAGGCAGGATATATTTATTACTTTTGGCATTTCTTAAAATATTACAGAAATACAAGTATAAATAAGATATATTCAATAATCTTGAAAACAATATAAAAATACTAAAAATTCTATATGTGTATTTAAAAATAACATGCAATGAATAATGAAATGCAAGATTTGAAACTATTAATAATAACAATACGTGTTATGTGTTATTATTAGGTTTTTTTTTTACTTGACACAGGTTTATTGAAACTTGAAGTTTGGGTTTGAGGCTTGTTAGAAGCTAAAACGAGGAGCCAAGATGGACAAGATGCGGCGTAGTTGAAATTGAGTAACTTGAGCGAGCCGGGCGCCCCTACCCAAAGTTGGGCGCTCTAGTGTGCGGTCGTAAGAACCCAATATGCACCCCAACACCACCCAACACCCTTGCCTCAATCTAATGGCCCTTCCCCCACAGCCCACGCCCCCCTGCTCTATGACCTTGGCACCGTAGCACCTACGCCGTGACCTTGGCACCCTAGTTATAACACCTCAAACCAAGCTTATACGTTATGGTCAGATCTGGAGACATTACCGTAAAATGTTTGAAAATTCAGAATTCGTTTGTTTTTTTTTAAAAAAAACATCGTAAGTTATTTTACACAACAATCTGATTTGTTTGAGTGCATTGAAAACGTTGTTTGATTACACTTTCCAAAATATATATGTTTGCAGCAGAAGTGTTTAGAATGTTAAATTTTAAAAAACACATTTTGTTGTTTGAAAATCATTTGTGTTGCAGAAAAACGAGCATCGTCAACAAAAACGTTTAACAATTTCATGCAGAAAAACAAAAATAAAATCCAAAACCAAAATAACCCCAAAAGTTCAAACAGTCCAAAAATTTACAAAACGTAAAACCCAATTTTAAAAAAAATCAAATGATCCAAAGAATTATAACCGAGCTCCTGTCATACCAGTCCGCCTAAGTTTAAAGGTTACCTGGAATATCAGACAAATAGAAAGTGAGTTTCAAAACTCAGTGTGTAACATATTATTATCAACAGAAATCCTTCAGGCAGATATATCAGAAGCATATCATATCAGAAAAAATAAATACACAAACATAATCCTACCACCATCAGCAACACACCATCTCCAACTATCCGAACACACTATATGGGGTATGAAACACCCATCCAGCCCTACACACCACTTAGTGTCGACATGATGTTTTTCAGAATATTTGTAGCTTAGCTGCCAAATCAGTAGGCGAATTATCGCCGTGTACAGAAATAAATGTAGCTGTGCCACTAGTTACGACAGATAATTAAACTGCCCACGCTTCCTCCAAATAACGAAACCCATCCCAGATGCTAATGCAGAACTAACAGATATCAAGCTTACGATGTACATGCCTATAATGACAGATACAAAATATATGTAACATCTTCCAGACCATAATAGCATATTACAGATTTCGCCTATCTTATATCATTTCAAACATGCGTATTTATATCAAATTTACGCTAACAGATGATCAGAAGTCATGTTTTATAGCTTAATTAATAACATAATGACCCTACGGAAGGCTTACGATTGATCCAAATGATGTTTACAACCCTAGGAAAAATTTTAGAATTTTGGGCCCATACATCCGTATAGCTCACACTGTAACACCCCAAACCCGGTCTAGACATTATGGCCTAATTCGGTAATGATTCAGTAAAGGGTTTTGAAAATAGTGTTTGTAACATCCTGATTTTTGGGTTTATTCGCGGTTCTCAATATTTTGGTAAAGTTTTTTAAAATTTGGTATTTGGTTGTGAAATTCATATTTTGAGTAGGTAAATGGGCTTATGGAAGGCCCATGTGTTGGTCAAAACCCGGTACAATTTCTGAATTTTGGACTTAAGAGTTAGGGGTTCTGGCTAGGTGACCTTATGTAAAGTTGTGGGAGAAATGTATCACAAAAAGAGATTTAGTAAAGTGGCAAGGGTGACGCCACTAAGCTCCTAAAAAGGTGGCGTGTGGAGCTTAAGGGAAGACATGGGATCGATTCCCTGTGTTGGCAAATAAATGCATTTATTTTTATGTGCAGGAAGGGTAAGTGTTGGAGCCCAAGTGGATTCTGCTAGAGGAGAGTTTGAATAAGTCAAATGCATGGATTAAGGAGGGATAAGGGGACAGATTGTAGGGATTTGATATGAAGATAGAGTTGGCCGAATAAGGGAGATTGGAGGGGGGAATTTCGGCAGAGAGGTTTAGTTAGGGATTTTTGGCACTTAGGTATTTTTGTGCCGTTTTCTCCCTAGAGGATTAGTCTTTTTCTCTCTTTTTCTTTTGTAGCCGAATCTACTATCTTTTCTTCCATCTTTTCTTCCTTCTCTTTCTTTCAAACCAGCCCACTATTTCCCTCCATTCACCATTGTTTCTTTCCCTTATCTCTACTTCTGTCGAAATACCGCAAAAGCTGGAATCAGTGAAGATAGGGGGGTACCGATTCTTTGTGACCAGCAACCTTTTCTTTCCTTTTCAATTGTTGGTGTTCAATTCCTTTACCTTTTAGGCGTACGGATTCAAGAAAAGAAAGACTATGGTAAGTGCTCAAACTCTAAATAACTCCTAGAGTAACGGTTGGTAAAAGCTGAAACCCTATAATTTAAGAAGGTGGCCGAATGTGGGTATAGGTTTTTAGGGGTTCTTCTTTTAATATTTTTATGATTTCTATAGTGGAGGAACAACAAGGCGTAGTGTCGACTTGAATCAGCTTGGATCTCCGGAGTGGCTAGATCTAGTCAATCAATATCGGCAAGGTAAGGTTCTTAAGGCCATTTTGGATGGTGGCCGAATGTGTAAGTACTAATATAAGATGGTTCTTGTTTTAGGTCAATTAATGGAAGCTGATTTATTAACGGTGGAATATAGAAGAAATCGTGTAGGAGATCTCGTCGAGGAATATCACCAAACAGGTGTGTACCGAATCTTTTTCATAGCTTAAAGCGATAAATGCTGAAAAGTCGAAATGCTGAAATTCTGGCATTTCGAGGACTTGTGAGCAAGCGAACGCTCACTAGTTAGTTAGAATCGATGAGATGATGATCGGGAACAATGAAAACGGTAAGAATGTAATTTTTGGCGTTCTCGGTAAGTTGGGCCTCGAGAGGCCGAAGTAGGGCCCATTGGGCTTTCGGGGCCATTTGGGTAAAATTGGTAGAATATGAAAACTGGTTAAATTACGCATCGAGACTGATAAAATTGTTATGGAATATAGGCTAAATGGGCCTAGATGACGAAATTGGCTAAGTAGGGCCTATTAAGGGTTTTTAGGCCTATTAAGGGTTTTTAGGCCCAACAATTCGATTTCGCTAAAAATGGGCCAGAATAACTGTTTGCACCCATGAATTGTTAGTAACCGTTAATGAATATGGAAACCCTAATATTTGGTAAAATTATAGAATTACCCTTATAATATGAAAATGACCGTTTTGCCCCTAGGTAAAAATGACCATTATACCCCTAGGGTTAAATATGAATTTAATACATGGGATTTTGATAAACATGGTATGTATGATATGCACATGACATGTATGATATGCACATGATCTGTATGATATGCACATTAGTATTCATAAATGCATTGGGTTGGGTTTTTATATGGATAGAGGAAGTGTAAAGGGGCTTATGCCCCAGTTATTAAAAGGGCTTTGCCCCAGTTATTAAAAGAGGCTAGGCCTCCAGTTATATGATAAAGCAGCTATGCTGCTAGTGGAGAGTTATGGCGGGGTGGGTTGAGTTAATCCTCACATGATGTGTTGGTTGGTACGGGTGGAGAGTAGCGGATGGTGGGTTGAGTAGTCTCCCCAACTGGGTTTGCATTCACTCTTGCATTGACATTATAGGTGACATTGAAATGGGCCTACGGGCCATACCGTTAGAGTTAAGGCTACGGCCCAGTACTATTAAATATGAAATATGAAAAGGCTTCGGCCCAGTATTTGTTGAGATTGGATTTGGGCTTAGGCCCAGCAGGCTGATATTGTTTTGGGCTTTGAAAGGGGCTTGTTGCACACTGAGCTTCCAAACTCACCCCCCTTTCTTTCTTATCTTTATAGGTGAGCCTTGATTTGGGGACTTGGAGCCGGAGGGGATTCAGAGTGGCCACGGAGATCGCTTTTGGGCTTTTGAATAAGTATTTGGTTTTCACTAAGTTTACTTTATTTATTATCTATTTATGGGTTGTAATAAGGCCATTTTAACTTTAACTTTATTTCTTTTCTTTTCTGGGATTATTTTATTTAAACTAGTTTATAATAATTGGGCTAGTCGTAGGACGCGTTTTCCAAATGATACTTGTTTTCAAAATAACACCACGACACACATAATTGGAATAACAAAGATAACTACTTAAATTAACTTCAACTCATTTACCAAAGTGTGGCAATGTTGGTGGGCATGTCTAGGATTGGATCCAATCAAGAGCTTGGTACTTAAGCAGCCTTCATGGCTCACCCCCTCTGTTTCGGATACCTACCTGGTGCCCAGCCTCCATTCACTCTGGTTAGCCCATCAATAGTCGGTTTTTAGATAAGAAAACGAAACATGGATTTTTAAACTGCGTGTAACACGTCAGATTAGGCCATAACATCCAGGCCGGGTTTGGGGTGTTACATTAGTGGTATCAGAGCCCGGTTGTGACAACTCGGCTGTGGATCGGGTCTGAAAATTTTTGAAAACTTAGGCCTAAGAAGGGTATTTTTGGGAAATGGTAAGTTTTTCAAAGATGTTCAAGTTTTTCTATTTTTAAACGGGGTTAAAATCAAGAGTTTCAAAATAAAGGAGTTTCAAATCTTTATTTTTCGGTGAACAAAAACATGTTTTTGAGTTTTTTTATGGACTGATAAAGAAGTGGCGCACTGAATCCCCGGCACCAAGTCTGTATGTATATTCTTTTTACATTATGTGATAATGATATGATGAATAGAACTGAGACCCTACTATGATACTTTAGATAGGGTAGAGCTGTGAAAAATGGTAGAAATGAGACTGTAGCTAGGCCACGACGATGCGAAAACAACCCTTGAACTGCTGTATTTCCATAAAACATCTTGTAATAAACAATTGAACGTTATACTAATAAAATTCGTAATCAGGTAAGTCGATATAAGTACAAGAGGAACTCGTGGACGAGGCCATGGACGTGGTCGCGGCAGGATGCAAGCTGAATCTTCGTCCTCAGGGCATAGGCCAGCTGGGTAGGCATCCGTGCCGCAGGCAACAGAGACTGGGTCTTATGATTGGGCTGCGGGGGATGACGCTTTGTCCCAAGCCATGTTAAAAGTTTTAGAAAGAGTTGCTGTAGCTAGCACTGGGACAATGAATAGGGGGTCTATATCGGAGCGACTCTGGGCCAACGGGACAGAAGTATTCAGAGGTGTATCTGGAGTAGCCCCAAATGTGGCAGAATATTGGCTAGAGGCAACAGAGCGGATCATGGATGATCTAGACTGCTCAGTGGAGCAAAAGCTAAAATGAGCTATGTCGTTGCTACCAATGGTGGATCACCGTAAGGGAGAGTACCCCAACTGAGCAAGTAACCTGGGGATTGTTCAAAACTTCTTTTAAAAGGAGGTATGTTGGAGCAAGCTATGTGGATGCTCGTTGAAAGGAATTCCTGAATCTGACTCAGGGTGATAAGACTGTAGCAGAGTATGAGGCAGAATTTTTGAGGCTGAGTCGATATGCTAGTGGGATAGTGGCAACTGAATATGAGCCCAGTGTCCGATTTGAGGATGGTCTCTGCGATGAGCTTAGGATATTGATAGCTCCACAGAGGGAGCGTGGTTTTGCTGCATTGGTAGAGAAGGCTAAGATAGCCGAGGAGGTGAAGCTGACTGAGAGACAGAATCGTGAGAAGGATCGACCCAGATTCAAGAGGGATTTTAGACCCTCAAGTGTCACGAATCGAAATGTTAAAAGAGCAAGGATGGAGGAATCAGTTCGAGCAGTTCCAGTAAATACTTTTAGACCTCAAGCTTGCAGGGATTGTGGTAAGGTACATATAGGGGAGTGCTGGAAACGAACTGGAGCATGTTTTCGATTTGGGTCCAAGGAGCATAAGTTTAGAGAGTGCCCTTGGAGAACAGCTCAGGAACTAGCTGCGGAACAAATGGATGTTCGACCACAGCGAGGAGGACCACCACCACAGAGAGGTCGTGGGCAAGGTAGAGGTGGCAACGAAAATGGACGAGGACGTGGGGCACCTGGCAGGGGTCTTTGGACATCTTTGAAGCTCGACGGTAAATTTATTTGGTTTATGCGGCACGACATCGTGAGGAGGGCGACGCTCCTGATGTTATAACCGGTACGTTCCTCATTCATAGCAAGCTTTACACTGCTTTGATTGATACGGGTTCTACCTACTCGTATGTTGCTTGTGATGTATCTGGGGCATCGGGTGTGCTTCTTGAGGAGACCGTGAGTGGGGTATCAGTAATAAGCCCTTTGGGACACTCGATTAGAGTGGATAAACTCTTTAAGGAAGTGCCTTTAGAGACACAAGGTGAGATATTTGTAGGGGATATGATGGAGCTGCCATTTGGAGAATTTGATCTTATTTTGAGAATGGACTGGCTAACCAAACATAGAGCGGTGTTAGATTGTGCTGTTAAGAGAATGGTGCTAAGAACTGCCAAGGATGAGGAGATAGTGGTCATAGGTGAGCAAAGGAATTATTTGGCTAATGTTGTTTCGGCTTTGAGGGCCGAGAAGTTGATTCGGAAAGGTTGTGAGGCATTTTAAGCATTTGTGAGTCAAGCTGAACCTGAGGAGATGACCGTGGAGTCGGTGAGGACCATTAAGGAATTTCAAGATGTATTTCTGGAGGAACTTCCTAGGCTACCTCCGAACAGAGAAGTCGAGTTTGGAATCGACTTGTTACCTGGAACAGCTCCTGTGTCCATTGCGCCTTATAGGATGGCACCAAAGGAGTTGGTGGAATTAAAAGCTCAAATTCAGGAACTGTTAGACAGAGGGTTTATAAGACCAAGTGTTTCCCCGTGGGGTGCACCAATGTTGTTCGTAAAGAAGAAAGATGGGACTATGCGAATGTGTATTGACTATCAGCAGTTGAATAAACTGACGATCAAAAACAAGTATCCGTTACCAAGAATCGACGATCTATTCAACCAATTAAAAGGAGCCTCGGTATTTTCTAAAATCGACCTTAGGTTAGGATATCATCAGTTGAGGGTTAAAGAGGTGGATATTTATAAGACGGCATTTAGGACTCGATATGGTCATTACGAGTTTCTGGTAATGCCTTTTGGTTTGACTAATGCACCGGCGGCATTCATGGATTTAATGAATCAGGTTTTCCAGCCATACTTGGATCGATTCATAGTCATTTTTATTGACGATATCTTGGTGTATTCAGAAACAGAAGAAAAGCATGAGCAGCATCTTCGTGTTGTGCTGCAAGTGCTAAGGGAAAAGGAACTTTATGCAAAGTTAGTAAGTGCGAGTTTTGGTTAAGGAAAGTCACTTTCTTGGGGCATGTTGTATCTGCTGAAGGGATCAAGGTGGACCCTCGAAAGATTGAGGCAATTCTGGAGTGGAAGCCACCGAAGTCGGTAACAGAAATTCGAAGTTTTCTGGGGTTGGCAGGTTATTATCGGAGATTCGTGGAAGGATTTTCTGTGTTGGCAGCACCGTTAACAAAACTTATAAGGAATGGAGCACCTTTTATGTGGACTAATAGGCAGCAAAAGGCTTTTGAGAAGCTGAAGAAGGTTTTGACGGAAGCACCAGTGTTGATTCAGCCAGAGTCTGGTAAGGACTTCACTGTTTACAGTGACGCGTCACATATAAGTTTGGGCTACGTGTTGATGCAAGAGGGTAAGGTGGTCGCTTATGCTTCACGACAGCTTAAGCCACACGAGGTGAACTATCCTACGCATGACTTGGAGTTGGCAGCGGTGATTTTCAGGCTTAAGATATGGAGGCACTATTTGTATGGGGAAAGATGCATTATCTACACGGATCATAAGAGTCTTAAGTACTTGTTGACTCAAAAGGAGCTGAATCTTAGACAAAGAAGGTGGATAGAGTTGTTAAAGGACTATGATTGTTCAATTGAGTACCATCCGGGTAAAGTAAATGTCGTGGCTGACGCGTTAAGTCGTAGAACTGTGGCAGAATTAAAGGTAATGTTTGCTCGTCTAAGTTTGTATGACGATGGAAGCTTATTGGCAGAGTTACAAGTGAGACCGACTTGGGTAGAACAGATTAAGAAGCAACAGTTGGAAGATGAGTCGTTGGTTTCTCGATTTCAGCAAGTGGAGAAGGGGGAAAATCCTGACTTTGGGTTAAATAGCGAGGGAGTTCTTTGTTTTCGAGGAAGAATTTGTATGCCGAAAGACTCTGACTTGAGATTGCTGATTTTGAAAGAGGCACATAATGGACCTTGTGCTATGCATCCAGAAGGGAGTAAGTTGTATCGAGATTTGCGAGAGCTATATTGGTGGCCTGGGCTTAAGCGAGAAGTGACCGAATTTGTGGGGAGATGTTTGACATGTCAACAAGTGAAGACCGAGCATCAACTGCCTTCGGGATTGTTACAGCCGGTAAAAATACCACTTTGGAAGTGGGAAAGGGTAACTATAGACTTTGTGGGTGGATTGCCGTTGACACTTTCTAAGAAGGATTCGGTTTCGGTGGTTGTGGATAGGCTCACGAAATCTGCTCATTTCATACCTGTCCGAACCAATTACTCATTTCAGAAGTTGGCCAAGTTGTATATGGCAGAGATAGTGCGGTTGCATGGTGTGCCAGTATCGCTAATTTCAGACTGAGACCCAAGGTTTACATCTCGGTTTTGGCAGAAGTTGCATGAGGCATTGGGAACGTGATTGGATTTCAGTACGACTTTTCACCCCCAGTCGAATGGGCAGTCAGAGAGGGTTATTCAGATTTTAGAAGAAATGTTGAGGGGTTGTGCTATTGAGTTTAGGGGCAGCTGGGAGGACCATTTGCCATTGGCAGAGTTCGCGTATAACAACAGTTACCAAGCGAGTATTCAGATGGCTCCTTATGAGGCACTATATGGGCGAAGGTGTCGTTCGACCACTTGTTGGATGGAGTTGGGAGAAAGGCAAGTCCTTGGGCCAGAGTTGGTAGCAGATATCGAAGAAAAGATTAAGGTGATCAGGAATAGGTTAAAGGAGGCAGCGGATCGACAAAAGTCTTATACCGATCTGAAACGTAAGGATATTGAATATGCTGTAGAGGACATGGTCTTTTTGAAAGTTTCACTTTGGAAGAAGATATTGAGATTTGGTAAGAAGGGTAAATTGAGCCCACGGTTTATTGGGCCTTACCAATTATTAAGCGAGATAGGGCGATGGCTTATCGGCTAGAATTACCACAGAAGCGCATCGTATCCACGACGTATTTCATGTGTCCATCTTTGAGGCGATATCGTTCGACCCAACTCATATCGTATCGATTCGAGAAATCAAATCTGATCGATTTGACTTTGAAGAGGAACTGTGCAAATACTTGATCACGACGTCAAGGTGTTGAGAAGAAAGTCAGTTCCATTAGTGAAAGTACTTTGGAGGAACCATGGCAAGGAAGAAGCTACTTGGGAGACCGAAGAGGCGATGTGTCAACAGTACCCTCAACTGTTTGGATCAGGTAAAATTTCGAGGTCGAAATTTCTTTAAGGAGGGTAGAGTTGTAACATCCTGATTTTTGGGTTTATTCGCGGTTCTCAATATTTTGGTAAAGTTTTTTAAAATTTGGTATTTGGTTGTAAAATTCATATTTTGAGTAGGTAAATGGGCTTATGGAAGGCCCATGTGTTGGTCAAAACCCGGTAGAATTTCTGAATTTTGGACTTAAGAGTTAGGGGTTCTAGCTAGGTGACCTTATGTAAAGTTGTGGGAGAAATGTATCACAAAAAGAGCTTTAGTAAAGTGCAAGGGTGATGCCACTAAGCTCCTAAAAAGGTGGCGTATGGAGCTTAAGGGAAGACATGGGATCGATTCCCTGTGTTGGCAAATAAATGCATTTATTTTTATGTGCAGGAAGGGTAAGTGTTGGAGCCCAAGTGGATTCTGCTAGAGGAGAGTTTGAATCAGTCAAATGCATGGATTAAGGAGGGATAAGGGGAGAGATTTTAGGGATTTGATATGAAGATAGAGTTGGCCGAATAAGGGAGATTGGAGGGGGGAATTTCGGCAGAGAGGTTTAGTTAGGGATTTTCGGCACTTAGGTATTTTTGTGCCGTTTTCTCCCTAGAGGATTAATCTTTTTCTCTCTTTTTATTTTACAGTCGAATCTACTATCTCTTCTTCCATCTTTTCTTCTTTCTCCTTTTTTTAAACCAGCCCACTATTTCCCTCAATTCACCATTGTTTCTTTCCCTTATCTCTACTTCTGCCGAAATACCGCAAAAGCCAGAATCAGTGAAGATAGGGGGTACCGATTCTTTGTGACCAGCAACCTTTTCTTTCCTTTTCAATTGTTGGTGTTCAATTCTTTTACCTTTTAGGCATACGGGTTCAAGAGAAGAAAGACTGTGGTAAGTGCTCAAACTCTAAATGACTCCTAGAGTAACTGTTGGCAAAAGCCGAAACCCTATAATTTAAGGAGGTGGCCGAATGTGGGTATAGGTTTTTGGGGGTTCTTCTTTTAATATTTTTATGATTTCTATAGTGGAGGAGCAGCAAGGCGTAGTGTCGACTTGAATCAGCTTGGATCTCCGGAGTGGCTAGATCTAGTCAATCAATATCGGCAAGGTAAGGTTCTTAAGGCCATTTTGGATGGTGGCCGAATGTATAAGTACTAATATAAGATGGTTCTTGTTTTGGGTCAATTAATAGAAGCTAATTTATTAACGCTGGAATATAGGAGAAATCGTGTAGGAGATCTCGTCGAGGAATATCGCCAAACAGGTGTGTACCGAACCCTTTTTCATAGCTTAAAGCGATAAATACCGAAAAGCCGAAATGCCGAAATTCTTGCATTTCGAGGACTTGTGAGCAAGCGAACGCTCACTAGTTAGTTAGAATTGATGAGATGATGATCGGGAACAATGGAAACGGTAAGAATGTGATTTTTGGCATTCTCGGTAAGTTAGGCCTCGAGGGGCCGAAGTGGGGCCCATTGGGCTTCGGGGCCATTTGGGTAAAATTGGTAGAATATGAAAACTGGTTAAATTGCGCATCGAGACTGATAAAACCGTTATGAAATATAGGCTAAATGGGCCTAGATGACGAAATTGGCTAAGTAGGGCCCATTAAGGGTTTTTAGGCCCAATAATTCGATTTCGCTAAAAATGGGCCAGAATCACTGTTTGCACCCATGAATTGTTAGTAACCGTTAATGAATATGGAAACCCTGATATTTGGTAAAATTAAAAAATTACCCTTATAATATGAAAATAATCATTTTGCCCCTAGGTAAAAATGACCATTATACCCCTAGGGTTAAATATGAATTTAATACATGGGATTTTGATAAACATGGTATGTATGATATGCACATGACATGTATGATATGCACATGATCTTTATGATATGCACATGATGTATTCATAAATGCATTGGGTTGGGTTTTTATATGGATGGAGGAAGTGTAAAGGGCTTATGCCCCGATTATTAAAAAGGGCTTTGCCCGATTATTAAAAAGAGGCTAGGCCTCAGGTTATATGATGAAGCGGCTATCTTTGCCCGGTGGAGAGTTATGGCGGAGTGGGTCGAGTTAATCCCCATATCGTGTGTTGGTTGGTACGGGTGGAGAGTAGCGGATGGTGGGTTGAGTAGTCTCCCCAACTGTGCTTGCATTCACTCTTGCATTGACATTATAGGTGACATTGAAATGGGCCTACGGGCCATCTTTATTCTGATTAAGGCTACGACCCAGTACTATGAAATATGAAATATGAAAAGGCTTCGGCCCAGTATTTGTTGAGATTGGATTTGGGCTTAGGCCCAGTAGGCTGATATTGTTTTGGGCTCTGAAAGGGGCTTGTTACACACTGAGTTTCCAAACTCACCCCCTTTTCTTTATTATCTTTACAGGTGAGCCTTGATTTGGGGACTTAGAGCCGGAGGGGATTCAGAGTGGCCACGGAGATCGCTTTTGGGATTTTGAATAAGTATTTGGTTTTCACTAAGTTTACTTTATTTATTATCTATTTATGGGTTGTAATAAGGCCATTTTAACTTTAACTTTATATCTTTTCTTTTCTGGGATTATTTTATTTAAAGTAGTTGATAATAATTGGGCTAGTCATAGGACGTGTTTTCTAAATGATACTTGTTTTCAAAATAACACCACGACACACATAATTGGAATAACGAAGATAACTACTTAAATTAACTTCAACTCGTTTACCAAAGTGTGGTAATGTTGGTGGGCATGTCTAGGATTGGATCCAATCAAGAGCTTGGTACTTAAGCAGCCTTCATGGCTCACCTCCTCTGTTTCGGTTACCTACTTGGTGCCCAGCCTCCATTCACTCTGGTTAGCCCATCAATAGTCGATTTTTAGATAATAAAACGAAACATGGATTTTTAAATTGCGTGTGACACGTCAGATTTGGCCATAACATCCAGGCCGGGTTTGGGGTGTTACAGTGTTATTTTGATAAAGATTTGTAAAGTTGTTTGATAAATCATCCCAGTTTTATAACTATTATCAAAAGCGTTATTTAATTAATCCAATTGCCAAAACATAATTTACAGCAGAAGTCTTAGAAACAGTTTATATTTTGGAAATCCAGTTCATATTTTTGAAAAAACTTTTATTTTTATAAAATCGTGTTTTTCGTTAAACGTCGCAATAAAAGTTAAAACGCATCCAAAACCAAAATAACAACCAAATAGTCCGGAGAGTCCAATAATTACAAAACTCCCAGAAATAATCCTTAATTAAAAAAAAATGTTAAAAATAGTTCAAGAACTCATGGTCACCATGTAACTCCGTCGTACTGATCCACATAAGGTTGTGTATTACCTGAACAGAACAGACAAATAGATATGAGTTTTCGTAAGCTCAGTGTGTAACCCAATAGAAATAGACATGCAATACGTACAAAAATCTCGTATACAGTCAGATACAAAATCGAACTTAAGTCCATTACAGATGCAGATAACAGAATCAAATAAGCGGAACAGATATACAGAATCCTACCCCCATCCACTACACACCAACTCCGAGCATCCCATCACACCATGTGGGGTTAAAAACATCCACCCATCCTTACACACCATATAGTGTCGATACGACACATAACGGATAATATGCAGTCAAGCTGTCAAAATAAAGGTGAAGGGTCACCATACAGATCACTTCCTCCATATATATGATTCTCACCCCAATCATAAATACAAAATACAGATACAGAAATATCATGCTTAAAATGCTCGTATACAGATAACATACAAATTTAGCAGAATAGTCAGACATGCATAACAGTGTCCTATTCAGAGCAAACTATCAGAATGTCAAATCACATAATTGAAGGTTTGGTTAACCCTTACCAATCCTACGGTAGGCCCACAGTTGATCGAAACGACTCGTGAGACCCTAGGGAAAATTTCAGAGTTATGAGCCCACATGCCTGTGTGGTTTACTCGTGTAGCCCACACAGCTTGGCCCCAAACCCACACACCTGTATGGGCCACACGCCCACACTCACACCATCACATGGTCATTTCTTGCGCATGGCCACACCTTCGTCAGACATACGGCCGTGTCTCGCACACGACCAACCATATGGCTAGGCATACGACCATGTGGCGTCAACAGAATGCGTCGACAGAATACTTTTTTGGCTTTCGTCGAAACTTAACTTTTCGTGTTTTAGGAACATACCTGGTTCATTTTAGATGCTACAGCATCTCAAGCCCTCCGAAACTTAAAAAACAGTATACCAAACAACGATTTAGCGGTTAAATTACGAATTCATCAACAAAAATTTGGCAAAACTCAACTTACCGACGACGAAAATCACTGCTAACACTGTTCAAGCAAATAGAGCGAAACTCATTGTTCCCAGCCTTTTCCTACACCAAAATAATCGCAGAAAATTAGATATCACGATTACACCAAAACGGAAGGAAATAATCTACCTTACAAAAAATGAAAACTCCAACAGATGCAACCCTACTTACCTTAACTGAGTGAGAAGCAACGAAATTACAAAAACAACAATAGGAGTTAATGGGTGATGAGCAAAATTAGGGAAAATAAGAGGAAACAGAATTTGCAGAGAAGGGAATAGGAAACGTCAAAAAACAAATGGAGAGATTTTTAGGAAATTTTAAAAAATTAAATCAAATTTAAAAAAAAAGATATGAAAACATATCCCCAGATTTTCTCCTACTCCCCCACTAACCCATTAACTCTTAACCACCTCAGAATTTCACTTTCACCCAACTTCTATCTCACAACCGAAACAAAAATATTAGCCACGCTCTCACAGGGAATCAAACTTAAAACCTATAGCAAACTAACTCATTACCACTCGAACCAGCAAGCTTATTCTGAAATGAGTTTACTGAAGATAAAATATAACCCAACTTACCAAGGATAAGGCTAGGATTAGAAAAATAAGAAAAATCTTCCAAATGAGAGACTTGAACCCAAGACCTCACACACACCCAGAACACTTAACCACTGAAACAGATACACATTTGTGTCAGATTCCATAAAAACAGAAATAAGTTAAGCGTGGCGTTACACACAAGGCCTAAATGGCCAGCCCGTGTGGCCTACACAGTCTCACACATGCCCGTGTAGCCCACACGTTCTAAATAGCTCAGACCGTGTGTCTCACACGGTCTAGCACATACACAACCGTGTGGCATTGATAGAGCAATTTTTCGACTTTCGCCGTTTTTTGTTTTTCGGGTTTCCCGTTACATGCCTTGACTAATTTTTATGTGAAACCACCCATGAAACTTCCAGAACCTAAACGCATCATTTAGAACACCAAATCAACAACAAAACCAAACAATTTAAAGAGCAAAGTTCTCGACTTTTCCCCAAAACAATACCAATCGAACCCCCAAACAAATACCATAAAGCCCCAACAGCCCCAAAATATAACCAAACTCTTACCCTCGCATGTAGATAGCAACATATGAACTCAATTCTTTGGAGGCTAAAATTTGAATAAAAATTTGCTTGGAGAATAGCAAGAAGGAATGGCCAAGAAAACAAAAAAAAAGAATAAAAGAAAGAAAAACAAAAAACAAAAAGAAACTGATAAATGGAAAAATAGAAACGTGGGAGAGTAAGGGAGAGGAAAAAGTGGAATATTTTACCAAATATTTTAATATTTAAAATAATAAAACTATTTTTAATAAATCACTAAATCCTCTCCAAACAACCTCTAACCACTCAACCATTTATCCAAGTAATTGGATCAAACTCAATTTCAAACATTGAAACAATACAAGCGTGGGAATTTAGCAAAAATAAACCCGTGGGAGAGTAAAAGAAAGAAAAACAAAAAAAAAAAAGAAACTGATAAATGGAAAAATAGGAACGTGGGAGAGTAAAGGAGAGGAAAAAGTGGAATATTTTACCAAATATTTTAAATTTTAAAATAATAAAACTATTTTTAATGAATCACTAAATCCTTTCCAAACAACCCCTAACCACTCAACCATTTATCCAAGTAATTGGATCAAGCTTAATTTCAAACACTGAAACAGTACAAGCGTGGAAAATTAGCAAAAGTAAACATGTTTTGCTTACATAGAGATTTAACACATGACCTTAGGGTAAACTAACACCTTACCACTAAACGAACAAACTCATTCTAATATAAGTTAACTAAAAATATTATTTAAACCAAACAAATAAGGATAAGGCTAGGAGAAAAAATAATTGAATTTTCCCAAAAGTAATATTTGAACCCATGTCCTCAAACACACAATCAAGGCAACTAACCACTGATATAGATACCTAGTTATAACAAAATTGAAAAACATTTGGGCATTACAACTAGCACTGGCCTTGTCGTCTCAGTGCATTTGTTCATGTTTTGACTAAGCTTTAATGGTATTTTGGTTTTTTAAGAGTTTTATGACCTAAGGCAAGCTTTTGTACCCTAGTTTATGTCAATTGCACAATATAAATGTGATAATTTTAGAGGGAGTTAAGACTTTTTGCTATTTTAGGGCATTATAGTTACTTTTTTGTTTATTGCATTTTTCAACTCTATAGCTTTCTAAACTCCCTTTTCTAGTCAAAAGTACTTTTTATTCAAAAAAGAAAAATCATGAGACTTAATTTGTGCTTAATTCTTCTTTATTTTTTTAGTTTTTGCACATATTTTGTTATAATTACAATTATTCAAAGTTTGTATTCGGCCGATATTTGATAGCTTAGAATTATTGTCTTGTCAATTAGAATAGTTAAATTTGTAATTGTCTAATTCATTCTATACTAGTGACAAACTGCATAATTGTTTATGTCGTAATTTATGATTATGTATTGTGGATGTGTGATCTAGCTTAAATAAACCTTGTTGAAGTGAGTTTGTTGGTTAGAATTATGTCTCTTTCATTCATAAAGCTACTCAAAAGTCAAATTTTGGGCGTTGAGTTGCAAGGTTATTATTAGTAAGGGAAGTAATTTTAAATGAGTTGCCTCTTGGTTACAAACAGGTAAGGAGATATTGGTTGCCCAACGTTAAACCATCAACTAGAACTAATTTATATAAGGCATTGAAGATATACTTGTGTTGATGATCGATTTTATGAATAAAATGAAGATTTTTCTTTGAGTAGAATTTTATCTATTGATTTTCTCAAACTTTTAATTATTGTATTCTTCGTCGAGTTTAATTTAAATTTAGTGTTTCTTAAAACCCTTTTATTTATTTTTATTTGAGGAATAGAATTATCACCTCTCCATGGATGTAATCCTATTTATTGCGAGGTATTAATGAAAAATAATTTTATATTTTTAAGTAGATTTTAATTTTATAGGATTTGACTGCCTAGACTAGAGACTTGTTTTTGTTTTCTGGAAATGCTATCAAGGTTGTTCTGTTGATTCTACTTGGAATGATATGGCATTTTTGTAAGATATTTTCATGATGTTAACCAGAAAATTTACCTGAATTCGTTGGGGGGATTTTAAATATTCAATAATTAAAGTGTCTATCCAAACAGAAAGGGTAAAACTTTCCTTTCATTTCCTTTTGTCTCCGTTACTCCAATCCAAACATAGGGTTACGATGAACATTAGAACTAACTCCCTTAAAACATACATTAATGAAACAAAAGTTCAAAAATATTTTAAAGCATATTATATATCGATTTTAATTAACATGCAAATTAATCATTTTAATTACTTATTTTAGAGTTAAAATAAAATTACTTTTTTTTAAAAATTATTCTGTACTTTGCTCTTTATTAGGTTATATATAGATTCTAAATTTACTTGCGAATTATCACGTGGATTAATTACTTTAAATATAAGAGAATTTAAACAGTTAAAAATATGATCTATTACAAATAGTAAACAAAATTAATAAAATAATATTTTATATTTTTACCTACGGATTTAATACATATTTCAATTGACTCATGATTATTAAGCCTTCAAATATATAATTTAAAAATTAAAAAAAATGTAATAATGAAGAAAAGGTAGAAATGAGAAGAAAAATGTTTAATTTTATTCTTAGTCCTAATTCTTTTTGCACATTGAAAAATATTTTTTGAATTTTTTTTCAGAAATTTAATTTTTTACTTTTAATTTAAAAAATTAATTCTTTAATAATTGAAGTTTGAATACTTATGTTAATTTGAATTATGTGGCATTTAAAAAAAAAGTTGCTTACAAGGTCAATTTAAAGCTACATAAAAACCATGTAAGTAAAAAAATGGTTTTCAATTTGTTTTTTTAAATAGTGATAAAGAACTTTACAACTCTAGGATCAAAATTAGAAGACCTTACACTCTAAATTCTTTTTTTTTTTTTTTTACTTATTTGACTTTGTATGTATGTGTAATATTCAGTGTTATCAAATGAATTTTAATTACTAAATTAAAATAGTAAATGAACTAAATTGTTGAGACTAAAATATTTTATGGTTTAGAAAAGTGTATAGTTAGACAAAAAGAAAAGGGAAAAAATATGACTCAAACTAACAGTGTACTAACAGTATATATATTTTTTATTTTACAAACGACTTTAAAAAATGGATTTTTTTTGTAAATATATATATTTAATAATTTACTATACTATTATAGAACACTTGTTAATCCCCTGATCTTGTTTGTGGAATTTAAAAACTCCATTAACAGTATACTAAATATTTTTCCAGTAATTATTTGATATACTATCAGTGAAGTTTTTTAAATTCCACAAGTGAATTGAGGGTGTGACAAGTGTCACTAAACCTGCTTGTGGAGTTTAAAAAACTCCACTACCGATGTATCTAATAATTATCCTTAAATTTTACGTTAGAAACTACAAATAAATCACAAACATGAGCACATACATATAAATATTTTCTTAAATTGAATTTAATGATAAATTATGTTATGAATTAATACAAAATGCGAACACAACTTGACCAATTTTTTTATAAATAGAATGAAAACAATAAATTATATGCGCATAATATGACATGTATTGAAAATAATATGAAGAGAACATAAAAAAATAAGAGAAAATATTTATATGTTCATACTCATGTTTTTTATGTGTTTGTAATTTTTAATATAAAGTTAAAGAAAATTTATTAGGTACACAGTTAGTGGAATGTTTTAGGCTTTATAAGTGGATTTAGAATTTGACAAGTAGATCATAGAATAAAAAATAAAAAAATAAAAAATATATAAATAAATGTGACATTTGTCACATCCTCATTTCACTTATAGAATTTAAAAAATTCCAATAATATTGTATCAAATAATTATTCAAAATTTAATGTATTAATAATTATTTTATATAGATTTTTGCAAGTCATAAACTCATGTCATATTTTTCTTGCTTTTGTGCAGGGTTATGTTTTAATTTTATCGTATCATCTTTTTATTTGTATTCATTTATTTTATGTTGTATAAGATTTTTCACAATTATTTAAGTGAATTTCTAAACTTAGTTACCAAAAAATTAGCTTACTAATTATTTAACATAATTAAGATAAATATAATTTAAATAATTAATTATTTTAATCCTTGCATACCGAGATACAAATCTCGTTATATAAAAAAGTAAAATACAAAATTAAAACTAAAATTCTAAAATAAAAAATAGTAGTTTTTAAAAAGAAAAAAAAAAGAGACTTTGCATTAGTCTAGTAAGAAGCTAGACATGTGTCAACATGATAGTCAATAGGGGATTATTTTTAGGGAAAATTGTCCTTTTAATCACTATAAATATAGATCGTTTCTATTCTGCTCGGTCCATTCTTTTTTCTTAATTTGGTCACCACAAAAAAGGAAATTGATCAAATTGGTCAATCCACCATTAAATGGTAATGGAATGTTGATGGTGCATTTCCATATTAGGCACTCTAAAATTAGGGTAAACTATCTATTAGCTACTTTAAATAGGGGTTGTTTTATTTTGGTCATTCCAAAATAATACGTGAAAAATGCACCTTTAGTTTTTCCATTACAATTAAACAGTGGAGTGGTCAATTTGACTAGTTTATTTTTTTTCTAGAGTGATCAAATTAACAAAAAAAAAAAATTAAGGTGACCAAAATAGGAAAGACCACTATTTAGAGTGACTAATGGGTAGTTTACACGTTTTTTTTTTTTTTGTTTAACTTATAGTTTATAATATATATAATAGCACGAGTTTGAAAAAACTTTTGAATTGACAAAAATACCATTTAGTTTTAATCATATTACCAAATTCACAAGTTGAAGTAAAATAAAAGTTATGATAATTAAATAATTATAATTTATTAGAAGTTGAAGTTGTGAGAATTACAAATTTAAAAATAATTATAATTTAATTTATAATTATTAATTAAAAAATATTATGCTAATTTTAAATTTGAGTTATTACTTGAATAGAAATCCACCTACAAAATATAGTAAATATAATGATAATTACAATTATTAATTAAAAAATTTGATGTAAAAAAGAAGTTGTGCTAATTTTATTTTTAAAAAGATTGTACTAATTTTATTGATATAAAATAGAGTTATTATTGAATAGAATTCTTAAGTATCTTAATTATAATTTAATTAATATTATACTTAATTAGATTAATTAATTATTATTTTGCATAATATTACTTTACACTAATTACATAAAAAAAAACTATATTATAGGTTGAATATGTTATAAATGCTTTAATTATGATTTTATACTAATTGAATTGACAAGTTAATATATTTTAATTACATAAAATAATTAAAATAAAAAGTCTTATTTGAGTAATTAAAAATATACTAGGCAAAAAAATCAATTAAATATTAAACGCATAAAATCACGTGCAACGCATTTAATATTAGAAGTTAGTATAAATAAATGAAGCAATTTTTTAATCGAAAAAAATAAGCATATAATTAATATAATTGAACAAGGTAGATAAGTATTTAAATCTAAGAACACACAAGTTGAGTTTTTGGTTGGATCCTCATATTTTACTTGAATTGACTTGGTACAAATATTGATCAATTAAAATATATGTAAAATATGTTAATAGGTCTTACATACAATTCTAAAGATTTTTGAATTAAAAAATTTGATAGTGTTTATCATTGTTCTTTACAAATAAGAAAAGTTAAATTTAGAAATATAATTTGATTTGAAAAATTCATTATTTATGGTTAAATGATAAACAAGTTTTAATTTTATAATTGCAACAATATAATAATTTTTTTAATGGGTATTTTTTAAACTTTAATTTACCCTTGTTGTCTTCAGTTTAATTAAACGACTAATTATTATGTTGATATCAAATGGTTGCATTTGCAAGTAAGAGAGTTTAAATCCCACACTTTGAGCTTACAATTAAGAATAGATTAAGGTGTTGAATGTGTAATTTAGATATAAAAATTACAACTATTAAAATTCATTTTTGTTAGTTTAATCATGTGAATTACCCATCCATCATGGATCATGGACGTCCTTATGATTAACTCCTCCATCATTATGCATGCCAAAATAATTCATTATTCGATCTATCACTCCATAATACAAATATTCAATTGCTTTGTATGATTTTTCTTATATTTTTTTATTTTAAAATTTAGGAATAAGCGAAAGGAATTTTCAACTTCTTTTGAATGTCATCATTTATGAATACGGCATAAGCAAGACTTCATTCACTATATTAAATGGTATGAGTTTAAATTTCACAATATAAATATAATTTCTTTCAAAATTTTAAAATAAATTAATTTTTTTCTATTTTTAAAATTTTCCTCCAATATATATGCATACAATTTTTTTTTTGAAATCGACTTTTGATTTTAAAATAAATGTAAATAGAGTCGTCATCAATTTTTTTTTATGAAGTGTGATCGGATCACCTCATAATTTGATCGTTTTAATAAAAGGTTTGATTTACTAAAACAATAATTTTTGGTCTTCAAAATCCAGGAGATGGGTTCAGGAGTCGGTTACGCACGAGGAAGGATTAACACCCTTATGACGTCCAAAATTGGTACCTAGTTGATTACTTGATATCTTAGTGTTGAGAATTGAAAATTTGAAAAGAATTTAAAACACGATCCCTTTTTGTATTAAGGCATTACCTAATTAAAGTAATGTTCGAGAAAATGGCTTATTTCAAGTTAATCGAGAAGAAAAGATCATGTCCCATAAGTTAGGACACAATGCCTTACATCCTCAAAAACAAAAACAAACGCCAAAATCTTGTTTTTATTTATTTATTTTAAAGTAGATATTTGACTATCTTAGTTTTAGAAAGAAGTCATATTCCGTAAGTTAAAAACACGACTTTTCCAATTCCAAAATAATGAACATTACCTTGATTAAATTTTTTTTTCTTTTTTTATGCATTGTGCAAAGACGAATGCAATATTTAAAGTAATGTGTATTTAGCTTACTTGGGCATAGCATAAAAACGGATAAGTACATTTAAACACAACTCGTGGCATTGATATAAAAAAAAGAAAGAAAAGGAAAGCGTATAAAAAATGAAACGATGATGTATGAAAAATATAAAATGCCATACTAGCAAATGACAATGATATAACTATGATAGTGATAAAACGCCAATTTGTAATGACGATGACAAAGATCATATTATAATTATTATTCTACTAATAATAAATAATCGACGAAAGGTAAATAATAATAATGATAATAATAATACTAAAAATAATAACGAAAACAAGAAATGTGCAAATAAATAAAAGTAAAAGTGTAAGCAATTTAATTTTTTAGTATGTATAAAAATAAAGAAGTAATAAATAAATAGATAAATAGATAATAAAATAGTAATAATATTAATAAAGGCACAAAGAAAAAAATAAAAAAAATACTCGATAAAAGATAATAAAGAAAATTTTGAATATTAAAACATGAAGGAATAACAAATAAATGAATAAGGAATTAAAATAAAAAAGTAAATAAATGAATAATATATTAATAAATAAGTAAATAAGTAAGTAAATGAATAAAATAAAAGGAATAATAAATAAAACATAAATAAAAGGAAACAATTTACAAAAGGGTGAAAAATAAAGGACTAAATTGTAATTTAAATAAAATTAAAGGGATAAATCAGAATAAAATAAATAATAAAGGACTAAATTTAAAATATAACAAAACTAACAATCTAAATTATAAAGAAAAAGAACTTAAAGGACTAAATTAAAATAGGATAAAAACTTTAGGGGGTCAAAGGGCAATTATCCCTCTTATATTGACACGTGTCACTTCCCAGGGGGTCCACAGTGGGTCAGGGGACTAAATTGTTCAGGAATTTAAATTATGAGGAAAAAAATTAAAATAAATAAAACTGAATAGAATTAAATTAAAAAAATGAAAAAAAGCGGAAGGACCAAAGCTGAAAATATCCCCTCCCCTTTAAAAACACACAGATCCTGGGTGGTCGGGTTGGCGGATCTTGTCCAAAACTACGTTGTTTTGGGTTTCTGAAACCAGGTCAAAACGACGTCGTTTTGATATGCCTATATAAGTCAAAAAAATTTTAAAAAACATTATTTCGCCTTTTGTTCTTTAAAAAAAATCTCCTTTAACTTTTTTTTTTCTCTGAAATTTTCTTTAGGCCGACCTTGACCACCGGTCGTCGGCGACGGCGGCCGAAAAATTTTAAAGTATCCTTTTTTGCTCCCTTTTTTTTAGGAACCCCGTTTTGGGGTTAAAATCGTCAAAAAACTGAGGAAATCAGGCCGACGGTCAAGAAACCTTTCGATTGCTCCATCCTCCGACGACCGAAAAAAAAAGGAAAAAAAAGGCTTTTTTTTTATTCTTTCCTATATCTATTTAAAAAAAAAACAAAAATAAAAATATCACCTTTTTGTATCTGATTTGCTTATATTTCAATTACTTCTCTCTGTTTTTGTATTCAAGTCTCGAATATATTCAATTTTCTCTGTATTCGATTTCTCTTTTTTTGAAAAAAATGCCTTTTTTTACAATATGTTTTTTAGGCTTTTTATAGCTGATTTACAATGTTATTTTTCTATTTTTTCTACTGTTCTTGCTATCGTTTCTTGCGTGTTCGTGTTTGTTCTTTTCTGCATGTGTCTCTGGAGTCAACGACCGGACGGAGGTAGTTGACGGTAGCAGACCTCGGGGCGTGAGCGTGCTGACGTGGGTGCCGTGCAAGGGCACTAGGGTTTCTGCTTTTTTTTTTTTTTGAAAATAGTTTAGGTTATGGGCCACTGGGCCATTAGGGTTTTTTTATTTTATTTTTGGGCCATTTGGGTTTGTAAGTTTGGGTCTGATTTTTTTTTGTAAATAGACTTGGACTTTTATTATTTGTTTTTTTTAATTTTACATTTTGTTTGTTTATTTTGTTGGTCTTGGGCCAGACGAAATTGGGCTTTCACAAAAGGTAATAAATTTTTACAAAATATTTTCTAGAGCATAACATGATGATGCATTTAGAATCACAAAATTACAAAAATGAACATGGGGGAGAATGACACAGGCCGTGGATCAAAGCCCGTGACCATTGCTCATAAAACATCTCATGGAGTTCAACTGATTAAATGAGGCTTATTTGACCTGCCTCGTGGAACATATAGAGAAACCCATCTACTTAAAGCCTTCGTGGCCCAATAAAACTAGAGTTGCTAAGATAATTAATGTAAATCCCAAGGGTTAAAAATGTGTAAAGTTTAAATCTCTTAGGACTCTTAATTGTAGATAGACTCTAATCTTGACCGCTAATGTAACTCAATATGTACCGTTGGTTTTGGGGGAGCTCAACTATAAATAGATGCCCTCTCTTTCATTTGTAATCATCCTATTGAATCCCATTCTTTGTATTCTTTCTAGAGTAATAGAATACTTTGACTCAAACACTTAATGTGGTTTGCTTCTTTGTGACATTTTCTGTTCTTTCGTTACTTTTTCGTTTTGAGTTGCTTCCGCTTTAATTTTTGGTGTCTTGGAAAATTTCTATCGAGAATTCTCACCTTGTGAGAGTTAGGCTAACTTAGGCAGATTTGATCCCAAGAAACTGTCTAAGGCCGTATGGATTGCGAGACTAAAGTTCTAGCCCCATGCCACTTGGCATCTGAGCCAGTGTTGAAGGTGCCGATTGAGATGACGAAAGGAATAGATATGTCCCAATGGAGACCTGTGGGAGGTCTAGGAAAAAAAACAGATCAATGGATGTGCTGTCAACTTTAGAAGGTTGAGTAACCAATCTCGAGGAATCCATGAGTGGTGTGAATGAAACACTCGAGGTAGTTGAGGGACGAACCGATGAGTTAGACTTAATGAGAGTGCAACCCAGGGACTTTGTGACGGAAGCTCTCCGTTCCAATCAGGATATGATGAAAAAGATCCTCAATGCCCCCATGATCAGAGCGAGAAGCTGACTAAGAAGAATGATGCTATTGAAGTTATGGTCGTAGCTTTGAAGGAGGAAATGAAGGCTATGATGGCAAAAACTAAGGAGCTTAAGAGAGAGCTCGCTGTGTGCAGAGTTGCTATGGGACAAAGGATGCTGATTTCAGTCCCTAAGCAGTGCAAAATGAATATCCCCAAACCGAAAGAGTTTAACGGGACGAGGCCCACAAGGGATATGGACAACTTTCTTTGGAGGATGAAACAATACTTTCGTGCGATGGACATTGAGGATGATGCCACTAAGGTAAATACTATTATCATTTATTTTACTAATGTAGCTCTCTTTTGGTGGCGTTGTAGGTCAACAGATGAGAAATGAGGTGGTATCGTGATTTAGAGTTGGAAAGAGTTCTAAAAAGAACTGAAGAAACAAATTTACCTACAATAAAGTAAGAAGGAGGCTCGGGCTAAGTTGCATCCACTTATGCAACAAAGTACTGCTTGGGAGCATGTCAAAGACTTCAGTGAATTGATACTTCAAATCTCTGACTTGAGTGAGAAAGAATAATTCTATTGGTTTCAAGATGGATTGAATCCATGGGTAAAACAACAGTCGTGTTGATAGGACATCATTGAACTTACCGTAGCCATGGTTGAGACAGAGTTCTTTGTCGAGCTTGGTCTGAAAAAGATAAGTTTGAGACTCACAAGCTTAAAGAGACAGACAATGATGGGGTAGACTATGAGGATGACGAAAAAGTTAAAAATGGTAATAGTTGGAGTGGTAAGAATGGTGGTAATAGGAAACCACATAATGTGAAGTGAAAACCCAACAACAAATCGAAGGGGCCAATGAAATGCTTCATTTGTGATGGTTTGCATATGGTGAAGGGCTGTCCAAATAAATATGTGCTTTCTACCATCAAAAGGGATGATGAGCCAAACAAAGCAATGATGAGACTTGGTTTGATCGTGCATTCTGTCGAAGCTAAAAGGGTGAGAGAAGTCAATATGATGCTTATTGTGTTATGGTTTGCATAGGATGCGGGACTGTCTAGAGCGATCCAAGATATCTGAGAAATAGGAAAGGAAACGAAGCAGATCCAGAGAGTGAGGCTTTGAAGCTTGGGTTAATGATACTCAATTCTGCGAAACTGAAGATGGATCGCAAGCAAAAAAGGGTTGATGTTTGTGGACATTGATATCGTAGGCTGAATGAGTGCTCTTATTGATACAGGGGCATCTGAAATGTTCATATAAGAGAACTCATGTGTAAACTTGGTCTCTTGGTTAGCAAATCGACTAAGAAGATCATGATTGTAAATTCTAAAGAGGTCCTAACTGTGGGAGTAGCACAAAGAGTTGAGCTGTAGATCGATCTTTGGAAAGGCAATGAATATATTAAGGTAATTCTTTTAGATAATTACGACGTTCTTCTTGGCTTGAACGTCCTTGATCAGATTAGTTCTCTTTTGGTTCCTTTTTCCGATTGCATATGTATCTCAGATACTCGTCAATGACAATGCATGGGGTTAGTGAGTTGTGATGAGAAAGGTGGAGCCAAGGTATTATCAGCAATTCAACTAGCCAAAGATGTTTATTGTGGAAAGAACATCGACTTGGTAGATCAGAGTGCTAATGAGAACTCCTTGGAAATTCTAGAGCTGCGACAAACCAATGAGAAACTTGTTGAGTTATCAGTGGGGCTACCACCTCTGAGAGATATGGGTTATGCATCAAACTTTGGGGAAAAAACACTAATACAAACTGGGTAGTCGAATTGATTAAATGCTACGAGTGTGGTACATCCCAAACACTTATTTA
The DNA here is from genome assembly GCA_025698475.1 of Gossypium anomalum. Lineage (NCBI taxonomy): Eukaryota > Viridiplantae > Streptophyta > Magnoliopsida > Malvales > Malvaceae > Gossypium > Gossypium anomalum. The sequence goes on from CM046968.1 coordinate 80,511,849, forward strand.
GTGTTTTTTATTTTGACTTACCGTTGGCTTGAAAAGGAGACAATGGCTCATTCCAAGTTCTGAAGCAGATAAGCCAAGGGGCTTACAAATCAGAGTTAGCTGCAATACTCAAGATAAATCTGGTGTTCAATGCGAGTGTGTTGAAGCCAATTTATACGGATCAAGGGGATCCTGATCCAGGTAAGTCACAATGTGGGCAAGAGCGATGGACTCTTGGGAACGTGATGTACCAAAGAGAGGAGAAACAATTTGAGTTAGGAGACAATGGAATCCGAGGCAAAGGTTCCAAGGGTGGAATTACTCGATAGAGAGACTAGTTGGAAAACGACTAAGGTATCAAGAAAGTTCCGAGACGAGTCAAACCAGTGTCATTTTAAGGTTACGACGAGGGCGTTGCGAGAATCAGTGGAGGAGAATGTCAGGGGCCGAGGATCAAAGCTCATGACCATTGCGCATAGAACATCCTATGGAGGTCAGTTGATTAAATGAGGCTTATTTGACCTGCTTGAACTAGCCTGACTCGTGGAACATATGGAGAAGCTCATCTACTTGAGGCCTTGGTGGCCTAGTGAAACACTTCAGTAAAACCAGAGTTACTAAGGTAATTAATGTAAATCCTATGGGATAAAAATGTATAAAGCTTAAATCCCTTAAGACTCTCAATTGTAAATAGGCTCTAATCTTGACTGTCGATATAACTTAATCTTTATTGTTGGTTTTGGGGAGCTTAACTATAAATAGAGACCTCCTCCTTCATTTGTAATCATCCTATTAAATCTCATTCTTTGTATTCTTTCTGGAGTAATAGAATACTTTGAGAGCATTTACTCAAACACTTGGCGTGCTTTGCTTTCTTGTGGCATTCTCTGTTCTTTCATTACTCTTTCGTTTTGAGTTGTTTTCACTTTAATTTTCGGTGCCTTGGGGAATTTCTATAAAAAAAATTTACTTTGCAAGAGTTAGGTTGACTTAGACAGATTTGAACCCAAGAAATCGCCTAAGGCCACACAAATTGCGAGACTAAAATTCTAGTCTCGTGACACATACATATATATAAAAATTGATGCTTTGTCAAATGCTAATTCAAGTTGGAGAGAAAGCATATATGGTGGTTTGAATAACATGGTTTTAAATCATGAATTTGTAACCAACAATTCACAAAAACAATTGGAACTATCATTGGATCCTCTCCTTCTCCGACCAGTAGGTTAATAACAAATGGTTATTAAACATCCATGCCCTCCATCAATCACTCAATCTACATCTATTTCAAAGTAGAATTTGAATAAGTATCTTTTATCTCCCATATCCGCAATAGTAACACCTCCTATATAAGATGTCAATATTCACTAAAGTGTTCTTCATAGTTAGACAATGAACAATACTTGCTATTAGAAAAACAACCTACTAAACAATTTTCACTTGTTCTTAACAACTTCATCACTTGCACTAAATTACTAGGCTCATCCTCCCCATCATCCAAACAAATTCCAGCGAGGTACTCCTCCATAGTAGACAATGACACAAGAGATCAAAATGATTGGAAAACTAGAGAAGAAAAAATAAAAGCGTGCTATAAGAGTAGACAAACGATATCAACGTAATTCTAATTTTTTAAAGCTTTCAACATATTAATGATTAAAAATTTAAAATTTTAAAGTTAGTAATCAAATTATTTCTTTTTACTGAACATACAAAACTAAAAAAATATGAAAGCTTTAACGATTGACGTACAATATATCTTTGTATGTGTATTGTTGAAACAAAATTGATGAATAAATGAAATGATAGAAGGTGCCCCAGGCAGGTCTATCGATAAACTCAATTAATCTTATTTGCATATGATAATAAAATAAAATATTGAATGCATTAAAAGTGTTTATACTTTAGTGACAATATAAATTATTTTATAATATATTAGTTCAATATTTAATGAAAAAGTTACCGGATGTAATTATTTTTAGCAAGCGGCCACTAGCGGGTTGACACATGAAAAGGTTGGAGAAAATGTATTTTGTTATAAATTAAGATGATAGAGATGATGAAAAGGCTAATAATGAAAAGATTATCTTTCAGCAATTTAATCAACCGTGTGTTCACTTATATAATTGTGTATCATAAAGTGAAAATACTATAATATTTAACATTTTCAGTGGTTTTAGGGTCACCCATGCACTCAAAAACACATGCTTTTATAAATAAATATTTTGTTAGGATACGGTTGTTAGCTAAAGTTGAGTATTTTGGATATAAAATCTGATGTTATGTTATATAATACTAACCTTAGTAAAAATAACACACCACATTTGACGAAAAGCCCACGATTGGAAATTGAATGCTTCCAATAATTGTTTACCTCTCTCTTGTTCATGGTGGAAAGGAAGAGTAGATAGCAACCTCCGTACCCTATAAACTCATAAAAAATTAATCAATGTACCCACAGAACTAAAATTCACGCATAACAGCGAATTTTGAAAACCTACACGTTTTAATTAAATACTTAAAATTTTCGCATTTATCATTTCAACTTAAAACTTAGTTGATAATCCAATTATTTGTAAATTTTACATTACTTTTCTCGTAAAAAGGAGATTTGCAAATTTAAAATGGAGGAGGATAAAACCACAATAATAATAATAATAATAATGATGCTGTCAAATAGCATACCTAATTATGACTCGTCTGTTTTTGGGATTAAGTAATTAATTTAAACAACTTTTGGGGTTTTGATTTTGGTAAAAGAAAATGATTATATTTAATTATAGGAAATTGAGACCAACTTTATGTAGGGGTGTGTCCCACAAACAGTACCTTCCCCTAGCACCGCACCCACTTAAAATTAATTTACAAAATCATAGGAGAAGTTAATAAAATTGTGTTCACCGGACATGAAAACAAATAAATTTGTATTGAGTTGGCCCTTTTATCTATGCTATAAAAATGCAACACGTGGTGTTCTCTTATGTATTTTAGGAGTTTGGAGTTGATGTCCACTTTGTTTTTCTATATAAACCTTCTTTCGAACTCCCATTATAGTCACACTTCCCCTCCCCCTCCCCCTCCCCCTCCCCCTCCCCCTCCTAGTCCTACTCTTTTAACCCAATTCCCATACAAATACATAACATTAAAAAAAAAAAAAAAAAAAAGGTTGAATCTCACATTCTAATTTCTTACATTTTCAATCACCAACAATGGCTTCCTCTGCATCACAGGCAGTATCTGCTACTAATTGTAAATTTCTTCCAGTTTCAACTTGCTTCTCTTCGTCTCTGAATTTGGGTTCTATGCCTTTGAAAAGGACTCGTAGAAAGCCAAACATTTCATGCTCTCTTCAAACGCCTTCCATTCTTCTTTTGCCTAATGAATCATCCACTGATTATACCACTAAAAACGCAGTGAAACCTCAACCCCAACACTGGAATCCTTTCCAAAGAGCTGCAGCTATGGCTTTAGATGTGGTGGAGAACGCTTTGGTTTCTCACGAGCGTCACCATCCTCTTCCCAAAACAGCTGACCCCACTGCTCAAATATCTGGCAACTTTGCTCCAGTGCCAGACCAACCGGTCAAGCATAACCTCCCTGTTATTGGAACAATCCCAGACTGTTTACAAGGAGTCTACGTTCGAAACGGAGCCAACCCGCTTCACGAACCCGTCGCCGGACATCATTTCTTCGACGGGGACGGTATGGTTCATGCGGTTCAGTTCCAAAATGGCTCTGCTAGTTATGCTTGTAGGTTCACCGAAACCAACCGTCTGGTTCAAGAACGAGCTTTGGGGCGTCCAGTTTTCCCCAAGGCCATCGGTGAACTCCATGGTCACTCTGGTATAGCTAGGCTGTTGCTTTTCTATGCTCGTGGCCTATTTGGGCTTGTTGATCCAAGCCATGGCACTGGAGTTGCTAACGCTGGACTTGTTTGTTTTAATGGTCATCTCCTTGCTATGTCCGAAGATGACTTGCCTTACCATGTTCGTGTTACTCCATCTGGGGACTTGGAAACCGTTGGCAGATATGATTTTGATGGTCAGTTAAAATCTACAATGATTGCTCACCCCAAGGTTGATCCTGAAACTGGTGAATTCTTTGCTCTTAGCTATGATGTCATCCAAAAGCCATATCTTAAGTACTTCCGTTTTTCACCCGGTGGTAAGAAATCACCTGATGTTGAAATCCCAGTAGACGGTCCGACAATGATCCACGATTTCGCCATCACCAAGAACTTGGTGGTGATCCCTGACCAGCAAGTGGTGTTCAAATTGCCCGAAATGATTCACGGTGGTTCACCAGTTGTATATGACAAGAACAAGATGTCAAGGTTTGGGATTTTGGACAAGAATGCCACTGATGCTTCTGGGATTACATGGGTTGAGGCACCTGATTGCTTTTGTTTCCATCTTTGGAATGCTTGGGAAGAGCCAGAAACTGATGAAGTTGTTGTGATTGGCTCCTGCATGACACCCCCAGATTCCATTTTCAATGAATGTGATGAGAGTCTCAAGAGTGTCCTGTCTGAAATCAGATTGAATTTGAGGACCGGCAAGTCGACACGCCGCCCCATCATTTCGGATTCCGAACAAGTTAACTTGGAGGCAGGGATGGTGAACCGAAACTTGCTCGGAAGAAAAACCAGGTACGCATATTTAGCTCTTGCTGAGCCTTGGCCTAAAGTGTCAGGGTTTGCCAAAGTTGATCTCTCGACCGGAGAAATAGAAAAGTATATCTATGGAGACCAAAGGTATGGGGGTGAACCTTTATTCTTCCCTAGAAACCCCAATTTGGAGAACGAAGACGACGGTTACATTTTGGCCTTCGTTCATGACGAGAGGACCTGGAAATCAGAAGTGCAGATTGTGAACGCCATGAATTTAGAGGTAGAAGCCACAGTAAAGCTTCCATCTCGAGTTCCGTACGGTTTCCATGGAACATTCATAAGCTCCAAGGACTTGGAGAAGCAAGCCTAATTCAGCTTCAACAACCTTGTTATCATCAATTTTTCTAGATGGTTTAACAAGTTAGTAGGAGAGATTTACCAGAGGGATGTTTGCATATACTGTCCCCGGAATCTCTCACTCTGTTTCATAGCTTTTGATAACCCTGTTTTTTGGGTTAGGCCTTTGGTTTATATTTTAATGTGACCGGCTTGTAGCTTTTCTGTGTATAGGAAGTATTGAAGCTCAGCTGATCCTTATTTATTCTTTCACTTGTGTGCATTAATTACAAGGAAATATGCAGTGTATAATTTCTCTGTTTTGTTGTAAGAATACTTAAACTTTACACTACATATATGCATGTCAGTATATACTATTAAGTTACCGCTGCTATTTTACCATTTTAATTCTCTTAAAATTTACAGTGCATAGATTATTTTTGCTCAGACAGCCGACAGGAAGTCAATGTTGTTAATTTTTAGATATCTGATGGTTGGTCTATTTTAAAAAAAGAACATTTGTGGAATTTAGAACAATGGGCAAATGAGAAAGCAGCACGGTTTAATGTTAAATCATTCAAGGATTGGTTCAAACGACAGAGTGGAGATTGGACCCCCTATTTTAAGTAATCAAATCTGTTACCTAATAACCCTTTTCCTAGTTTTCAGGTTTTAACTGATCTACTGCAATCCCTGAAGTTGATAGTGCCGGGGTCTCATAATCTCGTGTTTAACATTTATATCGAAAGATTCTTTAAATATATGAAAAAACTTAGAAAAAATTGAAACAGTCTCTCTTAAAGCAAGGTAACATAAGTGGCAGCATGCTGTTGGTGGTGTAAGGTTCATTTGCTACCCAATCACAGCTAAAAACATCATGGTGGAAAGAGCTAAACACCTAAAGTATCGAACAATGACTCAGATATTTGAAATGGGGAACATAAAGGGTGATTTAACTCAACTTGTCGATGACTTTTATTGAAAGTAAGTCAACTTTGATAGCCCCCCTCCCCCCCTTTCTTTTTTTTTCTTCTGAAGAACTTGAAAAAGTGAATGAAATTAGGTTCCCATAGTGAAAATAGGGTTTCCTACAGAGTTCTTCAGATGTAAAAATCATAACTCAACAGTCATAGATGGGGAAATGATGTTACAAAAAGAAATGGACTCTTTAAAATATTGGTCACACTAAGAAATATCAATGATATTTTATTGATGAACATTGTAGATGATGAGGTAAAACTGTTGCAACAATGTTTAGCACCTTGTCGCCATGCCATTTGCTGATGAAGTTTTGAACTTTTCTGGAAACTCTATCCTTTGCTGAGAGTATGCAATGTTTGGGGATCCAACTTGAGCATAAATCTCAATTATTGGGGAGCGCTTTAAGCTTATCTACACATATTATTCTTAGTGCTGCAATGCTTGGAGGGTCCATGTATCCAGTATGATGTTTTTACATTTGTAATTAGGTTGAAATAGTAACAGTAACTCGATCTTACGGTTGTTATTTTAAGATTTTGGTTCTCCTTTTCAGTATCGCCACTGAGAATAGAGCATTCATTATCGCAATGAACAGAAGCACAAAGTACATGGGAGATAAGCAGCTTCATATGGGTTCTGTCCATTTTGCTTCTTGCATATAACAACCATAGCCATCTTTTCTTGCCTTTATCCTGATGGAGCTGTCTATACAGCAATGGCCTGTCCGTAAAAGATAAATCGGTACTCTTCATCTTGAATTTCTCTTACATATACATGTCATATCATGAAATGCAAATAATTCAAACAAAAATAGTTGACAAGTAACGTCAGTAAAAAAAAAAATTTATATAGATATTTATAAATCAGGTGAAGCGCTAAGGATAAATATGTTAAGGTCCTATTTTAGTTTTACTGGTTGATGTGCTTTTATCTTTTAATAATAACATGTTTCTGTTTTCTTAGCAAAAAATGCAAGTGGTCTTGGTGTATTTATGAGAAAAGTTGTGGATGGTTCTTTAGTAAGAGAAAGCGTTTGATACAAGTAAAACGAATGTGTTGAGAGGTAAAAATAAAAAGGTTAGAATAGATTTAAAGTTATTGAGAATTCTTATACTCTTATTATGACTTTATGACTTGGCATTTCGAGAGAGCACTAGAAAGACACATGTGGATGGTTCTCCACCTCTTGTCTTCTAAATCATCACTAGCTCCTCAGTCTCCCAGACGAGTCACCTCCCACGGGACTACTTGCTGATAGCGGGAACATCTCTTACATCAGATCATATGTTTCTATGGTCAAGCCACCCGCTTTTCATTGTGAACACTCTTCCAAGTGTGAATACTCTTTCCAACGACTATTGGGGTCCACTTGAGTATAACAATCTTGTACTACCTCAAAGGGAATAACATAATGGATTCCACCATGTACGCCCCCTACACTCCATGATGGTAACTCCTTACTAACAACCTCCCACGATACCATACCAGACAAAGGAGTATCTCGTATAAATACTCTCCAAGATGAAGGAAAAATGATCTTCTTCCCTGTTAGCAACCTTGAGCACTTACTCTTTATACTTAGCCTTTTCAACCTTCACAACAATCTTTTACCTCCTCTTGTCCTTCTCTAACTCTCCGCCTATCTAGGTGAACCGACCTCTTTTCCATCACCACCTTCTCTTCATATCTCCCCCCTTATTGATACTCCGCATCAACAAGCACTATGGAATGTAGTGGTTAGAGAGGTAGAGAAAAACTTAATGAGGTGGAGGATAAGATTAAGGAAATAATTATAAAAAAAGTGCAAGGGAAAGTCTACCCAATAAGAAAAGTTTCTAATGCCTACAAAATGACATGTGAGAAATTCTATTTATAGGTATAGAGAATAAGAATTACATAACCTAGTTTTTTTGATGTAAAATTGTAACACCCATTGCCTGACTTGATCGCTAGGTTTGAGCTACAAGATGCTACATTTGTTGCTAGAGCAACTATAGAAAATTATACACCATTTGATTATTCAACATGTAAATAAGTATGATTCACATTCACAACATGTTACACAATCATTTTCGGGTGCCACACGAGCTTATAAAAGTTTTTTTTACTAACTCGAGTATGAATTAGGATCAAAATGTAAATTTTAAAAATATCGGGCTAACCTCACGACTTCATAATATCCTCATCATGATGTTGTCAACTCATTGAGTTACATCGTGACGATATGTATATCCACCTAGCGATGCCACTCACTGTCAGACGATGTTGCGATGTCAAGGGTTCATGGTTACGATGTTGCCCCTGTTTTGGTAAAATGCACATTTTGTACCTAATTAATTGATTTCAAACCTTTACCCAAATGTTTGTATTCAATTTTTGACAAATAATAAGCCATTAAACCATGCTAATGACAATCAATTCAATGATAAAATGTAGCGACCAGAAAGGTAGTGGTGTAAAAAAATATGGTTTCGAGATCCTGTTTCTGTAAACTGAGCTTGTAAATATAAGTATATTGAATTTTAGATAGGTAATTTGTCGAATTAGTGATTAATAATCATAAAAGGACTAAATTATAAAAATGGTAAAAGCTCAATTGTTATAGAATTTTTAATTAGAAATATGGACTAAGGACTAAAGTGGTAATTATACCATATTAGGAATTATAGTGGATGGTGGTTTTATAATTGTATGAGGAAATTTTTTATAAAATTTATAATTTGTAATTAAATTATAAGAATTGTAATGGAAGGAAAGAGAATACATTTCTTCTTTCTTCCTTATGCAACCAAATTAAGAAAAAAAAAAAAGAAAACGAACTTTTGGCCTTTAAGGGTTTCAATTTTCAACACCAAATTGGTTAGTTCAATTTAACCCTTTTCTTGTAAATTTTATATTTTTGAGACCATGAGAGCTTAATTTAGCTAGCTCATATATCAACTTATTGGTTAGTTCAAGTTTTAGAAAGTTCGTATTGTTGATTTATAGAAGTTTTAGGTGTTAAATTGATAAATTTTAAGCATACAGGTGAAACAAGGATTAAATTGTGAAGTTAATTGATAGTTTCATACAATAGGGATCAAATTGAATAATTTTTAAAATTGGCTTAATAAATAAGAAATAGAATATCTCTAATGGGTTATAGTGAAATCAGATTTCAAATTGGAGTTTTAGGTTGAAAGTTACTGAATTGAATAAAATGCAAGTTTTTTTTTTTTTTATAAAATGATAATTGAATGTGAATTTGGTTGATTATTGATGATATTGTATGTTTATGTTAATCCGTAGCTAACGTCAACCGAGGTTCCTCGAGAGGAAAAGGAAAAGCTAAAGTTATCGACGAATAACTCAAAACTCTTGGTTTGTATTTCTATAATTTGAACCACTTCAATTGTTGCATATATATTTTTTCTATTTTGCATGGTAAAATTATAAGGTGAGCTGAAATTCATGAATCAAGTTGAATTGATACGATTTGATTGTTATTGGAGATAGATGACTAAATTGAATATAATTAAAAATATTGTATCTTGATGTAAATGTAAAATTGACTTTGTATTGAGATGATGTATGCTGATACAAAAATAAATTGATGATTGGTTGATGAAATGAAAATATTGAATTCGAAATTGAGTTATGTTCAGAATTGAGTAATTGTTAATGTAACACCCTAAACCCGGCCTAGAAGTTTAGACCGAATCTTGGATGTCACATTGATCACCGAAGTGATCGCAGGTAAATTTAAAAAAAAAAACTAAGTTATCACGTAAATCCAAAACATTTAATCGTTTAAAGTTCAATAAGTAGAATTTCAGTTAATTTTAATATATAAAACCGAAAATAATAAAAACGAATAAATCTTAAAACAGAACTTGTACCATAGTTGTATAAAATCTTACAGTTCAAAAACAGAACAACAAAATAGAAATTGAAACACAAACTGATAAATTATTTTCTGTGAAAACTGTCTAAGACCTCCGCGTACCAAGCCCAGCGTCAGAATTCAGAAAAGGTAATTGAACGGGAAACACTAAGAGGGAGTGAGCTACTCGAGCTCAGTACGAGTTCGAAACAAGACAAGAAATAGAATTACGGATTTCAAATCAGTATCGCAACATATTTTCAAATACTCCCAGAGGCAGAAAACATACCTGGAACCAATGTCCCGACAGAACTTAACAATCAGAGCACATCAAATTCACACATATGATTCAGCACAAATTTAGTTCAGACAAACAAATTACAGGCAACTAGTCCTACAGTCAAAACTTATAGATAGATGCAGATGAAATGCAGCCGAGTGATAAAATCCACCCATCCAGCCAACACACCTCTCTGTCCCCCAAGTACACCCCATAAAAGCTGTTTAAGTTCATCCAACCAAAACACACCACATAGGACCTTGAAGGCCCATCCAACCCTACACGCCACATATGTGGACTAGGCCACTCAGATATAATACGCAGTAAAGCTGACGTATATGCATTATAGTGCAATGCGGTAGTCCGCTGTACAGTCAAGCTATAGTTTATACTGCTAGATTAGAATATGGTACTCAGCAAAGCTGATGTACAAGCGGTACAGTGCAATGTGGTACCTACTATGCTAGTAAAATAATTGTCCACGACCCTCAGGGTATTGGGACTGGCCACAACCCTTTGGGTATTGGGGTTAACAGCAAGCAGATAAATTGCCAGTTCAGTTCAGTTCAGTTTTAGTCTCCCTTCTCTTCGCAAACCCACCCAAAACACTTTATGCAAGTGCATGAATGCATTCAATCTCATAGAAATAATGACCACGTTAACAGACAATCAGACAGAGTAGATATGCACACAAACACGCCCAAATAACTGGGTTCAAAGTCAGACATTTCACCCAACAATTACAATTAACACATAAGCCGTAGCCCAAATCAGAGTCTTAACTACCCTTACTAAGGCTTAGCTAAGGGTCTAAACACACAGAACCATAAACAGATCATAAACCAACATAATACAAACATTTCGCAAGGTAGGACCACATGGCCATGTGGAATTGCCCAGCCCGTGTGGGGGTCTACATGCCCATGTGGAGCCCACACATGCCCATGTAAAGGCCCCACATGCCCGTGTGGAGGGGCACACGCCCGTGTAAACAGCCCGTGTAACTCACTGTCCAAAAGTGCTAAAAAAATAAGAACAAAGGAGACACGCCCGTGTGGAGATCTCACACGCCCGTGTGGCCAGGCCGTGTGGTACCAAAAATCATCGAAAACCCTAAATTTCCAATCACACATGCCCGTGTGCCCAGGGGACATGGCCGTGTAAAAATCGACAAAAATCCCCAAATCGACAAAAATCCCCCAACCTTTACGGAAATAAGAGTACATCAAAATATGTCATTTTCCCTATACTATTTCAACAACCAATACTGAACCCACAATTTAAGAACATTCGAGAATGCCGAAACAATAATTTGCAAGAATAAAGAAAAAGAAATGTTAAGATTCGAATCCCACACTTATTTCGTGATCGAAAATGTTCGGATGCCGACTCGAAGACCAGGAAATGAAACTCTTCAAATACCGTAGACAAAAACTGATTTCGCAGAAAAGAAAAGAGCAAAAAGAAAAGCCAAGAGAGGGAGAGGGAGAGGAGAACGTGTAACCAAAAAAAAAAATTAAAATCAATAAATAACTAAAACTAAAAAATTTAATTAAAATATTTAACAAAACAACACAAGACGAAAAAAATCCTTCCAAAGTGCACACATAAGGGCTTGAACACGCGTCCTAGATGTACTAACACCTACTAAACCACCAGACCAGCAAGTCTATTCTGTCATCTAATCACACAACTAACCACAATAGCACACCTCACACTCAGACCCTAGCCACCAGAACTCAAAACTTCTAGCCCTAAAATTCAAGGTGTTATAGTTACCCTATTAAATGTTTGGGTAGAGTCGGTTATAGTTGGCATGTTATAGGATAGACTGAGTATGGGTTACTTCGACCACGAGTCGATGAGTGCTGACCATAATCTTACTTTAGTTATATTGATGAGCGCATGACGTGATTCATTTACTTCGAGTTTGTCCAATGAGGCATTGTGTGCCAAATTGGTGTGATTGGTTGGATCCATTTATCCATTAGAGTCTAAGTCAAGTTAATAGGGAATTAAAATGTGAAATAGATAATGATATACAAAATGATCATTGTTGTAAAAGATTATGCTTACCGGACTTTTAAATCTAAAGATTGGGATGGAATTATGCTAAATTAGCCGAATTGATTCGGAGTAAGTGGAATTAATATATTATACTCATGTAATAGTTAAACAAGGATGGAATGATTGAAAATGGTATATTATAACATGTTATTTATTTCTTGCATTAATAGCATATTGATTACATGTTGAATTTTATTTTAATATGCATTTCATTGGTTAAATTATAGATATACCATTGAGTTTATTACTCAGCATACGATTTTGCTTTCCATGCACAGGTTAGCTTAAGTGCAAGTGAGTATCAATTTTAGTATCCATTCAGAATCTTGGACTCAGCGATGTTGGTGAAATTCCTTTGTTAGTTGTAACACCCTATACCCAGTTCAGTCACCTGACCCGAGCTACAAGGCATTACGACAATAATCTATGAACATTTATCATAAATTTAAATAAAATTTAGCTAAATAAATTTTGTTCAATCATTTCCATTCTTTTCAATCAATTTTGGACCTAATTCAAGCTTATGGAACATTTAAAGCAAACTAAGATCAATTCTAGATTAAATTGAAATTTCTACAAAATTTTGAATAAAATATAAAAATAGGGGTCACACGGTCGTGTGAAAAAGCCCAGGCCGAGTGGCTCAGGGACATGGCCGTGTGCCCAAGCAGTGTATAGTTCGAAAATAGGATCATATGACTGTGTCACCAGGTCGTGTGCCTGACTGTATACAATTCAAAATAGAGTCACACGAACGTGTCGCAGACCATGTGTGATTTGAAACAAGGTCACACGACTGTGTTTCTAGGTCGTGCAACAACCTGAGACCGTGTGGGACATACCTACACAAAAATTGAATAGGCCACATGGCCGTGTGGAGTGACTACGTGTGGCACACGACCATGTGACAACCCGTGTGTGCCTAAAATGACTTCAAAAACAAGCCAAAACATTACCTATTTCTTAGATGCCAAGCCAAACCAATTTCAATCATTTTTATACCTTCAAAACACATTCAAACAGGTTTAAAACATACCAAAATCATTCAATCTTTGTGCCTAACCAATATGCCCTAGTTGGCACCACAACTGTAATACCCCGAAAATTTTTACAATAAGATATTATCTTTGATATAGTAAAATAAGGAAATAAAGCAACGAAAAGGGAAATTTTAGAGTACTGGCAACATTGGGAAGTATATTATGATATATTAATTCAAGAAAGGACTAAATGATAAAAGTGAGAAAAATTTTGTTGCCTAAGAGTAAATACTCAAAACTTGAGGGGTTAAAGTGTAAATATGAAAATTTTGAAGGACCAATAGTGCAAATATTTTAAGGGTGAAATGATCTAGAAATTAAGGAAAATGGATGAATTAGGACCAAACTAAATAGGTAAAGAATTATGAGGGACTAAATTGTAATTTTACCAAATTAATGATGATTCAAGGATAAAATTTTAAAAGATCATAAATGGCAAAATGGTCAATTAGAAGGAGAGAGAAATCTAGCAGGTAATGATGATGTTGATGATATTTTATAATTATTTAATTAGATAAATATTGTTTATTAATATTTTAATGAGATATTTTATATTTTATTATTATTTATTTAGTATATAAGGAAGAAAAGATGAAAAATTTTCGTCATCTCTTTCCCATGCAAACCAACATGAGAAGAAGAGAAAGAAAAGAAATTTTCTTTTTTTTACAATTTGGTCCTTTCATAAAAAAATTACCATTTTCACTTAGAAATCAAAAGAATTTCCATAGCCATCAAGAGAGAAAGATGACAAGGAGACTATGGGAGCTAGAATAATAAGTTAGATTCAAGAAATAGAAGTTGGAGGAGAGAGAAAATCAAGTTAAAGATTGAAATCAATAAGACAAGGTAAGAACATCAAGATTTCAATATATTTTTAAGTTTGATATTGTTGAAAAAGCATGGAAATGATGTTAATGTAGAGTTTTCTTATATAAGGTTTTATGTTTTTGATATGTTAGTGAAGGAAAATAAGAGAAGGTGATGGGAAATATTGTAGAGAAAGGAAATAAAGGTGTTACAAACTTGGTAATTAACATTTTGCACTAAAACAGTTTTGGATAGCAGCAGTAGTCTAAATTAGAAAAATCACCAAAAATTGTGAAAATTTAATTAGAGGATAAATATGAAATTAAATATTTTTGAGTCTAGTTTTTCATAGAAGAATCGGTGTAAGCAATAGACTTTTAAATTATGAGTTATAGTAAATTTTGTGAGACAAGGTCAAAATGATTTTGGGTTCCCCTATTCTTACTTTGGAAAATAATTAAAAATCGTATAAAAATATTTGGGGGTTTAAATTTATATGTTTTAATTATTAATGAGTATATTTTCAAGAGAAATAAACAGGAACATCATCAAAATCCCATAGCAAGAGATAATTAATTTTTAGTACAGAAAGGTAGAAGCTGTCAAACAGCAGAACAGAGTCAAATTTGAAGATTTTACTGTACTTATTGGCTAAACTATAAATTCTGAAATTTCTATGGTAGAAATATATTTGAGTCTAGTTTCAAGAACATCAAGCGTATCTTAATTTGGAATTCTGTAGCTCAAGATATAAATAATTTAGTGACTATGACTCATGTGAATAGCTTTGAATGAACTTTTTAATAAATAGTGGAATTATAGATAGTGTTACTTATAAGCGTGATATATACATTAAGGATGTAGAATGGAGAGGAGGAGGAGGAAAAATATATGAATATTCAGCTAGCATGAGTTTATATTAAAAATGGCTAATTTGTATGTTTTAAGCTCAGGGACTAAATTGAATAAAAGTAAAACTTTAGGTGGTAACTTTATAAAATAAAAAAATGATAAAATTGTGGGAAATGAATTTTTTTATTGTTTAAATTATTAAATTGAATGAAATTATTAATTTAGATCAAGATCGGATGAAAAATAGGGAAAATAGAAAATTACCAAAATGCCCCTGAATATCAGTATTTCTGAAATTTAGCCAGGTAAGTTCGTATAACTTGAATGAGTATTTAAATATGTTAATTTAAATGTTGTGTTGTATTGTATATGATGTATGAAATTGAATATATGAATTATATAGATGTGAAATGAAAGAAATGATACATGTTCGGAAATTAATAAATGGGTGAAATTCCGTTTGAATATTGGTGATCGATGGATAAAAGGAAATTTTCTCAAAATAAATGAGGTTTTGCATGTTTGCAAAAATGGATTGAGCTCGGATAGAAAATCTGACAAAAACCTTCTCGAGAATTAAAAAAAAGTGAATAGGATTTATTCCTGATTCACTAAAAGAAATTAAAGTGAATAGGATTTATTACTGATTCACTATAAATATATAAAGTGGATAGGACTTGTTCCTGATTCACTAAAGTGACTTAAGGTGGATAGGATTTTCCCTAAAATGGTTATCCTGATTCACTATGGTTATGCAATATGTAACTCAAGAAAATGCTTGATTATTTAACATCCTAAAGGCTAAATCCTGAATAGGAATTTACGAAATATGGAATTGTACACTTTGAGTGTACTACTGGAAAATCCGTCGATAATTCCAATGATTCAACGGATAAGATAGTAAAACGAGACATGGAACAATATGAGTACGAAATGAATTATTACCTGTACATGCATAAAATATATAGATGATGATTTTTACATGTATATGGACACATGGTGTGGAAAGTATACGTCCATGGAATTTGATTAATGTTGAGTTCGATATGAATTATTACTGAAATAAATACACATGAAATACATGGAAATTATGGTTCATGAAATATTGATATAATGAAATGAATGATATATGTTTATGAAGAAACGGTAAAAGAATGATATATATCATGACATGTATATATATGATTATCTTTAGTATGTTGATACAAGGAAATTATGTAAGTTAAGATGAGTATTAAACTCAAGTATGATATGTCGAAAAATAAGTATATCAATGTTGAATTTATATGAAATATGTGCAAGAACACTAACAAGTGTTGTTGTTTGATGCTTAGGCAAGTGCCAAGCTATTGATTGAATGGTAATATGTTTATTTATATGATGCATTGAATAAGTTATCGGAAGCTCGAATGGGTTGGAAGCTTGTCGGAACTATTTCACACTATCCATCGGTTCTATTGGTAATTTTGGATAATCTGATTTTGGTTATAATAGCATGTATAGGTTATTTTGATTAAGTATTCGACTATATGTGTGATTTGGTATATTGATATATGCGCAATTTGCTTTATAATGTTTAAGTTCTAAAATGTTTGGTTAGTTTGATGACAAGTTGAGTAAGAAATGAGGCTAGGAAAAATGGCCTATGTCATCCATACGGCCTAAGACACGGGTGTGTCTCTTGGTCGTGTGAGCCACACGGCCTGGCCACACAACCATGTGACTCCTGTAGAGTTAAAAAATTTTAAA
This sequence comes from Gossypium anomalum, assembly GCA_025698475.1. Taxonomy (NCBI): domain Eukaryota; kingdom Viridiplantae; phylum Streptophyta; class Magnoliopsida; order Malvales; family Malvaceae; genus Gossypium; species Gossypium anomalum. The sequence goes on from CM046968.1 coordinate 80,528,417, forward strand.
TATTTTCGAAATTTTTTTTCAGTTTCCTGTTTAGTCCCGATATATATTTTGAGCCTCGATGGCTCACATAAGGGATATTATGATTAAATTTGATTGATTTCAGGTATAAATGTTTTATGAAGTGAAATTTCTGTTAAATGATCTGTAAATTCTGGTAATGCTCCGAAACCTTATCCCAGCGATGAATACGGGTTAGGGGTGTTAAATTTAGTGGTATCAGAGTTAAGGTTTAGTCAGTTCTCAGACTGAACGTAGTATATGTGAAGTCTAAAAATACATGTCATTATATAACCTGTGATAGTGTGATATCTCCCGACTCTAATGAGATTTGTTTTACTTATAAAATGAGATGCTTTCTAACAGAGCTAATTCTGATAATGCTGAAAACGATACTCAAGTATATGAGTAAAATGTTTATTATGATGAATCGAAACTCATAAAGGTATGAATAAATGTTTTATAATACATGTCGATGATGAATTTTATGTTATAGGTGTTATTAAAAAAAAAAGAGAAAAAAATATTGCTACAAGAAATATTGTGCTGATAATTAAATTACAAAATATAGAAAAGTGATATGTGAAGTATATGATAAGGATTATTAGTGAATTACGGATGAATAGTGAATTTTGAAATATATTACATGTATTAAAGATAATGAAGATATAAGTAAATGGATTATTGGTACAAGGATTAAATTGTAAAGTATGTAAAAGCATTATGCAAAAAGTGTAAAATAATATGTGTGCATGATATAATTTGCCCAAGTAGACGACATTAGAACTACTAGGACATTAGTGATACATCATTAATGGACCTTAACACACTTTCTAATTAATAGCACACTAGTGCTTTCCAAATATTAGCACATTTGTGCTCTCTGTTTAATAATGCATAATAATGCACCCCTGTATCAGTTCCGTATATCCTAAGTGTTCTGTTTAGTCTACTGGGCCTCTGCTAAAAAGGTAAACAATTTTCGTTACAAGGTAAATGATTATCCCTGATTCATGTTTGAAATATTGAATTAAAAATAAATTACGAAATGAAAGGATAGAAAATAGATATAAATGATAAGCTAAGTAAATATATGCAAAAAGGAACTATAGAATTAAAGAAATAATGAAGTTCATGATCAAAAGAAAAAAAAAAATGAGTTGGGAGCTCGAATGGGTTGGAAGCTTGTCAGAACTATTTCACACTATCCATCAGTTCTATTGGTAATTTTGGATAATCTGATTTTAGTTATAATGACATGTATAGGTCACTTTGATTAAATATTCGACTATATGTGTGATTTGGTATATTGATATATGCACAATTTGCTTTATAATATTCAAGTTCTAAAATGTTTGGTTAGTTTGATGACAAGTTGGGTAAGAAATGAGGCTAAGAAAAATGGCCTATTTCACCCACACGGCCTAAGACACGTGGCCACACAACCGTGTGATCCCTACAGTGTTGAAAAATTTTAAATATTTTTAAAAAATTTTCTGAGTTTTCGGTTTAGTCCGGATATATATTTTGAGCCTCAATGGCTCACATAAGGGACATTATGATTAAATTTGATTGATTTCAGGTATGGATGTTTTATGAAGTGAAATTTCTGTTAAATGATTTGTAAATTCTAGTAATGCTCCGAAACCCTATCTCGACGATGAATATGGGTTAGGAGTGTTACAACAACAAACACCATTCAAAGCTAATTTCTAACTTCATTTCCTACTCAAATCATGCTTAACTAAACAATGTCATGAATGTACCAAAATGACGTAACTTTTATCATTAAAAGGCTAAGCTATAACCCAAGACATATTCATCAATACATTTTCCAAGAAAAAATCAATACACATATCAAATATCATGACATCTAAATTCCATATCTAACCATGATACCACAAATTTCAACCAAGCTATCATCAATCATTCTTTCTATCACTAATTAACACCTATCAACATTTTATCGTATTCCACCATGTACCAATCACACTCACATTTAACTTAACATATTAGAACATGACCTATTTCACCATTTTTCCAACAAACACAGTCACTTTCTTCAACACATATGTTTACATAAATATATCCAAATAATCCTAGTATATGCCACATATCCCAAAAATAAACGTTTTTCAAATCTACCAAAATGAGACTAGATAGTGTGATCTTCGCGTTGATCTGATCGCTTGATTCCACAAAACGATATCTACAAGGAATAAGAAAATGACATGAGTAAGCTTCAATAGAGCTTAGTAGGTTCACAAGTTAAAACGATTAACTTACCGTATAAACATAGCATAAAGTTTAACAACATTGTTAATAAACATTACCCTTGTCAACCACAATCATTCAACATGTGAGCTTTATACACAAGTTGAATAATCTATTCAACTATACAAAGTCATTCAATTACCAAGTCATAATCTATCAAAAATCATGTAAACATTCATATAATTTATTAACAAGGTATTTAACCATTTAAAATCTGCCCGATGAACGATACAAATAGATACGGATATGCGGTTATCCACCTGAGACATGCCAGAATGCTCAATCGAGCCAATCCAACCAAGAACACACCTGGACACCAAGTGCTAAGCTTGTAGGCTTTACATTTGCCCCTAGGAACACACTAGAATCACTGTAAATATAACTCGATTGTCTACAACAAATGCTGAACTCCGGTATATTCAGTGTATAACATCAATTCAGAAATCATCATCTCATCACAGGTCAATCCTGTGCAACGCGCAAAATAACCTATTGGTATGCCAATTGTATCATATTCTATGTTCATCCGAGCTCAATACATGTCTCAGTATAATTGTTTATGTTTCACTTTTCTCACCTTATACTAATTATAACATTTAGCTCTCAAAATATATATCGAATTGAATAAAACATAATTAACATACACAAAATAGTACTGTATGAACTACCAGGGCTAAACTACAGGGCTGATAAAATTCAAGGGCTAATCAGTAACTTTTCCTTTTCTATGATTATCTATTGGATTTTGATCTATAAAGTAGTTTATTTCAATTATTATCTTAAACTTTTTGGAAATATTCAATTTAACGAGCATGTATTCCTATTTCTAATTTTCACAATTGCCCTAAATTTTCACACTATATTCAATTTGGTCCCTAAACTAAAATAGGATTATTTTCACAATTAAACCCTATACACCCATTAAGCCGAATGCTTAAACACTTCAAACTAGCCATAAAATCCTAAAATTTTATAATGAAACCATGCCAAAATTTACATACATTCATTAAATCCTTAAACTTAGATATTATACAAAATTACTTTGTAAACTAAAATCAAAATCATTACCAAGCTTCAAACCAAGCCAAACACAACTAAAAAGCTTCAAAAATTTTAATGGCATATTTTCTAAATTTGATAGTTTCACAATTTAACCCATAAACTAGTTATATTTCATTACAACAAACTCAAAAAGCATAAAATTCATGAAAAATGAACCGAGAAAAACACTTACATGCATGAACACTAGATAGCTGAAATTCTCAAACTCACAACCATGTGGTTTTTTGTTGGAAATAGCCAAATGAAGAAGATGAATCCACTTTCCTTTGTTTTTTATTATTTTAACTTTGGTTTAATTTAATAATATTATTATAAAACATCAAAATTTTAGTTCAAATCTTCCACCAACTGTCCATATTACTTAGTTATGGTCTATTTGCAACATAATTCCTCCAAATTTAACTATTTAGGCCATTTAGCTAAGAAAAATCAATAGCAAACAACTTTTATAACTTTTACGATTTAATCATTTTTCTTTCATTAACTAACCAAACATCAAAATTTTTAAACCATACTTTAATGATACTAATGACTTCGTAAATGTTAAATAATTAATATTTACAGACTCCAATGTCGGAATTGTGGTCCCGAAATCACTGTTTCCTACAGCACTGGAAAACGAGTTGTTACATTAGTTATGGCATGTACCTAATAAAGTCATTAATATATTTTTTGTTATGTTTGAAATGTTAATTTTGGGAAGTTGATGAATGTGTACATATTTTATGTCTATGAAAATATAGTATGAAAGGTTAAAACCTTGTTGTTAATAGCATATTTGGTAATGGTTGAAATGTATATATATAACATATGAAGTAGTGTTTGAAAGATAGATTAATATGAATCATGCTTGAAAATAGTTAATTGGTTGGTGATAGTGTTATGTAATGAATGATTGAAGTAGGATAATGTTTAGATAATATACTCATAGCTATGTATTTTGAGTATGGCTTGAGTTATGTAATTGAAATTGGAAAATAACATATATTGGTTATGTATGAATTGAACATAAGAGTTGGCATATGTTTATATAGTTGATAGGAAAGGTTGTTGTTGATGTTGTTGTCTGGATGCATATGAGATAGGAAGTGTGGAAGGTGTTATATATAAATTAAAGTGTTGTTCATATGGTAAAAATTATAACAGATATAAGGCTAGGCTTGATTTATATTGAAAATTGCAAGTTTGTGAATAAATTTTTGCATGAATAGTTAGTGACACCATGATGCCATGTGAATGTCGTCACGACGAGTAAATCACGTTATGACGCTGAGGGTTGTCATCGAGATGAGCTTTGGTCCGAAGCCACGGCGTGACGAGAAATTCCGCTGCCGCGATTAGGAGGCCAATTGACAGAGTCAATATGTCACGTCATGACAAGGATCCCCTTTACATCATGGTGTTGACTTTGAATTTTGAAACTTTTCGTTTTAGTCCTAATTCAACCTTAGTTTAGCTTTAGATCTTCCGTAAGCTCGTATAAAGCCCATGAGTGAATGTATTTCATTTTGAATGTATATTTCTTTGATTCAATCATTAAATTGTATGTTTTATTTGTGAACTGATTGTAGTTGCTTTGATAACGAATGTGACATCCTATTACTCAGACCTGACAATCGGGTCGGGTATTGGGGTGTTACGTATAACCATCCGAAGCAACTATTCTTTATCTAACAATCCAATCATTCAAAATTTAGACATACTCAAATCCATTTTTATCTAGCCATACCAAAATACTTCTATTACCAAGTTAAGCAAGTTTCATTATACCAATTGGTAACTAAACACTTTAAAGAGTTTGGCATGAATCAATCAAAGCATATACTATGTAACACCCCTTACTCGTATTCAACACCGAAACAGGGTACGAAGCATTATCGAACTCACATCACAAGAAATCATACAATTCAGACTCATAAATTGTGCGTCCAAATTAAAACCATTTGCAATTAATCATAGAGTCCCTAATACGAGCCTACGAGGCCTAAAACATGCTTTGGAAGTGGTTTGGGACTAAACCGAGAACTTTAGAAATTTTTACAAAACATAGAAAAGTTTCCATTATATAGGGGTCACACGCCCGTGTGGATATGGGACACGCCCGTGTGGGCAGGCCGTGTGGTCACACACGCCCGTGTCCTGACCCCGTGTAACTCTTTGACTTGTAACTCATGAACAAATTGAGATCACACAGCCAAGTCACACGCTCGTGTGCTAGGCCTTTTGGAAAATTAATTTTCACAAAAATAGGTGCAGACTTCACACGGCCAGGGCACACGCCCATGTCTGAGGCCGTGTCGTCCACAAGGCTGAGACACATGCCCGTGTCTCTGCCCGTGTGCTCAATTCTAAGCATTCTATTCTCAAAACTGAAGGTGCAGGGGACACACAGCTGGAATACTCAGCCACCAGTAGGATGTACAAGACCAGCACCCGTATCACATAATCACATAACACATACTAACCGTAGTGACATGTCACTTGTATCATACCCTATTCTTAAGGTTCAAATGGGATTTCTTACTTGTCGATTCGTCTTCGGACTCGTTTATAGGATTAAGCTCATCCACATTAATCAAACACACAGTTCATGCAATATTAAAGCAATAAAATGCAATCATATTAAAGCTTTTTTTTTAACATACGAACTTACCTCGGTACAAAATGGCTAATAGTTCGATTTAGTCCACAACTTTTTTCTTTCCCCGGTCTAGGTCAGAACCTCTTCTTTCTTGATCTATAATACCAAATTTAACTCATTCAATTATCACATTATTCAATTTAATCCCAAAAACACCTTATGGCAAAAATTACATTTTTTCCCTTAACTTTTAAACTTTTACATTTTAGTCCCTAGGCTCGTAAAATGATTTTCATTTGATTTCTTCATTACCCAAGCCTAGCCAAATATTAATAGTACTCATAAAAGCCCACATCTTTCATTTATTCACATTTTTATACATATTTTACAACTTTTACAAATATGTCCCTATTTGACATTTTTATAAAAAATCACTTAGTAAATGTTGTTCATCTAACACCAAACGTACATTTTCTACCATTAGACATAAAAATACACAAATATTCAACATGGGTCAAATTTTATACTTTGATGTTCTTTCAAATTAGTCCTTGAAATAGCTAAATCAAGTTACAACATTCACAAAAACGTAAAAATCATTAAAAACGGGACAAAGACGGACTTACAATCGAGCTTGGAAGCTTGGCAAACCCTAACTATGGTTTCCTTTGAGGCATTCAGCCATGGGGAATGATATTTGAAAAGATGACACCTTTTATTTGTTAAATTTTTGTCTTTATTAACCAAATGACCAAAATGCCCTTAATGCCAAACTTTGAAATTTCACCTAACCATGTCCATTTTTGTCTAACTTTGAAATTTTCATGCAATCATTCAATCATACTGTAGACTTTAAAAAAATAATAAAATTAATGTTTCTACTTCGGATTTGCGGTCTCGAAACTACTATTCTGATTTGACCCTAATATGGGCTGTTACATACTATGTTATACAACATGCTTAACATTTAACTTACCATTCCTAAATCACTAATCAATCTACTATTTCAATTAGTCTAATTGATAACTTTAATGTGTCAAACCATTCAAAGGTAAGATCTTCATTTGTATAGCATCAAACATTGCCAAATCATGTGCCAATTACCTTACAAGCCATGCCAAACATTCAAATTTGAACATTACCATTAAACTATCAACTCAAAATGATCTTATGCATAATAAGGTACCATAATATACATGCCATAGCATTTAGACTCAAAGTAGACATACTTTTACTGTCTAGTTGATAATGTGTGTTTCATTGCTAATCCGGCTTGACAAGTTTCGCAAGGTGACAATCTACAAGGAAAGGAAACAACTAGAGTAAGCATTAATAATGCTTAATAAGTTCAAATGAAATTACTATACTTACCTTGATAATTTTAGGCAAAATAAACTAGCAATCATTTTGGCATTCAAAGTGACTATCCTTTACACATAGTGGCACAACTAGATACATATCAACATTAACAACCAAATACGTTAGAGATACTTACATATCAAGAGTAATATCATGAACATTAGGAACGTCATATAACACATATCAAATTAGATGCATATACCAATCCATTTTCAATTTACTTGCAATTTTTCCATTTCAATTACTATAGTAAAATGAATTCAGATACACGGGAATAAGTTTCTCACACAAGCTGAAATTGTATCAGGGTTGCTCTCACAAGCTGACATTAATTCAAAATTGCTCACACAATATGAAATTATATCAATGAGCTTCATCAAGTTTAAACCTATGATTCTTATAACTTAAGAATCTGCAACAAATGCTAAACCTCATTATAACCTATAAAATCTTTAATCAAACAGGTGTATAACCTTAATGGCATGCCATACGTATCCTAATTTTTTATTCAGTTCAGATAGACAACATTTCTGTATATATGTCATTATAAATCTTTATACATGATTACATATTTCATTTAAAAGTCTTGTAATCAATCAACTTTCACATTTTCACCTTGTATTATTTCATAATAGCTAATATTCACATGACTTTTCAATTCAGTCCATTTTAAGCCACACATGCCAAAGTCACTAACTTCTAATCATATCTAAACATATAGATGAAATAAAAAAAATCACACATAATATAAAAAAAATAAGATAGTAAGTTCTATATAAACTTACCTATTCAAAATGTGAAAAGAGAGGATACTTCAAGGACTAATCCGATATTTTAGCTTTTCCCCAATTAGCTTCACTTCAATCCAATTCTTGATTTATGCAATTATTTTATATCACCAAACAATACCAAACATTTTCATACTATACCATGATATGCATGATATCATATAATTCTATTTTTCTGTTCCCCTTAAATTTTATATTTTATTCAATTTAGTCCCTAAATTCATAATAAGCATAACTTTAAATTCCTAGCTTTGGGTTAAAATCTAATTTCATATATTCTAATTAGGAGTCAATGTGGTATAAGTCAATTTTAAAATAATGATGAACTAATGAACATATAATATATAATATATGAATTGATGAGTTTGAAATAATTTGCATAAAAAAACTAGGTACGAATATAATTATTAAAATGGATATTATAGAATGAATACATTTGGATCCAAATAATATGTAAAATAAAAATATTTATTGAAAATAGACAATATACACAATAAAGGAAAATTTAAGTAATATATAAGATTTGAAAAGATAGTAAAAAATATATATATACTAAAAATATAATCTTGGGAAATAAAGTATATACATAATAGATTAAAAAATACATCTCTCTCTCTCTCTCTCTCTCTCTCTCTCTCTCTCTCTATATATATATATATATATATATATATATATATATATATAAATTTTAAAAGCAATTATGTATAACAATAGCATGGAGTTAAATATGTATTTAGGATCAAATATATATACCAATATATGAATAATAATAGTTTAAATAATACGTAAAATATATAGATTTTCTTTTAAATAACAAAAAGAAATATATTAAAATATGTGAATAGATTCAAAAAGTTATACGTATGAAATAACATAATGACTTTTAAAATCAAAATTCAATTAGCAAAGCAAGTCAAAATATGAAAGAAAATAATTATGCATTAAAAATAAAATGAATGTACAATGAAAAAAATAATGATAGAAAAACTTAATTAAAACAACATTAAAACAAAAGGGATAATTTACAAATGAAATAAGCTTTTGAAAATAAAACGAGGACCACCGCGTAATGTGTGCAAATGCATAGGGACTGAAGCTGGAGATATTCCAGATCCTCAAAACACTGTGTTGAGGCGCGGATCAGATTGCATTTATACTCGAGCTTCAGGGATAAATTAAAAAATAAAGAAAATGCATTAGACGCGATTGAATGCTTGTGCGAAAGGGGAGGGCTTAGCGTGCAATTATCCCTCCCCGCTAAAAACACGCTGATCCTAGGGTCAAGGAAATGGATCGGATCGGGCTAGCCTATACGGCGTCATTTTAAGGCTACCAGATCAAGCCTTAAACGACATCACTTCCTTTTGTCAATTAAAAAGAAAAAAAAAAAAACCTGAAACAAGTCTAAGCATCTAAGCAAACAAATGAGGGGAAAGGAAAGGGAAAACCTAGATGTTCGCCCCTTTTTCAATCTGCCATTCAACCACCATCATTCCACTATTGAAATCGGTGGATGATAGCTCGCAATGAAATCGTTCCCTCTCCCTATTCTAAACCTCACCTCAAAAAGTCAGATTTTAGCCTCGAAAACCTATCTCAAGCTTCGATTTCAACGAAGAACTCATTTGAAGGGATGCTTTCTTTTTTACTTCATTATACTAAAAAACACATGCAAAACACAAAGGAAGATGAAACGGATGCGAAAGAAAGAAATACAAGGTGTTCGAAATGACCTTTCGATTTTTTGGTTGATTTTTTTGTATTTCAGTATGCGTACCCTCTTACAGATGATTCTTTTTTGGGCTTTATAGCCGAAAGAATAAAAAAAAGATAAAAGAAAAATACAATATTCTTTTTGTTTTCGTTTCGCTGTGCATTTGTCTTTTTTGGTTTGCAGGTGAGAAGGTACGGGGCCAACTGTGGGGGTACATGGCACTCGGCGGGGGGCGCGGTGGCTACTAAAGCGCTAGAGCGTACGGAGGCATGGTGGCCTGGCTGTAGTGCGAGGGGGAGAAACCCTAGGTTTTTGGTGTTTTAATTTTTTGGGCCTGCTGGGCCGTGTAATCTTGGGCTGGGTTAGTATTAATTTTGGGTTTGTAATTTTTTGGGTTTTGGGTTATGTAGTTTGGACTTTGATGGACTATTAATTTGTTTTTATTTTTATGGATTTTTGGTTTAATATTTGGTTTTATTCTGGTTGTTGGGCCCCGGGCAGATTTGGGCCTATACAGCTGCCCCTCTTTGCTTATTGGCGTGTAATGAGAATAGAGCAAAGACTTCAAAGACAACCAATTTTGCCCGGTCTCGCCGCATCATAACTTCTTTGGTGCTCTTCTTCTTTGAGGTAGCTTTGTTCCAATCCTCTGCAACTTCAGGGGTATAGGAATTGTCGTTCCAATCTACTCCACTGTAACTCTAGAGAGATTAGCCTTGTAGCTTTTAATCTGCTCTACTGCAACTCTCCACTGCAACTTCAGAGAGATAAGGCTTGCGGCTTCGATCTGACCATATCGAGACTGGATCCACTCTGCTTCATCTAACTTTAGCTCCGAAAACACTCAAAGGGATGGGATCTCAACTTCGATTGGCAAAACCGCTTCCATTCCGTAGACCAAAGAGAAAGGCGTTGCCCCAGTAGAGGTTCTGATTGATGTTCGATAAGCGAAGAGGGCAAATGGTAACTTCTCATGCCAATCTTTGTAGGTCTCAGTCATCTTCCCCACAATCCTCTCCGGCATTCCATATTAACATGTGATCTCCTTTTTCAGGAACTTGCTAACTACCGATTTTGTAACATTGGCATATGAAGTGACCTCTACCCATTTGGTGAAGTAGTCGATAACCACAAAGATGAATCAATGTCCATTGGAAGCCTTTGGCGATATTGGTCCAATCACATCCATACCCCATATAGAGAAAGGCCATGGGGAAGTCATGACGTGCAGCGGTGAATGAGGCATATTAATTTTGTCTCCATAGATTTGGCATTTATGACATCTCTTGGCATAATTGATACAGTCTCCTTCCATAGTGGACCAATAATACCCGAATCTCATAGTTTGCCTGGCCATTGTAAAACCATTAGTGTATGTCCCACAGACGCCCTCATGGACCTCTTCCAAGATTTTCTTAGCCTCTACAGCGTCCACGCATCTCAATAGCACTTGATCCTTTCTTCTTTTGTATAGGATCTCCCCATCTAAGACATAGTCAATGGCCAATCTTCGCAACGTCCTTTTATCATTCTCGCTTGCTTGGTTCGGGTACTCACGATTCCTCATGTATTGTAATATATCGTGATACCAAGGGTGATCATCTTTTTCTTCATCTTCTTCAATATTGTAACAGTGAGCCGGAGTTTCATAAATGCTCATTTGGATGGGTTTGACATCTTCTTATTCGTTCACCTTAATCATAGAAGCTAAGGTAGCGAAGGCATCAACCATCTGATTTTTATCTCGTGGAAGGTAGCAGAAGGTGATGTCATTGAACTCTTTAATCAATTTAAGGACCAGTTTTTGATACTCAATGAACTTGGGATCTCTCGTCTCCCATTATCCTTTGAGTTGATAAATTACTAGGGCAGAATCTCCATACACCTCTAGCACTTTAATCTTGCGTTCTATGGCAGCACGGATACCCATGATGCACGCTTCATATTCTGTCATGTTATTCGTACAATCGAAATTCAATTTACTAGTAAATGGATAATGATCTCTGTTTGGGGATACCAAGACTGCCCCGATTCCATTACCCACAGCATTTGAGGCCCCATCGAAGTTTAGTTTCCAGGGAAGTTCTTCTGGAGCACTTTCTTCAGTGGTTGCGACACAAATCAAGTCCTCATTCGGGAAATCAAAGTTTAAGGGCTCGTATTCTTCCAAAGCTCTACTGGCCAGAAAATCTGCTATTGCACTCCCTTTTACTGCTTTCTGGTTCACATAGACTATGTCGAATTCAGAAAGCAGAATTTGCCATCGGGCCATCCTTTCATTCAAAGCTGTTGACTCCATCATGTAATTTAAAGGGTCCAGTTTCGAGATGAGCCAAGTAGTGTGATATAACATATACTACCTCAATCTTCGGGTTGTCCAAACCAGGGTACAATACAACTTTTCTATTAGCGGATACCTTGTCTCACACTCAGTGAAATTTTTACTAAGATAGTAAATAGCTCTTTCTTTTCTTCCTGATTCATTATGCTGGCCAACTACACATCCCATGGAATTCTCAAATACTGTCAAATATAGTATCAATAGCTTATCGGGGTTAGGTGGCATCAGCACCGGAGCATTGGATAAGTATTGTTTGACTTGTCGAAAGTCCTTTGGCATTCTTCATCCCATACACCTGGGTTGTGTTTCTTGAGGAGGCTAAAAACAGGGTCACATTTCTCGGTTAGTTGTGAAATGAACTGAGCGATGTAATTTAATCTTCCTAGAAAGCCTCGAACCTCTTTCTAGGTACGCGGTGGAGATAGCTCTTGTATGGCTTTGACTTTGTCTGGATCGATCTCAATTATTTTCTCACTAACCACGAATCCGAGAAACTTTTCAGACTTGGCTCCGAAGGTACATTTGGCTGGATTGAGTTTTAGCTGAAACTTTCTCAATCTTAAGAACAATTTCCTCAGGACTTGTATGTGCTCCTTCTCTGTTCGGGACTTTACGATCATATCATCAACATAAACTTCGATTTCTTTGTGCATCATGTTGTGAAATAGGGTTACCATGGCCCTTTGATATGTTGCCCCTGTATTTTTTAGCCCAAACGACATCACCTTATAGCAGGACGCGCCCTACGTGGTTACAAATGTGGTCTTCTCCATATTTTCAGGATGCATCTTGATCTGGTTGTATCTGGAGAAACAGTCCACTAAAGAGAACAGTAAGTGTCCTACCGTGTTGTCCACTAGGGTGTCAATATGAGGCAGTGGGAAATTATCTTTCGGGCTGGCTTTATTCAAATCTCTGTAGTCTACACCCATTCTGAGTATTTTACCACCTTTAAAAATCTGACGTCAAACTGTTTTCTAACCTCTTCTTTTATTTTTAGTAAGACGCTGGGCCTTATTCTTCGGAGTTTTTACTGAACTGGCTTACATTCTTCCTTTATGGGGAGTTGATGCACCACAATATCAGTTTTCAACCCGGGCATATCTTAATTGATATGACCATGCGAAGACATCTTTGAATTCTTGAAATAATTTGATCAGGTCTCGCTTCATCTCCATGGTGATACAACTTTCGATCTTCACCTCTTGCCCTCTCCTAAGCTCACAATTTCTACTGCTTCTTTGTAAGGTAGGATTTGTTTCTCATCTTGTTCTACCATCCTCAACAAATTAGGAGATAGGTTACAGCCTTGATCATCTTCAAAATCCTAAGAATCCTCCATACACATATCTCGCTCAAAAGGGGACTCTGAGCCACTAGCAGTGTCACTCACATCATTGATATCTGGGGACTTTTTATGAGGATGAAGGAAGATACAAAGAACCAAAAGAATTTAAGAATACTTATCTGTATGGTATGATTATGAATGAAGAATGAAAGAATATTTAGAAGAATATCTGAAGGACAAAAGAATCTAAAAGTAATCATTTGTATAATATGATTATGAATGAAACGGAAAGAATGAAAGAATATCTGCTCAAAATGATAACAACTGTACATTTTATTGAAAACATTTTTGAACATAAGCCTATTTCACAAAAGATTCTTATTACTTCTAGGCCTAGAGCAATAAGTGTGTTTTGGACATTACTCTGAGTTAGCTCTAAAAACTACAGGAATCTCTTCCGCAGTCCAGTTATCCAGAACACTTCTAGGTATGTGAGGGCAAAAGCCTGACAAATTTTCTCCTCCAGCCTTTTCTCCGTATGTGGCATTGATGTCTAAGTTTTTCAACTTTTCTTCTATGGTTTCTTTTCTTGGCGTGCCCCGCTTGAGATGAATGATTCCTCCGGACACGAAAGTTTTCGATATATGGGGGAATATTATTGGCTCCCATTTGATTTCCTCCCCCTTCAACCGTACTCTCCTTCTTTCTTGTTTCTTTTCCAGCTCTTTTTTCCTTTGTCTCATATCTGGCTTAAATCTTAAGCCGAAGCGGTCTCTCTTGTCCTTCAATACTGGCGTTTCAACCCTTCCTTGGAGATGTCTCCCAAGTTCTCTTCCTGGTAGAGCTCATTTTCTAACCATCAACTGTAGACTCATCCTTGTAGTTTTGGATAATTTCGACTTTAGAAACTTACTCCCCTCAGTAATAAATATTGCATTAGCAAATTCCAAAGACCAAAATGAACATTCGATTGCTTCGTCATCTGTCTCCAAATATAGTGCATCACTACTTACAGCTGCAATGATATCCTCTTCAGCACTTATCGTTATCAACCGACCCTCTGATACTAACTTCAACTTCTGATGTAACGATGAAGGCACTGCCCCTGCTGAATGTATCCAGGGTCTTCCTAATAGGAATTTGTATGAAAGCTTAATATCCATCACCAGGAAATCCACCTCATATGTGTTTGGCCCGATCAGAAGAGGTATCTCAATTCTGCCCATCACCTTTCTCTCTGTGCCATCGAATGCCCTCACTATATTCTGTCACTCTTTCATGTGAGAGCTGACTACAGGTAATATGTTTAGTATGGACAATGGTAGGACATTCAAGGCCAACCCGTTGTCAATCAGTACTCCTGGTAGCGTATAGCCCTTACAATGCGTGGTGATGTGTAAAGCTTTAGTCGACCCCATGCCACCAGGTGGTATCTTGTCATCATTGAAGAAGATAAAGTTATTGACACTTATGTTGCGAACTAAGCGGTCTAGCTTGTTGACGGAGATATCATTAGCAACATATGTTTCATTCAAAACTTTCATCAGCACCCTGCGATGGACTTCCGAACTTAGGAGTAAGGCCAACACCGAGATATGAGCTGGTTGTTTACGTAGCTGTTCCACAACACTGTACTCGTTATGCTTTAGAAATTTTAGAAACTCCTTAGCCTCCTCTTCATTGACTGACTCATTAACAAGAAGTTCAGATTTGGCCACTTTTTCCCTCTTCTACTTAACCACTATGGCTTTTCCTTTTGCGGGTTCTGCTTTCTCGCTTGCTGAATCTTAGTGTCTCCCGCTACGTGTATAGGAGCCCATATCTTGGTTCTTTTTTGAAGCGTCAGCCAGGTTCTCTTTTTCCAGGATCGTCACGTTATAGTCGTAATTCTATGGGACCTTCTTACTGTCTTTGTAGGGGAAGACTGCAGGTCTTTGGATTATGACTCTCGGTGGCATTTGCACTCTCGCTTCATTATTTTTGGGCCATGATATGATGACCACGGGGTAGTTAACTGTTTGGATTTGCAGCGTCGATTCTCCCTCTGACGCACATATATCTCCCTCTTCGGGGTTTTTGGTTTCTTCATAAAACTCCATTTCTCTATTGTTTATCATGTCCTGCACTAGGGCCCTGAACTCCACACACTCTTGAATTTCATGCCCCACTTCGTTGTGGAACTCACAGTAGTTCCTCTTTTCTTCAGATTCTTCTCTTGAATCCAACACGATCAATCCTCTCTTGACCATCTCCTCCTACACCTGTCTCAATGGGGTCTTGACTTCTGCAACCTCATATTTGATCTTCTTGCTTCCATATTCATTTATCCTGTTTACTCCTTGGTCAGTATGATTGGAGAGCGGGCTTCCTGTTAAGTTGGGTGCGGCTAGGTCGTCAAACCTTACAATCCCCATTTTGATAAATCTTTCAAGTAGCTTCTTGAACGCGGTGCAGTTTTCGATCAAATACTCGGTGATTCTCGTATGGTATTCGCATTAGGCGTTTGTGTCATATCATTTGGGAAACGGGGGTTGCAGAGGCTTCAAGTAGAAAGGGGACACTACATGAGCGTTGAATTGGTTCTGGTACAGCTCCCTATACATCATGGGTATAGGCGTGAACTGTAGGCCTTCTGTGTTCGCCCTCGCTCTGGATTCTTGTCTCACAGTGCTATGTTGATTGGCAGTCACGGTCTTTGGTTGGTTTATAGTGAGTGACTTGGACTGACCCTTGCTAAATGTGCTCATGTTGTTCACTTCGTTATCTCTTTTCCTCGGGGCTGATCTTTTGGTACTTTCCCCTACTTCTATTTTGCCACTCGTCATAACATTCTCAATCATTTCACCTATCATCACTATGTCTGAGAAGCTTTTGGTGGCACTCCCGAACATATGAGTGATAACAGGAGCCTTTAGGGTATTGATGAATAGCATAGTAGTCTCTTTTTCTAAGAGAGGTGGCTGGACTTGTATAGCGACCTCTCTCTACCTTTGGGCGTATTGTCGGAAGCTTTCATTCGGTTTTTTTTCCATATTCTGTAAGGTGATCCTATCCGGGGTCATATCCGTTACGTGACTATACTGTTTCATAAAGGCTTGAGCTAGGTCTTTTCATGAGTTAATCCTAGCACGGGTCAATTGGTTATACCATTTGGATGCCGCCCCAACTAGACTGTCTTGGAAGCAGTGAATCAATAGCTGGTCGTTGTTGACATATCCAGTCATTCGTCTGCAAAACATAGTAATATGAGCTTCAAGGCAGCTCGTTCCATTATACTTATCAAATTCTGGCATTTTGAACTTGGGGGGAAGGATAAGTCTGGAACCAAGCTCAAATATTTAGCGTCGATCCCACAGTGATAGTTAGCACTTTCCATCACTTTGAACTTTTCCTCTAACCACTTGCATCGGTCTTCCAATTCTTTCGAGAGCCCCGTTCTCGCTTTCTCGGCTTTTGCCATGTTATCCAGATTAGGGAGTATAGGATTAATATGGTTATCTCTTGGATTAGAGCCTGAGCCCGTTTGATAGTTGATTGGCATCGAGGTATCGGCCTGAAATTGTTGAGGCCTGATTGTAACGGACGGCTTTCGCGTGTGCAGTTCGGGTTGCGTTTGAGCATTCATCGGGTGAAACCAAGGGGTAGAGAGGATCTTCAGTAACGGATGGCCTCTACGTGTGTATCTCATGCTGCGTTTGAGCGTTTACCGAGGTAAAACTAGGGGGTAAAAGGGGTTTTTGTTGTTATTTCCAGTATCGGCCATAGGGCCCTTTCCTTTGTCTGGCCTACTAGTCAGTAGTCGAGTTAGCTCTTCCATCATGTTTCTTTGTGATTCCAACATTTGGTCTCTCATTTCCTGCTGGATTTTAGCTAACTGTTCTTGCATTTGTGCTTGCATCTGCTCTTGCATCTCTTTCTGCATTTGTTCCAATCTTTCTAGTTTTTTATCCATTGCCTTAGTTTTTCTTCTTGTACCGTAAAGATGCGTACTTGGAAGGTTTTCGTAGGTTTCTAGATTACTGAAACATTTTTAATTAACTAGAATATTTTTATGGCCTTTAATACAGATGAGGTAACGTAATGCAAATGCATAAATGCAAAGGAGGCATCAATTTTGATTCAATTCCATTTAGAAAACTTTACTAGAAAATAAAATTCTTTACATAAAACTGAGTTACAAATAAGACTTCGCCTTAATGCTCAAAGCCTTAATTTTCCTAAGCAACGAGACTAGCTCCTGCCCCTGATCTAACTCCAACTCGTACTTTACGCTCAGTATGTCCGCTTGTACCGCTAAGGCTTGTAAGTAATCGGCTACCTCCCGAATCTGGGTTACAGCTTCTCCGATGATGTAATCCCTGTTTCTGACTTGGTCTTGTGCATGGTGAAGCTGTTCCTTCCAACGCTCCTCACTCGCTTCGAAAAACTTAATCCGCATCTCACAGCTTTGTAATGACGCTTCTAATTCTTCTACTTTACCTTTCATTTCTTCTACCTTACTCAAGCTTGCTCTCAACTCCATTGCGGTATTACGACTTCGGTACGGATGAAGTGAGTTCTCGAGTTCTGCCACTCTAGCCCTTAATTTACCTCGCTCATTTTTGCTTTCTGACAGACTCTTCTCTAAATCCTCATTTCGTGCCTGAGCCTCTTGAAATTTCCTTTCCTATTGGTCGGCTTTGGTCCTTTCCTCTCGAATTTCTTGGCGCCATTGTTATGAAGTTTTACCTAACCCAGCAGTCCTTACAGACAGGCGTAACTTCTTATAATCTGTCTTCAAACTGTCCAGATCCTCTTTGGCCTTACTTTTCCCTTTTCTACACTTCTCAGCCTCTGACCTCTGAACATCTACGTCTAATCTCAGATGCATCTTTTCTTCTTCCAACTGCTCGATCCTTTTCCAAAGCTCAACACTGTTCTTCTCAAAATCTTGTTTTATAATTTCCAACTCTGACGGGGCAACTTGTAATTGTTCCTCCATAGGTCAAGTATTTTCTAAACTTGGCCTAGGAATATTATCATTGACCCTTTTCCTAAACCATCCATTGTATTCAGGCGTCACCATGGAACTGACGGCCAACCTCTTCATCTAGTGGGTTTACTTCCAAGCATCAGAAAGTTCCCAAACCTTCTTCTTATAGTGGTCACCTTTATAAGAGAATTCACACTTAGCAAACCTGTAAGTCGTGGGTACAAACTGCCTCGATTTATATTGCCTTAATGCAAGCAATGAAGTATACCCAGTAGCTCCCCAAATTCCTGACAATGGTACCCAATCAAAATTCTCGCATCGATATAGGATCTCATCAGGAACCATCCAAAAAGCTCTCCGCTCTATATCCTCTTCCTTGAGATTTTGAAGAATTTCCATCCATTTTTCCTTTGAAATATCGTCTCTCCTCTGCATGACTGCCTCCTCCTTTAATGGGGAATAACTTTCAGAAAAGACCTTGTAAGAAACCTTGTTCACTTTCCAAAAATGCCCATGAAACCACACCATCAACAGCTATGCACATCCAATAAACCGCCCCTCGCCTGTCTTCCGACACATGCTCAAGGATCTGAACGTCTCAGCCAATATTCTGGGTACAGGCATCGTTCCCTTCTCAAGATGATCAAATAAGTCAATGACTGCCTCATCCACATGCCTCAAAGCCTTAATAAAAATCACCAATCCATATATGCTTAAAGTGAAGATATTGATCCTCTTCCTTTCATCCGGATGTGTTAAAACCAAATCTCTCAAATTCTCCCAAGGAATACACTTACTATCCCCCTTTTGTTGAATTCGAGTAGTGACCCAAGGCTCGCTCATCCTCGAAATAGCCATCAATTTCTTCGCAATAGTTGGACCACTAAAAACCTTAGCATAAGCTTTTCTGACTTGAGTTTTTGGACACCTCAGTAGGGTAGTATATTCTTCCACGGTAGGCACCAAATCCACTTCCCCAAAAGTGAAACAATTGTAAGCAAAATTCCAAAATTGAGCCATGACTCGGAACAGACGCTTGTCCACCTTAATATCGAGCAAGTACGCTATATCACCATAGCTCTGATAGAACAACTATTTGGTTCCCTCATTCCAACGAGTCCATATATCTTTCAGCTGTTGCAACTCATTCTGCGCTACACTGATGCGAGTGAATTTCTACAACTCTGATGTATATCCTCCTGCCAGGCTATCCCCTTTCTCTGATTGTAACCTCTCTGACCATGCACGGACGACCGCATTATCCTCAAATTTACCAAGAAATTCATTCTCCATGTTAAATCTTCTAACTTAGTAATCGAATACGAATCAACACCTTATTTAGTATGCAATGTTATGCAAAACACAATCAAAACAAGACAAGTCAGTATCAAATATTAATAATAAAATACCAGCAAAATAAAGATAATCAAAGCATATATATGGGCAACTACTAAAGTTTAACCTAGCTCCACCTAAGAAAGGCTCTTAGGGTTCACTATATGTGGTTTGGTTCTAAAGAGAAGGTACCTAAACCAACAGATTCCTCAATCCTCACCCATTATAGGCTCATATGGATCGAGTTTGGTTCAGGGGAACACATTTCCCTATGACCATGCGGAGATGAAAATCTCACGAAATCATAGGTACGGATGTATCCCGGAAGCAATCCACTAGCCCATGCAGAGGAAAACCTCACGAAAGCATAGTTTCTTACTCCCACTTAAAAGGTGTGACCACAGCGGTAATGCAATGCAATGCAATATTATTCTACAAGACCTGAACCATAACAATCATACAATCGAATGCAATCGAAAAAATCATGATTTTCAAAACAAATCTTCAATTCTTTGACAAAAGGACAGAAAATAATCAATTGTATGGCTTGACTCTCTTATTCAGTCCACAGTGGAGTCGCCAAGCTGTCGAAACCTTTTTTGATTTTGAAAAACGGGAATCGACTTTTTGAAAGCAAAACGTGGAGTCGCCACTGATCTTTTGTTTTGGTGTGATTGGATCACCTTAAAAAATATATTTTATTCCATTTAAATCTATTTTGGCCTACGAAATTTGAAAAAACGGGTTCGGGAGCTGACTACGTACGAGGAAGGATTAGCACCCTCGCTACGCTCAAAATTGGTACCGAATTGATTAGATAATGTCCTTATGTCTAAGATTTAAAGCTATTTTTTGCAATATGGTTCCTTTTAAAACATTTGAATGGCTTAAGTTGGTCGTCAAAATTCTCTTGTTTCAAAGGTATACAGCATCACATCCAGCACGATAGGACACGATCCTCTATACTCTCGAAAACACGATAAATTTTTTACTTCCAAAAATTTATATGTTGAAAATCACAAAAGGATGCCTAATTATTTAGTCCAACGAAAAACTAAAACCCAGTGTGGTAGGGCACGATTCCTCGAACTTCCAAACATTGAACATTGCCTTACTTTAGAATTTATAAAACACGAGTGAAATACTAAAGGAATATTCAATTATTTGGAACAAACCGAAAATCGAAACCCAGCACGATAGGGCACGATTCCCCGAATTCCCAATCATTAAACATTGCCTTATTTTAGAATTTGAAAAACACGAGTGGAATTCTAAAGGAATATTTGATTATTTGAACAAACGGGAAATTGAAACCCAGCACGATAGGGCACGTTTTCCCGAATTTCCAAACATCGAACATTGGCTTCATTTTAAGGAATTTTCAAATGAATAATTATAAAACCAATTTAAAATGCATTAATTTGACTTGAAATAAAATGAAATAATTAGTTTTAAAAAGTTGGACATTATAAGGCAACATTTGTAACCCAAGAGGGAAAAAAATGAAAACATGGGATAACATGCATGCATAAAATGCAACAATGGATGAATGAAGATAATATAACTCATTTAATCAACTAACAAAATAAACAATTAAATATGATTAATCTAAAAAATATAACCCAATTTTCAAGCATGTATGGAGAATAATTAATATAACAATACAAAACAATGAATAAATAATATGCAACGACAATGTATGTAGTGTAATATAAAAACCATTAACATAAAATGCACAAAACAAGATGGAAATTAGGAGCCAATCTGGTATAAGTCAATTTTAAAATAATGATGAACTAATGAACATATGATATATAATATATGAATTGATGAGTTTGAAATAATTTGCATAAAAAAACTAGGTACGAATATAATTATTAAAATGGATATTATAGAACGAATACATTTGGATCCAAATAATATGTAAAATAAAAATATTTATTGAAAATAGACAATATACAAAATAAAGGAAAATTTAAGTAATACATAAGATTTGAAAAGATAGTAAAAAATATATATATATACTAAAAATATAATCTTGGGAAATAAATTATATACATAATAGAATAAAAAACACATATATCTATATATATATATATATATATATTTTAAAAGCAATTATGTATAACAATAGCATGGAGTTAAACATGTATTTAGGATCAAATATATGTACCAATATATGAATAATAATATTTAAATAATACGTAAAATATATGGATTTTCCTTTAAATAACAAAAAGAAATATATTAAAATATGTGAATAGATTCAAAAAGTTATACGTATGAAATAACATAATGACTTTTAAAAACAAAATTCAATTAGCAAAGCAAGTCAAAATATGAAAGAAAATAATTATGTATTAAAAATAAAATGAATGTACAATGAAAAACAATAATGATAGAAAAACTTAATTAAAACAACATTAAAACAAAAAGGATAATTTACAAATGAAATAAGCTTTTGAAAATAAAACGAGGACCACTGCGTAATGTGTGCAAATGTATAGGGACTAAAGCTGGAGATATTCCAGATCCCCAAAACACTGTGCTGAGGCGCGGATCAGATTGCATTTATACGCAAGCTTCAGGGATAAATTAAAAAATAAAGAAAATGCATTAGATGCGATTGAATGCTTGTGTGAAAGGGGAGGACTTAGCGTGCAATTATCCCTCCCTGCTAAAAACACGCAGATCCCAGGGGCAAGGAAATGGATCGGATCGGGCTAGCCTATACGGCGTTGTTTTAAGGCTACCAGATCAAGCCTTAAACGACGTCACTTCCTTTTGTCAATTAAAAAGAAAAAAAAAACCTAAAACAAGTCTAAGCATCGCAGCAAACAAATGAGGGGAAAGGAAAGGGAAAACCCTAGATGTACGCCCCCCTTTCAATCTGCCATTCAACCACCATCATTCCACCATTGAAATCAGTGGATGATAGCTCGCAATGAAATCGTTCCCTTTCCCTATTCTAAACCTCACCTCAAAAAGTCAGATTTTAGTCTCGAAAACCTATCTCAAGCTTCAATTTCAACGAAGAAGATACGGCCTCTGATGGCTCATTGGAAGGGATGCTTTCTTTTTTACTTCATTATACTAAAAAACACATGCAAAACACAAAAGGAAGATGAAACATATGCAAAAGAAAGAAATACAAGGCGTTCGAAATCACCTTTCGATTTTTTAGTTGATTTTTTTTTGTATTTCAGTATGCGTACCCTCTTACATATGATTCTTTTTTGGGCTTTATAGCTGAAGGAATAAAAAAGATAAAAGAAAAATACAATATTCTTTTTATTTTCGTTTCACTATGCATTTGTCTTCTTTGGTTTGCAGTGTGAAGTGCACGGGGCCGGTGTGGAAGTACGTGGGAGCTCAGAGCGTCATGTGAGGCATGGTGGCCTGGCTGCGGCGTGAGGGGGAGAAACCCTAGGTTTCTGGTGTTTTAATTTTTTGGGCATGCTAGGCCGTGTAATCTTAGGCTAGGGTTAGTATTAATATTGGGTTTGTAATGTTTTGGGTTTTGGGTTATGTAATTTGGACTTTGATGTACTATTAATTTGTTTTTATTTTTATGGATTTTTGGTTTAATATTTGGTTTTATTCTGGTTGTTGGGCCCCGGGCAGATTTGGGCCTATACAATTGGTGATATTTTTGTTCTAGTTTTACTGATATTGGAATGTTTTATCTTTCAAGTACACCATGAAAACCACTCGTAGCAAGTCCAAGGTTGCTGTCCCTGTTTCGAAAAAGCGGAAGACCCCTGGTGCAACCTCCTCCTCAAGCACTTCCGCCAAGGCCTGCAACCCCTACGTCCGATTTTCAGTGGGTCCCCAAGGGGACTTATTTCAGATACTTCAATTGCGACCACTCTGCTTAGGCCGATGTATTGATTGGGCTACTTTGGAGTAGGTCTACTTAGCTGATCTTATTCGAGCCTTTACTGCCACAGCCCCGTGAGACTGGTTCTTCTCTATCATTGAGCCCACATACATGGAGCTGACTTTGGAGTTCTGCTCGACATTTACTCTCCAGCATGCAATGATGACTCATGATGAGCCAAGCACCATCAATTTCAGACTCTGTGGCTTGGTGTGCCATATGACTGCCCTGAGTTCGGTGCTACTTTGGGACTATACACTGAGGAGTTTATGAGTATCGAGAACTTCCCCCGCCTACATTGGTACATCCGCTACTCACCATTTAGTTGTTGGGTAGATCTTACGGTGAGTCTGATACCTTATGACGCGATTCGCTCGAACGCGACTTCTCTCTCTCTGGCCTTACGATATATTCATACCCTTTTAGCTCATACTTTGACCAGTAGGAGAGAGAGCACCAGATTCGTCAGTACTACCGATGCATTTTTTTATGGAGCATGGCCACTGGGCATATTTTTTATTTAGCTTACTTCATCGCCCTCGCCTTCCGCCATCAGACAGACCGCAACAGGAAGGGTCCTTTCTGTTTAGGCCCTTATGTTACTTGACTAGCTCGACACTTCAGTCTCCTCGACACACCAAAGCAGTCCTCTATGCTTACACTTGTCGGCTAGATTGTCCCACAGGGTATATCAAGCATGAGCCATATGCGGATGATCGAGCGACTTCGTGGAGTAGATCCTCCTCAGTACCGATTATTTCATTTTGACTCTCAGAATAAACCTGAGGACTTCAACGATGATGTCCCTTTCCATCACGAGGACCCACCTCATCCTCCATCTTCAAGCCAGTGTCCTGTTTCTTCTACTGCTACTTTGGCGGACCTCTCTGAGTAGTTCACTCTCTTCGAGCAACACTGCTTTCAAAGGTTCGACAGTATTGACGTGACATTACAATAGATCTGTCAGCATCTCCATATCACTTCTTTAGCGCCGACGACTCACGACATCGACGCTTCTGATGATGAGGGCCATTAAGTTTATTTGTTTTATTTTTATTTTTATTGTTATTTTCGTAGACTTATTTTGCTTTTATCTTTTGAACTATAGTTTTATTTTTATGGTTGTTTCTAATCGGGTTAGTAACCCCTTAATCTTCTTCACTATTTGTGTTTAGTTTCTTATTAGTTTGCTCGAAGTCGTGCTCTACATTTATATTGACTACAATTCTACTTTTCATTATTCTAGGGATTTCATCTAATATTCAGGGCAGTTTCAGTTTTCACCCTCTCTTATGATACTCTGTTTATATTGTGATTATATCTGTTTATACATTGTGGACAATGTACATCTTAAGTGTGGGGAGGTTATTTATATAATTATTAGAAAATCTTGAATTATGTCTTGCGCTTAAGTAATTTTCTCATACTTCTATTAGAATGATTTTTTATCGATTTGTGATCTTTATTGATGTGTTTTGGATTAAATTCATAGATACTTGTGCATTGGTTGTTTTAAACTTTAAGACATGAGAGAATCAAGCATGATAAGTTTCTTTTCAAAACTAAAAATTTTAAGTTGTTTCCCTGAATTGAGGTATTACCTTGAAGTTTTAAATTTACAAGTCTGACATAAAAAACCATAATTTTTTGTGAGATTTTGAGCCTTTAGAGCATACATTTTTCTTGCTCATTTTATTATTGGTTATGTGTGCAATTTGATTTGTTATTCTAGAACTTGCGTCGATTATACATGTCGAGACCACACCTTTGATTTGATATACTGAAATGATAAAGACACTTAAGTTTTAACCCACTTATCCCATAAAAACCCTACCTACATAATTAACCCTTAGTGACCCCATTGAGCCTAACACACCGTTTCTTGATTTACCTATTAATGTTAACCCATAACTCATTTTTTGCTTGTTGAGAATTTTTCCTGTTTTATTGACTCCCTTTTTATCGAGATTTGATTTGATTATTTGCTTAATTAAGCCCTTTTTTTTTAATTTGCTGAAATATTTCTTATTTTAAAAAAATTAAAAAATGAAGAAAAAAAATATTGATTATTAATTAGTTCTATGTTAATTGAGCTTGAACGATTAAATTCATATTTTGAAGAGAAGCTCGTTTTTATTCTTGAATAGTTTTCGATTGATGTAATTGTTTTTAATTGAGCATTTGTTTATTTTTCTAGTTTGGTAATTTATCAATTTGATCTCAATTTTAACAAACTTTTTCAGTCTTTCTCCACACCCTTAACCTAAGCCCCTTTACAACCTCTTAAAGACCTTTTAATTTGTGTATCATCTCATTTTGTAGTTGTGGAGGTTTGCTTTTCATGCAAGCCTATAGTAATGACTTTTCATGTTTGACTATTGAGTGCTTATTCTTGAACCTTAAAAAATTTTAGTGATTTGAGTGAATCTTTAGTGAGGATGTCAATTCTTGTCAATTTTGAATTAAAGGTAATTACTTAGATAAGGGGAAATACCTATGTTTTCATGATTTAAAAATGTTCGACTTGGATTGTTTCAATCTTAGTGCTCTTTAAGTTGAATTATAAATGTACGATTATTTGTGAATTATGACAAAAAATTATTGATGAGAATTATAAGTTGAGAATGATTAATTTTAATTGTGAGTTGAGGATTTTGCTTGAGGACAAGCAAACGCTTAAGTATGGCGATATTTGATAAGCTGTAAAAGTAACATATTTTAATCTCATTCTTAATGCGTTTTTGGATGATTAATTATGTAAATTAGTGAATTTGATGCTCCCAATCTTTTAAATTCTTGTTTCTATACTTAGGAGAGCATTTAGGAGCAAAAGGAGCAAAAAAAGAGCCAAAATCGAATAAATAGAGCTATTTCCAATATCCATACGACCTGGGCATTTCCACACGGGCTGGCCACACGCCCATGTGCCAGCCCGTGTCGATATCGCACCTTGCTTCTCGAATACGTGAAAAAACCCAATTTTTAGGCTTTCTAAGTATTCTAAAGTATATAAATACATATTAGAAAAAGACCCAAGGGAAGCACGCAGAGAAGATAGAAGAAAAGACTTGAAGAACGCCATTGGAATCAACTCGGAAGCGGATCTCCTTCAAGATTGAAGATCTCCATTTAATTTACTTTGAAGTTTTATTAAGTTTCTTTATGTCTTGTTGTTATCCTAATTTTGAAATGTTTTCACTCTAGATTATGAACTAAATTCCCTAGATACCTAGGGAAGATGAAACCTATGATGAATCTTATTATTTGATTTCTGATTTACATGAAAAATACTTGATTCTTGTTCTCAATTATGTATGCTTATTTCGTGTTTTAATAATTTTAGGATATTAATTCATGTTTAATGTACTTATTTCAATAGAGTAGAAGTCCTTGTTTAAGAGTAGATCTAGCATAATTGAGCGGAGTTACATGCAATCCTAGAAATAGGACGATGTAAATCTACCGGATTAGAGTCAAATCTAACAGGGGAATCCATAGATTGAGTTAATATGACAATATGAGTTTTAATTAGAAAGAGATTTCAATTAATCAACCTAGGGTCAGTTGTTCTTACTTTCAAAAGAGATATTAACATAATTTAGGGATTTTTACGGATCAAGACACAAGTAAATAAATCGTTTAATTCAGATTCATAATAATAGGTGAAGTCTAGGTAGATTCTTTCCTGGGTATTGTCTTTCTCTTTGGTTATCTTCTATTATTTTCCTATTTCATTCTCTATTGTGTTCTTAGTTAGATTAGTTTAGTAATTTTAGATTAAAAACAATCACTCCAATTTATCGGTTAAATCATAGAAAAATAGTAATTACTAGTACTTTTAGTCCTCGTGGATACGATATTCCCTACTCACCATAACTATACTATTGTTCGATAGGTGCGCTATATATGTTGGCATATTTTGACACAAATTGCATGGTTATCGTTCTATATCTCTTTGAGTATTTTGAGTAGCAACTATATGAAATTGATTATGATGAATATTGTTCAAGCAAGGACCTTGAATTGAAGAATTTAAGTGTGATCGAGTTAGCATGTTTAAGGAGATCCTATTTTTATAGAAGTTTAAATGAAAAAGATCTTTAATTATTAGATGTCATAAAGAAGACCAATTTAAGCACAATTTTAGTAGTACATCTCATTCGCACTGGTCGGAGATTACATATGCACAATGTCTATTAAAAGAAGACTTGTTAATTTGATTATGTATAATTTGAGAGAGCACTAATTTGTTTATTGAGAGGAACTTATTTGTTTTTTTCTTCTTTTTTTTTGGTGCAAATTACTTGTAAAAAAAAGTTTTATAACTAGTTTGTAACTAAACATTCATGGGAAAATCTTTGTGGGGAGAGGGATTTTTGTTAATCTATAAAAGTGAAGTTGGAACTTGATAAGTGAGTTGAACTTAAATCACAATTTGCCTTATATATTGATAGTGTATTAATCTTTGGATAATACTCTACAGACGTAGAAAAAGATTTTGAATTACATGACTAATTTTTGTAAGATCTTGAATTTAACTGTTCTAAATAGGAGTTTTTTTTTTAAACTATAGCTACTTTTAACAAGTGTAGTTTGTTGAAAAATATAAAACTAACATTTTGGTGCTAGAGGGAGTGCCCACCAAATTTGTATAGAGACTGTTTCCATATTTAAGTTTTTGACAATTTATTAAACACTATGCTGAGTATATTGATGATATCTAGCCCATCAATGAAGATCATATCACTTGGGGAAACATATTTTAGTGATTAGATCAAATCAAATAAACCTTATATAATCCCTTGAATCAAATAAATTGGATTAGATTGGAACTCTATATGATTAGTTGCCAAGATTCCAAGTCTCTATTATTATAATGTAAATAATTTATTGTATTATTGTTTTATAAGGATTGTGATAGATCTTTTTATATAGGCAAGTCTCAATAAAATCTATAAAATTAAGAGACTTGTATAGGTTTATGTATAGAGAGAATTGAGCACTTACTTTTTTGAGGAACCTTATTGTATGAGTGTATATTGATAGTAAAACCTGGGTTGTGGTTTTACTTGCTAAATTCATAATGGGTGAATTTAGTGGTAAGAGTATCGAGTCTTTAAAATACAAGGGTGAGGGAAACTATCCGGAGGTATGATTGAGTAGGTTCACTTTGTGTAATTGTTGAAGAGAGTGGATATTTCTCACTAATCTAGGCTCTGCATATGTAGGGAAATCAAACTACGTAAACAACTTTCTTGTGTTCTATATCTTTTTTGTTTTCGTTTAGAGCCTAGAGGAGTGCCCAACATCTCAGACACCAATTTGGTTATGTAGCTTCTGCTTTTAGCAATGCCCTTTTTGCTAACAATTGGTATTAGAGCCTACCACTTAAAGTAGCTAGTGGAGATAGTGGTGTTGTTAGAATCAAGCTATGGAAGGTTTATCCACATCAAGACCTCCTATGCTTGAGGTTGGTAATTATGGTTATTGGAAGGCACATATAAAGGCATACATTAAGTCCACTGGTGAAAAGGCATTGAGAGCTATGTTAACTATAGAAAGTTATGTGGTCTTTCCAATCAGGCATTCACATTGGGATGACCAAGCTAGTTAGAAAGGTTTTAAGATCTCTCTCTGAAAGATTTTCTATTAATGTCACTTTTATTGAAAAGGCTAAAGATCTTGAAAGTTTGGGAATCGATGAACTTATTGGCTCTTTATAAACTTTCGAGATGAACCTTGTATATCCGAAACATAGCAAGACAAAAGGTGACAGAAACATTGCTTTTCAAGTGAGGGAGTGCCAACTTCTCAAAATAATGTAATTTAGAAAATCCAGGAACATGTTGTTTTACTCACACAAACTTCAACAAAGCATTCAAGAATCAATCAAGGAGAATAAAAAAAGTTGAAGCCAATGCTAATGTTCTTAGAAATAGACCCAATGGAGTAGTAATCAAAGAGGAATCTGAAAACGATGAGTAGAAAGGAGTTCACTAATATGGTTATATCCAATTTGAATGCTCTAACACTCTGAAGAAGAAGAAGAAGTAAATTTGTGTATCTTGGACTGATGAAGACTCATATAGTGGATCTGACTCAAAGGAGGATCAACACAAATTTTTTTACTTTTGATACTAGTACTGTATTTTGGTAATGATTCTGATCTTGGCTTAGATGAATTCTTAAGATATATAAAGAGATGTTAGACAAATGGAGGAAAGTATGTGAAATTATTTCTCAACTATTACAGGAAAATAAGCAATTGAAGGATGGGAATGCTATGTTGGTCAAACAAATAGAGGCTAAAAAAATCTCTTTTTGTAGAGGAACTTGACAACCTTATGAAGTTAAAGAAGGAACTTGCTAATACAAAACATATGCTTGAAAAGATTAATACCAACAATATCAAACTCGATGAGATCTTAGCAACTAGGAATAGAGATCTAAGAAGAGGAAGAATAGGCTTTGTTGATAAAGGTAAATTTGTTATGCCTAGTCCTTCAACTTTTGTGAATGCTTTTATTTTGAAACCAATTGGTGAAAGTTCAAACCTTGTTATACTCGAGCCATCCAAGAAGAATGTTCATTCCTATAAGGTGATTTTTTACTATTGTGGTGCCCCTGGTCACATAAGACCATGCTACTTCAAGATGCTCCATGATCTGAGATGAAGGAAATTGGTGCCCAAAGGAGTGCCCACTCTTCGTGGCACCACTATTGGAAAAGTGTAGAAGAAAGTATGATGAAGAAAGAAGCCAAATATCTATTTGTTACACATTGTTCCCTAAAGTCCATTGTTGATGGAGTATGATATTTTGACAGTGGTTGTTCTCGGCATATGACAAGTAACAAGACTTATCTCACTGATTTTGAAAATTGTCCTATTGGAATGGTAACTTTTAGAGATGGAAAGAATGGTTAAATACTTGGTACAAACACTCTGAATGTTCCTAGTATACCTCGTTTGAATAATGTTCTGTTGGTGGATGGTCTTAAAGCCAATTTAGTAAGCGTCAGTCAAATATATGACCAAGGTATGTGTAACACCTCTTACCCATGTCCGAGGCTGGGGCATGATACTAGGCATTACCGGACTTAAACATACACAATCACATAAAATAGGGCCATAAAATTTCATTCAAATAAAAAACATTCATACATATGTATAACATCCCTTAAACAGGCTTACGAGGCCTTAAACATGCATCGGAGATGATTCGAGACTAAACTGAAAACTTTGAAAACTTTTGGGAAAACTTAGAAAATTTCATCATGAAACAGGGTCACACGCCCGTGTGGGTAGGCCGTGTGGTCACAGACGCCCGTATGGCTCGGGACATGCCCGTGTCCTCAGCCCGTGTAACTCTCTGTTTATGACATCAGCAACAAAATAGAGTCACATAGCCAAGTCACACACCCAGGTGCTAGGTCGCTCCCTTCATACAGCTGAGACCCACGGCCGTGTCTTTGCCCGTGTAGCCAAGAAAGTGGCTATTTACCAAGCCATTTGGCACCCTTATTTGCACATACTTAAACATAACTTTAATGGCACTTTTCATGGCATAATTGAGCATTTAAACATCATCAAACAAGTCATGATCATGGCAATTTCAAATCAATTTATTCATGCATAAGGTACCATACTTTGCCTAGTTTAAACTTATCAAACTTTCATGCCATGACTATCATTAACCCATTCTCTTATTTCATACTTATGCCAATTATGTCATCAACCAATTATCAAGCTCCTAAATGATATCCACACACCCATCCATATTAAACAACATTATCACACCATATGACCTTTGGCACATACAAGTACATATAATTAGGCATTACAACCCAAATAGTCAATATAAGCCACATCTCATGGCTATATATACAAAATGAATCAATATATCATCATAAGCCTATACATTTGGCCAAATCAAATGACATATACACAATTGACTAAGCCCCTATACATGCCATAAACTCAAGTGCTTGAATACTTATACCCGAAATGGTAGCTTGATAGTGTGATTGAATCTCCGGTGATCTCCAACTCTAGCTAGCTAAGTAAACCTATAAGAGATAGGAAAGGAAGGGGAGTAAGCTATATAGCTTAGTAAGTCCGTATGAAAATAATAAGCAAGTTATTAACATGCTTTTGCCAAATTCTAACAACATGTTTTCAAGGTAGCACAATCATAATTGCACATAATTCAGTTAAGCTGTCTACTCGAGTAATGGTCACTAAATTATTTTTAACTTGAGCTACATATTCATAAATTATATTATGTTAATTTTCCTTGAAAATAGACTCATGTATCTTTCTACCATAAAATTTTCAGAATTTATGTATCAGCCAATAAGTACATTTTATTCTTCAAATTTACCCCTATTCTGCTGTTTGATAGCTTTGACCTTTCTTTACTAAAAATTAATTATCTCCTCATAGGGGATTCAGATGATGTTATTGCTTATTTATTTTGAAAATAGACTCATTAAGGATTTTAAGACTATAAATTATAACCCATAATTGTTGTTTTACAATTTTTAATGATTTTCCCAATTCTTAACAGGGGATTCCAAAATCATTCTAAATCTATCTCACAAAAATTCAAATATCTCATAATATAAAATTCTTTTTCTTATATCGTTTCCTTTATAAGAAAATAGACTCAATAATATTTAATTTAATGTCTTATTCAACCACTAATTTGATTTCCACCATTTTTGGTGAATTTTCAAAGTCGGACTCCTGTTATTGTCCAAAACTGTTTTAGTGTAAAATAATGATAACTAAGTTAATAACACATTTACAAATCATTTCAACCATCATGGTATAAATACATATTTATACAACATAAGCATGGACCCATAATCACAAGGTCATCACAAAATCATTCTCATAGGCATGACTTACTTATTTACTTCGTTATAAAGATGCATCATAAACCGAAATCATTTCTCATGAGTTTTGCTTACATACCTGTACCGATCCTTACCATTTCATACATACACGTAATGCTGTTGAAACTTCGATGTCTCGCACACTAAGTGCCATACTCAATATCTCGCACACCAAGTGCCATTCTCAATATTTCGCACACTAAGTGCCACATATATATATAGCCGAAGCTATCTCAAATCGCACACTAAGTGCCGCATTTAACCAATATGTCGTCAAACATTACAACATTCACGTATATACAATTTATACGATATGAAAGCATTAAAAACATAAATTTAACAATGCTTATTACATACGAACTTACCTCGATCGTTAAAATGACGAAACGAATCGATTACTTCGATACTTTGTGTTCCCCCGTTCTAGATCCAATTCTCGATTATCTCAATCTAAATAATATCAAAATTTACTTATTTAATCATTAATTCATTCAATTTAACATAATTTACACATTTTGGCAAAATTATGCTTTTGCCACTAAAGTTTCACACTTTTACAATTTAGTCCCTAAGCTCGTAAGATGACATTCATTCAATTTTGGCCAAACCCAAGCCTAGCCAAATTTAATACAACTTCATAGCAGCCTATATTTTCATTTATTTCACACTTTTAACCACAACATTTCACATTTTCTCTATTTAATACCTAATTGGCATTTTTGTCAAAAATCACTTTATAACACTTGTTAATCTAACTTCAAATATTCATATTTCACCATTAAACATCAAAAAACACATAATTTTATTAATGGAAACTATTAAAATCTTTGACAATTTCGAAAATGAAGGCACGAGCTAGCTAGAACACAAAGCAACGATCTCAAAAACGTAAAAATCATTAAAAACCGAGCTAGGAAACACTTACATGCATAAAGAAACTTGACCAAACTTTAAAGAACCAAAAATGGTTTCTTCCTCTTCCATATTCGGCTGAAGAAAATCCATTTGCATGCACTTTCTTTTGTTTTTCTTTAATTTATTATACTTATTTCATCAATTACCATTTTAACCCTTAGTCATACTTCATTAAAATTCACCTAACATGTCCATTTATGTCATGTTCCACTTTCAATGGTCTATTGACATCATAAGGACTTCCCATATAATAAGTCATAGCAATTAAACCCTTTTAACAAATGGAATGCAACTTTTGTATTTTACGCGATTAAGTCCTTTTTGTCGAATTAAGTATTTAAACAGTAAAATTTCTTTACGAAAATTTCACACAACTCTACTATCATACTGTAGACTTTATTAAAATGATAAAATAAATATTTTAACTTTAGATTGTGGTCCTAAAACCACTGTTCTGATTAACCCCAAAAACGGGCTGTTACAGTATGCTTGTGAATTTCACTAAAAATATGTGCATTGTTACTAATGATTCTGATAAAGTGACCATGAAGGGTGGTTGTACTTTTAATAATTTCAACAAGGTGATTTTGTCCATGAATTGCAATAATGTTGCAACTTCAGAATATGAGCTATAGCATAAAAAGTTTAGGCAAGAGAGCTCTAAGTTTACCAAGACACCTATGTTTGGTAATGAGAAATGTGTGCAAACGTTAAAGGAGTGCCCATTCCCCTATCCACCTACAAGAGTAAGATCAACAGTTTATTTTATCTCACAGCTAGCTGTCTTGGTTTGGGCTTTAGTACTAGTGTTTGTGTCAAATACCTAGTCAATCCTAAAGGATATCTTGTCAAGAAAGTCAAATGAACCATTTGGCACACTCATGGTACATTTGACGTTGGCAGTTTGTTTTCTAAAGATAGCTAAATGTGCTTTGTGGGTTACAACATGGATGATTATGAAAGCATAAATGGAAAGAAGTGTGAGCTTACTCAAAGCCAACTAGATTATTTATTTACAAAAGCCTTGGATTCCAACAGGTTTGAGAGCTTAAGAAGCTCAATTGGAACCTACTGAGCATACGGTGTGTTGACTGGTTATGGAAGGCATCCATAAAATTATGCTTGATTCCATTTTGATGTTTTTGGGGGTAATTATGCTGCTAATTGATTTACTTAGATTTTTAGAAGTTTGTGAAATAATTTCTAGCTTTATTTTATTTTTGGTGGAAATCAATCTTTGGAGATATTTCTTTCTTCATATCTTGGAGGAAACTTGACTTATTTGGGAAGTGACAACTTTTATTGATATAGAAGTCCAAACAAATCATTTTCCTACGATTATGGATCATGTAAATATCATATCTGCTGAAGAGTATGAGAAACAACAACAATCATCTTTTATGGATACATAAATTATTGGCTTGTCACACCTCAAATCTGGATAATCCGAATTGAAGGCGTGTAGATGTGAAGTTGTCTATTCTAGATCATTTTGGAGGTTAGTTCGGCAAAGTGTAAACTTCTAGAGAACTAATGTCTTGGCGAATTGAGTATCCACCCATGGAAGTATATTAGGAGTTAGTTTTTGATGTGTTCTTCGGTAAAAGAAAAGTAAGCTTTGTGGAGGTTACCGCTAAAGGTATAGTTCACCTAGTTTGTTTAAGCATTGTTAAGAGTAAGTCTTAGTAACTAGATCTGGTTATAAACCAATTAAACTGATTGGTTAAATAGTTTTTGGACAAGACTCTCATTTATGTTTCTTCTGGATTTTGTAGGCCATTAGGAAGGGCATATTCTAAAATTTATTGACACTTGTCGAATTCCACTAAATGGGAGTGGATTATATATATGTAAGTAGGGTTTGTGATATTTCCTTAAAAAATGACTCTTAAATTCTTAAATATCAAATGTTATTATTGGTTGTTATTCTTATGTAAACTGAAAGCTAAGGATTCTTGGAACAAGTAGAGGATGTTCTACCTCCTAATAAGTCTAAAAACTTTGCATGTTAAGAGTAAGGGTACTATGATATATATATATGCAACAAGTTATGATTGAAAGGTCATGCATGGGGGTTATTTGTAGATAGGATGTTAGCAATCTGTTTATAAATGGGTTTTAATGGTGAATCCATGTTCTTTTAAGCAGTTGATACTGTAGGTTTGTGAAAGAAGTTTAGAATTGAGGATTTTAACATTTTGCAAGGTGAGTCTCAAGTGAGTCTCTAATATCGACTCATACAAGCTCGTATAAGTATATTATTTATGATTAATGTTCTTCAAAACTATGTATGAGTACATGAATAATTGTTGAAAAATAAGTATGTATTACCTTATATAAGTCCTTGTAAGTCTAGAATATGATGAATAATGTGTGTGCCTAGAATGTATACTGTGTGATGTGATTATGTTGATGCGTATGAAACATGTATTAAGGTATGATTTGGTTAAGAAAATGAGTTAGCCTACCTGAATATATGTTTATATTGGAATATGTGACGTGAGATTTAAAATGTTTGGGAATGGAGTGTATCTCCGTGTGGAGAGGTTGTGATGTGAGTTTGGACACCGGGGTGGTATTTGATAAAGTTCGTCTAGACAATAAACACGAATTCTGATACGAAAATTTTAAAGAAAAGTCCATGGCCATGGCACATTTTAAAAAAGGCAAATAAGTCGCATTTATCTACTAGGGTTCTCTGCAGGGCGATGATGGGAAAACCTCATATGATGTGAGTTTAGGCAAATCCATATCGTAAACACGAAATTTTATAGGGTGACAGGGTGGCATTATATTAGCCTTTGTGGTGTATTTCGATTTATCGTTTATGGTGTATTCTAATTTAGCCTTTATGGCGTATTCTGATTGGGTCTTTGTGACATTCTATTAGACTTTTTGACATTATGTTAGCCTTTTTGGTGGACTTTGTATATTGCATTTGTGGCATATTTTGTCCAGCCCTCGTGGCGTAATATGGTAAGTTTATGTTAAAGATATGATATGTCTGAAGCTTTAGTGTGAAAAGTTTTGTGATAAATCGAGTAAGTCTTAAAAGAGGTTTTTTGAAAAGAAGTATGATTCACTGTGTTAAAAGAGGGTATTTGTCATGGTTATCTATCAGTATAGTAAATGGGCTTATTCGATATAAGAGTCTGTCAAATTGAATTATCATGCCATTAAAAAGCAATCTTGAGTTGTTCGTTATACTGAATGTCTTATGCCTTGAAATAAAGGTGTGCATAATTCTTCTGAATGATCTGCAGGGTTCTCCATCAGTATGAGTATGCATTAGGCTAAATTAGGGTATGGTCTAAATTATGATATGATTTAGTGAGACCAGTATGGGTATCTGCCAAAAGTATGAACAGTAAGTTGTATCCGTCAAGAATAGTGTCTACGATTATTTGTTAGAGAATAACTATTAAATAGTTGTCTAAAGAGGAAAGAAAGAGATAGTATCGACTGACAAGACCTAAAGTCAGCCAAGTAGTTGGATGAATGAGGTTATGACATGTATGATAAGTAGCATATAAGTACGAAATTATATAACTGATAGTGTGAAGGTATTCGCAAAAGATATATATAGGGAGATTTAAACATTCAAGATGAAAAGTTTATCAAGAAAGGTTCAAAGGTATATTGTGATCAAAACTCACTAAGTTCCCACGAACTTACTAAAGATATGTTTATGTTTCAGGTATTATTGTTTAAGTGGGAGGGCTAGGAGAGACAATGCCAGGAATGCACCAGAGATGTTACAAACGGGGATGTTATGCATACAATGGATCTGTTTGGACAAGTGGCATATTATAGGATTACGCCATATGAGTCTATTTTATTAAACTTATGTCTTGAAATAAATTATTATAGATATGATTTATTATGTTTAAATACACTTCCTTAGTTCTTTAATGATAATGATTTATGGTAAATGTTAAGGATAATGTCTTGTATTAAAAAGTCTAAGAAGGCTTTCTAGAAATTTTGTTAAAAATTGTGTTATAACACTCAAGATCTGGACCTAGAGAATTGAGTTGGGTTAAGGGTGTTACATAGGCCATCTCAAGCTATCCAGAAAGTACTGGAGGAGATTGATGCCTTGTTGAACATTCCATCGATGCCCGAGCATACTAACAATCTTAAATAAAAAAATCAAAGCTTTTATTCAAGAAATCTCGAGTCAAAATTTAAATTCTCAATCATTAACAATACCTTGGTGAATTTCACTGCTACCTTTATTGAACCATCATTATTTTATAGCCCATTGATGTAGGAGCTTTTACCACCAACATTCAAGAGCCCATGGTTGAGCAAGAAAAGATTGATGATGAATAAAAAAGTAGCGTATTCAACAAGCGTTCTCAGAAGGTCATGGAGTCAATCAAATTAGTGGTTGATGATGCTAGAGTCTATGAAATGTGCAAATATGAAGACAATACTCCATATTTGGTGCCTCTGGGAATGCCCACTCCCCTTGGCACTGCTAAGCCTAAAGAACAGTCAGAAGGAGGAAGTCAAGATGTTCTAGTTATTGATGAGATCAATGACCAGTTTAATGATGATGAGCCACTTCAACCTTCAACAAGAGTTACTAAGAATCACTCACTTGTTGCTATAATTGGTGATGTTCACAATGGAATCAAGACAACGGGCAAACTTAGACAAAATTACAGAGACATAGTTCATTTTAGCATGATACACTGACCGCCTCCGGACATACTGACATCCAGAGTGTGAATACTGCTACAAAACATATGGAATTTGAAGCGGTGTTTGCAAATATACAGGTCAGGTTGTAATATAGTTTGTTTACAAAGAAACACTTTGTAAGTATTCTGAGGATCATACTCAAGGGTGGCTTGTACTACATTAATTCTAACCTAAACGTCAATAGATATAATTAGTATTTTAAATGAGTTATAGTACGAAAGCAGCATAAAAGGGTTTTTCAGGGTTTTTATAATAATAAAATAACATCAAAAGATAAAATTCAAGAGATCAAAATAGAGAATAAACCTAATCTAATTATGGGTGATTAGCTAGCTTCAGTAATCTTTGTCAACTTTCGTTCCGGGTTCACGTCAATCAACTAGTCATTACTTTAGCTAAATCTTTCAATCTTCTTTCACTCAAATAACAAGTCGGCAATGAATACTTATGTTTCGACCTTACAGTCCATATCGACTTAGGGTAAAGGTGTTCACAGATACGCCATACCAATTTTAGGTTAATTTCCACCTTGATGACTTCATAGGGTTGTCAGGCCTAGGGTTTGTTTTACATTCTTCCTCTCCTAAATAGCTAATCTGTTGAGTAACTCTACAAAATAGTTAATAGATCAGACCTCCACTCACTAATCCCCCATAGAAGGATTAGTTCATCATGGCTTTCATAAACAATATGGAAAACATGTAAAAAGTGAACATGATAAATTAGTTGAAGTGTAGAGTTTAAGAAAAGTTTGATTTATATTAAGAATAAATGCGAATCCACAGAATTTGATTGTCTCCACAATCAAATCTCCTGAAATAAAACAAAGAACGAACTAAAATAAAACTAAAACTAAAGAAAAGGGAAAACTAAACTAAGTTTAAGAGAATAATTCTAAACTAAGTAATTGTTCCCTAACATATATGCAAAAGGAGCCTATTTATAGCTTTTAGGTGACCGTCGTCCTTAACCCTAGGTTAGCTGATGTTCCCGAGCTTTAAGTTGGATTGATAAGACCGAAACACCCCTGTCTCGTATTATTCTTCTGTCCAGAGTTAATGTCGCGACACACCAGGACCTGTGTTGCAACATAGAGGTCAGTATACTCTTCTTTAGGGTATCTTTAGGGGTATGTCGCGACACCCTCAGGCTGTGTCGTGACATCGAAAACATTCTCGAAACTCTTCATTTTGTTCCCTATGTTGCGACATCGAATCATTTGTGTTGCGACATAGTGATCAACATTGGTTTAGTACACCTTCTAAGGTCTCTTGCACACTCACAACATGCATTAGCTCACCCTTAGGCCTCATTCGACCCCTAAGGTCAATAAAAGACTCAAATTTCACACTTTATTGAATATAAATGAAATAATGAAAACTCAACTAAATCATCACAAAAGTGCTTATATTCAAGCTCCTCAAATGTGAAAACTAGTTTAATCTGCTACACCGAATTACGACAGATCATACACCTATCTATTCAAGCCAAAGAATGTTGATGAAAATCATATCTCCTAAAGTTGAGAAGGATTCTAAATCGATTGCCTTAGATTTTGATGTTGTGATCATTAGGGAATTGCCCATTGCCTCATGCCCTGCCCAGGTATAATATTGAAGATGAAGAACAAAGACTCTCTTAATGTTTCTTATTCCAAAAGGTATATCATTATACTTAAAAAGTGTTTTGTAGAAGGTATTCGTCTTGTTGATCATGGTATAGATGTACTTTTTGGAAATAGTGGTGTAACAGCCCGATTTAGACCCTAATCGGAACGGTGGTTTTGGGACCATGAATCTG
Organism: Gossypium anomalum; assembly: GCA_025698475.1. NCBI lineage: Eukaryota > Viridiplantae > Streptophyta > Magnoliopsida > Malvales > Malvaceae > Gossypium > Gossypium anomalum. Next base: position 80,568,331 of record CM046968.1, read on the forward strand.
AGTCAAAAAAATATTTTAAAATTATTTTCTATGTTTATTTTGTGTGAATTTATATCTGTGAAATTTTCGTGATTTAATTTTGTCGTTTGAGTGTCCGATTAAATAAAAGGACTTAATCGCGTAAAATGAAAATTTAGTGGTTATTTTTAAAAGGGGTTAACTTGTTAGTGGCTTTCGAAATTAAAGCCTTAAAATTGTAGTTCTGCCATTTTTAGTATAGTTGGAGGGTATAAGGCTTATATTATAAAGTTTTTACATTAAATCATTAAGGTTAAATAGGTAAATTAAACTTAAGTTATAATATACATAATAAAAAATAAAATAAAGACAACATATATTTTATTTCTTCATTGTTCTTGCCGAATATAAACAAAAGAAAAAGAAAGAAACCAAGCTAGGGTTTGGCCTATATTCAAGCTCAATCAAAGTTCGTTTTTATTCTGTTTTTGATAATTTCTACGTTTTTTAGATCGTTGCTTAGTATTCTTCAAGACCCATGCTTTAATTTTTTATTTTGGTGAATATTTTGAGTTATGCCATTGTTGAGAGCTTGTGATTTTTGTTGTTTGATGATGAAAAATGAAAGATATGTTTTAGACTAACATATTTTGTATTGGAGTTTTTGATGATTTTGAGTAATTAGGACTTAATTGCAAAAAATAATAATTTGAGGGATTAATGTGAAATAAATGAAACATATGGACTTGTATAAGCATGGGTAAAATTCAGCCCAACATGAGTATAGGGAAATTTTTTGTATTTTGTGTTTTGTGCATAGGGACTAAATTGTAAAAATTGTAAATGTTAGGGGTAAAATGGTAATTTACCCATTTATGTGTTTTTGGATTAAATTGAATTAAAATATGTTTGAATGAGCTTAATTTGAATATGTTTAGATCAAGAACCAAAGAAATCAGATTTGGATTGGGGGAAAACGAAAGTTGTCGACTAGTTGACCCGTACCGATTTTTCGTTGTCTGAGGTAAGTTTATAAGCAAATAGACGTACTTAATTTTAATTAAATGTAAAGTGTATATGCTGATATGGAATATATGAATTAATATATGCTAATGCCAAATGTGTAAGCATGTTAACTATGTTCATGCAATCATTTCGACCGAGTTACGACGTCCGAAAGCCTCGTATGAACCTTAGGAATAGTTAGGATACATATGTCATGACATAGGATTATGATATATGTGTGCGAGTAAGACCATGGCATCGATATTTGATTCTGATATGTGTTTATAAGTAAGACCCTGTTTGGGACAGTGGCATCGATATGTGGCTACATGTAAGACCACGTCTGGGACATTGGCATTGTACGATTTATGTGATTATCTCAGTGACCTATCCGATTCTGAATGGTTCATCGGGAAAAGATAAGCTATATTTGAATGTGTAAAACGATCTATATGACAGGTATGGATTAACTTGTTACCTATTCAAGGTAAGGTAAGTAAGTATTTAAAGTTTGATACAAATGACTTATGAGGTAAATATGGAATGTGTAATTATAAAAATGTAATCAAACTTGATAAGGTATATATATTGTGATTGTCTTCGAAATGATATGTGATATGTTTATTGATGTAACCATGTGTATTCGGCCATTTAGGTAATGTGTACATGATGATATATTATGATGCTTGAGTTGGTGTTTATGAGTATAAGTATATTTGATTGTCTAATGATATATTGGCTTTGTAAGTGAAAAGTGAATTACTTATATTGGTTATATAGGCATTCAGCCAAGGTGGGAATTTTGTATAAAAAATGAAAACATCATGTATGAAATTAGTAGGTTGAGACTAAGCATACTTATGTTAGTATAATTCGGTTAAATTTGAAATGAGTTGGTTATATTACTATATTGTTTATTTGCTTATGGCTTACTAAGCTATGATAGCTTACTCTATGTGTTATGTTACCCAGTTTTATAGATCTTGGAGTCAAGCTACAAGCTCGGGGACTGTCAGCCAAGTTCATCACACTATCTACTGTTTTGGTACCTTATAAGCTAAAATTAAATTATGGCATGTATAGACTGGCTTTGGGATTAATTATTTTGAAAATGTTTGCATATTAGCCATGCGAAAATGGCTTAACTACCTTTCTTGAGTTCGGTTTCGGTTTAGTTATGGTTTAAGTCTATTTTGGGTCAAGAAGTCGTATGCTATGAACATTTATAAGTGGTGCTATGTGATTGTATATTAAGGTTGGTCTATGACTTGGTAAGTGACATGGTAGAATCAGTCATAAGCATGTTAAATTAGTTTGGATGTGATTGAGTTAAGATAAAGTATACATATGTGAATTCACTTTGTATGCTTTGGCTTAGGCTCGTATGTGCATAGATATAATACTTAATGAGCTTCAATTTAAGTATTTCCATTCGGTGATGAAAGGTAACAAGTATTAAATACATTTCAAAATTGTTTTGCTTAATTATTTGGCATGTACGCATAAGTTAAGTGTGGCTTTAAAAATTTGGATAAATGAGGATTAGTTACATATATATAAATATGTAATGATAGTAGGTACGGCCATGTTATATAGCACCAATGATGCATATGTGATTTTTATTTAAATTATGTGCTATGAATTCTTTTAGTTTATATAGAAGTGTATGCGAAGATTGTTATTTGTAATTTAATGGCAGCTTGATAATATAATGAATTTTCCATAAATTGATATTAAATTATCATTAGGGTTCTTTAAAAGGTTTATGCTAAATGGTAAAATGTGTTTGAGCTCTATAATATATGTTGCGTCTCTTATGTGATGGTGATTTAATAAATTGAAATTATAACTTGCCTTATAGTTTTATTCGGTTATGTTTAGTCATACCTACTTACATGTTTATATATATTTAATGGGTGTATTAGATGACCTTAATGTATGACCTATGAACAACATAATAATTAATAAAGTAATGCCACATAAATAAATAAAAAGGAAGGTAATGACATTTGTTTTAATTAATGTAAAATTTGTGCAAACGCGCGACATTTATAAAACAAGTCTAATATTCAATAATGAAGCTATGGATGTGTTCCATGTTCTGTATATGTATAAAATGTTTAACTTATATATATATATATATATATATATATATACACACATTTTGGGTTATACATTATTTATGCTGAGTTGTGCATGCTTAAAATTTTTTTTAGATTTGAGATTGGATTGAGTTATATGCATATATGTGATCTGAATCTTGAATTGCAATTTTTAATGAGCAGTTGTATGAATAATAGTGTGATCGGTAATACCTCATAACCCTAATCTGGCGACAGATACGGGCTAGGGGTGTTACAAGTGGTTATAGAACTTTATGCTAATTTCTTACGAAGTGTTTCTACCAAGACAGTAAGTTGCATCAAAAGATATTTATACATAGAGAACGATATGAATTTAGCCCTACAGTGATAAGGAAGATCCTGAGTTTTTACTGGAAGGATATGGTGTTGTTAAAAGGGAGAAAGGATGCTAAGAAACTACCATTGAGGGGTAGATGAGCTGTTTGTTTGGCTTACTGTTGAGGGGGAGTAACTTTTTTATGATAATGTTGAGGAGGAAGTATCTTAAAACCAGGAAGTCCCTATTAATGCAAGCACAAAATCTATCCCTTCTAGCATGAAGAAAAGGATAATTGATGAACTCAACTTCTCTATTGAATTCAATTAGAGACATTGAAACAAACTCAAATTGAGGCCAAAGTTGTGATAAAGTTGATTGATTAGCAAGTAGCTCTATGGGCTGATCTACTTTCTTGTCTTGATAAACATTACTTTGGCATTTTATTGATTAAAAAAAGGGGAGAAAAAAATTGATGCTTGAAGATGCTGGAAGCTATTCTTGAGAGAGAGATTATCGAAAGGGGGAGATTTTGTTGGGAAAATTCTATTGTTGCATTGAGAGATGAAGTTTTCAGGTTTTGGATTTTCAGTTTATTTGTTTTTTATTCTATTCCTTTTTTATGATGGTAATGTTGGTGAATCGATTCTGAACTATTAGAGAACTAACTCTACTTGTGGATTTTCATTTACTTTAATGCATTTCTCATTACTTGGTTAGCTTAATTTTAATTATGGTTATTTAGTTATTGATGCAAAGTTGACTAACCATTGATGATTAATTTACTTAATTATTTTCTGAGTTAAGTCTATTGAGTTAACGAGAATATGCTAAGGAACTTGGGGAAACAAATTTTGGAGATTAGATTGAATTGAATCATTCTTATTTAATCCTTTGAATCAAGGAAGTTGGACTGGATTCGAACTCTATGTGATTAGATTCCAAGAGTCCAAGTTTTTTTATTCTTTATTATTATAATTAAGAGACTTGTATAGGTTTATGTATGAAAAAAATTGAGCACTTAATTTGTTTTAACTAAGGGACTTTATTGTATGAGTGCATATTGATAGTAAAACCTTTTTGTCGTGGTTTTACTTGCTGAATTCGCAATTGGTGAATTTAGTGGTGAGAGTATTGAGTTTTCAAAATACAAGGGTGAGGGAAATTATCAAAGGGTGTGATTGAGTAGGTCCACTTTGTGTAATTGTTGAAGAGAGTAGATGATTCTCACTGAATTAGGCTCCGCAAACGTAGCAAAATTGAACTGCGTAAACAACCTTCTTATTTTCTATTTCTTTACTATTTTCGTTTAGTGCTTGCAGGGGTGCGCCCCATCTTAAGCACCAATTTGGTTGTACAACTTCTGCTTTTAACGACACCTTTTTTTACTAACATAGTCAATGTAGTTACTCTTGAACAACAACTATTCCAAGTGAAACTATTCTAAATAAGTCATTTTTCCAAACAAGAACCAAGTAAAACAACATTTATGCTTGTTTTGGGTTAACTTTGCTTCTATATTTGGAAATGCAATTTTCTATAAAGAAGCTTGCTTTTTAAAAAAAATACAATATTAGTACTAAAAAATTATACCTATCGGACGAGTTTTCCTCTCATTAGGTTCATTCATTAGATTGGAGCTTATATTGATGATCCGTCGAGAAATTTTTATATGAATATAAAGTTAATTAGTCTTAATTGGGTTCGATGCAGACAATTTCTGACAATAAAAGGGTTTCAAAACTATAAATAATCTTTGGAAAACATATTTGGTGTGTGAAAATTTGTTGAATGAGTGGAGCAAATACCTACAACAGATATATAGCAAGGAGTTAGAAGAATCCTTTTCTCCATTTTTCCTTCTTTTAAGCTATCAATGTTGTTATTACCATTAACCAAGCAGAAACTATAGCTTATTTTAAAGAAAGAATATATAGTGAAGGCAAAAGTAGCCATTTCACCCTTACAAAAGTTTTTAACTCATTCAAATAGAAATATTGTTCTTCAAATAAAAAGGAATAAAGTGTGTTGAGGACATAATCATTAATTTTGCAATAATGGATTGAGAATTTTGATACTCTGAGCCATGCATCTATTGCCTAGGGGCCAGAAGAGCGTGAGGATTGTCCCGCTCAGTCACAATGTGTTGACAGGTGATTTCTTTGAGGGAACAAAACCCACTCAATGCCATGGTTAGTTTAAACTCCTCACACAAAATTGATGGTACTTTCCTCACACCAGCTTCTCCTTCAGTAGCCAATGTGAACACCACTGGTCATCCAATCTAAGATTCATACCATTACAAAACATTTTTTTTACAGAGCTTGTGCCATTTAGTATAACAAGTCACTAAAGTTTACTTATTTAGACTATTTGTCTATGCAATGTAGTACATGCAACTCTAAAATGCAATGTATAACACCTTTCCATGATGCAATCTTATATTTAAAAATATACCAGAGGCTCCCAATGCTAAAGTTTGAAAACATCAGTTCCACGCCTAATACCACCATCCAAGAACATTAACACCCGCCCTTGTGCAAACTTCACAACGTGCAATTGAAGAATTTGTCAAACATGTTACTTTGGTATTGTTGTCTCATGTGAGAACAAGTGCCAAAGCACTGGCATACCTCTTCCAAGGCCATGATAGGGGAAGGAACATAATCAAGTCGACGAGCACCATGGTTGGACACAATTATACTAGCTACTCCATCCTGTATTGCTATCCTTTTTTGCAAAAGAAGCATAATCAGTCTAAAAATCAACATATGTTACCAAAATGGCCCAAGAATCAAAGAAGTTTCGATGTTTCTTACCATCTTCAACAATTAGTACACCTTTCATAAGAATTGGCAATCTGGTTAATTGACTAAAGTAATTTCACAACCTATAGATAGCCAATAGAGTTCATCTAGTGCACACTTAATTGAAAAAATCTTCAGACATAGCTAAACTATAACAAGCTCATGGCTTAAGTTAAAATATTTGTAGAAAAATATATAGTTTGGATTGCCAAGAATTTAATCTAAAGCTCTTGAGTATATTATAGATAAATTAGTCGTAACATTTCATCACTCGAAAAGCTTATATTAGATGAACTTTGATATATAAAAAACTGCTTTAGACCCCATCAGTTTTGTTCTAGCCTGATGGTTTTTGTTCATAACATGGCATACAGATAATCTTCTGATGGACTCATGCATGTACATACCTTCCAGTTGAGGGTACGATCAATTTGTCTAGCAACATATGAAGCAAGTCTTGAGTCATCAACCTGCATGACTCACACAACCAAATTAAATATTAGAGGAAACATAACTTATAACATTAACATTTTATGGTTCTTTACTAGCTTGGTAGTCGAACAACTAAAAGGAAATCTCACTTTATCAATCTTGCCAAGGTCCAAACCTTCAAAGTTCTTCAATGTCAAAATAGTGCCAGAGTAAACTTGTAAGAGAATACCAAAATTGAAGAGTTCTAGAGTGTAACTTGACTTTCATGTATACAGAATCTTACATCTAATGCTCGATCGATTAAAATAAATGTAATTGTGACATGAGATATTTCGAAGAACGCTTCCATGGGACATTGAGAGTCGGAAGGATAATCTTACCTGCTCTTGATGTTAGATTCTCTACGACAGAACCTTGGAGTAACCAACTATAAGAGCAATTGCCTTGAAACTTGTAACACCGTTAACCCGTATCTGTCGCCGGAATAGGATTACGAGGCATTACTGGATAATACATATCATTCGTATACATTTATGCAATCATAATTAAAATCCATTCAAAACATTCCCAATGTCCCTTACAAGGCTCTACGAAACCTTAAAACTTGCTTAGAAGTGTTTCAGGACTAAACCAATAACATTAGCAAACTTTGGGAAACATAGAAAATTTTCTTACTTATAAGGGTCACACACCCCACACGGCCACCAGACACGCCCTTGTCATAGACCATGTGAAAACAGGGCATACATACTGACTTGCACCACACAGCCAAGGACATGCCCGTGTGCCATGGCCGTGGGAAATCTGGAGGGGATTACTGACTTGGTTCACACAGCCAACCACACGCTCGTGCTTCTAACCTGTGTGCCAAGGCTGTGTGACTCACACAACCACCAGACATGTCCGTGTGTCTAGGACGTGCTCAAGACTGACTTGAATTTCTAATTATTGTCCAGGGGACACACAGCCGTGTAACATGACCGTGTGTCACACACGGCTGAGACACACGCCCGTGTCTCTGCCCGTGTGGACAAAAATAGGCCATTCGAAAAAATAATTTGTCACATTACTCTCACGCACACATTGCAACCAAAATGGTACCATTTCAACACATATATAAGCATCCAAAACATGCTATTCCATACACATTTCATGCCATCTATCGACAACCATTTCAACTACTCAATTCCACAACTAAGACATACCATACCAATATGCCAAATTCATCAAACTTGCTTATCTTCTAAATACATTTACTCATCAACTTATCACCTATTTCATGCCTCAAAATATACCATTTCATCATCTTAAAATCAAACCATAATATGCCAACTTCCAAGCATTAGTACATCAATTAATAACCAATCAAATGAGCAACCATTTAGCTATATCAATAACTATGGCAAACATACCAAAACACAAGGTAACTTATAATTCACACATATCACTTAACAAGCACATAGTTTAAGCCAACTTAATGGCCATACACACCAACATTTACAAGCCAAATCTCATGACTATAATCATAACTCAAAACATATCAAAATAACACTAGCCTATACATGCCATATACCATATATACAAAACTTCAAAAGTACCAATAGAATGATCAATAGTGTGATGACGTTTCTTGACAATCCCTGAGTCCGAGCTAGCTTCGATAATCTAAAAAACATGAAAAGAACACACAAAGTAAGCTTTAAAAGCTTAGTAAGCCATATACAAATAAAGCTACTATATAAACCTTTGCATATCAAGTCAAATATCCTAAACATAACTAATCACACACGAGTTCACAAACCTTTCTCATTGAACACTTATTTAATATCATAATCAAATTCATCATTTATTTCACTTCTCAATACTCGTATGAATCTCGTACGTACCTGAGTCACTTAGCTCATTCACATATTCTTTCTCAACTTGAGTTTTCCCATTAAACCATTCAGAATCATTAAGGATACTCGAAAATCACATAAGCTCGTACAATGCCATATCCCAAATATGGTCTTACATGTTATTACATATCAATGCTACTATCTTAGATAGGGTCTTACACGAAATCAATTAACGATGCCAATGCCCCAGATATGGTCTTACACTTAATCTCAATACAATGCCAATGTCCCAGCCATGGTCTTACATGTAATCACAATTCGATAACCTAATGTCATGACATCCGTATCCTATACTATTCCTAAGGTTCGTACGGAACTTTCGGATATCGAAACTTCATTGTTTCTTGCTCGTAATTACTCATCCAACATTCATAACAATTCAATAGAAAGTAAACACATATAATTCAATTTAAATAAATTTATTTACATATGAACGTACCTCATATTTGAAATAAACGGACTGAATCGACTATCCGTCAACTTTCGATTTTCCCCGATCTAAATCTGTTTTAACTTTCGATTTTCCCCGATCTAAATCTATTTTCTTTCGTTCTTGATCTATATACATTCAAAATTAACTCTTTTATTCATCAACACATTCAATTAGGTCCACAAACACATTTTTAGGCATTTTTCCATTTTAGCCTTAAACTTTTACATTTATTACAATTTAGTCCCTATTTCACAAATACAAAAAATTCAACAATTTCAATTACACCCAAGCTAGCTGAATTTTTATAGGCTCCATAATAGCCCATATTTTCATTTATTTCACACTTTGAACCTCACATTTTCATCTTTTCACAAATTAGTACCTTTTATGCAATTTCACTAAAAATTACTTTACAAAACATGATAATCTATCAACACATACTCATTTTACATCATCAAACATTCAAGAACACATGAATTCATCAATAGAAAATTTCAAAATCATCAAAACTTTCAAAAATTGAGGCATGGCTAGCTAGTACTCAAAGCAACAATTACAAAAACATAAAAATCATCAACAACTGAGCTCAAAGCATACCTCAATCAAGCTAAAGAAGTGTCGAATGTTTGAGCCCTAAAGTTTCTTCTTCTTTCTTCTATTTTCAAGTGATGAATGCATGAAATGATGAAAATTTTGTTTTGTTTTAATTAAAACATATACTAATTACTAATTTACAAATTCACAAATTTGACCTTGATTTAAAACATTAATAAACATCAAATTTATGCCCATTTATGTCCATTCCCACTATTAATGGTCTATTTACAACATAAGGACATTTCATTTAATAAGCCACGGCAATTAGACACTTTTATCATATAGAATGCCACTTTTGCATTTTACGCAATTTATTCTTTTTTTTCTCAAATTGAGCTATTAAACGATAAAATTAGCTCACGAAATTTTCACACATATATATATATATTCATATATTATAGACACCAAAAATAATATTAAAATAATTTTACGACATCAAATTTGTGGTCCTGAAACCACTATTCTAATTTAGCTAAAACTGAGCTATTACAAAACCAGCCCTTTCAACTCTTCTCACAAGTTGAGCAATTACATTCCTGTCCATAATATACCTAAATGTTAGACATTAAACATAAATTATCACAAAGTCAAAAAACCTATCCCCATGAATGAATAGGTATATTAAACAACTTATTTGAAGGAGCACCATTTCAAACTTACGTAGAGTTGAAAAAACTTAATTGTTGAACTTTGGCTTGCAATGCAACAGCAGAGAAGCATTGAAGCTCAACCAGTATAGCAGCAACATTTTTTTCATATGTAACTAGCTTTAGTTCTTATGTAATTTGTATTTAAAGTTAGTAGGATTAGTTGCTGATTTGAATGATTTCTAATGTGACGTAATAGCTGATAAGTCAGCTGCATTTTGTGTGTAATTTAAGCTATGTTTTAGTCAAGTAATTAGTGGGAGCAGTTATGTATTAGGAAACTATCATGTAACATAATTGTTTTTATCTTAATGAAATTGAATATGAAATCAGTTTTGAGGTTTCAATTTTGTTTAATTCTCTTTGCATTCGTTTCTTTACTTCATTTCTCCTTTGTTTTGTTGTCAAAACACCAACAAATGGTATACAGAGCCTATCATCTTTGAGGGCTTTTGTTGTTTTTTTGTGAAAAACCTTGAAGAAAAAGAAACTGAAGTTGTTGTTTTTATTGTTGCTGCAATATGAGTATTATACCACCACCACCACCACCTGTCTTTGCTGGTGAGAACTACCACATTTGGGTAGTGAAGATGAAGACTTACCTGTAAACACATGATTTGTGGAATATGGTGTAGAATGACACCGAACCAGCTCCACTAAGGGTCAATCCCACTATTGCACAAATCAGACAACATAGTGAAGAGTGTGCTAAGAAGCACAAAGTAATGTTATGCTTACAAAATGCAGTGTCTGATGTGATTTTCACTTGGATAATGACCTATAACACTCCAAAAAAAGCCTGAGAGAAGCTGAAGGAAGAGTTTTTAGGGTCAGACAAAACCAGGCAATAGTAACTAATCAACCTCGGGAGGGATTTTGAGAACTTGAAGATGAGAGAGTCCGAAACCATCAAACAGTACTCTGATAGAATAATGGCCATAGTTAACAACATCAGGCTCCTTGGAGATGATTTCAGTGAGAGCAGAGTTGTTGAGAAAGTCATTACAAACCTTCCTGAAAAATTTGAGTAAAAAATCTCCTCATTGGAGGACTTAAGAGACTTATCAACCATTTCACTGTCTGAGTTGATAAATGCTCTGTATGCACTAGAGCAAAGAAGGGCCAACAGGCTAGAGGAGCATCCTGAAAGAGCTTTCCAAGCAAAAGCCAAAGAAAGCTCAGGTTTGAGCTACAAAGGAAAGAAACCATGGCTTGACAAGAGGGAGAAACCAAAGAAGGATGATGGGAAGAAAAGGTTCCCACTATGCATTCATTGTAAAAGGTCCACACATTTGGAGAGGTACTGCTAGTACAGGCTTGATATTCAATGTAGGAGCTACAAGTAATTTGGTCACATTGAAAGAGTTTGCAAGAACAAAGGAAAGGCACAAACTCAGTAGTAGAATCAAGCTCAAGTTGCTGAGGATATTCAAGCTCAAGAGGAGCATGTTTTCCCTGCATCCTATTTTACAACTTCAAGCAAAGCTAGAAGAGACTGGTTAGTAGACAGTGGCTGCACTCATCACACGGTATTAGATGAAGCGTTATTCAAAGATCCTGATAGAAGCTTTGTTTCCAAAGTCAGGATTAGAGATGAAAACCTTATTGAGGCCAGAGGCAGAGGCAATGTTGTGATCAACACAAAGTCAGGTAACAAAATAATTTCAGATGTCTTTTTTGTACCTAATATAGAACAAAATTTGCTTAGTCTAGGTCAGTTAATAGAAAAAGGTTATTCAATTGTTTTCAAGAATAACTTCTGTATTTTTTAGGACACATTTGGTCAAGACTAGTCACAGTAGCCATGACTGAGAGATGCTTTATGCTGGATGTGAATCAACTGGAAAAGAAAGCCTATACTAGTCTTACTGATAAAGTTAGTTTATGGCATAAAAGGTTAGGTCATGTCAATTATAGATCACTTGGTTTGCTGCACAAATTCAATCTAGTTGAAGACATGTCCAAGGTTGAAGTCAAAGATAGAGTTTGTGAAATTTGTCAGCTTGGAAAGCAAGTGAGACTGCCATTTCTAGTTAACAAGGCATGGAGGGCTCGAGACAAACTTCGATTGGTCCATACTAACATTTGTGGGCCAATAAAGACCTCTACTTTGAATGAAAGTAGATACTTTGTGTTGTTCATAGATGATTATACAAGGTTCTGCTGGGTCAATTTTCTGAGACAAAATTCAGAAGTACCTGAAGTATTTAGCAAGTTCAAAGCCTTAGCTGAGAATTAATCAGGTTGCAAGATTAAGGCCTTAAGATCAGACAATGGTACTAAGTACCTATCAGATAGGTTTCAAAAGTAGTGTGAGCAGGTTGGAATTCAACATCAGCTAACAACAATCTATACTCCTCAGCAAAATAAAGTTAGTGAAAGAAAGAATCGAACAGTACTTGACATGGCAAGATGCCTACTGTTTGAAAGCAAATTACTAAGTAAGTTTTAGGCTGAAGCTGTGAACACCGTAATGTACCTGTTTAACAGATTGCCAACCAATGCTGTCAAAGAAAAAAGTCTTTTTGAAGCTTGGTTTAGACTCAAGCCAACAGTTTCACATCTAAAGGTATTTGGTTATATCTGCTATACATTTATCCTAGCTGAGAAGAGAACCAAACTACAGAAAAGATCTGTGCCAAGGATTTTTATTGGTTACAGCAGCATAAAGAAAGGCTATAGGGTCATTGATCCCTCCACCAAAAGGATCATGGTGAGTAGGGATGTGAAATTTGATGAGGAAAGTATATGGAAATAGAATGGTACAGACGCAAGCTTGTGTGAACAAAGTCAGCAAGATAGTGATCTACAACCAGCTGAAGAAGAAGAAGAGCTAATTAGTGATGATTTTGATGATGTACTTGTGATAGGCACAAGAACCATCACTGACATCTATCAAAGATGTGATGTGGCAATACTGGAGCCTTCAAGTTATGATGACGCTGCTAAAGAAAAGTGTTGGAAAAGAGCCATGGAAGCTGAAATGGAGATGATACACAAGAACAATAATTGGGAATTAGTTGACAGACTAGACCAGAAGAGAGATATTGGTGTGAAATGGGTGTTTAGGGTCAAGTACAATGCTGATGGGTCTTTAAACAAACACAAGGCAAGACTTGTGATGAAGGGATACAGCCAACAGTATGGCATTGACTTTTTAGAAACCTTTGCCCCTATTGAAAGGTTAGATATAATAAGGCTTATGTTTGCCTTGGCTACTCAAAAGAAGTGGAAAGTGCATCAATTGGATGTTAAGTCTACTTTCTTGAATGGCTTCCTTAAGGAAGAAATTTTCATTGAACAACCAGATGGGTTTAAGGTTCCTAATGAAGAAGATAAAGTCTACAAGATGAAAAAGGCCTTATATGGTCTAAAGCAGGCACCAAGGGGATGGTATGACAGAGTTGATACATATCTGTCTAAGCTCGGGTTCAAGAAGAGTATCAGTGAGCCTACTCTCTATGTGAAGAAATTAGAGAATAAAACCCTACTGATTGTGTCACTTTATGTAGATGATTTGTTGGTAACTGGAAACAAGGGGAAGTTTATTGAAGAGCTTAAAATGCAGATGCAAGATGTTTTTGAAATGACTGCCTTGGGGGAAATGACTTACTTTCTTGGCATGGAAGTGAATCTGTGTAACAGTCCGATTTTTAGCTAAATCAAAACAATAATTTTGGAACCACAAATACGAGGTCGTAAAATTATTTTAATATTATTTTTGGTGTTTACAACATGTGAATATATGTGTGTGAAAATTTCGTGAGCTAATTTTATCGTTTAATAACTCAATTTGAGGAAAATGACTTAATTGCGTAAAATGCAAAAGTAGCATGCTATAAGTTAAAAGTGTTTAATTGCCATGGATTATTAAATTAAAGGTCCTTATGTTGTAATTAGACCATTTATGGTGGAATTTGACATAAATGGGCATATATTAGGTGATTTTATAATGTTTTCATTAAGGGTAAATTTGGTATTTGATTATTAAGGTAATTATTAATTAAAACAAATCAAAATGGTAGCCATGTATCATCTTTTTTCCACCGAATTTTGAAGAAAAAGAAATTCATTTACAAGCTTTAGGGTTTCGACAACTTGAAGCTTTGATTAAAGTACGATTTTAGCTCAATTTTTGATGATTTTTATGTTTTTGTGATCATTGCTTTGAGTACTGGCTAGCTTGTACCCTAATTTCTAAAATTGTTGATGAAATTGTGAGTTGCCATTGATTAATGCTTGAGATTTTTAATGATTTTTGATGAATTATGAAAGCTTGATGATAGATATTAAAGTTTTGTTAAGTGATTTTTGACAAAAATGTCAAATAGGGATTAATTTGTGAAAAGTGTAAAATGTGTGTTGAAATGTGTAAAATATTGATAAATATGGACTGTTATGGAGCCTATAGATATTCGGCTAACTTGGGTTTAGTTGAAATTGTTGTAAATTGTGTTTTTATGAAATAGGGACTAAATTAAGAAAATATGAAATTATAGGGTTTAATATGTAAAATGTCCCCAATTATCTGTTTTGGATGAAATTGAATGAATTGAGGAATAAAAGAGTTAATTTTGAATTCATATAGATCAAAAACGAAAGAAATCGAATTTAGATCGAGGGAAATCGAAAGTTATCGAATAGTCGATCTGATTCCTCTATTCCGACTATGGGGTAAGTTCATATGCAAATAAATGTCTTTGAATTGAATTATATATGTTTTATTATCATTGAATTGCTATGAATGTTGAACGAGCAAATACGAGCATGAATCGACGAAGTTACGACATCCAAAAGTCCCGTACGAACCTTAGGAATAGTATAGGATTAGGTTACCGAGATGTGATTACATGTAAGACCACGTCTAGGACATTGGCATTGTATTACGATTACGTGTGAGACCATGTCTGGGACATCGGCATCATTAATCGATTTTGTATAAGAACTTGTCTGGGACAGTGGCATCGATATATGATAACATGTAAGACCATATCTGGGATATGGCATTATACGAGCTATATATGATTGCCGAGTATCCTTAACGATTCCGAACGGTTCAACAGAAAAAACAGGTCGACAAAGAATGAGTTAGTAAGTTAAACGACTCAAGTACGTACGAGATTCATACGAGAATTGGAAAAAGAAGTGGTTGATGAAATTACAGGTATATTTGAATATACATTCATTGAAAAAGATTTGTGTATCTATATGTGTTTACTTGTATTTGGCCTATTGATAAAAATGTTGTGATTCATGTGGTAAATTTATTTGTATATGGCTTACTAAGCTTTTGAAGCTTACTTTGTGTGTTCTTTCCCTGTTTTATAGATTATAGAAGCTAGCTCAGACATCAGGGATCATCGGGAACCATCATCACACTATCGCTACTTGTTGGTACTTTTGGAGCTTTGTATATACGGTATATGGCATGTATAGGCTAGTGCCATCTTAGTTTGTTTTGAGTTGTGATATTAACCATGAGATTTGGCTTGTAAATGTTGGTGTGTATGGCCATTAAAGTTGGCTTGAATTATGTGTTTAATATGTGATACATGTAATGTATATAATGCCTTATGTGATGGTTTGTTTTAGCATATTACTTGTGGTGTTGTGATGGTCATAAGTTTGCTTAAGTAATTAGCTGTTGTATGGTAAGCTAATGCTAAAATTAATGATATGTTGTGGCTTGGCTTTGAGGTATGAAATGAGTGATAAGTTGATGAGTAAATGCATTTAGAAGATAAGCAAGTTTGATGATTTTGGCATATTGGTATGGTATGTTTTATTGTGGAATTGAGTAGTTGAATTGGTTGTGAATAAATTACATGATATGAGTATGAATTGGCATGTTTTTGGTTACTTAAAGATGTATGGAAATGGTGCTATTTTGGTTGCTATGTGTGCTTGTGGAAAGGGTGGCAAATTGGCTTTACAAATGGCCTATTTTTGTCCACACGGGCGTGTGTCTTAGTCGTGTGCGACACACAGTCATGTTACATGGTCGTATGTCCTTTGGTGAATAATTAGAAATTCAAGTCAGTCTTGAGCACGACCTAGACACACGAGCGTGTCTAGTGGCCGTGTGAGTCACACAGCCTTGGCACATGAGCGTGTGTGGCCATTTCGAAGGGTACACGGGTTTGACACACGAGTATGTGGTCGACCGTGTGGTTAAGTCAATAACCTCCCTAATTTTCCCACGGCCATAGCACACGGGCGTGTCCTCGGTCATGTGGTGCAAGTCAGTATGTATGCCCTGTTTTCACACGGCTTGTGACACGGGCGTGTCTGGTAGCCGTGTGAGGCACACGGCCTATTCACACGGGCGTGTGACCCTTAAATGTTAGAAAATTTTATAAGCTTCTCAAAGTTTGCATATGTTATTGGTTTTGTCCCGAACCACTTCTAAGCATGTTTTAAGGTCTCATAAGACCTTAGAAGGGACAATATGATTGAGATGAATGGATTTTGATATTGAATGCATAAATGTATGTAAATGATGTGTATTGATCGGTAATACCTCGTAACCCTATTCTGGCGATTAATACGGGTTAAGGGTATTACAATCAGTCTGATCATGCTATCTTCATAAATCAGCAGGCCTTTGCCTTGAAGATATTAAACAAATTTTGCATGCCAAACTGTAAAATGGTTAGCACACTAGTGGCTCAAGGTGAAAAACTAACCAACAATGGCAACCATGAAAGAGTTGATAAGAAAGAGTATAGAAGCCTTGTAGGTTGTCTGCTTTACTTGACAGCTACAAGGCCTGTTATCATGTTTACTATTAGTGTTCTTTCTAGATTAATGCAATGCTGCGATGTTGTTCATTTAAGGCAGCCAAAAGTTAGATATGTGAAAAGGACCTTGGATTATAGAGTGAAATTTGATAAAGCATAAGAACTCAAGTTGATAGATATTCTGGTAGTGAGTGGGTAGGATCCATTGATGATATGAAGAGCACATCTAGTTATTTCTTCACTCTTGGCTAAGGGGTCTTTTGCTGGAGTTTAAAGAAACAACAAACCGTTGCTCAATCTACAGTAGAAGCAGAGTACAATTAATCAGAGAGGCTGAATAATCAGTCAGCTGAAGCTACTGAGATTTGAATAAAGATCAAGCTGAAGCTACTGAGATTAGAGTTGACAATCAATCAGCTGTTGCCATAGCCAAAAATCCAATATTTCATGGCAAAACTAAGCATTTTAAGATTAAATTTTATTTTGTTAGAGAGGCCGAACAATCAAAGGAAGTTAATTTGATTCATTGTAGCTCAGAAAACCATCTTGCTGATATTCTAACTAAGTCTCTCGGTGCTACAAGATTTGAAAACTTAAGGAGAAGTATTGGTGTTTGTTGCATACAGTCCAAGGAGGAGTGTTGAACTTTGGCCTGTAATGCAACAGCAAAGAAGCATTGAAGCTCAACTAGTACAGCAGCAACATTTTGTTCATATGAAACTAGCTTTAGTTCTTATGTAATTTGTATTTAAAGTTAGTAGGATTAGTTGCTGATTTGAATGATTTCCAATGTGATGTAATAGCTGATATGTTAGCTACATTTTGTGTGTAATTTAAGCTATGTTTTAGTCAAGTAATTAGTGGGAGCAGTTATGTATTAGGAAACTATCATGTAACATACTTGTTTTTATCTTAATGAAATTGAATATGAAATCAATTTTGAGGTTTCAATTTTGCTCAATTCTCTTTGCATCCATTTCTTTGCTTCTTTTCTCCTTTGCTGTCAAAACACCAATACTAACGCCTGGTCCTATTGAAGCAACCTCCTCAATACTAGAAGTGGCCCATGAGGATAATGTCTGAAACGATAATTTACATTACATAGTTTATTCTTTTGTCAATAGCTGGGACTTGATTACTTATAATCTATGTTGCCTTGAATCTCTATTTTCCTTATAAATAACTGTGTTCGACATATTTTCTGAAATTTTTAGAATAACTATGTTCCAGCTACAGATGCAGCCCTATCAATTGCATTCTCCCCTATCAAAAGTTTAAGGATCTCATTATTAGAATGTCAGTCAAATTGCTTTCCATAAAACAATGAAGGTTCATCTTAAATTATGTTTGATTATAAGTAAAAGAACTGACCAGATATGCGCATGATATATTAATTTAATTACAACTCTTCTTGTAAATGCAACAATTATCATGAAAGAAGCTAGAAACGTAAGGTTGTTAAACATAACACTGTTCTTGAAGGAAGTGGTGCTTATTTAATAAGCAAAAATAATGATGTCAAGTCAAACATGACTAATCCACTCAAGGTCTCTAGCTTTCTTTCTAGTTTGTCTAATTAAGCATATATATGCCAAGGAAAAGAAGTTGGCATGTTCTTGTATTCATATAGTCTCATGCAGTTACTTGGTTGTATTACA
The DNA here is from genome assembly GCA_025698475.1 of Gossypium anomalum. Lineage (NCBI taxonomy): Eukaryota > Viridiplantae > Streptophyta > Magnoliopsida > Malvales > Malvaceae > Gossypium > Gossypium anomalum. The sequence goes on from CM046968.1 coordinate 80,586,906, forward strand.
ATAAAGAGGGGATAATCCTTTTAAGTTCCATACCTTCAGGATGGGCCATTTTCTGTATGGCTGTAGGGAAAATCATAACGGGCATTGATATCTTGAAACCCAAAACAGTGGCGATCATGTCTATCTTGCTTACATCAATGAGAATTTGAGGATGAAACCTAAGCATTGTAGGAATAAAGATTTCATGAAATGGTGATCTAAACATTTAGACAAAAAGGAATGATAATTTAACAGATAGATAGCTCATAAGATCATTGAGAAAGCATTTCTGTCCTCCTACAATGTCTACTAGTTCTCAGCACCAGGTGCATAGTAATCATACACCATCTTCGGTAACTTTTTCTTTGCAATTGCTTCATACTCGGTCACATTGGTTATCTCTATACTTGCTCTTAAATTTTAGTCTTTTGAAAGAAAGTAATAAGACTAACGATTTACTCATGAGAAGAACAATCCAAACAAATGATGGCTTAAAGTTAGAGTTATGTTTATCTACACTACATCAAAGGAATAACTACAACGGTCTTAAAATCCATGCAAAAAATACAAGAAAACAGAAAAGAGAATTGATTACGTTATCACTCACTGAAGTTGGGTATTTAGGTTTCACTTTCACCTTTGAAATTGAGATTTTAGAGTTGACAGCATAAACAAGCAACTCTCATAATATCATATCTAAAGTGTCTATACAAGCGAGAGATAAGTCTAGTTATTAGACCTTAAATAAGGAAATTATGTTTAGTTTCTTTTCTGGCAACTAAGAACTAAGATAAGTCTGGTTTCTTTGTGTTAACACACATCTCCAAAGTAAAAAATTAATGAAAGCAGGAAGTGGAGGAAAAGTAAAAGACATAAACACAAACATATTCAAAACACAAAATCGTAAACACATGCATATTAATATAAGAAAAGTGTTTAGCCAAAAACATGAACATGAGAAAATATCATGTAAAGAGAAATATAACAGGACCATAACAAAGATTCTAGCTTACAGTCTAAAACCAACATGGCAAAATAGTAAAGAAAACAAATTGAAAAATAGCAAAGAAAAGCATACCCTTAGGTTACCAGACCATGCACCGCAGTGCATGCAGAGAAACCGGTTAAAGAGATAAACTCTACTATACATCTTAATGCAAGAGAAAGAAACAAATGGGCAATGAAAATAAATACCAAAGGGTTTATATATGAATTCGAAAGTTGACAAGAAAATAGTGGGGTACGTTTAATAACATTCAGCATATATAAACCATAAAAAAAGGGAGAAGAAAAAAGTGGGAAATGATGAGTTAAGTGGATGAGCATTTGGAGGTGAGAAATTTAGATCAAATCCTATAAAGGGAAATCATCTGACACAAATCAACATTGTAAATTAGGCTTTTCTTGTAATGATATGATAGTTAGTAGAAACTAAAAGTGTAGTTTCAAGACTTCGTTTTCATAAACTGGACTCGTAAATATTTTCATTAAATATTTAAAGAGTTATAATAGAGGTGAATTAAATTTTGAATAAATAATTTTCATGAAACTAGGAGTTATTAAGGTATAGGGACTAAATTGTGTAAGTGCTAAAATTTAAATTATAGATTGAAATTAACTTAAAGGACTAAGTAGTAATTATACCATTAATTAAATGATGTTAGACGGTGGTGTGTAGTTGATGATGATGGTTGTCATAAAAATTTATTAATTAAATTATTAACCATATGTTATAATAATAATTTAATAATAAAAATAAATGAAAACAAAATAAAAGAAAAGTGGAGGGTAGTGGAATGAAAGAGAATGAAATCTCTTTCATGTAACCATTGTTTCGAAAGTTAGGAGAAGAAAAGAAAGAACCGAAGTTCCTAGGGGTTTGAGGTTCAAATCCAAAATTGCTAACGTCATCTCGGAATTCTCGAGTAAGAAGAGGAAAGACAAGGTCGATGTCGAATAGCTCAAAATCTACGGTTTGTGTTTCTATAATTCAAACTATATAAATTGATGCTTTTATGCATTTCATTTATTTGTTAAGTATACATATATAAGGTAAGTTGGTCTTTAAAATGTTATTATTGAGGTATGAGTTTGAATCGGAATGAGATGATTGAATGATTATTATCTACAAAGTGTTAAATTTCATAGTTGTAAAAATTTTATATGCTGAATGTAATATTGGTTTTGATATGAAATGAACATAAATTGAATTGGAAATATTATTACCCTATTAAATGTTAGGCCAAGGTCAGGTATAATTGGCATGCCACAAGATAGGAAGAGTTTAGGGTTAGTTTGACCACGAGTTAATGAGACACCGAGTGCAAAATTATTTCGGTTTAACCGATGAGACACTGGGTGTCAAATTTATTTATAGTGATGTGCGCGATTATTTACTTCGGATTTATCCGATGAGGCACTGGGTGCCAAACTGGTGTGTTGGTTGGATCCATGTATTCGTCCTGGTTCAAGTCGTGTTAATAGGGAAAATAAATGATGAAATTGAGTATCGATTTGAAATGGCAAGAATTTGAAATAAAATTTGTAATGGAGAATGATATATATATATATATAGATATATATATATGAAATGGATATGTATGAATGGAAATGGCCATTAACAATTAGTAAAGTGCTTATAATAGATAGTATTTTTATGAATTTGCACATTTGAGTTGATATTTGTATAGAAACTTTTAGTCTTACAATGAATATTTATATGCATAATATTTTTCTAGTAATGTTTGTATTATAGAAATGCAACTGAGTTATACTCAGTATGTTCTTTTAAATTTCATGTGCAGGTTAGAAAATTTTGGTTCGTACATTGACTCAGCATCCAAAGATAATCTCGGACTCAACTTCTTAGTATGTTTTATTTTGGTTCTTGGCATGTACCTAAGAATTCTTTTAAGTTATAAGCCTATTTTGTATGGTAATGGACATTTTATGTTTTGGTTGAAAAAATATATAATTAATGTGTTTATATATGTTAGTATGAATTTAATAACTATGTTAGGTGCATAAATTGAGTAATGGTTTCATGTGGTATAACTTTAATTAATACAAAGTAGATAAGTATTTGCATATATATATATATGATTTTAGTTTTGGTATGTATATACCCATGTGAACTTGTTTTTGGTCATTTGGAAAGGTCTTTTTGGTCATTTGGAAAGGTCTTATTATGGCATTTGAAATATGGTAATTTTATATGTTTGCTTTATGTATGAATATATGAATTTGAATGTTGTTAGTTGGTATGAAATGTGATATTGTTTCAAATATTGAATTATGGTGTCAATGAAGGCACATTGGTTAGATTTTAAGTGTTTGAATAAATGATATTATTGTATTTTGATTGCTAGGTAAATTTGGCATGGTATAAACTCTTAAAAGATGAAATTTTACCATTTTGATGTTAGGTATTGATATTTTGGCATTGGTATCGATACTTGACCATATGAACAGTTTTAAAACAAATAGAATGCCAAAATAGTATCGATTTTTATTTAAGTATCGATATTTTTTCATAAAATAAATATCGATACCATTGATTTTCAAGTAAATAAAATTGAATTTTGGTATCTATTTTCAGAAGGTATCGATTTGGTATCGATATCATCTGTGAATTTCCAATATTGACTTTTAACTTCATAATTTTACAATCCATTCTTACTATATGCTTGTATTATCTAATTAGGTCCTTGTAGAATTATAATTATTTAATATATTTAATTATATTCGTAATTTATTGATAAATAATTAAATTTTCATTAAGTAAGGTATTTATTGAATTGTTGAATTATGTTGTAGCACCTTATTACTTGAGTCCGACGACCGTAACAGGTGAGGGGTGTTACATTTTCAACACACTTAAGAATAAGTGTAGTTTTTTCTTTTCAGAGTTTTTAGTATAGTTTATTTTTTATTTTCTTTATTTTCATGTTTTCAAATAATAAGTGAAATTGTCTCAATTTTATCTATTTTTTTACACAACTTGGCCGCTAGTGCCATTAGGAGGCCTCACATGTGTTTAAGTGCTATAAGGACATGTCGGAGGTCGAAAACGAGCAAGAACGATGCCTAGGGTAAAGGTATCGTGATATCCAACCTTTGGGATTGTGATACCTCCGACAATATAGAAGACCAATAACTACCTTCAGTGGTATCGCAATATCCACCTCCAAAAGAAGACCCCAAGTTTCAACACTACTCAAGATATCGCGATATCACCTTCGTCAAGGGGAAAAACTTGGACAAAGAGGGCAACATTTGTCTACCTAGCCCACCAATCACACAAGGCCCGTGTAAGAGCATTTTTGGCACTAAAAAGTCATCAGAATACAGTTCAAAACAACTAAAAATTTCTAAGGATGAGGCACACACACATTAGCTTAGTTTAGGTTTAGTTTTCTCTAGGTTTTCTTTAGTTTTCTTTGCACTACTTTTTCTAGTGTTTTTATTTTTCTCTTCTACTTTAGATTAGAGTTTATTTTTCTGTATTTAACTCTTGTTCTTCTTGTTTTTTATGTTAGTTAAGTTGGTTAACACTATAGCAAATGTTTATTTGCATTTCCAATCTATGACTTCTCTTTCAAGACTCTCTAAACTTTAGTTTAATGTATTTTAGTTTATTTTACTTTAAATCTGTCAAAACTTGTTGATTTTATGTTTCTTGCTTTAGATTTTCCTGTTAAGTGTTTTTGATTTCATGCTATTTAAGTTTTCTTGCATAAAAATCTCAACTTTATATTTTTCTCAAACCTTACTTTCATAACTATCTTGTTTTCCATTACTATGTTTATTTTCTTCACTTTGAGCATGTGTAGCTAAACCATTAAGGAAGTTGGTTGATGGAGATCTAGATAAACTAAACTTTTTGGACAAATGACTAAATCGTAACAAATTGGACTAATTTGAATAGAACTAAGAACTTAGGTAGTGACGCCCCTAAAGGAATATTAAGATAAAGTGAGACCGAAAGGTAATCTTGTCGTGCACCCATTCATTAGTCCCAGATTAATCGGTGAGGTCGGAAGATAAGCCAGACCTAATTCATCTAAGTTGGTAAAATTGCAATCGAAAGATAAAATGGAGCCACTTAGTAATTTGAGTGATTTATGTCCTGAGTTCGAAATTTGGTGAACTATATCGAAGTCAATCAATTCCCATTAGTTATTTGCTAGATTGTCCCTTTAGTTTGCATTTCTTGGAATTTAGTCATTAGGGTAGAATATTTAATTTTCTTGCAAAAATCATCTTTTATGCGTTGTCGTACTATAAAATCATATTAGTAGCCACTTATACTTAATTGTGTATGCTAGTTATTGCTCAATTGCCTCTTCCTTTGGGTTCGACCCTTGGAATACTTCGGTATTTCATTTCAACACTATAAATATTACAACTGACCTATACACTTGCAGTAAAACCGGACTTTAAAAGTCATTATATGAATTCACATGCAGAATCGGTTAAGAAACTCTCATCCACATACCCTTTGTTTGTTTTACAGCTTTTCCTTAAATATTATCATATCTTACCTATGAATAAATAAATAAATAAAAGGATAGGGAGGTTTATAACAAATGAGAACTTGTTGAGAACTGGAAATGACAATAATGGTTCTCCTTCAATCTATCACTATGAAATCTGAAGGCCAGCATTTTCATATAGATTTGGTTATTTTTTTTAATTTGGGCCAAAGCTTTAGGCCTAACCAATTAACAACCCAACGAAAGTACAAATATTTAAGAAACGATAGTAAGCCAATTTTACAATGGATCCAAACCAACAAGTTCCAAGCAAGACTCGAAGTATTATCACTATGTCAGGATTTCCTCCGCTTCCAAAAATAAAGTTAATCTCTAACAATTGTAGTTAAAGTATAATTTTAAAAAGTTTAGCTTGGAATTTTTTTTGAGTATTTAATACACTGGTAGTTTATTCTTTTGTTCCATAAATAAATTTAAAAAATTAACATGTGTTTCTTTTATTAAAAATATTTATGTTTTATTATTTTACTATACATGTATAAGACACTTTTCAATCTCCTAATTTTACTTGTGGAATTTAAAAACTCCAGTTACAGTGTACCAAATAATTTTCCTTCAAATATTTAGTATTGTTAAGAGTTGAGAGGAGTTTAAAATGTTTATATTAAATTCTATTAGGATTATTCAAAAAGCGACTTTTTAGACATTTAATAAAAAATACTTCTGTTTAAATACATTTTTAAGAATTTTTGAATAACTTTTTGAAATTTTATCTATTATGTAGTTGATCGGACCACTAAAAATTTCAAGAAATTATCCCCATCTCGAGATTTTGTCCACTTCAAAAAATTCTCTCAAAGAAATCCACCTCACCCAATGATTACAATTAAAAAAAATTCATTGATGAATTTTATCTCAACTTTTCCATTCTTGGCTCATTATGCTTTTTATTAACTATATTCTAATTTAAAGTTGATTAATTTATAAAATAAACTTGACTTGAAAAATTAATTTAAAAGACCATGCTAGACAAGGCATGAGTCATGATTAGAGGTGATCATGGGCCGGGTCGGGCCGGGTTCGGGCCGGGCTCAAACAAAATTTTAGGCCCGTCTACTAGGCCCGGGCCCGGCCCGAAATATGGGCCTAAAATTTCGCCCAAGCCCGGCCCGAAATAAAATTACTAAGCTGAGCCGGCCCGCCTGGCCCATATTAAATTTTTTCCTTATTTCATTAAATAAAAAATTTAAAAATATAATAAATCAAATATATTTAAAAACATAAAAATAAATATTAAAACAAATAAAAATAATACTAAAACAATTCTTAAAACAATACACAAATTAACAATATAATAAAAAATAATTACATTAAAAATTTAAAATAATTAAAAATAAAATAAAAAATATATATTAATATATAATTCGGGCCCGGGCCAAAAAACTCTTACCCGAGCCCAGCCCATTTTCTAAACGGGCCTCGTTTTTTTGCCCAAGCCCATTTTTCGGGCCTATATTTTTACCCAAACCCTCCCATTTTTCGGGCGGGCCTTCGGGCCGGGCCGGGCCGCCCAGCCCATGATCAGCTCTAGTCATGATGCACTCTATGTCACATTGTTGATAGGCCTCGGTAAGTTTAGTACGTTTCTAATAAGAATAAGTGCTAGTTTACTATTTGTTTTTTAAAATTTCAGTTTAAAATTTAAGTGTTTAGTATTATTATAAAAAAATATTTTTAAGAATAAATGTTTATTTTAGAGATGATATTATAAAGTAAAAAATATACATTTTAATAATATTCAAATTTGTTAATATCATGATGTTTCACTATAAAAATCTTAAAAATAATTTATTGTAACTTATTATTAATATTTTGATATATAAAATAATAAATTTTAAAATATTTTTACATAAATAATATTATTTATATGTAAAGCTTAATTTAAATATATAAACTATATTTTAAACATTAAAGTATAATCATTAAGAGTTCAAATATATAATGTTATACATTTGAAATAAATTTCAATAAAGAAATAAGTATATACCCAGTATATGTTGGTGCGTGAAGATAAAATAAATTTATAAAAAATTAACGAAGACTTCACGGTGTGTAACAATGCCATTTTTTTTAATGTTCTATTCGGTCCCACCTATATTTTAGTATGTAAAAGAGTTAAAGCAAATAAACCTCGAGCATACAATGACCCTAATGATTGTCTATATTTTGCACTGACGAAAGCGATCCACTAATTATTGAGTGAAACATAGCAAGAGTATCAATTTTTGTAAAGAACTTTTACAGTAATTCTTTATGCACCAATATTTGAACATGAAAAATGGTTAGAGAATAGAAAGAAATTTTGTTTTTATGTTTTTTTTTGTTGTCCATGCAAATGAAAGTTCACTCTTATTTATAAGAGTTCTCATACCTCTTCACATAGACATAACTATCCAAATTGCTTATTAGGATAGGCACATGTATTACTAGTAAGCTTAACTATCCAATAGATATATACTTGAATAGTTATAATTCTTTATTAACTAACCAAGTGACATAATTTTTGGTATTTAAGGGACATACATTATCACTATGAATAGTGACAACTCTATTAATAACAAGTTATATAACTTTTAGATCACTTGCACTTCTCATTTGTAACTATTAGAATATTATAAATATTTTTAAAAAATGTTCCACTACGATAGATATTACATAATAGACATCGAATTATAAATAATGGTTGAAAACATCATTTGACTCTAAAAATTTTTTTTTTTTTCAAACACAAAAGTTAAAAGTTATAACTGTTATATTTGGGTTCAAAAACACTTTTGACTTCAAAAGTCATTCATGTTTTATTTTCCCTTTTATTTAAACAAATATTTAACTTGTACTACAGGCAAAACATCAAGAGAAAAAAGAAAAGAAAATGGCAAATGAAACTTATCTTACTGGACTTTTGGTCTAGCCCATTAGCAATGAGGGTGAGTATTGCATTGGCGGAAACGGAGGAAGAGAAATTGAGCAACAAAAGGAACATTTAGAATTGACTTGTAGGTGTTTAGAGGTATTTGGGATCGAATACGAGCCGAAGGTTTAAAAATACTAAAACGATACAATAATATTGCTCAGGGTTTAGATATCAATGCCTAAAGGCTCAGGTATCGGAACTTAGTCCCTGTACCATAGAATATTACATTATGCCAAGTTGAGTATCAATATCCATGGCAAGGGTACTAGGCTCTAAAGAGATGAATTTTTAACCCTTTAAAAGGCCAAAAACCGACACCTATACCATGAATATTGAACCTAAGATGTAAGGGACGAAATTTTTGAGTTTAAAACACTTTAAACTCATTTCAAAACACCTTTAAATATAGAAATTGAAAAAAAAACTAAAACTAAAAGACAACCATATAAATACAAAATTCATTCATAAAACATGTTGGAACTGAATATTCATCCACCAAAATGCGTAAAAATCATAATAAACATTGATTAAACCATTATTAAGCAACAAGTCCAGGTTTAGTATTTAAAATCGTTGGCAAAATGTTGTGTTAACAAAATCTATAAACATCTTTCCCCCGTGTTACGTAAAGATACACGAAGCAATTGATATGCTACTATCAATGGATCTGTATATTGCGCACTAATAATTAAAGAGGGAAATATTTCATCCATTGGCATAGTTAATAGAATTTTTAATAATTGTAATGGACCTTTTTGTAGAGGTCAAAATCTATTACAATATCTTTTCCTGGAAGTTTTGAACTCAATATTGTAGCATGTCATTCTTAAAAGTATATTAAAAGAATAAAAAAAACAATTTTGATAGTGGAATTAGAACTTCAAAGACAAAAACTGGTTGAGTTATTAAACAAAAACACATTCGAAGTGGAAAGTTATACTGATTACACCAAAAAACATGCCTTCTTATTTAACAAGCTGAGTTTATATAAAGGCCTAAAAATGGGTAGTAAATAAACCTTCTTATTTGGCTTCAAACTTCTTCTTAAGTTCCATGAGAAAGCAATAAACTTTATATTGGTCTGGTAGAGATTTGGATACACTTTCCCTTTGCATGCATCGTTTAGCCCATGCTACCAAATTTGGGCAGTTTGCAATAATGCTGAAATCCCCACAGGTTTCCAATGAGTAAAACCAAGTGTAGAAGGGAATCAATGCCACATCTGTAAACCCAAAGCTCTCACCCCCGAAGTAAGGCTTGTCTCCAAGCTCTCCTTCTAGCACCTTCATGCTCTCAATTAGCTCTTTCTTTGCAGCTTCTTGGACCTCACCTGCTGCACCCCATACTAACTTCCCAGTGGGATATATCTGCAATTTTCATTTTCAATGTTTTAACAAATACAAGATTGAAGAAAATTGGTTAAATCATACTGATGTTGTAGGGTAAGGTGTAACCTTTTTGTCAACAAAGTCAGCCCAGAACTTGGCATTGGCTCTGTGATAAGGATGAGAAGGGAGCAGAGGAGATTCGTGAGACCAAACCTCATCAATGTATTGAACAATGATGAGGGATTCACAAACGGGTCTACCCTTGTGAATCAACACTGGGATTTGCTTGTGAACTGGATTCATCTTCAAAAGTAGGCTACTTTTGTTGCTCAAATCCTCTTCCCTTGCTTCATACTCTATTCCTTTCTCTGCCAATGCAATTCTCACCCTCATTGCAAATGGACTAGACCAAAAGTCCAGCAGGATTATTTCATCTGCCATTTTCTTGTTTTTAATCTTTCGATCTTTTGCCTGTGGTACAAGTGAAGATGTGTGCTTCTATAAAAGGGCAAATGAAACATGGAGTGAATGTTGTAGAAGTCTCCGGGGGTACAATTCCAGGGCTTTCTTGCCTTGGTACTAAACTAAAGCCACATGTCTCTGTCAAGGGTCCACTACGACTTTTCTTCCTTTAATTTCTCTTCTAGTAGACGGTAGGGTGCTAATAAGAGGGTAAATTCGAAATACTCACTTAGCTATCAAACATTACATTTTTGATACTAATTTTATTGGGTTGTAACATTTTCATTATTCATTCATTAACTGCGATTACAGTCCTAACTAAATGATAACGTAACATATTAATTTAAGGGTTAATATCTAATTTGTTTCCTGAACTATATTTAAAATATTTAATTCAATACTTTTATAATTTTTTAACAATAATTTTAAAAAATAAAAAAATATAGAAAAGATATTTGTTATATCACCAGTGGAGTTTTTAAACTCTAGAAGTAAGGTTTGGGATTGATAAATGTCTTATAAAAGTAAAATAAAATATTAAAAAGTAAATATTTTAAAAATAATAATTGTTGCAATTGTAAGTTGAAAATTTTTATTTGTAACCTTATGCTATCTTTATTATATTATAAACTAGCTTGTATATTTGTGGGATGAATGCATCAATTTAAAATATATATTTATTTTTTATTTTTCATTTTTTATAATGTAGTTTGAAATCATATTAATTTTTAAAAAAGTTAAACTCAAAATTTTTAATATTTTTATTTAAATTAAATATAGGTCTGCTTAACTATAATACAAAATATAGTTATTTTTATGATGTTAAAATTTTAAAACGATTTTGAGAAATATCTTAATGGTGCATCTTTTAGTTGCAGAAAACATATGCTTGAATTAATTTGGTTCAAGAAGTAAAAATATATAACAAATCAATATAAAAGGTCAACTTTGTGTTATTAAATTAAAATTTATGGTGTGTGTAATAATTTTGATATTTCTAAAGAGTGCAAGGGCGAAGCCAGAACATAATTTTAGGGGCGGATGAAATTTTAATTTTTTATAATTTATATCTTTATAATTTATAAAGGACTACGCCTCTAAAAGAGCGTAAATTGGTTTTCAAATAGTAATAAATAAATTACTAATATGTAATTTAAAATAAATTGGAATACATTTCTAAAAAGTATAATTTTTTAAAATTTAAAAAAAGAAGAAGAAAAGTTATATAAAGGTCTGAATCTAGTTAACACAAAATTTAAAGCGGCAAGGACTAATGATGTAATTTAAAATTGCGAAAGTAGTTGAGAAACACGAAAAGACTGTCTGGAATTATTCAATTAATGTACAGATATAATTAAATGTGGAATGTGAAGGCTTTTATTTAATACTGGTATTAATTTCCCCCTTATGCTATACACGATTTCTAATTAAATTGTTTTAAATAACAAAGTCAAAAATCACTTTTTCAATAAAAATAAAACTAAAAAACATAAAAAGGTAAATTGCACCAACAGTCACTCAATTTTGGGATAGCTGATAAAACAGTCATCTTGGTTTCATTTTAGTCACTCAACTTTGGAAAAGTGATAAAACAGTCTTTTTTTGCCATTTTTCGTCACTAACGTCACGGCAAAGTGACATGGCAGATGACGACGTACTTGGTGTCAAAAAACCCTCTAGCTAGTCGGTTACCACCAATTTAATAGCCCTATCAGTACCAATTTAGGGTTTAAGGAGAGAAAAAGAAGAAAAGAAGAAGAATAAAAAGAAGAAAAGAAGAAGAAGAAAAAGAAGAAGAGGAGAAGAAGAAGAAGAAGAAGAAGAAGAAGAAGAAGAAGAAGGAGAAGAGAAAAAAATAAAGATGCCTCCGGTTTTCAAATCAATCCCATACTGCATCTCTGCAAGTGATTCCTCCAAACTTCAAAGGTAACGATCTGAGGCCAAAGCTTTAACCCAGTTGCTTCATATGCTTCTGCAGTTACTCAGGCATGGTTGTTGCAGCTTCAAACCAAGATGTTGTTGCTTTGGGGGTCACAGTAACACAAGGGGAAGGCAATTTACCCAAGCTTCTAATGTTCAAATCTTCAAATTTTGAAGAAATGACCCACTTTTTGCAAGATTTTCTTTTCTAGGTCTTTTCCAAATTTATTCAACTCCCTTGCTGGTTCAATCGATGGGTCAATTTTTTTTCTTTTTATTGATTCGGGTCTGAAAGAAAATTTTACCTGTCTTTGTTTTTGGGTGTTTTAGTGAAGCTGGGATTTATCTATTTGGTGGTTGCATTACATCTTGGAAAGACATGGTGTTTCAATGGTGGAAGGTTACAGAGGAAGAGAGTCAAGAAGAAAAAGAAAAGCAAAGACATGGTGTTTCAATGGCAAAGAATTAGAACCCCGCCAAATTAGGCAAAGAAGACTTCTTCTTTTTTACAGTCTCCTCTTCTTCTTCTTCTTATCCTCTATTATGAAGGGGTTTTTTTTAGGTTTTTTTTCAATTTCTTCTTAAATTGGGTCGGTTTCCACTGTGGACATCGCACGTGGCAAGTTAACTGGCCACATCAGCAGTTAACTTGTTACATCAACGATCTTGTTAAGACACTAACAGAAACTGTTAATCAGTGACTGTTTTGTCACTTTTCTATAACGTTAGTGACTGTTTTGTTATTTTTTAAAAGTTGAGTGGCTAAAATGAAACCTAGATGATTGTTTTGTTAATTACCCCAAAATTGAGTGACTGTTAGTTAAATTTACCCAACATGAAATAACTATTTTCTTTCAATATCCAAATTGTGAGTAGACACAAACAAATCTTCTAAATTCATCATTTAACAATAAATATAAAAAACAATAAATCAAGTTTTTCTCTGTATCCAACATTTATTAGTTATGTGATATATCATTTAAATTTTAAAGAAAAATTTAAAAATATCTTCTTTAAATTTTTAATTATTTAATTAATAAATGTTAGTGGTATCATAATAAAATAATTAAAATATAATATAAAATAGCATAAATACAACACAAACATATACATATATCAATAAATTTTACAAAACTAATATAAAAAAATAAATTTTAGTGCATAATAAACTTAAAACAACAGAATTATAACACTAAAAAAAAAATCAAACACGGATTTATTTATTTACCCTCTTTCTTTCATTTCTCCCATTTCCATCTCCATCTCCATCTCCATCTCCATCTTCTTCCCCTTTCCTTTTTATTCTTTTCTTTTCATTAATAATCGATTTTCATAATTCCAACAAAGATAGTTAAAATAATGGAAAAACAAAGGACAACTGTCATGCTAAGAGGACATCACATTTATAGTATCATAATATATTTACTTTAATATTAAAATAAAAAGATTTTATGAGTAAAAAATCATATGTTAAGAGTTTATTTAACTACAAAAATAGGTTAAGGACTTGTTTAAACACAATATAGTAAGTTGAAAGAGAATAAAAAGAAAATAATAAATAAGGACTTACAAGGAAATTAGCCACATTTAAAGTTTGATGTTGCTTTTACTTTCTTTTCAGCAGCCACTCAAAATAAAAAAATTATATATTAAGTTCCTGAATACTTTAAATTATTATATTTCAATTCGATACTGCCAATTTGACGGGCGGCACCAATAAAACCATACCATTTTAAAAAATAATTTTATGGGTATACCATTTCAATTATTAAATTTATTTTTTATATTATTTAGGTAAAAAAGCCTAAATCTCCACATTCAAAACATATATCATGATGTACATTATTTGAATAATAAATTATCATTATAATATTATTTTGGTAAAAAGGCCAAAAACTATGAACTCCAGAAGTAGATGATGACGCATGCAATTGCATAAGAGCAACCTCTGCTACATATTAAAACAATCACTCCTGATGTAAGGGATGGGATACTATTCTCTTTATAGATTAGAAGGCCCTGGAATAATAATAATCATTATTCAAGAGGATGAGCCAAACCTACATGGAATGTACATAATAACTACAATAAATATGGATATCAGCAAAACGAAAATATCCGGAGTTTTCGAGAGAGAAGATCCGGAAATACAGGTTTATCTTTTATACTCAAAACGAAAAAACTATAAAATACAGGTTTATCACTGGAAAAAAACTTTTAGAAAAATAAAAATATCCGGAGTTTTCGAGAAAAGAGAATTTCCTTTTCTCTATCTCCAGATTCATTGATTTTTGTGATTGTGTCAGGAAAGACGTAGAAAAAGCTACCGACTCTTACCCTTTTTTTGCCTATAAATATACATACTTATATCCCTTCAGTTCAGAATCAGAGAGAGAAAAGAACAAACCCAAGATTTTAGTTTTAGTATTTGAATCTTTAGATCAAAAGAATGGCAGAGGAAGTAGTATTGCTGGATTTCTGGCCAAGTCCGTTTGGGATGAGATCCAGGATTGCTTTGGCTGAGAAAGGGATAAAGTACGAATACAAGGAAGAAGACTTGAGGAACAAGAGTGCTTTACTGCTGCAGATGAACCCTGTTCATAAGAAAATCCCTGTTCTTATCCATAACGGTAAACCTGTTTGTGAGTCGCTCATTCAGGTTCAGTACATCGATGAGGTATGGCATGACAAAGCTCCTTTGCTCCCTTCTGACCCTTACCAAAAAGCTACTGCTAGATTCTGGGCTGATTATGTTGACAAGAAGGTACGTTCTTTTTTTCCCTTTTGGAACCGTATACATAAATAGGAGAGCAAAGTATTGTGCCTAAAATAATGTTAAATGAAATGCAGATGTATGACCTGGGGAGCAGAGTATGGAAGACAAAGGGAGAAGAGCAAGCAACAGCAAAGAAAGAATTCATAGAAAGTCTGAAGCTGATAGAAAAGGAGCTTGGGGACAAGCCTTACTTTGGAGGAGAAAGTCTTGGATATGTGGATATTGCATTCATTCCGTTTTACAGCTGGTTTTATGCTTATGAGAAGTGTGGGAACTTCAGCATTGAAGCAGAGTGTCCCAAACTGATAGCATGGGCTAAAAGGTGCATGCAAAAGGAGAGTGTAGCCAAGTCCCTTCCTGACCAACAAAAAGTCTATGATTTTATCCTGCAGATGAAGAAACATTTTGGAATTGAGTAATTCCAGCCTTTGTTATGATTTTAAATAAAATGGGGACATTTATGTTATGCCTGCCCTGTTGACAGTTCTATTTTTTCTAATCGCTTAGATGGTTTGGGATTTGTCATTTGTAGTATGGAGTTTTTAAATTAAAAGTAATCAGTCCTATACGCTTACTTTTATTTCAATCTCATTAGTTTTCTTATAATAAAGAAGAGGGTAATAATGTCACTGAGAAAATAATTATTCTAATTTTAATTTAGTTATTTAACTTTTAAAAATAACAAATCAATTTTTTAATCATTTTTATTACAAACGTAATGAAAAGTTAACATGTTATTTAACTGACCACTTTGGCATCTTAATTGTTGTTTAAATGATCTTAATTTAATAACCCTAATTGGGTAGTAAAAGGAGAGAAAAATAAGAACAAGAAGAAAACAAAAAGAAAAGAAATAAAGATACCCTAGTTGGTTTTGTTCTTTCAAGGTATAGTTACCATCCAGTTTGTTGTTGTCTTTTTTTTTTTTTTTTCTCTTTTTCTCCTCTTTCTTTTTTTTTTTTTTTTTTTAAACTCTAGTCGTTGCCTTTCATGGCCTTCTTCGGCCAATCGTTTCACTAAATGGCTCATATTTGCCTATTTTCAAATCTCATTTCAAATTTCTCAATATGCTTTCAAAGTCCTTAGATTAAGACCTTAAAGCTTCGAACAAGGCTTCAACGAATCTTTGCCGTCCACAGTCGAACCATCACCATATTTTGGCCACAATTCTTCTTCGACCAATCACAACTCTTGACCGCTCGGATCATCGAACTAGTGGTTCAAGTTTTCTAACCCCGTAAAACCCCGATATGGGTGTGGGTTTTTTGTCTTTTGATTCTCATTCCTTTTTAGGTTTTTTTTTTTTTTTTACTTCTCTCTTTTGATGTAGGCCAATTTGGGATTCTTGTTTTTTTTTTTTTGTTGGTTTGATTTTGGATGCTTGCTATTTGGTATTTTGTTTTTGGTTGGGATTGTACAGGTCTAGATTATTTAAGGGTTGGGATTTGGTGGTTATGGTGGTGGTGTCTTGGCAAATGAGTGACAATGAGTGATGTTGGTGTGGTAATTAAATCATGGCGGGCTTGTGGAGGTGGCCAATTTTGAGGGTGGTGGTGAGAGAGTCAAGAAGGATGAAGAAAATTGGTGAAAAAGCCTCCATCCTTTTCTCTTTTTATTTTTTCTATTTAATGGTGGCATGTTAGAGGGATGATAAGAAAATAGCGATGGTGAAGGAGTCGAGAGGGATGAAGAAAAATGGTGAAAAAGCCCCTTATTTAGTGGTTGCATGTGAGAGGGATGACAAGAAAATGGTGGTGGTGACGGAGCCAAAAAGGATCAGGAAAAATGGTGAAAAAGCCCTCCTCTTTTCTTTTCTTTTTTTAATGGTGGTGTATGAGAGAGAGAACAAAAAAAATGTCCAACATGGCAAGTTGACTGGTCCCATAGCTAGTTAACTGCCACGTCATCTATCCAATTAGGTCTGTAACAGAGAATGTTACTGGTGACTGATTTGTCACTTTTTGATAATGTTAGTGACTGATGGCCATCGAAACCACCAAATATAAATTTCCTACGCTCTAACTGAATTAAACAGTAGTATAGAGAAGTAAGGTCGATCCCACAGGGACTGGAATTCATAATATCGTTTTTACGTGACCAGATTCCAAAGTCGTGGCAACTCTCGTGCACACAACTTGTCGTGTGCTGAACTAAAAAATAAATCAATAATGATTTTAGACGATTAAGGTAAAAAATGAATAGAAGGAAATAATAACAAAACAATAGTTGCAATATAAAATTAAATAATTGAAATTAAATTGGTAAATAAAATTTGCGAATTGTTAGCCTTAGAATCAGTAATTCCAGTCTCGAATTGATCATTGAAAGTGGATATTTCCTTCCGAACGAAATAAGTTGGTTATAACGACTAAAGCCACTTCAATCGCCAACTTCTCATTGTGTAGTTGATTACAGTATGACCTGCAAATCAACCTTTATTGATTATCTAACCACATAACACCCGTTCGCTATTTAAGATCTCGGCAGTCTTACGATCTAAAAGAGCCCAACTCGAATCAACGGCCTAACGGCATGAGTCATTTAAATTCGATCATTATCTCTCTTGACGGAGGTCTAACTGGCCCTACTCCACTTGGACACGCCAATTTGTTTGTGGGAGCTCAAATGCGGCAGTCGACCGTCTCATTTTTCCGATTGTAAGCCAAACTACTCCAACCCGACGTGCACTTTTTGAGTTGAAATAGAATTAACTTTAAGGGATGATTGTGACTATCTCATATTCTGAAGATATAATGAATACCGTGTTGTAAGGTTTTAGCACAGGTTCATATCTCACGATTTTCAATCGGAATGATAACTGGTTTAAGGCTAAATGGGGATTAGTTGAGTATGAAAATAAGCATACTCAATTGGGTTTAAAAGTGGATTTTAATGGAAGATAATAGGTGAAGAAAGGAAAGGACCAAGAGGGCAATTGCACCAAAAAATAAAAAACAATAGAAATGGAAAAATGCTCAATTTCTTTTCACACAGGAATAAGCTAATGATTTTTTTTTATTCAAGTGTTTCCTGTTACATCCTTATGCCACAAAAGGCTTTTTATAGACCTCTTAAGAGCTAATTTTAGCATGATTTTCTCCTAAAATCATGTTCAACAACCAACACAAAATCAATTTTTTTTTTCTAAAAATAGGATTTGAAAAAGTCAAAAATCAAATTATTTATAAGCCCAAAAATAATCTTGCAATTTTCAATTCCCCTTGTCTTACTTTTTATTTCAGTTTAGCCCAATTTTGCTTATTTTTTAACTTCAACACTCTAATTTCGTCTATGATAAAATTTAAGTAAAAAATCATAAGCTTAGTAGCATTCTATTAAAAAATTTACCAAAAATAGGTACATTAAACACAAGAAATTAGCTTGCTATCAAATTTCCCCTACTTAGTTGATGCTTGTCCTCAAGCATGTTGTATATTTTCATACTAGAAACCATTCAATAACTTTGTTCCAAAATCAAGTCTCATCCAATAGCTATGCATAATGCAAATAATTTAGGTGTTAGCATGAATAAGTACTTACTTAGTTTAACCAACAAGTATTTATAATATTTTAACAATGTGCAAAATCAACCATTTTACTAAATTGAAGCTCAATCAAACTTGCAAGGCAATTGTTCTCGATCAAATTATTCAAAAAATTTGGGACATAGTCAAATCCTTTTATGTGAGATGAGATGACAACTCAAGCACCTCACCCAGATTACTTAATTCGATATGTCTCTAAACGAATTATTTTCCCTACTCATGGCAACCCAGTAAGTGAAGTCTTTGCAAGTTTCGGTTCGTCATTCAAATTTTTTGACGCGAGGTGAGATGACAACCCAAGCACCTCATTCTGGTTACTCAAGTTGGTTACATTTTTGAAATCTTCACCATAACAAATCCATCAGCGGAGTAGTATATACATACAGTTTTTATTTAATACTTTTTCTATATATATACTTTTTTTATTCTATATATTTTTTATTTTATTTTTTTAGTAACATAAAATAAAATGATAAAACAAGATACGAGTACTTTTATTAAGCAAGTTTAAAGAACTAACAATTTTCATGAGATGTTGATTTTTCCACAATATTTTCAATTCTATAAAACACTTGCCAATCAAACTAAGCAATAAGCAATTATTCATGAATCACCCAATCTTTTGAATTAACTAAGCATAGGAATTAAAGGCTAAATTTCAAACAAACTAATGAATAATCTCAGTATAAGAATTAACACATGTAATGAAAAGCAAATAATAGCATGGCATATCTTATAAATCCCCCTACTTAGCCCACATTGCCGTCAATGTGCAATAATAAAAAGAGAAGAAAGAGAAAGGTCAAGCCCTTCTACGTGTTTAATTTAATGAAGGGTGGTTTTAGCAGTTCAAGTTGGTTCTAGCCAATTCGGTCCCAGGTGTATGTTTCAGCAAATGACATCATTGAAATTTGACAAGGCATGACTACACCATAGAAGAAATTCATTTCTAATTTTTAAAACCTCAACCACGTAATTGACTTATCACGCAGGCACGTCCTGAAAGTCTTTTTCGTCATTTTTAGCTTGTCGATTCCACCATTGTTCCTAGAAAACAACATATTAAAATAGATTAAATAATAATCTTATTATTTTTATTTTGAACGTAAATTAAATCAAATTAATAATTAAAATAAATTAAAACAAATATTTATGGGTTGCCTGAAAGCACTTTTGTTTAACGTCATTAGCTCGATGACCTAAATTTTATCCTTTTGGCTCCTTGAGAATTAACTCTTCCTCTACGTTCACTTAGAAGTTCTCGTAAAAAGGTTTCAACCTTTACCTATTGACCTTAAAGCACTTCTCGGATTTCTTGCTCTTAATTTTGACTGCACCATAAGGAAACAATTGAGTAATAATGAAAGGACCTAGCCATTTGGTTTGAAGTTTACCTGCAAAGATCCTTAGTATGAGATCATAAAGCAACACTTTTTGTCCTACTAAAAATTATTTACGGGATATCTTTTGATCATGAAATGCTTTGGTTTTGTCTGTATAAATTCGGGCATTTTTATATGCATCATGTTGGATTTCTTCAAGCTCTTGGATGTGTAATTTTCGATATTCTCTTGTTGAAATTTTAATTATAGTTATGCCGATTTTCTTAGGCATTACGTGAACTAGGTAACCCAATTACTGTCTAAAATTGGGTATATCCTCCCGACGTCTAAAGATTTCTGAATTTTGACCTCCATCATCGGTGGATTGAGACGTCTTTGAGATTCTCCATTCGGGTTCTGCAAAATAGAAGGCAAGAGTTTAGTTTACGAAAGAGACAATTCAACATTTTTACCTGGACTTCTGGGAAACTGTGGTGTCTTCATGTGAATGATAGCTTCACGTTTTAGTTTTTTAATTGTCAATAATTCTTCTTATTTTTCCAAAACATTAAGATCTAAACTTATGCAAGGCTCAATTTGTAATTCATCCTTTTCGTGATATTCAAAACATAAATTTGTCAAAGGTTCAATTATATTAACACTAGAAACATTTGACATTGCACTGGGGCGGCCCATGGCCTCATAAACATTGCACTTGACCACTTCACCATCAAATTTCATAGTGAATGTTCCACTCCGAACATCAATTTTTGTTCCTATGGTACATAAAAATAGTCTCCCAAGTAGGATATCAGAAAAAAATTTCAAGTTATCATCCTCCATGTCAACGATGTAAAAATCTGCAAGAAAGATTAGTTCATTCACTTTGACAATGACATCTTCCAACACTTCTTTCGAATACACAACTGACCTATCTGCTAATTGAATGATCACCCGTGTTTAGTAATTTAAAAATAGATAAAGGCATAAAGTTAATAGATGCACCTAAATCACACATGGTCTTTTTAATGCTAATATTACCTATTTTGCAAGATATAGCAAACATACATTGGTCCTTACACTTAGGCGAAATTTATTTTATAAAACCACAACAACATTTTCTCCTACACCTATTATTTCATTACCTATGAGCTTCTTCTTGCCAGTGCACAATTCTTTTAAGAATTTTGTATAGCATGGAACTTGCTTTATTGCATTAAGCAGGGGTATGTTAATTTCAACTTCCGAAACATCTCTAGGATTTCTTTCTCTTCTCACTCCTTTTTACATTGGGTGAGCCTTCCAAGAAATAAAGGTGGTACCACGAATGGCTTTTATAGTGTCGACTCCATAGTAGCTACTAGATCAAGTTTCTTGTAACGCCCCAAATTTTGTAATTTCGGCTTTTGGAATATTTGTTGTATTTTTTCCCTATTTTTTACATAAATATATGCCTGCTTATGGGATTAAGTGCTTTCGGGTGTGTTGGGGAGGTCTCAAGTTCAAGTCTAGGCTTGGGCTAAATTTTGGTTTTTATATGAATAAGGTATGGCTTTTGGTTAATGGGCTTATAAGAATTTATTTGTAAGAATATGACAGAATGGGCCTGCTGGTCTAGTGGCTGAGTGGTGTATTGGTATGATGGGGTCTGGGGTTCGATTCTCTGTGTGGCAAAAAAGAGGAGTATTTTGCTGTAAATTTCGGCTAGGAGTTTGAGTTCTAGTAACCTGCTGAGTAGGGGAGTAGTAGTAGATTTTAGGGTTATCTGGTTAGTTTTTGATTTTTTCCAAAAATCCTCTCTTGTCGAAATTCTCCCCAACTCGCCTCTCCACCTTTCTCTTTGTTTTTTTTGCCGAAAATCCCCCCTCTTGTGCTGTCGAAATATCATTACACTATTTCCTCTCCATTTTCTCTCTTTTCGATAGTTTTGCTTTTGTCTTTAGATACGCACTTTTGAGGACAATCAGGGTTCTGTAGATTACTAATCAACGTTCTAAATAGTGAGGAATCATCGTTTTTCGTTTAAGGTAACGTTGTCATTAACTTTTGAGATTTTCCTGTTTCTTAGTAACTCGGATTAAGTGATTAAAAGGGTGAAATACTATTCAATAATAGGTTCTGGAGTGCTCGGGATTGCGTTAGCTTCGAATCGATACCAGGTGTGTACCTCGATTGCACCGAAATCGCGATCCGGTAAAAGCCAAAAAATAAACTGTCGAAGCTACACGGGCGTGTACACTATCAGTGTAGAGGCCGTGTGGCGAGACATGGCCATGTAATCGACGAGCCAGACCGTTGGCGCGCCACACAGACGTGATAGACACGGGCGTGTGATGGCTGGCTAGGCCGTGTGTGAGGCACGGGCTTGACCAATTGGGCCGTGTGGGCCACACGGGTGAACTACACGGGTGTGTGGAATTCTGGGCCAGGCCATGTGATCCTCACGGTCAAGGCCAATTTAGGCTGTGTGGACCCACACGGACAGGGCACATGGGCGTGTGAGCCCAATTTGTTTGGAATGTTCTGTAAGGTTGCACGGGTCGCCCAACTCGACTGTGACCTATTGTAAGGTCGGTAAGTGTTACTTAGACCCCCATACGATGATATGATTCTAATGTATGTTTGACATGTAATATCTAACATTTATATCTGTTTTGTTCTGGAAATATATGTATGATCTGTTTATCTGCATAATAGCATGCCACAATTGTATGATGCATTGCATTGGGGTGGGATAATTGATGAAGTGAAGGAAGTATCTAAAAGGCTTTTAGCCTGTTATCTGGCAGCTTAGCTACATATGTCTGTTATGTGCCATTTCATAGTACCATGTGGTGTGTAAGGTTGGATGGGTTAATTTTATCCCTATACTTGGTGTGTAGGGCTGGGTGGGTCGATTGTATCCCCACATAGTGTGTTGGGTTGGACGGAGATGGTGTGCAAGGTTGGTGGGCATATTTATCTGATAATCTGATTTGTTATGCATGCAATATCTGTATAGGCTAAGGCCTAGTTATTCTAATTCTGTATCTGTGTGGGCTAAGGTCCACACCGATTCTGAAAAGGGCTCAGGCTCGAATTGTCTGTACTCTATTATTTGTTTATATGCATGCTGCTTGTGGGGATGTACACACTGAGTTTGCAAAAACTCACCCCTTTATTGTTTTACCTGTCAAGAAATCCCTAGCAGTAGATGGATTGGTGCAGCAAAGGGCTCGACGGTGACCACTACTACATATACTCTTGTTTTTATGGTTTTAATGCTTTTATTATTTTAACTACTATGATTGGGAGTATTTATGTAATTTCTGGACTCATACTGTTTGGTTTAAATTCGGGATTTTGAACTACTATTTATGGATTTTGAAACTGCAACGTATCACGATAACTTTATTTGTTTTTAGCTTCCGCGTATAAAGAAATGTTTTCAAGCAAACCAATCAATACACGTTTTCTATCCCAAGTAAAAGATAATAACTGAAACGGTTTAGGGTAAATGCGGTTTTAAATACACTCTCATGTGACATCGTCAGATTTGACCATAACGTCTAGGCCGGGTTCGGGGTGTTACATTTAGTTGTATCAGAGTCAAGTTGCAAAACTCGACTGTGGATTTGGGTTTCAAAATTTGGTTTTAAGAAATGATTTGTAAAGTGACTTGAATATTTTTTGATAACGAGTATGTGGTACACCGAGCCTTCAGCACTATCCTGTAAGTTCTCTAAAATTTTGATATGTACTGTCTGAAAGCATGCTCATCCTGAAATGTTGTCTGAATTTGTCTGAAATACTATGTGTGTTATGAGACTACTATATGTAGTACTTTACTGAAACACTATAGGTAGTGAGACTACTTCTCGCGATAACTGACTCTGAAACACTATTACCATATTGCATAAAATATCTGCTAATAATTATCGAAACTGTAAACTGATGTGCATAAAAATTCTAAATACAGATTAATTCAATAGTTACGATGAGCACACATGGCACTCGTGGACGGGGTACTAGAGGACGAGGTAGAGAGATTCGAGCTGAGTCCTTCGCATCTGATACGATCCCTAATCTGGACACTAGCGAGACACCGGTGTCACCTGTTACTGAGACTGGTGCTGAGTCTCAGGACCGTGCAGTTGGGGATGACGCACTGTCCTAGGCCATGCTGCGAATTTTGGAGAGGGTCGCTGGGGCTATCACTGGGTCCGAGGTGTGGGTCGATTCTGAAAACGACTCGGGTCGAATGAAATTTTGAGATATTCAGGGGCATCACTGGAGTTGCTCCGAGTGTGGCCAAGTACTAGATGGAGGACATGGAGCGTATCATGGACGATCTGGACTTTTTTGATGAGCAGAAGCTCAAGGGGGCTGTAGCATTGCTGCGAGATGAGGTGTATCAATGGTGGCTGACCGTTAAGGAGGGAACTCAGCCCGACCGACTGACTTGGGATCTGTTTAAGACCACTTATCAGAGTAAGTACGTGGGAGCCAGCTACACTGATGTTAGGCGACGTGAGTTCCTAAATCTCACTCAGGTGATCATTCAGTGGCTGAGTATGAGGCTGAGTTCATTAGATTGAGCCTTTATGCGGGGGGCATGGTGGCGACCGAGTATGAACGTTGTGTCCGATTTGAGGATAGTCTCCGTGATAGTCTGCGGGTTCTGCTAGCTCCACAGAGGGAACGAGATTTCTCCACCTTGGTCGAGAAAGCCAAGAGAGCCGAGGAGGTGAAGCGCTCTGAGCGCCAAAACCATGAAAAAGGGAAGGCTAAGAGGGATTCTGAGCTTATGAACGCGGGGATGAGGCCTAAGAAAAAGGCCAAGACTGATGGGCTCCTGAGAGCTGGGCCTATTACTACTGCACCTACTGGGTTAGCTTTGTAATAGAGCCACCTAGGTGAGTGTTGGAGGGCTACTGGAGCTTGTTTGAGGTGTGGTTCGACTGAGCATCGTGTTAAGGATTGTCCACTGAGGGGTAACCAGATGCAAGCTCCAGTTGTTGAGACTGCGCAGCTGCAGAGAGGGGTACAACAGCCATCTAAGGGCTGAGGATAGGCTAGGGGTGGTAACGGTATGGGTCGAGGTCAAAGAGCACCAGGCAGAGGTGTTGGGTCAACTGAGGCGAGGCAGCCTGCGCTTGTCTATGCTGCATGTCATCGTGAGGATAGAGATGCTCTGGACGTCATCACGGGTACGTTTTTTATTCTTGATATACCTTATGTTGCACTGATAGACATAAGCTCTACACATTCCTATGTTGCATGTTCTGTGTCTGAAACTTTGGGAATTTTGCGTGAGAGCACTTCTGGTGAGATTTTAGTGGTGAGTCGATTGGGGCAGTCTATTAGGGTTAATAAATTATTTAGAGACGTTCCGTTGGAAGTTCATGGGATAATATTTTTGGTTGATCTGATGGAACTTCTATTTGGGGAGTTCGACTTAATTTTGGGCATAGACTGGTTGATGAAGCATCGTGTAAGTCTGGGTTATGCTGAAAAGAGGGTTGTTTTGAGGACCGATGAGGATAGCGAGATAGTCGTGATTGGGGAACGACGAAATTATTTGTCTAATGTGATATCTGCGTTAGTGGCAGAGAAGCTGGTAAGGAAAGGATGTGAGGTGTTTTTAGCCTACATCAGTGTTTCTGATTTTAGGGACTCTTCGGTTAAGGACATCCGTACTGTGAGAGACTTTCCAGATGTTTTTCCAGAGGAATTACCAGGATTGCCTACGAGTCACGAGGTAGAATTTGGTATCGAGTTGATTCTTAGTATAGCTTCGGTGTCTATCGCCCCATATCGAATGGCACCGAAGGAGCTGGCAGAACTTAAAGCTCAAATTCAGGAGTTATTGGATCGTGGGTTTATTCGTCCTAGTGTGTCTCTATGGGGAGCACGGGTTCTGTTCGTAAAGAAGAAGGACGATACGATGAGGATGTGTATCGACTACCGTCAGTTGAATAGGTTGACAATCAAGAATAAATACCCACTTCCGAGAATTGATGACTTGTTCGACCAGTTCAGAGGGGCATCAGTGTTTTTAAAGATTGATCTACGATCAGGTTATCATCAGTTAAGGGTCAAGGAGGCTGATGTGCATAAGACGGCATTTAGGAATCGTTATTGACATTACAAGTTTTTAGTTATGCCCTTTGGGTTGACAAATGCACCAGCGGCGTTCATGGACTTAATGAACTGTGTGTTTCAGCCATACTTAGACCAGCTCGTGGTGGTGTTTGTCAAAACTATTTTTTTTTAAAAAATAGGGGTCGACTTGATTTTGAAAACGAAAACAAACATGGGAGTCGCCACCAATCCTTTTTGATGAGGTGTGATCGGGTTACCTTGTAAAAGTGGTTGTTTTTAATAAATGGTTTGATTTATTTAAACAATGATTTTGGTCCATGAAATTCAGAAAGACGGGTTCAGGAGTTGGTTACGCACGAGAAAGGATTAACACCCTCGTAACGCCCCAAATTGGTACCTAGTTGATTAATTAGTGTCTTAGTGTCGAAAATTGAGAACTTTGAAGAAAAATATTTTCCTCGTTAAATTATTGCTTGATTAAATTTTTTTTTAGAAAAAGGGCGTGTTTCACGTTAATCGATGAAAAAGATTAAATCCCGTAAGTTAGGACACAATGTCTTAAATTCCCAATACGCGAATAAACGCCGAAATTTTTTTTTATTTTGAAAGGTATTTGATTATCTCTGTCGAAACCTCCTTTTTTAAAGGGGAGGGTATTTTGAAAACGGGAGCCGCCACCAACCTTTTAAATTGTGATTGGATCACCTTATAAAACATTTTGGTCTACGAAATTATGAGAAAATGGGCTCGGGAGTCAATTACGTACGAGGAAGGGTTATCACCCTCGCAACGCCCAAAATTGGTACCAAATTGAATAGTTTTGCCTTAATGTCAAAAGTTTGAAAGAATTTAGAAATAAGATCTCTTTTAAAACCGTAATAATTTGAGTTAAAAATCAAGATCCCTTCGTTTCAAAAGAATATAAACATCATATCCAGCATGATTGGACACGATATTCTTAAACTTTCGTAACTGAAATCATCTTGTGATTTTCAAAACTTATTTAGAAGGATATTTTAGGATTTAGACAAACGAGAAATCGCAACCCAGCATGTTAGGGCACTATTTCCCGAATTCCTAAGTACCAAAAAAAACATTGCCTTATTTTTTAAATTCTTTTGGATCGAATGAAGTATAAAAGTTCTTTAAAGTGATGATGCATTCAACTTATTTCAAAGGATCAATATTAAATAAATTAACCTACATGATACCTACTTTATCATTCCATGCAAATATAATATAAAAAAATGATAAATAATGACATAAATTACACAATATACATTATCATTTTATGCATATTTGATCATAAATAATAATAAATATACATGCATTATCGTTACATGCAAAATACAACATAGAACATAATGAATATAACAATATAAATTGCAACATAGAGCATAATGAATATAACAATATAAATTGCATAATATATATACAATAATATTACATACAAATATAACTTAAAATAACAACATAAATAGTCAATTTTCATGCAAATATATATAAACAATAAATAACATAAAAATACAAATAATTTTTTTTGAGAGCATATTAAAACGATACTAAATGAATCCAAAAGGACGCAAAAATAAATAACAAATTATAAACATATAAAGAAATAAGATACAATAAAAAAATGAGGTATTTTTTAAAAAAATATTTAAAACCATAAATAAATAGTAAAGAAGAAAATTTTATATATGATTAATGAAAACAGATTATATGATGTAATAACTTAATATAAAATAATGTTATATAATGAGAATAAAACTTTATTATAAATTTTAGTGTATTACATACTAAATTTTAATAATGATATAAAAATACAATATTTAATAATAATTTACAAATTTTTTAAAATTATATAATAATAAATAATGAATAATTATAATATATATAACAAAATAACAAAAATATAGTAAATAATATATAATAAAATATATAAATCAAAATATATAATGAAATGTAAATGATATAACAAATAATACACAAATAAAAATAAAAATAATATATATAATAATTTTTCATATATAAATAATGTTTATGGTAAAATAAATACTATATATTATATTTAAAATAACTAAATTTAAAAAAAATCAAAAGGATTAAAATGAAATAAAAACAAAACTTTAGGGTTAATTTTAAAATAAAATAAATTTTGGATCCAATTGAAGTGCGCGCCAAAACATCGATTTTTAGCGCAAATCCAATGGTAAACTCCCTTTCCTTTTATTCTAATGATATTTGTATATGTTTGCAATAAGAAGAAAAGGTAAAGAACTAATCACCTCTGTTTTTGTTGATAAACTGTTGTATTTTTATTGTATATCCCCGTTAAAAAACCTCCCTTTACATTGCTTCTATTCGGGCTTTTATAGCCTCATAAAATATATTTACAGATTTTGATTTTATTTCTTGCTATGTTTCTTTCGTCTCTACTGTTTTTCTTTCCCTTTTTGCAGGTACCAGCGAGAAATCCGTTGGTGAATACGCTGGCGTTGATTCATGCGCTGATTACGGCGTGATATGAAGCCGGAGTCACGGCGCCGATGAAGCCCACTGGAACGGCGCGAGACAAAAGGGCGTGACGCTTGGGGTACTTGCACCGTGGAGTTTCTGGAAACCTAGGGTTTCCGGATTCGGTTTAGGCATTGGGCCTTGCTAGTTTGGGTCTGGTTTGGGTATTTGGGCTGTTGGGTTTTAGGTATTTGGGCTAAGGGTTTTGGGTGTAACAGGTATAGGGTTAATGGCATTCTGGTTCAGACCAGTTGGGCTACAAATGTAACCGGGTTTTTTGGGCTATCGGGCTTTTAGGCTTGTTTATTGTAAATGGACATTACAGACATCAAATTTATTTTATTATTTATTGTCTTATTCTATTTCACGGGCCCGGGCAAATTTGGGCTATTACAATCTCAGTTTTAGAAAGAAATCATATTCTGTAAGTTAGAACGTGATCTTTTCATAATTCCCGAGATCATTTAAAAATTTATGCTTTAAAAAAAAAGTTCATTTATTCGGATTCATCGAGAAAATTGAAACCCCGTAAGTTAGGGAATGACTTTTCGAATCTCGAATTACGAAAAATTACTTATTTAAAAGACGAAATTTTATGTATCAAGCAAGGATTAATGTAACACAATTTTGTAGTAAAAATGTGAAAGCAAATCACAGTGTTAATACACGGAACAACATAATAATAGATGCGATAATATGAGCGACAATAAAGCGAAAATAAACGATGATAAAGTAAATGAATAAATGAAAAGCAAGCTAATTGTAAAATAAAAGAAAAATAAAATAAAATAAAAATATTAAATAAAACAAACTAAGAAATGATAATAATAATAATAATAATAATAATAATAATAATAATAATAATAATAATAAAATAAAGAATAATAACATAATAATAATAATAATAGTAATAATAAGCATGATAATAATAATACTAATAACAATAATAATAATAATAATAATAATAATAATAATAATAATAATAATAATAATAATAATAAAAGAAAACAATGATAGAATAATAATAATGACAATAGTAATAGTAATAAAAATAAAAATAAAAATAGTAAGAGTAATAGTGATAGTGATAGTGATAAAAATAATATTAATAATAGTGGTAATAATGATAATGAATAATAATAGTGAGAAAAAAATAGTAATAATAATAAAATTAACTAATTTAATAATAAAGTAGCTAAATAACTAAAAAAAAGGATTAAATTGAATTTAAAACAAAAAGTTTGGGGCAAATTTGAAAATAAATAAAAGAAAAAAGGATCTATTTGAAAGCGCGAATAACAAAGAGGGACCAAAAAGGAAATAATCCCTACCCTCCCAAACGCGCGTTTCATGGGGAACTAAATTGGAAACCGGAATAAATTACAGGGTAAAATTAAAAATAAAAGAAACTTAATTATAAAACGATAAAAATACGAAAGGCCCAAACGTGAAAATAACCCATTTGTTGAAAACACGCGGATCCTGCGGCGGGTCAGGTCGGATCGGGTCGGACCAGGGAAAAACTACGTCGTTTTGGTGCTTTAGAGGCATGCCCAAAAAGGCGTCGTTTTATGTGTAACACCCATTACCCGTATCCAATGTTGGAATAGGGTTCGAGGCATTACCGGACTTACATCAAAACATTCATACAAAACCAGGCCATAAAATTTCATCCAAATAAAAACTTTTCATACACATGTATAACATTCCTCATGCGGGCCTACGAGGCCCAAAACATACATCGGGGGTGGTTTAGGACTAAACCAAGAACTTTGGAAACTTTTGGAAAAATTAGAAAATTTCATCATGAAACAGGGTCACACGCCCGTGTGGCTCGGGACACGCCCGTGTCCTCAGCCCATGTAACTCTCTGTTTATGACGTCATCACAAAAAAAAAAGGGTAGACGGCCAAGGCACACGCCTGTGCCTCTAGGCCATGTCCCTCACACACCTGAGACACATGGCCGTGTCATAGCCCGTGTTGCCATTTCTAAACTAAAGTACATGATGCAGGGGATACACGGCCCGTGTGGACAATTTTTAGGCTATTTTCCAAGCCAATTGCCACCCTTAATAACAAACTCACATGCTTACTTTTATTGACCATTAACATGGCACATTTGAACATTCAATCATCCACAAACAATTCAAGATCATGGTAACCTCATATCATATTTTACATACTTAAAACATCATGCTTAGTCAAGCTCAAATTTACTAATTCTCATGCATCAAAGTTTATAAGATTACTCCCATATCACACATTTAAGCCTTAGTTATCAACACATCATCTCATCTCAATTAAACCATCAAGCATTCACCACCAACAATATAACTCATTACATACACACGATCACAAGCCTCATCTCCATGACATAGGCACATGCATAATCATATAATCAACATAAGCCACCATTCATGGCTATACACAAATTGAACTATAACCATTATAGGCCAACACATTTGGCCACATTAGTAATGACATAATAACAAAAGATAAAGCCCCTATACATGCCATAGACTTAAGTATTTGAATACTTATAACCAAAATGGTAGCTTGATAGTATGATTGAATCTCCGACGATCTCCAACCCGAGCTAGTTAAATAAACCTATAAGAGATGAAAATGAAGGGGGAGTAAGCTATAAAACTTAGTAAGTTCATATTAAAATAATAAGCAATTTATTAATTTGCTTCTCAAGGTAATACAACCATATTTTCATTTTTACTTATGTTCAGGTCAAGCTGTTTTCTTGAGTCATAGTCACTAATTTATTTACATCTAGAGCTACAGAACTCCAAATTAAGTTCTACTAATTTTCCTTGAAACTAGACTCACATATATTCTTACCATAAAATTTTCAGAATTTTTTTATTTATCCAATAAGTATATTTTATTTTTAAAAACACCCCTATTTTGCTGCCCAACAGCTTTGACATTTCTTCACTAAAAATTAATTATCTCATAGTACGGGACTCGGATGATGTTCCCGTCTATTTTTATTGAAAATATACTCATTAATAATTATATGAACATAAATCATAACCCATAACTATATTTTTACAATTTTTAATGATTTTCTCAATTCAAAGCAGGGGATTTCGAAATTGTTCTGACTCAGTCTCACACAACTTCAAATATCTCATAATATGAAACTCTTTTGCTTATACAGTTTCTTTTATGAGAAACTAGACTCAATAATCTTTAATTCCATATTTTATTCAATCTCTAACTCACTTTCTACTATTTTTGGTGTATTTTCAAATTTGGATTGCTGCTGCTGTCCAAAACTGTTTTAGTAAGAAAATGATAATAACTAAATTTACCACACCTTCCTTTCTTTCAATTAGAAATCCATACTTTTATAAACATATATCATTATTCACCAAATTAACACAACATCATTTCACAATGCTTATGGACTTACTATTCATGGATTTCATATTAAGTTGAGTTTCTGTACATACCTGTACCGATCCTTACCATTTCATACATATACATAATGTCGTTGCATCTTCGACGTCTCGCACACTATGTACCATACTCAATACCCCGCACGCTAAGTGATATTCTGGATGTTTCGCACACTAAGTGTCATCCTCGATACTTTGCACACTAATTGCCATTTATATATATATATAGCCGAAGCTATCTCAAATTGCACACTAAGTGCCACTTTTAGCCGAAGCTATTTCGAACTGCACACTAAGTGCCATTTTAGCCGATAAGTCATTAATCATAACAATAATCACGTATAGAAAATTTATACAATATCAAGCATTAAAAGCATAAATTTAACAATGCTTAATACATACGAACTTACCTAGATCGTCAAAACGTTGAAATGGATCGACTAGTCCGAAACTCTATTTTTCCCTCGATATAGACTCGTATGAGGCTTAACTTGATATGTATGAACAACCATGGCAGAACCTTCAAAGCTTTGAGAACATTATTTTCTTTCTCACATTCGGCTATTGATGAAGATGATAGCATGCAATTTGGCTTTTGTTTTATTTTATTTTATTATAATTACCAAATACCATATTTAACCTTAATATACATTAATAATTTTCATTATACCAAGCCATGGAATTCCACTATCGACAATTATGAAATAATTACCATTTAAGGACTCCCACTATTTAATTCCATAGTCATTTAATATCTTTAACTTATAGAACACAACTTTTACGCTTTGCCCGATTTAGTCTTTTTTGCTTAATTAACTATCAAAACGATAAAATTTTTCAACGAAACTTTAATACCATCTTATTGCCACTCCATAAATATTTATAAAAATATTTACGACTCGGTTTATAGAAATGAGGTCTCGATATCTCATTTTCTAAACCCACTTGACCTTAGGGTCATACCACTTGAACTTAATAAATCGCTTATAAAAAAAAATCACAATATCAAAAACCTTTTTTCAAACTCACAATTAATGCGTAAATATTAAATATAATATTTACAAACCTACTCATTGGATTTGGTGGCCCCGAAACTACTATTACGATTAACCCTAAAAACGGGCTGTTACATTGGGAGCCTATTTAAGGCCAAATTTTTTAAAAAAAAAAATCACTTGCTCTGTGTTTCAGAAAAAAGAAAAGAAAAGAAGAAAAAAATAGTTTTCTCTCTAGGCTGAGCCTAGAATCCGACGAGAGGAGGCCGCCGTGGTTCGTCGCCGGTGACCACCGTGTACGGTGGTCGGACCCCCCAAGTAGGTTTTTTCTTCCCTTTTTTACTATATTTTAATATATATAGTTATAGTTATATATATACATATAAATTTTTTAAAACAAAAAGAAATAAAGAGTTTTGAAAACAAACAGTTTCAAAAATAAGAAAATAAAGAAGATAAAAAAATGACCTTTACAGGTTTCTAATTTGGTTTTTCTCCAAATCTGCTTTGTGGGTTTTTGTTGTTTGATATTTGAATCTCTTTTTTTTATTATTTTATTCAATGTCTAGCAAAAAAAAATACAAAGATTAAAAGGCTTTATATAGCCATTTACAAAGTATTTTTTGTTTATCTACTTGTCATTTCTTCTTTAATTCTTGCAGGTGCTAGTGGCGAGGGCGGTGGTGATGAGACAGTGGCGGTGGCGGTAGAGGTCAGAAGACCTAGGTGCGACGCACCTAAGGCTTGCTATTTTTTGTTTCTGCTAATTAATGTGGGCTGGGGTAGGTTGGGTTGTAATTGGGCTGCTTGATTTGGGTTTAATTGGGTTGATAGGTTTTGGGTTAGGTTTAGTTTAGGCTTTGGGTTTTGTAATTGGGTTGTGTTTGTATTGGGTATTGGGGTAGTTGGGTCTGAATTGTAATTTGGGTTTTAGTAGGCCCGAGCAGAATTGGCCCACAACAGCTGCCCCTCTTTGCTCATTTTCGTGTAATGGGAATGGAGTAAAGACTTTAAAAGGGCCAATTTTGCCCAGTCTCGCCGAGTCTCGACCTTTTTTGATGCTTCTCTTTTTTAAGTAGCTTCATTTCAGTCCATTGCATCTTGTTGCTTTGATCCACTCTACCGCCACTTTAGAGAGATAAGATTTATAGCTTCAATCTACTTTGCTGCAAATCCAGGGATGTGAGATTTGTGGTTTTTGGTTTAATCCGACCTACTGCAACTTCAGAGGTATAGGACTTGTCGCTTAAATTTGTTCCACTGCAACTTCATGAAGATAGGATTAGTAGCTTCAATCTGCTCTACTGTAACTTCAGGGAGATAAGATTGGTATCTTCAGTCAGTTTCACTACAACTTCAGGGAGATAAGACTTGTAATTTCAACCTGCTCTACTACTATTTCAGAGAGATAAGGTTTGCTATATTCGATCTAGTCTGCTGCAAGTTTAGGGAGATAAGATCTATTGTCTTCATTCTGCTCCACTGCAACTCCAGGGAGATAAAACTAGTGACTTCAACCTGCTCGACTGTAATTTTAGGGAGATAAAGTTTGTTTTGATTTGCTCTACTGCAACTTTAGAGATATAATATCTGTAATTTATAGCTTCAATCTAATCCATTGCAACTTTAGGGAAATAAGATCTGTAATTTCAACCTGCTCTACTGCAACTTCAGAGAGATAAGCTTAGTGGTCGTAATCTGCTCCACTGCAACTTCAAGGAGATAAGATTCGCCATTTTTAGCCTACTCTGCTACAACTTCAGGAAGATAAGACTTGTGACTTCAACCTGCTCCACTGCAACTTCAAGGAGATAAGGTTTGTTTTGATCTGCTCTACTGCAATTTCAGAGAGATAAGATCTGTAATTTATAGCTTCAATCTGTTCCACTGCAACTTCAGTGAAATAAGATTCGCTATCTTCAGTCTGCTCTACTGCAACTTCAGGGAGATAAGACTTGTGAATTCACCGATCTTACTACATCGTCCTCTGAGGGACATGACCTGTAGAATCAATTTCATGGGCCTATGCTTATGCCAAATGATTAGGATGTGATGATCAGAATGAATCAAATACTCCTAACTAGATGTGTATGAATGATATTTGCATGAACACAGCATGTCATGAGAATGCTTCTTTCTTAATGTTTGGGTTGTCATTGCTCATCGTTCATCAAGGTTTTATCACTGACGCATTACCTTGCCTTCTTGCTCAGCTGGTATCTTTGACAGAAAACCCGAAGAAATAGTCACAATTTAGACTATTCTTTCGCAAATATTTCTAACCCTTAGGTTTGGTTAGTTCTAAATAATAGTCCTGTTTCAGGTTCCTATACTATTTAGAAGCTTTTAGAGTAATATGCAGAACTCCTTTTGTGAAAGTATCATTAGTCCAATAATCGTTATTTCAATGCAAAATACTTGAAAAAGATCATAATGATGGACAAAACTGAAATTTATCAGGAAAAAAAACCTGAAAAGAATGGATTAATCAAAGGAAGAAAATATTACTGGAATACAAAATGGGTAAAAGGAAAATAGGTGCCCCAGATATCGCTACATGAGCTTATCTGCACGAACTTTTTGAGGACCATTTTGAGCTCAACATGTATTTAGGAGATCTAGAGCACTTTGTTGATGCCCTAGGACGTAACATCTCTCATTCTTATTAATTTGGAGAGAGCGAGACTACCCTATTCCCTATTTTTTATCAAAATTTGAATTGCCTTTTACGGGTTTTCAATTCAGAACCCCTTTGGTCTTAAGGTGCCCTTTGCGGGTTTTTGCCTTAGCCTCTCCATTTTTTTTAAAGATGGTTTCAAAGCGCCCTTTGCGGGTTTTTGCATTGGCCTCTCCTATTTTAGGTGAATTATTTCTTAACAGAATCTAAATTTACAGGATTGGGCAAGTTTTTACCATCCATCTCGGTTAAAATCAGTGCTTCTCCAGAAAAGGCCTTCTTTACCAGATAAGGTCCTTCCCATTTGGCATCTATTTCCCTCTGAAATCATTTTGTATTGGAAGGATCTTTTTCAATACTAGGTCTCCCTCATGGAATTCTCTAGGACGAACCTTTTTGTTGTAAGTTCACATCATTCGCTTTTGGTACATCTGACCATGAAGGATGGCTTTCAGCCTTTTTTCTTCTATCAAGTTTAGCTGATCATACCGAGATTGGATCCATTCTGCTTCATCCAACTTCAGCTCTATCAAGACTCGAAGGGAAAGAATCTCAACTTCGATGGGTAAAACTGTCTCCATTCCATAGACCAATGAGAAAGGTGTTGCCCCAATAGAGGTCCTGCCAGTCTTTATAAGTCTCAGTCATTTTCCCCACAATCCTCTTAATGTTTTTATTTGCTGCCTCGACTGCACCATTAATCTTCGGTTGATACGGTGACGAGTTGTGGTGCCTGATCTTGAGCTGACTACAGACCTCCACTGTCGTACTGTTGTTCAAATTCAATGCATTGTCAGATATGATCCTTTCTGGCATTCCATATCGACAAATGATTTCCTTTTTCAAGAACTTTGCTAACTGCCAATTTTGTAACATTGGAATATGAAGCGGCTTCTACCCACTTGGTGAAGTAGTCGATGAACACAAAGATGTATCGATGCCCATTTGAAGCTTTTGGCAAAATTGGCCCAATGACATCCATGCCCCACATAGAGAAAGACCATGGAGAAGTCATGAAGGAGGTACATGAATTTTATTCACTTCTTGGCATAATTGATACAGTCTCCTTCCATAGTAGACCAATAATACTCGAATCTCATAATTTGTCTAGCCATTGAGAAACCATTAGCATGCATTTCGTAGATACCCTCGTGGACTTCTTCCAAGATTTTCTTGGCCTCGACAACGTCTACACATTTTAGTAGCACTTGATCCTTTCTTCTTTTTTACAGGATCTCCCCATCCAAGACATAGTCATTAGTTAGTCTTTTCAACGTCCTTTTATCATTGTCAATAGCTTGATCAGGGTATTCACGATTCTTCACATATCGTAGTATATCGTGGTACCAAGGGTAATCATCATTTTCTTCCTTCTCAATGTTGTAACAATGAGCCAGAGCCTCATAAATACTTATCTGGATCGATTTCACATCCTCTTTTTTATTCACCTTGATCATTGAAGCTAAAGTTGCTAAGGCGTCAGCCATCTGATTTTCTTCTCGCAGGAGGTAGCAAAAGATGATATCATCAAACTCTTTAATTAATTCAAGGACCAAACTTCGATATTTAATCAACTTGGGATCTTTTGTCTCTCATTCACCTTTAAGCTGATAGATCACTAGCGCAGAATCCCCATATACCTCTAGCATTTTAATCTTGCGCTCTATGGCTGCATGGATTCCCATGATACATGCTTCGTATTCGGCCATATTATTTGTGCAATCAAAATCCAATTTACTAGTAAAGGGATAATGATCTCTGTTTGGGGATACCAAGACTACCCCGATTTTGTTACCTACAGCATTTGATGTTCTGTCGAAGTTTAGCTTCCAAGGATAACCTTCTTGAGGG
Organism: Gossypium anomalum; assembly: GCA_025698475.1. Classification (NCBI taxonomy): domain Eukaryota; kingdom Viridiplantae; phylum Streptophyta; class Magnoliopsida; order Malvales; family Malvaceae; genus Gossypium; species Gossypium anomalum. The sequence continues at coordinate 80,624,246 of CM046968.1, forward strand.
TCTTCTTCAGTGGTTGCCTACGTACATTAGATCTTCATTTGGGAAATCAAAGTTCAGAGGCTCGTAGTCTTCTAGAGTTCTACTGGCTAAAAAATCTGCTATTACACACCCTTATACAGCTTTCTGGTTCACATAGACTATATCAAATTCGAAAAGTAGAATTTGCCATCAGACAATTCTCCATTCAAAGCAGTCGACTCCATTATGTACTTCAGAGGATCAAGTTTTGAGATAAGCCAAGTCGTGTGATACAACATATACTGTCTTAATCTTCGGGTTGTCCAGATTAAGGCGTAACACAACTTTTCAATTGGCGAGTATCTCGTCTCACACTCAGTGAGCTCTTTCTTTCCTCCCTGACTCATCGTGTTGGCCAAGCACACATCCCATAGAATTTTCAAATACTGCCAAATACAGTATCAATGACTTATTTGAACTAGGTGGTGTCAGCACTGGGGTATTGAACAAGTATTGTTTAACCTTGTCAAAAGTCTTCTAGCGCTCTCATCCCAAACACCTGGATTGTGTTTCTTAAGGAGACGAAATATGGGGTCGCATTTTTTAGTTAATTGTAAAATGAACCGGGTGATGTAATTTAGTCTTCCTAGGAATCCTCGAACATCTTTTTTGTGTGCGCAATAGAGGCAGCTTCTGTATAGCCTTGACTTTATCTGGGTCAATTTCAATCATTTTTTCGCTGCCCACGAATCCTAGCAGTTTTCCTAACCTGGCCTCGAAGGAACATTTTGCTAGATTGAGTTTTAGCTGGAATTTCCTCAACCTCAAGAATAATTTCCTTAAGACTTGCACATGTTCCTCTTCTATTCGAGATTTGGTGATTATGTCGTCGACATAAACTTCAATTTCTTTGTGCATCATATCATGGAACAAGGTTACCATGGTTCTCTGATATGTTGCTCCCGCGTTTTTCAGTCCAAATGACATCACCTTGTATCAAAATGTTCCTCACATGGTTACAAATGTAGTCTTATTCATGTCTTCAGGATGCATCTTGATCTGGTTATATCTTGAGAAGCCATCCATGAAGGAGAATAATGAGTGACCTATTGTATTATCCACTAAGGTGTCGATATAGGGCAATGGAAAATTGTCCTTCGGGCTGGCTTTGTTCAAATCCCTATAGTCTATGTACATTCATACTTTCCCATCTTTCTTAGGGACGGGGACAATATTAGCTACCCATTCTGAGTATTTAACCACTTGTAAGAAACCAGTATCGAATTGCTTCTTGACCTCCTCTTTTATTTTTAACAAAACATCAGGCCTCATCCTTCGAAGCTTCTGTTGAACTGGCTTGCACTATTCTTTTATGGGGAGCCGGTGTACTACGATATCAGTATGTAGTCCAGGCATATCTTGATATGAACATGCGAAAACATCTTTGAATTTTTAGAGTAACTCAATGAGGTCTCGCTTTGTCTCTGTGGTAATGCAAGCTTCGATCTTTACTTTTTTCTTTTCTTGTTCGTCTCCCAAGTTCACAATTAGAATCTGTTTCTTCTCTTGTTCTACTATCCTTAACAAATTAGGAGATAAGTTACAGTCTCTGTCATCTTCAAAGTCCTGAAATCCCTCTAGACACATATCTCGCTCAAAAGGAGATTCTGAGTTAGTAGCAGCATCGTTCATATCGTTGATATCTGGAGACTTGTTGTAGGCACGAAGGAAGATACAAAGAATAAAAGAATCTAAGAATAATGATCTATATGGTATGATTATGAATGAAATGAAAGAATAGAATAACATTTGCTCGGAATAAGACAAAAAGATGCATTTCATTGAAATAATAATGTTGGACATAGCCTATTTTACAAAAAAGATTTCCTATCGCCCCTTAGGCTTAAAGTGATAAGCATGTTTTGAATTTTACTCTGAATTAGCTCTAAAAACTATAGGAATCTCTTCCACAGTCCAATTGTTCAGAACACTTCCAGGAACATAAAGGCGAATGCCTGATCGATTCTCTTTTCCAATTTCTTCTTTGGATTTGGCATTGATGCTCCAATTTCTAAACATTCCTTCTGGGCCTTTGACCTCTTCAAAGAATTCCATTTCTTTTGATTAATGTGATGCATGTGATGCAATGTAATGCAATGTAATGTAATGCAGATGCATGAATGCAAAAAGAGGCATTGATTTTGATTCAGTTTCATTAGAGTAACTTTTCTAGAAGACAAATTTCTTTACATAAAACGGATTACATATAAGGCTTTGCCCTGATACTTAAGGCTTTGACCTGCCTAAGAAGCCAAGCTAGCTTTTGGCCTTGATCTGATTCTGACTCGTATTTTAAACTCAGTACATCGGACTGCTAAGGTTTGTAAGTGATCAGCCATTTCTCGCACTTGAGTCAAAGCTTTGCCCATGACGTAATCCCTATCCCTGACCTGATCTTGAGATTGATGAAGTTGCTCCTTCCACCGCTAGTTATTTGCCTTAAGGAGTTCAATCTGAAGTTCACAGTTTTTGCAACGCGGTTTCAAGTTCTTCTATATCCCCTTTTAACTTTTCAATTTTGCTCAGACTAGCCTTCAACTCAATTAAAGAGTTACAACTACAATACTGATGCAATGATCTTTCTAACTCTGACACCCGCATTTTTAACCCCTCCTTTTTTTGACTTTATACCAAACTCCTTTTAGAGTATCTTCTTGAGCTTGAGCATCTCAAAATATTTCTTTCCATTGGCTGGCTCTACATTTTTCTCAGCCCAGCGGTTCTCATTGACCTTCGCAGCTTCTTTGTAACACCCCTTACCCGTATCCGAAGTCGAAACAGGGTTCGAGGCATTACCGGACTTATATTTTAATATTCATTCACATTCAAAAGATAAATCTTGCATACAATTTAAAATTTTCACACATTCATTCATACCATGAAGACATATTTCTCAAAAATAAGCTTATACCATGCCTGAATATACACAAACATTAACATCATTAACAAGCCATTCTCGCATGGCTACATATACAAATCAAAATAAACCACATTGAATTTAGCCTATACATGCCACATAACCAAAAACTTAAAGCTTTTAATTATCGAAGTGATAACTAGATAGTGTGATGTGGTCTCCAACGACTCCCAACCCGAACAAGTCTCCAAAACTCTATGAACATAGGAAAAACACACAGAGTAAGCTTAGAAAGCTTAGTAAGTCATAAGCAAATAAATCATTTCAATGATATTTACAAATCATTATCATTAAACCAAATTTAACAAACCTCAATCACTTATACAATCTTGTACTCGTAAATTCATATAACCACATTAAGTAGCTTCTCTTATCTTATTTATCAATGAATATATATATCATGTTTTCACATTCGAAAGACAACCATTACCTCAATCATATAAATCAAGTCTGCACATAATCATTACATGAATAACCAAAACATACAATGGTTCACTAACCACTTCATCTATAGCTTATCCATTTGGCTACATTTCAATTTCATATATATATAGAGCACATATTCACATTTCATTTTCTTATAAATCACATATTATCTTACACATATATATTACTTTCCATTTCCCAAAACCATGTTTCTCATTTCATAATTCCCATGCTCAAAACATAGGACCACAATTCGTATAACAAACATATATGTATCACACCATTTATTTATACATTCACATCATTTGATGTCATATATTTCACATATTATCACTTGAAACATAATCACCTTTCATTTCTGAATTTCATAATCGAAGCACACGTACCTAAATGATATATCCATAGATCATAATCATATTCACTTTCATTACTCAATTTCATAAACATTGCAACATACCTGAATCGGATGCACATTTATATATTCATTTACTTCTCAGAATACCAGTTGAACCATTCGAAAACAAAGAGGATACTCGGATATCTTTGGAAGCTTGTACAATGCCAACGTCCCAGAAATGGTCTTACATGTAATCAAATATCGATGCCACTGTCCCAGACATGGTCTTACACGTAAATCACAAATCGATGCCAATGTCCCAGACGCGGTCTTACACGAAATCACATATATCGCTGCCAACGTCCCAAATGTGGTCTTACACGAAAATCACTATATCGCTGCCAACGTCCCAGACGTGGTCTTACACGAAAATCACATATATCGATCCCAACGTCCCAGACGTGGTCTTACACGAAATCACATATCTCAGAAGCTCACCTGTTATAACACCAATATTCTGTACAACTCCTAAAATTTGATAGGACTTTCAACTCATAATTATATCCACTCATGCTCAAAATACATCATCAATTGCTTAGTTCCATTCGGCCATATACATATAAATACAAATTAATTCGGCACATATAATACATTTACATTTCAATTAAACAACCTTTATTCACTTATGAACTTACCACGGATGAAGACGAACGAACCGGGACGAGTATTCGAAAAATTTAGATTTTTTTTCCTTCCGATCCAATTCTGATTTCCTCTTTTCTTGATCTAAATTAATATAAATTAAACTTATTTAATCTCACATATACTCAAATTCACCCAAAAACACATAAAAAGGGCAATTTGCACATTAGCCCCTAATATTTCACATTTTTACAAATCAATCCCTATTTCCAAATAGCACAAAATACACAAAATCTCATCAAACCCGTGTTAGACCGAATTTACCTTAGGCCTTAGTAGCCCATTTATTCAATTTATTTCACACTCGGAACAAATTCTCCAAAGCTCAATTCAATTCTGTAGCATATATATTTATTTACAACTTGATTCAGCACATATAATGCACATACATTAATACATCCAAACATGAAATATTAGCAACCATTACTGAATGGTCAAGTTATTCCACACGAATTATTAGACAAAATTATACAAGTACATACAAGCATTACCAAATGACCGAATTTCCATTGTATTTAAAAATAATTCATGCACCATTCATTTAACTATTAATAGTCATTTACTAAGTACCAATGCCGAATCGAAATATGTCAAGTTCACATGCTATGAATCATGCTAAAATGTCATTTTCAAAACCAAATTGTTTTACATCTATTCGGCTAGCAAATTATATAAAAAAAAATATTTTATACCAATTTCATAACTAAATAGTCATATTAACTAAACACCTTAAACTTAACTTAATAATTAACAAATCAACTATAATTTATGAATATTCTTGTCTTCGTAAATGCACCAATAAATCTAATTATACAAGCAATGATTTATTCATCACTTAGCTTATCCAATTAAGCCACAATCGAAAACACATTCATCAACCGAATCATTATTTAACCAAAACATGAAAAATCTATTAATACATATTTATTTTTCATCATCAAACACAAAAATCATCAAACTTTCAACAATGGAAAAACACAAAATCAACATAAATTTCAAAAATTGAAGCATGGGTTTACTAGCATTCGAAACAACGATCTCAAAAACATAAAAATTATCAAAAACCGAGTCAAAATCACTTACTAATTAAAGCTTGAAGTTGCCAAACCCTAATGGCTTCCATGAACCTTTTTCTTTTCTCATTTTCGGTTGAAAGAACCATGAAAGATGATAATTTAACTTTTATTTTATTAATATATTAACATATATTCATAAATTACTCAAATAACCTTATTTCAAATTCAATATTTCAATAATGCCAAACCAACATTTCCACTAACTAATTAATGGTCCATTTATCACATAAGGACCCTAACTTTTAAGTTCCATAGCTTTTAGACACTTTTAAGTTATAGCATGCTACTTTTACATTTAACGCAATTAAGTCCTTTTATAAAATTGAGCTCACAAACGATAAAATTTTCACACGAAAATTTCACACATATTAATTCACATACTGTAAACACTAAGAATAATACCAAAATATTTTTTTGACTCGAATTTGTGGTCCCGAAACCACTGTTTCGATTAAGATCTAAACTGGGCTGTTACATTCTTGTAGTCTGTTTTCAAACTGTCTAAATCCTTTTCAGCCTTGTTCTTTCCTTTTCTCAGTTTTTCAGCTTCTAGTTTCTGGACATCGGCATTTAGCCCTAGCTGCATTTTCTCTTCCTCCAATTGCTCTATCCTTTTTTCTAGTTCCAAACTCTTTTTTTTCAAAATCCTATTTGATGATTTCTAACTCCGATGGGATCACTTTCAAGTGTTCTTCCACTATCGAGTGTTTTTTTTATCTGACGTAGGGATGTTGTCGTTGATTCTTTGACCCCACCACCGATCATACTCAAGGGTAGTTATTGGATTAGCAGTAAACCTTTTCATTCTACGAGTTTGGTTCCAGGCATTTGATATCTCACGGACTTTCTTTTTGGAATTATCTCCCTTGTATACGAACTCACACTGAGCTAAACCATGTGTTACTGGCTTAAACTGCCTCGATCTGTACTGTCTTAACACGAGCAGAGGAGCATATCCGACGGCTCTCCATATCCCAAGCAGGGGAACCTAATCAAAATCTCCACATCTATATAATATCTCATCGGGGACCATCCACGGGGCTCTCCGTTCGTTGTCTTCTTCTTGCAAATGTTGGAGAATCATTATCCATTCATTATCCATTTTTCTTCTAAAATATCATCCTCTCTTGGCGTAACTACAATCTCTTTCAACGATGAATAGTTTTCGGAGAAGATTCGGTATGAGACCTTATCCACTTTCCAAAAATGGCTATAGAACCATGCCAGTAAGAGTTGTGCATATCCGATGAATCTCCCTTCGCTCGCTCTCCGACAAGCATTCAATGATCTGAAAGTTTCTACCAAAATTGCGAGTACGTGTGTGACCCTTTTACTAAGTCTGTCAAATAGATCGGAGACCGCCTCATCTATATGCCCTAAAACCTTAGGGAAGATAACCAGTCCATAGATGCTCAAAGTAAAAACATTAACTCTCTTATTCATATCGGGATGCGCTAGGATTAAATCCCTCAAATTCCTCTAAGGAATGCACTTTCAATCTCCTTTTTGCTTGATCCGGGCTGTAATCCACTGCCTGCTCATTCCCGTGATGTTCATCAGCTTTTTTAAGAATGTTGAGACGTTGGCAGCTCTGGAATAAGCTTTTTCAACTTGAATATTTGGGGAGCGGAGCAAGGCTATGTACTCTTCTACGATGGGTACCAAATTTACTTTCTCGAAAGTGAAGCAACTGTAAGCAGGGTTCCAATATTGGGCGAGAGCTTAAAATAAGTGCTCGTCTACCTTGATATCGAGCAGATAGGGTAAATCACCATAATGACAGTAGAATAATTATTTGATCTCGTCATCCCACTGACCCCAAATTTTTTTCATTTCTTGGAGATTATTTTGGGTTACTCTGATCCGATTGAAATCCCACAACTCTGAAACATACCCCTCGGTAAGACTATCACATTTCTCTTGCTACATTGTCTCGGCCCATATGCAAATAGTCGTATTATCCTCCACTTTATCAAGAAACCCCTTTTCCATGATAAGTTATCTATTTAGCAGCCGAATGTGAATCAACACCTTTTTTGTGATGAAAATTCCATGCAAATACAATCAAAATAAAACAAAGCAAGTCAGTATTTCATACACAATTTAAAGCAAGCAAGGAATAATAAATATAGCACTTGCTTGGGTAACCGCTAGGGTTTGGTGTAGCTCTACCTAAGGCGAGTTCATACGGCTCACTATATGCGGTTTGGTTTTAAAGTAAAGGTACCTAAACCAGTAGATTCCTCGATCCTCACCCATTATAGGCTCATATAGACCAAGTTCAATTCAGGGGAATACATTTCCCTATGGCTGCACGGAGATGAAAATCTCACGAAAACATAGCTACGGATGTATCCCGAAAGTGATCCACTATCCTACACGGAGTGAAAACCTCACGAAAAAATAGTTTCTCACTCCCACTTAAAAAGGTAAGATCAACCGGTCATGCAATGTAATGTGCAAAAAGATACAAAAACTTAAACAACACCGCAATTATAAACCACAATGATGAAGATTGTAACAACGACAGATGAAATGCAACGAAATGATCGTACATTTAAACCAAGTTTTCAATTTTTGACAAAAAGACAAAAATTAATCAACTTGTGGCTTGACTCTCTTTTTTAGTTCCCCAGTAGAGTCACCAAGCTGTCGAAACTATTTTTTTTGAAAAATGGGGGTCGACTTGATTTTGAAAACGAAAACAAACATGGGAGTCGCCACCAATCCTTTTTGATGAGGTGTAACCGAGTCACCTTGTAAAAGTGGTTGTTTTTAATAAATGGTTTGATTTATTTAAACAACGATTTTGGTCCACGAAATTTAGAAAGACGGATTCGGGAGTAACTTCCGCACGAGGAAAGATTAGCACCCTCGTAACGCCCAAAATTGGTACCTAGTTGATTAATTGGTGTCTTAATGTCAAAAATTGAGAACTTTGAAGAAAAATACGATCCTTGTTAAATTATTGCTTAATTGAAATTTTTTTTTAGAAAAAGGGTGTACTTAATTGAAATTTTTTTTAGAAAAAGGGCGTATTTCACATTAACCGAGGAAAAAGGTTATATCTCGTAAGTTAGGATACAATGTCTTAAATTCCCGATTGCGAATAAACGTCGAAAAATTTATTTATTTTGAAAGGTATTCGATTATCTCAGTTTTAGAAAGAAATCATATTCTGTAAGTTAGAACACGATTTTTTCATAATTCCCGAGATCATTTAAAAATTTATGCTTTAAAAAAAAGTTCGTTTATTCAGGTTCATCGAGAAAATTGAAACCCCGTAAGTTAGGGAACGACTTTTCGAATCTCAAATTACGAAAAATTGCTTATTTAAAAAATGAAATTTTATGTATCGAGCAAGGATGAATGAAACACAATTTTGTAGTAAAATGTGAAAGCAAATCACGGTGTTAATACACGTAACAACATAATAATAGATGCGATAATATGAGCGACAATAAAGCGAAAATAAATGATGATAAAGTAAATGAATAAATGAAAAGCAAGCTAATTGTAAAATAAAATAAAAAAATTAAATAAAACAAACTAAGAAATGATAATAATAATAACAATAATAAAATAAAGAATAATAACATAACAATAATAATAATAGTAATAATAAGCATGATAATGATAATTCTAATAATAAGAATAATGATAATAGTAGTAATAATAATAATAATAATAAATAGTAAAAGAAAATAATAATAGAATAATAATAATAATAATAATAATAATAATAATAGAATAATAATAATGATAATAGTAATAAAAATAAAAATAAAAATAGTAAGAGTAATAGTGATAGTGATAGTGATAGTGATAAAAATAAAAATGATATTAATAATAATGGTAATAATGATAATGAATAATAATAGCGAGAAAAAAAAATAATGGTAATAATAATAAAATTAACTAATTTAATAATAAAGTAGCTAAATAACTAAAAAGGGGATTAAATTGAATTTAAGACAGAAAGTTTGGGGCAAACCTGAAAATAAATAAAAGAGAAAAGGACCGATTTGAAAGCACGAATAACAAAGAGGGACCAAAAAGGAAATAATCCCTACCCTCCCAAACGCGCCTTTCATGGGGGACTAAATTGGAAACCGAAATAAATTACAGGGTAAAATTAAAAATAAAAGAAACTTATTTATAAAACGATAAAAATACTGAAGGGCCAAACGTGAAAATAATCCATTTGTTGAAAACACGCGGATCCTGCGGCGAGTCGAGTCGGATCGGGTCGAATCAGGGCAAAACGGCATCGTTTAGTGCCTGAGAGGCATGCCCAAAACGGCGTCGTTTTGGGAGCCTATTTAAGGCCAAATTTTTTTTTAAAAAAATCACTTGCTCTGTGTTTCAAAAAAAAAAAGAGAAGAGAAAAAAAATAGTTTTCTCTCTAGGCTGAGCCTAGAATCCGACAAGAGGAGGCCGCCGTGGTTCGTCGCCGGTGACCACCGTGTACGGTGGTCGGACCCCCCAGGTAGGTTTTTTCTTCCCTTTTTTACTATATTTTAATATATATAGTTATATATATATATATATATACAGATAACTTTTTTAAAACAAAAGGAAAATAAAAAGTTTTTAAAACAAACAGTTTCAAAAACAAGAAAATAAAGAAGATAAAAAAATGTCCTTTACAGGTTTCTAATTTGGTTTTTCTCCAAATCTGCTTTGTGGGTTTTTGTTGTTTGATATTTGAATCTCTTTTTTTTTCTTATTGTATTCAATGTCTAGCAAAAAAAAAAAAACAAAGATTAAAAGGCTTTATATAGCCATTTACAAAGTATTTTTTGTTTATCTACTTGTCATTTCTTCTTTAATTCTTGCAGGTGAAAGTGGCGGGGGTAGTGGTGACGCGACAGTGGCGGTGGCGGCAGAGGTCAGAAGACCTAGGCGCGGTGCACCTAAGGTTTGCCATTTTTTGTTTCTGCTGATTATTGTAGGCTAGGGTAGGTTGGGTTGTAATTGGGCTGCTTGATTTGGGTTTAATTGGGTTGATAGGTTTTGGGTTAGGTTTAGTTTAGGCTTTAGGCTTTGTAATTGGGTTGTGTTTGTATTGGGAATTGGGGTAGTTAGGTCTGAATTGTAATTTGGGATTGATTTGGTTTGGGTTTTAGTAGGCCCAGGCAGAATTGGCCCACAGCAGTGTTCATCGACGACATCTTGATATAATCTAAGTCCGAGGACAAGCACGATGAGCATCTCAGGGTAGTTCTACAGATCTTTCGTGATAAACAACTCTATGCGAAGTTCTCTAAGTGTGAGTTTTGGCTTCAAGAAGTAACCTTTTTGGGACATGTGGTGTCTGCGGAGGGGATTCGTGTTGATCCTCGTAAGGTTGAGGCTGTGTTGGTTTGGAAACAGCCAAAGAATTTGTCTGAGATCCATAGTTTTCTGGGACTAGCAGGATATTATCGACGTTTTGTTGAAGGGTTCTCTTTGATCGCAGCTCCATTGACTAAGTTACTGCAAAAAGGAGTTCCCTTTATTTGGACTGATGCACAACAGGAGAGCTTTGAGAAGTTCAAAATCGTGTTAACTCAGGCTCCAGTTCTGATACAGCCTGAGCCTCGTAAGGACTTTGTAGTGTACATCGATGTGTCACATGTGGGTTTGGGTTGCGTTCTGATGCAAGACAGTAAGGTAGTTGCTTATGCATCTCGTCGGCTCAAAGACTCACGAGGCTAGTTATCTGATGCATGATTTGGAGTTAGCGGTAGTTGTCTTTCCATTAAAGATCTGGAGGCATTATCTGAATAGTGAGAAGTGTACCATCTACACTGATGACAAGAGCCTCAAGTATCTCCTCACTCAGAAGGAGTTAAATCTTAGGCAGCGTCGATGGGTTGAGCTGCTTAAGGATTACAACTGCAATATTGAGTATCACCCTGGTAAGGCCAATATGGTGGCCGATGCGTTAAGCTGTAGGGCTATGACCGATCTGAGAGCGATGTTCGCTCTACTGAGTCTTTTCTACTATGGGAGTCTTTTGGCAGAGCTACATGTGAACTGACGTGGCTTGAACAGATTAAGAATAAGTAGTTAGGAGATAAGTCTCTTGAGTTACGATTCCGTCAGATTGAGGCTGGAACTGCTACTGATTTTGGGATTGACAGTGATGGGGTATTGTGCTTCCGAGGTAGGGTCTGTGTACCTAATAATGAGGATTTGAGACTATCGATTCTGAGGGAAGCACATGGTAGTCCTTACGCTATGCATCTTAGTGGAAACAAGATGTATAAAGATCTCCGAGAGTTGTACTGGTGGCCAAGGTTGAAACATGAGGTGACCAACTTTGTTGCTCGTTGTTTGACTTGTCAGCAGGTTAAAGCTGAGTATCAATTACCTTCGGGTTTGTTGTAGCTAGTTAAGATACCGATGTGGAAATGGGAGCGAGTGACGATGGACTTCGTTAGTGGGTTGCCTCTAACACTCACTAAGAAGGATTCTGTATGAGTTATCGTGGATCGATTGACCAAGTCTGCTCATTTTATTTCGGTTAAGACGGACTTCTCCTACAGAAGTTGGCTAAGCTTTTCATTTTCGAGATAGTGAGGCTACATGGGGTACCTGTCTCGATTATCTCCGATAGGGATCCTCGTTTAACGTCCCGATTCTGGCAAAAACTTCATGAGGCTTTGGGTTCTCGTCTGGATTTCAGTACTGCTTTTCATCCTCATACAGATGGTCAGTCGGAGAGGGTGATTTAGGTATTAGAGGATATGTTGAGGGGATGTGTTATGGATTTTCGAGGCAGTTGGGAGGAGTACTTGCCTTTGGCAGAGTTTGCTTACAATAACAACTATCAGTCTAGTATTCAGATGGCACCGTATGAGGCACTTTATAATCATAAGTGTCGCACTCATTTGTGCTGGACTGAGCTAGGTGAGCGACGTGTTCTGGGTCCAGAGCTGATTTCAGAGGTTGAGGATAAGGTCCGATTGATTCGAGAGCGTCTGAAAGCGGGTTCTGATAGACAGAAGTCTTATGCTGATTTGAAGAGGAAGGATATTGAGTATTCTGTGGGGGGCTTGGTCTTTCTTAAAGTATCGCCATGGAAGAAGGTTTTGAGGTTCGGACGCAAGGGTAAGCTGAGTCCTCGGTTTATTGGGCCGTACCAGATTCTGGAACGAGTTGGGCCAGTTGCATATCAGTTGGAGCTACCTCTGGAGCTAGATCGCATACATGACGTGTTCCATGTCTCGATGTTGGGACGTTATCGCTCTGATCCCACGCACATTTTGCCTGTGGAGGAGATTAAGGTTAGACCAGATCTGACGTTCGAGGAGGAGCCTGTTTAGATTTTAAACCGTGACGTGAAGGTCTTGCGTAGGAAGTCTATTCCCTTGGTGAAGGTGTTGTGGCGGGATCATAGCACTGAGGAGGCTACTTGGGAGCTAAAGGATTCAATGCGACAGCAGTATCCTCACCTTTTCTGATCATGTAAAAATTCGAGGACGAATTTTCTTTTAGGGGGTAGAGTTGTAACGCCCCAAATTTCTTAATTTCGGCTTTTGGAATATTTGTTTTATTTCTGCCCTATTTTTGACATAAATATATGCCTGTTTATGGGATTAAGTGCTTTGGGGTGTGTTGGGGGAGGTCCCAAGTTCAAGTCTAGGCTTGGGCTAAATTTTGGTTTTTATATGAATAAGGCCTGGCTTTTGGGTAATGGGCTTATAAGAATTTATTTGTAAGAATATGACAGAATGGGTCTGCTGGTCTGGTGGCTAAGTGGTGTGTTGGTATTATGGGGTCTAGGGTTTGATTCTGTGCATAGGAAAAAGGAGGAGTATTTTGTTGCAAATTTCGGCTAGGAGCTTGAGTTCTAGTAAACTGCTGAGTAGGGGAGTAGTAGTAGATTTTAGGGTTATCTTGTAATAGCCCGAATTTGACCATAATCGGAATGGTGGTTTGGGGACCACGAATCAGAGTTAGAAAAATATTTAAATATCATTTTCTATGTTTTGTATGCATGAATTTAGGTGTGCTAAATTTTCGTGTTTAGATTCGATGATTTGAGTGCTTGATTATTAAAAAGGATTAAAATGCATCAATTGATTAATAAGCATGCTATCATGAAAATGTTAAAGTGTTATGTCTTTAGAATATTGAGGTTTTGAATGGAAATTATATCATTAATAAATATATGGACGGTAATGGCTTAATGCATGATGTCTTTATATGTTTATTTTAAAGTTATTTGTGAGATAATTATTTTTATAAGTATTATAAAACATAAAAGGGAAAGCCATGCATGTTTGTATCTTCAGGGCCGAATTGAAGTTGTTTTTGTAAGTTGGAGTATTTGTGATGATATTTAACCTTAGACAATTGATATGGACGGTATGGGGCAGAAAAAAATAAAGCTATGTTATTTTTTTCAAAGGTTAAACTAGTAAATTATTATTAAGTGAAGTTGTAATAAAACAAAGCATTAAAAAAAAAAAGAAAAAGAGAACATGCATGTAGTTCATCTTGGAGGCCGAACAAAGGAGAAAGAAAATAAAATTTGTGGCGTTGAAGTTTCGGCCATTTGGAAGCAAAAATTCAAGGTAAAATTCAGGTTGTTTTTGTTAATTTTTAGTATCATTGAATTCCTTACTTAATTTTCTCTAAAACCCATGAGTTAATTTTTGTTTTGGTGAATAATTGATGTTCGACCATGAGTTGATAAGCTAAGAAATTTGAGTTTGATGTTAGAAATTAGAAATCAAGTGTTAGATGAATGCCTTTTGTGTTACGATTTTATGTGATTTTGAGTTTAAGATTAATTTGTGAAAATTATTTAATAGGAGGGTTAAATGGTTAAATAAATGAAATATGAGAATTGATATTTGAATAAGACATATTCGGTTTTAGTGTGCCATGGGAAGAATTTAATTATTTTGATGTATTAAGGATGTTTGAACCGAAATGTCAAAGCCTAATTTTAAAAGGGGTATTATTTAAATTATTATATTATATGATTTTTGAGTGAAAATAAAATGGTTAATTAATTAAATAAGTTTAAATTTCTTTTAACTAGCTCAAGATCAAAAGAGAGCTGATTTGGATCGGGGGAAGTCGAAGCTAGTCGAATAATTGTTTTTATCAAAAGCTAATACTCGAGGTAAGTTTTTAAGCAATTAAGTCAAATTGAATTTATCGTTAATGAGGTTTATGAAGTTATTGAAAGTATATATATATATAAAGGCTATCATTATAGCCGAATGTGATATTTAGGTGAATGTCTATATATGTGTGATTGGATATAACCGAATGTGTATCTAGGTGTAGCTTGATATAGCCAATTGAGATGTATACATATATATATGTGAGTTTAATATATACGAATGAGATATTGAATAGGGAGATGAATAAGTTAATATGTGGTTGATGTTTAAACTTATTGTATATATGTATAAATGAGTAATAAGTTTGAGGGATGCACTAAGTGTGCGAATTTGATACTGAGCACTAAGTGTGCGAGTTGGATTTAAGCACTATGTGTGTGAATTAATTTCTGAGCACTAAGTGTGCGAATGTGTACGAGTTGGAGTTAAGCACTATCTGTGTGAATTAATTTCTGAGCACTAAGTGTGCGAATGTGTACGAGTTGGATTTAAGCACTATGTGTGTGAATAAATTTCTGAGCACTAAGTGTGCGAAGTCAGTTATTGAGCATTAAGGGAGCAAATTAATTTCATGCTAAAAAAATTGAGTCTGGTAAGTCCTTAAGCTATGTTATGTACTAAATTTAAATAAATGTTAAATATAAGTGCCGAATTGAATTATTAGAAATTGTTATACCACTGCCGAATGATTTTGTAAGGTGAATGATATTATTATGGTGTAAAAGTGAATGCCGAAGGTGATCTAAAGTGACGAATGGTTTTAATGGATGCATATTGAGGTAGTCAAATATGATTAATAATGTGAATAATATATATGCTATGTTTCAATGTTAAAGTCGAATGTGTCTTATGATATGAAGGATATTTGTTATGTTTCAATGTGAATGCCGAATGTGATTTATAAGGGTGAATAATATTGTGATTAGTTAAATGTGATGGCCCGATGTGATTTTGATTTGGAAATGATAATTCAAAGACTTTGATAGTGTTCTGTTAATGATCGGTAGCGTAAGACATGTGATTGAGATATTCAGGCTCCGAGCCTAGTAGGCCTTGTGCCGGTGGATTCATTCAGGCTAAAATCCTAGCAAGTCTTGTGTTGTTAAGTTTATCCGGGCTTTATGCCTAGCAGGCCTATTGCCGGTGATTAAATATCAGACCTTGAGTTTAGCAGGCCTAGTACCGGTGTAAGATTTCAGGTTATAATCCTAGCAAGCTTCGTGCCAGTGAATAAAATCGGGCTCCGTGCCTAGCAGGCCTTGAGCCTGTGAATTGTATTAAGTTATAAGTCTAGAAGGCTATACACTGATATGATATCAAATGTGGTAAATGAGCCCTAAAGGTTTGGAGAAATTGGATTATTAATTATCTGAAATAAGGTATGTATCTGTTTCGATATCTATTGTCAAAATGTGTATATTTGTGAAAAAAAGTATGTATACGAATTCAATTGTCAATGAACATTTGGTATAATTGGTTATATGTGATTTTAAAGTGATTTGGCATATGTGATTAGGTATGAACTTATAATGAAGTGACATATTCGATTGTATACATATATATACATGAGATTATATAGGGTTTGTATATTCGGCCTTGTGAAATAATCTATTGAAGTGAATTATTAAATGTCATGTGATGATATATTGAATTCGTACATGTATATCTATTCATCATTTCGGGATATAAACAATGTAGTGAATTTTATACATTTGATCTTATGAGTAAGAAATCACGTGATGTTGAAATTAACTAAATAGATTCAGCCAAGTTCACTTAGCTGAGATAAAGTATGTTCCCAATGGTATTTTTCGGCCAATTAAGTGATGCTTGTATATGAAGTTAAATCTTGTCTTGTGAGCTTGCATAAATGAGTGGAATTATAGTTGAATGTATAATGACATTTACATGATTTGGTATCATCGGCCATGTAGGCTATGTATACATATGAGTGATATTATACTATGAATTTTAGATTTGTTTATATGGATAAATGTATGTATGATGATTATGATTATTTGGATTGGAAGTGGATATGATTATGATCCGATAATATATGGTCTATGTGAAAATGAGATATGATTAATGGCAAGTGACTATAATCAAATAAATTATATAGGAAACGTGATATGGTAACCGTGTTCGTAAATATATGATTCTGGTACATGTGAATTATCTTTGAAACTCAGAAATGTAAAGTGATTATGTATTTGATAATGATATGTGAAACATGTTACCATGAATGAAAGAAAGGTACACAGATGAATATATGATATATGTGCTTGCTATATGGCCTTGTGGTCCCATGATTTGAACATGGGAAATATGAAATAAGAAAAATGGTTTTGAGATATGACTAGGTCTTAATTTGAAATCTGGACATGAAATGGATATTAAGATGGTGATATTATGATGCATGGTTTTTATGTTTATAAATCAGCTAGTGAAGCAATGACAATGGTTGGGTCGGTTACGTAATGAATATGTACAAGTTTGATTTATATAATTGAGCTAACGGTTATTATTCAAATTTAAAAGCATAGTTATATGTTATTGATAAATAAAATAAGTGAAGCTATTTAATGAGGTTATATGAACTTAAGAGTACAATGGATGTACATGTGATTGAGATTGTTTAAATTCAGTTTAGTGTTATGGAATTATAATTATCATTGAAATGATTTATTTGCTTATGGCTTACTAAGCTTTCAAAGCTTACTCTGTGTGTTTTTACTATGTCTATAGAGCATCGGCGATTTGCTCGGGTTGGAAGTCTGGGAGACGTCTTCACACTATCCAGTTTTCGTTTCGGTAAATAAGTGTTTTAAGAATTGCTTATATGGCATGTACAGGCTAGTTTCGATACGATTCATTTTGATTTGTACACATATAAGCCATGCGAAAATGGCTTGTTTATTATGTCAAATTAGTTTATTACTTTAATTAAATGAGGTTACACATGTTGAGGAATCAACCAAAATATATTATAAGTCTGGACTATACTTGATATGTTGTTTGTGGTTTTGATATTTTGAATATTTCAAGTAGTAATGTTCATGTGCCGAATAGGGTTAGATAATGATGATGCATATTCTATTATGTATGTTTTTATAAGATTCATTAATGAGATCTTTGATTGATTTAAGAGTTAAGAAAATCATTACTTATGGTTGATATTAATATATGTGTATTTCCGGTAATGCCTCGTAACCCTTCCGGCGAAGGGTTCGGGTTAGGGGTGTTACATATCTGGTTAGTTTCTGATTCTTTCCAAAAATCCTCTCCTGCCGAAATTCTCCGCAACTCCCTCTCCACATTTCTCTTGGTTTTCTTTTTGCCAAAAAACCCCCTTTTGTGCTGCCGAAATATCATTACACTATTTCCTCTCCATTTTCTCTCTTTTCGATAGTTTTGCTTTCGTCTTTGGAGACGCGCTTTTGGAGACAATCAGGGATCTGTGGATCACTAATCGACGTTCTAAACAGCGATGAATCGCCGTTTTTCGTTTAAGGTAACGTTGTTATTGTAATGACCCAAAATTTACAGGTATCAAAAATTTGAATTTTCAGGTCATAATTTCTGCAAAAATGAATTCGTAAATATTTATTAGAAATATTTACGAAGATAGTAGTGTAGTTAATTAGACTTTGGTTAAGTGAATTAACTTGAATTAAGGCTAATTTAGTGAAAGGACTAGATTGAATATAGTGTAAAAGTTTAATTGTAGAATAAAGAAAAGTCAAAGGACTAAGTTAGCAGATAAGCCTTATGTGACAAGTGTGTGGTAAGTATAAATACATGTGTATTATTTTAATTGGTACAAATGTATGTATATATATGTATTTGCTTATTATTTAAGAAATAATAATTATAATTAAAAATATAATATAATAATATAAAGTAAAATAAATAAAAGAAATAAAACATAAAAAAGTAGAAGAAAGAAGACACGATTAGCAGGGAAAGAAAGAAGGAAAAAGGGAAAGAAAAAAAAAAGGAAAATTAGGGTTTTAAGATTTCAAGCTTGATTGGCAAGTCAATTTAATCCCTTTTCTTGCAATTTTGGTGTCTATGGAATCCTAGGAAGAAATACTATTTGAGGTATGTTGAAATTTAGAAAGTTCTTGAATTTTTAGATGTTGATTAAGTTGAATAAATGAAAGAAATATGGGTTTAATTGATAGGAATTCAAGTTAGAAGTGGGAGAAGGATCGAATTGTAAAAGAAAATATAAGTTTTGTAATAGTAAGGATTGAATTGAGAGGATTTTATAATTAATGTTTTATGTTATAAAATTTAAGAGTTGGAATGATTTAAAGTGACAATTGAATGAAAATATAGGATTTTTTTGAAGAGAAAGAATGGTTATGGTGATAGGATTAAATTGGAATTTAAGTAAAAGTTGTATAGAAATTGAAATGTATAATGTGATATAGTGTATTGATAATAATTTTATTTTAGTGTTAACTATTATGTAGCAAATATAGCACCGGAAACGTCATCGAAGAAGGGAAAGGAGAAAGTAAACTAGGATATTGAGTAGACTCGAGAATTACGGTTTGTATTTCTATAACCAAACTTAGTAGTTATTTTGATACATATGATTGATATTATGTATGACTATTGAATTTAAGGTAAGATTGAAATTGTGGTATTGTGTTGACTTATGAATAGTTGAATTGAGATGTATATTGATTGTTGATGATGAATTAAGAAGTGAACTGGAAGCCCTATTAATAGTGTCATGCAAGTCGGATATAATTAGCATGCCATAGGATTAAAAGTGTTTAGGGATATTTCGACTTTGTGTCGATGAGACACTATAAGTGTCGCCTCACCGCATTCTTCGTTAGGATTCGTTCAAGAGGTACTCTGTGACTGATCGTTAATGTTATTGCTCGAATTTGTTAGATGAGGTACTCGTGTACCGCCATCTTTATTCTATCGATACGTCTGGTGTATTCTGGCCGCAATGAAACACTGTATGATATCTCGGTGTGTGGGTTGGAATCCGTGTATCCGTCCAAGTCAAGTTATGTTAATAGAGGTAAACTACTGTACTGAGCACTGAAAGATACTGTTGTTGCTGTATGATCTTATTGAATATGATTTTATTAATAAGTGTTATTGTAATTTAAGGATAATTGAATGGTAATTTATAAATTTCTTATTGTTAGAATTTATAGTTATGTTTTAAATGCATGTTAAGTATTGGTTTATAGAAATACCATTGAGTGTATATTCAGTGTACGATTTATTTTTTCGTACGCAGGATTAGGTACGAAAGAAAGTTAAGGACTCAACATCCAAGCCAATCCCGAACTCAAAGTGATGAAGCACCTTTCTTTTGGAAAAATGGCATGTACCTAGACTGATAAGGTTTTTCTTTTGTAAATGTTAAGAATGAACATGAAAGATGTTGAAACATGGTGTGAAATATGCATATTTTGGAAGTTAAACTTACATGAGTTTGACTAGTATGATAATGTAGTATAATTTCGATATGAATTGTGGTACATAATCTTTAAAAGGTATTGAAGTGAATGAATGAATATTTGCTAAGTTTGAATGGCATAATGAATGATATTTGATTTAAGAACTATTAGTAAATGTTTGGGCGTGAATTAGATGTGTTTAGCATTTGAAAATAGCTTAAAAATGGTCAAAAATCATGTTTTCATACGGCCAAGTCACATGGGCGTGTGCTCAGGCTATGTGGCTCTCTATTTATGTCACAAGGGCTATCCCCACGATCGTGTGAGCAAGTCATATCTGTCCACGGGCTGGCCACACGGCCATGTCCAAAGCCACACGGGCGTGTGCCCCTATTTTTAAGGAAAATTTTGAAAGTTGCCAGTTTAATCTCGAATTACTTTTAAAGCATGTATTGGGCCCCGTAGACCCATATTAGGGACTTTATAGTGTAATTTGAGAATTTTTAATTTGGAATGCAAATTTATGACTCGATTTTGTATAAATGCTAGTGTATAAGTTTGATAATGCCTCGTAACCCTATTTCGGAGACGGTTTGGGGTTAAGGGGTGTTACATTTAGTGGTATCAGAGCTACTCAGGTTTAGTCGATTCTAGGACTAAATTGAGCTCAGAATTGAGTCTAGAGGTACATGCCATTATTGAATTAAATTTGAGTCAGGACTGGATGCTAAATTATATATTGATTGAATTGTTTCTGTTTTATAGTGTTAAAGATGTATGATGAAAGAACTGAAGAAACTGGTCAAGAAATGTATAGTGAAGACAATGAACCATACAATATGAATGAATCAAAGTCTGTAACTCCAAGTGTAAACCCGTTAAGTAATCAACCGTCAAATACTAGAAGGGGTGGTATTAGTGAAAGAGATAATACAGAAATACTCAGAATGATAGCTGATGCTCTTCAAAAAGCAGTGGGAACCATACTTGCAATGATTACTACTCCTACTACCCGACGAGCCCCAATTAAAGAACTGCGTAAATATGAAGCTACTAAATTTTTTGGTTTGAAGGGAGATGATCCGTCAAGAGCCGAAAACTGGTTGGAAGCTACAAAGAGGATTTTGAAACAACTTGAATGTACCCCACAGGAGAGTCTGGCGTGTGTCGTTTCTTTACTACAAGAAGAAGCGTATGTATGGTGGGAGACAGTAATTCAAAGTGTACCAGAAGAACAAATAAGTTGGGAGTTCTTTCAAAGAGAATTTCAGAAAAAGTATTTGGGGGAAATGTACATAAAAGATAGAAATCAGGAGTTTTTGACACTGAAACAAGGCGAAATGTCTGTAGTGGATTATGAACGAGAATTTTTGAGACTAAGCCGATATGCAACTAAATTTGTACCGACTGAAGCTGACAGATGTAAATGATTTTTGAGAGGGTTGCGTGATGAATTTAAACTACAGTTGGTGCCACTTCGAATTACCGAATTTGCAGATCTTATGGAAAGAGCTAAGATGATTGAACAGGTATTGGGGAAAAATAAGACGTCTGAAGTTGCTCGTTCAACTGAAAAATGTCCTAGAACTACTACTTCAAGTCCACAACCTAAACGGTCAAAGGAATTTTGAGGTAATTGGAGATTTAGCACTAGATCAGAAAGAGGTGATAGAAGTTAAAGAAAATAGACAACTGTATCCACTGGTAGTGTTAAAAGTCCAAATCAGAATACTGAAATTCCAGAATGTGAACACTGCGGAAACAGACATAGAGATAAGTGTAGAAGATTAACTGGAGATTGTTTCTGGTGTGGATCTACTGATCATTTTGTAAAGGACTATCCGAAGATTGGTAAGGCAGCACCAACGGTATCACAAAGATCTGAATCTGCTTTTAGAGGTCGGGGATTAGGTCAAAATGGTCTAGTTGCTAGAGGAGGTACTAGAAGAATTAGTAAAAATGCTACACAATAATTGAATTAAGAGCTCCAGCCCGAGCATATGTTGTAAAAACTCGAGATGAAGAAGATGCTCATGATGTGGTGATAAGTATATTCTTATTTCATTCAAAACCCATTTATGTTTTAATAGATCCAGGATCATCACATTCCTATGTTAATACAAAACTGGTTGAGATGGGAAATTTAAAACATGAATTGTCTAAAGCAACGATAGAAGTGTCTAGTCCATTAGGGCAAACTATGTTAGTGAATCAGATATTCGAAGATGTCCATTAATGATTCAGAATAATGTTTTTTCTGTTGATCTGTTGATTATGCCATTTGGCGATTTTGATATTATACTGGGCATGGACTGGCTATCAGAACATGAAATAATTTTAGACTGTTATAAAAAGAAATTCACTGTTCAAAATGAAAGTGGTGATCAGATTGAAGTAAATGGTATTCGGACTAGTGGGATTGTTTGTGTTATTTCAGCAATTAAAGCTAGTAAGCTTCTTTATCAAGGATGTGTTACTTTCTTAGCATATGTTATTAATTTCGATTCAGTTGAGAGTCAATACAGTAAAATCTGAACTATATGTGAATTTCCTGATGCGTTTCCTGAAGAATTGCCTGGATTACCTCCTGACCGGGAAGTTAAATTTGTGATTGAAGTATACCCGAGTACAGATCCAGTGTCAATACCTTCATATCGTATGTCACCTATTAAGTTGAAGGAGTTGAAGGTACAACTACAAGACTTATTGGATCGAGGTTTTATACGACCTAGTACATCACCGTGGGGAGATCCAGTGTTATTCGTTAAAAAGAAAGATGGTTTGATGTGGTTGTGTATTGATTATCGATAGTTGAATAAGGAAACTATCAAGAATAAATACCCGTTACCTCGCATTGATGATTTATTTGATCAACTAAAAGGAGTTTCTATATTTTCAAAAATTGATTTGAGGTCGGGATATTATCAGTTGAAGGTAAAGGAGAGTGATGTACCGAAGATAGCATTCCGTACACGGTATGGACATTATGAATTTTTGGTAATGCCATTTGGGTTAGCAAATGCTCCGGTTGCTTTTATGGATCTTATGAACCAGATTTTTCAGCCATACTTGGATCAATTCGTAGTGGTTTTTATTGATGATATTCTAGTATATTCAAAATCTAAAACTGAACATGAACAACATCTTCAAATTGCTTTGCAAACATTGCGAGAGATGTAATTATATGGAAAATTGAGTAAGTGCGAGTTTTGGTTAACAGAGGTTGTATTTCTTGGTCATGTAGTATCAGCAGATGGGATTAGAGTAGATCCAAAGAAGATTGAAGCCATACTTCAGTGGAAAGCTCCCAAAAATGTGTCAGAGGTACGTAGTTTCCTTGGTTTGGCTGGATATTATGGATCTTATGAACCGAATTTTTCAGCCATACTTGGATCAATTCGTAGTGGTTTTTATTGATGATATTCTAGTATATTCAAAATCTAAAACTGAACATGAACAACATCTTCAAATTGCTTTGCAAACATTGCGAGAGATGTAATTATATGGAAAATTGAGTAAGTGCGAGTTTTGGTTAACAGAGGTTGTATTTCTTGGTCATGTAGTATCAGCAGATAGGATTAGAGTAGATCCAAAGAAGATTGAAGCTATACTTCAGTGGAAAGCTCCCAAAAATGTATCAGAGGTACATAGTTTCCTTGGTTTGGCTGGATATTATCAAAGATTTGTGAATGGATTTTCAAAGATAGCTTTACCAATGACAAAGTTACTGCAAAAAAATGTTCCGTTTGTTTGGAGGGAGTAGTGTTAGAAAAATTTTGAAACGTTGAAACAAATGTTAACAGAAGCACCAATATTGACTCTATCGGAGTCGGGAAAAGATTTCGTTGTGTACAGTGATGCTTCTTTAAATGGTTTCGGATGTGTATTGATGCAAAGTGGAAAGGTAATTGCTTATGCTTCGCGACAATTGAAACCACATGAACGTAATTATCCGACTCATGATTTGGAATTAGCAGCGGTGATTTTTACTCTAAAGATTTGGAGACATTATCTGTATGGTGAGAAGTGCTATATCTACACTGATCATAAAAGTCTCAAGTATCTTTTGACACAAAAAGAATTGAATTTGAGACAGCGTCGGTGGATAGAACTTTTAAAAGATTATAATTGTGTTATTGACTATCATCCGGGTAAAGCTAATGTGGTAGCGGACGCATTGAGTAAGAAGGCTGCAACTGAATTGAGAGCAATGTTTGCACAGCTCAGTATTGTTGATGACAGAAGTCTTTTGGCTGAATTGAGAGTAAAACTAGTAATGTTTGATCAAATCAGAATAGCACAGTTAGAAGATGAAAAGCTAATGAAGAAGAAAGAGATAGTGCAGAATGATATGATAGAAAATTTTAGCATTGATGAGCATGGTTGTTTGAGATATTAGAATCGACTTTGTATTCCAACTACTTCAGAGTTGAAAGAGTTAATACTCTGAGAAGCACATGACAGTTCTTTTGCATTACATCCCGAAGTAATAAAGATGTACCGTGATTTACAGGAACTGTATTGGTGGCCAGGTATGAAAAGAGATATAGTGGAATATGTGGCTAAATGTTTAACATGTCAGCGAGTTAAAGCTGAACATCAGGTTCCGACTGGATTACTTCAACCTATTAATATTCCTGAATGGAAATGGGACTGCATCACCATGGACTTTGTAACTAGGTTACCATTGTCAGCAAGTAAGAAAAATGCTATTTAGGTGATTGTTGATCGGCTCACAAAATCAGCTCATTTTATAGTAGTTAGAATAGATTGGTCACTTTAAAAGTTGGCAGAAACTTATATCCGGAAAATTGCAAGATTACATGGTATTCCTGTATTAATAATTTCTGACTGGGATCCAAGGTTTACATCAAGGTTTTGGAAACAGTTGCATGAGTCTCTTGGTACTCGACTTCATTTTAGTCTGACTTTTCATCCACAGATGATGGGACAGTGTAAGCGAGTCATTCAGATTTTAGAAGACATGCTCCGAGCTTATATTATTGATTTTGAATCAGGTTGGGAATGTTATTTACCATTAGCTGAATTTGTATAATATAGTAGTTACCAATCAAGTATTCAAATGGCACCGTATGAAGCTCTATATGGACAGAGATGTCGATCACCAGTGTGTTGGACGAAATTGAATGAAAGAAAAGTGATTGGTCCAGAGTTGATTCAAGAAACGGAAAGCACTATTAGAAAGATTCAAGAAAGATTGAAAGCAACTTTTGATAGGCAGAAATCGTACTCAGATCTGAAACGACGGGACATTGAGTACTCAGTTGGAGATAAAGTATTTCTTAAAGTCTCTCCTTGGAAGAAAATCTTGAGGTTTGGTCGGAAGGGAAAATTGAGTCCACGATATATTGGACCATATGAGATTATAGAAAGAATTGGACCGGTGGCATATCGTTTAGCTTTACCTCCTAAATTGCAGAAAATTCATGATGTTTTTCATGTCTCTATGTTAAGAAGATATAGATCTGATCCTTCTCATGTGATTTCAACAGAGGATATAGAGATTCGACCTGGTTTATCATATGAAGAAGAACCAGTTAAAATACTGGCACGTGAGGTAAATGAATTAAAAAAAAAAACGAGTTCCCTTAGTAAAAGTGTTGTGGAGAAGTCATAATATTGAAGAAGCAACGTGGGAACCAGAGGCTACAATGAGATTACAGTACCCCCATCTCTTTTTCAAAAATTTGAATTTTCGGGTCATAATTTCTGCAAAATGAATTCGTAAATATTTATTAGAAATATTTACGAAGCTAATAGTGTAGTTAATTAGACTTTGGTTAAGTGAATTAACTTGAATTAAGGCTAATTTAGTGAAAGGACTAGATTGAATATAGTGTAAAAGTTTAATTGTAGAATAAAGAAAAGTCAAGGGACTAAGTTAGCAGATAAGCCTTATGTGACAAGTGTGTGGTAAGTATAAATACATGTGTATTATTTTAATTTGTACAAATGTATGTATATATATGTATTTGCTTATTATTTAAGAAATAATAATTATAATTAAAAATATAATATAATAATATAAAGTAAAAGAAATAAAAGAAATAAAACATAAAAAAGTAGAAGAAAGAAGGCACGATTAGCAGGGAAAGAAAGAAGGAAAAAGGAAAAGAAAAAGAAAATGGAAAATTAGGGTTTTAAGATTTCAAGCTTGATTGGTAAGTAAATTTAATCCCTTTTCTTGTAATTTTGGTGTCTATGGAATCCTAGGAAGAAATACTATTTGAGTTATGTTGAAATTTAGAAATTTATTGAATTTTTAGATGTTGATTAAGTTGAATAAATGGAAGAAATATGGGTTTAATTAATAGGACTTCAAGTTAGAAGTGGGAGAAGGATCGAATTGTAAAAGAAAATATAAGTTTTGTAATAGTAAGGATTGAATTGAGAGGATTTTATAATTAATGTTTTATGTTATAAAATTTAAGAGTTGGAATGGTTTAAAGTGACAATTGAATGAAAATATAGAATTTTTTTTGGAATAGAAAGAATGGTTATGGTGATAGGATTAAATTGGAATTTAAGTAAAAGTTGTATAGAAATTGAAATGTATAATGTGATATAGTGTATTGATAATAATTTTATTTTAATGTTAACTATTATGTAGCAAATATAGCACCAGAAACGTCATCGAAGAAGGGAAAGGAGAAAGTAAACGAGGATATTGAGTAGACTCGAGACTTACGGTTTGTATTTCTATAACCAAACTTAGTAGTTATTTTGATACATATGATTGATATTATGTATGGCTATTGAATTTAAGGTAGGTATTGAAATTGTGGTATTGTGTTGACTTATGAATAGTTGAATCGAGATGTATATTGATTGTTGATGATGAATTAAGAAGTGAACTGGAAACACTATTAACAGTGTCGGGCTAGTTGGATATAATTGGCATACCATAGGATTAGAAGTGTTCAGGGATATTCCGACTTTGTGTCGATGAGACACTATAAGTGTCGCCATCATATCGCTCCAGCATTCGTTCAGAAAGGTACTCTGTGACTGATCGTTAATGTTCTTATTTTGAATGTGTTCCGATGAGGTACTCTATGTACCGCTATTGTTACTGTTACTGATACGGTTTATTTCGGCTTCAGCTGATGAAACACTGTGTGATATCATGGTGTGTGGGTTGGAATCTGTGTATCCGTCCAAGTCCGAGTTATGTTAATAGGGGTAAACTCATCATGATCGAGCAATTGAAAGATCTTTGTTGTTCTTGTATGATCTTATTGAATACAATTTTATTAATCAGTGTTATTGTAATTTAAGGATAATTGAATGGTAATTTATAAAGTTCTTATTGTTAGAATTTATAGTTATGTTTTAAATGCATCTTAAGTATTTGTTTATAGAAATACCACTGAGTGTATACTTAGCATACGGTTTGTTTTTCCGCATGCAGGATTAGGTACGAAAGAAAGTTAATGACTCAGCATCCAAGCCAATCCCGAACTCAAAGTGGTGAAGTACCTTTCTTTTGGCAAAATGGCATGTACCTAGGCTGATAAGGTTTTTATTTTGTAAATGTTAAGAATAAGCATGAAAGATGTTGAAACATGGTGTGAAATATGCATATTTTGGAAGTTAAACTTACATGAGTTTGACTAGTATGATAATGTAGTATAATTTCGATATGAATTGTGGTACATAATCTTTAAGAGGTATTGAAGTGAATGAATGAATATTTGCTAAGCTTGAATGGCATAATTAATGATATTTGATTTAAGAACTATTAGTAAATGTTTGGGCGTGAATTAGATGTGTTTAGCATTTGAAAATAGCTTAAAAATGGTCAAAAATCATGTTTTCACACGGCCAAGTCACATGGGCGTGTGCTCAGGCCGTGTGAGCAAGTCAGATCTGCCCACGGCCATGGGATCCCCATGGGCTGGCCATACGACTATGTCCTAGGCCACACGGGCGTGTGCCCCTATCTTCAAGAAAAAAATTTTAAAGTTGTCGGTTTAATCCCGAGTTACTTCTAAAGCATGTATTGGGCCCTGTAGACCAATATTAGGGACTTTATAGTGTAATTTGAGAAGTTTTGATTTGGAATGCAAATTTATGACTCGGTTTCGTATAAATACTAGTGTATAAGTTCAATAATGCCTCGTAACCCTATTTCGGTGACAGTTTGGGGTTAGGGGGTGTTACAATCATTAACTTTCGGGATTTGCCTGTTGCTTAGTAACTCGGATTAAGTGATTAAAAGGGTGAAATACTGTTCAATAATAGGTTCTGGAGTGCTTTGGATTACGTTAGCTTCGAATCGATACCAAGTGTGTACCTTGATTGCACCGAAATCGCGATTCGGTGAAAACTGAAAAGTAAATTATCGATGCCACACGGGCGTGTGGACTGCCCGTGTGGAGGCCGTGTGGCGAGACACGACCATGTGATAGACGAGCCAGATCGTGCGCGCACCACACGGGCGTAACGGACATAGGCGTGTGATGGCTGGCTAGGCCGTGTGCGAGGCATGGGCTTGACCAATTGGGCCGTGTGGGCTACACGGGTAAACTACATGGATGTGTGAAATTTTAGGCCAGGCCGTGTGATCCACACGGTCAAGGCCAATTTGGGCTGTGTGGGCCACACGGGCATGTGGACCCACACGGACAGGGCACACGGGCGTGTGGACCCACACAGACGGGGCACACGAACGTGTGAGCCCAATTTGTTTGAAATGTTCTGTAAGGTTGCACGTGTCGCCCAAGTCGATTGTAACCTATTGTAGGGTCGGTAAGTGTTACTTAGACCCCCATACAATGATATGATTCTAATGTATGTTTGACATGTAATGTCTAGCATGTATATCTGTTCTGTTCTGGAAATATATGTATGATCTGTTTATCTGCATAATAGCATGCCACGATCGTATGATGCATTGCATTGGGGTGGGATGATTGATGAAGTGAAGGAAGTATCTGAAAGGCTTTTATCCTGTTATCTGGCAGCTCAGCTGCATATATCTGTTATGTGCCGTTTCACGGTACCATGTAGAGTGTAAGGTTGGATGGGTTGATTTTATCCCCATACTTGGTGTGTAGGGCTGGGTGGGTCGATTGTATCCCCACATGGTGTGTTGGGTTGGACGGAGATGGTGTGCAGGGTTGGTGGGCATGTTTCTCTGATAATCTTATCTGTTATGCATGCAATATCTGTATAGGCTAAGGTCTGATTGTTCTGATTCTGTATTTGTGTAGGCTAAGGTCCACACCGATTCTGAAAAGGGCTCAGGCACGAATTATCTGTACTCTATTATCTGTTTATATGCATGCTGCCTGTGGGGATGTACACACTGAGTTTGCGAAAACTCACCCCTTTATTGTTTTACCTGTCAGGAAATCCCCAGAAGTAGATGGATTGGTGCAGCGGAGGGCTCGATGGTGACCACTGCTACATATACTCTGGTTTTTATGGTTTTAATGCTTTTATTATTTTAACTGCTATGATTGGGAGTATTTATGTAATTTCTGGACTCAGACTGTTTGGTATAAATTCGGGATTTTGAACTACAGTTTATGGATTTTGAAACTGCAACATATCACGATAACTTTGTTTGTTTTTAGCTTTCGCATATAAAGAAATGTTTTCAAGCAAACCAATCAATACACGTTTTCTGAACTAAGTAAAAGATAATAACTAAAACGGTTTAGGGTAAATGCAATTTTAAATACACTCTCATGTGACATCGTCAGATTCGACAATAACGTCTAGGCCAGGTCCGGGGTGTTACATTTCTGTTTTTTCCATCTAGTGTCGTAATCACGACTCGTGCTAGGTGTTAGCTTCAAAACTGTTCCATTTCTTAAGGTCATAGCATTTCATTTTATCTTGTATTTGGCTCTTTTTTTATATGACAACTTCCTTGGGATTCCAATACACTAATCATAAGCGCAAGCTTACTTATTTGCTAATCTGTTTCTTGTAGGTGCACTTTAGTCTTATGTTGGAACTTTTTAGTACTAGAAGCTAATCTCTCCACTATGACCTCAAGAGATGTCTTTGGGGGTTAAAATTGTTGATTCGTTGTTGGCATTGGCTAATACGGTTGGTTATAATGAGGATTCGATCCATAACTCAGATTTGGGTGATCTCTCCACCCGCATTATAAGTGTTTGAATGTGGATCATATCGCCTTTGGGTTGGCCTTGGGAGGTTTCTAGCGGTATCTACTCGTGCTGTTGTATCTTTGTACAAAATCACACATCAGTCTGTTGGATAATCATGCATGGCATAAATCCCGTACAACCAAGCTGTGTTCGTTTTTCCTACAAGTAAATTTTGAACTACATTAGTGAGCTTGTCATTTTTATCTTTTAATGATGGAGTACTTAGCCATGAACTCATCTTTTAGGTTCTATAGTTAGTCAAAATTGTTGGGAATTCACAACCGTGGTTGAAATCAATTTCCTTGCTCTTTGAGGAGTCATGTTAACAAGTGTTTCTCTACTAGCAGCATCAATAATCTTCATTTCCATAAGGAGTAACTCCTTATAGAAATATTGAAAAAAGCGGTTTTTCAGTTAGGCCATGTTGTGGGCAACTTGCACACAACTTCTTGTATCGCTCCTAGTAGTTATAGAGTGATTCGATCTCCTTTTATCGTATTCCAACAATATCTCTCCTTAATTTGGTTGCTCGAGTTGTTGGAAAGAATCTGTCAAGAAACAAGCGAGACATGTTAGACCATGTATTAACTAATCTTGGAGGTAAATAAAACAACCACTCTCCAGAAGAGTCAATTAACGAGAAAGGAAAAGTTTGAAGTTTAATTTGATCTTCGGTTACTCCCTAAGGTTTCATGCTTAAGCAAACCATGTGGAATTCCTTAAGATGAGTGTGGGGATTCTCTTTTTACAAACCGTAAAAAGTAGGCAATAGATGAATTAAGCCAGATTTTAATTCAAACAGTGTTCCTCCCGTCGGATAAGTTATGCACAACAGCTATTGCTCATCTCGTGCTACAGCGAGTTGTTGAATGGTTTGATCTGCCATTTCTTTTGGTTCACTGAGTGTATTGTAAATGTCTTCCGTGTAAGATAGTGTTTCGTATTCGGATTCTTTCACTTATGGTCATATTTGGCGTCGAATAGCTTTTTTTAGCAGTGATTGAGCTAACTTCTCAATTTCCAGTTCAAATTCTAAGGTCCTCGGTTATGACCTAATTATAAGTAAAAGAAATGAAATTAGAATTATTTTTCAAGTCCCTAGCAACGACGCCAACATTTGATGGGCGTTGAAACCATCAAATATAAATTTCCTACGCTTTAATTGAATTAAACAGTAGTGTAAAGAACTAGGGTAGATCCTATAGGGACTGGGATTCTTAATATCGTTTTTACGTGATCAGATTCCAAAGTCGTGGCAGCTGTCGTGCCCATGACTTGTCGCATGTTGAACTAAAAAATAAATCAGTGGGGATTTTAGATGATAAAGATAAAAAAATGAATAGAACGAAATAATAATAGAATGAATATTGCAATAGAAAATTAAATAATTGAAATTAAATTGGTAAATAAAATCTGTGAATTCTTAGCCTTAGTATCGATAATTCCAATCTCGAGTTGATCATTGAAAGTGGATTTTTCCTTCCAATCGATAAGCTGGTTATAGCGACCAAGGACGCCTTAACTGCCAACTCCTCCTTATGTAGTTGATTACGGTACGACCTGCAAACCAACCATTACCGACTATCTAACAATGTGACACGCATCCGCAATTTAAGATTTTGGCAGCCTTGTGATCTAGAAGAGCCCAACTTGAATTAACGACCTCAACTGCGTGGTACGTTTAAATTCGATCACTATCTCCCTTGACGGAGGTTCAATTGGCCCTTATCCACCTAAACATGCCAATTTGGTCGGAGAGAACTCGAACGCGACAGACAACTTTCTCATTTTCCCAATTGTACGCCAAACTACTCCAACCCAACGTGCACTTTTTGAGTGGAAATATAATTAACTTTAAGGGACGATTGTGACTATCTCATATTCTAGAGAGATAATGAATACTGTGTTGTAAGGTTTTAGCACGGGTTCCTATCTCGCGATTTTCGAACAGAATGATAATCGGCCTAAGGCTAAATGGGGATTAGTTGAGCATGAAATTATTCTACTTGATTAGGTTTAAAAATAGATTTTAATAGAAGATAATAGATGAAGAAGGGAAAGGACTAAAAGGGCAATTGCACCAAAATATAAAAAGGAATAGAAATGGAAAAATGCTCAATTGCTTTTCACGAATGAGCTAGTGGTTTTTTTTAATCAAGTGTTTTCCGGTACAACTTTATGCCACAAATACAAGGCTTTTTATACACCTCTCAAGAGCTAATTTTAGCATGATTTTCTCCTAAAATCATGTTTAATAACTAACACAAAATCATTTTTTTTCCAAAAATAGGACTTGAAAAAGTCAAAAATCAAATTTTTCATCAGCCCAAAAATAATCTTGAAATTTTCAATTCAGCTCATTGTCTTGTTTTTTTGTTTCAATTTAGCCTGATTTTGCTTGTTCTTGAACTTCAACACTCCAATTTGCTCCACTGGTAAAATTTAAGCAAAAAATCACAAGCTTAATAGCATTCTATTAAAAATTTTACCAAAAATAGGTACATTAAACACACGAAATTAGCTTGCTATCAGTGACTGATTTGTTATTTTTTGAAAGTTGAATGACTGAATTGAAAACAGAGTGACTCTTAGTGTAATTTACCCTAAAAAAGATAATTTTAATATTAGGGTCTACTTATTTGCATGTAAAATATTTTAATTGTTTTAATGTGTTTGTTTGGTGGAAAATGAATTACCAAAGAAAATCATTCTTCAAAAAAAGGGTAAAATAAAGAATTTTTTTTAAGGAAAATGTCTTACAATTTTTTTTTCCTTAATACATTTTCTAAATTAATAAGGCTTTGCTCATTGTTTTCATTGTCGAAGAAATAAAAAGGGGAAGCATTTAGAGTAACAAAGGGAAAGCTCTCTTCACTGTCAAAGAAAACAGTCCCTTATATTCTAATTTTATATTTGTTACGATTTAGCCCCTGAAATCAAAATTTTTACTATTCTACAATTTAATTCCTCAAAAACAGATTTTCTTATTCTACAGTTCAGTCCTAAACTTCATTTTTTTACAGTTTTGCAAAACAGTCTATTTTCTAAAATTTTCAAGCTTTATAATTTAGTCCTTACAACTAAAACTGTCAAAATTTTCAAAAATTAGTCATTGATTTTTGAATAGTTAAACTTTCATATTCTATTTTTCAGAATTTTAAATTCTCAAATAATGTAAATTAGTCCTAAAACTCAAGTTTTGAAATTTTTACAATTTAACCCCTATAGTCTCAAACTTTACTATTTTATGCTCAACTTTCCAAATTTTCATATTTCATAATCATAAAATTTAGTCACTACATCAATATTTCATATTTCACTACTCAAACCCTTAGAATTCAAAAATTTTACGATTTGGTCCTTACTTCAATTTTTATTAAATTAAATCATTTTTCAACTTACTCATCTAAATAATATTCAAAATAAATATTTATCACTTTCAATTTAATCAATATAAATTTATATTCTCTAATGTACGAAATTAACAATTAAGCTTAATTAAGTAAATTAAGATTGATTAAAACTAAAACATGATTAATTAAAATATAAATAAGCATCATGAAATAAACTCAATTAAACAATGAAAAGATAGAAAAATATCAAATGTATGTTTGTTTTATTGAAAACGGCTATTATGAAATATTTTCAAGAAATTTGCCAAACAACAGAAAATACTTTACACAGATTCATCATTTTTCGGAAGCCATTTTTAGTGAAACAAACGCAACCTTAATTAATATATTTGTGGTTATAATGATAAATTTCACTTTCAACTTTTTCATTTTTATTAAATTGATTTTCTATTTTTAGTTCATTTAAAATTTTTTTTTAAAAAATTAAATCAATTTTTAACAAAAATATTGACTAAAATATTGTTGTTTTCCAATGATATTGGCGTGACAATTCATATAATAATTTATGTATATTTTTATAAAAAAATTTATTCCAACTGGAAATATGGATGAGCCATATGGAATGTACATAGTAGCTACAACAAATATGGATATATATTAAAATACAGGTTTATCACCGGAAATAAACTTTTAGAAAAATGAAAATATCGGGAGTTTTCGCGAGAGAGAATTTCCTTTTCTCTTTCTCCAGATTCATTTGACTTATGTGATTATGTCAGGAAAGACGTAGCACTCTTACCCTTTTTTTGCCTATAAATATAAATACTTATACCCCTTCAGCTCAGAATCAGAGAGAGAAAAGAACAAACCCAAGATTTTAGTTTTAGTTTTTGAATCTTTAGATCAAAAGAATGGCAGAAGAAGTAGTACTGCTGGATTTCTGGCCAAGTATGTTTGGGATGAGATCCAGGATTGCTTTGGCTGAGAAAGGGATAAAGTACGAATACAAGGAAGAAGACTTGTGGAACAAGAGTGCTTTACTGCTGCAGATGAACCCTGTTCATAAGAAAATCCCTGTTCTTATCCATAACGGTAAACCTGTTTGTGAGTCGCTCATTCAGGTTCAGTACATCGATGAGGTATGGCATGACAAAGCTCCTTTGCTCCCTTCTGACCCTTACCAAAAAGCTACTGCTAGATTCTGGGCTGATTATGTTGACAAGAAGGTACGTTCTTTTTTCTTTTCCTTTTGGAACTGTATACATAAATAGGAGAGCAAAGTATTGTGCCTAAAATAATGTTAAATGAAATGCAGATATATGACCTGGGGAACAGAGTATGGAAGACAAAGGGAGAAGAGCAAGCAACAGCAAAGAAAGAATTCATAGAAAGCCTGAAGCTGATAGAAAAGGAGCTTGGGGACAAGCCTTACTTTGGAGGAGAAAGTCTTGGATATGTGGATGTTGCATTCATTCCGTTTTATAGCTGGTTTTATGCTTATGAGAAGTGTGGGAACTTCAACATTGAAGCAGAGTGTCCCAAACTGATAGCATGGGCTAAAAGGTGCATGCAAAAGGAGAGTGTAGCCAAGTCCCTTGCTGACCAACAAAAAGTCTATGATTTTGTCCTGCAGATGAAGAAACATTTTGGAATTGAGTAATTCCAGCCTTTGTTTAT
Source organism: Gossypium anomalum (assembly GCA_025698475.1). Classification (NCBI taxonomy): domain Eukaryota; kingdom Viridiplantae; phylum Streptophyta; class Magnoliopsida; order Malvales; family Malvaceae; genus Gossypium; species Gossypium anomalum. Next base: position 80,659,460 of record CM046968.1, read on the forward strand.
GATTTTAAATAAAATGGGGACATGTATGTTGTGCCAGCCCTGTTCTCAGTTCTTCTATTTTTCCTCTTTCAATCGATCAGATGGTTTGGGATTTGTCATTTGCAGTAAGGAGTTTTTAAATTAAAAGTAATCAGTCCTATACACGTGCTTACTCTTATCTTATTTCAATGATATTACTTTTCTTATAATAAAAAGAGCGTAGAGTTACTCAATTTTGATGTAAGTGAAAAAATAATTATTTTAATTTTAATTTAATTGTTTAACTTTTGAAAAATAATAAATCAATTATGAAAATTATTTTTTTCTTACAGTAACATGGAAAGTTGACCTGTTGTTTAATTGGCATAAATATGTATTTAATTGTTTTTTACTAAAATATTTTATTTTTTTTATAATTAATGTAAGTTATTGGTAAAAGATAAATAAAATGTTTCTAAAATCTGTATTTTTTTATTTATTTTTGTGAAAACCTGATTTAAATAAATTAGTTTTATAAATGCATAAAATAATAATGTTATTTTAAGTTTTAAAATAAGTAATTTGTATATTGTAAGTGTTTAATAATACTTTTGTTTTGCTGAAGTTTTATCTAAAGTAATTTTAAATATGGTATTTTAATTAATATTATTAATAAAACAATTATAAATTAAAAAATTTATGTTAATATTTATCATATTTACTAAAAAATATGAAAGCATAAAGCTACATGGTTTAGATTATATATTTTATACTTCTAATATTAAGAATGGTTCATAAAAAATGTTGAATCTATAAACTTGTTATCTACTCAAGATAAATTTTTTTATTTGTTGAAGATATATTTTTATTTAATTTAATATTATAAGTGGCTTAATAATATATTTTTTTCGGTAGAATTATATCTAAAATAATTTTAAATATGGTTTAATTAATATTATTAAAAATTATCATTTTAATTGAAAAAGAAGTGAGAGTAGAAAACTACATGCACAATTAGATTTTAGGTGTTAATACTTTTAATATCCATAATAATAATATTTTTACAAAATATTCACGGATTGATGTACTTTTTTATTCAATTATTTTTTTTAATGTTATAGGATTATTTATTGTTTCATTAATATTATTTTTATGAAAGATTATGTTAATACTATTGATAAAATAATTATAATTATTTTTAAATTTTATTAATTATATTATATTTTATTTTATTGGAAAAGAAACTTGAAATTAAAAATATTCATTAAAAAAATGAAATCAAGGATTGGTATTTGGTACACTAGTAGTGTACTTTTTTATTATTCCACCAACAATTTTAAAAAATGATCATGTGTTTGTTTCTTTAAATATTTATTTTTTAATATTTTATTATATCTTTATAAGACATTTGTCAAACCATTAACATTAGTTATGGAATTTAAAAACTCCAATAGCAATGTATCAAATATTTTTCAAATCAAAATCACAAATGAAATAAACTAGTTAACATTTTATTGAGAATAAAATTGAAATTAATTTTTTATTTTTTAAAATTTATCAGATCATTCTTTTATCTTTTATGTTAAATATAGTTAATAATTTAATAATTTAATAATTTTATGTAATTAAACTTTTAATAATTAATAATATAATAAAATATTTTAAAGAAATAATAAATTTAACTTTCATTACGCCATTGGCTTAAGAGTGAAAAAGTCCTCGAACTTTTTCAAGAAAAGCAATTAAGCCTCCACTTTTTTTTTTTTTTTTTTACGCTCAATTGAATACTTGAACTGTCAAAACTCAGTAAAATAGTCCCTTGACCGACGTTGACCATTAATTTTTAATGGTCAAGATGATATGACTATTAAGTTTGATTATTTTGTTTCACTTTTGCCAACTAGGACGCTACCTCGGATGCCACGTGTACTATTGATGACATCATCATTTTTTGTTCATGATGTGGCTTTTTTATTTGTTATTATAACTAAATTAATTTAATTAATTTTATGTACAATTTTTATAATGAGTTGAAAAAAAAAAGAAAGAAATCCTAATCCTTAAACTTAATTGTCACATTTAATTTTTGAAGAGAAAAAACAAAAAAAAAAAATCACCAAAAAATAACCACTTGATCATCACAAATGTTGAAAGAAATTTTGTTTTCCATTTGAATCATTTTTGAAATCTCATTTGCCAAGAACCTTTTGTTTTTTTTTTTTTTCAGTTGAAATCTCATATTGGAAATCAAAATCCTTTTAGTGAATCAAAAATCCCTTTGACAAATCCCTAAATCTTCAACAATATACCACTAAATCAAAAACCCCTTAGCTAATCAAAAACCATATTCTCCAAGAACCTTTGTTCAATTGCAAACCCTAATAAAAAAAACCCCTTATCTTACTCGAAACCCCAAATTAGACAACCTTATTTTAAAAAGCCAAAAGCTTTCCTTGAATTTAAGAACCAAAATGCACAATTTCAATACTTTAAAGGCTAATCGAGACATTAAGTAGGTAAGTTTTTGTGAAATTACTAGATTGAGTTTTTTTATTTGGGTTTTTGACTGGTTTCTTTATAATAAGAAAATAACTTTTTCTTGACATGTTTTCTAGGTTGAAAAAGGAAGGGGCTTATTGTAAAAATTTTGACGAAAGGCTCATGATTTGGGTGGCTAGATAAGCAACAACAATTAGATCCAATTTGTAATTTTGCATTGGAATCTATTTGGTGCAATAGAATAGTATATAGTAAAAAAACAATCTATTTGAGCGCATTTGTCAGAATCTAGATTCCTTTTCATAAACAACAATAAATATAAAAGTCAACACAGTACTGAAATAACATTTTCTCCCCTATTTTTCTTGTTATTGTTCGGTTTTATTATATAGTTATCTTTTGTGTATGTCTGTCAAAAAAATTAAATAAAGTCAATACAGTATTGACAATAAACATAACAATGATTTTGTCTTTTGTGTATGTATATTAAATATAATTTATCTTGTTTATTGTTTATTTATTGGTATTTACTATAATATATTTGTTAGATTTCTATGTGAGTACAATCTGTATGTTTGTTTGTATGACATCATTTATATATTTATATATGTGATGTCCACGAAATTAATTAAAAATTTGAGTAAGGCAAGTGCACTTATTAATTAATAGTATAGCTACGGTGATTAAAGGTATCGTTCCCACGAAGACTAAAAGTACTAGTAATTACCGTATTTTATGCTTATAGAACATTAATGTTATTTAGTTTGAATTATGGTAATACCATTGAGTATAGACATACTCAGCGTACGGTTGTTTCCGTGCGCAGGTCAGTAGAAGTCAAGGTCCCGGTTCAGCATCCATATCAATCTCGACTTCAGCACAAACTTGGTGATGTTATTTTCTCTTTTAGTAAATATGGCATGTACCTAGGTCTTATTTAAGAGTCTTGTGAGTTTTTTTGTTGTAAAGAATTGGTCTCTAATGTTTGAATGATAAATGAAATGTTAAGTTATAAAATAGTATGTTTGGTAAAAAAGTTGAAATGAGATAAATGAAGTTTATTAGTTAACTTTTATATAGTATCATGAATGTTGATGATCTGTAACGCCTCAAATTTTATTTTTCTGCTTTTGTAATTAATTGACATAAATGTGTATCTAGTTTAGTGGTTAAGTGTTCTGAGTGTGTGTGTGAGGTCTTAAGTTCAAGCCTTAGCTTTGGCAAATTTTGTTATTTTTATGAATAAAGCCCTATCTTTGGTCAGTAGGCTTTTATTTAATTGTTGGTAAGCTTATATCAAAATAGGCCTGCTGGTCTGGTGGTTAAATGGAGTGTTAGTCTGCTGAAGGTTTTGTGTTCAAATCCTTGTGATGTCAATATTTTTGTTCGGTTCTGGTCGAGAGTTGTGCCGAAGTTGGATTCTGAATAGTGGAGAGTTTGCTGGAGAAAAATAAGGGGAGTTGGGATAGGGAGTTATCAGAAGTTTCTTTTGATTATCTTTTTGCAAAATTTCGACAGTCTTTTTTCCTCTTAAACTACTGACGTCATTTTGCTGTCCCTTTGTCTCTGATTTTTTGTGGTTTCTGGTTGGGTCGTTCCGTGAACCATCGCTATTGTATTTATGGATTTTTGTCAACTGGTAAGTGATCTTCTTCAACCTTTTCTCGTGGTTTGGGCTCTAGTAGTGATAGTCAATGATGGATTATCATTGAACTCTATGTTAAGTGAAGATTGGAGTGCTGGGGCTTTCCAATCAATATGTAAACGTTTGAGATATTTTCGCTCATCTTAAGGTAAGGGTTAGTCGTTTTAAAGAGGTTGCTCATCATTTTTGATTCGGTAAATGTCGGTCTAATCGATTAATCTGGGGTTCGTTTGGTCAATTTTAGGTATCGACAATCTCCGGAATTTTTTTAGCATCAATTGAGACCAGGTGTATACCCGGAAACCCAAAAAATGAGGTTTTGGTGTAACACCCCTAACCCGTATCCGTCGCCGGACTAGGGTTAAAGGCACTACTGGACATATCAGAACCGTTTATAATCATTTCAAAATTATCATAACATCAATGTCACACAAAAGATCAAATTTTCGTACGGAATTTTCATACATACTAATTCACATATAATAAGCACGGAAAATAATATTAAAATATTTTTTGAGTCGAATTTGTGGTCCTGAAACCAATATTCCGACTAGGGTCTGAACCGAGCTGTTACAACTCTTCCCCCTTTAGGGATTTTCATCCCCAAAAATTTTACCGTTGAATAGATTCGAATATTGCTGTCTCATAGCATTCTCGGGCTCCCACGTAGCCTCTTCAATACCGTGTCGATGCCACAATACTTTTACTAATGGAATTTTCTTATTTCACAGTTCTTTAATCTCGCGAGCCAAAATACGGATCGGTTCTTCATTATAGGTCATATCGGACTCAATCTCAATCTCAGACGGAGAAATTACATGCGAGAGATCGGATCTGAATCTTCGAAGCATTGACACATGAAATACATTATGAACCTTTTCTAGTTCTGGTGGTAACAACAATCTATAAGCAACCGGCCCAATACGCTCGGTAATTTCATACGACCCGATGAACCTCGGACTCAATTTGCCTTTACGGCTGAATCGGAGTACTTTCTTCCACGGAGATACTTTCAAAAACACTTTGTCGTCGATTCCAAATTCAACATCTTTTCGTTTCAAATCTGCATATTATTTCTGGCGATCAGAAGTTGCTTTCAGACTATCTCGGATTACTTTTACTTTTTGTTCAGTCTCTTTTATCAAGTCAACCCCATGTATCTTATTTTCACTGAGCTCAGTCCAATACAAAGGTGTACGACATTTGCGACCATATAAGGCTTCGTATGGTGCCATTTTAATGCTCGATTGAAAACTATTATTATAGGCGAATTCAATCAATTGCAAATACTGTTCCTACGTACCTTTAAACTAAAAAATGCAACATCTTAACATATCCTCGAGAATCTAAATAATCCGCTCAGATTGACCATCCGTTTGTGGGTGAAAAGTAGTACTGAAATGCAATTTCGTACCTAATGCCTCTTGTAGTTTCTTCCAAAACTGTGAAGTGAATCTCGGGTCTCTATTTGACACAATAGACAATGGCACACTGTGCAATCTCACAATATCGAAAATGTATAACTCAGCTAGTTTATCAAGTGAGTAATCAGATCGTACTGAAATAAAATGAGCTAATTTCGTCAATCGGTCAACTACAACCCATATTACATCTTTCTTTCTCGGAGATAGGGGCAAACCTGAAACAAAATCCATCGCCACTCTATCCCATTTCCATTCCAGAATCGTAATTGGCTGTAATAAACCAGATGACACCTGATGTTCAGCTTTAACTTGCTGACAGATCAAACATTTAGAAACAAAGCCAGAGATATCTCTTTTCATTCCAGACCACCAGTAATGCTGTTTCAGATCATTATACATTTTCGTACTACCTGGATGCACAGATAAACAATTATTGTGAGCTTCGTTGAAAATCATCTGAATTAACTCTGAATTTCTCAAAACACAAATCCGATCTCGAAATCTTAAACAATCGTCATTATCAATTCGAAATTCTGAATCAGAATCCAAATTACACTGAGCTCGTTTTGCTAAAATCTCATTATCAACTTTCTGAGTTTTATAAATCTGCTGTAAGAATAAAGATCTCACTTTCAATTCAGCTAAAACCGAACCATCATCAGATATACACAATTAAGCATTCATAGTACGCAATGCAAATAATGATTTTCGACTTAAAGCATCAGCAACAACATTTGCTTTTCCCGGATGATAATCAATAGCAGCCTCGTAGTCTTTTAGCAATTCTAGCCATCTTCTCTGCTACAGATTCAAATCTTTCTGAGTCATCAAATATTTCAAACTCTTATGATTAGAATAAACATGACATTTCTCACCGTACAGATAGTGGCGCCAAATCTTCAAAGCAAACACAATAGCTGCCAATTCCAGATCGTGAGTCGAATAGTTCTTTTCGTGCGGCTTTAACTGTCTCGAAGCATAGGCTATAACTTTTCCTTCTTACATCAAAACGCAACCCAGACCGTTCAACGAAGCATCACTGTATATCACAAATTCTTTACCCGATTTTGGTTGTACTAACACTTGAGCTTCAGTCAATAGGGGTTTCAACTGATCAAAGCTTTTCTGACATTTCTCAGACCATTCAAATTTGACATCTTTCAGAAGTAGTTTCGTCAACAGAGTCGCTATCATTGAAAAGCCTTTTACAAATCTCCTATAATAGCCAGCAAGTCTCAGAAAACTGCGAACTTCAGAAACATTTCTCGGAGGCTTCCAATCCAGAATATCTGAAATTTTGCTTGGATCAACTCGGATACCTGATACTGACATAATATGGCCTAGAAAACTAATTTCACGCAACCAGAACTCACGTTTACTTAACTTCGCATATAACTGCTTATCACGCAAAATCTGTAACACTATTCTCAAATGCTCGACATGTTTGGTTTCATCACGTGAATAAATCAAAATGTCATCAATGAATACAATGACAAATCTATCTAAATACGGTCTAAAAATTCTGTTCATCAAATCCATAAAGATACCAGGTGTATTCGTTAATCCGAAGGCATAAATAAGAACTTATAGTGACCATAACTCGTTCGAAAAATAGTTTTCAGAATATCTGAATCTTTTACTCTCAACTGATAATAACCCGATCTAAGATCTATCTTCGAAAATACGGTTGCTCCTTTCAACTTATCAAACAAATCGTCAATTCAAGGCAGAGGGTATTTGTTCTTGATAGTTACTTTGTTCAATTGACGATAATCTATGCACATTCTCATTGTTCCATCTTTCTTTTTCACAAACAGAACAAAAGCACCCCAAGATGAGAAACTCGGTTTTGCAAATCCTCTATGGTTGACTCTTGCAACTGATACTTTAATTCTTTTTACTCGGTTGGAGCCATTCTATACGGAGCTATCAAAATCAGAGTAGTTCCCAGTACTAACTCAATGCCAAATTTAACTTCTCGAATCGGAGGTAATCCCGGAAGTTATTCACAAGAGCATCGTGCAAAGTTAACCAGTCCATACCCAGAATTATATCAAACTCATCAAAAGGTAATAACATCAGATCAACCGGAAAACAAATGTCTCGAAACATTAACGGACAATTCTTGCAGACTTTATCAACCAAAACACATCTACCTAAGGGGTTCGAAACTCTAATCACAAATTCAGTAGACTCTACAAGCAAAGTCTTACTGTTCACTAAGTTCATGTATATATATGAATGTGTTGATCCAGGATCTATCAAAGCAATCACAGAAGTATCATAAAGAGTAAATGTACCCGTAATCACATCTAGAGATGAAGCTTCCTCGCGAGCACGAATAGCATAGGCTTTGGCAGGTGCACGAGCCTCAGATCGATCAACAGTGTCTTTAGTTCTCCTCTAGCTGCCCCTCACATTAGCCGTATTTCTGGGTGGTCTACTCTAGCTGAGGTGTTACTCTGTCTCAAATTTTGCACAATCTCTTGCTCTACAGACTTGGGACAATCACGGATAAAATGATCTAAAGGTCCATATTTGAAACAAGCCCGATCATACAGTTTACAATTATCGAGATGTCTTTTACCATAGTGTTTACACTCAGGTCAATCAGATTTGGCATTTCCAACACTAGCAACAGAAGTAGCTGGAGCTCTGAAACTCGTATGTGATATTGTACGATCTCTACTCGAATGCCACACATTAACCTTTGAATGGCTATGTTCATCTCAGAATTTCTTTGACGCAGATTGAAATGATTTACTTGTAGATCTCTTTCTCACATCTCTAGCTTCTGAGTCGGCTTTTTTTTTTCTTTCTCGAGTTCTTCAGCTTTACGTGCTCGTTCAACAAGCATAAAAAATTCTTTTATTTTTAAAATCCCGACTAGCAATCGAATATCTTTATTCAAACCATCCTCAAATCTCTTACACATAATTTCTTTAGTCGAAAGACATTCTCGTGTATACTGACTCAGTCTCACAAATTCTCGCTCGTATTCTATAACAGATATACGACCTTGTTTCAACTCAAGAAACTCTTTACGTTTCTGATCTATGAATCTTTCATAGATGTATTTCTTTTAGAATTCGATTTGGAAGAAATCCCAGGTGATTCGTTCTCTCGAAACCACTGATATCAAAGTTTTCCACCACTGATATGCAGCATCTCTCAGAAGTGAAATAGCATATTTAACACATTCATCCGGAGCCAATGATAATTCATCAAATACTCGTATCGTATTCTGTAACCAGAATTCAGCTCTTTCGGCATCATCATTACTAGTAGCACGAAATTCTTCAGCCTTATATTTTCTAATTTTATCGACCGAAGGCTTATTCAACTGAGTAGGATTAGTTTGTCGCATAACAGGGACTTGCGGAGGATTTACCAAGGGTGGAGGTTGTGTAGTAGTCGGATTGGTTCTAATATATTGAGTGAACCATTCATTCATCATATGGAAGAAAGCTTGCTTAGCTTTTCCCTCATTACTACTCGAAATGGACCTAGACTCGACCGGCACTTCTCCTTAAGTGGGAGCAGGTGCGTTACTTTCAACATCATTAGCCACGACTCGTTCGGGATCCATTACTATACGAAAAACACATTTTTGTTTGTCAGGATTCATCACACTATCGTAGTTCGTATATATGGAATGTATAGCTAGACTTATATACACTATGTTAGTCCTAGAATCGACTAAATTATAGCTCTGATACCAACTAAATGTAACACCCCTAACCCGTATCCGTCGCCGGACTAGGGTTAAAGGCGCTATCAGACATATTAGAATAGTTCATAATCATTTCACAATCATCATAACATCAATGTCACACAAACGATCAAATTTTCGTACGAAATTTTCACACATACTAATTCACATATAATAAGCACGGAAAATAATATTAAAATATTTTTTAACTCAAATTTATGGTCCCGAAACCACTATTTTAACTAGGGTCTAAACTGGGCTATTACATTCGGTGAAAGCCAAAAACCTCACTATCGACGCCACATTGGCGTGTGGTTTTTTTTGTGGTAGGCCGTGTGTCATAACACGGGCGTATGATTGACGAGGCCAGGCTGTACGCACTAGACATGGTCGTGTGATGGCCAGGTAGGCCGTGTGTGACACACGGGCTAGATTAATTTAGGTGGGCCCGTGCGGATAATCTACACGAGCGTGTGGGAATTTAGACCAGTCCATGTGATCCACACAGGCTAAGGCCAATTTGGGCGTATGGGCCACACGGGGAGGCCACATGGGCGTGTGAGCCCATTTTTACTGAAATGTTTGTTAAGGTTGCACGGATCGCCCAAGTCGACTGTGAACCTTCTGTAGGGTCGGTAAGTGCTACTTAGACCCTTATTTATGTAAAATTGATTATGTGAACTATGTACTGAGCATGTTATATATAAGCATGTATATTGAACTGTATGTGTATATGATACACCTGTGATAGCATGACATTCCATTATATGTTGCATTGCATTGGGGTGGGTTGATATTATTTGGAGGAAGTGTACTGAAAGGGTTTTTATCCTAATATGCTGGCAGCTCAACTGCAAACTACAGTTGTGCCGCATTCGGTACTATCTGGAGTGTAGGGATGGGTGGGTTGATTTAATCCCCACATGGAGTGTAGGGTTGGACAGAGATGGTGTGTAGAGGCTAGTGGGGTAGGACTTTGTTATTGAATACTGTATATATGTTACTGATACTGTGATGGGCTAAGGCCCTATGCATGACTAATACTAATACTGTAATGGGCTAAGGCCCAACTACCACTGATACTGAAAAGAGCTTAGGCCCAGACTATGTATGATTGTATACTGTTGATTGATTTCTATGAGATTACACACTAAGTTTACGTAAACTCACCCTCTTTGTTTAATGTACACAGGTAATCCCCAGACTTGACAAATCGGTGCAACGGAGGACTCGACAGTGGCCAAACGTATTTTAAAATGTTTTAGCTTCAGCTTTGGTATTTAATTCTCAATTATTTTTCTGGGTTAATTTTTGATGTAAATTGGACTTTTGGACTGTTTGACTTTATGTTAGATTTTAAACTGTTTATTGGTTTTTAAACTGCAAAACTCAACGAACAAACGATTTTCTCTAAAATAAAAATGGTTTTTCCCTAAAATAGACAGATTTACCTAATTAACTCAATTTTTCATAAATTAAATGATTTTTTAAGCTTCCGCAACGAATTAAGTTTTAAAGCAATCGGGTAAGTAAGCGATTTTAAAGTTAACAAGAGTAAACGAATGGAAATGGTTTTATCGTAACAACTTAGTTTCAATAAGCTATCACGTGACATCGCCAGATTCGGCCGTAACGTCTAGGTAGAGTTTGAAGTGTTACATTTAGTGGTATTAGAGCCAGGTTGAAAAACTCGGCTGTGGATTTGAATTTTAAAATTTAATTTTTAACCGAGTCTCCGCTGCCGATCCTGTAAGTATTCTGAAACTGATTTTTGTTTAAGCTGAAAATGTTATGATATTCTCGAAACTCATCAGAGGTAGTATATCGCGAAAACACTCTAGGCAAGTGTATCTTTGAAATCGTAGTAAAGCGAGATCTGTAGCAAAACTAATGGAGACTGCGATTTACGAAAATTATTCTAAATTACTGAAACTGTTTACATAAAATATTTGTTAATAAATATTGAAACCGTAACTGATCATAAAATTTGTAAAATAGATAAATTCGATTAGACATGAGCGCACGAAGTATCCGCGGATGGAGTACTAGAGGTCGTAGAGGAGCTCGAGCTGAGTCATATTCACTGGGCAGTATGCCAAATCTGGACACAAGTGAGACGCCAGTGTCGCCTGCTATTGAGACTAGGTCTCAAGACCGCATAGCTGGGGACGACGCATTGTCCCAAGCTATGCTAAGGATATTGGAGAGGGTTGCTGGGCCCAATATTGGATTTGGGGGCCAAGGGTCGGTTACGGAACGACTCCGATCCAATGGAGCTGAGCTCTTCAGAAGTGTCATTGGGGTCACCCCTAATGTGGCCGAATACTGGATTGAGGCCATGGAGAGGATCATGGATGACCTAGATTGCACCCCCGAGCAGAAATTAAAGGGTGTAGTCTCATTGTTGCGGGATGAGGCTTATCAGTGGTGGTTTACTGTTAAGGAGGGCACTCAGCCTGAACGTCTAACCTGAGAGTTCTTTAAGACTGCTTTCTAAGGGAAATATGTGGGAGCCAGTTATGTGGACGCCCATAGGAGGGAGTTTTTAAATCTGACATAGGGAGATCGAACAGTGGCCGAGTATGAAGTCGAGTTTCTAAGATTGAGCCGCTATGCGCGAGGTATGGTGGTGACTGAGTATGAGCGATGTGTCCACTTTGAGGATGGCCTCAAGGATAACTTGAGGGTTCTGATAGCTCCGTAGAGGGAGCGAGATTTTTCTGCCTTGGTCGAGAAGGCGAAGATCGCTAAGGAGGTTAAGCGCACTAGGCGCCAAAACTATGATAGAGAGAGAGATAAGAACAAGAGGGATTCAGAGCCCTCGAGTTCTGTACAGAGGCCTAAGAAAAAGGCCAGACCTGATGGGCCAGTTAGAGTTGGGCCCTCTGTTATTGACTACCGGTAATTGAATAAGCTAACTATCAAGAACAAGTATCCACTTCTGAAAATTGATGATCTGTTTGACCAGTTTCAAGGGGCATCGGTGTTCTCTAAGATTTATCTCCAGTTTAGGTACCATCAGTTGAGGGTTAAGGAGGCTGATGTACATAAGACGACATTTAGGACTCGTTATGGTCACTACGAGTTCTTAATAATGCCATTTGGACTGACTAATACACCGGTCGCTTTTATGGGTCTGATGAACCGAGTATTTCAGCCCTATCTAGATCGGTTTGTAGTGGTGTTCATGGACGACATATTGGTTTATTCGAGGACTGAGGATGAGCATGATGAGCACCTCAGAGTGTAAGTTCAGCAAGTGCAAGTTCTAGTTACGTGAAGTAACATTTCTAGGAATTGTGGTGTCTGTTGAGGGGATTCGAGTCGATCCTCAAAAGATTGAGGTTGTACTGGATTGGGAGCAGCCTAAGAATGTGTTTGAGATCTGCAGTTTTCTGGGACTGATGGGTTATTATTGTCAGTTTGTGGAAGGCTTCTCACTGATTGCAGCACCCTTAACTAAGCTACTATTCTGATACAGCCTGAACTTGGAAAGGAGCTCACGGTTTATAGTGATGCATCACACATCGATTTGGGATGTGTGTTGATGCAGAATGGTAAGGTGGTAGCATATGCATCTTGTCAGCTTAAGATACATAAGGTGAATTATCCGATGCATGACTTGAAGTTGGTCGCCATGGTATTCGCACTGAAGATTTAGAGGCATTATCTGTACGGTGAGAAGTGTATCATCTAGACTAATCACAAAAGCCTCAAGTACCTCCTTACACAAAAGTAGTGTCGATAGGTTAAGCTGCTTAAGGATTATGACTGTACCATTGAGTACCATCCTGGTAAGGCCAATGTAGTGGCTGATACATCGAGTCGTAGGGCTATGACAGATTTGAGAGCGATGTTCACTCGACTTAGCTTGTTCGATGATGGGAGTTTGTTGGCTGAGCTGCAAGTCAAATCAACTTAGATCGAGCAAATTAAAGCTAAATAGTTGGATGCTTCCTATTTGGTATTTTGTTTTTGGTTGGGATTGTACGGGTCTAGATTGTTAAGGGGTTGAGATTTGTGGTTATAGTGGTGGTGTCTTGGCAAATGAGTGACAATGAGTGATGTCGGTGTGGTAATTAAATGATGGCGGGCTTGTGGAGGTGGCCAACGTTGTAACGCCCCAAAAAATTGTCATTTTTTATTCTATGGTGTTTTAATACAAAAAAAAAAAATTGTATCTGCTTCAATGGTTAAGTGTACAGGGTGTGTGTGTAAGGTCCTAAGTTCAAGCCCTACCTTTGGCAAATTTTGATGTTTTTCTGAATAAAGCCTTAATCTGGTTCAATAGGTTTTTGTTTAATTGTTTGTAAAACCATATCAGAATGGACCTGCTGGTCTGGTGGTTAGGTTGAGTGTTGGTGTGTTGGAGGTCTAAGGTTGGAATCCCAGTGTGAGCAAGCAAGTTCTTTTTGCTCGTTTGACAGAGGGAGAGTTTTCGTCAAATAAAAATTCTGAGGAGTTGGCTATTAGTGGGTTAGTGGAGAGATAATTAAGGGATTGAGGAAAAATCAGTTTTTGATTCTTTCAAAATTTTGTTGCCGTTTCTTTTTCCCATTGCTTCTCTATAGCCGAATTTTTCCCCATCCTTGTTCCTTTTCGATTTTTACTTCTATTTTTACTAAAATCGTACCTTCTCCCTCTTTCGTTTTGTGTTGCCTCATATTTATTTTTGTAACGTAAGTCGCACGTGAGGTAAGTGAAATAACGTTGGAATCCTTCTTAGTTGTTGTAATCTTTTTCGTTGAATTAATTCTTGAGTTTTGGCAGCAGCAAGTCGTGAGGTTTAAGGCTCCCTTCGTACTATTTCGTAGCGAGTTGATTCGAAGTGTTGCGGTAAGTGTTCATCACTTTATAGATTAATAGGTTAGTTTCTAGATTTTGATTAGTTGCAAGTAAGACTAATATTGGAATTGGATTGGTCAACTATTAGGTGTTGTTCATTTCGGGTGTGATTTTAGCTTCAAACGAAACCAGATGTATACCCAAAAACACAGAAAATGAGAATCGGTGAAAGTAAAAAAAATGAAACTGTCGACGCCACACGGACGTGAGGTTACCCGTGTGGTAGGCCATGTGGCAGTACACGGGCGTGTGATCGACGAGCCAGGACGTGCACGTAAAACACGGGCGTATAACACGGTCGTGTGCGAGACACGGGCTTAACCAATTGGGTCGTGTGGATCTACACGAGCGTGTGAGATTCTGGGCCAGGCCATGTGATCCACACAGCCAAGGCCAATTTGGGCGCGGGCCACATGGATGTGTGAGCCCAATTTTCTAAAATACTCGGAAAGGTTGCTCGGGTCGCCCAAGTCAACTAAGACCTGCTGTAGGATCGGTAAGAGTTACTTGACACCTAATTACATGTTCTGACTATGTGATATATGTGCTCTAGCATATAGACCGATTTGTATGTATGATCTGCTAATTGTATATTTGCATGTCATGTATTGTATGCTGCATTGCATTGGGGTTGGGTTATTGTATATGGAGGAAGTGTTTTGAAAGGCTTCTAAGCCTGATATCTTACAGCACAGCTGCGAGTATCTGATTATATGCCGCATTTCGGTACAGCATGATGTGTAGGGATAGGTGGGTCGATTTTATTCCCACATGGTGTGTAGGGTTGGATGGAGTTGGTGTGTAGAGGCTGGTGGGTAGAACTCTATTATTTTGCTCTGTTATGCATGATATATTTGAGAGAGGCTAAGGCCCATTCGTATTTAATTCTGTATCTGAATAGACTAAGGTTCACACCGGTTCTGTAAAGGGTTCAGGCCCGAGTTATCTGATATTGAATGTATGACTAACTTCTGCTATTGTGTATATTTTGTGACGGGATTACACACTGAGTTTGCGAAAACTCACCCTTTTCTGTCTAATCTGTGTAGGTAATCCTCAGTCTTGACGGATCGATGCAGCGGAGGACTCGATGGTGACCACATGTAAATGTTAAACTGTTTTTTCGTTCATTTTCAGATTTTATTACATATTTGGGGATTTTAATGTAATTTTGGACTTGGACTGTTTTGGGTTTTTAATTTTGAGACTTTATACTGTTTTATAGATTTATAAACTGCAACTCAACAAAACACGAATTATTTTCTAAAAACTAAGGTTTTCGTAAATAAAACGGTTTTCCTAAATTAATTGATTACAAAAGCTTTCGCTTAAAGGACAAGTTTTGAAAGTGAACGTTTCTTTCAAATTAATTAAAGGCTGTTTAATTGGAATGGTTTCTAACTCGACAAACTCGTTTTTGAATCTCATTCAATGCGACACCACCGGATGCGGCCACAACGTATAGGTCGGGTTTGGGGTGTTACAAACGTCGAGGTGGTGGTGAGAGAGTCGAGAAGGATAAAGAAAATTAGTGAAAAAGCCTACCTCCTTTTCTCTTTTTATTTTTGCTATTTAATGGTGGCATGTTAGAGGGATGATAAGAAAATGGCGATGGTGAAGGAGTCGTGAGGGATGAAGAAAAATGGTGAAAAAGTCCCCCTATTTAGTGGTTGCATGAGAGAGGGATGACAAGAAAATGGTGGTTGTGAGGGAGTTGAAAGGGATGAAGAAAATGGTAAAAAAGTCCTCCCTTTTTTCTCTTTTTTTTTAATGGTGGTATATAAGAGGGATAACAAAATAATATCCAACATGGCAAGTTGACTGGTCCCATAGCTAGTTAACTACCACGTCACCTATCCAATTAGGCCTGTAACAGAGAATGTTAATGGTGACTGATTGTCACTTTTAGATAACGTTAGTGACTGATGGGCATCAAAACCACCAAATATAAATTTCCTACGCTCTAACTGGATTAAACAGTAGTATAGAGAAGTAGGGTCGATCCCACAAAGACTGGGATCCCTAATATCGTTTTTACATTACCAGATTCCAAAGTCGTGGCAGCTGTTGTGCACACAACTTGTCTTGTGCTGAGCTAAAAAGTAAATCAATAAGGATTTTAGATGATAAAGGTAAAAAAAAATGATAGAACGAAATAATAACAAAACAATATAGAACGAAATAATAACAAAACAATAGTTGCAATATAAAATTAAATAATTGATATTAAATTGGTAAATAAAACTTGCGAATTGTTAGCCTTAGAATCAGTAATTCCAGTCTTGAATTGATCATTGAAAGTGGATATTTCCTTCCAAACGATAAGTTGGTTATAGCAACCAAAGCCACCTCAACTGCCAACTCCTCATTGTGTAGTTGATTCCAGTATGACTTACAAACCAACCTTTATCGATTATCTAACCACATAACACGCATCCGCAATTTAAGATCTCGACAGTCTTGCGATCTAGAAGAGCTCAACTCGAATTAACGACCTCAACGGTGTGAGCCGTTTAAATTCGATCATTATCTCTCTTGAAGGAGGTCCAACTGGCCCTTCTCCACTTGGACACACCAATTTGTTTGCGGGAACTCAAATGTGGCAGTTGACCGTCTTGTTTTTTCTACTGTAAGCCAAACTACTCCAACCCGACGTGCACTTTTTGAGTTGAAATAGAATTAAATTTAAGGGACGATTGTGACTATATCATATTCTGAAGATATAATGAATACCATGTTGTAAGGTTTTAGCACAGGTTCATATCTCACGATTTTCAATCGGAACGATAACCGGTCTAAGGCTAAATAGGGATTAGTTGAGCATGAAAATAAGCATACTCAATTACAGTTTAAAAGTGGATTTTAATGGAAGATAATAGGTGAAGAAAGGAAAGGACCAAGAGGGCAATTGCACCAAAAAATAAAAAAGAATAGAAATGGAAAAATGCTCAATTTCTTTTCACACAGGAATAAGCTAATGATTTTTTTTATTCAAGTGTTTTCCGTTACATCTTTATGCCACAAATACAAGGCTCTTTATAGACCTCTCAAGAGCTAATTTTAACATAATTTTCTCCTAAAATCATGTTCAACAACCAACACAAAATCACATTTTTTTTTCTAAAATTAGGATTTGAAAAAGTAAAAAATCAGATTTTTTTATGAGCCCAAAAATAATCTTGCAATTTTCAATTCATCCCCTTGTCTTACTTTTTGTTCCAGTTTAGCCCAATTTTGCTTATTTTTGAACTTCGACACTCTAATTTTATCTCTGATAAAATTTAAGTAAGAAATCATAAGCTTAGTAGCATTCTATTAAAAAAATTACCAAAAATAGGTACATTAAACACACGAAATTAGCTTGCTATCAAATTCCCCCTACTTAGTTTATGCTTGTCCTCAAGCATGTTGTATATTCTCATACTAGAAACCATTCAATAACTTTGTTCCAAAATCAAGTCTCATCCAACAGCTATGCATAGTACTTACTTAGTTTAACCAACAAGCATTTATAAAATTTTAACAATGTGTAAAATCAACCATTTCATTAAATTAAAGCTCAATCAAACTTGCAAGGCAATTGTTCTTGATCAAATTATTCAACAAATTTGGGACATAGTCAAATCCTTTAATGTGAGATGAGATGACAACTCAAGCACCTCACCAAGATTACTTAATTCGATATGTCTTTAAACGAATTATTTTCCGTACTCATGGCAACCCAATTAGCGAAGTGTTTGCAAGTTTCGGTTCATCATTCAAATTTTTTGACGCGAGGTGAGATGACAACCCAAGCACCTCGTCCTGGTTACTCAAGTTGGTTACATTTTCGAAATCTTCACCATAACAAATCCATCAGCGGAGTAGTATATGCATACAGTTTTTATTTAATAATTTTTCTATATACATACTTTTTTATTCTATATATTTTTTATTTTATTTTTTTAGTAACATAAAATAAAATGATAAAACAAGATACAAGTACTTTTATTAAGCAAGTTTAAAGAACTAACAATTTTCATGAGATGTTGATTTTACCATAATATTTTCAATTCTATAAAACACTTGTCAATCAAACTAACCAATAAGCAATTATTCATGAATCACCCAATCGTTTGAATTAACTAAGCATAGGAATTAAAGGCTAAATTTCAATCAATCTAATGAATAATCTCAGTATAAGAATTAACAAATGTAATGAAAAGCAAATAATAGCATGGCATATCTAAGAATCCCCCCTACTTAGCTCACATTGCCCTCAATGTGCAATAATAAAAAGAGAAGAAAGAGAAAGGTCAAGTGCACACCCCTCTACAGGTTTAATTTGGCGAAGGGTGGTTTCAGCAGTTCAAGTTGGTTCTAGCCAATTTGGTCCTGGGTGTATGTTTTAGCAAATAACAGCATTGAAATTTGACAAGCTGTTCCTACACCATAGAAGAAATTTATTTCTAATCTTTAAAACCTCAACCACGTAATTGACTTATCACGTAGGCACGTCCTGAAAGCATTTTTTTCCATTTTTAGCTTGTCGATTCCACCATTGTTCCTAGAAAACAACACATTAAAATAGATTAAATGATAATCTTATTATTTTTATTTTCAATGTAAATTAAATCAAATTCAAAATTAAAATAAACTAAAACAAATATTTATGGGTTGCTCCCAAAAAGCACTTTTGTTTAATGTCGTTAGCTCGATGACCTGAAATTTATCCTTTTGGCTCCTTGAGAATTAACTCTTCCTTTATGTTCACTTGAAAGTTCTTGTAAAAAGGCTTCAACTTTTGCCTATTGGCCTTAAAGCACTTCCCAAATTTTTCGCTCTTAATTTCGACTGCACCATAAGGAAACAATTGAGTAATAACGAAAGGACCTAGCCATTTGGTTCGAACTTTACCTGCAAAGATCCTTGGTATGAGATCATAAAACAACATTTTTTGTCATACTAAAAATCATTTACGGGATATCTTTTGATCATGAAATGCCTTGGTTTTGTCTTTATAAATTCGGGCATATTCATATTCATCATGCTGGATTTCTTCAAGCTCTTAGATGTGTAATTTTTGATATTTTCTTGTTGAATTTTTAATTATAGTTATGCCGATTTTCTTAGGCACTACGTGAACTAGGTAACCCAATTGCTGTCTGAAATTGGGTATATCCTCCTAGCGTCTAGTGATTTCTGAATTTCAACCTCCATCATCAGTGGATTGAGACGTCTTTGAGATTCTCCATTCAGGTTCTACAAAATAGAAGGCAAGAGTTTAGTTTGCGAAAGAGACAATTCAAAATTTTTACCTAGACTTCTGGGAAACTGTGGTGTCTTCATGTGAATGATAGGTTCACGTTTTAGTTTTCTTATTGTCAATAATTCTCTTTATTTTTCCATAACATCAAGATCTAAAATCATGCAAGGCTCAATTTGTAATTCATCCTCTTCGTGATATTCAAAATATAAATTTGTCAAAGGTTCAATTAAATCAACACTAGAGACATTTGACATTGCATTGGGGCGGCCCATGGCCTTATAAACATTGCACTTGACCACTTCACCATCGAATTCCATAGTGAGTGTTCCACTCCGAATATCAATTTTTGTTTCTGCGGTGCTTAAAAATGGTCTCCTAAGTAGGATATCAGAAGAATTTTTCAAGTTATCATCCTCCATGTCAACAATGTAAAAATCTGTAAGAAAGATTAGTTTATTTACTTTGACAAGGACATCTTCCAACACCTCTTCTGAATACACAACTGACCTATCTGCCAATTGAATGATCACCCGTGTTTAGTAATTTAAAAATAGATAAAGGCATAAAGTTAATAGATGCACCTAAATCACACATGGCTTTTTTAATTCTAACATTACATATTTTGCAAGATATAGCAAACATACATTGGTCCTTACACTTAGGCAGAATTTTCTTTTATAAAACCACAACGACATTTTCTCCTACATTTATTATTTCATTACCTATGAGCTTCTTCTTGCCAGTGCATAATTCTTTTAAGAATTTCGCATAGCATGGAACTTGGTTTATCGCATTAAGTAGGGGTATGTTAATTTCAACTTTTCAAAACATCTCTAGGATTTCCTTCTCTTCTAGCTCCTTTTTACATTGGGCAAGCCTTCCAAGAAATAAAGGTGGTACCATGAATGGCTTTTATAGTGTCGACTCCGTAGCTGCTGGATCAAGTTTATATTTTTCCGTCTAGTGTCGTAATCACGACTCATGCCAGGTGCTGGCTTCAAAACTGTTCCATTTCTTAAGGTCATAACATTTCATTTTATCGTGTATTCAGCTCTTGTTTTAGACAACAACTTCCTTGGGATTCCAATATACTAATCATAAGCGCAAGCTTACTTATTTGCTAATCTATTTCTTGTAGGTGCACTTTAGTCTTCTATTGGAACTTTTCAGTACTAGCAGCTAATCTCTCCACTATGACCTCAAGAGATGTCTGTGGGGGTTAAAATTGTTGAGTCGTTGGTGGTATTGGCTGATACGGTTGGTTGTAATGAGGATTCGATCCATAACTCAGATTTGGGTGATCTCTCCACCCCGCATTATAAATGTTTGAATGTGGATCATATCGCCTTTGGGGTGGCCTCGGGAAGTTTCTAGCGGTATCTACTCATGTTGTTATATCCTCGTAGAAAATCAAACATGAGTCTGTTGGATGATCATGCATGACACAAATCCCGCACAACCGAGCTGTGTTTGTTTTTCCTACAAGTAAATTTTGAACTACATTAATAAGCTTGTCATTTTTATCTTTTAATGATGGAGTACTTAGCCTATGAACTCGTCTTGTAGGTTCTGTAGTTGGTCAAAATTGTTGGGAATTCACACCCGTGGTTGAAATCAATTCCCTTGCTCTTTGAGGAGTCATGTTAACAAATGCTCCTCTGCTGGCAGCATCAATCATCTTCATTTCCATAAGGAGTAACCCCCCATAGAAATATTAAAAAAGTTATTTTTTAGTTAGGCCATGTTGTGGGCAACTTGGACACAACTTCTTTTTTCACTTCTAGTAGTCATAGAGTGATTCAGTCTCTTTTTGTCGTATTCCGATAATATCTCTCCTTAATTCATTTGTTCGAATTGTTGGAAAGAATCTGTCAAGAAACAAGCGAGACATGTTAGACCATGTATTAACTAATCTTGGAGGTAAATAAAACAATCACTCTCTAGAAGAGTTGATTAACGAGAAAGGAAAAGTTTGAAGTTTAATTTGATTTTCGGTTACTCCTTAAGGTTTCATACTTAAGCAAGCCATGTGGAATTTCTTAAGATGAGTGTGGGGATTCTCGTTTTCTAAATCATGAAAAGTGGGCAATAGATGAATTAAGCCAAAATTTTATTCAAATAGTATTCCTCCCGTCGGATAAGTTATGCACAACAGCTATTGCTCATCTCGTGCTGCAGCGAGTTGTCGAATGGTTTGATCTGCCATTTCTTATGGTTCACTGAGTGTATTGTAAATGTCTTCCGTGTAAGACAGTGTTTTATATTCAGATTCTTTCACTTATGGTCATTTTTCGCCTCAAATTACGGTACGACTTGCAAACCAACCCTTATCGACTATCCAACCATGTGACACGCATCCGCAATTTAAGATTTTGGCAGCCTGGCGATCTAGAAGAGCCTAACTTGAATTAACGACATCAATTACGTGAACGACCTCAATTACGTGAGACGTTTAAATTCGATCTCTATCTCCCTTGATGGAGGTTCAATTGGCCCTTATCCACCTAAACACGCCAATTTGTTCACGAGAACTTGAATGCGACAGATGACCGTCTCATTTTCCCAATTGTATGCCAAACTATTCCAACCCAACGTGCACTTTTTGAGTGGAAATAGAATTAACTTTAAGGGACGATTGTGACTATCTCATATTCTGGAGAGAGAATGAATACTGTGTTGTAAGGTTTTAGCACGGGTTCCTATCTCGCGATTTTCGAACAGAATGATAATGGGCCTAAGGCTAAATGGGAATTAGTTGAGCATGAAATTATTATACTTGATTGGGTTTAAAAATAGATTTTACTGGAAGATAATAGATGAAGAAGGGAAAGGACTAAGAGAGCAATTGCACCAAAATATAAAAAAGAATAGAAATGGAAAAATGCTTAATTGCTTTTCACGAATGAGCTAATGGTTTTTTTTATTCAAGTGTTTTCCGGTACAACTTTATGCCACAAATACAAGGCTTTTTATACACCTCTCAAGAGCTAATTTTAGCATGATTTTCTTCTAAAATCATGTTTAATAACCAACACAAAATCTATTTTTTTTTTCTAAAAATAGGATTTGAAAAAGTAAAAAAATCAGATTTTTTATTAGCCCAAAAATAATCTTGAAATTTTCAATTCAGCTCATTGTCTTTTTTTTTTTTTTTTTGTTTTAGTTTAGGCCGATTTTGCTTGTTTTTGAACTTCAGCACTCCAATTGCGTCACTGATAAAATTTAAGCAAAAAATAACAAGCTTAATAGCATTCTATTAAAAAAATTACCAAAAATAGGTACATTAAACACACGAAATTAGCTTGCTATCAATGACTGATTTGTTATTGTTTGAAAGTTGAATGACTGAATTGAAAATAGAGTGACTGTTAGTGTAATTTACCCTAAAAAAGATAATTATAATATTAGGGTCTTCTTGTTTGCATGTAAAATATTTTAATTGTTTTACTGTGTTTGTTTGGCGGAAAATGAATTACCAAAAGAAATCAATCTTCAAAAAAATGGTAAAATCAAGAATTTTTTTTAAGGAAAATGTCTTACCAATTTTTTTTTCTGTATGACATTTTTCAAATTAATAAGGCTTTGCTCACTGTTTTCATTGTCGAAGAAACAAAAAGGGGAAGCTTTTAGAGTAACAAAGGGAAAGCTCTCTTCACTGTCGAAGAAAATAGTCCATTATGTTCTAATTTTATATTTGTTACGATTTAGCCCCTGAAATCAAAATTTTTACTATTCTACAATTTAATTCCTCAAAAATAGTTTTTCTTATTCTACAGTTCAGTCCTAAACCTTATTTTTTACAGTTTTGCAAAATAGTCTATTTTCTAAAATTTCTAAGTTTTATAATTTAGTCCTTACAACTAAAACTGTCAAAATTTTTAAAAATTAGTCATTGATTTTTGAATATTTAAACTTTCATATTCTATTTTTCAGAATTGTAAATTCTCAAATAATGTAAATTAGTCCTAAAACTCAAGTTTTTAAATCCTTACAATTTAACCCCTATAGTTTCAAACTTTACTATTTTATGCTCAACTTTCCAAATTTTCATATTTCATAATCATAAAATTTAGTCACTACATCAATATTTCAGATTTCACAACTCAAACCCTTAGAGTTCAAAAATTTTACAATTTGGTCCTTACTTCAATTTTTATTAAATTAAATCATTTTTCAACTTACTCATCCAAGTAATATTCAAAATAAATATTTACCACTTTCAACTTAATTAATATAAATTTAAATTATCTAATGTACGAAATTAACAATTAAGCTTAATTAAGTAAATTAAGGTTGATTAAAACTAAAACATGATTAATTAAAATATAAATAAGCTTTATAAAATAAACTCAATTAAACAATAAAAAGATAATAAAATCTCAAATGTATGTTTGTTTTATTGAAAACGGCTTTTATGGAATATTTTCAGGAAATTTGCAAAACAGCAGAAAATATTTTTACACAGATTAATCCAAATACCAAAAAACTAAGTCATTTTCTAGAAATCATTTTTCGGAAGCCTTATAATGATAAATTTCACTTTCAACTTTTTCATTTTTATTAATTTGATTTTTTATTTTTTAGTTCAATTTGAATTTTTTTAAAAAAAAATCAGATCAATTTTTAACAAAAATGTTGACTAAAATATTGATTTCCAATGATGTTGGTGTGACAATTCATGTAGTAATTTATGTGTATTTTTGTAAAAAAGTTTATTCCAATTGGAAATAAATTTTATCTATTTTTTAAAAAATAATTTTTTTATTTAAATGATTTTTTTTGTAAAATTATTTTTCAAAAACTTATTTCAATTTGAATAAAATAATTTAAACAAAAAATTTATTTTTTAAAAAATAAATAAAATTTATTTCCAGTTGGAATTAACTTTTTTAGAAAAATACTTTTTGGTAGAAAATTTTTTTGGACTAATTGGTAGAAAATTTATTTTTTTTGGTAGAAAAAAACCGTCAAAAACTATGAGCTCCATAAGTAGATGACGCATGCAATTGCATAAGAGCAATCCCTACTTTATATTAAAACAATCACTACTAGACACTGCTAACGTAAGGAATGGCATAAGGAATGGGATACTATTCTCTTTACCATCATTATTCAAAAGGATGAGCCATATGGAATGTACATAGTAACTACAATAAATATGGTCATATATTAAAATACAGGTTTATCACCGGAAATAAACTTTTAGAAAAATGAAAATATCGGGAGTTTTCGCGAGAGAGAATTTCCTTTTCTCTTTCTCCAGATTCATTTGACTTATGTGATTATGTCAGGAAAGACGTAGGACTCTTACCCTTTTTTTGCCTATAAATATACATACTTATACCCCTTCAGCTCAGAATCAGAGAGAGAAAAGAACAAACCCAAGATTTTAGTTTTAGTTTTTGAATCTTTAGATCAAAAGAATGGCAGAAGAAGTAGTACTGCTGGATTTCTGGCCAAGTATGTTTGGGATGAGATCCAGGATTGCTTTGGCTGAGAAAGGGATAAAGTACGAATACAAGGAAGAAGACTTGTGGAACAAGAGTGCTTTACTGCTGCAGATGAACCCTGTTCATAAGAAAATCCCTGTTCTTATCCATAACGGTAAACCTGTTTGTGAGTCGCTCATTCAGGTTCAGTACATCGATGAGGTATGGCATGACAAAGCTCCTTTGCTCCCTTCTGACCCTTACCAAAAAGCTACTGCTAGATTCTGGGCTGATTATGTTGACAAGAAGGTACGTTCTTTTTTCTTTTCCTTTTGGAACTGTATACATAAATAGGAGAGCAAAGTATTGTGCCTAAAATAATGTTAAATGAAATGCAGATATATGACCTGGGAACAGAGTATGGAAGACAAAGGGAGAAGAGCAAGCAACAGCAAAGAAAGAATTCATAGAAAGCCTGAAGCTGATAGAAAAGGAGCTTGGGGACAAGCCTTACTTTGGAGGAGAAAGTCTTGGATATGTGGATGTTGCATTCATTCCGTTTTATAGCTGGTTTTATGCTTATGAGAAGTGTGGGAACTTCAACATTGAAGCAGAGTGTCCCAAACTGATAGCATGGGCTAAAAGGTGCATGCAAAAGGAGAGTGTAGCCAAGTCCCTTGCTGACCAACAAAAAGTCTATGATTTTGTCCTGCAGATGAAGAAACATTTTGGAATTGAGTAATTCCAGCCTTTGTTTATGATTTTAAATAAAATGGGGACATGTATGTTGTGCCAGCCCTGTTCTCAGTTCTTCTATTTTTCCTCTTTCAATCGATCAGATGGTTTGGGATTTGTCATTTGCAGTAAGGAGTTTTTAAATTAAAAGTAATCAGTCCTATACACGTGCTTACTCTTATCTTATTTCAATGATATTACTTTTCTTATAATAAAAAGAGCGTAGAGTTACTCAATTTTGATGTAAGTGAAAAATAATTATTTTAATTTTAATTTAATTGTTTAACTTTTGAAAAATAATAAATCAATTATGAAAATTATTTTTTCTTACAGTAACATGGAAAGTTGACCTGTTGTTTAATTGGCATAAATATGTATTTAATTGTTTTTTACTAAAATATTTTATTTTTTTTATAATTAATGTAAGTTATTGGTAAAAGATAAATAAAATGTTTCTAAAATCTGTATTTTTTTATTTATTTTTGTGAAAACCTGATTTAAATAAATTAGTTTTATAAATGCATAAAATAATAATGTTATTTTAAGTTTTAAAATAAGTAATTTGTATATTGTAAGTGTTTAATAATACTTTTGTTTTGCTGAAGTTTTATCTAAAGTAATTTTAAATATGGTATTTTAATTAATATTATTAATAAAACAATTATAAATTAAAAATTTATGTTAATATTTATCATATTTACTAAAAATATGAAAGCATAAAGCTACATGGTTTAGATTATATATTTTATACTTCTAATATTAAGAATGGTTCATAAAAAATGTTGAATCTATAAACTTGTTATCTACTCAAGATAAATTTTTTTATTTGTTGAAGATATATTTTTATTTAATTTAATATTATAAGTGGCTTAATAATATATTTTTTTCGGTAGAATTATATCTAAAATAATTTTAAATATGGTTTAATTAATATTATTAAAAATTATCATTTTAATTGAAAAAGAAGTGAGAGTAGAAAACTACATGCACAATTAGATTTTAGGTGTTAATACTTTTAATATCCATAATAATAATATTTTTACAAAATATTCACGGATTGATGTACTTTTTTATTCAATTATTTTTTTTAATGTTATAGGATTATTTATTGTTTCATTAATATTATTTTTATGAAAGATTATGTTAATACTATTGATAAAATAATTATAATTATTTTTAAATTTTATTAATTATATTATATTTTATTTTATTGGAAAAGAAACTTGAAATTAAAAATATTCATTAAAAAAATGAAATCAAGGATTGGTATTTGGTACACTAGTAGTGTACTTTTTTATTATTCCACCAACAATTTTAAAAAATGATCATGTGTTTGTTTCTTTAAATATTTATTTTTTAATATTTTATTATATCTTTATAAGACATTTGTCAAACCATTAACATTAGTTATGGAATTTAAAAACTCCAATAGCAATGTATCAAATATTTTTTCGAAATCAAAATCACAAATGAAATAAACTAGTTAACATTTTATTGAGAATAAAATTGAAATTAATTTTTTATTTTTTAAAATTTATCAGATCATTCTTTTATCTTTTATGTTAAATATAGTTAATAATTTAATAATTTAATAATTTTATGTAATTAAACTTTTAATAATTAATAATATAATAAAATATTTTAAAGAAATAATAAATTTAACTTTCATTACGCCATTGGCTTAAGAGTGAAAAAGTCCTCGAACTTTTTCAAGAAAAGCAATTAAGCCTCCACTCTTTTTTTTTTTTTGCTCAATTGAATACTTGAATTACCAAAACTTAGTAAAATAGCCCTTTGACCGACGTTAACCATTAATTTTTAATGGTCAAGATGATATGGCTACTAAGTTTGATTTTTTTGTTTCACTTTTGCCAATTAAGACGCTACCTTGGATGCCACGTGTACTTTTGATGACATCATCATTTTTTGTTCATGATGTGGCTTTTTTATTTGTTATTATAACTAAATTAATTTAATTAATCTTATGTACAATTTTTATAATGAGTTGAAAAAAAAAATCCTAATCCTTAAACTTAATTGTCACATTTAATTTTTGAAGGGAAAAAACAAAAAATCACCAAAAAATAACCTCTCTTGATCGTCACAAATATTGAAAGAAATTTTGTTTTCCATTTGAATCATTATTGAAATCTCATTTGCCAAGAACCTTTTGTTTTTTTTTTTTTTTTTCAGTTGAAATCTCATATTGGAAATCAAAATCCTTTTACTAAATCAAAAATCCCTTTGCTAAATTCCTAAATCTTCAACAATATATCCCTAAATCGAAAACCCCTTAGCTAATCAAAAACCATATTCTTTAAGAACCTTTGTTCAATTGCAAACCCTAATAAAAAAAAACTCCTATCTTACTCGAAACCCCAAATTAGACAACCTTATTTTAAAAAGCCAGAAGCTTTCCTTGAATTTAAGAACCAAAATGCACAATTTCAGTGCTTTAAAGGTTAATTGAGACGTTAAGTAGGTAAGTTTTTGTAAAATTTCTAGATTGAGTTTTTTTATTTGGGTTTTTGACTGGTTTCTTTATCATAAGAAAATAACTTTTTCTTGACATGTTTTCTAGGTTGAAAAAGGAAGGGGCTTATTGTAAAAATTTTGACGAAAGGCTCATGTTTTGGTTGGCTAGATAAGCAACAACAGTTAGATCCAATTTTTAATTTTGCATTGGAATCTATTTGGTGCAATAGAATAGTATATAGCAAAAAAAATAATCTATTTGAGCACATTTGTCAGGATCTAGATTCCCTTTCATAAACAACAATAAATATAAAGTCAATACAATACTGACATAACATTTTCTCCCCCATTTTTCTTGTTATTGTTCGGTTCTATTATATAGTTATCTTTGGTGTATGTCTGTCAAAAAAATTAAATAAAGTCAATACAGTACTGACAATAAACATAACAATGACTTTGTCTTTTGTGTATGTATGTTAAATATAATTTATCTTGTTTATTGTTTTTTTATTGGTATTTACTATAATATATTTGTTAGAATGTTATGTGAATACAATCTGTATGTTTGTTTGTATAACATCATTTATATATTTATATATGTGATGTCCACGAAATTAACTAAAAATTCGAGTAAGGCAAGTGCACTTATCAATTAATAGTATAGCTACGGTGAGCAAAGGTATCGTTCCCACGAAGACTAAAAGTACTAGTAATTACCGTCTTTCTATTATTTAACTGAATAATTCGAGTGATCACTTAAAAATTAAAATTAACTAAATTAATTAACTAACAAACAAAACAAAGAAAACATCCAATAGACAATATAATTGAAAGAAATAAAGAAACTCATGATAATCTCCTAAGAAGTCAACCGGGAATCTTATTTATTAACAAAAATCTGCTTCAGAATCAGCTTCAATGGTGTTTTTTCAAGTTATTTTCTTGAATATTCTATGACAACTCTCTCATATCTTCTTATTTTTATCATATATACATCTTAGAATGTGCGAAAAACCTAAAAATCATGATTTTCCACTTTTCAGAGTGCAAATTTATGCAATCTACAAGGTCGTGTAGAATGGGTCAACCCATGTGGCTCCTGTAGTTTGTTCTGATTTTCTAGTTTTCATTCGTTTTTCTCTCCTTTTGCTCCCAAGTTCTCTAATTAAGCATCAAAACATGAATTTAAAGGATTAGGAGCATAAAATTCACAATCAATATCGAATAATCACCCAAAAACGCATAAAGAATAAGGTTAAAACATGTTACTTTTAACATTCATTAAATATCCCCACAGTTAAGCGCTTGCTTGTCCTTAAGAAAAATTCTCAACCCACATTCAAGTCAACTGGCCTTAATTTATTGTTTTCACCAACAATGTAATAGGATAATCTACAAATAATCCTGCATTGGAAATTCACACTAAAATAACACTAAAAATACAAGCAATCCAAGCAGAGTTTTTTAAGGCTTAAAAACATCAGGCATCTCCCATATCTCAATAATTACTTGGAATTCAAACTCAACAAGAAATAATACCATCCCTAAAGATTAACTCAAAGCATTCAAAGTGTTTAAGTTTCAAGTAATATGCACTCAATAGTCGAACAAGAAATGTTATTACCATAAGCTTGCTTGAAAATCAAATCTCCACCACTATATAAATGATATGACACACCAATCAAGAGGTCGTTACAAGGTTGTAATGGAGCCTAGGTTTAGAGTATGGATATGGATAGAAAAGTTGGTTACAATCGAGAATCAAGTTGATAAATTACCAAACTAGAAAAGAAATTCAGTTGCTGAATTATAAGAATTTACATCAACAATTCAACAATTAAATGATAAAACATAGTTAGGAAACTGACCAAATCAAATCTCGACAAAAAGAGAGTCAGTAAAAATGATAATTTTACAACATATATATGGGTTAGAGGTTAACATAAATGGGTGAGAAAAAAATGTGTTAGGATCAACGAGGTTTACTAGGGGCTAATTCAACAGGTAAACTAGTTAAATGTTAAGTGGGTTAAATCCTAAATGCCTTAATTATCTTAGTATATCAAATCAATAATGAGGTCTCAACCTGTATAACCGAAACAAGTTGTAGAATAACAAATCAAGTTGACATACTCACAACCAAAAATGAAATGAGCACAAAATAGAATATATGCTCTAAAAGCTCAAAAGCTTACAAAAAATTTATGGTTTTGATGTCAAATTTGTAAATTTAAAATTTCAAGATAATGCTTCAGTTCAAGGAGACAACCTAAAATAATAATTTCTAAAAAACTACTTATCATGCTTGATTCTCTCGTGTCTTAAAGTATAAATCACACAATGTACAAAAGTACATAAATTAATACCAAAACAGAATTGCTAAAAACTCCAAATTTAGAAAAATCAACTCTAATGGTAGGTGTGAGAAAATTACTTAAACCCAAACAACAATTTAGGGACTATATCACATAACGTATAAAATCCTCCCCACATTTAAGATGCACATTGCCCTCAATGTACAAACAAATATAATCACAGAATAAACATAATATCATAAGGGAGGGAAAGAACTGAAACTACCCTGAATTTGGATGATTTCGTTGGAATAGTGAAATTCAGAATCGTAGGAGATTCTAAATGAAGTACATGTTCCATGCACACTAATAAGAAGATAGAAAAAAAATAAGATAAAGAGATAACAAAATAGAAAAATAACCTACAAAATAATAAAAAATAAAGTTTAAAATAAAAATAAAACAAAACATATAAGTATCAAAAATAAAATAAAAACAACTAAAATAATAATAACAGTTAATATAAAATAAAAATAAATAAAACTAAAAACTAAATAAAGCCAATGATCAGTATCGTGCGAGGTGTCAAGGTCACGAGGCTCAGAATCAAGTGGAGAAATATGGAAATGCTGGCACATCCATTGTAGGTATGCTTCAAGGTGATCATGATGGCTTTAAAGCTGGCTGAATTGCTCCAAATGTAACTGCTCGAGGTGATCTATCTGCTCTATTTTTCATTGCTCAAGGTGGTCAATCAGATTAGAGTGTTGTTGTTGTATACAATAGATGTCGTTGAGTGTGACCGAATGTGCAACGGTGGAGTGACTAGAAGGAGGGGAGGATTGAGTAGGGTCCGTAAGTTGAGGAGGACCATTATCCATGAACTCTTCATGTTCATCCTAAGGGTCTAGATGAAATAGTGTATATCAGTAGGAACCCGCTCTGTGCTGACATTGTATCATCCTCACGTGGCTCATAATAGATAATCCTTGCGGGATTATCTGTCCAACCAAGGTGAATGAAGAAGTCTACTCTAGAATGTCAAGCAACCCAAAATACCTCACCAGCCGAGGTACATAAGGACCCATACAGATAAGGCCCTTTTTGCTCCAATCAGACTAGTGGCAACAACATAGAGCCATGAAGTAAGCGACACCAATAGGATGACGTGTCTCCATAATCCACAGAAAATAAGCCTTCGATGTACTAACAACCCCCGTGTTTTCCTCTGACCAGTTAATGTATGGGCCTAAATGACATGAATATAGCACAGGGTTGGAGGTAAACAAGTCACTTTTGAGTAGTTCAAGTTGTACAGTGCCTCAGTCTCAGCGATCTCAAACCAACAGAGTGGAGCTGGTCAATGGATGTGTTTGGGCAGTGTTGATGTAACAGCCTAATTTTCAGTGGTAGGGAATAGAGATTTAAGATCACTAAATTTGACGGGTGAGTTGAAAATGTAATAAAATAATACCTATGAGTCAAATGTGAATATAGAAGTATTTTTTTGAATTAGTGAATTTGGTGATTAAAAGAATTAATTAGGTAAATTGGGACGAGAATGAGGTATCGAGACCTCGACTTTGTAAATCGAGCCATAAATATTTCTAAAAATATTTATGAAGTGTTGGTGAGGTAGTATTAAAATTTGGTCAAAAAATTTTGATGTTTGGGTGGTTAATTAAATAAAAAGGACTAAATTGAAACAGGTGTAAAAGTTGCTAAAAGAATTAAATAGCTCAATTGTCAAATGAGGAAGGACCTAAAGTGCAAATAAGGCCAAAGGAGATATTTTGGGAGGCAAAAGCTGAGAAAAATCAGGAAATGGGTGAAATAAGGGCAAAATTGGAAAATTGCCAAAATGAGCTAAACAAAAATGGGACTAAATTGGAATATCTAGAATTCTCTTCATTTCTCTTCATATTCACCAGATGAAAAACAGCCATGGAGGAGGGTTCAAGCTGGTTTTCATACTCTAGCTTCATGTAAGTTTAATTCTTGCTTTCTACTTGAAATTTTTATGTTTTTGGACTTTTACAATTGGGTCCAACTTACTATTTCATTAGTTTTTGATTCCATGGCTAATTTTTGAAGTTGTTATGGATGATTATTGGAATCACATGAAGAATAAACATATAATTGAAGCTTTAATTTTGATATATGGTGATTTTATCAAGTAAAATTGATGAAAATTGGTTTTAGGACCTAATTGTGAAAGAATTTGGAATTAAGGTCTAGTGTTAAAGTTATGGTTTTCAAGGGTTATGAAGTAGTTTAAAATGATATAATAAAGTATTAAATGCTAAAAATTAACATAATTGAGGGGTTAATTGAGAAAGGATTGAATTGTATGAACTATGAAATTTGGGGCAAAATGGAAATCAATATTTTGCACTAAAACTGTTTTGGACAGCAACAGTAGTCTAACTTTGAAAAATCACCAAAAATTTTAGAAATCTAATTAGAGTATGAATAAAATATGAAATTAAATCTTATTGAGTCTAGTTTCTTATAAAAGAAATTATGTAAGCAATGGAATTGTAAATCATGAGATACAATAACTTTTGTGAGACAAGGTAAAAATGATTTCGGGTTCCCCTATTTTGACTTTGAAAAATCATAAAAAATTGAATAAAAATAATTATGGGTTTAAATTTATATATATAGAATCATGAATGAGTCTATTTTCAAGAGAAATAAATGAAGACATCATTCGAATCCTGTACAAGAAGATAATTAATTTTTGGTGAAGAAAGGTCGGAGCTGTCAGACAGCAGAATAGGGGAGATTTCAATGAATAAATTGTATTAATTGACCCAACCAAAAATTATGAAATTTTTATGGTAGGAATACATATGAGTCTAGTTTTTGGAAAAATTTATGGATCTTAATTTTGAGTTCTGTAGCTCGAGATAAAAATAATTTAGTAACTATGACATAGATGGACAGCTTGAATATTCACATAAGTAAATAGTGAAAATTATGGACAATGTTACTTACAAATGTGTTATTTATACTAAGGATGTGGATGGAGAGGAGGAGGAGGAAAAAAGTAAATATATATATATATATATATATATAAATATGAATGACTTGATCACATGCCCGATTATAATCGATAAATGTTGAATTAGAAATGATATAATGTTTTGTTTGGAATATTTATTATGAAATTATGATTATCGCTATAATACAAAAATCGAACTTGTGAGTTTATAACTAAATTTTAGTGACCATTTGTTAATATTATTAAATTTCAATATTATTTTATGAATGATGATTAATATTTATGTATGTTAATTGTCGAAAATAAGAAAATTATATACAAAAGTCATGAAATTTGAACTGAGTATTTCGGAGGAACGGAACGCAGGAAATGAGTAAGATCTTTCAATGAAAAAGACGAATTGACGGTAAATTACCCAAGTAAACCGAGACTCAGCATTTGTTGCGAATTTTCGTGTTTGCTTTCCGTTTAACTCCTACGAGCTTTCGTTAACTCATATGAGTTTCAGTTAACCCTTTGGGGTTTGATTCACTCGATGAGCTTCAGTTAGCCTTCGGGCTTCCGTTTAGCACTTGCGTGCTTCAGTTAGCCTTTGGCCTTCCGTTTAGCACTTGCGTGCTTCAGTTAGCCTTCGGGCTTTCGTTTAGCACTTATGTGCTTCAGCTAGACTTCGAGCTTCAGATCACGATGTACTCAAATCCGTAAGCCGTCCTTGAATGGACAAGTTGGTAAGTCGTAAATGTAATGTGTGGAAAAAGAAATGTAAGTAATGTTATCATTATCATTATTGAGCTCAATTATGTGATTTTGTCATTTGAAATTGTGATTAACAGGAAGAAACAGTGAATTGCATGCTTATGAATGGTTACACATAATTATCTGAAAAACAAGAAAAATGACGGTTTTTGATATATGGAGACATGAGACATTGATATATGGATGTGGATTATGTTTGATAAATGTGTTCATTCATAATTATGGAATTATGTACCTCATGTGTGCTGTTTGCATAAAGATGATATTTCAAATACTTTGGTGAATAAAGCTTAAATATGAAATAGTATGAAATCGAGACAAGTTGTTATGAAAATATATTTAAATTATCTGTAAGTGTTTCGTACTACTCGGTAATGCTTCATACTCTATTCCATCAAAGGATACAGATAGGGGGTGTTACAGTTGAAAACTCTAGGTTACGCATGAACTCATTGGAATAAAGTCCAAGAGCGGCTCCGAAGCCTAGGATGCTCAAGTAATGTGTCTTTCCCCCAAGTTTGAAAGAAATAGTACAAGGCTCATCTTAATGTGAAATTGTCAGTTGTAGACAGAACATCAAGA
This sequence comes from Gossypium anomalum, assembly GCA_025698475.1. NCBI lineage: Eukaryota > Viridiplantae > Streptophyta > Magnoliopsida > Malvales > Malvaceae > Gossypium > Gossypium anomalum. The sequence continues at coordinate 80,694,069 of CM046968.1, forward strand.
AGAACTCTATTACGAGTTCACCATATGTGGGCTCCACAATGGTCAAAAATCGATCCCACGGTACTCTGTTGATCAGAACTCGAAGTCTGACAGCTAAATGGACTGCCTGTAAGGCTTTCTAATCAATGCAACGACCCAATCCCAAAGGTCGCTCCCTAAGATGTTGATAATGGTCCTCATGTGGACTCGAAAGGAATTGGAGACACGAATGTCTCGTGGCTGTAGTCTGGGCTGAAGATGAAGTAGCACCCGGTGTCTTTCATTGTTTAAAGGTGAGGACAACAATCTTGGTTTTACCTCTAGTGTTTGTCATTATATATCTTAAATAAAATATAACAACTAAATATCATATAACCAAATGAACCAACACCACCACTAATTTAGCAGATAACAAAAGTCAGATCACATAACTAATATAACTAACATCTAATCCTCATACGAAAACTAAAACTAATACTTAGCAGACAAAAAAATAACTGAACTAAACTAATTATTTAACACTAATACTAGGAATATTAATACTACTACTAATAATAAAATAATAAATAATAAATAAAACAAATAGAAGATGAGCAGTGACAAACAGTGGTTTAGGCAGACGGCGGCGACAGCAGCTCGTATGATAGTAATGGGAAGAACAATAGACTGTGAAAATGGGTAGATCAGACGGTGGTGGATATGTGTGATGGGGTGAGAACAGTGGTCGATTAGGAGGGATGAGAGACGAAAAAGGAAAGGAAAAGAGAAAAATAGGGACGACAACGTAGAGTGGAGGAATGGGAAAAATGGAAGGACATGAGGGATTTGACGAGTTTGTGAAGAAAAAGAAAAGGTTAAGTGAGTAAGAAAGGAGAAGGGTTGGGGAAGAAAGGTTGAGGAGCCTAGAAAAGGGGCTGTCTGTAGTGTTCGATTTTTCAACAAGAAAAATTTAAGGAAATGACATGGACAGAGAGAGCTTAATGGCGTCAAGAGTAGGGCTTGGAAGATGAATAGATGAGCTACGGAGGCGATGTGGACGACAACTATGGGGGGAAGCAATCAGCTATGATGGAACGACTGGTAGGGTTGAGTGGAGTTGGTGAAACAACGTGAAAGGAGAAAGGACAAAAAATTAAGGTTTTTAGATTTTAAAGGCAGGCACGATCATGTATTTGTCTTGTGTTAGGCCATACGGTCATGTCTTAAAACCGTGTAAGTCTATAAAGCCCATGTGTCAAACAAATTCTTTAAAAAGTATTCACACAGCCTGGGACACACCTGTGTGTCAAGGCTGTGTGGTTTATTCCATGTCGTGTGATGCTTTCGTTCACTTCTCCCACGGTCGTGTACATAGGCGTGTGGGTCATACAGCCGTGTCAGCAGGCTGTGTTTGTCACGAATTTTTTTTAAAAAAAAATTCTTTTATAGTCACATGGCTGTGTCTATAGGCCGTGTGTAATCACTTAGGCCTTGTGAGGTTATTGTTTGCTTCTCCCACAGCCATGCCAAGGGGTGTGCGGGTCACACGACTGTGTCTTCAGGCCTTGTAACCCTCTGTGACCCTGTGTGTTAAAAGAACATTGAAAAAATTGGCTCCAATATTCACACAGCTTGTGACACCCTCATGTATCCAGGTCGTGTATCCTAGACGACCGTGTCGTAAAGTCGTATAGTGTTTCTCAGACTGTGTGGACCATTTTTAAAAAATATTATTTTTAAATATTTTTTATTTTTTTAAATCAACATTCGGGTTGTCTCTCGAGTAGGCTTATTTAGAGTCTAAGCTCAAATTTCCCTTTCACGCATACGATAAACTTAAATTTTTGAGCCGAAGCTCATTTATCTTATTATCAATATTACCACCAAAATAAAATTCGAGTCGATGACCATTTACCTTTAATGTATCGTAATCAGAGTGTATTATATAAATAGTTTTGTATGGGAAGACGTTCTATACCATAAATAGATTCGACCATCTGAATTTAAGCTGTTCAAGGAACATTCTTAAATCGAAATTGTTTAGCAGCACTTTGTCTCCAACTTTAACTTGGTTCGTCCTCTTTGAATGCACACCAATGTGTTTATTTGTTTCTTTTTTGAACGTTCTTAGTTTCTCATAAACCTTTGGTCGTCATTCATCTAATTCATCAAGCTGCACCATTGGTTCTTCACTTGTCCCTTAATTTTTTTCACCTTGAACAAGATACGATTGTAACACGTTTTCATGAGTGATTTCCTACAAAGAATGTTGAGTCGCACGGTTACTAACATTATCAGAATAACTACTATCATCTTGCTTATTAGAAACTCTCACAAAATCACGTGTTTGAAAAGTAACCTTTTCATCACCTACCTTCAACACAAGTTTACCATTACCCATATCAATAACAGTTCTACAAATAGCTAAAAAGGGTCGACCTAAGATCATGGGTACCTTAATATCCTCATCAATGTCCTATATAAAATCAATAGGGAATATAAATTTATCAAATTTAGTAATTACATTTTTAATAATGCCCTTAGGATACTTAATTGATTTGTCAGCTAATTGAATACTCATCTTAGTGGTTTTTGGTTCCCTGAGACCAAGTTGTTTGAACATTTTATAAGGTATCAAATTTATACTAGCACCTAAATCGGCCAAAGCTTTTTTAACATTTAAGCTACCAATAAAACAAGGGATAGTAAAACTCTTTGGATCTTTAAGCTTGGTAGGTAGTTTGTTTTGGAGAATAGTCGAATACTCCTCATTGAGCTCCATAATGGACAGTTCGTCTATTTTACTTTTATTTGTTAACAACACCTTTAAAAATTTTGTATACTTGGACACCTGCGAAAGGGCTTTAACAAAAGGTAAGTTAATATGCATTTTTTTAAAAAAATTCAAGAAATTTACCATATTGTTCGTTCATGCAGTCTTTATTCTTCAACCCCATCATTTTTCTTAACAGCTTCTCGATTCAACTTCTTTTCAGGCTCGACTAACACCTTTCCGCTTCGTACAGAGATTGCATCGACTTGTTCTTTTATGTTGGTTTCAATGTTACTAGGTAAATTACATTATTGTCTCTCCGAAACCAACTTAGCAAGCTGACTAATTTGATTCTCGAGTCCCTGAATAGATGTTGATTCCTCAAAGTTGTCTCAGTGTTTTGAAATCTAGTTTCTGACACTAAAATAAATTCCATTAACATCTATTCTAGATTCGACTTTTTTCTTGCTGATAAGGTTGCTGAAAACCTGGAATGAGTTGTAACATTTGATTTTCTTGACCACCCCAAGAGAAATTTGGATGATTCATCCATCCTATACTATAATTATTGTTATAGGGGTTATTCTGAGGTCTAGAATTGTTACCCATAAAGTCGACTTGCTATTGCTCCATATTAGAACAGAAGGGTAAACATTCTGAATTGATCATCCCTTCTCTAGTCACATCACATTGCAGTACTGAATTCATTTGCTTAGCCATACTCAAACCATCAATTTCTTACTCAGAGCTTCCACTTGACTCGCTAACATAGCAACTGCATCTATATTAAAAACACCAGCTGCCTTAGTAGACTTTGTTCTCATAACTTGCCACTGATAGTTATTCAGTGCTATCTCCTCAATAAATTCTTGGGCTGCCTCAGGTGTCTTATTATTTAGTGTTCTACCAGCTGCTATATCAATCATATGTCTAGTTGAGGGATTCAAACCATTGTAAAAAGTTTGAACTTGGAGTCACAAAGGAAGTCCATGATGAGAACACCTTCTCAGAAGATCCTTAAATCTTTCTCATGCATCATACAATGTCTCAAGCTCAAATTAAGCAAAAGAAGAGATGTCATTCCTCAACTTAGCTTTTTGTCCGGTGGAAAATACTTCCACAGAAACTTTTCAGTCATCTAATCCCAAGTCGTGATGGAACCCCATATAAGTGAGTTCAATAACTATTTTTCCTTGCTACACAAAGAGAATGGGAACAACCATAAAAGTATGGCTTCATCAGTAACATCATTGATCTTGAATATGTCACGGATCTCTAGAAAGTTAGCCAAATAAGCATTTGGATCTTCATCTTGCATCCCATTAAACTGAACATACTGTTGCACCATCTGAATTGTATTTGGTTTACTCTCAAAATTATTTATAGTAATAGTCGGTCTAATGATACTTGATTTAGCCCCAATCAAAGTAGGCTTAAGATAGTCATACATAGTACGAGGAGCAGGAGGTGCAGGAGGTTGCTGATTACCAGGATGATTATCCATCTCCACAATAATGTCCTTTTGCTTTTAATTGTCTATTAAAATCTATTGACCTTGCCTTGCTTCTCTAAATTTTATATGATTTCTGCGAGTAGGTTTTTCAATCTTACTGTAAAAAACTAATAGTTCCAACGAGTTGTCTCTAGTCATAAACTAAAAGAACCTGTAAGAATTAAACAAAATTAAAATTTAACAATTAAATTTAAAACAAAATTATTAAAATTTTAAAAACAAATGGCTAAATTAATAGAAATAAAGTTTTCCTAATATTCTAGTCTCGGCAATACGCCAAAAACCTGATGTCCATGAAACTAATTAAAAATTCAAGTAAGGTAAGTGCACATATCAATTAATAGTATAGCTACGATAAGCAAAGATATCGTTCCCACGAAGACTAAAAGTACTAGTAATTACCATCTTTTTATTATTTAACTGAATAATTCAAGTGATTGATTAAAAACTAAAATTAACTAAATTAATTAACTAACAAACACAACAAAGAACAAAACACGAAAATAATCGATTAACAACTAATAAGCGAAATAATACCCAGGAAAGAATTCTCCTAGATTTTATCTGTTACTATCAATTTAAATTACGCAATTTCTTTACTTAGTAACTTGATCTGTAGAAATTCCTAAATTATGCAAGTATCTCTTTCGAGAATGAGAGCAACTGTTCTAGGTTGATTAATTGAAATTTCTTTCAAATTAAAAATCCTATTATCGCATTAACTCATGCTATGGATTCCCTTATAAGATGTGATTCTAATTTGGTAGATTTATGTCATCCTATGTATAGGATTGCATGCAACTCCACTTAATTACGCAAGATCTACTCTTAAATAGGGTCTGTTCAACCTTCGATTTAGCACATCAAACATAGATAAAAAATTTAGAAATATCAAACCAAGAATTAAGCACACATAATTGAAAACAATAAACTAAGTATATATTTCGTAAATTAAAAATCAAACGACAGAATCCATCATAGGGTTCATCTCTCTAGGTATTTAAAAAATTAGTTCATGCTTGAAAATAAAAATATCCGAGAGATAATATAACCGAAAGAAATAAAGAAAGTCATGATAATCTCCTGAGAAATCAACTGAGAATCTTCAATTTTGATGAAAATCTGCTTTAGAATAGGCTTCGATGGTGTTTTTTCAAGTTGTTTTCTTGAATATTCTATGATAGCTCTCTCCCATTTTCTTATTTTTGTCATATATACGTCTTACAATGCTCGAAAAACCTAAAAATCTTGATTTTTTTGCTATTTAGAGTGCACATTTACGCAATCAACACGGCCTGTTGAATGGTCGTATGGGTCACATAGCTATGTGGAATAGGTCAGCCCATGTGGCTCTTGTAGTTTGCTCTGATTTTTTAATTTTCGTTCCATTTGCTCCCAAGTGCTCTATTAAGTATCAAAACATGAATTAAAAGCATAAAATTCACAATTAACATAAAAAAATAACCTAAAAACGCATTAAGAATGATGTTAAAACATGTTACTTTTAACACTCATCAGTATGACATTAATTTGTATGTTTGTTTCTATTTATGCAGAATGGTGTGTGTTAAGTTATTTTCATGGCGAGCAATTTGTCACGTACCTTAAATTTGAATATGTGAATGGTAGCTTAGAAAAGTTTTAAGTGGACTCTGATTTATTATGCTACTAGGGTATTATAAACTATGTGAAAGACTTAGGATATAAATCTGAACCATATGTTTATTACAGGTCCAAAATGTTGCCTTTAATAGGGATAGGTTAGTCCTAATACATGATGAAAACACTGTTAAGCAAATAATATATATTTTGGGAAAAAAAAGGGTAATGTAGACCTATATGTAGTAGGTCAAGTTAGTGAAAACTTTAAGGAGGGTGAGTTTGGTGTTGACGAAGGTTTAGTGGATATTGTTGGTGAGGGTGTTATAAGTACCATAGGGATTAAGATTGGGGAAAAAGTTAAGACTAAGGGGAGAGAAAATTCTAGGACTGAGGGTCAAGACAATGTTGATAGTAAGGGTAGGGAAGATGATGATGCATTCTTATTCAACATGGAGTAAGTTAGTGAGGTAGATGAAAAAGTTGAGAAAATTAAGACTAAGTTGAAAAGTCCAAAAAAAAAAAAAGAATAAGGGAAGAACATGGGCTAATGAATCGTTAAAATGTGAGTTTGAGAAAGATGGTGAGGGAGATAATGAGGTTGCATTCAATGGACATATACTTATGGGGGATGATTTCATAGTAGAATATGAGATAAAAGAAAATAAGGGAAAAGTTGAGGGGAATGAGAGTAAATATATGGATTCATTTGAGCCAGGAGATTATGAGGACAGTGAGTTTTATGATGATGGGATTAGCACATCTTACTTGGGTGAAAAAATTGTTGGTCCTAGGTATGATCCTAATTTTGTTATCCCGTTGTGGGAGATATAACTTATGTTTGAAGATAACCAACAATTTAAAGAGGTGTTAAAAAAATAATCCTTTGCAAAAGGAGTAATATTGAGGTTTATTAAGAATGAACCCAAAAGAACAAGGGTAAGTTGTAGAGATGGTTACCCTTGGAAACTTTTGGCTACCTTTGACCCCAGAGAGAATTGTTTCATTATGAAAACTTATAACCCTACACATAAATTGTTCAGAAGCAATAAGAACCCATTACTGTCTTGTAAGCATATACAAAAGTCTTTTAGAATAGAATAATTGATGAGCCAAAGATGAAAGTGATAAATTTGAAGGAGATGTGTAAAACTGAATTAGAACTTTATGCTAGCTATAGTATGTGCCAAAGATCTAGGAGAAAAGTTCTTAGGGAAATGAAAGGGTCGTACCTAGAAGAGTATGCAAATCTGTAAGGGTCTGCTGTTGGGCTGCTAATAAGTAATCTTGGGAGCACAACTTTAATCCAAGTCCATAGAAACCAAAAAGTTAAAGCTGTGTTCCATAATATTTATGTGTGTTTCAAAGCATTGAAAAAATGGTGGAAAGTTGGTTATAAGTCTTTTATTAGAATTTATGGGTGTTTCCTTAAAAGTGTATGTAAATGAGAGATGTTAGTGGTTGTTGGCAGAGATGCTAACAATCAAATGTATCTATTGGCTTAGGCAGTGATGGAAGGGGAAAATGCCTCTTCGTGGAAATGGTTTTTGGAGAAGTTATTTACAAATTTGTGTCATCCAATAGGTGTTGGATTAACATTGATCTCAACTTAACAAAAGGTAATTTATTAATATAAATGTTTTCATTCTATTTATTCTTTTAAGATACATATTTTACACTAATTGTATGACTAACAATCTCAATTTTATAATTGTTGCAAGGATTGATTAGTGTACTAAATGAGTGTTTTCCAGACTTGGAGCATAGAATGTGTGCAAGGCACACATATGCCAATTGGTAGAAGACTTGGAAAGGGTTGAATAGGAATATGCAATTTTGGAATTGTGTCAGGTCAACTTTTGTCAAGGACTTTGATGATCAGTTACAAAAATTAAAAGCAATGTGTGAAACATCCAGTCATCAATTATTAGAGATCCCTGTGCATCGTTGGGCAGTAATATGATGCAGTAGACAATAATATGGTTGAGGCATTTAATGCATGGATACTTGATGCAATGTGCAAACCTATCATTACCATGCTTGAAGAAATCAGAGTGATGGTGATGACTAGGATGCATGTAAAGAGAATTTGGGCAGAAAAGTGGAGAACTAACATTTCTCCTGTTGCATTGTAAAAGTTGAAAAAGAATGCTACAACCTCAACTTAATGTAAGCTTGCATGCAATGGTGATGGAGGGTTTGAAGTGATCCATGAAGACAACCAACACACAGTTGACTTGCAAGAGTTGAAATGCACTTGCAGAAAGTGGGTGCTTATAGGGATTCATTGTTCCCATGTTGTATGTGCCATGTACAATGACGAGAAGAATCCAAAAGCTTATGTCTCACCATGGTTCAACAAGGAGCAATATGTAGCAGCATATAGTCAAGTTTTACAATCAATTAGGGGGAAGGTTTTTGGCTCAAGAGAGCTAATTCAATTCTTTCTCCACCTGTAAAAAAATATTCCTGGAAGGCCTAAGAAAAAAAGAAGGAAATCTAAGGATGAACCAAAAAAGAGCAGGTTTAGAAAGGACACTAGGAGAGGCTTTAAAATGTCATGTTCTTTGTGTAAACAAGTAGGACACAACAAGAAATTATGTCCAACAAGATCAAATATGAGTAAGAATTTACAAGTAATTCGTGGACCACTTTATTTGAGATAAGCTTTTCTTTATTTTCATATTTATTTAACCAATAAATACATTATAATGAATGTCTTACTTTCTTTCTAGGAACAAAATTCGAATGTTGGTTCATCCTCTATGCAAGTACAACAACCTCAATTAGAAGCTACTATGCAATAGGTAAAAGATACGTTAATGTGGTATGATGTAATATCTATTTGGTTGACTATTTGAGAATTTTGATTCTTTAGTTTTGATAATTGCTCATAAATTTTGTTCTCTATTGGTAGATTCAACCATTTCAATAGGCAATTTGGGTGGTCTAATTTCTTCTTTGTCATTTTGTTTAAATAATTTAGTTTAAAGAATTATACGGGATTCTAGAAATATCATTTGGTTCAAGATAAATAGATTGAGAAATCAACTTTATTTCTTGTTGTACTCTGTCATTTCTAATCATATTTAGCATATAACATGCTACCTTGTCAATTAGCTTGATTTCTTTTTTGTTTCAAGCCGTAACTATTTCTTTTTTATAGTCTGTTGGCAAACATCTAAGAACTCACAACATGGAAGGAAAAGAAAAAGAATCAGGTTTATCAATTTCTCAATGCATCACCAATGTAGAAGGCACAAAAGAAGAAGAAGAAGTAACCATTTAGTATTGGGGTGTACACAAACCTCAAAACTGGTGAACAAATACATGTGAGTATATGTAACTATTCTAAATATTGATTTTGTTGCCTGTTGACTAAGTAATTTATATCTATTGATTTAATTGTTTTCTATTTTCCCTAAAGTCTAGAACAAGCAGTGAAAGAACCACTATTATTGTAAGGAAGATTGGACATTCTGATACTTCCCAATATCAACATTCATGGAAAGGCCCTAGATTGAAGTGGAAGGGGAAAAAGGTTGTGACAACAAGGCAAATTATGCAACAAAACTTTGATGTTGTCCGAAAGAAGAGGGGAAATCCTTCTAAACAAGTGCAGATAGGGACACAAGCTAGCCAAATAAATTCTATTATAATAGATGATTGAAGTGCAAATTGATGCTAGCTTAATTTTAGTTTCTCTAATAATATAGTTTATGGTTGACAAGGGACAAGATTGGTACATTTTGTTCATATGGGAACCATTTGTTGATTAGAGAACATCTTGTTTATATTGGAACATTTTGTTGATAAGATGCATTTTGAGGATATTGCATATTCAAATTTACTTTTTATGTAATTTTTGACGTTTTGTTTCTTTATTGTTTGTTACTGAATAATGGTTTAATTGATATTTAAGATTCATACGGAATTGCAATTAAATATTGTTTGCATTTGAAGATGGAATCTTGTAGTTTTTGGGTTAGAGTTGCTACTTTTTTTTCTTTGGTTCAATTCATTACAAAAATTGTAATTAAATTTTATTGTAAATAAAATTAATTAAATTAATTTAGTTATAATGATAAATAAAAAAGTCACATCAGGAAAAAAATGATGATGTCATCAATAGTACACATAGCATCCGAGGTGGCGTCTTAGTTGGCAAAAATGAAACAAAAAAGTCAAACTTAATAGACACATCATCTTGACCGTTAAAAATTATTGGTCAACGTCGATCAAGGGTCATTTTACTGAGTTTTGACGGTTCAAGTACTCAATTGAGTGCAAAAAAAGAAAAGGACTTAAATTTTTTTTTAATTCAAGAACTTTCTTCTTTCTTAAGCCATAAAAATTAATCACTATATTATATTAAAATAAAATTATACTTCCTATAAAAAGAAAGTTAAAGATATTAATTATTCAATAAATTGTAATACACAATAATATTAATTATGAGGAAGGTTAGAGAGACGGCAAAAACAATTAGCCATAAAGAAACCATAATAAACTTAAACAAATTTAAATAAATAAAATAAAATAAAAATATTTAAAAAATAAATAAAATTAAAAATACAACTTCCTAAAAAAATAAAAATAAAATTTGAATCTAAAATGAAAGCTAATAATATTGCAAAAACAATTTAACATTCCCACTCTTGATATTCTTTAATATATCTTCCTCCACATTATCTTCTTTTGATTGAGATCCTTATTGTTTAATAATGCAATTAATCACATTTTGATTATATTGCTTCATTCAACTTCACAAGAAAAAATATTGTTAATATCAAATAAAAAAAATATTATTAAATATATAACGCAATTAATTGCATTTTGACTCTTGTTCCTTTATTCAAAACTTCACAAGAAAATATATTACTAATATCAAATAATTAAAATATTATTAAATATCAAATAATAAAATAATAAAATTGGATATATAAGATAATAATGATTTTGATAAGAAAACAAAATTTATTTGCAAAAATAGAATGTCGATAATGGTAAGAAAAGAGAGAAAAATAGAACATACCGATTTTATGTGGAAACTCTTTTGGAAAAAAAAATCACAAGCAGAGGAGAAGAAAATTCACTATGTATGTCGAATTCAAATAATACAAGAGGAGAGATGACTACGTGTATTTATAGGTTTGTAAAACCATATTCTAATCAAAGCCAAATAGAAGTAATGCAATAAAAGTCACTTGTATTTTTATTAAACAAGAATTTGGGTCACATATCTTTAACACTATCAGATAACAATAAAAGTTTATATATATATGTAACAACCTAATTTTCAGTGGTGTTGGAACAGTGATTCGAGATCACTAAATCCGATAAATGAGTAGGAAATATTATTAATTTAGTGAGTATAAGTTAAATGTGAAGTTAGGAAAATTTTTGAAATAGTGAATAGTGTACTAAAAATAAATATTAAAATAATTAGTATCGAAAACGAGGTATCAAGACCTCAAAAATTTTAAATCGAGCCATAAATATTTTTATAAATATTTATAGACTGTTAATAAGTTAGTATTAAAGTTTCGTTAAGAAATTTTAAAGTTCTGATAGTTAATTGAACAAAAAGGACTAAATTGTATCAAATGCAAAATTGTGGGAAATGATTAAATAGCTTAAATGATAAAAGAAAGAGGGCTTAAAAGGCAAATAGACCCAAGGTCTATTTGGGCTGGACGGCAAGGGCATGAAATCAGCAAGAAAATAAGGAGAATTAAGGGTAAAATTGCAAAATTGCAAAATTTACTTAATAAAGCTAGGACTAAAGTGGAATTATCTAGATTTCTCTTTATTTTTCTGCATTCTCATCAGCAAAAATGCCATGGAAGAGTTCCCTTAAGCTGGTTTTTCATATTTTTACTTCAATTAAGTTCAATTCTTGATTATTTCTTGAAAATTTTCTATTTTTGTGACTTTTACAAGTAGGTCCACTTGTTGAATTCATTAGTTTTTGATTCTATGAAAGAAATTTAAAGTTTTTATGAATATGTGCTGGAAGTATATGATGATTTGGCATGGAGTTAGAGCTTTAAATTGTTTATATGCTGATTTTATTGAAAGAATTGAATAGAAAGTGAATGTTTGGGACCTAATTGTAAAAGAGTTTGAAGTTAGAGTTTTATGTGGAAATTATGAATTTCAATAGTTATGAAATAACTTATAATGTCTAGGAAAAGTATTAATTGAGAAAATTAGCTTAATTGAGGGGTTAATTTAGCAAGGACTGAATTGTATGAACTATGAAATTTGGGGCAAAATGAAAATCAACATTTTGCACTAAAATAGTTTTGGACAGCAGCAATAGTCTAACTTTGAAAAATCACCAAAAACTGTAGAAATAGAATTAGAGGATGAATAAAATATGAAATTAAAGCTTATTGAGTCTAGTTTTTTATAGAAGAAACGTGTAACAATGGAATTGTAAATCATGAGATATAATAAGTTTTGAGAGACAATATCAGAATGATTTTGGGTTCCCCTGTTCTGAATTTAGAAAATCATCAAAAATTGGATAAAAATAAATAGGGGCTTAAATTTATATTTTTAAAATCCTGAATGAGTCTATTTTCAAGAGAAATAAATGGGAACATCATCCGAATCCTGTATAATGAGATAATTAATTTTTAGTAAAGAAGGGTTAGAACTGTCAGACAGCAGAATAGGAGTGATTTTAAAGAATAAAATATACTTATTAGTTAAACTAAAAATTCTTAAAATTTTATAGTAAGAAGATACGTGAGTCTAGTTTCAGGGAAAATTAGCGGATCTTAATTTGGAGTTCTGTAGCTCAAGATAAAAATAATTTAGTGACTATGACACAAGTGGACAGCGTTGAATGGACATATAAGTAAATAGTGAAATTATAATGTTACTTATAAGCATGTTATATAACATTTAGGATGTGGAATGGAGAGGAGGAGGAGGAAAATAAATCCATGAATATTCAGTTAGCAAGGGTTTACATTTAAAATGGATAATTTGCATGTTTTAGACTCGGGGACTAAATTGAATAAAAGAAAAACTATAGGGGCAATTTTGTAAAAATGTAAAAAAGACCAAATTGAAGGAAATGAATTGTTTTATTGAATAATTTAATAAATTGAATGAAATTATTAATTTAGATCAAGATTGGGTGAAAATCGGGGAAAATGAAAAATTACCAAAATACCACTGAATCTTGGTATTTCAGCAATTTTGGTCAGGTAAGTTCGTATAACTTAATTAAGTATGAAAATGTATTGATTTGATTATTGACTTGTGAGAATTATGATATGTAAATGACATGAATATGTAGCATGAAAATGTTGACATATAATATATGTGATTGATAAAAAGGGTACAAGAATCAGTTCGAATATTGAATTCCGATTGGACAGGTGATTACCGTTATAAATGAGGTCCTGCATGTGTTGCAGTAAAGGTTGTTCCGAAAGGAGTAATCTTATGATCTCATTATGAAAAGGAATTTCACCCGAAAGGGGTGACACTTGAAAAGGACACATGTACCTAAATGGTACAACTGGAAAAAGAAATGTACACTATGTGTGTACAACTTGAAAAGGAAACATACACTTTGCGTGTACACTTGAAAAGGAAATGTATACCTTGTGTGTACAATGTGAAAAGTGGTAGCTTCGGCTACCTGATCAGTGAAAAGTGGTAGCTTCGGCTACCTAATCAGTGAAAAGTGATAGCTCCGGCTACCTGATCAGTGAATAGTGGTAGCTTCGGCTACAAGTGACAAGTGATAAGTGGTAGCTTTAGCTACACTTATTTGATCAGTGACAAGTGAAAAGTGAAAAAGTGCAAGTCCATAGTTGAACTATGGCAAAGTGATAAAACGTGCCTATCGAAACCATCTTTTTTTCAAAATTGAAAACAAAATGGGAATCGATTTTTTGAAAATAAAACGTGGAGTCGCTACCAATCTTTTTGTTTAGGTGTGATCGGATCACCTAGAAATTTGGTTATTTTAATAAAATATTTCTTTTTACTAAAACAACGATTTTGGTCTTACGAAAATATGAGAAAATCGGTTCGAGAGTCGGTTACGCATGAGGAAGGATTAGCACCCTCACTACGCCCAAAATTGGTACCAAATCGATTAAATACTGTCCTTATGTCTAAAATTAAATACGCCCTCATGGACTTCTTTTAAGATTTTCTTAGCCTTTACAGTGTCTACGCATCTTAATAGCACTTGATCCTTTTTTCTTTTGTATAGAATCTCCCCATCTAAGACATAATCAATGGCCAATCTTCTCAGCGTCCTTTTGTCATTCTCACTTGCCTGGTCCAAGTACTCACGATTCTTTACGTATTGCAATATATCGTGATACCAAGGGTGATCATCTTTTCATTCATCTTCTTCAATATTATAACAGTGGGCCGGAGTTTCATAAATGCTCATTCGGATGGGTTTGACATCTTCTTGTTTGTTCACCTCGATCATGGAAGCTAAGGTAGCCAGAGCATCAGCCATCTGATTTTCATCCCGTGAAAGGTAACATAAGGTAATATCATCGAATTCTTTAACCAATTCAAGGACCAGTTTTCGATAACCGATCAACTTGGGATCTCTGGTCTCCCATTCTCCTTTTAGTTGATAAATCACTAATGCAGAATCTCCATACACCTCTAGCACTTTAATCTTGCGTTCTATGGCTGTGCGGATACCCATGATGCATGCTTCGTATTCTGCCATGTTATTCGTACAATCAAAATCTAATTTACTAGTAAATGGATAATGATCCCCATTTGGAGATACTAAAACTACCCCGATTCTATTACCTATAGCATTTGACGCCCCATCGAAGTTTAGTTTCTAGGGAAGTTCTTCTAGAGCACCTTCTTCAGTGGTCGCAACACACATCAGGTCTTCATTCGAGAAATCGAAGTTCAAGGGCTCGTAATCTTCCAAAGCTCTACTGGCTAGAAAATCTGCTATTGCACTCCCTTTTACTGCTTTCTGGTTTACATAGACTATGTCGAATTCAGAGAGCAGAATTTGCCATTGGGCCATCCTTCCATTCAAAGCTGTTGACTCCATCATGTACTTTAAAGGGTCCAATTTTGAGATGAGCCAAGTAGTGTGATACAACATATACTGCCTCAACCTTCGGGTTGTCCAAACTAGGGCACAACAAAACTTTTCTATCAGCGGGTACCTTGTCTCACATCCCGTAAACTTTTTACTAAGATAGTAAATAGTTTTTTCTTTCCTTCCTGACTCACATGCTGACCCAGTATGCATCCCATGGAATTCTCAAATACTACCAAATACAGTATCAATGGCTTATCGGGGTTAGGTGGCATCAACACCGGAGCATTGGATAAGTACTGTATGACCTTGTCGAAGGCCCTTTGGCATTCTTCATCCCATTCACCTTGGTTGTGTTTCTTGAGGAGGCGGAAGACAGGGCCACATTTTTCGATTAGTTGTGAAATAAATCGAGCTATGTTATTTAATCTTCCTAGAAAACCTCGAACCTCTTTCTGGGTACGCTACGGAGATAGCTCTTGTATGGCTTTGACTTTGTCTAGATCGATCTCAATCCCTTTTTCACTAACCACGAATCCGAGAAGCTTTTCAGACCTAGCTCCGAAGGTACATTTGGCTAGATTGAGTTTTAGCTGAAGCTTCCTCAACCTTAAGAACAACTTCCTCAGGACTTGTACATGCTCCTTCTCAGTTCAAGACTTTAGGATTATATCATCAACATAAACTTCGATTTCTTTATGCATCATGTCATGAAAAAAGGGTTACCATGGCCCTTTAATATGTTGCCCCCGTATTTTTCAGTCCAAACGGTATCACTTTGTAGCAGAACGTACCCCACATGGTTACAAATGTGGTCTTCTCCATGTCTTCAGAATGCATCTTAATCTGGTTATATCCGGAGAAACCGTCCATGAATGAAAACAGTGAGTGTCCTGCCGTATTGTCTACTAGGGTGTCAATATGAGGCAGTGGGAAATTATCTTTCGGGCTGGCTTTATTCAAATCTCTGTAGTCTACACACATTCGTACTTTTCCATCTTTCTTAGGGATAGGGACGATGTTGGCTACCCATTCTGAGTATTTTACCACCTTTAAAAATCCAGTGTCAAACTACTTTCTAACTTCTTCTTTTATTTTTAGCAAGACGTCGGGCCTCATTCTTCGAAGTTTTTGTTGAACTAGCTTACATTCTTCCTTTATGGGGAGTCGGTGCACCACGATATCAGTGTTCAACCCGGGCATATCTTGGTATGACCACGCGAAGACATCTTTGAATTCTTGAAGTAATTCGATAAGGTCTCGCTTCATCTCCATGGTGATACAAGTTCCGATCTTCACTTCTTGTCCCTCTCCTAAGCTCACAATTTCTACTAATTCCTTGTGAGGTAGGATTTGTTTCTCATCTTGTTCTACCATCCTCAACAAATCAGGAGATAGGTTACAACCTTGGTCATCTTCAAAATCCTGAGAATTCTCCATACACATATCTCGCTCAAAAGGAGATTCTGAGCCCCTAGCAGTGTCACTTATATCATTGATATCTGGGGACCTGTTATGAGGATGAAGGAAGATACAAAGAATCAAAAGAATTTAAGAGCACTTATCTGTATGGTATGATTATGAATGAAGAATGAAAAAATGTTTAGAAGAATGTTCAAAGAACAAAATAATCCGAAAGTAATCGTTTGTATAATATGATTATGAATGAAATTGAAAAAATGAAAGAACATCTACTCAAAATGATAATAACTATGCATTTCATTGAAATAACGTTTTTAAACATAAGCCTATTTCACAAAAGATTCTTATTACTCCTAGGCCTAGAGCAATAAGTGTGTTTTGGACATTACTCTGTGTCAGTTCTAAAAACTACAGGAATCTCTTTCGCAGTCCAGTTATCCAGAACAATTCCAGGTATGTAGGGGCAAATAACCGACAAATTTTCTCTTCCAGTTTCTTCTTCGTATGTGGCATTGATGTCCAAGCTTTCCAACCTTTCTTCTATGGCTTCTTTTCTTGGCGTGCCTCTCTCGGGATGAATGATTCCTCCGGACACAAAAGTTTTCGATATGTGGGGGAATATCATTGGCTCCCATTTGATTTTCTCCCCCTTCAGCCGTGCTCTCCTTCTTTCTTGCTTCTTTTCCAGTTCATTTCTCTTTTGTCTTGTATCTGGCTTAAATCCTAAGCCGAAGCGGTCTCTCTTGTCCTTCAATACCGGTGTTTCAACCCTTCCTTGGAGATGTCTCCCAAGTCCTCTTCCGGGTAGGGCCCCTTTTTCAACCATTAACTGTAAACTCATCCTCGTAGTTTTAGACAATTTCGGCGTTAAAATCTTGCTTCCCTCGGTAATGAACGTCTCATTAACAAATTCCAAAAACTGAAATAAACATTCAATTGCTTCGTCATCTATCTCCAAATAGGGCGCATTACTACTTACAGTTGTAATGATATCTTCTTGAGTATTGATCGTTATCAACCACCCCTCTGATACCAGTTTCAACTTTTGATGTAACGATGAAGGCACTGCCCCAGCTGAATGTATCCATGGTCTTCCCAATAAGCAGTTGTATGAAGGCTTGATATCCATTACTAAGAAATCCACCTAATATGTGTCTGGCCCGATCTGAAGAGGTACCTTGATTTTGCCCATCACCCTCCTCTCCGTGCCATCGAATGCTTTCACTATGTTCTAGCGCTCCTTCATGTGAGAGCTGTCTATGGGTAATCTGTTTAGTGTAGTCAATGACAGAACGTTCAAGGCCGACCCATTGTCAATCAGTACGCCTGGCAGCGTATACCCCTTATAGCGCGTGGTAATGTGCAAAGCTTTAGTCGACCCCATGCCACCGGGTGGTATCTCGTCGTCATTGAAGAAGATATAGTTTTCGGAACTTATGTTACTAACCAAGCGGTCTAGCTTGTTGACGGAGATATCATTGGCAACATATGTTTCATTCAAAACTTTCATCAGCGCGCTGTGATGGACTTCCGAGTTAAAAGTAAGGCCAGCACCGAGATAAGAGCTGGTTGTTTACATAACTGTTCCACCACACTGTACTCGCTATGTTTTAGGAATTTTAAAAACTCCTTAGCCTCCTATTCGTTAACTGGCTCATTAACAGGAAGTTCAGATTTGGCCGCTTTTTCCTTCATCTTTTCGACCACTGGGGCTTTTCCTTTTACGGGTTGTGCCTTCTCATTTGCTGTATCGTAACGTATCCCGCTACGTGTATGAGAGCCTCTATCTTAGTCGTCTTTTGAAGTGTCAGCCAGGCTTTCCTTTCCCAGAATCTTCACGTTACAATCATAATTCCATAGGACCCTTTTGCTGTCTTTGTAGGGGAAGACTGTAGGTCTTTAGATTATAACCCTCGGTGGCATTTGCACTCTAGCTTCATTAGTTTTGGGTCGTGATATGATGACCACGGGATAGTTAACTGTTTGGTTCTGCGCCGTCGATTCTCCCTCCGATGGGCATATATCTCCCTCTTCGGGGTTTTTAGCTTCTTCATAAAACTCTATTTCTTTATTATTTATCATGTCCTGCACGAGGGCCCTGAATTCAACACGCTCTTGGATTTCATGCCCCACCTTGTTGTAAAACTCACAGTAGTTCCTCCATTCTTCAGATTCTTCTCTTAAATCCAACATGATCAACCCTCTCTTAACCATCTCCTTCCATACCCGTCTCAATTGGGTCTTGACTTCTGCAATCTCACATTTGATCTTCTTGTTCTTGCTTTCGCTTATCCCATTCACTCCTTGGTCGGTATGATTGGGGAGCGGGCTTCCTGCTATATTGGGTACGGTTGGGTCATCAAACCTCACAATCCCTATTTTAATAAGTCTTTTGACTACTTTCTTGAACGCGGTGTAGTTTTCGATCGAATGCCCGGTGATTTTCGCATGGTATTCACATTGGGCGTTTGTGTCATACCATTTGGGACATGAGGGCTGCAGTGGCTTCAGGTAAAAAGGGGGCACTACATGAGTGTTGAATAAGTTCTGGTACAGCTCCTTATACGTCATGGGTATAGGGGTGAACTGTGGCCCTTCTACGTTCTCACTCGCGTTGGATTCTTGTCTCACCGAGCTATGTTGATTGGTGGTCACCGTCTTTGGTTGATTTATGGTGAGTGACTTGGACTGACCCTTACTGAATGTGCTCGTGTTGTTCACTTCATTATCTCTTTTCCTCGGGGCTGACTTTCTGGTACTTTCTCCTGATTCTATCTTACAGCTCCTCACAGCATTTTCAATCATTTCACCCGTCATCACTATGTCTGAGAAGCTTTTGGTGGCGCTTCCCAGCATATGAGTGATGAAAGGGGCCTTCAAGGTGTTGATAAAGAGCATAGTGGTTTCCTTTTCTAAAAGCGGCGGCTGAACTTGTATGGCCACTTCTCTCCATCTTTGTGCGTACTGCCTGAAACTTTCATTTGATTTCTTCTCCATATTCTGGAGAGTGATCTTGTCGGGGGTCATATCCGTCACATGACTATACTATTTCATAAAGGCCTGAGCCAGGTCTTTCCATGAGTTAATTTTAACACGGCTCAATTGGTTATACCACTTAGATGTCGCTTCAACCAGACTGTCTTGAAAACAGTGAATTAATAGCTGGTCATTGTTAACGTATCCCGTCATTCTCCTACAAAACATAGTGATGTGAGCTTCAGGGCAGCTCGTTCCATTGTATTTCTTGAATTCAGGCATTTTGAATTTGGGGGGAAAGACCAAGTTTGGGACCAAACTCATGTCCTTAGCATCAATCCCTTGATGATTATCTGCGCTTTCCATAGCTCTGAATTTTTCCTCTAGCCATTTACAACATTCCTCTAATTGCTTATGTTATTCCATCCTTGACTTTTCTTCTTCTGCAACTTCATCTAAATCGAGAACAGGTGGATAATTCAAGTTATTAACAAGGTTAGAGCCTGAGCCGGCTTGGAAGTTCATCGGTATCGAAGCTCCGGCCTAAATCTGCTAAGGCATGATCGTAACAGATGGTCTTTGTAGATTAATCTCGGGCTTCGTTGGTACATGTGTCGGAGTGAAGCCGGGGGGGTATTGAGGATCTTCATTAGTTTCCTCAACATTGTCCATGGGGCCCTTTCCTTTATCCGTTCTTCCCATCAGCGATTGGGATAACTGACTCATCATCTCTCTTTAGGATTCCATCATTTGCTCATTCATCTCTCGCTGAATCTTGGCTAGCTGCTCTTGCATCTGAGACTACATTTGTTCCTGCATGTCCTTTTGCATTTGCTCTAATTTCTCAAGTCTTTTATCCATTTACTTTTTCCTTGTACCGTAGGGGTGCATAGTTGGTTAGTTTTCGTTGGTTTCCAGGTTACTGAAATGATTTTTAATTAATTAGAAACCTTTTATGACCTTTAATGCATAATGATGTGATGTAATGCAAATGCATGAATGCAAAGGAGGCATCAATTTTGATTCAATTCCCTTTAGAAAACTTCACTAGAAAATAAAATTCTTTTACATAAAGTTGAGTTACAAATAAAATTTCGCTCTAACGCTCAAAGTTTTAATTTTCCTAAGCAACGAGGCTAGCTTCTGCCCGTGATCTGACTCTAACTCGTACTTTACGCTCAGGGTGTCCGCCTGTACCGCTAAAGCTTGCAAGTAGTCAGGTACCTCCCGAATTTGGGTTATGGCTTCCCCCCATAAGGTAATCTCTGTTTCTGACTTGTTCTTGCGCCTAGTGAAGCTGCTCTTTCCAACGGTCCTCATTTTCCTCAAAGAACTGAATCCGCATCTCACATTTTGCAGTGACGCTTCTAATTCTTCTATTTTTCCTTTCATTTCTTCTGTCTTGCTCAAGCTTGCCCTCAATTCCATTGTGGTGTTACGACTTCGGTACTGATGAAGAGACTTCTCGAGCTCTACCACTCTAGCCTTTTATTCACCTCGATCATTTCTGCTTTCTGACAGACTCTTCTCTAAATCTTCATTTCGTGCCTGAGCTTCTCGAAATTTCCTTTCTCATCGGTCGGCTTTGGTCTTTTCCTCTCGAATTTCATGGCGCCATTGTTCGGAAGTTTTACCTAACCCCGCAGTCCTCATAGATAGGCGTAGCTTCTTATAATCAATCTTCAAGCTGCCTAGATCTTCTTCGACCTTAGTTTTCTCTTTTCTCCACTTTTCAGCCTCTGACCTCTGGACATCAGCTTCTAATCTCAGGTGCATCTTCTCTTTCTCTAATTGTTCGATCTTTTTCCCAAACTCTGAACTCTTCTTCTCAAAGTCTTCCTTTATAATTTCTAACTCTGACGGGGCGACTTGTAATTGTTCCACCATAGGTCGAGTATTTTCCAAGCTTGGCCTAGGAACATTATCATTAACCCTCTTCCTAAACCACCCATCATACTCAGGCGTCACCATGGAACCGACAGCCAACCTCTTCATTCAACGAGTTTGCTTCCAAGCATCCGATATCTCCCAAACTCTCTTCTTATAGTGGGCACCTTTAAAGGAGAATTCACACTGAGCAAGTCCGTAGGTCGTGGGTACAAACTGCTTCGATTTATATTGCCTTAACACAAGCAATGGAGTATACCCAGTAGCTCCCCAAATTCCTAACAACGACACCCAATCAAAGTTCCCTTATCGATACATGATTTCATCAGGAACCATCCAATAAGCTCTCCACTCTATATCCTCCTCCTTGAGGTTTTGGAGGATTTCCATCCACTTCTCCTCTGAGATATCCTCTCTCTTTTGTATGGCTGCCTCCTCTTTTAACAGGGAATAACCTTCGAAAAAAACTCGATAAGAAACCTTGTCTACCTTTCAAAAGTGCTCATGAAACCACACCATCAACAGTTGTGCACATCAAATAAACCGCCCCTCGCCTGTCTTTCGACATCTGTTTAAGGATCTAAACGTCTTAGCCAATATTACCGGTACAGGTGTGATTCCCTTCTCAAGGCGATCGAATAAGTCAATGACTGCCTCGTCCACGTGCCTTAAAGCCTTAGGAAAAATTACCAATCCATAGATGCTTAAGGCGAAAATATCAACCCTCTTTCTTTCATCTGGATGCGTTAAAACCAAATCTCGCAAATTCTTCCAAGGGATACATTTACTATCTCCTTTTTGCTGAATCCGAGCAGTGACCCAAGGCTCGCTCATCCTTGAAATGTTCATCAATTTCTTCACGAAAGTCTGACCATTAAAAACCCTGGCATAAGTCTTTCTAACTTGAACTTTTGGACACCTGAGCAGGGTAGTGTATTCCTCCATGGTAGGTACTAAATCCACTTCTCCAAAAGTGAAACACTTGTAAGCAGAATTCCAAAATTCCACCATAACTCGAAACAGATGTTTATCCACTCTAATGTCTAGCAAGTAGGATATATCACCATAGCTTTGATAAAACAACTGTTTCATCCCTTCATCCCAACGAGTCCATATATCTCTCAACTCTTGCAGCTCATTCTGTGCTATGTTGACGCGAGTGAATTCCTGCAACTCTGATATATATCCTTCTGCCAAGCTATCCCCTTTCTCTGATTGTAGCTTCTCTGACCATGCACGAACGGCCGCATTATCCTCGACTTTACTAAGAAGTTTATTCTCCATGTCAGATTTTCTAACTTAGTAATTGAATACGAATCAACACCTCCTTTAGTATGCAATGTCATGCAAAACACAATCAAAACAAAACACAGGTTAGTATCAAATAATAGTGATAAAATACAAGCACAAAAATGATAATTACAACACATATACGGGTAAATACTAAGGCTTGATGCGGCTCCACCCAAGGATAGCTCCTAAGGTTCACTATATGTGGTTTGGTTCTAGAGATAAGGTACCTGAACCAGCAGATTTCTCAATCCTCACCCATTATAGGCTCATATAGATCGAGTTCGGTTCAGGGGAATACATTTCCCTATGACCATACGGAGATGAAAATCTCACGAAATCATAGGTACGGATGTACCCCGAAAGCTATCCACTAGCCCATGCGGAGGTGAAACCTCACGAAAGCATAGTTTCTTACTCCCACTTAGAAGGTGTGACCATAGCGGTCATGCAATACAATGCAATATTATTCTAAAAAACCTGAACCATGACAATCATACAAAATACAATCATGATTTTCAAAACAAATTTTCGATTTTTGACAAAAGGATAGCAAACAATCAATTTTATGGCTTAACTCTCTTATTCATCCCCAGTGGAGTCGCCAAGCTGTCGAAACCATCTTTTTTTCAAAATTGAAAACAAAATAGGAATCGATTTTTTAAAAATAAAACGTGGAGTCGCCACCAATCTTTTTGTTTAGGTGTGATCGGATCACCTAGAAATTTGGTTATTTTAATAAAATATTTCTTTTTACTAAAACAACGATTTTGGTCTTACGAAAATATGAGAAAATGGGTTTGGGAGTCAGTTACGCATGAGGAAGGATTAGCACCTTCACTACGCCCAAAATTAGTACCAAATCGATTAGATACTGTCCTTATGTCTAAAATTAAAAATGTTTTTTTTTTGAAATGTGGTTCCATTTAATAACATTTGAATAACCCAAGTTGGTCGTCAAAGTCTGCTTGTTTCAGAGGAATATAGCATCACATCCAGCACGATAGGACACGATCCTTTATACTCCCGAAAACACGATAAATTTTGACTTCCAAAAGTTTATAAGTTGAAAATTACAAAAGGATGCCCAATTATTTAGTCCAACGAAAAACCGAAACCCAGCATAGTAGGGCATGATTCCTCAAATTTCCAAACATTGAACATTGCCTTGCCTTAGAAAACACGAGTAAAATTCCAAAGGAATATTTGATTATTTTGAACAAACGGGAAATCGAAACCCAGCACGATAGGGCACTATTCCCCGAATTTTTAAGCATCGAATATTGCCTTCGCTTTAAAGAGTTTTTAAAGACATGAGTGAAATTCTAAAGGGATATTCGATTATTTTGAGCAGACGAGAAATTGCAACCCAGCACGATAGGGCACGATTCCCCGAATTGCCAAACATCGAACATTTCCTTCGTTTTAAAGAGTTTTTAGAAAACATGAGTGAAATTCTAAAGGGACATTCGGTTATTTTGAGCAAACGAGAAATTGCAACCCAGCACGATAGGGCACGATTCCGCGATTTGCCAAATATCAAACATCGCCTTCGTTTCAAAGAATTTTAAAATGAATAATTATAAAACTAGCTTAAAACGCATTAATTCGACTCGAAATAAAACGGAATCAATCTTATAGATTTTGACCTTATAAAACCAAATTTCATAAACCAAGTGGAAAACAATGATATGGGATAATATGCACATGAGATACAATCAATTAACAAACCAATGATTAAATATAACTAACCTAAAAATATATAACCCGATTACGATCATGCATGGGAAATAATTGATATAATGATACAATGACGAAAATAATAATATAACAATACAACACAACTAAACAATACACACAATAATATGCCACAATAATATACATAGCATGATATAAAATAATCAATGCAAAATGTAAAAAAAACAAAATAGCAATTAGAAGCCAATATGCTATAAAACGATTTTAAAATAATGACGAATAATGGGCACATAATATATAGGTTGACAAATTTGCATAAAAACTAGGGATATATTATTATTTGAAATAAATATTGTAGAATAAAGCATTTGAATTGAATAATATGCAAAATATTTTAAGCACAAATTCATTTAAAAATTGACAACATGCATGATAGCTTAAATAACATATAAATATAAAAGAATAATAAAACACATGATAAGATATAATGTACATAATAAATTCATAAAACATGTATATATATAAATAAATTTGGGAATAATTATTTGTAAAAAAAATAGCGTGAAATTAATAATGTATGAAAAAATTAAGCAAATATATAAATTATACATGTAACAAATTTTAAAAATATGATCATATACACAAAAGGTAAAAAACTATATTTACAAAATACATAAATTTAGTGATGTATATTTATAAAACTATATTTATAAAGGGAATTTTGAAACAAATAATATATAACATAATTTTACATGTAACAAATAGATTTAGATTGATGGTATATGTAAATAATAAATACATAAGGATAATAAAATTTGAAAGTATAAACAATAAGTAAATTGTACGATTTTCTTAAAAGAAATGCCTTATACACATAAATAATGTTATAGGAAAGTATACGTAAAAATATTTACATAAAGCAATATGAAACTAATAACATGGACTATAGTAAAAAATAATTTAATATGAGTAATGTACATGTGAAGAAATTTTAGAAATAATTGCATGTCAAAATAATATTGAATTAAAATATGGAATATAAGATTAACTTAATTTTAACATAAATTATATATGTAATAATTTTTTTTTAAAAACACAATTATATACAAGTTTGCTAAAAACTACATGTAAAAAAAATAACATAGCTTTAATAACGTATGTGAGTTAAATATAAGTACTAAATATATGCTTAATGATAACTTAAATGACACATAAAATAAATGAATTTCTAAAAATATAAACATTAAAATATGTGAATAAATTCAAAAGAAATTATAAAATAACATAAAATTAATAGCATACATAAACTAAAATGAACTCTATTGCAAATAATATACAAATGATCAAAATGATAGAATAAAAGAGTCGAAACCATTAAAAATATCAAAACATGTAATCCAGCATGTAAAAGAGAGTAAATATGCAGTGACTAAAAAGAGGATAAAAAGCTTAATTAAAACAAAATTGAAACAAAAAGGTCAATTTACAAATAAAGTAATCACAAATAGGATCAATATGTAATGCGGGCGAATGTATAGGGACTAGAATTGAGAATAGTCCAGCCCCAAAAACGTAGTGTTGCAGCGCAGACCCAATTGTAAAAACGTGCAAATTTTAGGAGAAATTCAAAAAAGCAGGTGAAACGCAAACAGGGACTAATTGAAACACGGCACAAAAGGGGGAGGACTCTCCGCATAAATATCCCATTTGAAGCACAAAGGTGCGGATCCGGGTCCTGGAATGGGCTAACGCGCAGACCCCCCTCCCTTAAACGATGCCGTTTCAATTTTGATTCAAAATTAGAAAGAAACTGAATGGCAGTCTGCCATTTTACAAGCCACAATCCAAGCACCCATTTGTAAGGGTTTCGACGCAGCAGTTTTAGGGTTTTCCCCCCCTTTTCGGCTCTTTGTCCACCGTTTCACTATTGTAGTTAGTGAATGGCAGCGGCGCTCCTTATTTCCATCAAAACTGGGACTCTCAATCCATTTTCACTCAAAAATCCCCATTTCAAACTTCGATTTCGACGGGGGAAACAAGGATTTTGATGGTGCATCTAGGTAAATCCCCTTTCATTTCATTCATTTTTTTTCTTTTTTTTTAAAAAAATATTCTACGAAGCAAAATATATGCAAAATAAATGAAAAAAAAAAGCAAAAATATTAAGGACGAAAGAGAGAAAAAAACTTGAAATCACTGTCTGATTTCTTACTAGTTCTTTGTATTGAATTTGTGTAGTGTGCGTAAAAAAGGAAGAATACATTTCTTTTGGCTTTATAGCCGAAATCTCGAAAAATCAAAATCAAAAAAATATAATTTCTCTTTTTCGTATTTGCTGTTGTGGTTTGTCTGTTTCTTTCGAGGTACGGAGTACATGGCGCACGTACGGAGGCTGTGCTGGCGTACGGAGGCGTGGGCGTGGCGTGGCTGCTGAGGCGCTAGCATCGTACGGAGGTGTTGTCTAGTTGCGGCACAAGCATTAGGCTAAGGTTTACCTTGGCTGAGATTTGGTTTAGGCATTGGGCCTATTGGGCCATCAGGGTTTTAGGTTAAGGATTGGTAATTGGGCTAGTCATTATTATTATTTTATTATGTTATTGGACATTTAATGAACTGTTTTGGTTTTTTGTTTCTTTATTTTGGATTTTGGTTCTGAAGTGGGCCCGGGAAAATTGGCCCGTTTACAGCTGCCCCCCTTTGCTCATTTTCGTGTAATGAGAATAAAGCAGGGACTATAAATGGGCCAATTTTGCCCAGACCTGCTGATTCTCGACTTCTTTTGGTGCTTCTCTTCTTCAAGTAGCTTCAATATGCTCCACTGCAACTGCAGGGAGACATGGTTTGTGTGTTTTTATCCTGCTCTACTGCAACTTCAAGGAGACAAGATCTGCAACCTTCAGCCTGTTACCCTACTACTTAGGGGGTTAAGGCTTGTTTTCTTCGATCTGCCCCACTGGAGACGAGATCGGCAATCTTCAGCCTACTCCACTACAACTTTAGGGAGATAGGATGGTGGCTTAAATCTGCTTCACTGCAACTTCATGATGACAAGATTCGCCGTCTTCGATCAGCTCCACTGCAACTTCAGCTAGGGTTTGTTTCAAGCTTCCAAGCTCCATAGTAAGTGATTCCAAGCCCCGTTTTTAATGTTCTTTACGCTTTTGGAATCCCGGTAGCTCGATTAAGCTTATGCTAACAATAATTCAACCTAGGGTTCATATTTGGAAAAATACCCATAGGTGAAATTTGTGTATTTTTGTGTTTTATGATAGAAAATGAGGTTTTAAATTATGTTAGACAACTTGTACTACTCGATTTTAAGCGAAAACGAGTAAAAGGGCTTAATCGGTAAAAATACCTAATAGTCATAAGTACATGTTAGAGTGTGAATTTGATGTTACCATAGAAGGTAAAAATGATCAGCATGTCATAAAACATAAGAATAAGGGATGAAGTTTAATTCCCGAGCCTAGGGGCAAAAGTGTAATTATGCAAAAGTTTAGGGGCAAAAATGTAATTTTGCCAAAGTTTGTATTAAATGTTGCTTTGATGAATGTATGTATTAAATAAGATTAATTTGGCATTATAGATCAAGAGAAACGAGATTCAAGTCGCGATCGAGGGAAAAACAAAGTTTACGAAGAATAGGCTCGATTGCTAATAATTTTGTATCGAGGTAAGTTCATGTGTAAATGTAGTAACATAATTTTCATTTTAATTAACTTAATGATATTTATATGATATGATGATTATTATTATGAAATATTATGCTTTGTGGTTATTGTTGAGTAATATGCAAATTATGTTTTTTACTTGTTAAATATGAATTGCTACCGAGTATCGGTTTCAATATTCCATGGAAGACGGCAAAGATATGTGATCGAGGAAAATCCCGTTTGAACCTTGGGAATAGATTAGAATACAAGTGACATGTCACTAGGATGGTTGAGTTCGAACTCGTTGAGTTGAGATCCAGAGTTCGTGAGATGTAACTAGGCATCCGAGCTCGTTGAGTTGAGTCCGAGTTCACTTATGGATGCGAACGCCCAAGCTCGTTGAGTTGAGTCAGGAGTTCACTTATGGGCAGGTTACATGGTAGCTTGGCTACATAAGTTCCATGAGCTATTGAGTTTGTCTAGCTGCATGGTGCGGCTCTTATGTTCATGAGATCCGCATATTCGAATTATATTCCGATGTGTTCAACGGATGAATCTTAAGTGAATATAAAGAAGGCCTAAAATGAAGGTGACATGTTGGTAAGTGTGGTAAATGAGAAAATTTGACAGGTATGTGCTTAAACCCTTGGGTTGAGAACTTGGTATGATGAAATCGTAGAAAGATATTAAATACAAATCAAACATGAATGTCTTGGTGTTGTTTATGCAAATAATGTTTTTGTGGGATTGTGTGATTATGGTACTTGCTATTTGCATGTGAACTTACTAAGCATTTGTGCTTACTCCCTCCTTTCTTTCATTGTAGTTTTGACAAGCCGGCTTGAGAATCGGGATAGGTCGAAGACTCGTTCACACTATCCGAAGGCCTAAATTGGTAAAATGGCTTGTGTGTTTTGAATGTGGCATGTATAGCAAAATACTCACTTTGTGTAAATGGTCTTATGATATGGCTATAGTTTGGCAAGAAAAGGGTTTGTAAATGATTAGCCATTGGAATGGCCAATCTAAGTCATATTTGATGTTATGTATGTTTAAAATGATATTTAGTTCATGAAAATCCCTAGTAAAGTGAAATTTGCTATAAAACAGAATCTGGCAGCAGCAGTGATGTAAACTTGAAAAAATCACTAAAAATAGTAGAAATGGAATTAAATGATGACTAAGTTATTAAATTGAAGATTAATGAGTCTATTTTCATATAGATTGAACAAAACAGGTATATGAATTATATTTTATGAGATATTTGAATTTTTGTGAAACAGGGCCAGAGTGATTTCTAGATCCCCTGTTCTGAATTTAAAAATTCATAATAAATTGTAAACAAATAATTAGAAGTCATTATTTATATTTATAGATTTCTTATTGAGTCTAGTTTTAAGAGAAACAAACATCATAGACATTGAAATTCTGTACAGAGAGATATCTGATTCGTACTACACAGAGGTTAGAGCAGTCGAACCCTGAAACAGGGGAGACTTTAACTAATAAACTGTACTAATTGGCTTGACCAAAAATTCTAGAAAAAAATTAGTAAATAGATATATGAGTTTAGTTTTAGGTAAAATTTACAAAATTTTATTTTGAGTTTCAGAACTCGAGATATGAATTTTTAAGCGATTGTGACGTAGATTGCTAGCTTGACTGGAAATTTAAAAAAAAAATAAATCGTTTGAGCGGTTTAAGTAATGAATTATGTTTGTTAACACCTCGTGTTCGAATCTGGCGACGATCTTGGGTACGGGGCGTTACATTTGGTGGTATCAGAGTAGGTTTAGTTGGTTCTTGGACTAATGTGTTGTATGTACGGGTTTTGCTATACATGCCATATATATATATTGTGATAGTGTGACGACTTCTGACCTTTTAAATGATTTTTTTTATAGTAAATGGATCCCGATCCAGTTGCGGCTGATGATGTAGAGAGTAATGCACCAGCTCCGGTTGAAGGGGCGGTGCCAACTGAAAATCCACCTCCTACTGTCGGTCAAGGAGGAGTAGAAGGGGCTCGGGAAGCCTTTCTCCAGATGATGAGTGCCCGGTATACTGAGTTCGTTCGTACGAACCCGAATGCACAACCTCCCCCACCTCCCCCGATTCCTCAACCTGTACCCCCAATGCCTCAAGGTGTAGATCTGATGAAATTTTACAGAACTCCATTTGACAAAATCCGTAAATAAAGGGCCGAAGAATTCAGGGCAAATATTGATGATGATGCCGAGAAAGCAGAGTTTTGGCTCGAGAATTCTATTCAAGTATTTGATGAATTGTCTTGTACACTGAAGAATGCTTGAAATGTGCTATATCATTGTTGAGGATTGACTTATCATTGGTAGAAGACATTGACTTGAGTGAAGTACCAAAGAGAAAGTAACTTGGGAGTTCTTTCAAGAAGAATTTGAAAGAAATATATCGATGAAAGATTTATTGATCGAAGCGTAAAGAGTTTCTTGAATTAAAGCGAGAGGAACATGATGGTTACTAAATCTGAAAGAGAGTTTGTCGGGTTGAGTAAGTATGCTAGAGAATATATTCCTCTGAAGCTAAAATGTGCGAGACGATTTGAAGACGGACTCAATGAAGACATCAAAGTATTTGTTGGGATTCTTGAATTAAAAGAAATGGTAATCTTGGTTGATCGAGCTTGCAAGGGTGAAGAACTACTAAAAAGAAGAAAAAGGTAGAGGTGAGACTAGAAATTGGAAGAAAAGACCGACGAGCAGTTCATTCTCACAGCAATCTAGAAAATCTAGAAATATGAATCCTCGTTCACGAGTTTTAATTTGGACAATCATATGGAAATTTTAAGAAGCAAAATGTGGGTCCTAAATCTCAGACTACTTCTACGATTTAGTGTGGGAAATACGAGATTTGTTAAGGCAGAGTGCGGTGTGGCGTAAAATCATTTTGGCCCATGTAGAGCGAATGAATGTTTTTTGGTGTGGTTCTCGGATCATTTTATTAGAGACTCGCCGCAGAGAAGGCGAGAAAGAAAAATTTCAGAATGTAAAAGCTAGTGGTACAGACTCGAGGGGAAGATATTCGAGAAAAGCTGGAAATGAAGTAAGCAGCAAAAATGTAGTCAGAGATTCAGCAGCTAAATCTGAAGTAAGGGCTCTAGCTAGAACTTATGCCATAAAGGCACGTGAAGATGCTTCATCATCCGATGTGATTACTGGTATATTTTCTCTTTATGATGTTAATGTTATTGCTTTGATTGATCCCAGTTCTACTCATTCATATGTATACATGAAACTGGTGTTTAGTATGAATATACCTCTTGAGAACACAGAATTTATGATTAGAGTGTCGAATCCGTTAGGCAAATGTATGATAGTTGATAAAGTATGCAAGAAATGCCCTTTAATGATTCGGGGTCATTACTTTCCGGCCGACTTGATGTTGTTGCCGTTTGATGAACTTGATGTTATTTTGGATATGGATTGGTTGACATTGCATGATGCTATAATAAATTGCAAAGAAAAGGTTATAGAATTAAAATTTGAAAGTGGTAAAATTCTGCGGGTTGAACCAGACAAATCAGAGGCATTATCTAGTATGATTTCTTCAATGTTAGCTCAGAGATATTTGAGAAAGGGTTATGAAGCTTATTTGGTGTATGTAATTAATACAAAATAAGTTGAAAAGAAAGTTGAATCAGTGCCGGTTGTGTGAATTTGCGGACGTATTTCCAAAAGAATTGTCAGGTTTGCCTCTAGTCAGAGAAGTAGAATTTGGTATTGATTTGATACAAGGAACAGCTCCGATCTCAATTGTCCATATAGAATGGCACCAGCAGAGTTGAAAGAATTAAAGTCGCAGTTGCAAGAGTTTACTGATAAAGGCTTTGTGAGACCGAGTTTTTCACATTAGGGTGCTCCCGTGTTATTTGTGAAAAAGAAGGATGGTTCTATGAGATTGTGTGTTGACTATCGGCAATTAAACAAGGTGACAATCAAGAATAAGTATCCGTTGTCGAGAATTGATGATTTATTTGATCAGCTAAAAGGAGCGACATGGTTTTCAAAGATTGACTTGAGATCTGGGTACTATCAGCTGCGAGTAAAAGAGTCGGATGTGCCTAAAACTGCTTTTAGAACAATGTACGATCATTATGAATTTTTAGTTATGCCATTCGGGTTAACAAATGCTCCTGCTGTGTTTATGGATTTAATGAATCGCATATTTCGGCCATACTTAGACAAATTTGTTGTGGTGTTTATAGATGATATTTTAATTTATTCAAAAGATGAGACAGAGCATGCTGAGCATTTGAGGATAGTTTTGCAAACTTTAAGAAATAAGCAGTTATATGCCAAGTTTAGTAAAAGTGAATTTTGGCTTCGGGAAGTTGGATTTTTGGGTCATATTGTTTCAGGTGATGGTATACGGGTTGATCCTAGTAAGATTTCAGCCATTGTTGATTGGAAACCACCAAAAAATGTAACCGAGGTTAGAAGTTTCTTGGGGCTAGTTGGGTATTATCGGCGGTTTGTAAATGGATTTTCTATAATTGCTACTCCTATGACTAGACTACTCCGAAAGAATGTTAAATTTGAATAGACAGAAGAATGTCAACAAAGTTTTGAAGAATTGAAAAAGTTATTAACTGAAGCACCAGTGTTGGTACAACCCGAATCAGGTAAAGAATTTGTGGTGTATAGTGATGCTTCTCGAAATGGCTTAGGATGTGTACTTATGCAAGAAGAAAAAGTGGTGGCTTATGCTTCGAGGCAGTTAAAATCTCACGAAAGAAATTATCCAACTCATGATTTGGAATTGGCTGCTATAGTGTTTGCTTTGAAAATTTGGCGACATTATTTGTATGGTGAAAAGTGCCAAGTATATACCGACCACAAAAGTCTTAAATACTTAATGTCACAAAAAGACTTGAATTTGAGACAGCGAAGATGGTTGGAGTTATTGAAAGATTACGAGCTTGTTATTGATTACCATCCGGGAAAAGCGAATGTGGTTGCCGATACTTTAAGCAGAAAATTGCTATTTGCTTTGAGAGCTATAAACACTCGGTTAAAGATATTAAATGATGGATTGATTCTAGCAGAGTTAAGAGCAAGACCGATGTTTTTACAAGAGACTTCTGAAGCTCAGACAAATGATCAAGATTTGCAAGCCAAGAGAAAGCAGTGTGAAGCTGATACAGGATCAGATTTCAGAATCGGTTCTGATGGTTGCTTGATGTTTAAAGATCGGATTTGTGTACCAAAAAAAATGATGAGTTGATTCAAAAGATTTTGCATGAAGCACATAATGGTTGTTTGGTGGTTCATCCGGGCAGTATGAAAATGTACAATGACTTGAAGAAAATGTACTGGTGGAGTGGAATGAAAAGAGATATTTCCGAGTTTGTATCAAAGTGCTTAGTTTGTCAACAAGTGAAAGCTGAACACCAAGTACCTTCGGGATTACTCTAGCCTATCATGGTTCCTGAATGGAAATAGGATCGGATTACTATGGATTTTATATTAGGGTTGCCGTTAACTCCGGGGAAGAAAAATGTCATCTGGGTAATAGTTGACAGACTGACTAAATCGGCTCATTTTATTAAATGACGTCACGGATTATTCTCTTAATAAGTTGGCTGAATTGTATATCCGTGAGATTGTTAGACTTCGTGGAATACCTTTGTCAATCATTTCGGATAGAGATCCGAGGTTTACTTCACGGTTTTGGCAAAAGTTGCAAGAGGCATTAGGTACAAAGTTAAATTTCAGCACTGCCTTTCATCCACAAACTAGTGGACAATCAGAGAGAGTAATTCAAATTCTTGAAGACATGCTCAGATGTTGCGTATTGGAATTTCAAGGTAGTTGGGAAAGGTATTTACCGTTGTAGAATTTGCTTATAATAATAGTTATCAGACGAGTTTGAAGATGGCACCTTATGAAGCTTTGTATAGACGTAAATGTCGCACACCTTTGTATTGGACAGAGCTTAAGGAAAATCGATTCTGAGGTTGATCTAGTTAAGGAAGCAGAGAGAAAGTAAAAGTCATCGAGATTGCTTGAAAGCGACAGACGGACATAAAAATCGTATGCAGATTTGAAGAGAAAAGAGATTGAATATCAAGTTGGTGACAAAGTGTTTTTGAAAGTATCCCCGTGGAAGAAAGTTCTCAGATTTGGCAAGAAAGGCAAATTAAGTCCACGTTTTATTGGACCGTTTGAAATGATTGAGAGAGTTGGACCAGTAGCTTATCGGTTATCATTGCCATCTGAATTACAGAAGATGCATGATGTATTCCATGATCTATGCTACGTCGGTATCACTCGGATCCTTCACATATAATTTCACTGACAGAAATTGAACTACGACCGGATATGACTTACGAAGAAGAACCGATTAAGATTTTAGCTCGAAAAGTCAAACAATTAAGAAATAAAAGTGTCGCTCTCGTGAAAGTATTGTGGAAAAAGCATAGGGTAGAAGAGACTACATGGGAACCTGAAGAAACTATGAGAAACCAATACCCACACCTGTTTACCGGTAAGATTTTCGAGGACGAAAATCCTTAAAGGGGGGAGAGTTGTAATATCCCGAATTAGGGCCTAATCGGAATAGTGGTTTCGTGACCACAAATCCAAGATAGAGATAATTATTTTATAGTTATTTTGATGTTTATGATATGATTGCATGATTGTGTGAAAATTTCGTGATGAAATCCTATGCCTAAAGTGCTTAGATTGAAATTAGGGACTAAATCGAATAATTTGTAAAACTTGCATTCTAGGAGTTTTTAGTATGAAATTGTTTTGGAATATTAATGAGGAGGTCTTAAATAGAAATTTTACCAATTTCTAAGTCTATTGACAAAAATCGGACATGGATGGAATTTTTGGAAAGTTTAGTAGTAAGGGCATTTTGGTCATTTAGTTATTAAATGAATTAAAAACAAAATTAAAAGCCAATTTTTGTCCATCCTCTTCATTAGGCCAAAATTTCAAGGGTTCTCCATAGCTAGGGTTTGTTTCAAGCTTCAAGCTCCATAGTAAGTGATTCCAAGTCCCGTTTTTAATGTTCTTTACGTTTTTAGAATCCCGGTAGCTCGATTAAGCTTATGCTAGCAATAATTCAACCTAGGGTTCATATTTGGAAAAATATCCATAGGTGAAATTTGTGTATTTTGGTGTTTTATGATAGAAAGTGAGGTTTTAAATTATGTTAGATAACTTGTACTACTCGGTTTTAAGCGAAAACGAGTAAAAGGGCTTAATCGGTAAAAATACCTAATAGTCATAAGTACATGTTAGAGTGTGAATTTGATGTTTCCATAGAAGGGAAAAATGATCAGCATGTCATAAAACATAAGAATAAGGGATGAAGTTTAATTCCTGAGCCTAGGGGCAAAAGTGTAATTATGCAAAAGTTTAGGGGCAAAAATGTAATTTTGCCAAATTTTGTATTAAATGTTGTTTTGATGAATGTATGTATTAAATAAGATTAATTTGGCATTATAGATCAAGAGAAACGAGATTCAAGTCGCGATCGAGGGAAAAACAAAGTTTACGAAGAATAGGCTCGATTGCTAATAATTTTGTATCGAGGTAAGTTCATGTGTAAATGTAGTAACATAATTGTCATTTTAATTAACTTAATGATATTTATATGATATGATGATTATTATTATGAAATATTATGCTTTGTGGTTATTGTTGAGTAATATGCAAATTATGTTTATTACTTGTTAAATATGAATTGCTACCAAGTATCGGTTTCAAAATTCCATGGAAGACGGAAAAGATATGTGATCGAGGAAAAAGCCCGTTTGAACCTTGGGAATAGATTAGAATACAAGTGACATGTCACTAGGATGGTTGAGTTCCGAACTCGTTGAGTTGAGTCCGAGTTCGTGAGATATAACTAGGCATCTGAGCTCGTTGAGTTGAGTCCGAGTTCACTTATGGATGCGAACGCCCAAGCTCGTTGAGTTGAGTCCGAGTTCACTTATGGGCAGGTTACATGGTAGCTTGGCTACATAAGTTCCGCAGGCTATTGAGTTTGTCTAGCTGCGGGTATGGCTCTTATGTTCATGAGATCTGCGTATTCGAATTATATTCCGATGTATTCAACGGGTGAATCTTAAGTGAATATAAAGAAGGCCTAAAATGAAGGTGACATGTTGGTAAGTGTGGTAAATGAGAAAATTTGATAGGTATGTGCTTAAACCCTTGGGTTGAGAACTTGGTATGATGAAATCGTAGAAAGATATTAAATACAAATCAAACATGAATGTCTTGGTGTTGTTTATGCAAATAATGTTTTTATGGGATTGTGTGATTATGTTACTTGCTATTTGCATGTGACTTTACCAAGCATTTGTGCTTACTCCCTCCTTTTCTTTCATTGTAGTTTTGACAAGCCGGCTTGAGAATCGGGATAGGTCGAAGACTCGTTCACACTATCCGAAGGCCTAAATTGGTAAAATGGCTTGTGTGTTTTGAATGCGGCATGTATGGCAAAATACTCACTTTGTGTAAATGATCTTATGATATGGCTATGGTTTGGCAAGAAAAGGGTTTGTAAATGATTAGCCATTGGAATGGCCAATCTAAGTCATATTTGATGTTATGTATGTTTAAAATGATATTTAGTCCATGAAAATCCTTAGTAAAGTGAAATTTGCTATAAAACAGAATCTAGCAGCAGCAGTGATGTAAATTTGAAAAATTACTAAAAATAGTAGAAATGGAATTAAATGATGAGTAAGTTATGAAATTGAAGATTAATGAGTCTATTTTCATATGGATTGAACAAAACAAGTATATGAATTATATTTTATGAGATACTCGAATTTTTGTGAAACAGGGCTAAAGTGATTTCTGGATTCCCTATTCTAACTTTAAAAATTCATAATAAATTGTAAAAAAATAATTAGAAGTCATTATTTATATGTGAAGATTTCTTATTGAGTCTAGTTTTAAGAGAAACAAACATCATAGACATTGAAATTTTGTACAGAGAGATATCTGATTAGAAATACACAGAGGTCAGAGCAATCGAACCCTGAAACAGGGGAGACTTTAACTAATAAACTGTACTAATTGGCTTGACCAAAAATTCTAGAAAAAAATTAGTAAATAGATATATGAGTTTAGTTTCAGGTAAATTTTACGGAATTGGAGTTCGAGTTTTGGAACTCGAGATATGAATTTTTAAGCGACTGTGACGCAGATTGCTAGCTTGACTAGAAATTTAAAAAAAATAAATCGTTTGAGCGGTTTAAGTAATGAATTAAGTCTGTTAACACCTCGTGTTCGAATCCAGTGACAGTCTCAGGTATGGGGCGTTACAAGCGTTGTCTGGTTGCGACGCAAGCATTAGGCTAGGGTTTACCTTGGCTGAGATTTGGTTTAGGCATTGGGCCTATTGGGCCATCAGGGTTTTGGGTTAGGGATTTGTAATTGGGCTAGTCATTATTTTTTTTTTTTTGTTATGTAATTGGACATTTAATGAACTGTTTTGGTTTTTTGTTTCTTTATTTTGGATTTTGGTTCTGACGCGGGCCCGGGCAAATTGGCCTGTTTACAGTGTACCAATCATGGCAAAGTGATAAAGTGTGTCAATCATGGCAAAGTGATAAAGTGTGCCAAATATGGCCAAGTGACAAAGTGTGCCAAATATGGAAAAATGAAATGTGACAACGAGTGAACAACGTACTCAAATCCGTAAGACGTTCTCTAATTTGACAAGTATTGGTAAGTGATAGTTGAAACTAAATACTAGAATACGATTGGATATTTGATGTTTGAAATTGAGCTCAACGAAATGAATTCATCATGTGAAATTGTGGTTCACAGGTGAACTTAGTAATTGTGTATATTGTATAAGTGTATGAATGTTTGGTAAGATTTATGTTTTATGCCTATGAACTTACTAAGCTTTTATAAGCTCACTTGAGTGTATTCAATGTCTCTTGTAGATTGACGTGGAAATATACGGAGGATCAGGTCAACACTGAGGATCATACTATCCAGATTATCTCCGGTAGTTTTTGTAAATTTCCTTTTTAGTTTATATGGCATGTATATAGTTGATGATTACACAAATGCTAAAACTTGTTTAATGAATATGTATTAAAGTAAAGAGTGATGAATATGCTAAATGGTATAATTATAATAGAAGTATGATTTGGTATCAAATTGGTTGAAATGGATTGGTTGGTTTGGATTGGTCTCGGTTTTAAAATTGCAGGGAAGGTTCGATATTTATAAAGGGGTTATATTGAGCTTGTATAATAAAAAAAATTCAGAATTTTGCAAAAAATTCCCTATGGTTTCGATTTAATTCCGGTTTGGTCCCAAAGTATGTTTGAGCCTTGGAGGCCCATCTAAAGGCCGTCATGACATATTTCGGTAAATGAATAGTATTTAACTCTTAATAACGGAAAATTAATTCGGTAAAGTCCTGTAATGCCTCGTACCCTATTTCGACGACGAAAACGGGTAAGGGATGTTACAATATATATATATATATATATATATGTTACTTTTTTTTATACAAATGTATAGAACTATTTATAGTCCCTCCCCACCCTATAATAGGAAGATAAATGCGTTTCAGCGCGCTCAAACACATATCCTCCTACATAAACAACAATATTAATGCCAATCGAATTAAGACTTAGTCGGTTCTAAATGTTACTTGAATGAAAATATTTTGTTAATTCAACTATTATATTATATCATATAGTTTATATTATATTATATCAAATTACATTATTATATTGAAAAAATATTTAGTATATTATTAATAGAGTTTTTAAACTTCACATAAGGAATTAATAAGTATCCTATAAAAATATAATAAATAAATAATGAAACGAATAATTATAATGATGTGACTCACAATGTA
This sequence comes from Gossypium anomalum, assembly GCA_025698475.1. NCBI lineage: Eukaryota > Viridiplantae > Streptophyta > Magnoliopsida > Malvales > Malvaceae > Gossypium > Gossypium anomalum. Next base: position 80,732,792 of record CM046968.1, read on the forward strand.
ATTTGTGGTTAAAAAGACAAGAGCAGGCCGTGCTTCAGCTGCAAACAATCACCACCAGACGCACACTACTGACGTAAGAAACGGCATATACTACTCGCTCTATGGAAGGTCCAAGAATTATTATTATCCTTGTAAAGATTGTTGTCAATAAAGCGTCCAATATCGAATAATAAATAAATAAAGCATCCAACGTTAGAACATGAAATGGACATACTACCTGTAATTATTCATATTATATGTTTACTATAAAATAACTACCGGAAGTAAACAAAGTAAACTTATACATACACTAGTCACAAAGCTAAAAATAAATCTTCAAAATAAAATAAAATTGTATATTTTTATAATAATAAAAATATAATTTTATTATTTTAATAGTTTATATATTTATTATTTTTAAAAGATTAAAATAAATTTTTATCATTTTTAAGAGTTAAAATATAATTTTATAATTATTAATTTAAAATATTATAAATTATAAAAAAATTCTAAATAAAAAAATTTTCATTGGGAACTGAATCCCTTCCTAACCTCCTTGAATTCGTCACTAACATAAACCTAATCTAACCAAACCCACCCTAATAAAACTTATAAATAAACCTAGACTTAAATCACATAATTTAGAGTTTTTGAGATACATATTATTTTTCTTTTATTGATTGATTTCCATATATATATATATATATATATATATATATATATATATATATATATATATAAACTATTTATTAATTATTTTATTGAATTAATTTCACTCATCAACCGAGTTGAGGGAAATTACCCAAAAATATTTTTATTTACAAAATAAATTATATAATTATGAGAATATTTTTTTATTTTTTTATAAATAAATAAAAATTTATCCATAGTAAAATTTGAACCAAAAGACACCATGCATATTAAACCTTTTTTTTTCTATCATTTAAACTAAAACTATTTTTAGTTTTCATTTGAAACTTCTATAAATATATTTATAATTCTAAAATTTTATATATCTATATATATATGAATAATGTTATTGATTAAACTAGCGTCATAAATAATTCCACATATATAAGCTGTGTGATAAAATTTTTAATTTATATTAAATTTATGATATAATTAATAATACAGTCAACCAAACTCCCATTTATGTAAAAAAATTATTAAAATATATTACACAATATAATGTATTATTATAAAAAAACATTTATTTTTTTGCCTATTATATAAAAATTCGATTTAATTCGTGATTCAATGAATTTCAACATTAAATTTTACTAGAAAAAATTCCACTCCCTTTTCAATAAATATATTACTAAATAATTTTCTTTCACCTAAACCATATTTTGATCATTATTTAGGTTAGTTAGGTAAAAAAATCTTCTCAAATTTTTTCAATTTTAAAAATTAATAAATTGACCCCTTTAAAAAAATTAGAGTAATTTAATATTTGTCAATTTTAAAAGTGAACAATTAGAGATAATTAATCACAATTTTAATTTTTTTATTAATTGTACATTATTTTGATTGGTATAATAATATATTTAGCCTTCAAAGTTTATATATTCTATCAATTTGGTCTTAATTTAACATATTTATCCTGTAATATTTAGGTTGAGGCTAAATTATGTTAAACCTTTTAGAATTAAGACCAAAATGACAAAATATTTAAATATTAAAAATTATATTTATTGTGATATTAATCAAAATTATGTATAGTTAAAAAAGATATGAATTTCATGATTAATTATTTTTAGTTTCTTATTTTTAAAATAAATAAAGATGAGTTACTTCAAAACATTGAAGTTAGAGAAAAATTAAATAAAAGAAATATCATAGAAAAACCTACCAACCCTCCTATAAATGTACTCTGACACCCCCTTCAGAATCAGAGAAAAAAAAATCAAATCCAAAAGAAACCCAAGATTATAAATTTAGTATCGATTTGAGTATTTGGATAGTTTAGATTACAAGAATGGCAGGGAAATTAGTATTGTTGGATTTCTGGCCAAGTCCATTTGGGATGAGATCCAGGATTGCTTTGGCTGAGAAAGGGATACCATACGAGTACAAAGAAGAAGATTTGAGGAACAAGAGTGATTTGCTGCTGCAGATGAACCCTGTTCACAAGAAAATCCCTGTTCTTATCCATAATGGTAAACCCGTTTGTGAGTCGGTCATTCAGGTTCAGTATATTGATGAGGTCTGGCATGATAAAGCTCCTTTGATCCCTTCTGATCCTTATCAAAGGGCTGTTGCCAGATTCTGGGTTGATTTCGTTGACAAGAAGGTGCTTTCTTTTACTCGTTTAAGTCTCTACGTTTCTGCTATGATTGTTCAATGGGCTGACTTGATTTTAGATTGTGTTTTAATTAAGTTTCCATTTTGGGGAGGGGGGTGGTTCTGGGCTGCAAATAGGACGGCAACAGAGTGGCAGGAATTGCTTAATCTATAGGATTTTTGTTATACCATTACTATATAGGTTAAACTCAACCCTTTTCTTGTGATTGAAACATTTGGGATAAGTGAAGGAAATCTAATGGACTCAAATTGAGATGAATAGTATATTTTCAATAAGTGATATTGGGGTACACTAACACAACTATAGAGATACTTCCATTTTTCATTTGTTCTGAATGTGTAAGTTGAACTTAATCAATTTAGAAAGCTTGATTTTATTGGCTTCAAATGTTATGCTTACAGCTCATCCACAACTAAGTCCATTATTTTAATATTCTAGATGATATTGGCTTGCTTACTCACTTTCAACCTATTCTAGTTGCAATTATTGCAACTTTTTCACTATCCACAACTAGATCTAATTATCAATGATGATAATTTATGACCATGATTACTGTTTGAATTCTTTAGCTATGCAGGGAGAACAAAAACATTTTCTTGATGTTCTATGATTATTCATATTCATGTCATTATATGTTTTCCATGTTGAGGGAGAGATGAAACTAAAAATAAATGTGGAAATTATTACTGACTGAATAGAACTCTGATTCTCTAATATTGTAATGTGAAGTGCAGATATATGACCTGGGGAGCAAAATATGGAAGACAAAGGGAGAAGAACAAGCAAATGCAAAGAAAGAATTTATTGAGTGCCTGAAGCTGTTGGAAGGAGAGCTTGGAGACAAGACTTACTTTGGAGGAGAAAGCCTTGGATATGTGGATGTTGCATTAGTTCCATTTTATAGCTGGTTTTATGCTTATGAGAAGTGTGGGGACTTCAGCATTGAAGCAGAGTGTCCCAAGATGATTGCTTGGGTTAAAAGGTGCATGCAAAAGGAGAGTGTAGCCAAGAGTCTTCCTGACCAAGAAAAAGTCTATGAATTTGTTCTGCAGTTGAAGAAACTCTTTGGAATTGAGTAATTCAATTCTGGGGATCCAAGCTTCAGGCATGTACTACCATTATATCTGGTTTTAAATAAAAGAGCATTTAGCTCTTGCCTGCCTAGTTGGAATTGTCATTTGAAATTTCGAGTTTTCAATTTATAAAGTACTTTTAGTTCCTATGAATGTTCTTAATCTTTTGGTATGCTCTTTTTTTTCTTTTTCTAGCTGGTTGAATCATGTATACCATTATGTTTAAATACCCTTTAAATGGATTTAGGTAAGGTGGCTGTTGAAATCATTGAGTGCATGACCATAGTACCCTAAGAGCATTGGTTGGATATCCAATCATTACTTTGTTTTAGATATTCAACCTCCTACCTCAATCCAGAAATTGTAATTACGTATTATCCTACACCAACATTGAACCCAAATTGTACTGTTTTGATGGATATTCACTTAGCTTACAATTAGCTTGCTTCAAATCCTGGTTTGAAAAGAAATGAATTTTTATGTATCAAGGCATTGATTTCAATGGGTTCTTGATTTACATAGACAAATAAGTAGCTAGAGCAACAAATTGAGCTCATCTTAGAAAATCTATTAAAAGAATTTGAATTTGTTTGACCTTGATTTAATCAATTTAGATTTTTTTTTTAAAAAAAACCAAATTTGAAATAATTAAACATTAAAAGTGTGTTTGGTTGCGTAAAAAAATGTTTATCACCCATCTCCAAAGTATTATCTTTTTCCGTCTATTAAAATATGTTAACATTGTTTTAGAATATAAAAATTAAATTAAAAAAATATTAAAATAAAAAAAAAGGCTAAATTAGTAGAAATAAAGTTTTCCTAATATTTTAATCATCGTAACGAGGCTATCAATTAATAGTATAGCTACGGTGAGTAAAGATATCGTTCTCACGAGGACTAAAAATATTAGTAATTATTGTCTTTCTATTATTTAATCGATAAATTGGAGTGATTGATTAAAACTAAAATTAACTAAATTAATTAACTAAAGAACACAACAAAGAACTAATTAGGAAAATAAACGATTAACAACCAAGAAGCAAGATAATACCCAGAAAAGAATCCATCTAGACTCCATCTGTCATTATCAATCTATATTACGCAATTTCTTAACTTAGTACATTCATCGTAGAAATTCCTAAATTATGCTAATATCTTTCTTCAAGATTAAAAGCAACTGACTCTAGGTTGATTAATTGAAATTTCTTTCTAATTAAAACCCCTATTTTCGCATTAACTTGATCTATGGATCCCCCTATTAGATTTGGCTCTAATCCTGTAGATTTATATTGTCCTATTTCTAGGATTGCATGCAACCCCACTAAATTACACTAGATCTACTATTAAACAAGATCTATTTATCCTCTGGTTTAAGCATATCAAATATGAATTAATAGTCTAGAAGTATTAAATCAAGAATTAAACACAATTATTTATTGCGTAAAAATATAAATCAAATAACATAATCCATCCTAGGGTTCATCTCCCTAAGTATTTGGAAAATTAGTTCATGCTAGCAAATAAACAAATCCCAAAGACAATATAACCACAAGAAACAAAGAAATTCATAATAAACTTCAAAGAAATCAAAAGGATCAAAAGAAGATCTTCAATCTTGATGAAAATCTACTTTAGAATCTACTTCAATTGTATTTTTTGAGTTGTTTTCTTGAATATTCTATGATGGCTCACTCTCATCTTCTTATTTTTTACATATATAGGTCTTAGAATACCTAAAAAACCTAAAAATGCATTTTCCCGCATGTTTGGAGTGCGGTTCGTGAAATAGAGACGGTCTGGCACATGGCCATATGGCAGCTCATGTGGCTCACGTGTCCAGCCCGTGTGTCTCACATGGTCATGTGTTCAACCCGTATGGAATGGTCCAGCCCGTGTGGCTCCTGAAACTTGCTCCGATTTTTCAATTTTCGCTCGTTTTGCGATCCTTTTGCTCTCAAAGGCTCTTACAAGTATAGAAACATGACTTTAAAGGATTAGGAGCATAAAATTGACCATTTAAATCGAATAATCATCCAAAAATACATTAAAAATGAGGTTAAAACATGTTACTTTTAGCACTTATCATCCACTCACTACTGCAAAACAGGGTTTTTGCGGCGTTTTTAGTGGCGTTTTAATGAAAAACGCCACTAAAGATCGAGCATTAGCGGCGATAGGTAAACAAATGCCGCAAAACTTACGCTCAACGCCGTCGTTTTAACTGAGCTTCAGTGGCATTAACAGCGATTGTCCGAAAAACTCCACTATAGATCGAGTATTAGCGGCGTTTATTAAAAAATGCCGCTTTAGGTACACCTTTAGCAGCGCTTTCCAATAAACACCTCTAATACTCGATATATAGCGACGCTTTTGCAAAAACGCCGCAAAAAAAATTGCAAAACGCCGTTGTCCTATATTGAGCTTTTAGTGGCTTTAGCGGCGCTTTTTAATAAATGCCGCAAAAAAATTTTAAAAACAGCGTCGTTTTATATTGAGCTTTTTAGTGGCTTTAGCGGCGTTTTTTGCGAAAAATATTTCATCTGTTTATTTATAATTTAACTAGTTTATTTATATTAAAATACAATTTATTTTTAATTGAATATTTAAATTCTTCAGAAAAAAAAATGACACGTAGAAAAAATTTGAAAGTAAAAACATAGAAAAATATTTGTTGAAATGAAAAAAATTAAAATTCTATTATTTAAAATAATTTTAAAGATTTTTGGTATATGACTGATTGTTTTTCAATTTATATGTTAAATATTTTCTTATATAATTGTAGAATAGATAGTATTAATTTTAAAATTGAATTAATTATCATTATAGTTTAGGGTTTATGGTTTAGGGTATATGGTTAAGGGTTTAAGGTTTATGAGTTACTATTTTAAGGTTTATGGATTACGGGATTTAGGGATTATGGTTTAAGGGTTGGGGTTTATGGGTCAGGGGTCAGGGGTCAAGGATTAAGGGTTTAGGGTTAAAAGGGTTTAGTTTTAAGATTTAGGGTTTAAGGATTATAGATTAGGGATTAGGGATTAAGGATTAGGGATTAAGGATTTATGGCTTAGGTTAATTAGTGTTTTTTAATTTACATATTAAATAATTTCTTATATAATTGTAAAAGAGATAGTGTTAATTTTAAAATATTAAATTAATTATCTTTATAGTTTAGGGTTTATGATTTATGGTATGTGGTTAAGGGTTTAAGGTTTATGAGTTACTATTTTAAGGGTTATGGATTATGGGTTTAGGGATTATGGTTTAAGGATTGGGGTTTAAGGTTGGGTTAGGGGTTAAGGGTTCAGGGTGCAGGGTTTATGTTTTAGGATTTAGGATTTAGGGTTTAGATTAATTAGTATTTTTTAATTTATATATTAAATAATTTTAATATCTTAAAATTATGATAATAGTTTAAATTATTTAAGAGATAATAGATAAACTTTATATATATTAAATGGTTTAGGATTTAAGGTTTACTTGAGATTTATTAAATGATGAAATTTTATACAATCAATTAATGCTATATTTTTAAAAATATTAGATTTATATATTTTCAATTTGATATATTTAAATATTAGATTTAAAAAAATTGATAAATAAATAAAAACATTGATAAAAAATAAAAATGAAATACAAAAATAAAAATGAAATATAAAAGGGAGATTAGTGGCGTTTTTGAAAAAAATGCCACAAAAAGCATTTTCATTTTACTAAAACGATGACGTTTCGATAGGGCATTACCGACATTTTTCAAAAACGCCGCAAAAGACATAATAGTTAACGTAATCGTTTTAGTTGGAGCTGGAAGGGGATTAGTGGCGCTATAATTTAAACGTTGCAATTGATCGGCTTTAGCGGCGCTTTTAAAGACGCCACAAACATTTAATTTTTTTTTACTGAAACGGCGTCGTTTTCTTCTCTTACATTTTATCATTTCCTCATACCCGACACTTATCCATTTCCACCCCCTATCAGATTTTCCCCAATTCACCCATTTCCCCTAATCCCTAAATTTTCCCCAAAATCCCTAGGCATCTGAAGCTGCTGAGGCGACCCGACCACCTACTCATCGCCGTCCGCTGTCCTCACTGCTGCGTCGCCCTCGCTCTCTGCTACCGCAACCATAGGTAAATTTCGCTCTCTGTAGCTTATTTCAAGACTATAAAAAAAGGAGTTTCGGTGTTGTATTTTTCTAATTCGTTCTACCATTAGCTTTGTATAAATACATACTTATGAGACTTTGTCAGATCCAAGGAGGAGGGCTTTGTATGATAAGGATTTAGCTTTGGGGATTCACCTTGCTTTCTCTGCTAGACGACGATATCAATACGAAGAGGTATTCTTCTTTTATATTCTATTCTATTTTTATTATTAATTTTAACTTTGGGTTTTTTAATGTTTTTGTGAACATTTCATATCCCAAATCAATAATAATAGTATTTAACACTTGTGGATCCTCTTACAGTTATAATAACAATAATAATAGTATTTATTATAACTCATATGGTATCTGTCTAATTACCATATCATTCTTTAAATTAATGTATGAGATAATTACCATAAGAATTTGTAGATTGTAATATTTATTCCTTTGTTATTGTTCTTCTGATGGGAAGTTGTGGGTATTTTGAGGGGAAAGGCTGCATGCTATCAATTGCTTCTATCTTCAGTGTTCTATTTTTTAACAAAAAAAATTAACGTTTGTGTTCAATATTTTATGAAAATCAATGTTTGATATGAGGTATAGTACATATATATTTTTTCTGAAAAGAAACAATAGCCAAAAATTATTTTGGCAGCTGAAGTTTAACTGATTGCAAAAGAATGAAAATCATGTTCAAGTTTTAAAAGAGTATTTCTGTTGGCTAAGACTTTGGAGTGTCGTTGTTTTTCTTCACAGGTGAGCTCCCGAGTTCAATATCCTGATGACTATCAAAATCTTTCATATGAGGATCTCAGGGAGTTCAAACAAACCTGATATGGTAATAATTGGCTATTTTCATGTTGGCTATTATCTTTTCTCTTGTGAAAAAAATTAGTAAATGGTAGATCATGTGCATCTTTCTGATTAAAGAGTGAGTTCTCCAGCTGCTATATTTTATTTATTTCTTTTGTTTATTGTAGATCATATTCATGTTTCCAATTAGATAACATGAAGTTTGCTTCTGGACATTTTTTTCTTATATCTGAATCACTAAGCCCTTATCAAATTGTTAGAGTAGGTGACTTGATAATTCATTTTATCTATACTGATATACTGAAATAATTGTCTCATGCCATTGATCTAGTTGCAATTATCTTTTGTATGTAAAGGTTGTTAAATTAGTTTGTTTTCCTTATTTTTTTTTATTGTTAAAGATATGTTTTGGCTTTGATGAAACCCTGATGGGATTGGTTATTTTGCTAGCTGTTGTGGATGTGTTAACTGATGCGGCATCAGTTTTAGGCGGTGACACAACATTGCAAATTCTGTACATGAAGCTTGTAGAGGTATTTATTATTTTCTTTAATTGCAATATAAACTTATTCATAATGTCTGTCTTTTCTTCACGACTCTAGTAGCTCGGTAATTGAGGGTTGTAATAGAAAGCTAAATTTCAAAGTTGAAATGGTGCATGGCATTGTCATGCTAAGAATGCTTATGTGATTCTAGTAACTTTGAGTTAACATTACATCCTCCTCCACTTACTTTCCTTGCCTATATCAGTTATGTGGGTGATAAGAAACATCTGTACAGTAAAAAAAAAACCACAGAATAGTGTAATAGTATTACCGCATTTCCCAAAACTATCTTCTCTTTTTGCCAAAATTGCGTAATAGTGGAATAGTGGAATAGTGGAATAGTGTAATTGCGTAATAGTGTAATAGTGTAATAGTGAAATTTTTGGATTGGGCAGTATCAGACCAGCAATAGGAAAAAGAGCTTGTTATGCTTTTAACTTATTCTGTTTATCCTTACATTATTTTTTAAATTTGCTTATGCCGTTTATCCTCAAAGACTTGTTATGCTGTCGATGAACTGTTTGTCATTGTTTTCCTCTACAATACATAGATATAATAATACCCAAATTTACAAGTGATCAAGTACAAAACTTTGGTTCATCAAAATTTATCATATATACCTTTCTCGGCCTTGAGATTAATTCTGTAAAAGGGATAATTTCTGCTCAATTTGCAACTTTTTAATTTGTGATTTAATATTTCTATATTTCTACCATATTTTTGTAACACGATTTTTATTAATTTTAATTATTAGTATCATATGTCCCATCTCCTATACAAATATTTAATAAAATATTTTATATTTTTTATAATTAAATTTAAAATATTATTGAAATATTCTCGTCCGTTTTATCACAAATATTATCATTCTTTTATCATTTAAGTTAAACTTTACGCATAAACTTGATGTTACCAAAAGAACAATGTTTACTTAAATTAATAAATGCAAATTAAAAGAAAGACTTAACAAGTTTAATGTCATTAATTTAAATATTTTATTTTATTTTTAAATTACCTAATTAAATTAAATTGTATTTAAAGTTTTATTTTATTTTATTTTAATCACGAAAAAACTTGTCTACTTTTATTTTATTTTATTTTAATCACGAAAAAACTTTTGTCTACTTTTATTTTATTTTTAAATTACCTAATTAAATTAAATTGTATTTAAAGATTTATTTTAAATATTTTATTTTATTTTATTTTAATCACGAAGAATATTTTGTCTACTTTTATTTTATTTTTAAATTACCTAATTAAAATAAGTTGTATTTCTAAATTTTGTTCCAAAAATTAGACTTGACTTACTTGGAAAATATTTTTTTTAATTTATTTTAAGGAATTAGCCCATTCATTCCTGAATTGATTTAGCATTCATGTGACTCAATAAAAAATAACCATAATTGAGCACACATGATAGACTTAATTCAAAACAAATAATTAACCCTAAACTTGTAAATTTAATCTAATAACCAATTCTTCACTTCCCTTGTGTTTTCCCATCAACACAATCACAATCACACTCACAATCCCATCAACATAAATATATATCATATCTTACATAATTTACATAACTTACATAATACATAAATATATATCATATCATAACTTACATAACTTAATTAGAGTTATAAATAAACAACTTACCCGTGTAATTTATTGTCAACTTTAGAATTCAAGAACTACGAAATGGATAGGAGTTGGATGAATTTGTCAAGGGTAAGCAACGCCTATCAAAATGGAGTACAAACTTTTCTAAATTTTGCATTTCAAAATGCAAGCCAAGAGAATATGATTCTTTGCCCGTGTAAGAAGTGTGGCAACATCAATTGGAATTTTCGTGAAGTTGTCTACGAACATCTAATTGTTGATGGTTTTATTTGGGGGTATAAAAAATGGATTTTCCATGGGGAGTGTACATCTAGTAAAACTTCTTCAATGATTAATCCGACTTATCCTGATACTGCTTACCATCAGTATGTTAGACAAGATAACATGGAAGGCATGTTGCGGGATGCATTTAATATGCACAGTCATGGTGAGCAATCATTTCCACATGATTCTATTGCATCCAATGATTGTAATATTGGTGGAAATGTTTTTTGCGAAACAGGAACAAGTGCACCTGATGAGAAGCCAAATGAAGAAGCGGCGAAGTTCTACAATTTACTTAATGAAATGAACGAAGAACTTTACGGGGGATCAAAATATTCGAAATTGTCCTTCTGTCGTCTATTTCACTTAAAATGTTTGGGAGGGTAGATCGGAAACTCTTTTACAATGCTGCTAGAGTTTTTGAAGGAGATGTTTCCGTTTGCAAAAATCCTCTAGTCTTGTCAAGATATGAAGAGACTAATAAAAGATTTGGGCCTTGGGTATGATAAAATTCATAGTTGCCCAAATGACTGCATGTTGTACTAGGGTGATCAGAAAACCCAACAGTCTTGTCATGTTTGTAGTAAGTCTCATTGGATGAATAGGAATACAGAAGATGTGAATGCGGATGAAGGTGGGGCACAGTTAAGAAAGAAGCCAGTCAAGGTTTTGCGATATTTTCCCCTAATACCAAGACTTCAAAGGCTTTTCATGTCGTCAAAGACAGCCGAATCTATGAGGTGGCACAATGATGAACGGACCGATGATGGATTATTAAGGCATCCTACTAATTCTTTAGCTTGGAAATCATTTGACAGTAAATTTTCAAGCTTTGCAGGTGATCCTCGGAATGTGAGGCTTGGGCTAGCTGCTACGGCTTTAATCCTTTTAAAATCATGAGTACTTTGTACAGTACTTGGCTTGTAGTGCTTGTTCCTTATAATTTGCCTCCATGGATTTGCATGAAGCAATCTTCATTTATTTTATCAATGATTATCCCTGGAGAGAAAGGTCTTGGAAATGATATTGACATCTATTTGCAGCCACTTATTGAAGAGTTAAAACAGTTATGGCCAGGTGTTGAGACATATGATGTATTGAGAAAGGAGAACTTTAATTTACGTGCAGCTTTATTGTGGACAATTAATGATTTCCCGGCTTATGCTAATTTATCGGGTTGGAGTACTAAAGGACGTTATGCTTGTCCTTGTTGTGCTGCGCACCCGATCCATGAACCCACAAAATCCTTCAAATTGTATCTAATTCAACCCAGGTATTGTAGACATTTCCCCATTTTCATCCCCGAGCATTTTGAATTTCCCATTTCTCAAAAAAATCCCATTCTTTTCTCATTCTTCATCGAATCCTACGAATCGATCTAATAATGATGGAATTGAATTTCTATTCTGTTTACTGAATCACATGAAATTTTATCTAACTCCATATGCCATATAATATATATGGAATGTATGAAATATGAAATGCGTATGAACGGAAGAAGAAAAATTATACTCAAATTTTAATTTATAACAAACAGATACAAAAAAGAATTGATAAATGCCATTTAGCCGCATGGAGTTTTGTTTTTGTATAGAATAAAAAAAATAATTCAATTTCTACCATTATTATGATATTACATATTCCAATCCGATTGAATACTAAAAAAATGAAAGGAATTCCTGATTTGATCTGTTCGTTGAGATAAAGACAAAATAATCATAAAATATATATAGGGAGAGAGTTGATTTTTCTAGCGCTTAATTTTTTCATGGACTCCATTGTTCAAAAAACAATTCGCAGAGAAGATAGATGTTTTTACCCCCTTTTTAGTTTTTTATTTTTTAGTAGAATATTTAGAATATGATTGAAGTGCATACGAAAAGGGGGCTTATATTTATTAAACATGTGCAGATATAGTATTTCTATTTATAAACATGTGTAGATATAGCATTTCTATTTATATATGTCTTTCTTTTATTCCATTATAACGCTCTAATGGAGACAAGACATGGTGTGCTCTATGAAAAATTCTATTTTTTCTTTTATTTTAATCTATTCAATGAAAAATTGAAACACGAGAATTTCTTGCTGATTCCCTATGGACATCATATCTAGATAGATAAAATACCTCATTAGATAACTATAACTGTATAACAACTTATGCTCTGGGGTTTACATAGACTTATAATTGCTGTATATTATTATAATATACTTGAAATTCAGAAAGTTTTTTTTTATTGAAAAAAATCAATACTGATTAGTTATGTATCCAGTTTTATTTTCTTATACCATTAGAAAAAGACAAGTGAAGAAGAATTGTCCATAAATTTGCAGTCAATAGTTAATGGTTCGAATTTATTTGTCCTGAATTTTGACTTTTGTAACTGAGAATCCACATTTTCTTTTTCAATAGAAAAGAAAGGGAAAGTTTTTAGATATTGTGTGTCTTGAGATACTATAACCAATTGAAGGTATGGATCCGATCTAAAAATGAAAAAGAAAAGGGGGATACTCTCCTTTTTTTGTTTGTAGCCTTTTGGCGATACTTTTTCTTGGATAAAGGAGGAGATTACTCGATCCATTTCCGTATTGCTCATGATCTATATAATAACCGGGGCTTCCATTTCAAATGCATATCCCATTCTATCAGTTAATGAAAGAGCCCAATGCAAAAAAAATGCATGTTGGGTCTTTGAAATAGGCCGAATCATTTTGATAATAATCAGTTCGATCTGTTTTACCGAGAAGGTCTACGGTTCGAGTCCGTATAGCACTATATTTTTGAATTTTCTATTTTATTAATTTTTAATATTCATTAAATTTATTAAATTAAGAAAAATGAAATAAAAATAATATTCTTAAAACTAAAGCAAACTAAAACAATAAAGAATATCCAAATACAACTAAAAATAAAAAAGTTGTATCGTTTTTTTCCTAATTATTGTATTCTTTGTTGATTGGAACTGGTCGCTTCCAGTTGCTTTGTTCGAAGTGGTTGTATAATGGGAAGAAGTTCTCTTACATGGGCCATCGTCGGTGGTTAGATGGAAATCATAAATTTAGATTTCAGAGGACTTTATTTGACGGTACTGAAGAGTACAGAGGAGCTCCTGAGCAGACCATTGGATTTGAAATCTTGTTTATGTTAAAAGATATCAATTTTAGTTATGGGAAGATGAATCAACGACCTAACACGCAAATAAAGAGAAGATCGATGGATGAATCTGATGATGAATCTGATGAAAAGGATGATCCTAATGAGGCAGACTTGTAGCGACGTAAAAATTTTGGTTTAGGGTCGCTAAATTGTGGCGATTTATTAGAAAATTGGAAATTGAAATTTGGTTTTAAAAATAAACCGGGAGTCGCCACCGATCCTTTTTCCTAGGTGTGATCGGACACCTATTAGATTTTTCTTTAAAACAAAAGGCTAGGTTTAGGTTTACGTTAAAATCCAGAGAAAAATTAGGGTTCGGGAGTCGGTTACGCGCGAGGAAGGTATTAGCACCCTCGCGACGCCCAAAAATTGGTGTCTCATAAACATGCATTGTCTTGATTTTCAAAAATACGGGTTCAATGTAACAGTAAGTCGTGATCCGATTAAAAGAAGAGAAATTTTGGTTTATTCCGGCTTTTGAGAAGGGTATATCGCTTTAACACGAGTCAATTGACATTCACCCAACATAGCGATGAACTCGATGACTTTATGTTAAATCGATATATTGCCTTATGTATTTGAAATGGATAAAACACGAAGAAATATTTTAAAATGATGAACAATGGGGAAATATATAAAAATGGGCGGGAAACGAAAGATAATAGTCGGAAATACATCAAGGCATATAATACACACAACAAGAATATTACAATGACAATGCGTGATATTAAACATAATTAAACATGAAATAAAAACAGCGAATATATATAAATATATAATAATGATATTAAGAAAATGTATGAAAATATGTGCATAAGATTGTATGAAAACATATAACTTCGATATTGAAATATACATAATATATGTAAACATAATATATTAAAACGTATATACATAACATATGTGAGAAAAATATATATATACATAGTATATTTAACATGAACATATACGATATACATATATAATAATAAACATGAAATGGTAAAAAATACATAACTAACAATATAAAAGATATACACATACGTAAAAAGGTATGAATAGTAAATAAGTATACAATAAATAACATTAAAAATATATATATGTATAATATACAAATATATAAGTATATACATACATTAGAAATAATAATAATAATATAAAAACATTAGTATATTACATAAACACATACATGCATATATAAATAACAGTATTAGAAATATATAATATTAGAAGTATACATATAATAGTATATAAAAGTAGCTAATAATATTAAAATGTATATAAAAAATACATATAAAATATGATATTTAAAATTTATATACATAATATATATAAAAAATACATATAATATAATATTTAAAACATTTGCATAATATACATATTAGGGATAAATAATAATCAATAATGCTGATAATAATATTAGAAGTAATAAGGAAGTAAAAAAAAAAACAAATATAGTATAACATTAATATTAAAATAGAGTAATTACAACAGTATTATATACATAAATGTACATATATACATACATACATTAATATTACTAATAATAAAATTAAAAATACTAATCATTAATAATAATACCTTTAACATAATTAATTTGTTAAATAAAAAAATACTCATGATGAAAATAATACTAAATAATAAATAAGAAAATAATAAAACTAAAACAATGGTAATAATATTAATAATATATAAAAAAAAGGATCAAATCGAATTAGAAACAGAATTTCAGGGCGAATTTAAAGGAAAGAAAGGAATAAGGGACTAAAATGAACACGCGTGAAAAAAAAAGGGGCCAATAGCGCAATATTCTCCGTTGTCAAAACGCTGTGTAGCAAGGGGGATTAAATCGAAAAGCGCTAAAATTATGGGGTCAAACTGTAAAACCATAAAAGCTTAATCGCAAATTCTCAGAAAAGCGGAAGGGTCATTCGCACAATTAGACCCTTCCGCTAAAACACGCGGATCCTCTCTGTGCTGGGTCGGGTTGCTTTCGGGTCAGACGAAACGACGCCGTTTAAGCGCCTAAGGACAACGGCCAAAACGGCGCCGTTTAAGCGCCTAAGGACAACGGCCAAAACGGCGCCGTTTTACTTCACTATATAAGCCAAACCTCTTTGAAAAATTTTCATTTTGCAGCAGAAGAAAGAAAGAGAGAAAAGAAAGGGGGGAGAGAAGAAAGAGGGGGGAAGGAGAGGGAGCTCCGGCAAGGGGGGCCGATCACCGGACGGCCACGGAGGCTCATGGCTGTGGCGCCGCCACCATGCACTGGTGGCTGAATTTCAAAAAGGTAAAAATTTCCCCTTTTTTATTTTTAATATTTGTTTTATATGTTATATATTTATGTATATACAAAATATCGATAAGTTGAATAGATTCGACTATAAAAAGAAAAAAAGAAAAAAAAAAAGATTACCTCTAGTTTTTTTAGTTTTTTGATTTCTGAAACTTCTCTGTTTGTATTCAATGCTATAAACTTACTCTTGTCTTAGTGAGACCACTGTTTTTCTTGGGTTTAATCTGCTAGTATCCATATCTAAAAAAAAAAAAACTTTATACAATTTTTCGGGTTTTATAACCCTTTCTTTAACAAGTAACTCTCTGTTTTTTCTACTTTCTGTCTTGTCTCCTTTATTGTTTGCAAGTATGGCGGCGGCGGAGGTGACCTTGGGCGGTGGCTGCAGCGGTGTCAGAGGGCAGGTGGACAAGTGGGAGTGTGCGGCGCCGAAAGTCTAAAGGCTCTAGGTGCGGTGCACCTAGGGTTTGATTTCTGGTTTCTGTTTGTTTGGGCTAGGGTTAGTTGGGTTTAGTTTGGGCCTGGGGTGTTTGGTTTAATGTATTTGGGTCTGAATGGGTAGTAAATGGTTTAATGTATTTGGGTCTGAGTGGGTAGTAAATGGTTTAATTTAGGTGGGTTTGGGGGTGGCCCAAGATTGGCCTGTACAAGACTTGTGGAAAAAAAAGGAGTATTTTTTTAGTTGCCTTATTGGGAGCACAACATTTTATGCCACAATCTTGATGTCATGTATATTGAGAAGAATGTCTGAGAACATAATTGGGGCAATTTTGAATGTCGATGGACAATCAAAAGACAATCTTCAGAGTCGACTTGATTTAGTTGACATGAGAATTCGACGTGATCTTCACCCTCAAGTACTTCCGAATGGGAAATATCGGTTGCGACCTTCTATTTTCTCAATGTCAAAGGAAGAGAAAGAAGTGTTCTGCATGGTGTTGAAAGATATAAAGGTCCCAGATGCGTGTGCGTCAAATATATCTCGATGTGTGAGTCTTAAAGATCGAAGATTATATTCATTAAAATCACATGATTACCACATCTTAATGCAAGATTTACTCCCAGTTGCTTTACGATGCTGTATGTCAAAAAATGTAACGTCCTGTATAATTGAACTATCCAATATAATGAAAGCTATTTGTGGCAAAGTTTTGGATGTTGAAGAACTTGAGAAAGTACAGGATCGAGCCGCTTTGACTTTATGCAATTTGGAGAAGATCTTTCCACCTTCCTTCTTCACTATTATGGTGAACTTGGTAATCCATTTCCCTCACAAAGCAATACTTGGTGGACCAATTTTTTATCGATGGATGTATCCTATAGAAAGGTGCTAATTTATTTGTAACTATTCATTCATTCACCTCTATACATTTAGTTATAGCTTTTGATAAATATTGTATATCGTGTTTAGGTTCCAAAGCAAATTGAAGTCTTATTGTCGCAATAAGCGTTATCCAGAAGGATCAATTGCTGAAGGCTACTTGGCAGAGGAGTGCATGACCTTCTGTTCTAGATATTTAGAAGATGTTGAAACACGATTGATTAGATCAAGTAAAAATGCTGGGCTCAATGATCATAACTTGGCCGAAACTTATTTATTCCAAAGTTATGGATAATCAATCGGTAAAGTTGAAATTACAGAATTAGATGATATATTGTGGATACAAGCACATCGATATGTACTTTTTCACCACGATTCAATTGAACCGTTACACAAGTAAGTTCTAAAATTTCCTCACATATTCGTCGTTTTGATTTATTTATCTTCTAACCAATTAAACTTGTTTTTAACATAGTGAGTACAAACAAATTTTGAGATCTCGTGCACTCTTTCAAAGATTACAACATCGAGAGATTAATAAGTTATTCACAGAATCTTTTCATGAATGGTTAAGTCAAACGGTATGTAATTGAAGTTAATAAGTTACATATAATCGCGAAATTTAGTTAATCAAATAAGAATGTTTTTATATAATACATTTATAATTACTCAATTTACTTTCGATTCAATAGGTTTGGAGTGGGAAGGACATCAATGATGAAGTTAAATGGCTTTCCCAAGGCCCGAACAGAGTAATAAAAAGATATAGTACCTTCCTCATCAATGGATACAGATTTCATACAAAATATCGTGAGAGAAAGAGGAGAACTCAAAATTGTGGAATTGTTGTTAATTCTTCAATTATAAGTTATGCTAGTGCTAGGGA
The DNA here is from genome assembly GCA_025698475.1 of Gossypium anomalum. Classification (NCBI taxonomy): domain Eukaryota; kingdom Viridiplantae; phylum Streptophyta; class Magnoliopsida; order Malvales; family Malvaceae; genus Gossypium; species Gossypium anomalum. The sequence goes on from CM046968.1 coordinate 80,751,165, forward strand.
CAGTAATCCGGTTGAGGGTAATGTGGAGTATTATGGACTTCTTACCGACATTATTGAGTTGGATTACTATGGCAAATGGAAAGTTGTCTTATTTCGGTGTGATTGGGCTGATGTTAATACTGCTCGCAGAATTAAAAAAGATCAATTTGGTTTTACAATGGTTAATTTCTCTCGCTTGATTCACACTGGACAACAATTGATGGATAAGCCATATGTATTTTCTTCTCAAGTGAAACAAGTTTTTTATTTTAAAGATCCAACTGATGAGAGTTGGTATGTTGTACTCCGGAACACCCCTAGAGACTTGTTTGACATGGGTAATGGAAGTAGAGATGACATTGTCGAAAGATCAGAAACATTGTCTTTTCCAGAACAAAACTTAGATGAAAATATCCCTAGTGCTAGTATACAACATCAATGGGTTCGACATGATGTGGATGAAGATATTTACGAATAATGATGTAGTAAGATTTTACAATTTTTTAATTATATCTAATATTATAATTTTAATCTTGGTCATGTTATATAATTTAACTATTTTATATGTACTATTATTATTGTAATTTGTTACTAAAATTTCAACTATTTTATGTGTATTGTAGGAAAAATGCGTAGAAGAAGATTACAAGATTTAAGTATTGTCCAGAATACTCCAAATTCGGAAGAAACAAATAGTGAACAGCAGACAGTTGTTGGATCTTCGAATGTGCCAGAGACACTTGACGAGCCTACAGAATTTTAAAGTAATGTTAAGTTTATTTTACATGTGTGTTGACTTTTATTATTGATTTATTTTTCAATTTTAATATAATAATATATCATTTTTCAGCTGAAAGTGGTGGGACGCGCAGAGGTCGAGGACATACGCTATTTAAAGATTTATACGACTTAAATCCTGTCGAGCGTGTCAAAGTAAGTAGAAACAGTCATGGTCAGCCTGTTGGATCTAAAGCTTGACTTTTAGCAGGCTATTTGGGCATTATAGCACGAAATGCCAATATGTTGCCCATCAACTACGAATCATGGCATCACATGCCTGAAAGCAACAAAAATTAGGCTCTCGATAATATTAAGGTAACAAAACGTGAATGTAATTTATAATACTTTGGTTTAAGTTTAATTTATATTAACATTCTAAACTTGTGTTTTTTTAGAAGAGATTTGCTTTAGAGGTCTCGGATGACTATATCAAGAAAGTATTGGGTAAAAAATGGAGAGACCATAAATGCACTTTGAAAAAACAATATTTTAAGAAAGACATAAGCCTCGAAGAAAAATTGCGAAATGTCTCGCCGGAAATGCTGAGGTACCAATGGGAAGATGCGGTTAGATTCTGAAATTCAAAGAAAGGAGAGGTATTACGTACTTCCAAGCTCTTATATATAGTGTTTACTATATACGTAATAATAATTTCATTATGTAGGACCGTGAGCGAGTTGGAACAAGCAGCAGGCAAAAACAAAAATTCACGCACACGGCAGGGTCGAGAAGTTTTGCTTCTGTAGCTGAGGCCAAGGTATTATGAATTTATTAATTCTATCAAATATTAATGACTTTCTAATATTAAATAATATTTTTACTACTATATTGTAGGAAGTCTCGTCTGGTCAAAAATTGGACGCCTTCAGCTTTTTGAGAGTACGCATAGGAAGAAAGATGGATCTCCTATAACATCCGAAGCTGGAGAAATTATGGTATATTTACTTAATAAAATCTGATTTATTATAAATATTTATAATGTTTAATTATAATGGTTTAATTCGCCGTTAGTAGTTTTAAATAATGTTAAGTTATGTTGCATTTCTTTTTATTATATATTTCGTTTTAACTCTTTGATTGATTTATTAGGAGAAACTAAAGGAGAAAAAGGCGGAGTATGAAGCGATTGCTTCGACTGATAGTTCTGTTAATCTTGAGAACATTGATAACAGAATTATCACTGAAGTTTTGGGTCCTGAAAGGTACGGTCGGGTTTGATTTCAAGGATCTGGTGTTACCCTTACCCAATATTTTGGATCTGGCTCCCAGCAATACATGCCTTCCGGGAGTCAAACTCAAGCAGAAGTTCAGAGGTTAAGAGACCAGATAGCTCAGATGCAAGCGAACACGGTTGAGCAAATTACCGAAGTTCAAAGAAAATATGAAGAACTCCAGCAACAATTTAAAGTGGAGGCAGCAGAGAAGAAGGCAGCGGCAGCAGTGAGGGAGGCAGAGGCAGCAGCGATGGCAGCAGAGCAGAGCAGAAAATACGATGAGCTCCAGCTACAGCTTCAGCATATGATGCAGATGTTTCAGTAGTCACAAAAGCCGCCATCTCAAACATTAGTTTTCTCGTTGTAAGAATGTTTTTAACATTGTCACATTTAACATTATTGTAAGAATATTTATTAATTACATCATATATCTTTGGTTAAATTTAAAGTATCATTTAGATTTAATGTTTTCGGTTGTATTTTTTATGCTAAATTTGCTGTTTTTGGTTGCGTTTCATGTTATATTTGCTGTTTTTGGTTGGATTTAATGCAGGAAGGGTTAGATATTGGTGAAAAATGTGCATTGCAAATCTGCCAAAATTAGCAACGTTTTTTTTTTGCGGCGTTTCCTATAGCGGCGTTTTTTGCGGCCCTTGGGAAAACGCCGCAAATAATTTTAGCGGTGCGGCGCTTTTAAAAGTCTATTTTCTTGTAGTGACTATACAAAGAAGATAGGGAAACCCCTAAACATCTCTTCTTATATTAGCTTTGCTAGGGCAGTTTGGTTTGGTTCCCCTCTTACATTTCACTCGAACTTTCTGAGCAACTCATCCATCTCCAATTGGATTCTATAATGGCTCTAGGGAAATTGTATCAACTCTCAGGATTCAATAAATTTTTACACAATTTCAGCTTGTACTCTTTGGATTTTACGGAAATCAAGAAATTAACTCATCTTTTGAGGTTCTAATCCATGTCCTATAAGAGCCACTACAAGAATCTTTGATCTTTACCTTTTGATTTTCAGCGTCTATCTTGTTCATTTTTCTCAAACTTTTCATTCAAGGGACCAAACTTCTCTCATTGGTCTCTATCACTATGCATTAAAGATATGACTAGAAGAGCAACCATTATTCAAAACTCTAATGGATTCCAACTGTTGTCCATTCAATGCTTCATGTTTGCTAGCAAGCTTCAAGGTAGAATTTTTATCCTCCGTGCTATTCTTTTGTCCATTAAATCTCACAATATTTCTCTTTGTAGGTTGTTGAATAGAGACAAGAAACGAATAAACGACATTCTTGATTGTGCCAAAGCAAGGTGGAAACTTCAATAAGCATTTAGAGGGGTCCAAAACATTCTCCAATTGAGAAAGAATTGTATGAAACTGTAATTCTATGTCATACTTATCGCTTTCCAATAGGAGAATGACAAATTAATTTTTTCCTCATGATTTTAGCATTTTTAGTTGGATTTGGATTTTTTCAGGAGGAAAAAGCTGAAAATCAAAAAGAAAAATCTAATTTGTCATCCTCCTCTCTTCAATCCCTTCTCTCTTCAATTTATAACCATTGGTTAACAACCAAATGGCAACCTTATACTAAGAAGAAAAACAAGAACGTGGGCAACATTTGCTTGAAGACTTTTTATTAACTTATCCTCGCCATAAACGTTGTTCCTTGATGAAGTAAAAGAAAAAAAGAAGTAATCGTTGGATGAATGTATTATAATGTCTGTATTTCGAAAACTGTGAAAATTTTAAGACGTAGAAGAGTTAAAAGATCACAGATATTCCTTATTTTTACTGGGTTAAAACTCCAACGTTTATATAAACTATTTGAGATTGCCAATGCATTAAGCTACATGATTTAGTACAAAATGTTCCGTAATAAAATAGAACTAGAACCTCTTAAAAGCACCTAATTAAAAATGTCATTGGGATATGATAAATTTTATTTATACGAAATATTAACATATATAAAAAAAATCAAATATAATTATAATATAAAAATAAAATAAAATAACAAAGGCATGGTTCCTTAGATCCAACGTCCCAACAGATGATGTTCGTGCATGTGGATGTTAGACTTTTGAGAGCCTCGGAATATTTCTTATAAAATTGCTCGCCAGCAAATTAAGGCTGAGATCGCTTTGGGTTACCGTCTTTAATTTGCTTGAACGCCCTGCTTCATCTGTCTTGCTCAAAATTTTGGATCAATATCATTATTGTTAAATAATATTTAATGAAGAAACTTCACCCATTTGTGTATTATTTATAATGTGGCGGATCTCTTTGGTTTTCATCAAATTATCAACCTGTTCTTCACCTTCTACAATCCACATCCAGAAAAAAAAAAACACAAAATCATGGCTCCGAGTTTCGAGGATGGCAACTCTGTTTTTGAGTTTGTTGTTCGACGAGGAAATGGTGTGAAAGGACTGGTGGATTCAGGGCTTTCCAAGGTGCCAGAGGCTTACGTGCAACCACCAAAAGAGCGAATAGACAAGGAAAATGCCGTAAAACATGGCCTGCCACCCATTGATTTGTCGAAGCTGGATGGTTTTGGCCCTGACCACGATGAAGTGGCCGACCAAATTGTTAAAGCTGCTGAGACTCTTGGTTTCTTCCAGGTTGTTAACCATGGTGTCCCCCTTCATCTACTAGAATCCCTTAAAGACACTGCACATTACTTCTTCAGCTTGCCCCCTCAAAGGAAGGCTGTTTATCGTTCAGACGTTAGTCCAAGTCCACTAGTGAAGTACGGGTCCAGCTTTATGCCAGAGAAAGAGAAAGCATTAGAATGGAAAGATTATATCCTCATGCAATACACCAATGATGATGAAGCTCTTCAACACTGGCCTCAAGAAATCAAGTGAGATACATAAATTAATGCTGGTTTATATGTTTTTCCAAATCTATTTGACCCTTTTATATGTTGTTTTTTCTTTCTAGGGGTGTGTTACTTGAGTACTTGAGGAGTTCAATCGGCATGGTGAAAAAATTGCTTCAAGTTTTATTGGGAAATTTCGGGATTAAACCAGATGATCCAATGATCGATGTACTTATTGGAAAGAAGATGCTTAGTATGAACTTCTATCCAGCATGTCCTAATCCGGATCTTACTGTAGGAGTAGGACGTCACTCTGATATGGGTACTCTTACGGTCTTGTTACAAGATGGAATTGGTGGTTTATATGTCAAAATGGAACAAGATATGGATTATGGAAAGAAAGGAGATTGGATAGAGATCCCTCCTACTCCCAATGCTTTGGTCATTAATATCGGTGATATGTTACAGGTAATTCTCAAATATTAAAAAGGTAAAAATTCAAACAAGGTCGAACTATAATTATTAACATTATAATTTTGTGCTTTACTTGCAGATATTAAGTAATGGAAAATACAAAAGTGCAGAGCATAGAGTTCGTACCACGAGCACAAGTTCAAGGGTGTCAATTCCAATTTTCACAATGCCAAGAGAAACAACAAAGATTGTACCTTTGCCTCAAGTAGTGGAGAAAGATGGAACTGCTCTTTATAGAGAGTTTGTGCTTATTGATTATATGAAGAACTTCTTTGGAAATGCACATGAGGGCAAAAAATCACTTGATTTTGCAAAGATTAATCTTACTTAAGACTCGAAAAACTCAATTTAGACCAACATTCTCTTTATTTTAGTATGTCATTTGAGATATATAGTTATTACAGGCTTCAGCAGTTGTCAAGCTTTAGTATCCACTAATAAATTCAAGGGTGATTCAGTACTCATTCAAATTCTATATTCTGATTCATCCATTCCATGGACTTAAATGGGAAGGTATAGATTGTCGTATGAAACCTGTTACCCAACTTCTCTTTGATGTAATTGTGTTTGTTTAATCAAAACCAAAATATAACTATATGCTGACATGGTCATAATCAGGGTGACAAGGTGTTATATGTTAGCACCAACGATATTCCAGCCTAAATTATCTTGTTCCCTTCTAAAGATTTATGATGATTAATATATATATATATATATATATAGCTATACATTGTTTATCTTCTTAGGGAATTGATAATTTGCCTTACATTTCTATATATTGTTAACTTGGTATTTGCTAACAAACAACCTGTAAGAGGTGATTAAGAAGATGACACATTTTCAAGTATTACGAAACAAAAAATAAAAACAGGGAATATAAAAATTATTTATATAGTTGGATTTCTTTACGTATGCGGAATATAATTTAGTGATAAATTATAAATTATCTCAACAATTTCAACAAATGAACCTAAATCTAGCACACCCTAGTGACAATTAGGGGCGGGTCCTTATGAAAGCCCCCAGATTTTGGAAGATTTTGATTTTTTTTTCCCTTTGAACATTTTAAAAAGACCCCCTCGAAATTTTAAAAATTCTCATTATACCTTTTATTTTATTTTATTTTTTTGAAAATTTTAATTAAGTTGTCTTAAAATTTTTAAAAATTCTCATTAATTTTACAAAAATTTTGATTAGACCCCCATTTTTAAAAAAAAATTATCATTAAACTCCTAAAGTTTTTAATAATTTTACTAGCCCCCCTCCCACCAAAACTTAGTCCCAAGATCTATCACTAATGACAGTTTCCTCACTTTTGTACTCTTGAATACTGGTACTCTCACAAGTAAATTCACTTTTATGAACTTAACTTGTAAAATCACAGCACACAAGTTTTACAATCAAATGCACTCTTACAAATAATGTTCCTCATTTGAACAAATTAAGTGTTCTTAATTCTCTATACGATAACATATACAACTCTCTTAATTATATAGAGTTTTTCGAGACTAACATAATGAAGAACTATATCAATTCCTATTAAAGAGTAACTAAACTAGTTGAATACAAAAGAATAATAATAAACAAGGTAAATAAGGACTATTGGCAACTAAGTCTTAAAAGTTCCAATTCGATCCAATAAATTAGATAAATGTGATTCGATCTGATTCGTCAAACATATTTCCTAAACTGATATGATATCCACTAATGAATTAGATGTAATTTACAATAACAGTACAACCCAAAAATCTGATCTAATAAATTACCAATCACTTAAATATAAAAAAATTCTACTCTATTGCAGTGTTTCAGAGGAAAATCTTAATAATATCCATTATTTCTCAATACAATCCAACACTTGTGATTAGAGGTAAGTCACAGGGTGGGTTGGAGCCATTTTTTCTCACCTCAACCTCGTCCTCGTCCCAATTTGTATACTTCCCGTCTTAATCTTGTTCTGAGTTCAATTGTATTTAAGAGTTTTTGCTCTCATTCTCATCCATGAAATAGCTTTCTCGAACCGGCTTCATCGGTCTCGAAATTTGAGATATTGATTTATAATATATATTAATTTTTACAAAATTAAACCAAATATATATTTAGAGTGTTATAAAATTAAAAAAATAGCAAAATATATAAACAAATATTTAAAAATAATATATATATTCATAAATTCTTATAAATTTAAGAAATTATAATTAAATATATAAAATTAAGGATGAGTATTTGGTACACTATCAGTGTATCTTTTTATTTCACAAACAATCTTAAAAAATAATATACTTCTATAGGACACTTGTTAACCCATAATCCTGCTTATAAAGTTTAAAAACTCTATTAACAATGTAACAAATATTTTATATAAAAATAATTATAAAATTTTATAAGTAATTTATAATATATCAAAACAAAACAAATGGATTTTACTTAAACTCGACCAGGGGTGGATCCAGGGGCCTGACAGAGGCCCGGTCCTCCTAAAATAGAAAAATTTTCATTTAGAGCCTTTATATTTATAAAATTTTAAATTAATAATGATAAAATTACACTTTAATTCCTTAAAAATTTATAACAATTTAATTTAATTTATTAAAATTTATAAAAATATAAAATAATAAATAATAAAATTATATTTTTACTATTATAAAAATACATAATTTAATTCCTGCCAAAAAAAATTTCATCTCATCGTTCATGAACTCCACCCACCAAGAACCAAAAAAAAAAAAATCTGTTTTTTATAAAATGGTGACGGGTCGAAATCCATCGACTACAAGGATTTTTGCAATATATCTTAATTTTTGGTACATAATTTTGATGTATTTGTTATTAAATAATAATAAAGAAAATCCAAATCCTGCTTTCTATTATTATCACGGGGGTGGTTTATTGTTGCATGTATCACATGTTATTGTTGAATTGCTTATAACCAAAAAACAAAACAATATTAATAAATTACCCAAATTGATATATTTTCAAATCATATTACCTTATAAAATAAATCCACTCGGAACGTTTCAAAATTCATTGGGAAAAAGTTAGAGAAAATATTATTCATATAAAATAAACTAGTTTTATCCTTATACAAGATTTATTTATTTAATAATTAAAATTTATTAAATTACTTTATATTATTTTTTAATAAAATTAAACTAATTATAAATAATTTAAATATTTTTTAAAAAATAATAAGTGAACAAAAATATATTGATAATAATAATTAGAGTAGAAAATAAATGTTTGTTTTAGTAAAAAAATTTAAATAAAATTTCAATTATAAGTGAATTTTAAAAAAATTAAAATGATTTTTAAATCGATTTTTTAGGGTTTAATATATCATTTAGTATCCGTGTTTGACATTTTTTTCTAATATGGTACATATATTATTTTTATCCAATCTGGCACATGTATTTAAGAAAAGTTATATGTTTTGGTACACAAAGATAACAGTGTTAACTTTTTTATGTTTAATTCAAGTTTTAAGGTTGATTTGATGAAAGTTAATTGCTAATACTATTATGTTTGAATTTTTCATGATTTCTTTAATAGAATAAATTTAGTTTTAATTGTAAATTTGTCTAATTTTACATTTAATTTGTCAAATACAGTCTCGCGGGAGTGATTTAATTTAGGTTTTAGGTTTGATTTGATGAAAGGTAATTGCTAATATTATTAGCTAATTATAAATTCTCATCAAATCAACTCTAAAACTCAAATTAAATAATAAAAAGTTAGCACTGTTACCTGACCGCCACTCCCCATCCTCGCGAACGGGGCGAGAAATCAACACTAAAACAACTATCAATCGAATACTAAGTGTGGTGTCTGCAATTGTGACAAGTCAGTTGTAATATATTTGTACAACGGGATATTGGAGTACTTCGAGGATCGAACCCAAAGGAGTTGGTGATTAAGTGAATTCTAACTATAAACATGCAATTAAAGAGTCTAAACAATTACTCGCTAGATGCTATAGTACGAAAATCCATAAATGAAGTTGATTAAAACTAATTAATTACCTAAAATAGAAAAGGACTAAATTGCAAAGAAAACAAACTATACAACTATCAAATACGAGTAAATAAGATAACAGAGAGTGGTTGGTTCACTTCCATGTGGTCGATTGACTTTCGAATTAGGGATCTAAACTACTATTACTCCTAAATTGGCTCCATTTTACCTCTAGGCCTCAACTTTACCAAGCTAGACAAATTAGTCCGATTTATCTCTTGACCTCATCGACTAACCTGTGACTTACCAAATTGGTACCTAATGAGATCTCCTATCGGTCTCACTTATCTCGATTTTCCCTTAAAGGCGTCAATCCTAAGTTTTTGAGATTATTTGATTTAGTCCAGCTTTGCAATTTAGCCCCTGTACCAAAAAACTAATTAAGCAACACTTGCATCAATCAACCACCATAGATTTAGCTATACATTATCATTTCTAAACAAACAACAATCAAATAAACACCCAAAGCATACATTAATTTAAGTGTAATAGGTAGGGTTAAGAAATATTAGGGTTTTCTTGAAAGAAGCTTGAAGGAGATAACAATGGCAGTGAAGATGATGCACAAGTACATTAAAAATCAGATTAAGCAACACTTGCATCAATCAACCACCATAGATGTAGCTATACATTATCATTTCTAAACAAACAACAATCAAATAAACACCCAAAGTATACATTAATTTAAGTGCAAGAGATAGGGTTAAGAAAGATTAGGGTTTTCTTGAAAGAAGCTTGAAGGAGATAACAATGGTAGCAAAGATGATGCACAAGTAAATTAAATATCAAATTTTTATCTAAGAAACTAAAAATGGAACTAAGCTATATTAAAAGCTTGGGATGAAAATGACAAGACAATGTAAAGTTCAAGTTCTTAAATGTAAATAACACCTAACTACAGTAAAACTAACTAACTATGAAACTAACTAAAAATCAGAAAAGTAAGCTAAACCTTAAAAAGATGAAAAAAAAAAAAAAAAACCTTTAGACCTAAGCTAATGAGATAAAAGAAAACCTAAAACTAAATCTCTTCTTGGCAAAAAATGGCTTTTAATATTTGATTTCAACCCAAAATTTTGGACCAAAATGCCCCTAAGCGCTTAATTTTGATTGGTGTGGGTGTTGGACAAAAACTACCCCTATAGTCATTTTCTTTCCTGTTAGGCATTAGTATCACGATACCCAAACTTCGATATCGCGATACCCAATCTTCAATATCGCAATTCAATATTGAAATTAGGAGCCTTGAGGGTCTTGGTATCGCGATATCACTAGAGTTTGCCTCAATTTTCTTCGTTTCAACATTGTTAGTGGTATCACGACTTTCAGCTTCAGTATTGCAATACCCCCCTTTTAGGTAATGTTTTTGCTCACGCTTAGGTCACCGTTGACTCTTTACAACACTCAATCAACTATTAAGTTCCCTATGGCGCATTTGGCCAATTCGAGTATAAAAAATAGCGTAAAATACATTAATTCACTTATTAAAGCAAAGAAGCAAAAACTAACTAAAAACATGATGAAAAAAATTCAAATTGCTCAAGAATAAGCTCGTCATGTGTAATAGAGTACTTAATTTGGCTTATCAAATTACGAAAAATCATTATATTTGAGTACCAAAATATATAACTTTCGTTAAATACAGGTACCAAATTGAAGCAAAAAATAACAAAAATACCACAGTAGAAAAAATGGTAAACTCTGATGCCAAATTATTTATTAAGCCATTTTCTTAAATATAAAGAAAATAATTATACTTTTTTTTTCTAAATTAAATAAAGTATTATGCCTTGATTGAGATGTGTGATCCAACAATTGAATAAATATTATAATAGATGATAAGTGAAACTATGAAAGTGCTCACTTATCATAATATATAATGCCACATAGAATTATTTCTTACTTTACATACTTTATACTTATTTAAAATATTTTATTAAATTATTGTTACAAGTTAATCGAATAATAACTTAATTATAATATTATTAAAATACTCTCTAATATATAAATTAAATAATATTTTTCTGAAGGAGTTTTTATTTTCTTTTATATAATAAAAAATAAAAATTTAATGATAATGAAATTTAGATCCAAAATACTATACATGTTAAGTAATTAATTTTACCATTATAATTAATACCTCAATTTTTTATATTATTTTTAATAAATATATTTGTTTTATGAATTTTTTATATTATTCATTGTAGGTCAATTGCAGTTTGTAATGTCTAGTGGGATTTGAACTTCATCCATCAGTAGTCCCTACATTCTTTCAATTATTTAGTTTGCGTTGATTCTAATTTTCTTTCAATTATTTAGTTTGCGTTGATTCTAATTTTAGTTTTTCTTATTTTTTAATTAATCTCCGCAGCCAATTTTCTTTTTTTTTTTTCATTGTTTGTTAAATTAATGTGATCTAAAAGTCAAATATAGATAGGTTTTCAATTATCAAATTTGATATTTTATTGAAGAGTTAATCAAGTGATTTTAAATTTCTACTTAATTTATTTGATCTAATTTAATTTAAAATTTTTAGTCTAATTAAGTCGTATTAATTATCTTTTATTATTTAAAAGAATCATTTCAATAAAAATAAAATGTTAATTTTATTGGTAGCCTTTCTGTCTGTTTTACGGTTAATATTCGGGGTTTGTGACTATTCTTCTCAACAATGTTATCTTCAAGATTTAAACCCATGTCTCTATTTAAGAATACAATATGCCTTACCATTGCACCCAACACTTGTTGGCAAAATATTAAGTTTTTAAATGTATTTAATAATCATATTAATTATTTTATGTAACACAAAATTTTCAAAAAATATGTTGAACAAAACAAGTAACTAGATAGCTACTTATCAATTAATATTAAAAATATCAAGTTGATTTCATTTTTTTAAAATTATATATTTGAAATAAATTATCTATTTAAAAAAAAGAAATATCTAAAGAAACTATAAGAAATAAAATAAAATATATTGTTAGTAAAATTAAATTTAAGAAATAAATAATTTAGAAAAAAAAAACACATAATTTACTTTTATTAAACAACTTAATTACCTTCTATACTTAATTTTTATTAATATACCAAAACTTAGTTACCAGTGATTAGAACCTTTAGAGCATCATAAATACCCTAACAAATTTATGTTACTACAATGTAGTATTTGATGTTAGTAAATGGTGCAGAGGTAGGCCCTATAGATCCTTAAAAGGGGCCTTAGACTAGTCCCCATATTTGTCTACTTTATGCGCAGAATAAATTTCGTACTTATTTGAAGATGCAAAGAGTAGGAGTATGATGACAAGGTGAAGCTGTGCCACACGAGCCTTACGGCGTCATACCCTTTATTTTTTAAAAGTAAAGGAAAGGTTTTTACAAGGAAAGATTATTTATAAAAGAGAATATTCAAAGTAAAAAGAAAAGATATCTAAACTATTTTTAGATGCCTCTTTTGGGCTCTTTACATTCTTATTTATAGTAGAATTTACAAATTCTATTTAATTTCTTCTTTAATCTAAACAGTGTTGTTTACGATAAGGATGAATTTATTGTTGCTTCTACGTATGTTGTCAGATGTCATTTCATCTCTTTGTCCATACTTGGATGCCTTGAATGTTTATTTATCGCCAATCTTGAAAATCTTCTTGAAAATCTTGTTGACTTTCCACGTGGTTTTGTTTTTGTTTTATCCTTCTTGGATGTTGTCAAGATTTAATGTCTCAATTTCATCCAGATGTAAAGATTCGTGATGGCTCCAGTGAGTTCCAAGCCTTCCACGTGTTTTTGATTTCTTTCTGTTATGTCGGAAGGAAAATCATCGAGTTCCATATCTGCTATTTTCTTTAGCTTGATTGTATGGATTCTTCATCTCTCGACTCACGCCTTACACTATTTTTGTCTATTATTATTCTTCTTCCATCGATATATAGTGTATATATGTCGATCTTGGAGTACATGTCGAAAGTGTTGACATTAAATCAATTCTCGCTTGAATTTGAAAATATTTACGATCATTGTAACACTTTGTCAATAGTTTTTGTCAAGTGTTTTTGTCTTCTTTGGTCATGGCGATAAATAAGGACTATCAATCATTTTTGAATAATCCATATTTGATAAGGTTGATAAAAACGTTCTTTTCAAGTAATACCAATTAGACTACTTATTTGGATATAAAAATAGTAGAAAAATCATCTGCATATACTAATAATGATAATATAGCTTTTATAATAAAGGGAAAATTTTTAGAAGATGAAAGGAAAAATTTTGTACTACTATTTCTCTAACAAAACCTCATTCAATACTGCTTATATCAAATAGTTCATGGTCTAGTCTAAATTTTATAGTAGGAAATTCTTCTCCTATTTCATTTATATAAATAAAAGATTGTAAAAAGTATTCAGAAAAAACTTTTTTAAATTGAGCTTGCTGGTTGCAAATGGCTCTATTAATTTTTTCAAAAACTTCAAATGGTAATATATTTTTAGCTTTATTATATAAGCATATGCTAAACATTTTATTCATATGGGACTATTTGTTCCTTTATGAATAAAATATTGAAATATATCAATAAGATTATTTATCTCATTGATATTTTTGAACTTTATTTCGAATTCTTCCCAATCTCTGTATAAAATGGATTTTAATAATAAATCATGTGCTTCATTTTCTATAGTTTTTTTTTCAACTAAAAATTGGGAAAGTTTTGTAAGAGCTCTTTTAAAATTTGCTCTTTGATCTGTAATATGGGTTTTCCATATTTCATTTATAAGGTTATATAAATTTATAGGTAAACCTGGGTTATAGAAGTCTTTTACTTCAGGAAAGATTTGTTGTTGTTTCAACAATTCTTCTGCTCCTTTTATAACCTCAGAATAACTAGCTTAGAGAGCTGAGTTTGGATCCTGAGACCAAGGAAATTGGCTTGTTTGGCTTATTCTTCTTGGTGGGTATTGGCTTGCCATTTTTTGTGCATAAGATGGAGAAGATCCAATTGGTTGTCTTACCATTAGATAAGGAACATAATATCCTTGATTGGCATAATATGATGTTAATATCGGAGTAAATCCTTGATTAGGATTTGTTTGCTTCCCTTTGTTGGGTTTTTTATGAACCGTAGTCCATTCTCCGACTTGTTCTAGAGGTTTTTTACTTCTATCCATAAGGCCTGCTAAGATAATCAGCAATAACATTGTCAGCGCCTTTAACATATAAAACTTCAAAATTAAAACTACATAATTCATTGTACCATCTAATTCTTCTAGGTACATTTTCTAAACTATTATTAGTAAGAAATTGTTTAACTGCCTAATTGTCAGTTCTGATAATAAAATTTTCAGATGCTAGATATATAAAAAAGGTTTTTATTGCTTTTTTAATGGCTAATAATTCTTTTTCATATATAGCATAATTAATTTCGTTTGGTTTAAATTTTCAGAACTATATCCGCATATTAGTTTCTTCTTATTTTTTGTTTGTTTTAGCTTTTAAAATACATCCCCAATAATTTTGTGATGCATCAGTTTCTAAAATTAATTTATCACCTTGTTTAGGTAAATAGACTTTTGGAGTATAATTTATTTATGTTTTTATATTTTTAATAATTTCTGAGTCTTCTTTAGACCAGCTAAAAGTTTTTCCTTTTTTTAATTTTTCATATAAATCACCTATTTTTTTGGACAAATTAGGAAAGAAGTTTCTTCCATAATTAACTATTCCTAGAAATTGTTGAAGTTGTTTTTTATCTTTAATTTCTTCTGGAAATTCTTTTATTTTTACTATAATATGATCTTGTAGTTTAAGACCATCAGCCGATAAATTTAAACCTAAAAATTCTATTTCTGTTTTTTCTAATTCTATTTTCTTAGGACTCAAAATAATTCCATGTTTTATGAATTCTTGAGAGATAATATTTAAATGTTTTCTATGTTTTTCCAGTGTTTCTGAAAATATTAAAATATCATCTATATAAACTACACAAAATTTTTTATATTTATTAAATATAGAATCCATCCATCTTTGGAAGATTTGAGGTACATTACATAATCCAAATGGCATTACTCTCCATTGATAATGACCATTGGGTGCACTAAAAAAGTGTTAATGGTTTAGATTCATCGATTAATATTATTTGCCAAAATCGATTTCTGATCAAATTTACTAAAATATTTTGCTTGTTTAGCTTGATTTATCAAAACATCTTTTCTTGGTATAAAGTATCCATCAAAAATAGTATTTTGGTTTAGTCTTTTATAATTAATTACCATTCTAGCTTTTCCTCTTTTTATTTCAGCATGGTTTCTTACCATAAAAATTTGGACTTGAGTGTGGACTATTAGTTTTTCTATTAATCCTTTTTCTAATAATTCCTTAATTTGTATATCAAATTCATCTATATCTTGTTTAGTATAGATCATGGGTTTGATTCTAATAATTTTATTAGGATTTTTAATTTTATCTCGCAATATCTTGACTGCTTTCCCATAGTTTTAGTGGTTCTTCACTAAAATTATTTTCTAAAATTTTAAATAACCAATGATTTGTTTCTAGTTGTTTAATTTGTTCTTTTCTTGTTGGTCTAAAACCTTTATCACATATAAATTTATGATTTTCTATTAAAGGTATTTCTACAGAAGTTTTTTCTGTTGATAATATAACTAAATTTCTATCTATAGAAAACGGTAAATGATGATATATAAAATTATTTCCTAATAATATATCTCCATGCATTTCAGGGAAACATAATATTTTAGGAATTACAAATCTTACATTATTTATGTAGATTGGTATATTTCTAGCTTTAAATTGAATTATGGTTTCTTTACCATCTATTCCTATAGCTCTAATTGAGTTTTTCATTAATTCCCATTTTTCTACAGGTATCGTTTTTTCTCTGCAACTACTGGTGGTAGCTCCTGTATCTAACAAAGCATGTAAAGAATATGTTTTATATTCTCTAAATTGAAATGTAATTTCTATATATGTATAATACTTTCTAGGTTGAAAGTTTGAAAATGTAATAATATCATTTTTTTCCCATTTTCATTTGTTGAACAATGGTGGCAGATTGTATTTCTTCCATTCTAGTGTTTCTAGAATTTCTACTAGGTTCTGTAGGGAAAATAGGTATTTGAATTGTTTTCATACCTATTGGTGTTGAATTTGTACTTATATTATCCTCATCTTCTTCTCTGTTTGAGAATTAGAGGTAAAACTAAATTGTCATTCGTATTTGTTATAGCATTATTTTTAAAATATAGTCTATCTCCACGATGACACATATTCTATTGTACTTATTGGTTTTGAAATCTGGCTCCACTTATTCTATCTATTATCCAATCTCTTGGTATTGATAAATCTTTTAAATGTAATAATTTAGGCTGAATTTCTGTAGTAAATTTATTAGGCTCAAATAACTCAATTATTTTATTATTAATTTCTTTAATTTCTACTTACTGCTAGTGTTGGTATATTCATTAATAGAAGTCCAACTTATTGCTAGATCTTACGCTAAATCCTTAATTTCAAATTTTTATCCGAATTCTTAAGCATAAACATTCTTCTATTAGAGGATCTGTAATGGATATAAAATAATTTGGTTTTACTTTAAATCCTATTACTCCATTATGTAAATTAGATGAATACCTCCAATAAGTGCTTTTATTGGATTTTCAAATCTTTTATCTAATAATCTTTGCTATTATAGGTATATCATGACCTCTTCTAAATAAAGCTTTAATTGTTATCATAATTATTCCTAAGTGTATATATCTAACTTTGAGGGTATTTCTTTTTAATCCTCATGATTTTTTCTTTAGTAAATAATGGGATTTCTGTTAATCCTCCTCTAGTATCTTTAGCGACTATATTGCCACTAATTTTTTCTATTTGCCTTTGACTCCAAATTTTAAACTTAGATATTATATATATTTCTTCTTTAGAAATATGATTTTTATTAATTTTTCTATCATTTCATCGAAAAGTCTTTTTCTTCTCCAATTAAATTCCCTAATTTAATATCTTGCTGTTCTTTTTGAGGAATTTCTTCTAATTGATTTTTAGAACTACTTCCTACATTAAACATAAATATATATTCTTCTTCATCTGAATCAGAATCTGTTTTACGATATTAGCTCATATAATATTTCTTCGGGATTTATTTCCTCTTCAAAACATATTTCTAAATCTTATTCTTCAAGACTTTTAATTACCTTTTTAACACTTTTGCCTTTATTAGGACAGTTTGTTGTTATATGACCTTCTTCATCACATATAAAACATTTACATATTTGTTTTTAGATTTTTAGAAGTTTTTCTTCTAATAAATTTTTCTTTTTCTTATTATTATTACCAGTATATCTTTTATTTCCTGACTTCCATCTAACAAATTTATATTTCCTATTTTTCTTTCTATGTTTTTTATAAGTACTAGGACGTATTGTTTTACATCCAAATTCCCATTCGTTTTCTAGAATTTTTGTACAATGACTATAACTTAATTTATTTTTACTTGTTTATGACTTTAGTTTGTAAGCAATGCAAAGTTATTCTTTCTTTTGCAAAATTTATCCTATTACCTATAGAATCTATATTTTCTTTTGCTATTCCTGCTTCTTTACTATGTTTATCTAAATAAGATACATATTTCTTTATACATATCTCATCCCATGGTGGAGGTAATTCATGAAAATATTGGTTTTTCCAAAATTCTATATTTTCATTTTTTAACTTTTGATATTCATGAAGAAATATTTTAGAAAATTCTTCTAAATATCTTATATCACATAATTTTATTTTTGACAAAACATAACTTGCTATACTATCTTGATCTTTTTTACTAAAATAACCACAAAATTCTGTTTTTAGAATATTTGTTAATCCTTTCAAAAGGTCTTTAGGGTACCTATATTCGATTAATTAATTGTCCTTTTGGATTTTTCCTACATCGATTCTTCCCATCTTCTTAAAAATTGTAAAACATCTCCTTGAAACGTTCCAACAAAATAGTTTAAAAATTTTTTTGATTTAATCATTGTTGTTGTTTACAACAATTGTCATTGACTGTGCCCAATCATCTATAGTTTTTTCATAGTCTGCTATTTGAATATTAGTCAAGTCTAAATATATTCCTCCTTGGGCCACATTTCTTTTATTTAAGTCATCTATCCTATGTGGTATAAGTATAGTTTGACTAGGTTGTTGATTAGAAGATTCTCCCGTATATTCGGTTTTAATTTCATTAGTTGCTATATCTTCGGTTTGATTACCGAAAATCCTAATTGTATTATCTATTGTTTCAAAGTCTTTATTTAGAGTTCTTAGATAATCATCTTTTTGAATATCCGAATCTATTTTTCTTTTACCATAAGGATCTGTATTTTCAATATCCATAGGTTCTGGTATTTCTTCCTCATCTGTTTAAGTGTCTTCTTCATCAGATTTATAAGTAGTAACTTTTAAATCTTCTTGATTATCAGAATTACTAGAACTACTACTTTCTGTAGTGTCATAATTTAACATATAATGATAATTAAACGTAGCAAATAGATCTTTATGTTTTTCATAAAGTTCTTCTATTAATTTTAGATATTCTACTCTTTCATTTTTATCTTTACTATTTGTAAATCTTCTTTTCCAATGTTCTATAAGTTCTTTATAGGATTGGAAATCATATTTTGTTGAGTTATAGATTTCTTTTTTTGATTTTTGTTTCTTTTAATAGTAGATGATGATTCTTACGAAGAAGTTTCTTCTTCTTCGTCGATAAGGTTAAAATTATATTACTATTACCATAATATAAAGGACCTAGATCTATGTCTGACTCTATATTATTATTTATAACTTGTTCTAATTTGTTATTAACTTCTGACAATATTTCTTTAGATTTGTTGTTCAAGTCTAATTCCTTAATATTTCCTAGATTATTTACCTTTTCTTCTATATTATTGACCTTATTATATATTTTATTAAAATATATAGAGGTTATATCTATTAAACTATTAAATCCTTTACTAAGGGCAGAAATATTATTTTCTTGTTTAGAATCTATATGCATAATATGATTGTTGAGTTTTATCTTTATATAAACAATCTGTTTCTTCCATGTTATTCATCTTGGTACCTAAAACCTTCTGTTATTATCTTGTCTTAAACACAAGGGCTAACGTCTCTCTCCTAGACTTAAACAGGCAAAATTAAGACAAAATAATGAGATGTATGGGTTTTAAGATAAATAACTTGAGAATTAACTAAATTGTAGATTAAAGATAAGAACTTACGATGGATATTTGATATAGATTCTCCAAGAATCGTTACTCCGGGGGCCTCTGATACCAGTTACAGGGGTTGGAGAATATAGGTGCGGAAGATGGTTATATTATTAAAAGTAAAGGAAAGGTTTTTACAAGGAAAGATTGTTTACAAAAGAGAATATTCAAAGTAAAAAGAAAAGATATCTAAACTATTTTTCGATGCCTCTTTTGGGCTCTTTACATTCTTATTTATAGTAGAATTTACAAATTCTATTTAATTTCTTCTTCAATCCCGAACAGTGTTTCTGATAAGGATGAATTTATTGTTGCTTCTACGTATGTTGTCAGATGTCATTTCATCTCTTTGTCCATACTTGGATGCCTTGAATGTTTATTTACTGCCAATCTTGAAAATCTTCTTGAAAATCTTGTTGACTTTCCACGTGGTTTTTGTTTTGTCTTTATCCTTCTTGGATGTTGTCAAGATTTAATGTCTCAATTTCATCCAGATGTAAAGATTCAGTGATGGCTGCAGTGAGTTCCAAGCCTTCCACGTGTTTTTGATTTCTTCTGTTATGTCGAAGGAAAATCATCGAGTTCCATATCTGCTATTTTCTTTAGCGATTGTATGGATTCTTCATCTCTCGACTTACGCCTTACACTATTTTTATCGCTATTATTCTTCTTCCATCGATTATATAGTGTATATGTACGATCTTGGAGTACATGTCAGTGTTGACATTAAATCAATTCTGCTTGGATTTGAAAATATTTCGATCATTGTAACACTTGTCAATAGTTTTTGTCAAGTGTTTTTGTCTTCTTCTTTGGTCATTGATAAATAAGGACTATCAATAGTTGATAATAAATTCCTAAAATAAAGAAGAACTAATATGCGGATATAGTTACGGAAAATTTAAACCAAACGAAATTAATTATGCTATATATGAAAAGAATTATTAGCCATTAAAAAGCAATAAAAACCTTTTTATATATCTAGCATCTGAAAATTTTATTATCATAATCGACAATCGAGCGATTAAACAATTTCTTACTAATAATAGTTTAGAAAATGTACCTAGAAGAATTAGATGGTACAATGAATTATGTAGTTTTAATTTTGAAGTTTTATATGTTAAAGGCGCTGACAATGTTATTGCTGATTATCTTAGCAGGCCTTATGGATAGAGGTAAAAAACCTCTAGAACAAGTCGGAGAATGGACTATGGTTCATAAAAAACCCAACAAAGGGAAGCAAACAAATCCTAATCAAGGATTTACTCCGATATTAACATCATATTATGCCAATCAATGATATTATGTTCCTTATCCAATGGTAAGACAACCAATTGGATCTTCTCCATCTTATGCACCAAAAATGGCAAGCCAATACCCACCAAGAAGAATAAGCCAAACAAGCCAATTTCCTTGGTTTCAGGATCCAAACTCAGCTTTCCAAGCTAGTTATTCTGAGGTTATAAAAGGAGCAGAAGAATTGTTGAAACAACAACAAATCTTTCCTGAAGTAAAAGACTTCTATAACCCAGGTTTACCTATAAATTTATATAACCTTATAAATGAAATATGGAAAACCCATATTACATATCAAAGAGCAAATTTTAGAAGAGCTCTTACAAAACTTTCCCAATTTTTAGTTGAAAAAACAACTATAGAAAATGAAGCACTTGATTTATTATTAAAATCCATTTTATACAGAGATTAGGAAGAATTCGAAATAGAGTTCAAAAATATCAATAAGATAAATAATCTTATTGATATATTTCAATATTTTATTCATAAAGGAACAAATAGTCCCATTATGAATAAAATGTTTAGAATATGCTTATATAATAAAGCTAAAAATATATTACCATTTGAAGTTTTTGAAAAAATTAATAGAGCCATTTGCAAATGAAAGAAGCTTAATTTAAAAAGTTTTTTTCGAATACTTTTTACAATCTTTTATTTATATAAATGAAATAGGAGAAGAATTTCCTACTATAAAATTTAGACTAGACCATGAACCATTTGATATAAGCGAAGATTGAATGGGGTTTTGTTAGAGAAATAGTAGTACAAAATTTTTCCTTTCATCTTCTAAAAATTTTCCTGCTATTATAAAAACTATATTATCATTATTAGTATATGCAGATGATTTTTCTACTATTTTTATATCCAAATAAGTAGTCTAATTGGTATTCTTTGAAAAGAACGTTTTATCAACCTTATTAAATATGGATTATTCAAAAAATGATTGATAGTCCTTATTTATCAGTGACCAAAGAAGACAAAAACACTTGACAAAAACTATTGACAAGTGTTACAATGATCGTAAATATTTTCAAATCCAAGCAGAATTGATTTAATGTCAACGACTCGACATGTACTCCAAGATCGGACATATACACTATATATCGATGGAAGAAGAATAATAGCTGATAAAAATAGTGTAAGCGAAGTCGAGAGATGAAGAATCCATACAGCTGCTAAAGAAAATAGCGGATATGGAACTCGATGATTTTCCTTACGACATAACGAGAAGAAATCAAAAACACGTGGAAGGCTTGGAACTCACGAGCCATCACGAGAATCTTTACATCCGGATGAAATTGAGACATTAAATCTTGACAACATCCAAGAAGGATAAAGACAAAACAAAAACCACGTGGAAAGTTAACAAGATTTTCAAGAAGATTTTCAAGATTGGCAGTAAATAAACATTCAAGGCATCCAAGTATGGACAAAGAGATGAAATGACATCTGACAACATACATGGAAGCAACAATAAATTCATCCTTATCAGAAACACTGTTCGGGATTGAAGAAGAAATTAAATAGAATTTGTAAATTCTACTATAAATAAGAATGTAAAGAGCCCAAAAGAGGCATCGAAAAATAGTTTAGATATCTTTTCTTTTTACTTTGAATATTCTCTTTTGTAAACAATATTTCCTTGTAAAAACCTTTCCTTTGCTTTTAATAATATAACCATCTTCCGCACCTATATTCTCCAACCCCTGTAACTGGTATTAGAGGCCCCCGGAGTAACGATTCTTGGAGAATCTATATCAAATATCCACTGTAAGTTCTTATCTTTAATCTACAATTTCATTAATTCTCTGGTTATTTATCTTAAAACCCATACATCTGTTATTTTGTCTTAATTTTGCCTCAAAGCCACAGATATAGAGTTCACAACTATTAAGAGTATCTATGAGAAGGCGTCAGACTAAGCAGTGAATTTTAACGAGTTCAATGTTTTCTTTAATCCAAATGTTAATAAAAGTGATAGAGCCAGATTGTCAGAGGTGTTGGGAGTACATGCTTCTCATGAGATTTTGATTTATAGTGAGCAAGAGTAAGAAAGCGATCTTTGCCTTTTGTTTTCTTATGTGACAGATTGTGTCAACGGATTCAAAGACGGAATAACAAGCTTTCATCCAGAGTAGGTAAGGAGATTCTTTTGAAGTCTATGGTGCAATCCCTCCCATCTTATTGTATACGCTTTTTTATTAAAATAACTTAAAAAATTTAATTAATAATTAAAATGACTTATTTTTTTAATTAAATACGAAAATAATCTGAAATCTACAATAAAAGTTGGTGGAGTCAAATGATTTGGCCCCACCAACATGCCATGTCTGTAAAATGGCGCCACCTGTATAAATATTAAGGAAATACTATAATTTCTAAAAATATGGGGGTCTTTAAAAAAAATTACCATTTTCTGGTGGAGCCAATTAATTTTATTTACTTTTTTTTACTTTTGTCATTTTGTTTTTTTTTTTTTTAAGTTTTGTCTTTATCTTTATTTATTTATTTATTTATTAATTTTAAAAAACTTGAAATGTATATTTGAAATGTTTTATAATATATATTTTTTAAAATTTTAAATATATGTTTTTGAAATTATTTTTCTAAATTTTAAATATTATTTTTTAAATATTAAATATATTTTTAATAATATAAAACATTTAAATATTTTAAAGATACGACCTTTCAAATTTATTATTATTTTTATAATATTTTAAATGTATATTTTAATTTATTTTATAATATTTTAAATTATGATTTTTAAATTATTTTTAAAGATATTCAAATATTTTTTTAAATTCTAATTAAAAGTTAAAAAATAATATTTTGTTTAAAAAATTGAAATTTGAATTAATTAAAAAAAGATTTATTTGTCAAATAATGAATTTATTTAAAATATATATTAAAAAGTAAAAATATATATTAATAACTGGTCACATCGACGTGACCAGTTATAAACTTAAATATTAACTAAAAAAAAGTAATGAATGTTACCTATATAAGGGGAGTTTGGTCCCCCACTTCAGAAGAAAGAAAAGAGGAAAAAAGAAAAAGAAAAGGTAAATTATTTAAATATTTTATTTTATTTTATTTATATTTTATAGTTATTATAATATAATAATTAATTTTATTGTATTTATAATTTTTTATATTATGCAGATATTAAAATATCTTCTGGAGTGAGTAAATACGAATCACACTTTAACGAGGATCAACGAAACAGTAAAATTAATTATAAATTAAATAAAAAATTGTTTTAGTTTCTCTTTTTTTCTTGTTAAGCACTACTTTGCTCAACGTGTTTTGATTGCATAAAATTGATTTTTATTTAGTTATTATTATTCCTTTTTAATTATTTTCTTGCATCAAATTAATCTCTACGTGTTAGTTATAATTTTTTAATTTTAGTACACATTCATAGATTTATATACTTAATATATTTTTAATAGGGTTTAGGGTAATATATTTAAAATTTTAAAAAACTTTAAAAAAAATTAAATATATTAAAAAATGTTAAGTATAACCAATTTTAAAATTTTTAATATATTCAATATATTTTTTAAAAATATATTTTAAAATGTTAATATATTTAATATATTTTTTAATAGTATAGGAGAAAAAAGATTTTTAAATATATTAAAATTTTGAACATATTAAAAAAATTTAAGTAGAACCAATTTTAAAATTTTAATATATTTTTTAATAGGTAAAGATAAAAAAAAGTTTTTTAATATAATTCAATTTTTAAAAGGAAAAAAGGGAGAACAACTTTAGAAATTGGTGGCACCAATTTATTTGGCTCCACAAAAAAAGAGAAATTTTATTTTAAAGTCCCTCTATTTTTTAGAAATTATAGTATTTCTCTAGTATTTACAAAAAAGTTGAATTTTTTTTATAAAAGTTCTCGTATGTAAGAGAAATTTTCGAGCTTGAATTAGAGGTGTGCATGGGCCAGGCCGGGCCCAGACAAAATTTTAGGCCCATTTTCTAGGCCCGGGCCTAGCCCGGCCCGAAATATGGGCCTAAAAATTTGTCCAAGCTCGGCTCGAAATAAAATTGTTAAGCCCGAGCCCGGCCCATATTAATTTTTTTAACTTATTTCATTAAATAAAAAATTTTAAAATATAATAAATCATCAAATACATTTAAAACAAATATTAAAACAAGAAACAAATAAAAAATTATATTAAAACAATTCTTAAAACAATACACAAATTGAAAATATAATAAAAAATGATTATATTAAAATTAAAAATAAAATGTAAATATGATTAAAAATAAAATATATATATTTAGTATATAATTTGGGCCGGGCCGAGCCGGGCCCGTGCCAAAAAAATTTTACCCGAGCCCGGCCCGTTTTCTAAACGGGCCTTATTTTTTTGCCCAAACTCATATTTCGAGCCTATATTTTTACCTGAATCCTCTAATTTTTTTGGCGGGCCTTCAGGCTGGGCCGGGTAGCCCGGCCCATGCACACCTCTAGTTTGAATATGCCTAGTTTATATTATATGTAAAACTCTATATATTATTATAGATATCAATTCAATAAAAATAAGTCTTTTTTTTTATATATTTATCCATACAACCTATAGTTTTTTAGGACATTTTTATTATTTTTATGTACTTTTTGTAGTTATATAGTTGCATTTAGTTTTAATGCTTAACTATGATTAGGACATAATAATTACATTTGATTTCTACGTGTTATTATTAATATTTTATGACAAATCTTCATTCTATTATTAATATATTATTACTTATCTAATTTAACTTAAATAAAAAATACTTAGAATGGCTATATTGGTATAGCATAAGTGTAATGTTTTTGTTTTCTCAACCTTTCAATTTTAGTTTTCAATATATAATTTTATGTTTAAATTATATAGATAATTGATTTATCATATTTTTATAAAAAATTTACCATACAGGATGGGTATTGGGTTTTGAGGTCGCAGTTTCATTTTCCCAAGTACGATCTAGACGAGCGGATCATGCCATTCTTACAGTTGGCGGGATTTAGGAACGTTACATTGATCCAAAGGTTTGACCTGAGGGCGAACTTAATATCTGCCTTGGTTGAGTGGTGGTGTACGGAGACCCACACCTTCATTATGCCGCGCGGGGAGTTCACTATCACATTGGAAGACGTCGCTATGCAACTTGGGTTACGAGTTGACGGTTGTAATAGGCCCAATTTGCCCAGGCCCATAAAAACCCAAAAAAACCAAAAATAAAAAAATAATAAACCAAACAGAAATAAAATAATAAACCAAATTATTTACGGGTCCAAAGTCTATTTACAATTCATTTAACCCAAAAATAATAGCCCAAACGGTAAACCTAATAAACAAATACCCAAAACCCAATTTACATACGGCCGAAATGATCCCAATAATGTAAAAACACCAGAAACCCTAGAGATTTCTGGAATATGCTAGAGCAACAGTAGATCGGGCTCCCACGAATGGTTCCCACGTATGGCCTCCACGGCCTCTTCCTTCGTACAACACCCCCTGCAATAGAACACGCGAGAAGGAGTAGACTAACAGAATACACAACAAATGACAGCAGGAAAATAGATTTTTTATTTTTATTATTTTGTAAATTCGGCTATAAAAATCCATTATCTGTACTTTGAAAGATTACGCATACTGAAATACCAAAAAAAAGCCACCGAAATTAAAAGGTGATTTCTGATTCAAATTTCCTGAGATTTTTTTTCTTTTCTCAGTTTTTTTCTTATTTGGGTCTTTTCTTTTTTCGCATTTGAACGTATAAAAGAAAAAGGAAGTGAAATTTTACCTTGTAAATATGCCATGAGATCCCTTCTGCTTCGTTGAAATCGAGGTATAAGGGGAGCTTAAGGTAGAAAGAGAACCACCTTGAGACTGGAACAGGTTGGTTGCCGTTCATTGCGGCGGATTGACATTTTAGAGGAAAGATTAGGGTTCGGCTGAAGGAAATGAAATGGGGAGGCTAGGGTTTTAGTTCGGCTGAATGGAGGCATTGTTTAGCCATTATAAAGAATCAGAAACGACGCCGTTTTAACCAATTTCAATGGTGTAAAAACGACACCGTCTGGGAGTCACAACCCGATTATCTGACCCATGCCCAGACGGGATTCACATGTTTGGTCATAGAGGGTTAATTACACGATTGATCCCTCCCATTCGCACGAGCATTCAATTGCGCTTTATTTGTTTTACTTCGTTCTTAAATTTGGCTCTGTAATTTGCGCATATTTGCAATTTAGCCTGCGCCTCAACGCAACGTTTTGGGATCTGGAATATTTCCAGATTTGGTCCTTGAGCATTCGCATGTGTGGCGTGCTGGTCCCTATTTTAATTTCAATGGTCTATTTTATTTATAAATTATCCCTTCTATTTTAATTCTATGTTAATTGAGTTTTCTATTTGTATAACTTACTATTTTAAAATTCATTTAATGTTTTTATATATGTGTTGAGTTATTTTAATAATTTTACTTTGTTTTTATTTGTATAATTATTTTGAAGTTCTTTTTTATATATCATATTATTTTAACATTTCGTATAATATTTGGTTTAAATATTTTTATATATATTTGTACATATATTATTCTAATTGAGTTTTCTATTTGTAATACTTATTATTTTAAAATTAACTTAATATTTCTTAAACTTGTGTTGAGCTATTTTTAATAACTTTACCTTATTTTTATAAAATCATTATTTTAAAGTTTTTTTTATATATCAAATTATTTTAATATTTTATGTAATATTTTGTTCAAATGTTTTTATATATAGTTGTACATATATAATTCATGGTAAAATTAATTTGATCCTATATACATATTTAATTCCATGTTATTTTTTCATATAGTTGCTTTTAAATTATTTATATATATATATATGTTTTTTAAACCTATTATGTATATAATTTATTTCCTAAGATCATATTTTATTATATACCTTTGCTTTCCTTTTTATATTTCATGCGTTATTAAATTTCTCTTTATTTGCGCATATTGTCAATTTTAAATAAATGCATTTTTTAAAACATTTTGCATGATTATTTGATTCAAATGTCTTCTTTTTGTAACATCTATTTTAAAAATTATTTATATATTCTTAGTTTTTTATAAATTATTTTAAGTTCTAGCATGTGTTATTTGCTCATCAATGCATCATTTTTAAAAATTGCTCTGTATCATATTAATTTTATGTTGTCTGGTACCTCATGGGTTAATTGTTTGTATATTATTTCATTTATATTTGTTGCACATCATTTATTCGTTTTATGTATTATTAAATCAATTGTTGTTCACCCATGCTTGTGAATTTGGTTATATTTTGGATTTGTTATATATTATTGTCTGTTCGTTAATTGTTTTCTTCAGTTTATATTATCTTCATTCACCAAGTATTGTACTTTTATTTGTGCATATCATCCCATGTTTATTACTTCTTTTTTGTCTACAAATATTACGATGTAATTTGCAACTTTTTGTTTTAAGATTCATTATTCCATTTTGTTTCAAGTCAAATTAATGCGTTTTAAACTGATTTTACAATTATTCATTTAAAAATTCTTTAAAACAAGGCAATGTTTAGTGTTTGGAAATTCGAGGAATCGTGCCCTACCATGCTAGGTTTCGATTTTTCGTTGTACTAAATGATTGGGCACCCTTTTGTAATTCCCAACGCATGAGCTTTTGGAAGTAAAAATTTAATCGTGTTTTCGAAAGTATAAAGGATTGTGTCCTATCATGCTGGATGTGATGCTGAATTCCTTTGAAATAAGAGAATTTTGACGACCAACTTGAGTCATTCAAATGTTTTAAAAGGAACCATATTTCAAAAAAAATTTCAAATCTTAGACATAAGGACAACACTTAATCAATTTGGTACCAATTTTGGGGGTAGTGAGGGTGCTAATCCTTCCTCATACGTAACCGGCTCCCGAACCTATTTTTTTCAAATTTACGTAGACCAAAATTGATTTAAATTGAATAAAATATTTTATTAGGTGATCCAATCACACCTAAACAAAAAAATTGGTGGCGACTCCACACTTCGTTTTAAAAAGTCGATCCCTATTTTTTTCAAATAAAAAAATGGTTTCGACAACGGTGCTATGGTCACGGGTCGAAGCAAAGTGTTGGAACCTTCAGTACTATGCCACAGATTGCTTGGACGGTCCTCTAGTGATGGGGAACAGAATCTCACATGCTTGACATTGGCATGGTTGAGAGCAAATTTCAAGGAGTTATCGGGTACTGCCACTGAATACAAAGTGATGTGTGCTGCTCGAGCCTATAATATGCAGTTGATCGGGAGGGTGCTTATGCCGAACAACACGTTTAATAGGGTCCACTTAAAGTACTTGCATCTATTGGAGGATTTTTCTCGTGTCGGTAGTTACAGCTGGGGATAGGTTGTGTTGGCCGCATTGTACTATGAGCTTTGCCGAGCAACAAAACATGGGGTTAGTAACATGGCTGGTTGTCTGGGTCTGCTACAGTCTTAGGCTTTATACAAGATGCCGTTTCTAGTGGCTGTTAGGCACCAACCATATTCGTGGCCACTTATAAATAGGTAAAAACAAAATTATACTTAACATTTAACGGCTCATAAGTGTGGACAATATTTTCCAAAGTTTAACTGCTAACTTGTTTGTTTCAGTTTCAGATGGGCCACGTCTTCGAGAATTGGTGCGAGCCAAACATTAATCATTTACCACTAAATGATAGAGGCGTATGTCGGAGAGAAAGTAATATATATTTATATGGTTTAAGTAACGTTGATTTAACTTATCCACTTGCAATATGTGATGTGACTTGACTCATTATGTTATATTGTGTGGTTCTTGTGGATACCTTATTCTACACTGAACATTGCAACCCTTACTCCTCAGTGGGTTCATGCTGAAGCCCATATGTGGTGCATTAACACGCCGGTGCTCAACTTTTCAACCGTTGAGTGGTACAACGGTGATCGAGTTATGTGACAATTTGGGTGTAGAAAATTTGTGCCGGTCGAGCCAGAATAATTTGATGATGTCCACGGTAAGACCATGAGGGGGGGAAACATACAACAGATTGGAGCGTGGAACATCAATCTTATGTAGCACTATGGAATGCCCGGTACGATAGGCGGCCTGAGATGCATTCATGCATGTTTGACTTTAGTCCCTCGACTGAATACATGTAGTGGTACATGACTCGATGAAGCATTTATTTATATGGTGGACAACTTATGATAGTACCGAGTCACAGCTACAGATGTGGAAATCAACCTATGGGGGAGCTAGAGGATCAACATATGGCTGAGCCCAACTCGGAGGACCAACCTTTGAAAACATCGGACCAATGGATTGACGTTTTTTGTGATGAGCCGCAGAGCAATTCATATCACTCGGACATTGCCAATTCAAGTTCATATCACCCAGACATGGGCTGTTCGAGTTCATTTCACCTAGAACAACCACCGGTAACATTTGATATGTTTGGTAATAACATGTACTCCACCCTGCCTCAGGCCACGTTCGATCCAATTACCGATCTTCCTGATGTGTACAGTACACCCCAATGTCCACCCCGCCAACGAAGGCTCGTTATCCGTTATACCCCAAACGATGATACCACTCTCGGTTCTTTCCAATTTTAAGTTATATAAATTTCAAGTGTTATGTAATATTTGTTGTATTGGTTTAGGGTTCCACAACTTATATGTTAGTTTTTTTTATATAATTTATAATATCTTTTAAAGTATTTAAAGCTGCAACTGTTAATTTTAAATAAAAGCTTAACACTAAATAATACAAACTTTATTTTTAGAAGATCATAAAATGCAAACATCAGGTACAACATAAAATTTCTTTTAGACCGTGAAGATTAACCAGTGTAGACGTTTCCATGGGGACATTTGCTCCGATTATGGCCAACTGTTCTACATATAGTGCAACGTTTTGGATCGACTTGTTCTTTTATATCCATGTCGTTCCAAATCCTCATTATTGTCGGTCTACCTTTGACTCTCCTACGTAGTGACCCATCTGGCAACATCTCGAACGCAAGAGGTTGCACTTCCCATGTTGATACATCCTTTAATACGGGGAACTCGTTACCCCAAATACGCAACGTACGTTCAAGTGTGTACACATCGTCGATATATTGTTCGGCATTCAAACTGTAGGTAGCACACGCTGTAACCACATACACACACAGATAACATAGTGTTTGGAGCATCCCGCACTCACACCGCCTATTGTCGAGACCATTTTTAAAATCGCGTTTTGTAAAATGGCAATCAACTTTAAAAAAATGAAAACGGGAGTCGCCACCAATCTTTTAAAGTGTGATTGGATCACCTTTTAAAATATTTTATTTTAAAATCATTAGTTTGGTCTACGAAATCAAAAAAATTGGTTCGGGAGTCGGTTACGTACGAGGAAGGGTTAGCACCCTCGTAACGCCCCAAAATTGGTACCTAATTGATTATCAAAATGTCTTTAATGTCGGAAATTTGAAAATTTTAAGATGCAATCCTTTTTTAATGTTTTTGATTTTTGAAAACTATGGTTTACTTGTATCAAATGAATCAAAATATTACATCCAATAAGTTAGGACACAATATTTTTAAGATATTTGACACGAAGTTAGCCTTTTTGGAAATCTCTATCTCGAAACAACAAAATGCCATATCCAGTAAGTTAGGACACAACACCTTGAAATTTCGAGACAGTTGCTTATACTTTGAAAACTTGAAAAAACTTAGAAGGGTGCTTGATTATTTGAACTTAACGAGAAAAGTTGCAACCCAATAAGTTAGGGCACTACTTTTCTTGAAATTTCCAAACACCAATCATTGCCTTTATTTTTGAAAATTTTAGAGTCTCGTTTTTTTAGAATCGATGCATGAAGGTGCATATTAACATAACATTTGAGATAACATGTTATAATAATAGGTAAATAAAAGCACGATAGCATAAATATCATACATTAGCTAACATATATAAGAAATAAAACATGGCCAATTTTAAATAAGTAAAAGATACATAAGACATAATATTTTTAAGAAGAATAGGTAAAAACATATAAACACGTAATTCCACATATATTTAAACATATTAATAATAAGAAATGATGCATGATATACAATTTGATACATATATAAAAAACGCGAAAAATAATAATTTGCCAAGCACTTATTATTTAATAAAATTATGAGACCAATATATTGACATAATATAAAAGATTTAACATATATATTAAAATATAAATAAAGGGAGTATTTTTAAAATCAAATTTTGAACAATGTAAATATAGTATATATAATAACTTTTGTTTTAGAATTATAACAAAATAATATAAATAATATGTTATTGTACTATATAAAATATAAGATAATAAACATATTTAATAGTACATGAAAATATAGTTATTAATAATGAAATTTAAAATGGTATAATAATATATAAAAAATATAATACATAATAATAATATGAAATAATATATTATTGAAATGTAAAATAATATAATAATGTAAGAATATATAAATATTATGTGATAAAAATATAATATAATAAATGATAAGTAATAATATGTGTTAAAATATATATTAATATGATAATAGAAAATCATGAAGTACTATGATAAAATGTAATATAAATATAAGTAAATAATAATATAATAAATAATACAAATATAATACTTAATAATAATTTCAAAATAGCATTTACTAAGTAATATAATAATAAGAAAATTAATATATATATATATATATATATATAAGGATTAATACATAATAAATATTAGATGAAAATAATCGTATAATTAAAATATATAGGTTTAAAAACATACATAGGATTAAATTTAAAATTTTATAAAATTACAGAGGCGAAATTAGAAAGATAAAACTGAATCAGGGTTTTAAATGAAACGTGTGCAACAGGTTAGGGACTCATTGGGCAAAATACCCTATTCCCAAGGAACGACGTCGTTCCGTGTCTACCCCAAAATGGCCCTAAAGACTAAATCGAATTGGAAGACAAAATTCTGGGCCAAATTAAAATAAATTGGATTTAAATAAAAATCAGAAGGACCAATTAGGACATTTCCCTAAATATCGAAAACACGCAGATCCTTCCCGGGTTACGGGTCAACACGCAGATCTTGAGGCCTTGAA
Source organism: Gossypium anomalum (assembly GCA_025698475.1). Classification (NCBI taxonomy): domain Eukaryota; kingdom Viridiplantae; phylum Streptophyta; class Magnoliopsida; order Malvales; family Malvaceae; genus Gossypium; species Gossypium anomalum. Next base: position 80,784,187 of record CM046968.1, read on the forward strand.
ACGACACCATTTTATGCTTATTGAATTAAACTAAAACGGCACCATTTTATCTAGGCTATATAAGCCAAATTTAAAGCTTTTGAAATCATTTTGTTACTCTGTCTTAAAAAAATGAAAACTCTCTGTAGAGAAGTAAAGAAAGGTCCTAGGCTCTGGTCTTTGGCCATCGGACTGTTCTAGCCCACGCGCTGTACGCGCCGTCGTACACGGAGGTTCAAAGGCTAAAAGCCTTCGCTTTTCTTGGTAAGTCACAGGTAATTTCTTTCTTTTAGATTATTTAACAGTTTATTGCCAAAGATCGATTTGTGTGCTTGTTTTTTTTTAAAAAAAATAACAGAATATATATATATATATATATATATATATATATATATATATAACTTGAATCACCTTTCAAAGAAACTGCTTGAACTCTTTTTTCTTTATGAATATGTGTATGTATTTTTTTCTCTGCCAAAATTCGTCCCGTGTACAATGTTTAGATCCGGGCTTTATAGCCTCCGTTTACAAGTTTGAATATTTTCTGCTTGATTTCTTGCCTTTGTTTGCTTAGCTTCCTTTTCTGCTACCCTTTTCTTTTCTTGTGTTTGCTGGTTTCCTTTTTGTTTTGCAGGTACCAAAAATCTGGCCAAAATTGCGTTGTGGATGCGAATCTTGCCTTGATGACCACAAAATGGCTTTTGCTGCGAGGATCCCGGCACAGATGGAGGTGCGAAGACCAGTGATAAAGCCTGAAATTACGGTAGTGACACTCGAAGTATCCCAAAGCCTCCTATCAACACTTCGATGGCCCTCGTGCAAGGTGATCGTCGATCTGACCGGTATTGATGAGGGCCAGCTGGGGTGACGTGAGGGGACAGGGCTATTGATGGCCCCTTGCCGGGAGGCTGGAGCAGCTCACGGCGTGGCGAAGATGCTCTGAACAACTCTTACGGTATTTGAGGTTCCAAGGAAACCCTAGGGTTTCCTGCTGGTGCCTTAAGTCATTGGGCCCTTTGGGCCCGAGTGATTTGGGTCTATTTAGGTGTTTGGGTGTAACAGGCCTATTAGGTAGTGGTAGTTTACTGGGCTGTAACCGGGCATAAGGTCTTAGGCTAATTTGGGTTACATGAGTCACGGGCTTTGTGTTTATCAGGCTTTGAGGCCTGTTTATTTGTAAATGGACTTTAATGGACTTTTTAAATAAATAATATTTATTTATTTAATTATTTTATTCTGTTTTTTAGCTCAGTCAAATTTGGGCTACTACACCTGTTTCAGAGATAAACTTCGTAGGGCCGTGGTGGGATCCCCGGCCGACGACCGATATACTCTGTCACTCGAAAAGTTTTCAAATTTCGGGAATATAGTTTTGCATTCATCGACCTATCCCTTTGAGCGTTCTCTTTCATGGCATCCCTAATTTTTTCAACGTACACGTGTCCTGCCTCTAACTGTTTTGCTTGTTTCAACCTATTTTTGGCATTAAGGTTGTTAGCCTATAAAAGTGGCTGAAAAAACCGCTGAAATTGGCAAGTGACGCGTATGCCTCAAGACGGAGTTAATGGCCTCAACGACGTTAGTTTTCATTTGACTATACTGGTACCCCTCGTCAAAACATTGAGCCCATTGCCACGGCTTCATGCTACCCGACCACTGTCTGAGAGAAGGATTGGACCCCGCCATATCAGTCTTTAACTTCACCAACTTATGTCTGAAATGGTGTGCTTCCAGCTCGTATCCTACATATGTATTCTGATAAAATGTGTTACCATCCGAATTAGGAAATAGACTCAAAATAATTACAAATACGAATTTAAATATGATATTTTTACCCATGTTCACAATTCGTTTGCGCCAATCTTTGTTCTTGTACTCATTGTGAAAGTTGATAGCGATGTGACGAATACAATAGACGGACCTTTACAGAACCTCGGATTGTCGAATTACAGCAACAAGACCCTTCGATCTGTCAGAGGTAATGCAAATGTTGTCTTACCTGACAACATGTCTCTACAAGTTCCGAATGAAATATGCCCACGATTCAGAGTTCTCGGATTCTATGATGGCAAAAAGTGATCGGTAGTACATTTCTGTTACCTTCTTGTGCAACCGCAATCAGAAGTATCTACGTGTATTTTCCATAAAACCATATTCCATCAACTTGCACTAGCAGTTTGCAGTGGGGAAAGGCCCTAACACATGGATCAAAAGTCCAGAACAGTCGACGAAAAACTCTTCTCCCCAGTTCCAGTTGTCCATTAGGGCCTCTATAAGGTAACATTTGCAAGTCCACGACAGTTCCTAGGATATACTCTACCATCGCTGAAATCCAACCCTGAAGTTCATTGTATGACTCATCCCAGTCGCCGTACAATTTTTGCATAGCCATTTGTTTCGCCAACCACGCTTTCCTATACGACACTTTGTACTGAAATTGAGCTTGCATGTCTGCAATCAATGTTGACACAAGAATGATTGGGCTATCTTTAACTAGTGGTATGATGCAGTTGCAAATATTTTTGGCATCTAATTTCCGGTGGTCTTGAGACATACGTGTGACAATACATGTATGACGCTCCTCTAATTTTCATATTTGTCACTGTTGAGTCCTCTGTATAAATGCAGCTCGAACTCGCCAACCACACCCATCGCCGACTTTCCAACATTCCCCAACATATAATGTCCGTGTAGATTTGAAAACCTTGTAATCAATCGAAAACTTCATTTTGTATTGTTTGATGGCAAACACACAGCTCGCCTTGTTCTCGAACTGTTTCCCAACGAATAACTCCTCAAACTGTGAATTTACTGCCAATCTATGAGCAGATACTATATCGTCATACTCAGGAAACTAGGATGCATGCGCTGTATCTGGATCTACGTTCAACATGTCACCCCAGGTTCATTTCGTAAAATAATGCCATGACTCGGGTTACTGAATGAAGGGCCGTGAACATCTTAAACCTCTTCCGGGCCTTAATCATCGATATCATCCGGAACCTCATCAACATCGGGGTCACTACAATTTTCAACGTTTTGATCAAAATCTTCACCATTATTGGTCATTTCTCTGCCATTTGCCTCTGTGCTTATTATCACATCTGGATGTATTTGCAAACGGGGATTGGGGGTAGGGTTGTTATACGAACTCCCACCATAATTAGAATTTTTGGGCATCTGCGATGTCCCTTCACATTCTAATTGGTCTGTCCATCCAACATTAAGATTAAAGTCAAATTCGTGATGTTGACTTATTGGACTAACATTCTCAACAGGCTCTAAGTCTGCTAACTCAGCAAATAATTCAACTGGTTGAGGGTTCTCACTCCCAGTCAGCCACCATATTTCCATCATAGTACCTAGGTCATCATCATCTAACAACTGCATCTTACAAAATTTGAACGGATCTGTAGAGACTAGAAACTTGTAAAATAATTTGGACATCGACCTTCCACAACGAATAGCTATTTTCGTACTGATCTTCCTTTTCATTTCTGCTAGCTTCACTTTTTTTTTTGAATCGCAAACCTAATCTTTGCCAACCTTGAAATACACAACCAACATCACCTTCTATAATTTCACCATAAAAAATAACATACACCAAAAGCACCTCATTATTCATCTTGAATAGATTTTTTTTAACTCTCCTAGTGAACACAATAATTTTACCATTATATATATGGCTCCACCAAAATAAAATATTAAATATTAAATTATTATATTAAAGAATATAAAAAAGTACACTATAAAGTGATGGAGCCATTCTAAATGGCTCCACCAAATAAAATATTAATTCTTAAAATTTTAAATTTAATTTAAAAAAACTTTTGAATATCTTTAAAATTAATTTTAAAATTAATAATTTATAAAAATTATATTTAAAATTTAAAAAATATTTAAAAAATATATTTAAAATATTATAAAAACAAATAATAAATTTGAAAGGTCATATCTTTAAAAATAATATATTTTAAATAATTTAAAAATCATAATTTAAAATATTATAAAACAAATTAAAAAATATTTAAAATTTAAAATATACATTTAAAATATTATAAAACTAATAATAAATTTGAAAGGTCATATCTTTAAAATATTTAAATTTTTTATATTATTAAAAATATATTTAACATTTAAAAAATAATATTTAAATTTTTTAAAAAAATTTTAAAAATAATATTTAAAATTTAGAAAAATAATTTCAAATATATATGTTTAAAATTTAAAAAAATATATATATATTATAAAACATTTCAAATAAACATTTCAAGTTTTTTAAAATTAATAATAAATAAAATAAATAAATAAATAAAGATAAAGACAAAACTTAAAAAAAGTAATAAAAAAAGAAACAATATGAAAAAAGTAAAAAAAGTAACAGGGTGGCTTCAGGCGAATCTGGTGGTGCCAAATTAATTGGCTCCACCAAAAAATGGTAAATTTTTTTAAAGTCCCCCATATTTTTAGAAATTGTAGTATTTTTCTAGTATTTATACAGGTGACGCCATTCTACATGGCTCCACTAAGAATTTAATTTTTTTCATGGAAGCTAACGTGGCATGTTGGTGGCACCAAATCATTTGGCTCCACAAACTTTTACTGTAGATTTCAGGTCATTTTCGTGTTTAATTAAATTTTTTGGGTTATTTTAATAAAAAAAGCCTATTGTATAAGTGTGTTGATGGGTAGAGCTAGAAAAGTTTTTGAGGGGACTGAAATAAACTTGAATATTTTTATAATAGTAAAGTGAAATTTCATCATTTTAATAGTCTATATCTTTATAATTTTTAAAGGATTAAATCAATTTTTTCTCATTCTTGGGGAGGTAAAGTGTAATTTTACTATATACTAATTTAAAAATTTTAAAACTATAAAAGGACTAAAGGTGAAATTTTCTATTTTAGGGGGGTCAAGGTTGCTGCCATCCCCTTGGCTCCACCCCTAAGTGTGTTTATGCTACCTATTTCAAAATGTGAGCCGCCACAATGAACGATGAATCCATTTTGGCAGGGTTCAAAGGGAGATGGTATGAAAAGTATCCAGTGACTTTTATGGGACATGCCGTGCAATAAAAAAAAAGATAGAGGCATAGGGTTCCAATAAATTACAGTGTTTGAATTTAGCAATATTATCAAAGCAGGAGTGGAGGCTATTGATGGCTCCAAATACTCTTCTTTACAGGGTGCTAAAGTTAAATATTTTCCACAAGAGAAATTTTTATAATCTCAGTTGGGAACTAATCCGAGTTTCACATGGAAGGATATTCATGATGCTTTAAAGGTTCTAATCCGTGGATTAAGATGGCTGTAACAACTCAAAATCAGGGGTGTCAAGAAACGTACTTTCGGAACTCCGTTTTAGTGAATCGGGCTCATAAATATTTTATTATTATATTTTTTGAGTTACCTTGAAGCAAATTAAATGATAGTTAGATAATTCTAATTAATAGTGTTTAAATTAAGAACAAGGACTAAATTAAGTGAATGATAAAGTAGTAATTAATATTAAATTTCAAAGTAGGATTAGATTGAAGGGCTTATTAAATAAATAGACCATTATTTATATAGATTTGATAGTGGATGTTTACGAGGATATTATATTATATATATTAATTATATAGTAACATTTAGTAAATTATGTTAGAATAAATTAAATAGAAAATGAAAGGAAAATGATTATAATAAAAGAAACAAATAGCTTAGTGGGGAGAGAAGAAAACTTTATTTTTCATTCTTCTTTGCATGCTGATTAGGAGTAGGGAGAAATAGCATTTTCTGCCATTGTTGTTCAAGCTTAATTTGGTTGGTAAGTTTTGATTCTTTTTACTTAAATTTTATACTTTTGGAATCTTAAGTCATGAACTAACTTACCCAAGTTGGAATTTTTAGATTTAGTGAAGTTTGTGGAGATTGTCATTGTAGGGAAATTAAGTTCTTGGTGTTATTTTGTTGGATATTAAGTTTGGTAATTAAATAAATATTTTTTAAATGATTCTTGATGATTTTAAAATTTAGGGACTTAAATATAGAAATGGTAAATTCAATGATTAAATTGTGAATTAATTGAAAGTATGAGTTGTTTTGGACCTTGTGGAAAAATTGGTTGAAGTGGGATTTTCTTGATTTTAATTAAATAATATTATTTAGAATTGAGGACTTAATTGTACTAAGGGTAAATGTAGAGTGCAGATAAGTAAAAATGTAATTAAATGGTAGGATGGTTTGAATTTGAGCTTGATAGGGTGTTTGAATTAGTTAATAAATTACTTTATTATGTTTAGATCAATAAAGGAGTAGATCGATTGTAAATCAAGGAAAGAGAGAAGGTTGCAAAATAATCGTTTTTGGTTTTAAGTAAGTTTGCATTCCCTGAACTTGAACTTATAAAATGTTTTAATTAATCTAGATATTACTTGATGTCTTATTATATCCTTAATGTATTTGTTAATTTAATTGAATAGAGGATTATGGATGTATATATATATATATATATATATATATATATAATGTCATATTGAGTTATGAAAAGTAATATTATGGAACTAATCAATGAATGTTTAGTAGTTAATTGAGGTCAATGTGATATGGAATTATGAAATATGATATTGAATTGTGTATATGATATTATTGATTTGCAATGGTATAATTGTTGTCGATTCGTTCGACTAGTGCTGGGCACAACCATCGTCGGCTATCGATTAGCGCTGGGCGCAACTTCTATCAGTTTATTTGACTAGTGTTGGGTACAACTAGAGGTGTTCATGGGCCGGGCCGGGTCAAGTTCGGGCCGAGCTCAACTAAAAAATCATGCCCATTTATTGGGTTCGGGTTGAGCCGGGTCCAAAAAATGGGCCTAAAATTTTGCCCAAACCCGACCCGGATAAAAATATTAAAACCCGAGCCCGGTTCGACCTGCCCGTATTAATTTTTATATTATTTTTAAATATATTTAATACATTAAAAATACTAAAAATATCAAAATAAATATTTTCCAACAAATTGAAAATAAAATTTAAAAAATATGTAGACTTAAATAACACTAAGATAGATGCAACTTAACAAGCAAATGCCTCTAAAATAATAAAAAAATAACAACTGCCTTTAAAATAATAACAAAATTAACAATAAAATAAGTTTTATACAATATCCAAACAATAACAACAAAATAGTAGTAAGATAATAGTAAAACGGTATCAAAATAGGGAGAAAACAACAAGAAAATAACATTAAAAAAAAATGCAAATTTTTTTGTCCTTTAGTGAATTCGGGCCGGGGCCGGGCCCGGCCTAAAAATACCTTACCCGAGGCCCGACCCATTTTTAAAACGGGCCTTATTTTTTGTCCAAGCCCATTTTTCGGGCCTATATTTTTGCCCAAACCCTCCCACATTTGGGGAGGGCCTTCAGGCCGGGCCTGGTAGCCCAGCCCATGAACACCTTTAGGTACAACCATCGTCTGTTATCCGATTAGCGCTGGGCGCAGCTTTTGTTAGTTTATATGACTAGTGCTAGGCACAATCATTGTTGGTTATCCGACTAGCGCTAGGCGCAAAACATTGTCAACTTGTTTGACTAGTGTTGGGCACACAAATGATCTTGTCGAGTTAAACGACTAGCGCTGGATACAAAACCTTATTTATGGTCTAACCGTTAGGCACCGGGTGCCATTTTATTGGATGATACATTTTAGTAAGGTATAATAATTCATGAGAGGATATTTGTATATAAATGATGTTATGGATATGATTCAATGAGAATTATGGTAAACTTCATAGAGATGACTTATATGTTATGAAATGTAAACTTTTGGTTAATAGTTGTAAGTGGGATCCTTTGGGAACATGGGTTGCTTACTGTTTGAATTTTCACTTGACTATAGGTTAGATATTTACCGTTGTTCTATGACTCAGCATTCATGACAAATCTCATACTCAATGTTGGTGATGTATTTCTTTTTGAGTTTTGGCATGTATCTAGGATGATATTTTGAGGTATTAGACTTTTAGTGTATCGTTATGAATAGGTGTAATATGTCTTAGAAGTTGAGTCTTTTAAACATATGATTACAAGTAAGGTATACATATATAGTTATGGTGGATATGTGTTTATGGAAAAAAAATGTTTTGTAATGATTAAAACTGCTCGTGTATATGTGAATGTTATAAGTTTTAAAGAAATTGGTTATTTGAGAAATGTATGGCATGACTTATTGACTATTAATTAATAAACTATGCCATATGCTTTTAACTTGGTTATGAAATGATTGAAATTTGTTTGAGGTGCTTTGAATGGCATATTGGTTAGGTGATGAATGATTGAATTGTTGTTTTGTGTTTGATGATTCAATTGTGGTGTCAATGAGGGCACATTGGTTAGGCATTTAAGATGGTTGTTTTGGCATGTCTTGAGCATGTTTAATGGTGTTTTGAATAGGTTAAATGGTTGATGAATTGATTGCTTAGTGTTTAAGTAATCACAATTTGGTAAACTTGAGTTTTTAGGTACATATAGGTTCACATGGCCTGGGACATGGGCTGCCACACGGCCGTGTGACCCACACGGTCTATACACACAGTTGTGTGTCTTATTACCTTTAGGAGTAGGATTCACATGGCCTGGCACACGACCGTGTGTCTTAAAATAGTGAGTTACACGGTCTGAGACACGACCGTATGACCCAACATCGATCCCCACGCGGGTGGACACACGGGCTGGGACATAGCCATATGTCTGGACTTCGAAGGTTTACATGGTCTAGGTTGTGACACACGGCCGTGTGTCCCCTATTTCCAAAATTTTTCAATTTTTCCAACTTTTTCTATCTTGTTTCAAATTGACTCCAAAATATTTTCAATTTATTTTTAGGTCTTCGTAAACTTGTTTTAAAGTATGTATACGAACATTTAGTTACGATTGGTATGTGATTTAAATTAGTATCATTATATTGAATTTTTTTTTATTTAGTGTTAAATGTTTGAAATGTAATTATAATACTTCATGACCCCAATTCGGTGACAGAGATGGATTAGGGGTGTTTCAATAGCGTATAAGGATGAGAGAGGATGTCAATATATGGATCAATTTATTGTTACCACAAGATTATGATTATGGGATGACTTATAGTGTAGTAGATGTGAATAGTAACCTAAGGGTATGCGATCTAAAGTTACCAATTATGAGGGGTTGGATCTGAATAAATTGAATAATTTATTTGGGAAAAGGACGATAGGGTGATTTTTAGAATCCCTATAAGTGTTGATGTTGATGCCATGTATCAACCAGAGCACTCTTCCTTCTGCTTAAGATGTTGATGTCTACAAACATCAATCCTTTCTATTTTTAACCTCTCATTGCCTTAGTAAAATTGAGTATCATTGAACAAAACTTTAAAGCCTCACTCTCTAGCTTTGAATCTATAACACCCCTACCCAATCCAAAGACTTGATTGGATGGAGGATGCTGCATTCCGCACCCAAGCAACAATTGGAGTGTCAGGCTATCAGAGCCTTAAACAAAACAAATTGAGTAAAAAAAACCCTAACAAAAAGCATATTGAAACTACTTGAAGTTCGAGGGTCGTTATGAGCCCTTAACGAACATTTTTGAAACCAATTGCTCTAATAGGTGGAAAAGGTATCAGTACCCTTACACAGCACTAGTTATTTTTAACTTTGATGTTTTGTGGTATCAATACCCTTCCCTTGGACATCAATACTTAAGGTTCACGTATCGATACTTGGCTCCCTTATTGCAAGTTTTTTGGCTACTAACTTTGATGGTACCAATACCTTCTCCTCAAGTATCAATACAAGAGTGTCGTAATGCACAAGTAATGTCAACTCTTTGGGCAACAACCCTAATGGTCTAATTGGCCTATTCGTAAGTTCGATCCTACCTAAATAAGTTCAACAACTAGTTCTACAAAAGACATATTAAAGATTTAACAAAAGGATCACCTAAGCTCATGTTTAGGTTCCTAAACAAATCATCAAATTCCCAATTACCAACAAGCTATTCGTAAGACACTGGATGGATGTCTAGATGACTAGTCTACAAGCCATGATATCTTACCAAAACCAAGCCATCTCAACAAGGTAAGAAAGATAACCAAGTTACATAAAGCATAAAAAACTTGAGCATAGACCATTTGGCCTAAATGGCCTTACTTACACATCATTAAAGCTTTTATAACCTAAAGAAGGTTATGCATAAACTTATACACATCCACAAAAGGTCATTTACAAAGAACCATAAGGTCATTTACACAAACTTAAAGGTTCAAAGATCATATACATATAAAGGCCACAAGTCTAAAAGTATAGTACATACCATCTCTCAAACTTATACTCACGAAGATTGTGACCGTTATGGATGATGTAACTTCTCAAACCTCTACACAAACCTCATATCAACAACCTACATGCAAAAAACATAAAAATTGCATGTTGAGATTTCATTAAGCTCAATGGTGCTCAAGAATTTTAAATATATAATCTATTAAGTATTCAGAACCATTTAGGTTTATACATATCTAGAACAAGAAGTTATAATTATCATGCTACCATATAATTGTGATGAGTTTGATTTACACATATATACCAATTACAATGTCTCACAATTTCATATCAACATAGACTCATTTTACCTATCAAACAAATTTCATCCTAAACATACTTAACTTTATAACATATCAATTTAACTTATTGTCACATCATGAATTCATTTATCATATTATCAACATATTAGCATAATCGTGTATATTTCATATCATATTATAGCACAATCCATGAGACATGCTTAGCGAATTCAATAGTAACAACAGAGTATTTCATATCAAAATCTAGATTCTTTTATTAAATCATACTTTTCATATCAAAATTTAACTGAGTGATAAATGTTAGGCATAAATAGACACGAATATGCAGATCACAGGACTTCAAATGTCAGAATAGCACATAGCGCCCCAACCAAACACACCAAATGCACTCGAGGAGTCCAAACTCCATATATATGCTCATATAGTGCTAGAACTCCGGAGAAACCCATACGTAACACAAGTGAAACCAGTCAAGCACACCAGATAACAAAAATGAGAAGTACTACTATACCTTAATGGCATGCTTCCTATATCTAACTATTCTAACCTATGTTTTCTAGGGTTTTGAACATCATAAATGGAATTTAGCTTTTATTCACATACTCATATCATATATTTTATAATGTTGAATATATTAGAATCAGATCCTCACATAAAAATTATAAATTTTAATTTTAATCAAACATCATTCACTAGAAGAAGAATCGTATATTCTCAACAACACGAATAATAATATTTATCTAATTAATTATAAGTCGTGTGTTGCCCATCTTTATTTAAAATTTTCATAAAAAATTACAATTTTAACATATTAATAGTGTCAAATATCAAAATTAACAAACACAATTAATCAAAATTTTAAATTGCAATTCAATATCATAAATAGTCATAGTTTCGTGCTTCGGTGAAGCAAACATATCTACGTAAAAATTTAAAGAACACCAAATTCCAACACCAAAATATCAATTACGGGGAATATGGGTTGCAGAAGAAGAAGGATTTTATTATTACAAAAGGAAAGTTTACAAAATAAAGTTTACAAGGAGAGGATATTTGAAAGTAAAAGTTTCTAAGACTATTTTATATTGATTTTTTCGATGATGCCTTGTTTAGGCTACAACCATCTCCTTTTATAGCAAAATTTCTAAATCCTATATAATTTTTCTTCAATCCCGCACAGTGTTTCTGATAAGGATCCTATCTTGCCATCAGCATAGTTGCTTCCACGTTGCTTATTATTGTCACATCATTTGTCTTCCACTTTGTAACCTTTTCTGATGCCTTTTACTTCAAGTTATCTTTTCTTGTCCATTAGCGTTTCTTGGACCTTATTTCTCCACGTGGCTAGCCTGTTTTGGTTTATCCTTCTTGGATATTATCTAGATTCATTGACTCTATTTCATCTAGATGTAATGAATCACAATCTAGTGACATTTTTGGCGAATTCCAAAGCTCCCATGTATCTCTGATTTCTTCTATTATTGATGGGAAATCTTTAATCTCCATATCAACTATCTTTTTTAATAGTTGTAGAGATTCTTCATCTCTGTTATTCTGGACATTTCCAATTTCATCTGCTACTATTCTTCTTCCATCAGTCATCAATCTATAAGTCTGATGTTGAAGAACATGTTGAGCTGTTGATATCAAATCAATCCCTGCTTGGGTCTGATAATATCTGAAATTATTATAACACTTGTCAATATTTTGTGTCAAGTGTTCTTTATCTTCTCTGACAGCTGATAACTTGGGGCTCCCAAACATTCTTTGAATAATCCAAATTTGATATGGCTGATAAAATCTCTCTTTTTCAGCAATACCAATAAGACTACTTATTTGAATATAAAAATAGTAGAAAAAATCATCGTGTTTTACTATTTGTGATAATATGGACTTAATAATTGCAGGAAAATCTTCTATTAAATGAAAAGAAAAATTTTGAACTACTATTTATTTGACAAAACCCCAGTCAATACTTTTTATATCAAATGGTTCATGATCAAGTCTAAATTTAATAGTAGGAAAACTTTCATTAATTTCATTTGTAAAAACATATGCTTGTAAAAAATATTCTGAAAAAGTATTTTTAAATTGAGTTTGTTGGTTATGAATAACTTTATTTATTTTTGAGAAAATTTCTACTGGTAATATTTTCCTAGCTTTATTATATAAACATATTCTAAATATTTTATTCATAATAGGACTGTTTTTTCCTTTATGAACAAAATAGTAAAATATATCAAGAAGATTGTTTATCTCCTTAATATCCATATATTTTAGAAATTAGCTCTTTATTCAGAAATATGGGTTTTCTATATTTCATTTATGAAATTATATAATTCTGATGATAATCCTGAATTATAAAAATCTTTTATTTTTGGAATTTGTTATTGTTTTAACAAATTTTCTACTCCTTTTATAATTTCAGAATAACTAGCTTGAAATGCTGAATTTAGATTTTGAGACCAAGGGTATATAAAACATATCATAAATTCCAAATTCCAGCACCAAGCTATCAATCCTTCACCACCTTAACTCCACTATTACTCTTTACCTCTTTCAAATTCTTTAGCTTCAAAACACATATGATCAACACGAAAACCATAGCCATAATTACGATAAAATCACACTTAAATCATATTATTGCACTCAATTTAATACTCAAACAGCTTCACTGATCTCCTTCATGAACCGATCATAGCACTTACAAATACTTCATATTTTATCAATCGAAGTTGCCAATAATTGGGTATACTCTTACTACAATTTAGTCGTACGACCGACTAGTTTTATGCTAGAATTTTCGTGATATTCAAAAAAAATTTGTCCTCACTTCTTCATTAGGTGGCAATCGAGTAACAAAGAAAAAAACTCTTTGTTTTCTTTTAATTTAGTTCCCATTTTCGGTGGCTTCCTTCCCAGGAAACAATAAGGTTTAATAAATTATTTTTATATTTTTTAATCATTCCATAATCCAGTGTCATCAAATTGAAGGCCTTGATTTTATTTGGTTAAAACAAGTGCTCATCAATGGCACAAAATGATTTGATCCACTAAGTTATAATATTTAGGTTCAAACTGTCATTGAGTCCCTTGTTCAATCACAATATTAGTAACTAATTTCATCACTTCTTCCAATAGTCACTTTCCCTTATTCTCGTATTAACCCCAACACTTTTACAAATTAGTCTATATTCTGGATTGACATCTCGTAATTTCCCACGCTTAACTATATTTCTCAGCATCCAAATGAATCTAACACGTTTACTCCATTAATATGAACCTCATTCTCAAAATTTAATTAAATTTTAGAACAACGTGAGTTCCGACACTGAAATTTTTTGGGAGGCGTTATTGCATCCTCCTTATTGATAGTAGTAAGCTTAGCTACCATCACAAGAAGCATTTCTCTGGATCCCTTTCTTTTTTCTTTTCCCATTATTTGTTAGACTTCCACTTCCTTGTTGGTGACTTCCCATTACCATTTTTGGACTATCCTTCTTAATTTCCTCCACCATTGCCCTTGTCCTTAGTCTTGGAAGACTCAAACTTGTCTGATTTTTTCATGTTAAGCTCGATCAAGGACTCAACTATAGTCATAGCTTAGGTAAGATCCTGAACACCTCTTCTTTGCAACTTTAGCTTGGTCTAAGGCTTAAGTCCATCCATGAAGAAAAAGAATGTCTCTTTCTCATCCAAGTTAGAAAATTGGAGCATCAACTCTCTGAACTTTCGTATAATGCAAAATGTGCCTTGTTGCATAAGCTGTTGCAACTTGGCACAAACCTCATCTTTGGCATATTATGGGTAAAAATGCTAGTTGAATTATATTTGAAACTCTACAAAAGTTTAATAGTGATGACACAACATTTCTCATCTATACCCCTACAATGGCACCACAAAAAACGATATCAGTAAAATACATAGATGTAGTATTTATCTTAGCAGCATCATCTTCGATCCTAATAGCTCGAAAGTCATTCCCCACAGAAAGTTGTCTACATTCTTCGTGAACCTAGTTCCCTTGAACTCTTTTGGCTTAGGAACAAGTTCTAATTGATAAAATAATGGACCACTAAGCTTCAAGTAGATGAACTTATTAGAATTTTTTTAAGTATTGAGCTAATCTTAGTGAGTTAAGTAAGCCCAGTTCACTCAAATGATTACCTTAAACTGTTATGTACACTTTGATCACATGCCTTTATAAGCAAGCACCGTAACAATCACATTCTTAACAAGACACAAGATCGTTTTTATCAACAATAGTGAAATCAGAAATTGCTAAAGTCCAATAAAAGTAAAATTGGGCCCCAAAAGATTAACGTAGCCTCTCAATGCTCAACCCAACCAAAGGCAATCTAAAAAGTCCAAAGAAGTGAGCTTTAGCTATCGTTTATGGATTTGTTTCTTGTTTATAATCTAACTTTGCAATTTTCTCATCCCATCAAGCAGCAGCCCAACCATTTAGTCTCTTTTTCTTCATTTTCTTAATTTCTTATTGCTCATGTTCCTCACGAAATTGCCCAGATATTAAACTTGGGAAACAACTATGTTAACCGTCATTGCATCCAAAGGCAAAGCCAAAAAGTTTTTTTAGGCAAAATTAAATGATATATTTTTATAATAGTAAAAATATAATTTCATTATTTTAATAGTCTATATTTTTTTAATTTTTAGGAAGTTAAATCAATTTTTTTATCATTTTTAAGGGACCAAAGTATAATTTTACCATCACTAATTTAAAAATTTATAAATTATAAAAGAATTTAAATGAAAAAAAAAATCATATTAGGGGTAGCCGCTACCCCCTGCCTCCATACTTGAAGGAAATAACGGGATGTATTAGCTTATGGTTTTTATATATAATCTTTATGAATATATAATTTTAATCATTATTAAAGAAAACCCACTTGGAATGTTTGAATTGTCGGTGTGAAGTTAAGGCATCGAATAAAAAAAGTTAGAGACAAAAATAATTGGAAATTAGTAGGTCAACTGTAAATTTGAATTTCAAGTGGGGATCTATTTTCACTTCACCTATCAATCCTCATTACATTTTATTTAATTATTTAGTTTGCATTTATATCCCAAAAATTTATTTAGTTTTCCTTGATTTTTTTAATAATTATAATCATATTGGTAGTTGAATCGAATAGATTATTAATTTGTCGGTATAATGAATTTGATTAAATATATCATTAAAATATTTATAAAAATAAAAAAATATTGAAAATAAAAATTAATTTAACTAATCTACACTAATCCAATTCAATTCTAACAACCAAATTTTCATATTTTTTTTCCTAATTAAATTAAAATTAATGTTTTATTCACTACCTTACATTGAAAAGGAACCCCAAATGGGTTAACCCTGGACTTGGTTTTCTTTCCTTTCGTTTTATTTTAATTTTCATCATCTTGTTTTTTAAAATTTTAAATTAACATTGTTTTAGTTTTAGATGATATTTTTTAGAATTATTTATATTTTGTTCAGATCAGTTTTTAAAATAGGTATATAATCTATTTGAAATGTTATTTTAGATAGTTTCAAAAAAAATGTTATTTTAGATGATATATTTTGTTGAAACAAAAATGATATATATATATATATATATATATATATATTCTTGGATCAATTACATATATAAATGGAGGATGCATTGTCTACTACTGATATTAGGCTTTGAAGTATTATGGCTTAATAGTATAAAAGGTCATTGAAGAATTTCAAAAGAAAAAAAAAAATCCAAACTCCAAAACTTGAACATCCAACTTAAAAGCTTAATTTTTAATTTTTAAATCAAACTTTAAATCCTAAAAAATTAAAATAATAATAATTTAAAAAAAGAAAAAAAAAAAGAAAAAGAAATAAGATATGAGATTAATATTGAAAGGCTGAGATCCGTCACCTACGTATTTTCCTTAAACTTGCCGTGTTCCATTAAAAGTTTTATTGAACTTCATCCTGATCAACTTGATAAGCTTTTCTTCACCATCCACAATCCACAACCAAGAAAAACTTTTTGTTTTATAGTGATCGGAAATCCATGGCTCCGAAACAAGGAAATGGTGTGAAAGGACTAGTGGATTCAGGGCTTTCCACGGTGCCAGAGGCTTACGTGCAACCACCGGAAGAGCGAATAGACAAGGAAAACGCCATAAAATATGACCTGCCACCCATTGATTTGTCGAAGCTGGATGGCCATGGCCCTGACCACGATGAAGTGGCCAACCAAATTGTTACAGCTGCTGAAACTCTTGGTTTCTTCCAAGTTGTTAACCATGGTGTCCCCCTTCAGCTTGCCCCCTCAAAGGAAGGCCGTTTATCTTGCAGACGTTAGTCCAAGTCCACTAGTGAAGTACGGGACCAGCTATATCCCAGAGAAAGAGAAAGCATTGGGATGGAAAGATTATATCCTCATGCAATACACCAATGATGATGAAGCTCTTCAACATTGGCCTCAAGAAATCAAGTGAGATACATAAATTAATTGCTGCTTATCTATTTGACCCTTTTATATGATTTCTTTTTAACTTTCTAGGGAGATGTTACTTGAGTATTTGAGGAGTTCAATAGGCATGGTGAAAAATTGCTTCAAGTTACGCTGGGAAATTTGGGGGTGAAACCAGACGACTCAATGATTGATGTACTTATTGGCAAGAAGATGCTAAGTATGATCTTTTATCCAATATGTCCTAATCCAGATCTTACCCTTGGAGTAGGACGCCACTTTGATATAGGTACTTTCACGGTCTTATTAGAAGATGAAGTTGGTGGTTTATATGTCAAAATGGAATAGGATACCGATTATGGAAGGAAAGGAGATTGGATACATATCCCTCCTATTCCCAATGCTTTGGTCATCAATGTTGGTGATATGCTACAGGTAATTCTCAAGTACTAATTTCATGATTTATCTCTAAATCTAATAACACGTTTATAATTTATGTTATTATCTGTAGATACTAAGCAATGGAAAATACAAAAGTGCAGAGCATATAGTTTGTACTTCAAGTACAAATTCAAGGGTGTCAATACCCATTTTTATAATGCCAAGAGAAACAACAAAGATTGCACCTCTGCCTCAAGTAGTGGAGAAAGATGGAATTGCTGTTTATAGAGAGTTTGTGTATGTTGATTATATGAATAAGGTTTTTGCAAATGCACTGGACGGTAAAAAGTCACTTGATTTTGCAAAAATTAGTCCTGCATAACTCACACTTGATAAGCATTATGCAGATTACGCGCTTCATCAGTTTACCAATAAATTCAAGGGTGATAAGCTCTTTCAAGTTCTACATTCCTGATCTTCCCAAGCTTAAACAAAAAGCTGCTCTTTCATGTAATTGTGTTTGTTTATTAGAAATCAAAATACAGACTTGTGGTTAGCATGTGTCAGGGATATCACATGTCTTCTTCAATTGGATATAATTTAAGATAAAACTAATAAATCATTTTTAAAATTAAAAAAAAAAAGTCTGAAAATTCATTGTGGGAGTGAAGTTAGGGCATTGAACAAAAGGTCAGAGACAAATAATTGGAAATGTATAGTTCAATTGTAATTTTTAATTTCAAGTTGGGATCCATTTTCACTTCATCTATCAATCCTCAGTACATTCTTTTTTTCTTAATTATTTATATAAAGAAACCCCAAATGGGGTTAACGCTGGACTTGTTTGGTTCATTGTCGATCCTATCACCCTCTCGTTTGGTTCGTCTCTTTGTCATTTAAGTGATTCCTTCATTGACAACCTCAATCTCTAGGTACAAAAGTCTAATAAGTTTGATTTTTCCTCATTTTCGATTATCATATTTTGATTCAAAATTATCATTTTCTTACTAATTGAGTCTTAATTTGATTAGTATCGACATTATTATCAATATAAGAAAATGTGGGTGTTTTTATATTCTACTAATTTAATCTTGTTATACAAAACTAGTCAATCGTTGGAATTAGATTATTATGTAGATTAAACTTAAAATTTTGAAAAGTCAGGTTATTAAATTGTAATGGGATTTCATATATTTGAAGAATCTGAATTGTTTTCTTATATTTTGTTCCACATATTGGCAAACATATAATCTATAGGTTCGAGTAGCTAACCAATCATTATTCTACCCGGCTCTTCTTGAGCCCCTAGCAACCACCCATCCCTTGGACCAGAAGAGTTGGATAGGCCAACCCTATTATTGTTGGGACTTTTCTCCTCAAAACAATGTAACCAAAAGTTACTTAGAGTTAACAATTCATCAATCTTTAGGAGCTAGGCACCCAACCTTATTGCGATCATACTATCCCTGAGCACTGCCACCCTTCATGTTAGACGCGTAAACACATCGCTTCAATGAAGACATCATCCAATTCATTGGAAATGGGGATCCGTCCTCCAATTTTCTCTCTATAAAAATATATTTATATTTTCTCAAGTGAGATAATTCTATCAAAAGTTTACCAGTGCAATTATGTGGTTATGCATTGTAAAGCAACTCATCCCCAAGCTCCCACTAGTGTTCGAATTACAAATTCTTGAAACAACTAAGATTGGGCAACTCACGCCTTCTCCTACAGACCAAGAAGAAAGCCAAGAAGACGCCGAGAGCCAAGAGGTGAAGCTTCCGAATGAAGAAAAAAATAGTTTAGGGTTTCAAATGGATGATGAAGAAGACATTTTTGAGCTTTTCTTTTCAATTCCATTTTTTGTTTATTTTTAATGCATGGAAAATAGGTGACAATTAAGTGGCTAAGTTAATGTGCCACATCAACTTTCCACAACAGGATAATTGTTGATTAAAGTTAGTAACTAAATATGCTATTTACCTTAAGTTAAAATAGAAAGGTTGGGCATTATGTATGTAGAGGCCCAAATATGCCCGGGCCCAATAAAACAAAACCAAAACAAATTAAATAATAGTCTAAGATAAAAATAAAAACAAAAAAATCCAAATACATGACCCAAAATAACAAAGCTCAAATGACCTATTACACAGAAAACCCTAGAGCCCATGACCTAAAAATTTTAAGAAACCTCAGGAACCCTAATCCTCTTCTGGCGCCGTAGCCTCCATGTGTGCCCTCGGCGCGCACACCGCCCAAGGCTCGACCCTGGCACTGCTTGCACCAAAATGGCAAGCTCTTTTCTTTATTGACCAAACGCCGAACCTGCAAAGAAGACCGAAATAGCAAAGAGACAGAGGCGAAACAGAAGCAAAGCAATACAGAACAGAGGTAGAAACAATACAGAACAGTGATTAAACAGTAGTAGAGACAATATTTTTCTAACATTGTAATAGGCTATAAAGCTGAAGAGAAACTAATGTAAAAGGGGATTTTTTTTTTTTTTTTGGGAGGGGGAAGAAAAAGTATTGTATCAAACACGAAAAAAAATCAAAAAGAAAAAAAATCAGTTTCAAAAGGTGATTTGCAATTTCAATTTTTTTAGTTTTCCGATCTCATTTCTTTTCTGAAGGTTTTGTAGTCTTTCTTTCTTTTCTTTTGCAAAAAGAGAATAAAAGGGAGAATAATATTACCTCCAGCCTCTCGTCGCGTCCCTTCTGCGCGTGGTCGGCCACCAAGTCCGATGGTGGTGCGGTGGCGCTCCAAGGTTGAGGCCAAAACCCTAGCAAAAGGGATAAAAGGGAGGGGAGTTAAAGATTTGTTTTGCTGCTGGTATAAAATGGCATATGGCCATTCAATTTTTTTTTTAGTTTTTAATAACTAATGAAATGGCGCCACTAACCCCATGATCTGCATGTTTCTGCTTTTGGGACAAATTGTGCAAATGGTCCCTCCTCCTTTTTGGTCCTTTCAAATCAGCTCATTGTTACTTTTTTAAATTTCGCCCCAAAAGATTATTTCAATTACATTTTGGTACTTGTTAAAAATTAATGGTGTGGGAATATTCCCATTTCGGTCTGCCCATTTTTGTGCATATCTCATTTCGGTCCCGCATAAAATGTGGCGTTTAAGAGCATAGGGATATTCTCCCTTTCGGACCCTCTATTTCACTTGCGTGTTACAGTTTGGTCCCCTGCTTCATTATATTTCTTTTTTTTTCGTTCTTTAAATTCCTTTAAACTTTTAGTCAAGCCTTTTTATTTGTCCATTTATTTACTTATTTGTTTAGTTATTCATTATTCTTTTATTTTATTTGTTTAAACATTTACTTTCTTATTCATATATTGTCATTTTATTTATTTTAATCCTTGCATATATTTATTTACTATGTTTTGTTTTATTTATGCTCCTATTATTATTATTATTACTGTTGTAGGCCAATTTTGGCCCGTTTACAATCAAAACCCGAGTGACCCAATAACCCAAATAACCCACTTAAGTTAAACCCAAACTAAACCTAAAACTACCCAAACCCCAAACAGGCCCAAACCTATACGTGAGTCCAAACTATTAGACCCAACTAGCCAAATTTAGGGTTTCAAAAAAGCTAAAACCCTAATCACCCTACTTGTCTTTGCCATGTCACCAAAGCTGCTGAAGATCGCCTTTCGCCAAAGACCGCCCCACCGCCCTTGCGCCTCAAGTGGTACCTGCAAGCAATAAATAGGAAAAGACAGCAAAAACAATGGAAACAACTTGTAAACAGGCTATAAAAGCCGAATGTACAAACGATTGAAGGGTTGGATTTTCCTTTTTGACATCAATAAAAAATAAAAAGAGTTTCAAAATACGACGATAGTTTTCAATACAAACATACATAAATCGTGATTCAAACAACAAAAGAGATCCAAAAATAGAATTAGATCAGGAGCAAAAAGGTGATTTTTATTTCTTTACATATATTTCTCATTTTATACATTTGTGTATAGATAAATAAAAAGGAAAATAAATAAATAAATAAATAAATAAAGAAGAAATTTTACCTTTTCCGGCCACCATGCACGGTGGCCGACGCCAGCGACGGTCCGACGACCTGACGGTGACAGGCTCTGCGGCCGGAAATCCCCCTCTTCCCTCTCCTCTCCTTTTTTTCCCCTCTACTGCTGCAAATGATTTTTTTTTGAAGAATTTAGCCTTTATATAGCCTCCCAAAACGACGCCGTTTTGGGGCTGCCCTTTAGCCCCAAAACAACGTAGTTTCACCATAGCTCGACCCGCTCCGGCCTAGGATCCGCGTGTTTTTTAATGGAAGGGCTAATTGCGCTTTTAGCCCTTCTAGCCCTTCCGCTTTTCTGATACTTCGCAATTAAGTTTTTATGGATTTTTAATTTGGCCCCGTAATTTTTCGTGGTTTTCAATTTAGTCCCCACTAATACGCTGCGTTTTGATGGGAAGGAGTAATTGCTGTTTTGGTCCTCCGAGGTTACGCGCGTGTTACATTCTGATCCTTTTTCTTTATTTCTTTTTAAAATCGCCCCAAAACTTCATTTTTGTTTCAGATTTAGTCCTTTTTTTCGTATTTAAGTTTATTTTCATATTATCTTTGCTATTTTATTTTATTTTAAATATTATTTATATTATTCTCATGATTATCATTCTTGTTATTACTGTTATTTTTATTCATTTTATTATTTATTATCAATATATTATTATTATAGCTACTATTATTATTTCTAATATATATATTACGTATATATTTTTAATATTATAATATATTTATGTAATATTATTAATAAGTTGTTTTTAACATTATTAGTATTTATATTATGTACATATTATGTAAATATTCTAATACTATATTATATATATATACATATATATTTTTCATATTATTATGTATATATGTTTTTAATATCATATTTTTATATATTATTATGTATATACTCTTAATATTATTATGTATTTTTAATATATATATGTACATATTTATTATTAATATATATTTTCTTTCTTATGTTTTTTATTATTTCTAATGTATTGTATATGTTCATTTTATATATATTATATATACATCTATTATGTATATGCTTTAATATTATTATTATGTATACACTTTCCATTTCTATTATTACATATATTTTAACATATATATATATATATATCTAGCATTAATAGTATTTCTTTTAATATTAAGTTTACGTCACCTTACTTATTATTCTTATATGTTTATATATATGTTCGTTCTTATTTCGCGCTTAATAATATTGTAATCATGTTTAATATCGCATACGTTGTTATTGTTTTAATATTATTATCGTAGTTATTATTTGTTTCGACGTATTTCTAACTCTGTTATGTTTTGTTACCTCTCATTTTTGTATCATCTCGCTGTTCACCGCTTTAAAGATTTTTATTCATGTTTTTTTAATTTCAATAAATAAGGCAATGTACCGATTTAACATTAAGCCATCGATTTCATCGTTATGTTGGGTGAAATTCGTCGGCTCGTGTTAAAGACGGAACACCCTTCTAAAAAACCGAAAACTAAAAATTCTCATTTTTCAATTAGATCACGATTAAATGTCAAATTGAATTCGTACTTTTGAAAATCAAGACAACACGAGTTTAATAAAGATACCAATTTTTGGCGTCACGAGGGTGCTAATACCTTCCTCGTGCGTAACCGACTCCCGAACCCTATTTTTCTCTGGATTTTCGCGTAGACCCAAATTTGGCCTTCATTTTGGTTCAAGAATAAATTTTCTTTTCAAAAAACATGATTTATTAGGTGTCTGATCACACCTAAAAAAAGATCAGTGGCAACTCCCTTTTTTAAATAAAATCGAAAGTCGATTTTTAAATTTTCAATAAATCGCCTCAATTAGCGACCGAAACCAGAAATTTTTACGTCGCTACAGCTGGCGACTCCACTGGGGACCTTTTTTTCGAGATTCGAGTCTAGAATTAAACACGTGTTGTCAAAAATTTTCAAAATTCCTTGTTCAAATTAATATTTATTTGTGATCCTTAAATTTTGTTTTTGAAAAGTCATACATTTGCATCATGTCGTAAATATTCTTCTAACTTGTTTTGTCTTGTTGTTTTTCAGCTCTAAGTTTGTATGGTTTTAGTTTTTTTAGTTTAATTTTTAAATAAAACGAAAAGGTTTGTAAGTTTCTCCTCACACACCGTGCACTTGCATTTTGCATAACATAAGCTCTCTACCCGGGCTCCGTCCGTTTAAGTGGAAGTAAACGCTATGCCTTCGTGAGTTAACTCGTCCCTCCGCACAGGCTAGTGAATACTTTCGGGTTACATATGACTTATGCTTTCGTGAGTTAACTTGTCCCTCCGTATAGGCATAAGTAAATGTAATCCCTCGAATTGAACTCGTGAGCCTGTGATGGGCTATGACCGAGGCTTCGTACTAGTCTTATTAGACGATAGTACGAACAATTCGAGTACCTGGCTAGAACCGAAACTGCATATAGTGAACCGTACGAGCCACCTAACTAGAGCCTTGCCGAACCTCCGTCCGTTAATAGTCACCAAAATAAGTACACGGGAGAAACGCCTCTTACCTTTCATTCCTTTTACATTTATACTTTGCAAAGGAATCGGGTCTATTGGACCGGGTAACTTAATTTGTTAGATTTTCCATAGTCTTTCTTCAGTTCATATTTGTTGTGATTACTAACCAAGGTTGTTTGTCTTTATTTTTTATTTTTTATTTTTCATCATACATCATAGGCATCTTGATTAGGAAGGTGTTGATTAGAGATTGGTTGCCAAAACGAGTTTCTGATGGAGGAGTCAATAACACAAGTAACCGAGAAAAATGTCGTGGTTCGAGACTGGTCTTTGAAAACTTAGAAAGCAAAGGGGATAGTTTAATGGAAGGATGTATCTCCCATCTTTCTGAGCAAGTAACTACAAATTTTCGTCAGAACAACCTCGAGGATTTGACTCGGATTTGGAAACAGGGGGATTCAGAGACCAGGGGCATCTTCACCGAAAAGTACGGGGATATAGCTCACTTGATCGCCGTCAACATAGATGAACAACTGATTCAAGCCATGGTTCGATTCTAGGATCCAGCTTACCAATGTTTCACTTTCAATCATGAAGATATGACTCCAACCATAGAAGAATATGTTGCTTTGCTTCGTGTTGACAATGTACAATTCAACAAGATATATGTGAAAGAGCCTAAGCTAATGACCTTCAAGGAAAAGCTAGTAAGGTTGACCGAAACAACCGATATATAGGCTGAAAAACAGATAAAGAAGAAGAATGAAATCAGTTGTATTCCGTGGTTTTCTCTGCGAGATTTGGTTCAAAACCATCCAGATGTTGTGAAGAGGATTGATTTGTTTGCTTTGGCCATTTATGGATTGATTGTCTTCCCAAAAGTTCTCGGGCATATAGAAGTCGCGGTAGTGGATTTCTTCGAAATATTGAGGCAAGGGATCAACTCCGTCCCGGCTATCTTGGCCGAGACTTTTAGATCTCTGAGTTATTGTAGGAGGAAAGGGGAAGGACGTTTTATCAGATGCGCACAGTTACTTAATGTCTGGATTCTAAGCCATTTCTGGAAAATGGAGGGCACACCCTTCCACATGTTTTCAAAAACATTCGTTTCATTAAAATCTTACCTTAAAAAAGATTGGCCGAAAGACGTCACCGAGCAGCATTGGGTTTCAGTTTTTCAGAACCTTCGCACTGAAGATATAACCTGGAGAGCACCATGGATCTGTCCTTCAGTTCTGATATATAAATGCGGAAGCCAAGATTGAGTGCCTTTACTCGGATTATGGGGAGGAATCGGATACGCTCCGTTAAAGGTTCAAAGGCAGTTTGCTTCACGACAGTTCATACCCGCTACCGGAGGATTGGCACAATCAGAGTTTGCCTTTACAGGTGAAGGTTACATGAAAAGAGTCACGGATGCTACAAAGGCTTGGAAAGAAATTCACCTAATGGAGTTAGCTCTTTATGCTGATACTATCACTCAAGATTTTGACCTATGGAGAAAAGGACGAGTGAATAGTCAACAAATCTCACTGACGAGCTACACTGTCCAGAATTTTTTCTCAGAAGAAATGCCATCCGAGCTGGAAGTAGTGTGACATGAATTCGAACGTGAAAAGGCTAAGCTGTTACAGGATATTAGTTCTCTTCAAGAGGAAAACTACCAGCTGAAGATCGAGGTCCAAATTGAAGAATCCAAATCCATGAAAGTTCAAAAAGAAGTTGATATCGTGAGAAACGACTTAAGAGATCTTCATTTGGTAAATAAGAAATTAAGGAACACTATAAAAAATAGTGGTTTGGGCAAGTCGTCAGCAGAATGGAAAGAAGAGCTAAGCAACGTCAAAGGTGGGATGGAATTCTGGAGAGGGAAAGCAAAGAAAGAAGAGGAAAAGGCTGCGCGTGCTATGATAGAATTGAGAAAGAAGAATGCAGAGTATGAAACTGTGACTGCAGAATTTGAGATTAGTCAGTCCGAACGTCAAGAGTTAAGAAAGAAAATACGAGACCTAGAAAATATGCTGCAATCTCGTCAGCAACAACTAGATACTCTCCTAAAAGCTCTAGAAAAAAAGAATGACCAATACGACAGAGACACTCGCACTTATGAAAGAGTTCTCCAAGAAAAAGAAATGCAACTTGACTTTTTTATCAATGAAGTTCGCAAGGCGGCTATGCAAGTTGTGTAATTATCAGATGAAGCCGAAGCTCTCAGTTGCCAATTCCCTCTGAGCCAAAGATCAAGCATGTCAGAGTTCTTAGAGCGAGTGAAGAAACAAGGCGATGTGGCTAAGAAATTTGTGTAACTATCGAATAAAAAAATGGCGAAACATTTTGTAATAGACTCTTTTGATAAATGAAATGCCTAAGTATGGGGCTATCTTGAAATCAACACCAAATTCTTGCATATTTATTCATGACTAACATTCATTCATCATTTATTCAACATTCATTTGTCATTTATTCATTCATCCATTCATTGCATGTACATATCCCATAATCATTCACTGAGGTTAAAACTGTATAATCCACAGTTGTGACACATCAAGCCTGGAATCACGCCACTCTTATAGAATGCGTCTAAGAGCTAGAACCATGGAGGCCGAATTCAATGAGAGAATTGAAAGGATGGAAAGAGTCCAAAGAGAACTGTAAGAGCAGTTGGAAAAATCACAGCAGGAGACGAGAGATCTAATGGTAAGATCTCGAGAGGAATCGCTCGAACAAAGAGATCAGATGGCCAAAATAATGGAGATGATGACAGCTTTGGTCAAAGAAAAATGACCTATGCAGGGCCCTGACACTATGGAGTCTCAGCCAAGAACTAATCACGATCAGGATCTGCTCTATCCCCTAGGATTCACTCCACCTCATACCCATGCAACACAAAGAGGATATCCTTAAGGAGAACCTACAAGCCTCGAGCAACGACCCGTACACCCTGCTCATCTAGGGCAAGGTATATTTGTATCGAACCCCGGAGCTAATCCTGCTGATCCAACTGTTCCAGATTTGGATGATCCGATAGAAATAGCCAGGTTAAAAATGGATGATCGTGATGCCGAGGATAAGTGTAGGAGTTTGGAAGAAAGACTCAAAGCGATAGAAGGTACTGAAACCTTCTCTGCATTGAGTGCCAAAGAGCTCAGTTTGGTGCCCGATCTGGTTCTGCCTCCGAATTTAAAGTGTCAGATTTCAAAAAATACGATGGCACGAGATGTCTAAAAGCGCATCTTATCATGTTTTGTCGAAAAATGACGGGCTACGTGAATGAAGATAAGTTACTCATACACTATTTTTAATATAGCTTGGTCGAATCGGCTCTTCAATGGTACAATCAACTTAGTAGAAAAAAGATCCGATCATGGAAACTGATCATGGAAAGACTTGGCGTCCGCATTTTGTGAACAATACAAGCATGTATCTGTAATGGTGCCTGATCGGCTAACTCTACAGATGATGGAAAAGAAGCTGACGGAAACTTTTAGGCAATACGTGCAAAGGTGGAGAGATATCTCAGCTCAAGTAGAACCTCCATTGACTAAAACTGAAATAACGGTCCTCTTCATCAACACTTTGAGAGCACTGTTTTATGATAAATTGGTAGAAAGCACCAACAAGAACTTCGCAGATATTGTAATATCCGGGGAACTTATAGAAAATGCCATCAAGAGTGGAAGGATGGAAGGTTCCGAGAGCTCAAAAAGAGCAGCACCCAAAAAGAAAAAAGAAACAGAAACCCATATAGTGGGAATTGAGAGCCACTACACTTCTAATCCTTACCCAGTTCAGACACGACCTCGATATCGCCCACCTCTAAACTTCTATTCTCCTTCCCAAAGCCCTTACTATCAAGCACCACCTCATTACCCTTCTTACCCCGTCTATGCCACAAATAACCAAAGACCCATCACTACGTTCCCACAGAATACCATGCCAGCTCAAGCCAACCCAAAAATGAACAAAGACCGACAAGATCCAATCCTGAAAAACCCCAGTTCACCCCGATTCCCGTGTCATACGGAGATCTGTACCTAAAACTGTTAGAAAAATAATTAATATCCCCGCATTATATGGCACCCCTGAAGCTTCCATCCCAAAATGGTACGATCCTAATGCTAGTTGCATGTACCACGCTGGAAACCAGGGACATTCTATAGAAAATTGTCTGGCATTTAAAAGAAGGGTTCAAGGCCTCATTGATGCAGGCATCTTACGATTTGATGGTACTAGCAATACAACTGGAAATTCGCTCCCTAACCATACTGAAGGAAATGTGAGTGCGGTGACTGAGGAAGACAAGTGGCGAACCAAAAGCTGCGTTTCTGAAATAAAGACACCTTTACAGAAGATATGGAAGGTGATGCTTGAAAAGGGGCTGTTCTGTCACTCCTACAGAATTTTTAAAGAAGGAAGTATAAAAAGTCAATGTTTTTGTGACTTCCATGGTATTGAAGGGCATGACATCCAGTCTTGTGAGGAATTTAGAAAGTTACT
Organism: Gossypium anomalum; assembly: GCA_025698475.1. Classification (NCBI taxonomy): domain Eukaryota; kingdom Viridiplantae; phylum Streptophyta; class Magnoliopsida; order Malvales; family Malvaceae; genus Gossypium; species Gossypium anomalum. The sequence goes on from CM046968.1 coordinate 80,812,628, forward strand.
TCAAGACATGATAGACAAGAAGGAGATTGAGATCCTCAACAAAATGAAAGAGGCCGATGAATGAGAAGTATGTACTTCTAAAAATCAATCATCAGTTTTCCCTTATAGTGCCGATCGACCATTGGTGATTTATTACGATGCAAAAAAGGAGCAAGTGAAACCAAAGATGATAATTGAAGTACCATCTCCTTTCCCTTACAAAGACAACAAGGCAGTACCATGGAAATACGATGTCAACATTATCACACCTGAATATGAAAAATCCAAAGCCATGATTGGAAATGTTGGTGAAGTAGGACATTTTATTCGCAGTGGGAGATGCTATTCTAAAATGGTTGAACCAACGAAAAAGATGAGTGAATTGAACCAGAAAGGAAAGGCACCGATGCATGAGACCGAGGTCGAACTTGAGACTCCGTCTGAATAAGAAGTCAAAAAGCCTGTGAATGAGGAGGAAGCACAGGAATTCTTGAAGTTCATCAAGCATAGTGAATATAATATTGTGGAACAATTAAATAAATAGCCAGCACGAATCTCGATATTATCTCTACTGTTGAATTCAGAACCACACCGGAACGCTCTACTGAAAGTGTTAAATCAAGCTTATATAGCAAACAATATATCTGTTGAAAAGCTGGATAGGTGGGTGAATAACCTGAATGCGGATAATTTTATTTCTTTTAGTGATGACGAAATACCACCAAATGGTAGGGGCTCCGTAAAAGCATTTCACATCACAACCCGTTGTAAGGGTTACATAATACCGAATATGCTCATTAATAATGGGTTTGCACTCAATGTCATGCCTTTGGCCACACTTTCTAGAATTCCAATTGATCTGTCTTATCTAAGGCCTTGTCACTCCACAGTAAGGGCATTCGATGGGACAAGACGAGAAGTCATGGGAAAGATCGATATTCCTCTAGAAGTAGGCCCCTACATATATGATGTCGAGTTTCAGGTCAAGGACATTACACCCTCATATAATTGCCTTTTAGGAAGGCCTTGGATCCATTCTGCTGGAGCAGTTCCTTCATCTCTCCATCAAAAAGTAAAGTTTATCATGGATGGTTGTTTGGTTACTGTCACGGGTGAAGAAGACATTGTCGCATCTATCTCTGCTGATATACCATACCTCAAAGTAAGTAAAGATGCAGTAGAATATTCCTTCCGATCCTTCAAATTTATCAATGCTACGTTTGTTGCTGAAGGAAATAGAATTCTCATGCCTAAGCTGTCAAAGAATACCAAGATGGGAATCAAGCTGACTGTGGGAAAGGGAGCCTGAGCGAGGAAAGGTTTGGAAAGATATCAGCAAAGAATAGTTATAGCTCTAAAAACAGTGCCCCATAAGGCTCAATATGGTTTAGGGTTCCAGTCGGATATACGACAGAGAAGAAAATAGTGGCAGAAAGATCAAGAAAGGAGGGTTTTAAGAGCCTTAGGCCGAAAATTGGAATGGGAGCCCATAACGTACCCTCCTTTGTCAAAAACATTTACATCTGCAGGAATGATATACCTAGGGCAAGATAATCCACGAAGCACGCTGTTATTAATTGAAAGGGGTCTTCAAAATGTCAGGAAAAATGTCATTGACAAAGGAAATGATGCAATTAAAGATGTTTCAATGATATGCCCTTGTCCTCCTGGATTCCTTTTGAACAACTGGACTGTTGTGGATCTCCTTGTAGTTTCTAAGTCTTCTCCAGAGTAATGCTCAATGTTTACACTTTTCTTTTTGTGTGTCCCTAAGTAATAGTAGGGATTCTTTTGTAAGAGTTTATAATTTGCTCTTTATCATTTAAACGAACATCAATGGAGATGCATTTTGTCATGATATTTTCATTTTCATTAACTTCATAATTTTTTCCCTCTTTTCACATCCTGTCATTGCATATATCTCACATCATGCCATTATGCTTGTTGGTCCCAATACTTTGATGCTCCTCTATAGTTTTCTTTTCCATTCAACTTTCAGGTGCTCAGATATCAACGATATGAACAAACCCGTTACAAATCTTGTAATCGATTTCGAGAAAGCTATTTGTTTAGGAGAGTTCAAAGCCGAGGAAAATGTTAAAGACTATGTCTCGTCTCCTAACTTACTAAGAATGGTAGAACAAGAAGATAAACAGATTCTACCTCATCAAGAATCTATTGAGATAGTAAACTTGGGAAATGGAGAAAAGAGGCAAGAAGTGAAGATTGGGACCTCCATTTCAGATAACACTAAACATGATTTGATCGCTTTACTTCATGAGTACAAAGATGTATTTGTATGGTCATATCAGGACATGCCAGGATTGGATGAGGATGTAGTGGTCCATAGACTCCCACTGAAACCAGAGTGTAAACCCATTCAACAGAAGTTAAGACGGATGAGACCTGAAATGCTGTTAAAGATAAAATAAGAAGTCAAGAAACAATTTGATGTTGGCTTCCTGCAAGTTTCCAAATATCCAGAATGGGTGGCTAACATAGTCCCAGTATCGAAGAAAGACGGCAAACTACGAATGTGTGTGGATTATCGCAACCTGAATCGAGCAAGTCCTAAGGATAATTTTCTTTTGCCATACATCGATACATTGGTGGATAACACAGCCAAACATTCATTGTTTTCATTCATGGATGGATTCTCGGGTTATAATCAGATAAAGATGGCTCTTGAGGATATGGAGAAAACTACTTTCGTAACGATGTGAGGAACATTCTGTTATAAGGTGATGCCGCTCGGATTAAAAAATGCTGGGGCAACATATCAGAGGGCCATGGTGATGTTGTTTCATGACATGATGCACAAAGAAATAGAAGTCTACGTCAATGATATGATCACCAAATCCAAGGGGGAAAGAGAGCATATTGAGAATCTCAAAAAGTTGTTCGAAAGATTGAGAAAGTTTCAGTTGAAACTTAATCCAGCCAAATATACGTTTGGGGCTACCTCGGGAAAATTGCTAGGCTTCATCGTCAGCGAGAGAGGCATTGAAGTTGATCCAGATAAGATAAAAGCTATACAAGAACTACCACCTCCGCGCACGTAAAAAGAAGTCAGAGGATTTTTAGGGAGATTGAACTACATCACTCGGTTCATTGCTCAACTTACCAACCAGTGTGACCCAATTTTTTGACTTCTTCGAAAACATAATCCGGGAGAATAGAACGAGGAGTGCCAAGTGGCTTTTGACAAGATAAAACAATACTTATCTAGTCTCCCGGTGTTAGTACCGCCAACTCCGAGAAAACCGTTAATATTGTATCTGACTGTGTTCAAAAATTCAATGGGTTACATAGTGGGGCAACACGACGAGTCGGGGAAAAGAGAAAAGGCGATTTACTATCTCAGTAAAAAGTTCACAGAAATTGAGGCAAAGTATTCGTCAATTGAAAAATTCTGTTGCGCATTAGTTTAGGTAGCTCGAAGGCTCAGACAATATATGTTGTATCATATGACATGGTTAATTTCAAAGCTGGACCCAATAAAGTACATGATGGAATCACCTGCACTTTCAGGAAGAATGGCACGATGGCAGATCCTATTATCAGAATACGATATCGTCTATGTGAGCCAAAAGTCGATAAAAGGGAGCGCAATAGCTAATTTCTTAGTAACTCGAACAACGGAGGAATACGATCCATTGAGATTTGATTTCCTAAATGAAGACTTGATGTGCATTACAGAAAAAAAGTGCGAGTCATCAGAAGAAAAGTCATGGAAAATTAGTTTTGATGGCGCATCGAATGCCTTGGGGCATGGGATTGGAGCAGTCTTGATATCACCAGAAGGGAAGCATTATCCGTTCACTGCCAGGCTGAATTTCTTCTGTACCAATAACATAGCGGAGTATGAGGCTTGTATCATGGGACTTCGTGCAGCTATTGAACGAAATGTCAAAATTCTAGAAGTGTACGGAGACTTAGCGCTGGTGATATACCAAATCCGTAGAGATTGGGAAGTGAGAGATTCGAAATTAGTTAAATACAGCGATCTAGTGGCAGAATTGGTTAAAGAATTCAAAGAAATAACTTTTAATTACTTCCCACGAGAAGAAAACCAATTGGCTGATGCCCTGGCCACTTTGGCTTTAATGTTCAAAGCGAACAGAGAAACAGAGATAATGCTTCTGTAAATGAGCATATATGAAGTCCCTGCACATTGTTTCAGCATTGAAAAAGAGCCAGACGGATGGCAATGGTTCCATGATATCTTAGAATATATCAAGAATCAAAGATATCTCGAACAAGCAAATGAGAATGATAAAAGAACAATCAGAAGAATGGCAACAGGATTTGTTCTTGATGGGGACCTCCTGTACAAAAGAGGAAAAGATCAAGTGCTTTTGAGATGCATAGATGCTGTTGAAGTCAGAAAAATACTTGAAGATGTCCATGAGGGAATTTGTGGGACACATGCCAATGGTTTTACTATGGCCAGGAAGATTATGAGACTCGGTTATTACTGGCTGACGATGAAAAGCGATTGCATTAGTTTTGCACGAAAATGCCACAAATGTCAAATTTACGGTGATAAAATTCATGCAGCCCCTTTGTCCCTTCATGTCATGACTTCTCCGTAGCCTTTTTCTATGTGGGGGCATGGATGTTATAGAGCCAATTTCCCCAAAAGCTTCTAATGGACACCGGTTCATTTTTATGGTTATTGATTACTTCACAAAATGGATAGAAGCCACTTCGTTTGCCGATGTGACGAAGACTGCAGTTTTTAGGTTTTTGGAAAAGAAAATAATTTGTCGATATGGTTTGCTCGAAAGAATCATTTTAGATAACGCCTTAAATTTGAACAACAAAATGATGAAGGAAGTGTGTGAACAATTTCAAATAAAGCATCATAACTCTTCACCCTATCGCCCAGAAATGAACGGAGCAGTTGAAGCGGCCAACAAGAATATTAAGAAGATTATTGGGAAAATGACCGAGACATATAAAGACTGGCACGAGAAGCTACCGTTCGCTTTGTATGCATATCACACATCTGTGCGGACATCTACGGGAGTAACTTTTTTCTCTCTGGTCTATGGAATGGAAGCTGTGCTACCCATCGAAGTTGAGATCCTCTCTCTACGAGTCTTAATGGAGTCGAAACTAGAGGAAGCAGAGTGGGTTCGAGCTCGATATGACCAGTTAAACCTTACCGAAGAAAAATGTTTGAAGACAATCTGTCATGGACAGATGTACCAGAAGAGAATAATCGCGGCCCATGACAAGAAAGTACGGCCAAGAGAATTCTATGAAGGAGAACTCGTACTGAGAAAGATTCTCCCAATACAAAAAGACCTACGAGGAAAATGGGCACCAAATTGGGAAGGACCATACATCGTAAAGAAGGCATTTTCGGGTAGAGCTTTGATTCTCACTGAGATGGATGGGAAAGAATTACCTAACCTAGTGAACTCAGATGCTGTAAAGAAATATTATGCCTAAAAAAAACGATCAGGATGAAAACCTGAAAAGGGCGTCTTGATTAACACAAAAGATTAGGATGAAAACCCGAAAGGGCATTCTAATAAAGCAAACCCAGGCTTAAAGAGCAAGGCGGATGAATGGTGGGTCAAACAGCGAGACTACAGTATTTGAAGCATTTCTGAAAGCTCAAAATCTTCTACACAAGAAGCCACACTCGAAAGGATTCTTGATTAAGAAACGTGGAAGAGTTCATGTGTTGAATATCTAGAGCATTTGTATCCGTTGAATGCGATCCCCTTGCTCTTTATGATACTTTTTTCTATCCTTGGTTAGCATTTTTTGTTTGCTACATTTGAAATAAATAAATGTGAGGTACCCTTTTTTTGTCCCTACCTGACCATTTTCATGCATCTCATTATGTGGTTTATTTACATGATAAATAGTGAAATGACATACTCTGAACAAAAGAAATGTTGAGCATTACCCAGATGAAAATTTGATAAGTACAGGAGCCTCAAAGCAAGGACAAAGTTCAACTGGAGGCAAAAGAGTGATATCTGAGAAACACAGATTACTTGTAAAGCTTGAGGACAGGTACAGGGCCTAAGGAGAAAGTCAAGAGCCGAAGTAATGAATGCAGATCATCACAAAAATCATGACGAAGAAGGATATACGACAAACATGCCTAAGGCGCATAGCATAATCATGTAGGCATAAGGGCATTTAAGACAAACATGTGCATATCATGATAACATCATGCATGACGTATACAGGTACTCTAGTAGAGTAAGAGAATGTGATGATAGCTGTACTGAATCAAAGGAAAAGACACCTAAGTTTCACCAGATGACAGGTTTTGGTATTTTGATGTTTTTATTTCTCTTTTCAAAAATCAACTCATATTGCGAGAGGTGAGTTGAGCCTCAAGACGTTGAGGTATTTTCAATTTCTGTCTTTCAAAAAAATCAACTCATATTGCAAGAGGTGAGTTGAGCCTCAAGACACGCTGAGGTAATTTCAATTTCTGTTTGTCAAAAATCAACTCATATTGCGAGAGGTGAGTTGAGCCTCGGGGCACGCTGAGGTATTTTCAATTTCTGCTTTTCAATTTCTGTCTTTCAAAAAAATCAACTCATATTGCGAGAGGTGAGTTGAGCCTCAAGACACGCTGAGGTAATTTCAATTTCTGTTTGTCGAAAATCAACTCATATTGCGAGAGGTGAGTTGAGCCTCGGGGCACGCTGAGGTATTTTCAATTTCTGCTTTTCAATTTCTACTTTTCAAAAAAATTAACTCATATTGCGAGAGGTGAGTTGAGCCTCAGGACACGTTTAGGTATCTTCAATTTTTGTTTTTTCAATTAATGTTTTTCAAAAATCAACTCATATTGCGAGAGGTGAGTTGAGCCTCGGGTCACATGTCGAGGTATTTTCAAAATCTGTTTTTCAAATTCAGTTTCAAAAATCAACTCATATCGCGAGAGGTGAGTTGAGCCTTGGCTCACATGCTGAGCTATTTTCAATTTCTATTTTTAATTTCTGTTTTTAAAGAGTCAATTCATATTGCGAGAAATGAGTTGGGCTTAGGATCACATGTCGAATAAAGAATAAAGATTGGAGCTAATCGAAGACACCAGATTTTGTCTCTCTGAAGTTGTAGGGGAGCTGATTGAGGATATCAGATCTTACCTTTCTAAAGCAGCAGAAGAGAAGACCACAAACCTTATCTCAATGAAGCGATAGAAGAGCAGATTGAAGTTGTAGATCTTATCTTTCTGAAGTTACAGTGAAGCAGATCGAAGTCACAAATTTCATATCCTCGAAGCTACAGTGGAGTAGATTGAAGCTACAAGGCATATATCAGAAGATGCAGTGGATTGAACCAAAGCTACAGAATGCGGTGGACTAGAAAGAGACTACCTAGATGAGAAGAGCACCAAAGAAGTCCATACTTGGCAAGACGGGCAAAATTGGCCTTTCCTTGTGTCTTTGCTCTATTCCTGTTATACGACAATGAGCAAAGAGGGGCAGCTGTTGTAGGCCAATTTTGGCCCGTTTACAATCAAAACCCGAGTGGCCCAATAACCCAAATAACCCACTTAAATTAAACCCAAACTAAACCTAAAACTACCCAAACCCCAAACAGGCCTAAACCTACACGTGAGCCTAAACTATTAGACCCAACTAGCCAAATTTAGGGTTTCAAAAAAGCTAAAACCCTAATCACCCCACTTGTGCTGCCACTGTCACCAAAGCCTGCAGCACTGGCCAATGCTCAGCACCGCCCCACCGCCCTTGCGCCTCAAGTGGTACCTGCAAGCAAAAAATAGGAAAAGACAGCAAAAACAATGGAAACAACTTGTAAACAGGCTATAAAAGCCGAATGTACAAACGATTGAAGGGTTGGATTTTCCTTTTTGACATCAATAAAAAATAAAAAGAGTTTCAAAATACGACAATAGTTTTCAATACAAACATACATAAATCGTGATTCAAACAACAAAAGAGATCCAAAAACAGAATCAGATCAGGAGCAAAAAGGTGATTTTTATTTCTTTACATATATTTCTCATTTTATACATTCGTGTATAGATAAATAAAAAGGAAAATAAAAAATAAATAAAAAAAGAAGAAATTTTACCTTTTCCGGCCATCGTGCATCATGGTCGGCGCCGGCGACGGTCCGTCGACCGGACGGTGATTGGCCCTGTGGCCGAAAATCCCCCTCTCCCCTCTCCTCTCCTTTTTTTTTTTCCTCTGCTGCTGCAAATGATTTTTTTTTGAAGAATTTAGTTTTTATATAGCCTTCCAAAACGACGTCGTTTTGGGGGCTACCTTTTAGCCCTAAAACGACGTCATTTCGCCATAACCCGACCCGATCTGACCCGCTCCGGCCTAGGACCGCGTGTTTTTTTAACGGAAGGGCTAATTGCGCTTTTAGCCCTTCCGCTTTTCTGATACTTCGCAATTAAGTTTTTATGGATTTTTAATTTGGCCCTATAATTTTTTGCGGTTTTCAATTTAGTCCCCACTGATACGCTGCGTTTTGATGGGAAGGAGTAATTGCTATTTTGGTCCTCCTAGGTTACGCGTGTGTTGCATTTTGATCCTTTTTCTTTATTTCTTTTTAAAATCACCCCAAAACTTCGTTTTTGTTTCAAATTTAGTCCTTTTTTCATATTTAAGTTTATTTTCATATTATCTTTGCTATTTTATTTTATTTTAAATATTATTTATATTATTCTCATGATTATCATTCTTGTTATTACTGTTATTTTTATTCCTTTTATTATTTATTATCAATATATTATTATAGCTACTATTATTATTTCTAATATATATATATATATTACGTACATATTTTTAATATTATAATATATTTATGTAATATTATATATATATATAATATTATTAATAAGGCAATGTACCGATTTAACATTAAGCCATCGATTTCATCGCTATGTTAGGTGAAATTCGTCGGCTCGTGTTAAAGACGGAACACCCTTCTAAAAAATCGAAAACTAAAAATTCTCATTTTTCAATTAGATCACGATTAGATGTCAAATTGAATTCGTACTTTTGAAAATCAAGACAACACGAGTTTAATAAAGATACCAATTTTGGGTGTGGCGAGGGTGCTAATACCTTTTTCGTGCGTAACCGACTCCCGAACCCTATTTTTCTCTGGATTTTCGCGTAGACCCAAATTTGGCCTTCATTTTGGTTCAAGAATAAATTTTCTTTTCAAAAAAGATGATATTAGGTGTCCGATCACACGTAGAAAAAAGATCTGGTGCGACTCCCTTTTTTAAATAAAATCGAAAGTCGATTTTCAAATTTTCAATAAATCGCCTCAATTAGCGACCGAAACCAGAAATTTTTACGTCGCTACAATTACCTTATTATCTATTATTTTATTATCGTCTATTCGTTTATTTATCACTTTTTTTTGTATATTAAAGAAAAATATATTAGATTGTATATATATATATATATATATATTTTTTAAACCTATTATTATTTTTTTTTCATATATATTTATTTTATTTTTATTATTGCTATTATTAATCTTCTTATTATTACTATTATTATTATTCGTTTTATTATTATCATTTATTATCAATATATTACTATTACTATTATTACTATTATGGCTATTATTTTTTATTACGATTATATTTTCTTTTTTGAGTTTATCTACTTATTATTTTATTATTAATTAATTTAGCATTATTTATTATTATTATTACTATTTTTGCTATCTTTTAAACTGTTTTATTTAACATTTCTCTATTTTTTATTTATTTGCTTATCTTCATTTTTATTTGTTTTACAAGCTGTTTTATTTTTTTTTATTTTTTATTTATGTAATTATTTTTATTTACTTGTTTGTCTTCCCACTATTTATTTAGTAAAATTCCAATACTTTCTCGTAAATTTGTATTTGTTTAAAATCTCTTCATATGTTATTTATCTTGAACTATTTTTTTGTTACTCATTTTAATTTTCTTTCATAAATTATTTCTTTAAAATTTATATTATTTCATGTCAAATGGTTTCATATAGTTCTGATTTAGATTGTTTTATACTCTATTGGTCTTAAGTTGCTACATATATTGTTGTCTTAAGTCGTTCTCACGTTGGCTATCTTAATTTGTCCATGTATTATTTCCTTCATCATATTTTACAATCGTTTCTTATTGTCTTTTGTTTTGCCTTTGTGTTTATTTATTTTTAATCGTTTATTAATTTAGATTTCATCATTGTTATCATTGTTATCCTTATTATTGTTATTATTTTTATTATTGTTGTTGTTTGTTGATGATTATCGTTATTATTTCCATTATTATGTTTATTATTATCCATGCATATTAATATGTTAGTTTATTGATATCAATATTATATATTGTATTGTATTATGTATGTTACGTCATTATTATGTCAAATTTGTCACATTACCAACCCCATTCATGTTTCAAATGATTTTTCTTTAAAACATAATCAATTAAACGCATATCATTTTTAAATATTTCATTTGTACAAAAAATTTTAAAAATTTCCCAAAACAAAGGAGATTTTTGGTGTTTAGAAATTCGAGAAATCGTACCTTAACGTGTTAGGTTTTGATCTTATGTTTGTCCAAGTAATCAAACACCCCTTTAAAGATTTCGCTCGTATCTTCTAAACTTCAAATGAGGCAATATTTCGTGTTTGGAAATTTCGAGAAATCGTGCCCTACGTGTTGGGTTTCGATTTACCATTTGACCAAACAACCGAATATCCTTCTTAAAATTAAAGTGCATGAGTTTTGAAAATCCAAAGACCAGCTTACTCTCGAGGTCTTAAAGTGTTATGTCCTAACGTGTTAGATGTGACATTTTATTACTTTAGGATGAGAAGGTCTTTAACATCTGCTTCGATTTATCTAAGCATCTTTGCAAAATTAACATTAATAAAAAGAGGGGTCGTATTCTAAATTCTTTTCGAGTTTATTTTAAATTTCGACATTAAGACATTAATCAATCAATTAGGTACCAATTTTGGGCGTTATGAGGGTGCTAATCCTTCCTCGTACGTAACCGACTCCCGAACCCATTTTCTCGAATTTCGTAGACCAAAATCGTTGTTTTAATTAATAAAATATTTTACTAAAACGATCAAAATATTAGGTGATCCATTCACACCTAAACAAAAAGGATTAGTGGCGACTCCTTTTTTTTCGTTTTCATTTTCAAAACCAAAGTTGATCCCCGTTTTTCAAAAAAAATGGTTTCGACAATGTATATAGTGTACAAGCTATCGCCATGGTGATACCTATCTAGGGAGGGAAATCCTTTTAAGCATTTCGAAGAAATGAGTAATGGATAGTTTTAGATTTGGTCCTTCATATTTTGTTGTTTATACGATTAGGTCTTTATTTGAAATATTTAGAATGTTACCTCTTATTTATTTACTAAATTTATTATATTTATTCAGTATAATAAAATGTTATGATCGATGGTGCTTTTTTTTCTCTGCATTATAAAAAATGTAGTTGCTGCTATTCTTTGTTGAATTCAGTGGAGACAAAAGGCGCAAATTGCTGGTAAACGTCTGTGCTATGAATAAATTAATTTAAAAAAAAAAGAATTTTTATAGTATTAGATGTATAAAAGCCATCTTTTCATTTATTGGAAGAGGCTGTTTGACTATTACAAAAGAAACTTCTCATCTAAAAAAGAAAAAGTCAATTACTGTTTTTATAGCAGGGTGAAAAGAGATGCAATAAATTCAATAACTTAGGAAAAACATTTCAGCATTCAACCCCAGTCTCACTCACACTGATAGATGCTTTAATAATAATTTAGCTGATATTTCATAAACATGTTGAAAAATTAAATGCTAAAAAACTATGTATTGAATTTGAATTATAAATATGTTCTTAGCTTACTTATCTGATAAATATAAATTTTATTTTTTATCCTTACTTTTAAACACTTCATATTATTTTAAATGACTATGAATATTCATGTGAAATATTTGTAATAAATTGTATTGACAATTCAATTTAAAAGTTGATGCTAAGAAAAAAAATTAAGGATCAAAGAAAACAATGGTCAATAAGGGATTAGTGGCCTTTTTTTGGGCCTATAGTGGCGCTGATAAGTACCGCTAAAATTATTTGCGGCGTTTTTATAAGCACAACAAAAAATGCCGCTATGTACGCCGCTAAATTTTGCGGTGTTTATGTGGAAAAATGTCGTTATAGAACATGACCTTTAGCGTTGCTTAACCCACAGATGCCGCTAAAGAACATGATCTTTAGCTGCGCTTATCCCACAAACGCTACTAAAGAACATGATCTTTAGCGGCGCTTTTTCCTAAAAACACTGCTAAAAGTCATGTTCTTTAGCGGCGTTTGTGGAAAAAACGCCACTAACTTAATTTCCTATAACATCAAATCCAACCAAAAACTGCAAATCTAAATGATATTTTAAATCTAACGAAAGAAATATGTATATGATCTAAATTAATAAATGAAATAACAAAATGTATTATTTTCAAAAGTTATAATGTTAAAATATTCTTACAATAAGAAAACAAACGTCTAAGATGGCGAATTCTGCGACTGCTAAAACATCTTCATCATATTCTAAAGCTATATCTAGAGTGCGTCATATTTTCTGCTTTGCTCTGCTTCCCTCGCTGCTGCCTTCGCTTTAAGTTGTAGTTGGAGTTCTTCGTATTTTCTTTGAACCTCTACTTCTCTCAATGCTGCCTTCGCTTTAAGTTGAGCAATTTGCTCAACTGTGATCACTTGCATCTGAGCCATCTGGTCTCTTAACCTCTGAACTTCAGCTTGAGCCTGACTCCCCAATACATATATTGCTACGAGCTGGATCTAAAATATTTGGTTGGGTTAACAAAAGATCCTTGAAATCAAACCCGACCATACCTTTCAGAACTCAAAACTTCAGTAATAATTCGGTTATCAATGTCGTCAAGATTAACAGAACTATCACTCGAAGCGATCGCTTCATACTCCGCTCTTTTATCCTTTAGTTTATCCTAATAAATCAATCAAAGAGTTAGAAATAAAATATATAATCAAAACAAATGCAACATAACTTAACATTATTTGCATTACAAACGACGAATTAAATCATTATAATTGGACATGATAAATATTTAAAATAATTCAATTTTATTAAGTAAATATACCATAATTTCTACAGCTTCAGTAGTCATAAGAGATTCATCTTTCTTTCTATGTATAATGTCAAAAAGCTGAAGGCGTCCAACTTTTTGACCAGACGACAATTCCTACAATATAGTAGTAAAAATATTATTCAGTAGAAAGTAAATAATATTTGACACAACTAATAAATTCAAAATACCTCGTCCTCAGCTACACAAGCAAAACTTTTCGACTCAGTTGTATGTGTAAATTTTTGTTTTTGCCTACTTGTAGTTCCACCTTGCTCACGATCCTATATTATGAAATTATTATTACATATATAGTAAATACTATAAACCAAAATAATTTTAAGAGTTTGGAAGTACGTAATTCCTCTCCTTTCTTTGAATTCCAAAATCTAACTGCATCTTCCCATTGGTACCTCAGCATTCTCGGCGGGACATTTAGCAATTTCTCTTCGAGGCTTATATTTTTCTTAAAATATTCCTTCTTTAAAGCACTTTTATCGTCTCTCCATTTTTTTTCCTAATGCCTTTTTCACATAATTATCCAAGACCTCTAAAGCAAATCTCTCCTGCAAATAACACAAGTTTAGAAAGTAAATATAAATGAAACTTAAACCAAAGTATTATAAATTACATTCACGTTATTACCTTAATATTATCGAGAGCTTGATTTTTGTTACAATCAGGCATATGATGCCATGACTCGTAGTTGATAGGCAACAGATTGGCATTTCGTGCTATAATACCCAAGTATCCTGCTAAAAGTCAAGCTTCTGATCCAATAGGCTGACCAAGATTGTTTCTAGCTACTTTGACATGCTCGACAGAATTTAACTCGTATAAATCTTTTAATAGCGTATGTCCTCGAGTTTTGCGCGTCCCACCACTTTCAACTGAAAAAATGATATATTATAATATAAGAATTTGAAACAAAAATCAATAATAAAAGTCAACACGCATGTAAATTAAAGTTAACATTACTTTGAATTTCTACAGCTTCATCAACTGTATTCGGAACATTCGAAGACCCAATAGCAGTTTATTGTTCACTATTTGTTTCTTTTGAATTTGAAGGATTTTGAACAATACTTAAATCTTGCAATCTTCTTCTAGGCATTTTATTTGCAATACACATAAAACAGTTGAAATTTTAGTAACTAATTACAACAATAATAGTACATATAAAATAGTTAAAATATTTAACAATATCAATATTTAAATTATAATATTACATATAATTAAAAAATCGTAAAACCTTACTACATCATAATTCGTAAATATTTTCATCCACATCCTAGCGAACCCATTGAAATTGTGTACTAGTACTAGGGATAGTTTCATTTAAGTTTTATTCTGGAAAAGGCAAAGTTTCTGATCTTTTGTCGATATCATCTCTACTTCTATTGCTCATGTTAAACAAGTCTCTAGGGGTGTTACAGAATACAACGTAGCAACCCTCATCAGTTGGATCTTTCGAGTAAAAAACTTGTTTCACTTGAGAAGAAAATATATACGGCTCGTCTATCAATTGTTGTCCAAAGTGAATTAATCGAGAGAAGTTCACCATTGTAAAACCAAACTGATCTTTTTTAATTCCGCGAGCAGTATTAATATCAACCCAATCACATCGAAATAAGACAACCTTCCATTTGCCATAGTAATCCAACTCAATAATGTCAATAAGAAGTCCGTAATACTCCACATTTCCCTCAACAGGATTACTATCCCTAGCACTAGCATAACTTGTAATTGAAGAATTAACAACTATTCTACAATTTTGAGTCCTCCTCAATCTTTCGCGAGATTTTGTATGAAACCTGAATCCATTGATGAGGAAGGCACTATATCTTTTTATTACTCTATTCGGACCTTGGGAAAGCCATTTAACTTCGTCATTGACGTCCTTCCTACTCAAAACCTATTGAATCGAAAGTAAATTGATTCATTATAAATGTTATGAGAAAACATTGTTATTTGTCAATGAAAGCTTCAGTTGCATACTGTTTTCCCTAACCATTCATGAAAAGATTTTGTGAACACTTATGAATCTCTCGATGTTGTAATCTTTGGAAGCGTGAAGGAGATCTCAAGACTTGTTTGTACTTGCTATATTAAAAAGTGGATTACTTGGTTAGAAGATAAACAAATTAAAAAGATGAATATTTATCAAATTCTAAAACTTACTTGCATAATGGTTCAATTAATCGTGGTGAAAAAGAACATATTGATGTGCTTGTACCCAAAATCTATCATCTAAGTGTGCAATTACAAATATGTTATAAAACCTTATCAAATTAAAATTATTGTTTAAAAATATGATTATAAATTTAACAGCAATATTTTAGTAAACATATTAACAAGGGGGAGTAAAATTTTACCTAAACTTCCCCAAATCCAACCTTAAAATTTTCAAATAAAATTTTTTTTTGGAATGCAATTTTCAACATTTTGATCATGACTTGGGGGAACATTTTTCACAAATATCAAAATATTTTATTTGCATGCATAAATCATTTCATTTTTATTTTAATATGATTTCCACTCTATTTATTTTATTGGTCTATTGAAAAACTCACAATAGAGTTTTTTTTCTCATTTTAGTTTTTCCCAGAAAATAGAATAAAAGACAAAGAATTTTATATAGATGGAGACAAGAGAAGATGAATAGTAAAATTGGTTTAATTTAAATAAATTGAGTAGTCATACACTTAGAGCATTCTTTCCACCCAACAATAATAAAAAGTTACTCAGAAAATTCACAGAAGTGGAAGTCCTTAGTTTATTATTTTGGCAGCTTAAGGAAAATGAATACATGTAAAAAATGGAATGTTTGTGCTCCTCACCATTTTCATTTTATCCTAACCCAAAAGGAATAAACAAAAATGCCACTAAAATCAAATGTAATCATTGTTTCTACCGAATAAAAGCAAAACAAAATCATCACCTTCTACAGATAAACCAAAGACAACAAAGAGAGAAGAAAAACTAACCCAAATTCCTTGCGTAGGCACTCAATTTTGCCCGGGCCCAGAAATAAGTCCAAAAATAAAAATATAATTTGGCCCAATCGGAATGGCCCATTACTTGAAAAGATTTAGGGTCCATCTATAAGCTTGACTCATATGGAAATATAATCTTCAATGATATGCAATCTTAGATGTGATATGCAATCTTAGATATGATACAATCTAAGTTATGATTGCAATCTTAGATATGATATGCAATCTTGAAGATATGATCTTGTAATCTTGGAGATTTAATTTGTAGATATCCTTTAATCTTAACCGTTGATATAATTGATCTGTACCGTTGGATTTGGGGAGGCTCAACTATAAATAGAGGCCTCTCCCTTCATTGTAAATCACTGGAGTTTTGGGAAGCAATAAGAATTCTTGAGAGCATTCACTCAAATTTCTCTCCCTCTTTCGTTCTTACTTTCTGTGGTTTGCTCTTATTTTATTCTTCATCTATCTTAGTTTTTCAACCCTTTTTTTATTTTAATTTCTTCATTTTTCAAATATGTATATTTATTCCTATCTTTTATACATTTGATTATGTATTTTATATATTATAATATTTAACCTTTTTATATAGTTTATTTTCAAATATATATTTTCTATGCATGTATATATATTATATTATCATTTCATGTATTTTGAACTATTGCATTATATTTTTATAATTTGTAAATGTTCTATTTATTCATTTTTTTAAAGTATATGTCATTTATTTTATTTGTGCATAGTTTCATTTTTTTTTATATGCTATGTTTAATTATTTCTTTATTGTGCTATTTTATGATATGTATTGTTGTATAATTTTTGCATGTATTATGTTTTTCTTTTAGTTTACTCATGTTTTTATTTGTTTATTATCTTATATTTACCCTAGTATGATTTTTTTTTCATTAAACGTATGTTCATGTTATTTAGTTTTGTCTTAATGATATTATTTATGTTTGTATGGAAATGTTAGAATATTTTGTACATCTATGCTTCATGATGCATTAATATGTCATCCTAAAATGTCATTTAAAATAATATTCCAAGGTTTTTTTTTAAAAAAAAATAAAAGGCAATGCTTGATGTTTGGAAACTTCGAGAAGTGTAGTGCCCTAACTTACTGGGTTGCGACTTTTCTCGTTGAATTCGAATAGTCAAGCACCCTTCTTAGTGATTTTGAGTTTTCAAAACTTAAACAATTATTTTGAGATTTCAAAACATAGTGTCCTAACTTACTGGATATAGCGTTTTGTTGTTTCGAGATAGAAATTTTCGAAAGACGAGCTTAGTTTTGAAGGTTTTAAAATGTTGCGTCCTAACTTACTGGATGTGATGTTTTGACTCGTTTGAAATAAGTGAGCCTTAATTTTTCAAATTAAAACACTCTAATTAAAAAGAGGATTGTATTTTAAAACTTTTAAATTTCCGACATTAAAGACACTCGATAATAAATTAAGTACCAATTTTTGGGCGTTACGAGGGTGCTAACCATTCCTCGTACGTAACCGACTCCTGAATCTATTTTCTCGACTTTCGTAGACCAAAATTAATGTTTTAAAACAAAACATTTTATAAGGTGATCCAATCACGCCTAAAAAGATTGGTGGCGACTCCCGTTTTCGTTTTTCTTAAAGTCGATTCCCATTTTCCAAAACTCAATTTAAAAATGGTCTCAACACCTTGTAGTTGGGTGAACAATGTGTCCCTTTTCAGGAGCCTCTTGACAAGCGAAGAACCTAGGTAACCGGCAAAACCCAAATTAAAAAAAAAAATTTTGAACTAATATAATAGAAATAAGAAACCCAAACAAAAAAACATCAAAAATTTCTAAGACGATTGAAAACTAATATAATAGAAATAAGAAACCCAAATTAAAATTTCTAAAATTTTAACACGATTGAAAATTAAAGGAAGTAAATTTCAACAAACCCAAACAAAAAAAATCAAAAACCTCACATATTTGCTAAGACTGAGTTCGCCGCTAGGTAGAGTGGCTCGGCGTCGGAAACTAGGTGTTTAGGGTTTCAAGAAATCAAAAAATAGACTGAGAAATAAAATATAATAATAGGTTGAGAGGATTTTTGGGTATAAAATAGAAGAATATGTTGAGAAAGGCTAGAAAGAAAAGGGAATTGGGAAAGAAAAGGGAATCGAGGGAGAGAAATAGAAGAATAGGCTGAGAAAGAAAAGGGAATTGGGGGAGAGAAATAGAACAGCATTGTTTCAATCAAAACTAAAAATAAGTAGCGTTTATGGCAAAACGGCGCCGTTTTGTTTAAAATAAAATGATTTTTTAAAAACGTGCTATTACTTACCTTTTGCGGCGTTTTTCTCATAAACACTGCAAATGCTTGACTTTTTTACAATTTTTATATTGAATTATTATATCTTTCATATCAATTTTAAATAAATAATTTTTGAAAATTGAAGTAACATTTAAAGCAATTAGATAAAATTTGAAATTTTTATATAATTTTTTATGTAAGAAAACAAAAACAAAACAAAAAAAATTCAAAATATGAAAAAAAAAAAATTCTCCTTTGTAATTATTTATTCTTTCAATATTTTAGGAAATTTAAATAACTTTTTCAATTTACTAATTAATTTTGTATCTTTAGAGATGCATGGGTTAGCAATTTTTTTTAATTTTAATATATATAAAGTTTATCTATTATCTCTTAAATAATTTAAACTATATTGATAATTTTAATATATTAAAATTAATATTATTTCTTTTACAATTATATGAGAAATTATTTAATATATAAAATTAAAAACAATCAATCATATACCCAAAAAATTTAAAATTATTTTAAATAATAGTATTTTAATTGTTTTCACTTTTAACATATATTTTTCTATGTTTTTCCTTTCAAATTTTTTCTACCTGTCATTAATTTTTCTGAAGATTTTAAATATTAAATTAAAAACAAATTGTATTTTAATTAATATAAAGAAACCAATTAAATAATAAATAGAAGAGGATGAAATAGTGCATGAGTTGTCGAAAAGAATAGATGATGGCCACTTGGATGATGGGTGAGAATACAGGGAGTAAAACAGTGCCGTTTTGTAATGACCCAAAATTCACAGGCACCGGAAAAGTGAGTTATAGGGCCTCCATCTTAGTGAAATAAGTTCAAAAATAGTTATTAAAAATATTTATGAGCCTAGTGGTGTGTCTAATTAGGTTTTAATTAGGTGAAATTAACTTAATTTAGAGTAATTAGCAAAAAGAACTAAATTGAATAAGAGGTAAATGTTTAATTCTAAAGTAATAGAAAATAAAAAGGATCAAAATGACAATTAAGTCATTTACACTAATTGAGGCGGCAAATGGAAGAAAAATCAAGATTTTTCTTGAATATATGTATTATATATATTTGATTATTATCACGGTTTTATATAAAATTATTATTATGGTTTTATAATTATTATGATTATTTAATGGATATTATGTTTTAAATAAATTAAATAGTTGATAAATATATGGTAATAAAATATACATGTGTAAAAATTATATTGGTACATTTTTAATTTAAATACTTAATTACTTGTAATTTAAGTATAAAGATATTTGTTAATTAAATAATTAAATTGTGAGTTTTTTTGTTTGAGAAACAAATTAAATAATGACAAATATAATAAAATTATTGGTACAAATGTAGAATTAAATATGTGTACAATTGTAAAATATGTAAATGATGTTAAAATAGATATTTGTTAATTATTATTATTAAGTTAAAAATATTTATTAAATAAATAATTAGATTATGAGATTTTTATATGATAAATAAATTAAATGATGACAATTTATGGTATTGATAGTGTACATTTGTATGTATATGATTAAATACTTAATAGATATTTAAAATAAAAATATTATAATATGTGTTAAATAAATAAGTAAAGTAAATAAAATATAAAAGAAAAAGAAACAAAAGAAAGGAAAGAAGAACAGAGAGCATTCGAAACAAGGGAAAGAAAAGAAGAAAAAGAAAGAAAAAGAGAAAATAGGATTTTTGGAGCTTGGAGTTAATTTGATAAGTCAATTAAGCCCTTTTTAATTAATTTTGATGTTTTAGAAGCTTTAAAACAAGGTTTTGATGAAATTAAGTTGATATTTCAAGAGTTCATAGGTTTTCAAGTAGGGTCTATGTTGGACAAATTATGGAATTAGGGATTAGATAGAATGAATTTTAAGTTAGAATTGAATAAATGATTAAATTGTAAAAGAAGCTATAAGTTTTATGATGTAGGGACTAAATTGAAGAAATTTTGAAATTAGGAAAATAGGCTGGAAGTTTAATAGTTAAGTTTGAGTTTGGACAAAATTTGAATAGAAATGGAGAGTGAATTAAATTAAGAAAGTAAGTAAGTTTAGTTAGGATTAAATTGGGAATAAGGTAGAAATTGTTTAGAAATTTAATTATTTATTATAATTAATACTGTAATTAATAATGTAAATTATTATTATTTTTGTAGCTAACAAAGAACCCGAGACATCAGCACAAAAAGGAAAGGAGAAAGCTATCGAGGAGTAACCGCGAAATTCAGGTTTGTATTACTGTAATTTAAGTTATTTATTATTAAGTATTAATTTTAAATTTATTTATTTTATAGTAAGTAAATATTGAGGTAAGTAATTTTATTGAATTGAATTTAGAAAATTGAATTGAATGAGAAATACGTGTTAGGATTACTATAATTTGAATTTAATTATTATTAATTGTGGAATTTTAAATTAATGTGCATGGTAAGTATTAGTACTGAACTGTATGAAATTAAATTGAAATGTGATTATATGTGAATAAGTGAAATGTATATTGAATTGAGAAAGTGTATTGAATTATGAATATGTGAATTGAAAATTGATTGAAAAGTGGAAGATGATTGAATTGAAAATGTGAGAGATTGTGACTAAATTGAGATTTATATGTGATTCGGGAACCTTATTAACGAGTCGGGCTGAGTCGGATATAGTTGGCATGCCATAGGATTGGAAGAGTTCAGGGATACTTCGACCTCAAGTCGATGAGACACTGGGTGTCACTATATTTCTTCGGATAGATTCGATGAGGTACTGGGTACCAACTTTACTTCGGCTAGGCCGATGAGACACTGGGTGTCAACTATTGCTTCGAACTATCCGATGAGGCGCTGGGTGCCATATTGGTGTGGTTGGTTGGATCCGTGTATCTGCCAAAGTCCGAGTTATGTTAATAGGGTGAAAATTTGAAATGTGAATTTAAGGCATTGAAATGAGAAAAAGAAATTGAATTATGAATTGAAATTCGAATTGGAATTGTGATAGAAAGAGAAAAGTGTGAGCTAAATGTTCATAAGTGGTTTAAATTCAAGTTTGTGAAAAAAAATACATTGATTGACGAATAATTAAATTGAATTGTTATAATGAAATGATGAAAAAAAAGAGTATGAATTAGTATATAAGAAATAAATTATTATGTATTTTAATATTTATGTATTTATTATTGTTGATATATTTTGAATTATGGTAATACCACTGAGTATATCCATACTCAGCGTACGGTTGTTTCCATGCGCAGGATAGTAGAAGTCAAGTGTCCCGACTCAGAATCCAGAACATTCCCGACTCCAACACAAACTTGGTGATGTATTTTTCTTTTGGATAAAGGTGGCATGTACATAGGTGTTGTGTGATCTCTTGAATATGTATATTATTTTGGTTGTGAAGGATGAATTATAAGGTTTAGATGGTTAACTGAAATGGCAAGAAAGGTATATGATATTTTGACACATGAACATTAAGTTGTTAAATGAATGAAGTTTTCAATCAATTTTGAATGATGCTATGATAGTTATTTAAGTTAAAATTATGTTAATGATATAAATATTAGTTAGGTGAATTTGAAACATTGGTATTGGTTGTTTTTTGTTTGAAATTGCAGGGGGTTTTAGGTAAAAATAAGCAGAAGTACTGTCGAAATTTTTATAAAAAAAATTAATTACGAAAATTTTTTCGGAATACTCGAACAAGTCTCGTTCTACTTTTAATACATGTTTTGGGCTTCGAGAGTCCAATATAGGGACTTAATTATTAAATTATACCATGAAAGTTATATTAATTGTAAATTATTCGTAAGTTGTTGATATATCCGGTAATGCCTCGTAACCTCGTTTTGACGACGGTTTTGGGTTAAGGGGTGTTACACATTTTGTTTAAAATAAAACAATTTTTTGCGACGTTTTTATCAAAACTCTTAAACGCTAAACTATAGGCACCAAGCCCTAAAAACATAAACCTTAGACCCCATAAACTCTAAACTCTAAATCTTAAATCTTAAAATCATAAACCCTAAACCCTAAATTCTAACCCTTAAACCATATATCATAAACACTAAACCCTAAATCCTAAAATAAAATGATTTTTTTGCGTCGTTTTTATCTGCTTACCTTTTGTGACGTTTTTCTCATAAACGCCGCTAATGCTTGACTTTTTTTTTACAATTTTTATATTAAATTATTATATCTTTCATATCAATTTTAAATAAATAATTTTTTGAAAATTTAAGTAATATTTAAAAGAATTAGATAAAATTTAAACTTTTTATATAATTTTTATGTAAGAAAACAAAAACAAAAATAAAAAAAATCAAAATATGAAAAAAAACAAAAAAGCTTTAAAATTTTTGTCTCTTTTGTAATTATATATTCTTTCAATATTTTAGGAAATTTAAATAACTTTTTCAATTTACTAATTAATTTTGTTTCTCTTGAGATGCATGGATTAGCAATTTTTTAATTTTAATATATATAAAGTTTATCTATTATCTCTTAAATAATTTAAACTAAAAAACAATCAGTCATATACCTAAAAAACTTTTAAATTATTTTAAATAACAGTATTTTAATTTTTTTCATTTTTAACATATATTTTTTTATGTTCTTACTTTCAAATTTTCTCTACGTGTCATTAATTTTTTCTAAATATTTTAAATATTAAATTAAAAATAAATTATATTTTAATTAATATAAAGAAACTAGTTAAATAATAAATAGAATAGGATGAAAGAGTGCATGAGTTGTCGAAAAGAATACATATGGTCACTTGGATGATGCGTGAGAATACAAGGAGCAAAACGGCACCGTTTTGTTTAAAATAAAATGATATTTTGCAAATGCCGCTACTACTAGACCTTTTGTGGTGTTTTTCTGATAAACGCTACTACTGCTTGACCTTTTGCGATGTTTTTCTCATAAATGTCGTTATTGCTTGACATTTTTGTGGCATTTTTCTTATTAATGCCGCTATGACTCTTACCTTTTGCGGTGTTTTTGTCATAAATGCCGTTATAGCTCTAACCTTTTACGGCGTTTTTTGATTAGCGTAACTAATGTATAACTTTTGTAGCGATTTTGGTTCAAACGCTGCTAAAAACTAAACAATATAATTAGTGTAATATAGTTTTAAAAAGAATAATTAAAGTAAACTGAACAATTTTTTATTAAGTGATAAATTACCAAAAACTTTTAAAAATTAAATTATTAGTATTAATTATAATTAGTTTATTTTTTTAATAGCTCGTCAAACAAGCTAAAGCCCACATGGAAGCGTCTGTGGCTTATGGGTAATTTACCTTTCTGTTTAATTAAGTAATTCTCTCAATGTTAATGATTGTATCTTTGAAAGTTTAAATTTAAAATTTTCTTTTAAAAATATAATGTCTTTTATCATTATATGTTAATTAAAAATTTGTCCTTCAATCATATCCCACAATAAAAAGCTACCCAGACAAGCTATTTCAATTGTCAAATTCTTCATTTGTTACAGACCTTGCTCACATTACATTTATTCCTAATAAATTCTAATTTAAAACTAAAATTTTAAAATATAATATGTATGATATATATCACTAAAATTGGATTCCACGTTGTGTGACATGAATTTTTATTTAAATTAATTTATGCCCAACATGGGAAATAGGAAATTTTCTTTAATTAAATTGAGTAAGCAAACTACTAAAAGTATAAACTTAGTTAGGACACCGAACGAAAAATAATTAAAACAAAACTAAAGATAACATAAAAATGACACAGGTACTCTAATGCATCAATAATATATGCATAAAAATAACTAAATTGGTGTTCATATATATTTTTTATGTGTATTAAGAATAGGTATATAATTTTTACATGCTAATAATTTGTTATATATATATATATATATATATTTAATATTTATATATTTAAGTCTTTCTCTAAATGTGTTATAATCTAGCTTACATAATTATATAAAATTTTAATACAAATTAATTTAAAGAATATGAACTTTGATATTGTGGTATAGATTACCATTCATAAATTCAGCTGCTAAGCACTTCAAGTTCAAAAACTTCTTCCATCAAAATTTCCCACACTAATCTTCCTTTCATATATATATATATATATATATATATATATATTTACATAATGCTTAAAATTATATATAACTCTCCTAACCCATAATAAAAAAATAATGCAATTAAACTCACGTCCTCCTACATTAACAATAATATTTATGTCAATCAATAATATAATTTTAAATTTAACTGATGTGATTTCCATCCAATCAGCCACCAACACGTAGCAATCATTGAAATAAAACCTTCTTGACAACATATTGGGCTCAATGGAAGCTGTTGTTGGTCCAACTAATCCACAAGAGCCAAACATTTGAAACTAAAACTAAATAAATAAAACTGAAATTGGGCCCCAAAACGTTAATTTACTCTTTGAATGCACACACGATTTTCAGCCTAGTGGCGTTCTCTCTCTTTCCCAAAGCCAATCTGTAAAGTCCAAAGAAGTCAGCTTCAGCTATCGTTTCTCAATGTATTTCTTCTTCTTTATATATTCTTATATGTAGTCTAACTCTGCATTCTTCCAATCCCAGCAAGCGGCCCAACCAAAGGTAAACCATTTACTCTCTTTCTTATTCATATTCTTGCTTTGTTTTAATCCTGTTTTGATCTACCATTCTTTCTTTTTTCTTCATCTTCTTCCAACCCATAGAAACCAAAATTACCCTGATATTGAACTTGCCCATCAAAACTTTTATTGCCTCCATTTCCTCTGTTTCTTTTGGTTTCTGATACTTGTTGTTTGCTGCTACTCACACTTTTTCAATCAGATGATGATAGATCGTTATTCAATAGCTTTGTTTCTGGTTTTTTCATATCTTGTTGGCCTCTTGGATGCTAGTGCTGGTGATGCTGATCCACGTTACAGGTTTTTCGGTTTTCTTTTTCCTTTTTTAATTTTTCTCCATCACCCTTAATTCTCTGCCCCCCCCCCCCCTTGATGTATTAATGTTGTACTTTTTAGCTTATGCATCATACAAGTTTGTTTATGGTAGGAAAAAAGAAATCAATTTTCCAACTACCCGGGGGAAATTGCTGTGGCTTAGTGTTCGTTTCGATAAAAAAACCATACTTGGTTATTGATTTTCGATAAGGATATGCTGAAGGATCTTGAGACTTTATCAGGTCCTGTAAAGTTTTGGAGTTTCAGTGTCTACTGCAAATGGCATGCATTTTACTTAGATTGGAAGGAGTCATGCATTAGAAATAATTGTTATACCACTCATTTGGTTAATGTTAGTGGTGATTTTTTCAATAAGAAATGCAGTGGATGCATAATGTGACTGGTTTGTGTTGCTACCTTAAAAGATAAACTCGTGATTCACCACTGAGTATTACTAGCTTTATAAATGTTATTAATGCAAGTCCCAAAAATTGGTTTTTGCACCCTATATGGATACGCGCTTCATATGGATTATGGGTAAGTTTAGAAATTTCAAGGTTTCTTGTTAAAACCTGGGGATGTGAGGAGGAGCTGCTTTGAGTTCACATAGCAAATATGCATTTACTAATATAGTGTGAAGTTTTTCTGTTAGTTAAAGAGACTTTATGTATGATGGAGCTCATGAGGATTGATATTTGATTGCTTGGCTTGGCCCTCGGCTAGATAAGAGTAATTTCCTTTCAAGTTGAAAACAAACTTATGTTGGTCACAACAATTAAAGTTCTTTTTTATTGCTAGTGTTTGCATTTGTGAGTTAAGTCTAGTATTTGAGTTAAGTCTAGTATTTTTTTTCATTCAGTTTTTAATGATTTTAACGAGAGAAGAATATGAAGTTACTATACTCATCTTTGTGGTTAAAAGAAAGCTTTTAAGGTCCTTGAAAGCTTGCCTAGATGAGACTAGGTATTATATTGATTGCATAGCCGTCAAGGCAACGTAGCTCAACAAGGCACTCAAAGCTGAGTGCATTAGTTCAGGTGATAAGTAATCAAGATTAGCACCTCATGGAAACTACTGACTTTGTTGCTTTACAATTTTCCTTCTTCATAAAGCAAATTGTATCCATTATTTAATTGATGTTTAAGGTTGGAATGGGTCCTTTTGGATGAAAATAGAACACAAGGCTAGACAGTGTTTACATAATTGTGCATCATTGTGGCTTCTAATTGGCTGCATATACAAACAAGAACTTCTTAATCTTTTATTTGGTTTCTCTTTTCTTTTCTTTTTTCTCTTAATTGATCATGAAATTCTATGAATTTATTTAGACTTTGCTGAGGAATTTAAATATTTGTTTTCAATTCCACAAATATTTCCTTGTTAACCATATTTAACAAATTATATACTTTGGATGAGGACATTGTTTGTATGTGCATATTTCATGATAAACATGCATATGCACTTATGTCTGCATACATTTAATAGAGTGCGAGTCTTGTTCAGATTTAATCAGACACTCTCACACCCTTCCAAACCTATATCTGATATTGAACCTTGTGTCATTGTTGTTGATAGTAGTCTTAACCTCTCACACATGATTGTTTATCTGGATAAGTTTTTTACTAGATTGATTCCTAGAATTAGAATTGATTATACTATAATATGCTTGAGAAGGGAATTATAACAAGAAAACAAATACTAGAGTTTGCAGCCTCTAAAGGAGTAATACATGGTACTTTGTCATTTAATTTCTCAAACTTGCAGTGCTAGGGTAATTGCAATAGGTGATATGACCTCTAAGAACCATAACTATTGCTCATCTAAATTACAAGGGCGCACTTGTTATGAATATGTGAATAGAATCGTGTCACTATATGAGTAACAGGGAAAATGAGATCAATTTTCCTTCCTTTAACTTGAATTCCACAATGACCTAATTTGATTGACAATTCAAACTCATCAGAGGGAGCTTGAAACTTTGGAACTCGTTAGAGAGAGACCCGGATCCCTTTAGGGTTTTGACAAAAATTCAACTTAGGTTTTTATTATTCCATTCACCCTTTTAAATAATGACCAATCTTATTACATGATTAGGAGCCCTATAAATTAGGCTCCTCATAAACGAAAATAAACAGCTATATTCTAGAAAGGAAAGAAATCAACTAAAGTGAAATCGCAATAGAGAAACCTAAGGAAAGAAATCAATTAAAATAAAATCACAATCGAGAAATCTACTGAAATAAAATCACAAACTCATCCACAACAATACTTCATGTGTATTTTATATGAGCTTCCTCAAGTAAATTCTTGATTTTTCCGGTTTGTCGGACATTTATGGAAGTCATTAGCAGTTTGTATTTTCTACCTAAATCAGATGAAAGTTGTTTATGTTGGCAAAGTTATATTTTGAAGAAATGCACATATATGATATATCTGTTAAGAATACAGGAACAGGATCATATCACAAGACAATTGTCAGGGAACGCGTAGTCAATTGTCTTCCCCTTATCTAGATTTTGGCACGACCTGTTGTGGTTGGCAATTCAAACTCATCAAAGGGAGTTTGAAACCTTAGGACTCGTTTTAGAAATAAACCAGATATTTTTTAGGGTTTTTGATAAAATTCTACGTAGGTTTTATTATTCTTACGTAAAAAGGAAACCCATTCTAGAAAGGAAAAAAATTAATCAAGAAACCTACGAAAAGATATCAACTGACATCAAATTGCAATCAAGAAACCTAAGTCTTAATTAGAGAATCGAAATCAATTGCCTTTCCTAACTTAGGTTCAGCCCACAAAAGCGTCCATAACATTATTCCCTTCAGCAGAAAGAGCTTGTTCACAATTTTGAAGTCAGTATTAACTTGATCGTGTAAATTAGCTTGGTTTAGTCTCAATTTCAGTTTCTAGTTCTGCGTCATTATGGTCAACGAATTCCAACCAAAAGAGCTTCATAGATTGATGCCTAATTGTATACCACTCATCACACTTATAACACAAGCCCGTTGCTTTTTCTCAGTTGTTCTGCCTTAATAATTTTTGTATAAAAGAGGTAGATGAGTTTACCGAATTTGCTTTAGCATTTCTTCCTAACGTATTTTTGCCCTTAAAGGTTGGGATGCCGAACTGTCATATTAGTAGGAGAATCAGAACTATCCTAATTGCATTGCCAAGTTCCTCTACACTTATTCCCAACCTATAGCATTTGTTGCCACTATTCAAGGGCTCTGGCGAGGCTTATAGCCATGGTTAAATGAAGGGGTTCGTGCATTTGAACATCTAGTTGAACGGAATATCCAGTCCGGCCATGAATAATCCAACATCTGGGTCTACTGGAACATACTGACTAGCCCGTGCTAACTTTTCCTAAAATTGTCGCTGATTAAGCTCTATAGTCTCTGTCCATTTTAAGCTAACCAAATCCCCCAATGGGTTGCTGCTTATCGGAAGACCAAAACGGAGGGAGTAATAATTGAGAAATTCTAACTAGTTCATCATTTGCCTATCCAACTTAAGCTAATAATACCAAAGTTGTGCCTCACCCAGTCTGTGGAAGGCTGCCAAACGTGCCTGCCTCCTTGGTGTGATAGCTTTCGAAGAACTATCACAGCGTGGAGCCAAATCAAGGCATCTTTGGACCCATCAAAAGTAGGAAAATCTAATTTTGTGTACCTGAGGTGACCTGTCGTGCCTCCTCCAGCAGTTGGTGGGAGACATGCTCAATAGTCAGATTGTATTCCTGCTTTTGTCATCATCTCTGATTGTTGATTTGCCTAAAGTAAAAAATTAAGGTTTTCATCTATTCCTGGATTTGTAAAGTCATTTGCTGACGATGGTTGTCTATGTGATTTTCCATATCATTAAATTTAGTTTCCACTGGAGATTTTGTAACGCTCTTCCTGTAACAATGCTTGTATGAAGTTGCCCATTGTGGTAGGCTCTGATGCCAAATTGTTAAGAAAACAGGAATAGGATCGTGTCACTGGTCAATTGACAGGGAAGTCAAAGTCAGGTTGTCTTCCCCTTGTCTTGATTTCTTGAACAACCTATTGTGGTTGACAGTTCAAACTCATCAAAGGGAGACTGAAATCTTAGGACTTGTTAGAGA
This sequence comes from Gossypium anomalum, assembly GCA_025698475.1. Lineage (NCBI taxonomy): Eukaryota > Viridiplantae > Streptophyta > Magnoliopsida > Malvales > Malvaceae > Gossypium > Gossypium anomalum. The sequence goes on from CM046968.1 coordinate 80,842,106, forward strand.
GAGATCAAGATCTCTTTTTCGCATTTTTGATAAAGTTCTGCTTAGGTTTTATTATTCCATATCTCCCTTTAGATAAGGATCAATCTTATTACATAAACAGGAAACCTTTTCTAGAAAGTAAAGAAATTAATTGAAATAAAATTGCAATTAAGAAACCCAAGGAAAGAACTCAACTAAAATAAGTTCTTAATCAAGAAAACTAAGCCTTAATTAGAGAATCAAAATTAATGGCCTTTCCTAACATAGGTTCGGCCCACAAAAGAATCCACAATAATTTCACTGTGGTTGTAGGAGTAATCTAACAGCATTATGCTTTGGCAAAGCTGTCTAAAGAAAATAAATGATAAAGGAATAAAGTGAGTCACACCTTATTGGTTGAAATGTGCCTGTAGTCCCTGTACTTTTCGAAATTTGGGAATTTATTCCCTATACTTTTATTTTCAGGAATTTAGTTTCTCTACTTTCAAATTTCAAAATTTAGGTCGAACTGTTAATGCTGTTACTTTTTTTTTTGTTAAATTGGTTGCTGTGACATTTTGAAATAATAATAATAAAAACTACTCACTTGATAGCCATGTAATTAAAAAAAGATGCTGTAATTAATCTGAATTTAACAAAACAAAAAACAAACAATATTAACAGTTAAGCCTGAATTTTGAAATCTTAAAAGTAGAGGGACTAAATTCCTAATTTTCAAAAAGTACAGGGACTATAGGCATATTTTAACCCATCTTATTTCTTTGTAATTTGAAATGGGGTAAGGGTGTTCCTTGTTATGGATTGCAATATGCCATACTCCTTTTTCTCTAACTTGAAATTAATTTAATCCTGATTCCTATACCATTTTGTGTGAAATGATTAGACAATTAGGTAGTCTAAACATGGATTGTTTGAATTTTAGGGGTTGTGTGGCAGAATGCGAGAAAACTGGTTGTGCTGGGGGAACATGCTTTCCACACTGCAAGTTTCCTTCCGATGGTGTTGCCAATGATGGTCCATGGTATATGCAAGAGCCACTTTACTTGAAGTGGAAACAATGGGATTGCCAAAGTGACTGTCGTTACAATTGTATGATTGACAGAGAGAAAGAAAGGGAAGCAGTTGGTCATGGACCTGTCAAGTATCATGGTAAATGGCCCTTCACGCGAGTTTTTGGAATTCAGGTTTGCTCTTTTCTTTTCTTTTTACCCCACCAAGCATTTTTCCTTTTTTTCATGGAATTTTAGCGACTTCTTTTTGCAGTATTCATCTTGACCTTGCTGTTTATTTGCTCAGGAACCAGCTTCTGTAGCATTCTCTGCACTCAACCTAGCAATGCATTTTCATGGTTGGCTATCTTTCTTCATCCTTCTTTACTATAACTTGCCTTTGAGACAAGATAAGAAAGCATACTATGAATATGCAAGTTTGTGGCACATATATGGACTTTTGGCAATGAACTCATGGCTCTGGAGTGCTGTTTTCCACAGTCGGTAATAAAATTTTCCATTCTCCACTTCTCCTATTTCCCAGAGATAAATGTCTTTGGAACTTTGCATCAACGACATGTGTGGTTCTTTTGTGTGGTACCTGCAAACTTACAGCTTTTATATTTTTCGGTTTGGATGGATATTTTTTTGCTTTTATAAAATCATAAAACTAATGTAACAAGGGCAACCGAAAGAAACTAATCTGGCAAATAAGATGCTTCTTGCCCCAATATTGCCTTGCAAGTCAGATCCTGAATTGGCATTTTAAACAGAACCTAGTTTTGTTTCTCTCCTTACTCAAGTCTGTGTTCTGTGTTGCACGTGCTTGGGTTCAAGTGTCAGAGTCCGATGTATCAGACATGATATGTTTTTACCTTTTTGTGAGTTTTTCCTTCTGTTTAGAAGATTGTATCCTCATTGTGATGTCTATCTTAAGGTATCCATAGGTGTGTAGGAGAACAGGACGGTAAGAGGAATTTAATTTGTCATTTTACCTACCGGCTGGAGATTTTTTTCTTTTTTCATTTTAATGCGTTCTGTCTGTCAATTGGTAGGAATGTTGCATTTCCCTCAATGTCTTGTCTAGATTGGAAAATATTTGGCTTAGTTGGCTTAATCATAAGTCACACACGTGCCTAGAAACTCTTAAGTTCTCTCTCCCCTTCTGTGAGCAACTCCATGTACACCCTAATGATGGTCTTGTTTCTGACCCTGGTATGTTTGTTTGAACTGCAGTGATGTGGATTTAACAGAAAAGTTAGACTACTCATCTGCTGTGGCACTGCTTGGGTACTCTCTTATTGTATCCATACTAAGAAGTTTCAATGTGAGAGTTGAGGCTGCTAGAGTCATGGTTGCTGCTCCATTTCTTGCCTTTGTAACTACTCATATATTGTACCTCAACTTTTATACTTTTGACTATGGTAAGATCTCTGTTCTTTTGATAGCTTGTTTTTACTTCTAACATTTTTTCAGTATCTGGGGGTTTAAGTGTACATTATGTCCGAGGGTTTAGGTGTACATAATATGTTCTAAATATATAACGTGCTAAAAGATACTCCACTTGATTTCCTCAACTGTGTGCAATGTCACTTCTCTCATTAAGAACACAAAATTGGACAACTCCACGCCCTTGGAGTGTTTTTTTTTTTTTTTTTAAACATGATTTTCTTGCACTATTGGCCAGCATAACATGTTATGAAACATTTGTGCAGGGTGGAACATGAAAGTTTGTGTAGCCATTGGGGTTGCTCAACTTCTCATTTGGGCAATCTGGGTTGGTATTACTCGCCATCCTTCTCGCTGGAAGTTGTGGGTGGTGGTGGTTGGAGGGGGGCTTGCAATGCTTTTGGAGATCTATGATTTCCCTCCTTATCAAGGATTCTTTGATGCCCATGCTATATGGCATGCCACAACTATTCCACTTACCTGCCTGTGGTGGAGCTTCATTAGGGACGACGCGAAGATTCGGACTTCTATCCTCCTTAAGAAGGCTAAGTAGTCCCATGTAAAACTAACATCATCTTGTAGCAGCACCACCATTCAAAAGCCTTTTGTCGTATCCTTTGGCACAATGTTTTTACATATAATATATTTCCCGGTTATTTATGATGCAGAAATGGAGATCTCATCTGCTCACTGTTCTGTTGGTTGAAACTTAAAAAAGACCATTTTTGTTGGATGCTCAACTTCAACATGAATTCTTTTGTAGATTCAAATCATTATATTTTGTTGAATTGATACTTGACCCTGTTAGTTTATACATTTATGTTGGAATTTCAACATGTAAAATTTTCCGTATTTTCCAAATTATGAACTAATTTTTGTTTTAAATGAGCAACGATGGATAGGAATTCTTAGTAGAAGCACACGACCTCAAGAGCCATTTCTACAATGGTCGCTTCTATTAACTGACGTGGTCGTTGAACAGCCTATTATTTATATGGTTTTGCCCTTCTTTTGTATCTGATGACGCAATTAGTAGTTAATAAAAGGTTAAACTATGCCATAGGTAACAAATTTGGAATTTAGTCTATTTTTTTATTTTCAAAAATTTAATTCTTATCTTTTAGGTTTCAAAATTTAGGTCTAATTGTTTATACTATTTTTTTTGGTTAAATTTGTTGGGGTGATATTTAAAAAAAAGTACTTTCTTGGTATTCATGTAACTCAAAAAATGTTGTAATGAATATGAATTTAATAATAATTTTAATTGCATTAACAGTTAGATCTAAAATTTAAAATTTGAAAAAATAAGTAGATTAAATTTTTAGAGATAATTGGCTCTCATAACTTCTTGCACAAGGTTTAAAGTTGGTAGGTTGCCAATGGTGCTCTTTTTGTTTCTCGGAAGCTGTTTTACTTCTGGTAAAAGTTTTAAAGTGGTAGGCTACCAATGAGGTACCTTGGTGCACCTCTTGTTTCTTGGAAGCTATCTCACTTCTTGCACAAGGTTTAAAGTCGGTAGGCTACTAGTGAGGTACTTTGGTGTTCCTCTTGTTTCTTGGAAGCTGTCTCACTTCTTGCACAAGGTTTAAAGTTGGCAGGCTGCTAGTGAGGTACTATGGTGTTCCTCTTGTTTCTCGGAAGCTGTCTCGGTCTAATTGTGTTGCTTTAACCAATAGGATTCAAGGGTGGTCTACTAAGCACTTGAGTTATGTTGGTAGACTACAACTCACTAAGGCTGTGATCTTTAGTGTGCAAGCTTATTGGAGCCATCAATTTCTAATGCTTAAGAGTGTTCTCAAGAAGGTTTGTCAATTCTGTTTTAGCTTCTTTTGGAAAGGGTTGAGAGGCTCGTCTTTGTTGGAAGGTGATTTATTTCCTAAATCTAAGAAGGCTTGGGGTTAAAAAATGTGGTAGAATGGAATCAAGTTTGTATTTTGCAGCTTATCTGTGCTTTGCTTGCAGGAGAGAGCTCTCTTTGGATCGCTTGGGTTAGTGAATATATGTTAAAGGGTAAAAGTTTTCTAGATGTAGCTCCTACTTCAATGAGTAGCAGGAATTAGCGGAGGATGCTTAAGTTGAAGCCTTCGGTTGCTGCCACTTCTTAACAATTTGCTAATGCTAAAGTGAGTATTTATCGATTGTGGGAGGTAATTAGAACTCATGGTATGAAGATGGAGTGACACCATTTGCTATGATTCCCTTTACATATTCTCTAACATTCTCTTATTGCTTGGATAGTCATTCTCAATAGGCTCCCAACTCGGGACCACTTGTTAGCTTTTGGGATTTTGGTTGATATTTGTTACTTTTTCTGCATGGATGTTGCAAAGACGGGTGATCACATTTTCTTTTAGTGCAGTTTTTCAAGGAAGGTGCGACAATTGGTTTTGCAACTTTGCTCCATTCATAGGGCTATGAGAACTTAGAGGCAAGAGTTAGCTTCTGTGATATTGAAACTTAGAATGTCCTTACTTGTTGTTATACTCAAGCTTACTTGGAGTGCATATTTGCATGTGATATAGAGACAGAGGAACAAGAGGTATTTTGGTGCATCTTTCTTGACTGAAAATGTTGTCTTGGTGTAGATTAAAGAGATTGTGCGGGCTCATTTAGGAGAAAGACCAATCAATAGAGTTGAACCTATTAATGCTTCATTTTGTGCTTCTTAAGGTATCATTAGTTAAGTTGTTTGTATAACTTAAAGTATAGTTATTGTACAGTATTTTTGTTCTTTTGTAGAAATTTAACTGCTTTCTTAGATTAATGAAGTTCATCGTTCATCCAAAAAAATAGAGATAAAAGTACAAAGATTAAATTCTAAATTTATGAAAAGCATAAAGACTTATGGCATATTTTTTTTGATGTAATCGACTGGTTTTATTTATTTAAATTAAAAATAATAATAATAATTCAATAACATAAACTCCTGCTTCTTGGACTTGAGTCCAAACTAAAATAGGTCCAATAAAGCAAAGAAGAAAATAGAAATTGGGCAAATACATGATGGCCCAAAGCAAAGGAAATAATAAAACTGAAAAAAAATAAAGCCTACTCCTACTTAGAGGTGATCATGGGCCGGGCCGGGCTGGGCCCAGACAAAATTTTAGGCCCGGGCCCAGCCCGGCCCGAAATATGGGCCTAAAATTTTGCCCAAGCCTGACCCAAAATAAAATTACTAAGCCCGACCCGGCCCGGCCCATATTAAATTTTTTTTTCTTATTTCATTAAATAAAAAAATTTAAAAATATAATAAATCAAATATATTTAAAAACATAAAAACAAATATCAAAACAAATAAAAATAATACTAAAACAATTCTTAAAACAATACACAAATTAACAATATAATAAAAATAGTTATATTAAAAATTTAAAATAATTAAAAATAAAATAAAAATATATTAATATATAATTGGTAGGGAAGCTGGAGGCTCAAGGCCAAAAACTCTCTTACGAGGCTCGCCCGCTTTCTAAATGAGCCTCGTTTTTGCCCAAGCCCATTTTTCGGGCCTATATTTTTACCCAAACCCTCCCATTTTTTAAGGCGGCCCTTGGTCGGGCAGACCACCACCCATGATCAGCTCTACTCCTACTAATACCAGTCGACGATAACAACTGTCCTCTTAATGTCATGTCTTTTCATCTGAACTGCCACAGCCATTGAGAAAAGCAGATAAGCTCAAATCTCATCAAATCTTTAATCTCCTGCTACAAGATTTCAAAATGAACTGTTTCTTTATGCTCTAATTTGGTGTTCTCTGCCCATTCCTCTCCCCCGCTCTTTGAACACAGTCTGGGATACTTTTCTCCAGGTAATGACTTTCATTTCTCTTCAATGCTTCTTTTGCTAGAAAATGTGCAAAGAGATTTTTTGATTTGGGGATGTAATGAAAACCCAGATTTTGAAAATATGGTTTTAAGTTTTGGATGTCTCTGATGAATGCTCCGATGATCAATCTATCATTCTCTGGACTCTGACATTTCTTGATAGTAGTTCTTGAATCTCCCATGATACTGCATGTAGTTAAACCCATGGAAATACCTAACCTTGTTACCTCTAATCCTGCAAGGGCCTCTGCCGCAAATTGCGAAGCAACATCGGCATGGATTACCGATTTGGATGCCAATATTCCTCCATCCGTGTTTTGGACTATCAAACCCGTGGCTGATCTGAAGTACTGTTGATTGAAGGCTACATCAAAATAAATGGCTGGACTCGTTCTCTGTTCAACATGTTGTAGATCTCTGTCAGCAGCTAAGCTAAGTTTTCTCTCATCTACTCATTTCAACTCTGAGACATAGCTGATTATTTGGTTGGAGATTTCAGTGCTTGTTGTTTTTCTATTTTCATAAAGGAATTTATTTCGACTTGTCCAGATAAGCCATAAACTACAACAGAACAGACAACACCGTTCACTGGTCCCCTTATTGAAAACCCAGGTAAACCACTCCCAAATACCTTCATTATTACTATCAAGCACCCAAGACATCTGTAAATTTCTCTATACTGCCTTTGTTGTAGGACACTACCGAAAAATGTGGAAACTGTCTTCTTCAGTAAGATGACATCTTGGACAACGAGTTTTACCGACTACTCGTTTAGTTTTAAGATTTGCAAAAGTAAGGATGTAGTTCCAGGAAATATTCCAAACTGTAATTTTAATTTTTGAGGGGATATGTAGATTCCATAATTTTCTGTAAAAAACTTTATTCTCAGCCTGTAAAATATAATTACTAGGATCCAGTGTAGACCTCTGTAATAGTTTGTAGACGCTCCTAACGGAGAAAACTCTAGATGGTTCCCCACCCCATACTTGGATATCGTCATGCTCGGTTCTCGCCAGAGGAATCCTCCTGATTTTGTTTGCAATATCAGCATTAAAGGTACTAACCAATAACTCTGTTTTCCATGTTCTGCTTTCTTTATCAATCAAGTCTGAAACAAACTCTATATTAACATTACTCCTTTGATTTTGCAAACTGTTGACCTCGACCTCCAGTATCCAACTATCAAACCAGACAAAAATACGATCTCCCTTACCAACCCTCTAGCACAATCCCTTTTCTAGAAGTCCTTTTGCTGGCTAAACACTCCTCTAGGTGAGTGAAGGTGAGTTCCCTAATTGGGCTTCTAAAAAATTTGAAGACGAATAATACTTAGCTTTTAAAACTCGGGTTAACAAAGAATTTGGAAAATTAATCAGACGCCAACCTTGTTTAGCAAGTAATGCGATATTAAATTTATCTAGTTTTCTAAAGCCAAGACCTCCTTCATCTTTTAATGAACAAAGATCCTTCCAAGCACACCAGTGTATACCTTTTTTTCCTTGATTATTTTTCCACCAAAATCTTACGATTATGCCCTCTATTTCAGTACAAAGAGTTTTGGGGAGTAGAAAGCACGCCATTGAGTAAGTTGGAATGGATTGAAGAACTGCCTTGATAAAAACCTCCCTTTCCTCCCTGCAAAAGATGTTTTATGCTCCAATTATCTATTCGTTGTTGCAATCTGTCCTTTAGACTTTGAAAAGACTCTTTCTTTTTACTTCCTACCAAATTAGGTAAGCCTAAGTATCTTTCAGGATTGTTTGAGCTGTGTACCCTAAGCACTCTAGTAACTATTCCTTTCTTTTCCTCTTGCATATTAGAACCGAAGAAAATGGTAGATTTAGAATAATTAACACTAACTAGAACAATTCTTATATTCAAGTATAATCTGCTTCAAAGAAACTGCTCCTCTTCTAGTAGCTTCCCCAAATAGAATATAATCGTCTGCAAATAACAAATGTGTAATCTGTGGTCTCCTTCTGCTCGCCTTAACCCCTCAATTGACTTTTTCCTTTGATGCTAATCTCATAAGACTAGACAAACCTTCTCCACAAAAAAGAAACAGAAAGGGGCTTAAGGGATCACCCTGTCTGAGTCCTCTAGAAGGGATGAAACGTTGACCTGTAAAACAATTAAAAACCACCGAATATTAAACTGTAGTTACACATTTCATTACCAAATCCACCCAATCTGAATCAAAGCCCATTTTCTTCATTACTCCTACAAATTACCACTTGACCATATCATATGCTTTGCTCATGTCCAATTTAACTGCCATAAACCCTTTCTTCCTCATCCTTTTGTGCTTTAAAGTATGGAGTAATTCATAAGCCAATAAAACATTATCTGAAATCAGCCTTCCAGGTACAAATGTGCTCTGTGCTGAATCGATACATTTATCCATAACTAGTCGGAGCCGATTAGCAATAACTTTAGCAATCAGCTTATATAGCACATTACACAAACTAATGGGTCTGAATTGAGTTACATTCAAAGAATTTGAAAGTTTTGGAATTAGTACAATATTAGTCTTATTAATTGCACTTAGATCTGTACCTCCATTCAGAAGATTAAGACAGAATGATGAAATATCTCCCCCAATAATATGCCAACTCTTCTGATAAAAAAGCGCTGGAAGTCTATCCTTGCCTGGAGCTTTTGTCGGATCCAATTCTTTGAGTGCCTCCCAAATCTCCTCTTTTGTATATCTCACCTTAAGTGTAGAGTTGTCTTCATCAGAAATGCATCGATCAATACCTGAAAGAATATGATTATAATTACCCCTTCTTCTAGCTAAAAACAGATGCTGAAAATATGATTTGGCAATTCCTTTCATTTTTTCAATTTTATCTGTCTTTCTTCCATCATCAGATTGTAACTTTTGAATGAGATTCCTTTTTCATCTCTGCGTCACCTGTTTATGGAAAAAAGCAGTGTTTTTATCACCCAATTTGAGCCAGTTTACACGTGCCCTTTGTTCCCAATGGCGCTCATCTTTATCAATCTTGAAATTGAGTTCAACTCTTGTATCAATGAGTTCAGCTAGATTTTCGTCACTTCTGTCATCTTCAAGCAATTTTATCAGTTTAGTGGTCAACATTTTCTTCTTCTTTCTCCTATTGTACCCAATTTGATCAGCCTATTCTTGTAAACCATTTTTAACGTTCTCTAGTTTGCTTAATAGATCTCCTTTTGACTTTTCCCAAAGTTTTCTAACCTCCCCAATAAATGATTCTTTCGTAACCCACCATGCCTCGAATTTAAAATTACTGTTAAAACGACTCTTTTCAATCCGTTTAGTAGTAATTAGCAGTGGACAGTGATCTAAAAAAGAGTAAGGCAAGTGTTGAATTTGAGACTCGAGAAATAAAGACAACCATTCATCATTGGCCACACCCCTATCTAAACGTTCTTGAATGTTCGTTTCTGGGAGGTTTCCCCTTTCCCATGTGAACCAATTCCCACAAAACCCCACATCTATTAAATTACAATCCTCCAATATCTATCGAAAAACTTCCATTCTCTCCTCACGAACTAAACCACCCTTTTTCTCAAAACCATAAAGAATCTCATTAAAGTCCCCAGAAACCATCCATGAAAGGTTACCATCATTATGAAATAATTTGAGTAGAATCCACGCTTCATCTCTATCATGTTGATAAGGTGAACCATAAAAGCCAGTAAACCTCCACTTAAAGCCATCATCCATATCTTCAATTACCACATTAATATGCCTTTTCGAAAAACTTTGGAGTGATATATTGATATCCCATTCCATGCCAAGCATAATTCGCCTCTAGACCCGATTGATTCAACTTCAAAACCATTAACAAAACCACAACTTCTTCGAACTCTTTTTATATGGCTTTTATTAATTTTAGTCTCCATAAAGAAAACTATTTAGGGATTATGTAACTTCAGTGTGTACCGAAGTCTTCTAATTGTCCGTGGGTTCCCCAAACCACGGACATTCCAGCTTAAGATTTTTATTGTGTTCGGTCGGCTTACCTTTTGGCAGCCGCCGATATTAAATTATTAGTCCCCACTATTCTCTTATTCCTTGCTTCTACTACGTTTATTTCCTTCTTGTTTGCAGAATCTTCAATCTTCCTTCTAGACCTTTTATTCCCTTCCTTTCCAATTAGCACTTTATCTTCTAGATCATGGTCCATAATAGAATTAACATGTTTTACTTTCTCACTATCACTGCCTTGGCTTGAATAAGACAAAATCCCTTCCAAATTAATACCCAATATTGGATCAATAGTGCTTTTTTTTTCCACGTGTGTTTTACTAACCCCCAAATTATTCCCTAAAACATTATGTTCCCCTTTATTTTCATCCCATCCTTTCTTCCCTTCCTCACGTAGCCAAATATTATTCATGGCTTTCGCTCTTCGAGATTGAGCACGTAGCGACAAGTCCCACCCTATATCTGCACATCCACTCCCAATGCTATTTTTACTTCACAGAAGGAATCACTATGACCTAATCTTCCACAACAGAAACGGAAAATAGATAATCTCTCATATTTAAATCCGACATATGAGCATTTTCTAGAAAACATAAGTTGTTTCTTTCTTTTCAAAGGCCTTCGAACGTCTATCTGAACTCTAATCCTCATATAATTACGGTTCTCTTTTCCCAAATTAGAGCCATCATACTCAATAAAACTCCCAATAAATTTCCCATTTGCATTGCCAAATTTTCAGAGAAAAAGTCGGTAGGAATATCATAGATTTGTACCCAAAAAGACGTAAATATTAAAGGGACTTTTAATGGATCCTCCCCCCACTACAACTTGTATAACACCAATAAATGATTATTAGAAGTCCAAGGTGATCCTTTTAAAACCCTCTCCATATTCATCACATGAAAAAATTTAAATAAGTACCTTTTTTTCTCCAAGATCTTGAATTTGAGCGCCTTTAATAGGATGCGATAAGTTTGTCATTGTGCTTTTCATTGCTGGGAAGTGAATAATACTAGTTATGAGAAAACACCCCACTAAACAAAAAATTTCCACCTTTCTTTCTGAAATCAATCCAACTTGTAAAATCTCATCTTCCTCCTCATTAATTGATAAATCAGCAAATTCTGCCTCCATTATTGAAAAAATAAATATTTCTATAAACTGTCGACAATGAAACGAAAACAAAACTTGAAAAACTTGGAAGAAAAAAAAAACTAGTTCTTGCCAGAAAGGGCAGACAAAGACGTGCCAGAGAAGGCAGACTATGTTAATATACATCATCAATAATTAAATTAACAAAAATAGATAAAAATTCAACATGATTAAACAATTCAATAATATAAATAGTACAAAATGTGAAATTTAATTCAATAGTTAAATAATAGACATAAATTCAAAAAAAAAAAGTTCTAGAGGGGTTTGGGGGAAAGCAAAAAGGAAAAATAATTTGGGAGTTTGAGGAAAGTAAAATTTTTGGAGAGAAAGTAAAAAGGTTTGAGGGAGGTTTTGGAGAGAAAGTAAAAAGGTTTGAGGGAGGTTGAGGTGAGCAAAGTAAAATAATTTGGTATTTAGTTTGTTCGAATTATTCAAATTTGAAAATTCAATTAGATTCAAACTCAAAATTTGAAAAAAAAAATATACTAATTGATTCGGTTAACCCAATTAATTCGATTAAAAAATTTAGAATTTTTTTTTAATTTTTTCAAGTTGAATCAAATTTTGCTCACCTTATTATCCACGTTCCATCCCCACAAACAAGTGTTAGAATTTCGGTTGTGAATTAAGTAGACTAAAGTGATATAATAAAATAATTTTATGTTATTTAAGTTAGTTAAATACAAACTAAATGATATTCCTTTTACTACGTTTGACATTATTATAAATATTATTCATTTGATTAAGATTACTGATAGCAAGATAAATTTGTATTTTTAATATATTTATTTTTGGCTAATTATAAAATCAAATACTATTAAATTTGGATTTTTTTTAATCAGGAATGAAGTTGGTGTGCCGAATTTAAACTCTTACAAAAAAGAGCTAAATTGGAACAAAAAGCAAAGAGGAGGACTTAATTGAAAGATTGAAGATTCAAAGATGATTGGATAAGGATTAGAGGGTTGAAGATTTTTTTTAAAAGTGGCTAGATAAAAATTGAAATATTTTTTATATTGTTACAACTCTGTAATTAGTTTAAATTTTAGTTTAAATTTGATTTTTAAATTTAAAATTATTTAGTGATAATATTTAGAATTATTTAGTGATAATATTTAAAAAAAATCTAACTAAAATTTAGCACTAAAAGTATATATAAATACCTAGGAGCTACAACCAATTGAATAAACTTCGCTTTAGCCATTAAATATTTGTGCCACTTCATTTTGCCGATTTCAATTTTTTCCTTTACTTTCAACCTTTTGATTCAATTGCCTTCCAAGGCCCTTCCCCTTTCCATCATCCACAATTTCACAAATCTATTTTTAAAGCATGATTTTTTTCATGATTAACTAAACCCTTTTTAGCTTTAGCCCAGAAATTATTCCAACAAAATAATCGTGAGATTCAAACCTGCTCAAAAAAACCTCTCAACACAGTATTTTCTATCTCTTCGATAGATAGGATTGTATAAATTTGTTCCTTAAAGTTGATTCAGCTTCAATTCAAAAAGTGCACGTTGGGTTGGAGTTATTTGGCGTACAGTTGGGAAGACGAATCGACCGTACTGTGTTCGAATTCCCGTGAACAAATTGGCATGTCTAGGTGGGAAAAGCCATTTGGATTCCGTTAAGGGAGATAGAGATCGGATTTAAACGACCCATGTAGTTGAGACTGTTGATTCGAGTTGGGCTTTTCAGATAGCAAGGCTATCGAAATCTTAAATTGCACACGTGTATCGTAGTTAGAAATTTGGCAAGAGTCAATTTGCAGGTCGTACTGGGATTGAATTTCAAGGATCGATTTAAGATTGGAGTACACCGAGGCTAAGGCTAAGCTTAAAAAAATATTTTATTTATCCATTTATTTTATTTTCTTAAATTTATTTTTACATTTTTGAATCTGATTTTATTTTATTTTTCGTATTTCCTTATTTTATTATTGTGGATTTGACCTTACTACCCTATATTTCAATTTATTGTTATATTTGTCGTAAGAATTTATATTTGGTGGTTTTGACGCTCATCAATTACCTTTCTCATGTTTCTATGACATTTTTTTTTTTACATTCATATACTATTACATTAACTGTTATATAATTATGAAATGTCAAGTAAAATTTATTTATTATCCTTTGAAGTCCTTAACACTTTTAACTATTTTCCGTTTCAAGCTTAATTTGTTTCTGTTGTTTTTACTTAATAAAAGTATTCTATATTGTTTTCAATTTACACCTTTTTACCCTTTGTATTGACAAGTTAACTTTGCTACATTTATATTTATTACTAGCAATTGTTTGGTTCCACTTCACATACTTTTTCATTACAAATGAGGAAAATGTACGTTTATTTATGCTAAAACTACATTATCTTTCTCTAGTTTTAAAATTTGTAGTACAACTTCACGGTCCAAATCTAATTAATAAATATAACTTTACATATTATATACATGGCTACATAACATTTTCTAAACGTATGCATCACTATGGAAACTAATTAATATAGATATACATTCTAAAATAAATACAGCCCCTGAAGCAGGGAAGAAATTCTTTTGTTCACAAAAGAAAAAAAATCGCCGAATGAGAAAGTGGAGAAATTTTTGTCAAAGTACTCTTGTTTATGAGAAGGCCAAGCAATGGCAGTGGAGTCGAGGACTTTCTAGGCAAAAGCTTGTTCATATGAAACATGGGAGATATAATTTGGTTTCCTTGACGAATGTGTCGTGATAAACATCCTAACCGGTCCAACTCGAATTAACCTTTTTGCATTTGCTCTAAGAAAATTAATATAAAAACCATGCTTCTCGGAGTTTAACGTTTGTTTTACTTATGAATTGTTGATGCCCAAACATTTTTCTTGTGTAGGAATCCACCCATTTCTAGCCCGGTAGGTGAAGAAAGTGGACGTGCATGACAACCAATATTGATTAATTTAGATCTCCATACCAATTCTCAAAGAAGCAACACTAAAGATTTCAAAAAGTTGATGGCATATGATTTCCTACATAAGAAGCATTCATATAATTTACACTTGTTCTTTGTCTCATAAATTTTGTGATATGTCTTCATTTTAAAAATAAAAAAAAAAGAAATAAATTTAATCTAAAACAGAAGTACCATATGAACAACCAAAGCTCCCAGGAAAACTTCCATTTTGGCCTTGCAGTAAGCAATGGAGTGGAGTGAAGTTGTGTTCAACCCAAATATCTACAGAAATTGAAAGCAACATCACATATCGAAGAATCACAAGGCAATTTAAACATAATCGAATTGAATCTTAATTCATACCTGTTTTTGTAGTCTTCTAAAAGAAACAAATTGATATCATGAAATAGAAGCACAACTACTCAAAATTAGATTATCTCACAACACACCATTCAAAAAGAGGACCAACAATAGAAAAACCTTACACATAACTATATTTACATATTATTTCCTTCATAAATAAAAGTGAGAAGATAAGAGTTGAAGTTCCTTACCATCCACCATTGTTTTGCTTGATTTGCAGCCAGGGTAAAGCCACAACAATTTTTTAGGGGTGGAATGAAATTTTAATTTTTTATAGTCTATATCTTTATAATTTTTAAAGAATTAAATTAAATTTTTATAATTTCAGAGACTAGCCATTTTTCATTTTAAGGGGCGGACTCTAGATTTGCCCCTCTAGATTCGCCTTTGTTTGCAACAGAGGAGAGGACAACAACTAGAGTTTGAAAAGATTTTTGTAAAAAACAATAAAAATTTTCATGAACGGAAGAAATTAATTAGATATGGAAGGAATCTAGAAAGAGATTAGGTTTACATCTAAGGACTCCACCTTCTTTTCCAGATCACAAAGATGTTGAAGCTTCCTGACTCTTAATTTCTGAGCAGAGAAACGATTTGAAATCGCCTACATAGCATCTTTGTGACATGGAAAAAGAAAATGAAGTATTTAGGTAGATTAAAGAAAAGAAGAGAGAAAGAACTAGCCGTTTAAGCTTTCTGGGGTCTATGTTTTGTTCTTGGTGACAAACCCCATGGGCAAGAATGACATTTCCATTGGCAACAACAAAGTTTTAGGTTGTAGAGAAACCATGGGAGGAGAGGATGATCTGGTAGGAGAAAGTGAAAGGGTAGAGAGAAAGGGAGGCGAAATGACTTTATAAAGAAAAGATTAGAAAGAGTTACAAACCCTAAATTAAAAGTGGGTTTTTTCATAATTGACCTAAATAAATTGATTATTTATGAAAATGACCCAAGTGCAAAATCTTGTATGAAAATGGTTTGTTTTATACAATGTTTATTGGTACTAGTCATCTCACCACCGACATCACCCTCTATCATCCCCTAATAATTGCCCGATAATTGTCTGGTTTTTTAAAAATTATTTTTGTGTTAACATTATGTTCGCCAGCATCAGTAAATATTTTTTTCAAATACACTTAAAAAATACGGGTATTTTGAGATTAAAAAAAAGAAAAAAATATATTTTAATAGGTGTAAGTGCTCTTGTTGCCGATGCTAGTTCAAATTAAAAAAAAAATTTACTTTTTTAGTGTCAGCATTTACGTTCCTGGCATTGATTCAATTTTAAAAAAAATATTTTTTTTACTTTTTTGGTGTCGACACCAATGTGGTTTTTGAAAAAAAAAAATCTATTGGAGTGCTCTGGCTGCTAGGATTGGTGAAAAGAAGAGAAGAAAAGAGGAAGGTAAAGAATTGAAGATAATGTCTTTTAATTAAATTGTAGTGCATCAATTAAATTGCATGAATAATTACAATTAAATTTAATTAATGAAAAATCTTTAAATTAATGCAAAATTGAGCTATATCAATTAAATTGCAAGGTTAATTACAATAAAAATTAATTAATGAAAAATCTTTTAAATATGGTGCAAAATCTTGTACATTTATTTAATTAATACAATATTGTATTAATGTACTACCTTTTTCTGAACTCTTCAATTCCTTATATTGAAGAAAAATCTTGTATATTTATTTAATTAATGCAGAGACTTTTAATTAGATTAAATAATTCCATTAATTAAGCCATTGAAAAGATAATTGAAAGTTTTAAAAAGTTTGCATTAATTAAATTGCATTTAACGTTTAAATGGTTTATTGCATGGAAATCATATACAACTTTTTACCATTTAAATGATTTTTTATATTAAAAATGTTATACATCAGTGATCACCAACCCAAGTCCTAGACAGGATCTAGATCACTAACCTATGATCCGGATAAGTCCCACCAGAAGATTGGGTGCAAGACGAACCGTGAGAGGACAGCAAGGTGAGTTCACATAAACCTAAGGAGCTCGCGGATCCAGCTCACCACAATCTCAGATCACATATACTCAAGGAGCGCACAGTCACCCAGACACATATCCAGCAGGTACGGAGCTCACTCAGAACATCAGTCCCAGGAACAGAAAGGACCACATGCTTTGTAGACACGTGTCTAGTAAGCCTAGAGTCCGCAGAGAATGTTAGTACTAGGGACAGATAATGTTAGTACTAGAGACATTGGAGTCAAGACAAAATATAATGGGGTCCTAGTAGTGGGGTTCCAATAATGAGTTGTAATAGCATCTGTAACATGTATAAATACCCGAATACTCTCATAAATAACACGAGAAAATATTACTCAAAAATTGGTGCTGTGAGTGTGGAATGGTTTATGATCATCAGATTTTTTGAGTTTGATTTAGTTTCCTTCCGTCTTCGAAGCAAATGGCTCACCCAAGTGAAAATTTCCCCTTCAAATCTTCATCAGGACAGGCTAGAACATCAGGTTTCAGTGACTAGCAAAACGAAACAAACTTATTTGCTAGATGGTTCACCGATAAACCGAAAAACCTCGGCAATATGGTTTATCAGGGAGAATATGGTCCTTTGGAATTGAATATTTCCACCAATTAGGGGTTGCCACTCCTTCCCAACCAAGAAGGACCCCCACAACAGTTCCTAGCCCTTCAAGAGCAAATGAGATTTATAAAGGAACAAACGGTCGCTCAGAAGGTGCATTTTGAGCAGCAACAAGCTTTTCAACAGGAGCTGCTAAAGTAGAACAAAGAGCTGCAAAAGAAAAATGCATTCTAACAATTTAGGTTTTCAGGATAACGTAAACACGCAGGACGAGGCCCCAAGCACGCAGATTAAAGAATGGTAAAACAAGATAGACGAATTGCATAGAGACGTATGCGCATTACACCCTGAATCATAGGACATGGATTGACTATTCTGTTCTAATAACCCATTGGCCCTTGAAATTCTTACGGTAAACTTACCACATGACTTCAAGGTCCCAAAAGATATGTTTAAGGGAAGAAAGGACCTGTAAGCTCATTTGATGCAGCTCATTTGATGCAGTACAATGACTACATGAATGTGCTGGGAACGTCAGATGCAGCAAAGTGCAAAGCTGATCGTGATTTTTCGTGATAAGTTTTATAAATTTATAATTAATCATTCATGAAACTAACTATTATCACGACGTAGGCAAGTGTACCTATCGAACAGTAGTATAGCTTTAGCAAGATCGGATTGTCGAACCCAAAGGACTAAAAGTACTAGTAATGACTGTCTTTTTTATTATCTAGCCTAAGAAATAAAGGGGTTTGTTTTAACTAACTAATTAATTAATCTAAAAAGTTGCAGAAAATAGAATTGAGAAATTACTTTTGGGAAAAACGATTGATTTAGGACAATACCTAAGGAAAAATCCACTTAGACTTTTATTTATTATTCCGGCTCCGAACCGAACGACTTATTCATTCAACTTGTTCCGTAGAAATCCCTAAGTTATGTTATTATCTTTATTCAAGACTAATAACGTCTAATCCCTAAGTTGAATAACCGAGACCTTTCTCTAATTAACACCCTAGGGTTGCATTAACTCGATCTAAAGATTCCCTTATTAGGTTTCACCCTAATTTGGCAAAATCTTGTCACCCTATCTCTAGGCGCGCAATCAACTCCGCTTAATTATGAAAAAGTCACTCTTAGCCAGGGACTATTCATCCTCCAACTAAGAGCGTTAACTTAAATCAATATCCTGAAATACCAAAGCAAGAATTAAGAACACATAATTAAGAACAATTCAAATATTTATCATACGATTTAGAAAATAATAACAAGATTCGTCTTAGGTTTCACCCCCTTAGGTATTTCAGGGTTTTAGTTCATAACTAAATAAGAAAACATCTCAAAATAATAAAGAATACAAAACATAAAGAAAACCCAAAACTCCTGAAGGGAAATTGAGGAGAAATCTTCAGTCTTGATGATGAATTCGGCTTCTGAGATGGATCAATCGGCTTCCTTGGAGTAATTCCTCACTCCTTATTCCCCGTCTCCCTTTTAGTCATCCTCTAGGGTGTTTAAATAGGCTTTTGAATGCCTAAAAGCCCTAAAACTTGCCATTTTCCGAATGAAACTTAGCTAGGGTTCAGCAGGGACACGCCCATGTGACACGGCCGTGTGCGAGTACTTCAGGCCGTGGTCGAGGTTGAGATATCAACACGCCCGTGTTGAGGTTGATTTGGGCAGTAATCGAGCCTGTTAGATTGGCACAGGCGTGTGTTCTGCCCGTGTGAGAAAGTCCAGGCCGTGTTGTTTTCCTTTGTCGGCCCATTTTCTCTGTTTTTGGCCCGTTTCTCGTTCTTTTCGCCCTCCTATGCTCACCTAAGTATAAAACATGAAATTAAAGGATTAAGAGCATCAAATTCAACAAATCTAAGGAGAAATCATTCAATAATGTGTTAAGCGAGGGATACAAATATGTATAAATTACGGTTTATTAAATACCCCCACACTTAAGCGTTTGCTTGTCCTCAAGCAAAATCCTCTCTTCATAATTAAGAATTCCTTTTTCTCAACTTATAATTCCTGTCAATAATATCTCAAACTAACCCATAAGTGATCATACAACGAGAATCCAACTAAAAGAACATTAAAGCTTCAAACATTCCAAGTTAAGTATTTTAATCATGAAAAACTTAGGTATCTCCCCTCATCTAAGTTGTTACCATCGATTCGAAATCTCACAGAGTTTAACATCCTCACTAAAGATTCACTCAAATCACTCGAAGTGTTTGAGGACAATGAAATCAGCACTCATCAGTCAACATGAAAAGTTATTACTATAAGCTTGCATGAAAATCAAATCTCCACAACTATAAATTAAGATGATACATCAATCAAAAGGTCTTTAGAGGGTTGTAACGAGGCTTGATTAGGGGGTGTAGTCACAAGCTGAAAGAAAAGTTAGAATCGAGATTGACTTGAAAAATTACTTAACTAGAAAAATATTTAATCATCACTTGCGTACAACAAAGCTTCTTCTCTGACTATGGAATTTGAATACTGAAGCTCAAAAACAAAAGATCACTACTAATATGTATACATGTTTTTTTTTAAGAACAAATCAAATAATATAGATTACTATTAAGAACATGACATAACTAAGCAATTTATTCAAATCAACTCTCGACAAAAATAGGGATCAAATTAATTGAGGAGATTTGAACAATAATGGGTTAAGGGTTAATATTAAGGGTAATACAAGGAATGGTTTGTTAAGTGATAAACACCAAATTATACATATTGTTACCCCAAATACTTAGCATATTTATGGATGTTTACTATTAGATTTGTGGATTTTGGTGCTCTTAATCCGGTTATTTCATGTTTTGTACTCAAGAGAGCACCAAGAGTCAAAAGGAGCCAAAAACGAGCTTAAAAGAGACAAAAAGGACCAAATCAATAAGATCACACAGCCTAAGCCTTGACACACGGGTGCTCACATGCCCATGTCTATCGAGGGTGTCGTCCAAGGATTTCACGATTCACACGGCCTGGCCATTGACCCACACGACCGTGTGAAATTTAGCGGAACGAACACGACCTGGCAAACACTTCACACGGCCGTGGCACACGGGCGTGTCCCTTTTTCAAAGAGTTGTATTCTACACGGAAAAAGGATACTTAGGGAAGAAGAAAACCAATCCAAAGCCTATATAGACACCCTAAGTATGACCTACTAAGGGGGCTTTTCCGGGGGTCTCTTCCAAAACTTTTTTGAAACACAGAACCACATGTCAGGAATTACTTGAAGGAAGCCAGACGATCCATCCCAAAAAGTCAGAGCTACTCCAAGACTGAAGATCTCTCTCAGAATCTCTTCAGGAGTTTTAGAGTTTTTTACATGTTTTGTTATTTTTATACTTTTGAGATGTACTCTTATTTCATTATGAACTAAACCCCTTAGATACCTAAGGGGGATGAAACCTATGATGGATCTTGTTATTATTATCTGAACTATATGATAAATACTTGATTTGTTCTTAGTTATGTGTTTCTAATGCTTGAGTTAATATTCCGGGTATTGACTCATGATTTAATGTGCTTATGCAGAGGAGGAATAGACCCTGCCTAAGAGTAGATTTGGCATAATTAAGTGGAGTGATCGAACGCCTAGAGATAGGGTTACGAGATTTTGCCGAATTAGGGTGAAACCTAATATGGGAGTCCATAGATCGATTTACTGCTTCCCTAGAGGTTTTAATTAGAAAGAGATTTCAATTAATTCAACTGAGGGTTAGGCGTTATTAGTATCGAAAAAGATAATAATGTAGGTTAGGGAGTCTCACGGATCAAGTCAAGTGAATAAATCGTCTGGTTCAGAGTCAGATAACAAGTGAAATCTAGGCGGATTCCTCCTTGGGTGTCATCTTTATCAATTGCTTCTCTTCAAGTCTTTTTCCAAATTTTCTCTTCACTTTAATTAAATTAGTTAATTAGTTTAGATAATTAGTTTAATAAACAAACCCTTTTATTCCTAGGCTAAATAATAAAAAGATAGTTATTACTAGTACTTTTGGTTCCCTTGGGTACGATATCCAGGTCTTGTCATTACTATACTATTGATTCGATAGGCGCGCTTGCCTTTTCATCGTGATAATAGTTAGTCTAGGTTTGATCTTTATTATAAATATTTATTACTTGTTACGAATCACGCGATCAAATTTTTGGCACCGTTGCCGGGGAACTGAAATATTAGGAACACTTAATTTTTATTACTTTAGCCATTTATTTTTCTTACAATTTAACTTTATTTCTATTTTTATTTTACTAACTTTCTTTTTCTTTCTCCTGGCAGGTTCTTGTAGTGTATGACTAGAAGAAACCCATCAGACCGCTTAACTTTTTTAACGAGGAAATTGATCGCATACTGGCTAGAAGCCGACGAGAAATCAAAGCGCATTTTAAGATACGAGAGGAAGAGCAAGAGGACGATATCTTAACTACTACTGAAGAGATGGCTGACAATCAAGACAATCCACTACCGCCAGCCATATCCGCTAAATTAGCAAATCAGAATCCTGCTCCTCGTACTATGTTTGATTATGCTAAACCTAATTTTACAGGAATTGAGTCAAGTATAGTTAGACCTGCTGTTGCTGCTAACAATTTCGAACTGAAACCTAACATGATTCAGATGATACAGTAATTTATTCAGTCTGATGGTTTGCAGGATGAGAACCCCAACACGCACTTGGCAAATTTCCTAAAACTGTGCGACACTTTCAAAATTAATGGCCTTTCTGATGATGCCATTCGCCTTCGGTTATTCCCTTTTTCACTGAGGATTAAAGCTAAACAATGGTTGAACTCACTACCACGAGGATCCATTACCACTTGGGAGCAAATGACCGAAAAATTTCTATTAAAATATTTTCCACGGGTAAAAACAGCCAAGTTGCGTAATGATATTTCTTCTTTTGTGCAGATGGACTTAGAGACACTTTACGATGCATGGGAGAGATACAAGGATCTATTGAGAAAGTGCCCTCACCATGGGTTACCTCTATGGCTACAATGGTGTGAATCCCTCGACAAGACAAATGATTGACGTAGCTGCTAGCGGAACCATCAACAATAAAACACCGAAATATGTCTATAAATTTATAGAGGAGATGTCACTGAATAACTATCAGTGGCAAGTTATGAGGACAAAGCTAACGAAAACAGTCAGCGTTTATAACATCGATTACGTCACCATGCTCTCTAATCAGGTAGAACTTCTAAATAAAAAAATGATGGTTTACTTGGTTTTACGCAGGTACATCTAGTAATGAGGTGTGACTCAAGTGGCGGAGACGTGCATACAGAATACCCACCATTCAATCCTACAACCGAAGAGGAACAAGTCAACTATATGGGTAATAATAATTTTAGATCTCAGAATAACCCCTATAGTAATACTTATAATGCAAGTTGGAAGAACCATCCAAATTTCTCTTGGGATGGTCAACAGAATCAAAGGCCACAGAATCTTCAGGGTTTTCAACAACCACCTTATCAATAAGAGAAGAAATCAAACCTTGAAGAGATGCTATCCAAATTCATCTTGGTGTTAGAAACTCGCTTCCAGAATATTGAGACAGCACTTAAAAATCAACAAGCATCAATTTAATGAATCGAAACTCAGATAAGCCAGCTGTCCAAGCTAATTTCTGAACGACCACAATGGAGTTTGCCAAGCAACACTAAATCAAATCCAAGGGAACAGCTCAATGCAATTGATGCTTAAGAAAGACACTTTGAGACTGGGCCAGAACCGAAGTAAGATAATGTGGAAAGCAAAAGCGATAGTGAGGTAAGTAATAATAAAACGGTAAATGCAGAATACAAACCTCGTGTGCCATACCCTAATGTGATTAGGAAAGACCGCTCAGATGATCAATTCGGTAAATTTCTTAAACTTTTGGAAAAATTACATATTAACTTACCGTTTATTGAAGCTCTGTCACAGATGCCAAATGTAACGAAATTTCTAAAAGGCTTTTAGCAAACAAGCGGAAGTTGGACGAGTCATCGCACGTAGAACTCAATGCAGTCTGCTCAGCTATTCTAAAGAATAAGGTACCTAACAAATTGAAAGATCTAGGGAGTTTTACAATTCCTTGCTTAATTGGTAGTTTATCTGTGAATAATGCTTTAGCTGATTTAGGGGCAAGTATAAATGTTATGCCTTATAAAATGTTTAAACGACTAGGTCTTGGTAAACCCAAACAAACTAGGATGAGCATACAATTGGCTGACAAAATAGTTAGATTTCTTAAGGGTATTATTGAAGATGTTCTCGTTAAAATTGATAAGTTTATTTACCCAGTAGACTTTGTCGTCCTAGATATGGATGAGGATAACGAGGTACCTTTAATTTTAGGACGACCCTTTTTAGCAACTACCAAAACAATTATTAATGTCGGCACAGGAGAGCTAACACTTCGTGTAGGTGACGATGCAGTAACACTTCAAGCACGCGACTCAGTTAAAACCTCTAAGACTCAGGATAATGCTATAAAACCTGTCGATGATAAAATTAATATTCAATCATCCTTGCAGGAACCTCCTCTAACCAAGACAACAGAGACAGTACATTACTATCATGAAGAGAACAAAGACGTCCATGAATAACGAAGGCTACGGATAGAGGAGCTAGATGAATGGCGAGAATACATACCGAGAACACATGATAAACCGAAACTTCGCCAAAACAAGTCTGATACCTCTCCTAATCAACTTAAGGTAGGCGATAAAGTCTTACTAGATGCCACAGATCCTCACATTGTCACTACCACACCAAATGAGGAGATCCCTCTTACGGTACTCAGTATTTTTCCATATGGCACAGTAGAGGTAAGCCATCCATCATAAGGAACTTTCAAGGTAAATGGTTATCGTCTCAAACTTTATAACGACGAGAATTTTAAGGATAATGGAGAAGAGCTACGACTCCACGAACCTCCCTGAATACATTAGCAAGGGAAAGTCGAGCTAAGACTATAAATAAGCGCTTTTCGGGAGGCAACCCGAGTACTAACATATTTTGATTTCTTATTTTTAACACTTTAAATAATTAAATTTTTGGAATTGCACAATCTTTCAGAACACACGGCCACCCACAGGGGTGTGCCTAAAGCCGTGGCAAAATAAGGGAAGCAACACGGCCGTGCGATACGACCGTGTGGAAATAGGGCAAAGATTTTCCCAAAACACGGGATGCGATAAATCCCCACGGCCGTGTAACATGGCCATGGGTGAAGTTGATAGATGAACACGGGCATGGGAATTGAAAAACATGGGTGTGCCAGGGGCAAGGCTCGATTTTGTTTCTTTAACACGGGGGTGCGACACGCCCGTGCCATTAAACCGTGGCAACAATACACGGGTGTGGTACTATTTACACGGGCGTGGGAGAAGCGAACGAAGCTAAGCACGGTCGTGCAATATGGCTGTGTACCACACACGTCTAAGATACACGAGCGTGGGATAGTAGCTGGGTACGACCCAAATTGAAAACAATTCGAAAAGCACGGGCTCACTCTCAGAGTGCACGGGCGTGTCCCTAGGCCGTGTGACCCTCTCCTATATAAGCAAACCACTGTTCATCTTCTTCCTCTTTTCAAAACCCTAGCTGAAATCTCCCCTCCCCTATACCTTAATCTCTCTTTCGGCCACCATTCCTCAGATTCTTACTTTCCCAACCCTCGAACCACCCTAAAATCCATTCTCCTTGCATTTATCCCCGCTTTCTCCTCTCTTTCCCGTCTAGTTTCCTCCATGCGGCTATATTTTCGTGCCACACGCCCGTGCTTGCTACCAACACGTCCGTGCGCCACCCTACAGTAGCTTTTGGTCCACTTCTTCAACCTTGTTTTTCCAATTTGTATTGCTATATTAGTACTTATTCTAATTCAAGTTAGGAATTTTCTCTAGTATTTTCTATATTTAAATTGTTTAAACTACTAAATAGTATATACTAGTTTTAGGATTCTTGCTTAACCAATGATGCATCTTTGATTTCAGTAATTGTTTCTGACTAACCATATATGTTTTTCACCTCTCGCTTGATATCGTTCAATGTTAACATATCTTGGACCTACTATATCACTGTTTATACATTTTTAGGTCCATTATGACATCATCAGGAGGCAAAAAGGCCGCAGTCCCATCCTCAAAGAGACGTAAGGGACCGGGTTCTTGCTCGGTAAGTGCTACAGCTGAAGTTCGGCACCCATTCCTCGAGTTTTTGCAAGCTTCGCAAGAGGAACTATTTCATATACTACGCGCGTGACCCCTCACTACAGTGTGCATTTGCATTGATAATTGGTCAGAGAGCAAGTCGACTAGCCGATGCCATCTACGCCCTCGTCCGTCCATGGCCAGATGGGAACGGTTCTTCGCTATTACCGAGCTCACTTATTTAGAGCTAACTTTATAATTATGTTTTACTTTTCAATTACAGGTGGTGATGACGAACAATGACGACCCAGACACTATCCACTTCCGATTAGGCGGTCTAGTCCGTTCGATGAGTGTCACAGAATTTGGAGTCGCTCTGGGACTTTACACTGATGAATTTATGGAGGAGGAGGACATGAATGCACTACCACGCAATATCCATATTTCTCCATCCTTCTGCTGGAAGGCTTTGGCACCACTCTCTTCCACCTACGACCCCAGCCGCTCGAAGGCCTCAGCTCTCGCCCCTTCCCTACGCTACCTCCATGCAATATTGGCATACACCTTGACCAGAAGGAGAAAGAGTACTGGTGTGGTCAATACACACGACACCTACTATTTATGGTGCATGGCGAATGCACACGTAACTGACTTGGCATACTTCATCGCCTTCGCCATTCACCATCAGACCGAGCGGCATAAGAAGGGAGTGATCTCCATCGGCCCCTACGTGACGCGTCTCGCCAGACACTTCGACCTCATCAACACAGTGGCTCAGTCATCGGCGCTTACACTGATAGGTCAGATGTCCCCACAGGGCATCACGACTATGTTACACATGCGGATGATCGAGCACCGACGCTGGACCGATCCGCCTCAGTACCGCCTTTCTCATGCCATTGACGAGGAGGATCTTGAGGACATTCCTAATGATATCCCCCCACAGCATGAGGAGCCTTCGACCACGTCACCTAGGGAACAACCAGTTTATGCGGCTGCTTCATTGGCACACCTTTCCGACCGACTCGCTCACTTCGAGCAATATTGCACTACACAGTTTGAGATGATCCATGAGTAAGATCGGTGACGCGATAGACAGATGAGATGGACGACACATGCAGCCATGATGCAAAGAATGTGTGCGGCACTTTTACATCGCCACTCCAGCACCACCACCTGAGGCCCCCACTGATGAGGATCATTGAATCCTCCTATCTTTTTATTTTTATCTTTATTCTTATCTTTATTTTTATTTTTATTCTTAATTTTTAATTTCATTTCAATTTTATTATTTTCTTATGAAAGACATATCTATATTGGTAAATTTTACTTTCTTCATTTTTTTTCTGGTATTTCTAACAAGTAATCCCACTACACTCTCTTCTACACCAACTCTTAATAAGCTCTTCATGATTCTACATACTTCCAAGCAAGCTGCTAGAAATATTTTACGGAATGAGAAAACAAACAGGGAACAATACAAAACGAATGCCATATTCAACGACCCAATTTCCTCATCTAGCTAAGAACAACGGTAGCTACTACTTTCTCAAAATACTGCGGCCTCAGAATCAAGCTCCGCATCCATATAACAGGGAGTTTCACCTCCTTCCCTCTTATGAATTTCTTTATTTTGAATAGTCTATCTTTGTACATTGAGGGCAATGTACATCTTAAGTGTGGGGGGTGAACATAAACATGAAACCTAACTTTTTGCATTATTCTCAAATCCCTGAATATGGTCTTGTGCTTAAGTGATTTTCTCATAATATTGATAGAATAAATTCTGGTTAATCTATAATTATCGTTGATATGTCATGAATTAGACCACAGGAATTATGCATGATTATTTGATTGTAGGACCTTAAAGAATCAAGCATGATAAGTTGATATTTTGAAAGCTAAAATTTTTAGATTGTTTTCCTAAATTGAGGTATTATCTTGAAATCTTAAGTATACAGGAATGACATCAAAAACCCAAATTTTTGGTGAGATTTTTGAGCCTTTTTGAGCATATAGCTTTCTTTCTTGCTCACTTCTTTTGTGGTTTGAGTGTGTCAACATTAAACTGTTATTTCAGAACTTGCTTCGATTATATATGTCGAGATCACACGTATGATTTGATATACTGAGATGATAAAGGCACTTAGGATTTAACCCACTTACTCCATAAAAAGCCTTCCCACATAATTAAACCCTTAGAAAATCCCCTTTGAGCCTACTAACCCTTTTTCTTTATTGATTAATCCTCATCATTAACCCATTAACCCATTATTATTGAAATCCCCTTACTTAATTCGACCCTTTTTATCGAGATTGAATTTAATATTGTTACCTCACTATGATCACCAATTTTTGTTACTGAATCATGGAGTATAACTTCTATATTGTATTGACTTGGTTTGCTCTTAAAAAAAAAAAACTAACCTCAGTATTATTATTGTAATTCCTAGCAAGCTAAAGTTGTCATGAAAAAGAGAGCTCACGTAATATAGTTCTAGATATTTGTTGTCATTCAGTAATTAAGTTTTTGATAGTGGGGTGATATATTGAAATCATCTCGATTCTAACCGTTTTTTCTTCAGCTTGTATCCATACCCGTAACCTAAACCCCGTTACAACCATGCAAAGACCTTTTGATTTGTGTATCATATCATTTACAAGTGGTGGAGAGTTGATTTTCATGCAAACCTATAGTGATAACATCTCATGTTAAACAATCGAGTGCTTAATTTTGAACCTTAAACACTTTGAGTGATTTGAGTGAATCCTTAGTGAGGATGTCATCTCTTGTATATTTAGGACTAAAGTTAATTACTTAAAAGAAGGAGATTACCTATAATTTTATTATCAAAATATTCGATTTAGATTGTTTGAGGTTTTTAATGCCTCTATGGTTGAATTCTCACTGTATGATTCTCCGTGGAATAATTTGTAACATTTTTTGTAATGATTATGTGATTAAAAGGAATAAATTCTAGCAGTAAATGAGAGTTTTGCTTGAGAACATGCAAATGCTTAAGTGTGGGGGTATTTGATAAACGCTAAATTATACATATTGTTACTCCAAATACTTAGCATATTTATGGACGTTTACTATTAGATTTGTGGATTTTGGTGCTCTTAATCCGGTTATTTCATGTTTTGTACTCAGGAGAGCACCAAGAGTCAAAAGGATCCAAAAACGAGCTTACAAGAGATAAAAAGGACCAAATCAAGAAGATCACACAGCCTAAGCCTTGACACACGGGCTGCTCAGACGCCCGTGTCTGTCAAGGGTGTCGTCCAAGGATTTCACGATTCACACGACCTGGCCATTGACCCACACAGCCATGTGAAATTTAGTGGAACGAACACGGCCTAGCAAACACGTCACACGGCCGCAGTACACGGGCGTGTCCTTTTTTCAAAGAGTTGTATTCTACACGGAAAAATGATACTTAGGGAAGAAGAAAGCCAATCCAAAGCCTATATAAACACCCTAAGTATGACCTACTAAGGGGGTTTTTCTGGGGGTCTTTTCCAGAACTTTTCTAGAACACAGAACCACATGTCAGGAATTACTTGAAGGAAGCCAGACGATCCATCCCAAAAAGTCAGAGCTACTCCAAGACTGAAGATCTCTCTCAGAATCCCTTCAGGATTTTTAGAGTTTTCTTCATGTTTTGTTATTTTTATACTTTTAAGATGTACTCTTATTTCATTATGAACTAAACCCCTTAGATACCTAAGGGGGATGAAACCTATGATGGATCTTGTTATTATTATCTGAACTATATGATAAATACTTGATTTGTTATTAATTATGTGTTTCTAATGCTTGAGTTAATATTTTGGGTATTGACTCATGATTTAATGTGCTTATGCAGAGGAGGAATAGACCCTGCCTAAGAGTAGATTTGGCATAATTAAGTGGAGTTGATCGAATGCCTAGAGATAGGGTTATGAGATTTTGCCAGATTAGGGTGAAATCTAATATGGGAGTCCATAGATCGATTTACTGCTTCCCTAGGGGTTTTAATTAGAAAGAGATTTCAATTAATTCAACTGAGGGTTAAGCGTTATTAGTATCGAAAGAGATAATAATGTAGGTTAGGGAGTCTCACGAATCAAGTCAAGTGAATAAATCGTCTGGTTCAGAGTCAGATAACAAGTGAAATCTAGGTGGATTCTTCCTTAGGTGTCGTCTTTATCAATTACTTCTTTTCAAGTTTTTTTCCAGATTTTCTCTTCGCTTTAATAAAATTAGTTAATTAGTTTAGATAATTAGTTTAATAAACAAACCCTTTTATTCCTAGGCTAAATAATAAAAAGATAGTTATTACTAGTACTTTTGGTTCCCTTGGGTACGATATCCCGATCTTGCCATTACTATACTATTGATTCGATAGGTGCGCTTGCCTTTTCATCGTGATAATAGTTAGTCTAGGTTCGGTCTTTATTATAAATATTTATTACTTGTTACGAATCGCGCGATCATTAAGCTCAAAGTGGTTTACTAAGGGTTAATCGTGGAGGTAGGCTTTTCATGGCATAAGTGGGTTAATCCTAAGTGCCTCTATCATCTTGACATATCAAATAAAATGGTGTGGTCTTGACATGCATAATCAAGCAAGTTCTAGACTAACAATTCGATATTGACACACTCAAAGCAATAATAAAAGTGAGAATGAAAGAAATAATAGATTCTCTTAAAGGCCTAATAATCTCACAAAAATTATGGCTTTTTTATGTTTAAACTTGTGGAATTCAATTCAAGATAATACCTAAACTTGGGGAAACAACCTAAAATTTTAAATTCTTAAAAATCAACTTATCATGCTTAATTTTCTAATGTCTTAAAGTTTAAATAATCAATGCATGAATGCATATGTTTTAATTCAAGATATATCAATAAATATCATAAGTCAATCAAAATTTATTCTAAACATGATATGAGAGATTTATAAAAGAACAAAGCAATATTCAGGGATTTTTTTCAGATAATGAAATGATTACCCCCACACTTAAGATGTACATTGCCCTCAATGTACAAAGATAGATATATAGAAAAATATAAAATCATAAGATAGGGAGAGAAGTGAAACTTCCTAAGTGTTGAATGAATGAACTCCCTAGTTTGGTAAAAGCAAGGATTGACAATAGAGCTGGAAGTAAGGCATGATTCTGAGGAAGAAATAATCTGATAATAATTATAAGGATAAGCCACGTTTAAAAAAAAAGACGAGAATCATAACTAGGAATAAAAGTAAAAATAAGATAAATAATCTAATTTTGTAAGTGGCACGGCCATCTCACACACCCGCGTGGTTCGTGTCCAGCCCGTGTTTGTCACGAATTGGAAGTTCGTCACACGGCCTTAAGACACGCCCGTGTGTCTTGGCCGTATGGCTGCATGATCGTAACACACGACCATGTGTAATGTGGTTCGCTTCCCCCATGCCCGTGTTCGTATGCCCACACCCGTGGTAATTTGACAGGTTTGACCACGAGTACTAGACACGGATGTGTCGCACGCCCATGCTAGTTTCTCAGTTTCAACTATGATCCTAGGGTACGGGCGTGTCACACACCCGTGTTGTTTTGGTAGGTTCGCCCACGGCCGTGGCTATTTATCATAGCCCGTGTTTTGGGGAAATCTTTGCCCTATTTTTACACGGTCCTAAGCACGCCCGTGTGCTTGACCGTGTTTTTGTGGTGAATCTATTTTCAAGAGCTCCGTTAGTAAGTTAGGTGTTAAACACTAAAATTTAAAGAAGTTAATACAATTAATGCTCGGGTTGCCTCCCGAGAGGCTCTTATTTATAGTCTAAGCTCGACTTACCTCTCTGTTGAATGGTCATGGTGGTTCGAGGAGTTCATACTCCTCATTCCTGCTATCAATCTCATCAAAATAAGGTTTTAGACGGGTGTTGTTTACCTTAAAAGTGCCCAACTTGGGATGACTGACCTCGACTGTACCGAATGGGAAAATACTAAATATCGTAAGAGGGATTTCTTCATTCAGGTTGGTAGTGACAATGTAAGGATCTGCGGCATCTAGTAAGACTTTATCTCCAACCTTAAGTTGATTTGGAGAGCTATCGAGTTTGTTCTAGGGTAGTTTTAGTTTATCGTATGTTCTCGATTTATGTGCTCGCCATTTGTCTAGCTCCTCTATTTTTAGCTTTTGTTCTTCATGAATGGGTCCTCTATTATTGCTGGAACATAGCTCGTGAACTTCTTTCAGACTCAATTCATGTAAAGTAGGTTGCGTCATATTGTCAGTTTTAGTAGACTGGTGTGGACAATTACCTTCAATTTTCGATGTGTTGCCAGAATTATGAGCTTGAAGGGTGATCGTTTCGTCTCCCACACGAAGTGTGAGCTCACCTGTTCCAACATCAATAATTGTTTTAACAGTTGCTAAAAAGGGTCTCCTTAAAATCAATGTAGTGTTGTTATCCTCCTCTATGTCAAGAATAACAAAGTCAACGGGAAATATAAATTTATCGATTTTAACTAGTACATCTTCAATAATACCCCTAGGAAATCTTATAGTTTTATCTGCTAATTGAATGCTCATCCTAGTTTGTTTGGGTTTCCCAAGACCTAGTTGCTTAAACATTTTGTAAGGCATGACGTTAATGCTTGCCCCTAAATTAGCTAATGCATTATTAACATCTAAACTACCAATTAAGTAAGGAATTGTAAAACTCCCTAGATCTTTTAATTTGTTGGGTAGCTTATTCTGTAGAATAGCTGAGTAAATTGCGTTTAGTTCCACATGCGACGCTTCGTCCAATTTCCGTTTGTTTGCTAAAAGCTCCCTTCAAAATTTCATTGCGATCGGCATCTGCGATAGAGCTTCAATAAACGGTAAGTTAATATGCAATTTTTTCAAAAGTTTAAGGAATTTACCAAATTGTTCGTCTGAGCGGTCTTTCCTTGTCGCGTTAGGGTATGGCACACGAGGTTTATATTCTACACTCACCATTTTATTTTCATTATAACTTAAACCACATTTACCTTTGCTCACCATAGTTTCTTGCCTTGGTTCTGGCTCAGGCTCAACGAATCCTTCTTCATCTTGAACATTAATTGTATTGAGCTGTTCTCTTGGGTTAGGTTCGATATTACTTGGTAAGCTACCTTGTGGTCGTTCCGAAATTAGTTTGGACAGCTAACCTATCTGAGTTTCAAGTCCTTGGATTGATGCTTGTTGATTTTTAAGTGCTGTCTCAGTATTCTAGAAACGAGTTTCTGACACTGCGATAAATTTGGACAGCATCTCCTCAAGGTTCGGCTTTTTCTCTTGTTGGTAAGGTGGTTGTTGGAAGCCTGAGGGTGGTGGTGGTCTTTGATTTCCTTGACCTCCCCATGAGAAGTTTGGGTGATTCCTCCAACCTGCGTTATAGGTATTTCTGTAAAGATTATTTTGAGATCGAGGATTATTACTCTTATAATTTAATTGCTCGTTCTCCATGTTGTGGCCATAGGGTTGATATTCTGGATTACTCGATTCACCTCCACTCGCTTCACATTGCATCACTGGTTGAATTTGCGTAGAACCAAGTAAACCATTAATCTTTTTATTTAGAAGTTCTACCTGATTTGACAGCATAGTAACCGAGTCGACGTTATAAATGCCTGTTGTTTTAGTTGGCTTAGTCCTCATGAGTTGCCACTGATAGTTATTCAGTAACATCTCCTCAATAATTTCGTAAGCCTCTTCAGGTGTTTTATTATTGATGGTTCCACCAGGGCTGCGTCAATCATCTGTCTTGTTGAGGGATTCACACCATTGTAGAATGTTTGAACTTGCAGCCATAGAGGTAACCCATGGTGAGGGCACCTTCGTAGTTTGTCCTTGTATCTTTCCCATGTATCATAAAGTGTTTCTAAATCCATCTGCACAAAAGAAGAGATATCATTACGTAACTTAGTCGTTTTAATCGGCGGAAAATATTTTAATAAAAACTTTTCGGTCATTTGTTCCCAAGTAGTGATGGACCCTTGTGGTAACGAGTTCAACCACTGTTTAGCTTTGTTCCTTAGTGCAAAAGGGAATAACCAAAGACGAATGGCTTCATCAGAGACGCTATTAATTTTAAAAGTATTGCAGATTTCTAGAAAATTCGCCAAGTGAGTGTTGGGATTCTCATCCTGCAAACCATCAAACTGAACAAATTGCTGTATCATTTGAATCGTGTTAGGTTTCAGTTCAAAATTATTTGCAGCAATAGCAGGCCTAACTATACTTGACTCAATTCTTGCTAAATTAGGTTTAGCATAATCATACATAGTAGAAGGAGCAGGATTTTGATTTGCTAATTCAGCGGGTATTGCTGGAGGTAGCTGATTGTCTTGATTTTTAGCCATCTCCTCGGTTGTAGTTAAGATATCGTCCTCTTTCTCTTCTTCTGTGTATCTTAGGCTTCGCCTGATTTCTCATCGGTTTCTACGAGCTATACGATCAATTTCTTCGTCAAAAAGCAGTAGTCCCGATGGGTTTCTTCTAGTCATAAACTATAAGAACCTGCCAGAAGAAAGAAAAAGAAAATTAGTAAATTAGAATAAAATTAAAAATTAAATTAAATTGCAAGAAAAATAAATGGTTAAAGTAATAAAA
Organism: Gossypium anomalum; assembly: GCA_025698475.1. Classification (NCBI taxonomy): domain Eukaryota; kingdom Viridiplantae; phylum Streptophyta; class Magnoliopsida; order Malvales; family Malvaceae; genus Gossypium; species Gossypium anomalum. The sequence continues at coordinate 80,876,105 of CM046968.1, forward strand.
ATTGAGTATTCTTAATATTTTAGTCCCCAGCAACGGCGCCAAAAACTTGATCGTGATTTTTCGTGATAAGTTTTATAAATTTATAATTAATCATTCTTGAAACTAACTATTACCACGACGTAGGCAAGTGTACCTATCGAACAGTAGTATAGCTTTAGCAAGACCGGATTGTCGAACCCAAAGGACTCAAAGTACTAGTAATGAGTGTCTTTTTATTATCTAGCCTAAGAAATAAAGGGGTTTGTTTTAACTAACTAATTAATTAAACTAAGAAGTTGCAGAAAATAGAATTGGGAAATTACTTTTGGGAAAAAAGATTGATTTAGGACAATATCTAAGGCAAAATCCACCTAGACTTTTACTTGTTATTTCGTCTCCGAACCGAATGATTTATTCATTCAACTTATTCCGTAGAAATCCCTAAGTTATGTTATTATCCCTATTCAAGACTAATAACGTCTAATCCCTAGGTTGAATAACCGAAACTTTTCTCTAATTAACACCCTAGGGCTGCATTAACTCGATCTATGGATTCTCTTATTAGGTTTCACCCTAATTTGGCAAAATCTTGTCACCCTATCTCTAGGCCCGCAATCAACTCCGCTTAATTATGATAAAGTCACTCTTAGCCAAGGACTATTCATCCTCCAACTAAGAGCGTTAACTTGAATCGATATCCTGAAATACCAAAGCAAGAATTAAAAACACATAATTAAGAACAAGTCAAATATTTATCGTACGATTTAGAAAATAATAACAAGATTCATCTTAGGTTTCATCCCTCTTAGGTATTTCGGGGTTTTAGTTCATAACTAAATAAGAAAATATCTTCGAATAATAAAGAATACAAAACATAAAGAAAACCCACAACTCCTGAAGGGAAATTAAGGAGAAATCTTCAATCTTGATGATGAATCCGGCTTCTGAGGTAGATCAATCAGCTTTTTTGGAGTAATTTCTCAATTCCTATTCTCCGTCTCCCTTTTAGTCTTCCTCTAGGGTGTTTAAATAGGCTTTTGAATGCCTAAAAGCCCTAAAACTAACCCTTTCCCGAATGGAACTTAGCTAGGGTTAGACAGGGACACGCCCGTGTGACACGGCCGTATACGAGTACTTCAGGCTGTGGTTGAGGCTGAGTTATCAACATGCCCGTGCTGAGGTTGATTTGGGATGTGGTCGAGCCTGTTAGATTGGCACGGGTGTGTGTTCTGCCCGTGTGAGGAAGTCCAAGCCGTGTTGTTTTCCTCTGTCAGCCTATTTTCTCCGTTTTTGGCCTATTTCTCGTTCTTTTCGCTCTCCTATGCTCACCTAAGTATAAAACATGAAATTAAAGGATTAGGAGCATCAAATTCACCAAATCTAAGGAGAAATCATCCAATAATGTGTTAAGCGAGGGATAAAAATATGTATAAATTACGATCTATTAAAAGCCTTTTCCACAACGCTCAAAGGGAGCACCAAGGATTGGTACCTATCCTTTCCATAATGTTCAGATCAAAACTTCTCATAGTTGAGAAATATGTTTTTGGATAGATTCAAAGCCCATAGAGCAATCATGAATAGGCCTATGGGCCTCATGTCTGTGAAACATGGGGAGGGTGAGTCCTTTTAGAATTACGTAAAGAGGTTTCATGTAGCAACCTTAAATACAAAAAACTTGGAGAACTAATGAGACATAGATGCCTTCATCATGGGAGTACAAAATGACCACGTATAGTACTCCTCTACGGATAATAGATCGTAAAGTCTGGCCAACTTGTATGAGTGAGCCTATAAGTTCACAGAGGAATAAGAGATCAAATGAGCATCAGGCGCCACCTTTTAAATGGAAGATAGATAGTTCAGAAACAATGAGGGAGCTTGCAACAAACAAGGCCCCTAGCCAATCACTACGAGTAAGAAACGATAGGCCGCAGAGGAATCAAACTTAATGTGATATACTCAAGGCTCCCTAGAGACCTCAATAAGATCACACCAGAAGATACGTTCGTTAGGGAAAGTTTGAGGCCTATACCCCCTTAAGTGTTACCCGTACCTACATTTTCAACCAAGTTAAGAGCCTTGACATCTTACCCAAGCCATCTCCGATGAGGAGTATTGGGAGAAGGTTGAACTCGAAGAACCAATGTGCTTTCCACGACGACATGGGGCATAAGACCGAGGATTGTTTCACACTAAAATATTGTAGAGGAGGCAATCCAAAATGGCAAGATCTCGAAGTTAGTAGATCAGAGTAGTCCCCAGTAGGGTCAGAGCTCGCGTAGTGATCCCAAGGGTAAGAAAAAAGTTAGAGGTACCATCCATGTGACTGTAGGTTCGGACAAAGATTAGGCAGGTTCTAATGTGAAGAGGAGGGCACACATGAGAAGTGTAATGTCCATTAATGCTCCCAACAGGTCACAACAATAGGAAAAATAAAGCGTTGAGTTTAGTAGTGATGACGAGGAACTTGTCTGTGATAAAGAAGGTAACGATCGATGGTTGTGTCAGTGATAGTTGCGGGTTTCGAGGTCAAAAGAGTACTCATAGACAATGAGAGCATGGTAGAAGTGTTGTCTTGGGACACGTATAGGAAGATGGGGTTAAAGGAACAAGCATTGTCCAAAGCTAATCCGTTATACGGTTTTACGAACCATCCTGTTGAGGTGAAATGCTCAATCACTTTGTCAGTCACCTTAGGGGATGGTGAGCACACAACCACGAAGTATGTTTATTTCAACATGGTAAACCACCCAATGGCATACAATGCCATTTTTGGGCTATAGATAATGAGGATGGAAAAAATAGTGTTCGCAACATTTTGTATGAAAATCAAGTTTTTAACAATAAGTGGGGTTGGATTCTTGCGTTTGGATCAGTGAACAGGATGATAGTGCTATATGTTATTTGTCAAGCAAGCGCGAGAACCTGTAGCTGAAGTGCAAAGTTCGTATGAAATCGAATTGGCAAGTCAGGTTATCGATTTAGATAGTTTAGACGTAAGGGATGAGCATATACGCAAAAAACTTGAGGCCGCGGAGCATACTGAGACTTTGCAGGTATTTTGTGATAACAAGGGAAGAACTGTCAAAATTTTCTCAACGTTGGTAGAAGAAGAAAAGAGTTTACTGGCCTGATGTTTGAGAAAAATCTCAGATTTTTTTTGCATGGTCTGCAGTAGATATGTCGAGTGTGGACCCCTAAGTAGTTGTGCACAAGTTGAATATGCTCTCGGAAGTGAAGTTAGTAAGGCAGAAGAGAAAAAAATTCGTGCCATAGGTGGTGGAAGTAGTGAGGCAGGAAATAGCCAAGCTGTTATCAGTAGGCTTCATCAGAGAAGTAGAATATCTGGATTAAGTTTCGGATATAATAATGGTGAAGAAAGTAAACAACAAATGGAATATGTGTCTTAACTTCACCAACCTTAACAAAACGTGCCCTAAGGATAGTTTTCCCTTACCTTCGATTGACCATTTAGTTAATACTTCTGCAGGTCACAGGTTCATGAACTTCATGGACGCTTTCTCGAGTTACAATCAAATTCTTTTGGATCATAGTGACCAGGAAAAGATGACCTTCATCACGTAAAAAGGGTTTTTTTGCTATCAAGTTATACCCTTTGGCCTCAAGAGTGTGAAAGTGACCTATCAGAGATTAGTAAATAGAAAATTCAAAAACCAGATAAGTTGCAATATATATAGATGACATGTTAGTAAAAAGTGAGTCAATGGGGGAGAATGTCTGATGCCTGTTAGAGACATTTGCAGTCCTAAAGGCTCACAAAATGAAGCTAAATCCTGAGAATGTGCCTTTGGTGTGCAAGCTAGTAGGTTTTTGGGCTTTATGATTTTAGAAAAGGGGATAGAGGTGAACCTAGAGAAGATCCAAGCAATCATGGAAATGTCTCATTCGCGAACTACAAAAGACATATAACATTTCACAAACAGAGTGGTGACACTTAACAGATTCATTTTCAGGATGGTAGACAAATGTCTCCTCCTGTTTCTTGGAAGTTGTCTTGGTCTAATTGTGTTACTTTAACCAATAGGATTCAAGGATGGTCTGCTAAGCACTTGAGTTATGTTGGTAGACTACAACTCACTAAGGCTGTGATCTTTAGTGTGCAAGCTTATTGGAGCCATCAATTTCTAATGCTTAAGAGTGTTCTCAAAAAGGTTTGTCAATTCTATCTTAGCTTCTTTTGGAAAGGGTTAAGGGGCTCGTCTTTGTTGGAAGGTGATTTATTTCCTAAATCTAATAAGGCTTGGGTTAAAAAATATGGTAGAATAGAATCAAGCTTGTATTTTGCAACTTATTTGTGCTTTGCTTGCAGGAGAGAGGTCTCTTTGGATCGCTTAGGTTAGTGAGTATATGTTAAAGGGTAAAAGTTTTTTAGATGTGGCTCCTACTTCAATGAGTAGCAGGAATTAGCGGAGGATGCTTAAGTTGAAGCCTTCGGTTGCTGCCACTTCTTAACAATTTGCTAATGCTAAAGTGAGTATTTATCGATTATGGGAGGCAATTAGAACTCATGGTATGAAGATAGAGTGACACCATTTGCTATGATTCTCTTTACATATTCTCTAACATTCTCTTATTGCTTGGATAGTTATTCTCAATAGGCTCCCAACTCGGGACCGCTTGTTAGCTTTTGGGATTTTGGTTGATATTTGTTACTTTTTCTCATGGATGTTGCAAAGACCGGTGATCACATTTTCCTTAGTGCAATTTTTCAAGAAAGGTGCGACAATTGGTTTTGCAACTTTGCTCCATTCATAGGGCTATGGGAACTTAGAGGCAAGAGTTAGCTTCTGTGATATTGAAACTTAGAACGTCCTTACTTGTTGTTATACTCAAGCTTGCTTGGAGTGCATATTTGCATGTGATATAGAGACAGAGGAACAAGAGGTATTTTGGTGCATCTTTCTTGACTGAAAATGTTGTCTTGGTGTGGATTAAAGAGATTGTGCGGGCTCATTTAGGAGAAAGACCAATCAATAGAGTTGAACCTATTAATGCTTTATTTTGTGCTTCTTAGGGTATCATTAGTTAAGTTGTTTGTATAACTTAAAGTATAATATTGTATAGTATTTTTGTTCTTTTGTAGCAATTTAACTGCTTTCTTAGATTAATGAAGTTCATCGTTCATCCAAAAAAATAGAGATAAAAGTAAAAAGATTAAATTCTAAATTTATGGAAAGCATAGACTTATGGCATATTTAAACTTTAATAAAACAACTATTTTTAAAAAAAAAAATATTGAGGGGTATAATCTCAATGGAAATATAATAAATCTTTGTTGTTGGATTTCTATGACATTTTTGGATTATTGGTATAATTTAGCTTTGATGGTGGAGATATATTGTTTGTTGGTTTGGTCTTTCATTGATTTGTCGATGCTTTTTGTGTCTCCTATACTACTGCTTTTGTGTTAAGTCAGGTTGAGGAAGAGACTTTTGATTTATTGTATTATAATAGAGTGGCTTTGGTACTTATTGTTGAGTTGTGGTTCAATTGGGGAATTTTTGGTGTTGCAGTCAGTGCTACTAGTTCTTGTTGGTCATTGAAAGTCTTTGCATCTTGCTATTATTCTATTATGGTGTTGTTTGTGTGAGACTTTTTGCCTTTGATGTTGTACATTATTTTGTTGCTAGTATGGTGCTTTCTGGTTAGGTATGCTGTTGCAAGTCTTGATATTGGAACATTATAAATTACTTGAATGAGAAATTAAATAAGGTTTGTCTATTTACTACACATTTACATGCCACTACATGCATGGTATTATGAGGATGGATATTGGCAATTGTGATTGCATAAAGATCAGTGATCTTGTCAAAATTTAATTTAGAAAAAATCTTATAATTTAGAAAAAAATCTTTCTCGCAAGAAAATGTAGGTCAAATTTATTCCATAATTAGATTTCAATTTTCATGTGTTTACTGAATTGCATTATGCAAAAGATGTGGGTGTCTTATACCTCAATTACTTGAAAAAAAAACTCAAATGCTAGTTGATTGGTATAAAATTATATAATATATATCATGCAAGAAATAAATAGAAAAAGAAAGAAGATGGAATGAAAACGCACGTTTGGTAAAGAGCCTATTAATAGATCGAAAAGTTACTTTTATTTTGAATGGTGATGACATTGTTTAAAAAAAAAGGTTAAACATGTTTTTATTCAACAACAGCATTATGACTATTCGAGTCAGCCTTCCCAAATCGAAAAGTTGTGTCACTTGGTCCAAAGAATATTTTTAAAATGTTGAATATGTTATAAAATAAATAGACAATGAGTAAAGAACAAAGAAAATGGGAGAGCAAAAGAGAGAGCGTATTTTATTGATTAATCAGAATATTTACAAAGCTTCTCCAAAGTCTCTATTTATAGGCATAAGAAGTATAAATGAAGTAGAGATCTACTTCTAATGGCTTTTGAATTTAAAGTGCATCAAAACATATCTTGATCTTGATGGACATCCACTTAATAAGATATTTATAACACTCCCCCTTGAATGTCCATTAGTAGATAATGTATCTCGTTAAAACCTTACTAAGATAAAAACCATATGAGAAAAAAAATCCTTGTAAAGGAAAAAGAGTGCACATACTTATAATAAGCATAATATGCTGCATCATTAAAAATCTTATCAGGAAAACCCAATAGGACAAAACCTCAGTTAAGGGAAAAAGAGTACAATGCGTATTTACTCCCCTTCATGAAAACACCACATACTTTCTCATATTCTATGTATTTAATATTGAATACTAGTTTTTCAAATGACTATTTGAATGTATTTGCTAAGCATTTATATCACCATTCTTTTAAAAGTCATGAGTGAGGGAAAATTTGGGGGAAATATATTTTGATCTCTTCAGGAGTTTCAACAATAATTATAACAAACTTTAATCATGATTCTTCTATAAAAACACAAATAGGTATTTTTGATCATTTTATAATCTTCCTTCAACTACTATTTACCACATATGTTCAAATTATTTCAAATCACATAATTGAACAATTTCCCAAGAATTTCAATATGCAACTAGGATCCTAAATCCTTCAAGGATTTTAATATAAACTTTCTATATAGTGGTTTACAAAAGGTTGTAACAATAACCATTAGACGCAAGTTAAATCTTTTATGAATTGTCAAAATAATATATATAAATGTTATTGCATCCACCACAAAAGAATATTATTTTTTTCATAATCAATACCAGGACTTAGCGAAAAACTTCATATTTTTATTTCGCTTTTACAAAATTCATTTACACATTTACTGGCTTTATACCTTTAGATATTTGGACTACTGGTCCAAAAACTCCACGAATTTAATTGTACTCGAGTTGCGTCTTTCTATTTTGATCAATTCATTCCATATCTATATTTCTTAATAGATTTATTCAAGATCCTACTTTTATTTCATTATTTCAATAATAATATTACATGCAAAATCATTGTCGACAACTTTTATTATTCGGTTCCACATTTTCTCGAATTGACATAACTTATTGAGATATCTTATTTTTATTATTTTAATCTTTAGTTTCAGGTACCTGAATCTCTTCTAGAGTTTTACTTATTAATTATGTCTTGGGTCTCTTTTGGAGTACTTGCCTCCACTATATGACCATCTAGAAGAATTTTCATCTTTGAAACCGATCAATCTATGATTTATTCTAACTGATTGTCCTACTGAGACTTTAATTCAAATTAAAATATTAGATGATATATAACACTTGGTTATTCTCATTAAGTTTGTAAATACATTTGACAGTTCACTTGTAATGAGTTATCCTTGTTGAACTTCTAGTTCAAATTACTCTCCTCTAACTCATTACATGTTATTATTTCTCTCCCCTAATGTCGGGAAAACTATCGAATCAAAATTGCAATCATAATTGAATCTCCAATACATTCAAAACATCTAATGGTACAAAGAAACTTGTAATTAATATATATTCTCAGCTTTCTTTGATGATTCACTTATCTTTTGGAGCAATTGGAACATATACCTACATAAAAAAAAAATTCAAAGATGAGAAATATTTAGCTCTTGATCAAAAACCAATTGTAATGGGGAGTATTTATAACTTATTGGCTTAATGCGTACAACACGTAAATCAACATAATCTCATGTTGAAATAGGAAGTTTAGTTCTTATAAGTAATGGTTTAGACATTAATCAGAGACGTTCATTCAATAATTTCTCTAAACCATTATGCTCATAAATAACAAAATTTTACAAAAGTTTTTCAAATTCAATCAATAAAAGACTGAGATATAAATTCATTAGTATTAACAAGATGAATTGTTTTTATTCCATGATCTGAAATTAATTATTTAAACAAGCAATCTTCCAAACGATAGGTTGCAAGTTGATAACACATACGTGATTATTTCGTTGATACATCTACCAAAATCATATAATATCAAAACCATCCACATGATGGATGAATGAGCCCATATTCATTTAAAAAATGCAATACATTAAATCTCAACTTTAGCTAGTGAGTTTCTAACAATCAATTTTCATTAAGAACAAACAACAAATGAGAATTTTTAAATTAAAGAATCTTCTGGTTCTTTAATGAATATCCATATAAATTCTCAATTAATTTTCGCATCATATATGATCCAGGATAGTCTAACTGGATAACGCCAAGTAGTAAATACATTTGTATCAGTAAACTTCTGGTTTACTTTAATATGTGTTTCAATAGTACTAAATTGTAACAAATTGATAATTTTACTATCATTCATTTTACTTTGTATCCACATATAAGTACTATTATAACATTTACTATTGGAAATGTCTAAATCAATGTGAAGTCTATAATGTCACTAAGTTAATAAATATAATTTCCAAATAATTATATGCAATATTCGTTTAAGGAAATATGCCAAAATATTCAAATACAGGGCATTTGGTCTAGTGGTATGATTCTCGCTTCGAGTGCGATAAGTCTCGAGTTCAATTCAAAGTACTTTTAAAACCCTTTTAACACGAGTTTTGCATAATTAGTTAACTACCAAGAATAATTGCCTAGGTCATGTATAGAAACAAGACTATACTAAATATATAAATAAATGCCACATCTTAAATATAAAAATATGACATAATGAAAAACTAGCATTTTTTTTCCGTAACCAGCATCATAAACATGCATGAAATTTAATTCAAATCCAACCATTCTAGCTCATAGAACTTTTCATTTACAATTGCTCATGTCATTTCTCTAAATAATTAACACATGGAATAATATAAAACGTATGAACGACTACCTTTAACAATTATTTGCACTAAATCAAATCCGAATAATCATAAAATTCATTGGTTTATTAACACAAATCTGCATACTAGATATATTTTAATCAAATATATTATTTAATTATAAAACCTACAATAGCGACATAAATAAATCAGTTAATATTCATTTTGATGAACAAATGAAATGCTTAAAAAAATATGTAATCCATGTAATCAAAACTTAAAAAGAAGACCATCTTAAATCTTTAAACCATATATCAAGTTAATTTAATATTTAAAGACGTACCTTTTTTGTTCTACGTCGAGTCTTGACGATAAGAAGTAAGCAAATTAAACTTTAGTAGTAGACTTTGAATTCAATCAAAATCTATTAATAGCAAACTTTGAGAGTAGATCTTATTTTCTAAGTGTACAATAGGTATATAATCAATGACTCTTCATAAATAAATTGTCTCTCTTCTTAAAAAGTTCTTGGAAATTCTTGTTCTTTTCTTGATTTCTTCCTTTTTCCAATTCTGGTGGTGAGAAAATTTATTACGACAATCCCCCATGACTATTAGTATAGTCCAATTTACTACATCCACGTTAAAGATTATGTCTTTCGAATTTATTACATATTGCTACATTCTCTTGAGGGAATGGTTAGGTTTCGTGGTTAAAAACTTTTGTTCAATCATAAGTATATTTTTTTCATGATATTGCTACCGTAGGAGCACATTTGAATCATGAAAAGTTCAATAAGGTCTCTCTTGCAAGGTTCTCATCAGTAATATTTTTTCACGTAATTTTAATTGAGAACTTATTCTGAATACTGTAGAGTTATACTCACAGTTTTAAAAAACTTGCAACTTCAAGTGCATCCAACCATAACGAACTTTAGATAGAATTACCATATTCTATTGCTCACTAGTAGATCTTTTACGGTCAAATATTTTGCTTCCAACCCCTTAACAGGAATGATGACAAAAAAAGATCACAAAGATAGTCACAATCAATTCAATTTAATAACAAGAGTAATCAATAACTCAATCCTCCCCTTTTTTCATCCTTTCAAAATAGATATTTATAGCAATAGTTTCCTCATTCATAATTTCAATATGAGATCCATTACAATGAATATCTTTTAAAACCAATGCATTAACCATCACAAATTTTGTTCTTTTAGATATTGATATATTAGCTCTTCTGGAGCTTTTAACTAATTTTGTACTATCAAAAATATTTTCTATCTGTAATCATAGAATTCATTACTATATTCTCATATCCTTCTTTAAAGAATATTAACATAAACAAAATATTTGGGATACGCCACGTATGTGGCCTAATAATCTTTCATATCGCATTGATAACATAAGTTATCCTTACCCTTTGAAGAATTATCTTGAGAACTCTAGTTGTTCTCTTATTTATTACTATGTTCCCACTTTTAGTAGTCCATGATTATATCTTTTATTTTCTTTATGTTTGCATTCACTTCAAGGAATGCAACCAATCTGTAGGACAGACTTCTAAACGCCTCCATTGATTCTTTATTTCATAATCACTATTGCAAAACATGTGTGGATTTTAAATCAAAATCTATCTATTCATGTTCTCATGATCAGTCTCTAATTATAATAAATATGATACAATAAATAAATCATAGTAAAATATACCTGAGATTCTTTAACATCATTGTTATCACCCTAGCTATTATCACGAGCACTATTACAAGTAGTAAAACAACTTTGTTTTCGTAATAACATTTATAATATAATAGTAAAAAAATAATTTAATAAACAAAATAAAAATTTTCGTGTATGATGCTTGAAAGTTATCTGATACACATTGTACCAAATTTCAATACCACATATATTTATAAAATCTTATGATACTCTAATCAAATATTTATAAATTCTATTTAAAAGATATAATACAGTAATTTCAAGCATATTTAATAACAATAATTTAATCATAAAATATTTTAATCATCAAAATACCATACATACTATAATTTAATAAAAGAATCTTAGTTTAAAAGAAACCTCAAAGTAATAATATTTTTCATAAAATAATTTTACTAAAAATCAATCAACAAAGGAGAAAAACGTATCATGTAAGGATTATATAAATTTCTTTGCATAATAATTATCCGTAATGCGTCGGCCTCAATTGAAGACTGAAATAGCTTGAGTAGCAAATTAGAGTGACCGGCTATTGCATTGGTTGTTGCTTAAAATGGGTAAGGCTTGGTGAAAGGGAAAAAAATTTATGACTTATGGAGAAAAGCAATTAAAAGAGAATTGTGCTAATAACTTGTTATAAAATAAATAGACAGGGATTAAAGAACAAAGAAAATGGGTGAGCAAAAGAGAGAGAGCGTATTTTATTGATCAATCGGAATATTTACAAAGTTTATCCAAAGTCTCTATTTATAGGCATAAGAAGTATAAATAAAGTAGAGATCTACTTCTAATGACTATTAGAATTTAAATACATCAAAGCTTATCTTAATCTTGATGGGCATCCACTTAATAAGATATTCGTAACAGGATGAATGGTTTTTTGAAACCAAAAAGTAAAACTTAAAAAGTGAATATTTTTAAAGAATCACTTAGGCTCTTATTAATGGTTTATAAATAGAAAATAAGTTTGAAGAATTCAAATATAACTTGTTCCATCTAATTTGTGAGTAAAACTCTTTGGTACAAAAGTATTCTTTTTTCTTTTTGATATATATTTAACTTGATATGTAAATTTATTTATTTATTCAAATCATGATATTAGTAACTAGCATTTGGATGATATGATCATGAGACATTATTTTCATTGCTAAAAATGAAAGTTTGTAGATGATCATATAATATAAATAATTTTTTTTTTTGTTAAATAACCTTAAACTAAATGGGTTAAATATATGATTGCATTTTTTAATGTTATAAAATTTGAACTAGAAATGGATTTGACAAAAAATGAAATAAGTCATATGCATATGCATGGTTAATTTTTCTAGTCAATGTAGAATAGTGGAAACCATTGACTTATATAATAAAATCACTATTCTAGTATGAAATCTTCTAGTGGTATATATAATGTGATAATCATATATTTGAAATTGAGATCATATTGTGGATATTTACAATGGTGCACATGTTTTTTTTTTTATTGGCCTAGATATGATCTATAAACTCATAATTCTATAAAGTTTTCAGATGTAGTAAATTTTGAAATTTACTTTGAAAGCCATGAATCAAAGATCTCGTGAGTATGAAATAAAAATGTGAATGCTATTTGGCCTTTTACATGATGGATATGATTTTAATCATAGTCAGAAAATAATTGATAATGTCCATGGTGAAGGGTGAAAAAATGTGTGATTTTATAATCACATGATTGGGCAATTGATGGTCGTCCTCTAATATGACTATATATGTTGCACCCTTGTATATATAAGGTGTGTTGAAAAAGTAATGTTATTTGACTATGAAGAAGAAGAAAAAATTAAAGTCATGTATTGACTTTGGAAAGAAGCTATGACAAATAGCAAATATATTTTCTAGTTTCACCAAGAGATTTGAGGCCTCTTTACTACAACTTACTTGGTGAAAAAGACATGATGTATTTTTTCATATACTTGGTGATTGTAAAATTAATTTATTGGATATCAAGAAGTAAATAAAGTAGTCAAATATGAAATTGTCATGATAAGAAAAGATAAAGTGATCACTATAATTTGAAAATAGTAGAAAGAATATCCTTGATAGCATTCTTTTGCGAAAGAATCGATAATTGAACATGGTGGGAATGTTGGTCTTGTGAATTTTCAAGATACAAATAAATATAAAGTTTCACCATATGGTATAGATAACTAAGATAGCTATGTTGGAAAGTTGAAACTTTGGGATGAGATACACGCCCATAATATTTGAGTCACCCATGATGGAAACTTGACTCAACGCTTGGTATAACATCAAGTCTTGAGTTTAATGAGACAAAGTCTATCATCAGTATGTGACTGCTAGCTATAAAAATAACAATATCATCCTAGGATGAAAAGTGCTAGGTACCCATAATAATAAAGGGAAGGATGAATATTATACTCTTAATAGACCCATAACATAGATGTGTTAAAGTGTTATAATTACAAGAACACTCTTGATGAGATCTACTTATGTGAGTTGAAGTGTAGCCGTTTCTAGGAGCTCAAGGGCTTCTCTCTGATAGCACTCATGAAAAGAGGTTACAGACACATAGCCATAATAATGTCCCTGGATACTGTACATTGATTGGTGTTGAAATCATTGTGTGAGATGTGTTCGGTTAATCAAATGGAATAGTTGGTTCAAAGCATAGTCTACCATCCAATTTCGATTAACTTTAACATGTTTTCACTAAGTGAAGGTTTAGTCGTAAGACACCTTCATATATACAATTGAATTCCAAGATTAACAAAATTTAGAATATTTTGAAAATGGGGGGAGATTGTTGGAACATTTTCAAAATATTTATAATGTTCTAATAGTTATAACTGAAAAGTTACAAGTGATCCAAAATAATGTCACTTGGTAATTAAGCTAGAGTTGTCACTATTCATAGTGATCAGTTATATCTCTTGTCACCAAAAGTTATATAACTTAATTAGTAACAAAGAGTCATAATTATTCAAGTTAATACCTATTAAACAATTATGCTTGTGGTTAAAGATATGACTATCCATTTGGGTAGTATTGTCCCTATGAAGAGACATGAGACCTCCTATAAATAGGAGAGGAATTTTATTTGTATACACCCAGAAACATAGAAAAAAAGTTTATTTCTGATCTCCCACCATATTTTATATTCTTAGATTGTTCTATAAAGAATTACTGCAGAAATTCTATATAGAAATTGGTATCCTTGTTATCCTCTGCTTAATGCTCAATGGATTGTTTCCGTTAGTGCAAAACGTGTCATTAGGCTTCATTGTATATTCAAAGTTTATTTGCTAGTAACTCTTTTGCACACCATATATAGGTGGGGATAAATAGAACCTTAAAAGAAAATGACATTGCTACACACCTTGAAGCCTTCATTAATTTCTGATAAATTTATTTTTATCCCTACACACCAACATGTTAAGTGACATTTATTGCTACATTAATTAAAATCATTACATATTAGTACTTGATAATACCTATATTTTCCTATTAATCACCTTAGCCAAGATTTTTTCTTATTATTTACCTATAAAAATGGTAAAAAGAATATAAAATATTATAGAAATTCACTTCTTCGTTCAAAGTGTAGCAGTTTAACCTCCACGATTGCATAACATTTCTTTTTCTTCTTTCTGATTCTTTTCATCACGTTCTTTGGCTTTCAAGGCAAATATATAACAAAAACTGAAAAAAAAATAATTGTTAAAGTTTATTCTTTTAAAGTGTTTTTTCCCAATTTATAATTTTTTATAATATTATATTTTAAATTTTTTTCCTAAGTTTTTATATTCCTTTATATTTTATTTTTGAGATAGTTTTGGGTATTATATATATTTAAATAGGTGGTGAAAAGTTGCTTTAGCCCAAATCTAATAGATTTGAGACATAATACATGAAGAAACAGAATGTAGTATATATATATATATATATATATATAGCAAACCCATCATTTTATTATAGATACATGCAAAAGAAACATAAAAGCAATTACTAAAAAAGTGTAAATTCCAGGAACTATATAAGGATTGTTGATTGCATGCATGATGCAATAATCAATCATAAACTTCACACGTACAGTACATGGATTGTTGAAGGCAAAGATTAGCGAGAGAGAGACAGCGATGGGCTTGATTTGACTAATTAAATAGAAGGGCTTCCTTCGCAACTAAAAGCGTCGGGGTTGTTAAATCCGCAATACCTCATGAAGAGCTTCGTAGCTTCGTTAAAGTTGATAGGGAAGGCGCTCTTGGCTATGAAGGCAAAGCATACGCAACGAGCTGCATCTTCATCGCTGCAACCCTGAAATTGGGAGCAGCATCCGCAGTTAGGGTCAGGGGCTGCACCAAAGAAGGCCTCCCCGAAAGCGGCTGGGCATGCACTCAGATCTTGAGGACATTTTGGAGTTTGAGAGCTAACCAAACTGAAAAAAACAAGGTTGAGGGAAAGGAGAAAGACAGTTGATGCTGAAGTCTTTGAACCCATTTTTTTTCCAATTAAGAAGCTTTGGAAATCGGAATTGCTTGTTGCATGAGGTGTGAGTGGTAGGGTTGCATGGTGAGAGGGTTCTTATAGAAGGGAGATTGGATAAATTTATACGGTATGTATCCCGTATTGATCGTAGGTTGACACACCATCAGTAAACCAGAAGGCATTGCTTGTTAAAAAAATATTACAATTATATCTACTTTTAATGATTTCAATATTTATTTTAGATAACTTACCTAATTATTAATATATTTCTATTCTAATTACCAAAGTACAAAAATTTTTAATTTAATCACTAACATATTATTTATTTTCATTTTAATTAACCTTAAATCTAAATAATTCAACAAACTTAATCTTCCATTTATATTCAGTTAATTTGGTTGTCAAATATATCTTCATTATGCATCTAAGCCCCACTTCTGTCCCACCCCCAAAGAAAGAAAAAAAAGAACCCGAATCTGTTTAAAAAAATTTCAAAATAGTTTTTAAAAAACGAAAGCATTTTCAAGAAAACATATCCGCCACTTCTTCTTCCTCTATCCTTTTCAATCCTTTTAACTTCTCAACTCTGCAACTTCAAGAAAGAACTAGACCTGATTATGGACACAGCTGGGTCCGCCTAAAAAATTAGAGTGTTCGGGCAAAAATATAGGCCTGAAAAATAGATTTGGATAAAAAAAGGGGCCCGCTTAGAAAACGGGCCAGACCTCGGGTAAGATTTTTTTAGCCCGGCCTCGGCCTGAATTATATAATAAATATTTTATTTTATTTTATTTTTAATCATGTTAAATTTTTAACTTTACTTTTCTAATTTCACTTGCACTTTCAATTTGTGTATTATTTTAAAAATTATTTTAGTATCATTTATGTTTTTAAATTTATTTGATTTATTATATTTTAAATTTTTTATTTAATAAAATAAGCTAAAAAAGTTTTAATATGAGCCGGGCCGGGCTGGGGCTTAGCAATTTTATTTTGGGCCGGGCTTGAATAATTTTTTAAGTCCATATTTCGAGCCGGACCCGAGCTTAAAAACGAGCCTAAAATTTTATTTGAACCCTACCCGGCCCGACCCATGATCAGCTCTAGAAAAAATCCTACTATCACCTTTATGCCAACATTCTCAAAGTGGGTCGTTTTGGACTCACCACCAGCATTATTGCTGCATCTTTGGGTTCTTAATTTTAGTGCAATTATATGTTTTTTTAAAATATATTTTGCAAATTAAAATTTGAGAATTTGGTCAGATTTGTTTAGAATTAAGATATAATTTATAGGAGAATGGCATAGTTTTTACTTAAGAATCTTACGTTAAGTTTAGGAGTATTATACAAATTTTAGTATATGAGTTAATAATAAATTAATTTAATTATAATATTTAGTACCTCCTATTACTTGTTTTTAGCAAAGACAAGGACTTTTTTTACTTATTTTAAAAATATCTTATTTTTTATTGGAGCTACTATTCATCTTTTTAATTTCAAGTTTAAATTTATACTAACTATTATTTATTTTATGTCTAATTATGGTAAGAGAATAACTTATATTAGGATCATCCTAAAAAGTATACTTTTTAGGCACCAATAAAATAATATAGAATATTTTAAATTGATTCGAGTAACTTATCCAATCTATTGAATTGACACTTGAGTAACGATTTAAATAAATTCCTAATAACCTAAAATTTAAGAATGATCAACATTCAATTAATAAACTATAAACTTAAAAAAGTACGAATTTTTGTGTAATCTTAATACATATCAATTATGTAATAACCTTATTAATAAACTAACACACAATAGTTGTACAATTTAATAAAATGCATACATAAATATATACAAATAAAATATGATTTTTCTACTAAATAATATTTATTTGGGCTAAAAATATTTTTTTTAAAATTTAAATTTCAAATTTTCAAAATCTTAAAATTCAAAAGCTTAATTAATCATCATTTGGTTTTCTTGAGTCCATTCAAATTCATAATTCATCCTGTATTTTTATAGTGTAAAAATATGAAACATAGAAACTTGTATCATCAAAATCGGTTATCAAAATCTTAAGTTTTGAAAACCAAAACATAAGAAATCATTACCATCTATACAGATTTTCCGGATTAACAGTTTCAACCAGCCTACTTTAAGGTCTCATATCTCTTAGCATAAGACTCATATGACCAAGTTAATTATACCAAATGAAAGTATACACTTCATACTATGTAAAACATCTAAATTTCAAAACAAATAAGCAACTAAATATGGATTTTTTTAGTTTGTAAAAAATCAATTACTCAAAACTATCAAAACACATACATTAAAAACTTCAAAAATTATTCTCCTAAACCATTTTAGCAAAATAGATGTTACACACATCATTAGAAAAATCTTGAAACATTTCAATTGATACCAATAATATCGTCAAAAATTCGCATGAAAGTATAAAAATAATAATAATAATAATAAAGAGGATAGGTTTTACACCCAACCATTCAAAACATAAAAATATCAAATAAATATACACCTCTATTGCTAAAATCATAATCGATTTGCCATTCCTTTTACCTTTCTTCCCCTTCTCTAAATTAGCTTCTCCAAAATTATCAAAATCACCTTAAAAAAATATGATACGCAAGTTTTTTTTTTTTTTTAAATCTCTTCTTTTTATTAAAAAAACCTATAACCTATCTATTAAAATCGAGGTTGATAAATAATGGACTAACATAATCGTGACATAATTAATTGAATATTTTATTTTATTTTAAAGGTTGTAGCGACGTAAAAATTTTGGTCTCGGTCGCTAATTGTGGCGATTTATTAGAAAATTGGAAATTAAAATTTGGTTTAAAAATAAACCGGGAGTCGCCACCGATCCTTTTTCCTAGGTGTGATCGGACACCTATTAGATTCATTTTTTAAAACAAAAGGAAGGCTGAGTTTAGGTCTACTTTAAAGTCGAGAGAAAAAAATGAGGGCTCGGGAGTTCGATTCTGTGTGAGGAAGGTATTAGCACCCTCGCGACGCCCAAAGATTGGTATCTCATAAACACATGTTGTCTTGATTTTTAAAAATACAAGTTCAATATAAAATTTAGTTGTGATCCGATTAAAAGAAGACGAGAAGTTTAAAAAAAAAAAATTTAAATTTTGAGAAGGACATACCGTCTTAACACGAGTCGATTGATGTTCATCCAACATAGCGATGACATCGACGACATGGTGTTAAATCGATATGTTGCCTTATATATTGAAATGAATTTAGAAAATAGGAACGTAATTTTCAAAGCAATGTAAAACAAAATTGATATAGAATAAAAATAAAGGGTAAAAATACATTAAAGCAAAAACATATATGACAATAATGTTAACAAAAAAAACTAACTATGCATATAAGATTAAATATAATAATAGTATCGAATACAAGAAAACAATGAACATGTATAAACATGATATTAAGAATATATACATAACATATTTTGCACATGCATATACATAAGTAATAATAATATTAGAAATATACAATATAATATTAAAGATATACATATAATAAAATAAAAAATATAACCAATAACATTAAAATATATATAATAGTATACATGAAATGTGATATTAAAACTTACATACATAGCATATGTAAAAAAACATATATAATATAATATTAAAACATCTACATAATATATACACATATGATTTCAAGGTTAAATACAAAAAAGAAAAAAATAATAATATTACATCAAGATATATTTATATATGTATATTAAAATTATGTACATATATAGTAAAATACATAGACAATACAACATTCAATATATACATGATATATAATAAAATGATAGTATACATAATATACAAATTATATATATAACACAACATGTACTATGATGATAATAATGATAATAATAATAAGGATAATAATAATAACAATAATAGTAAAAATACAAAAGAAAATATGACATAATAATAAGGTAAGGAAAATAAAGTAGTAAATAATAATATATTAAAAATAATAAATATAATAGTAAAAATAATAATGTTAAAAATAATACCATATAAGAAGTATATATATATATACATATATGTAATAAAAATATACACTAATATTCAATAATAAAAGTACATATAATAATAGTAATAATATCAAGAATAGTATAAATAATATGTACCTAGCAATAATGATAATAAGTAGCAATAATGTAGTAATAATAATAGCAAAATTAATATTACAAATAATATTTAAAACAAAAAGGATGAAATTGAGACTAAAACAGAATTCTTGGGGTGAAATTAGAAATGAAATAGGAAATAGGGCCCAAATTGCAACGCAGCGCATGGCCTAGAGGACCGAAAGTGCAATAAACCCCTTTCGGCTAAAGCTAAGCTTGCAGCGTGGGGACTCAATTGAAAAGTGCAACAAATTTCAAGTCCGAATTAAAAAATCAATATAAACTTGATTGAAAAACATGGTAAAGGCGGAAGGACCAACAGGGTAAATAACCCTTTTGATAAAAACACGCGGATCCTGAGGCGGGTATGGATCGGGTCAGTCCGAGCCAGGGCAAAACGGTGCCGTTTTATGCCCTGGGTTTTAAACCCAAAACGGTGCCGTTTTCAACCCATATAAATACCCCTAAATTAAGAAAAAATCATTTGAGAGGAGGAGAAGAGAAAAAAAAAAAAGAGAGAAGAGAGAGAGGGAGAGGAAGGCGATTTCGGTGGGACTCGCCAGGGTCCCGCCACGGACGGTCACCGGAGGCCGGTCATAGTCGTGTGGCGACGCGCGTATCTGTGCGGCGGAGAGGTATTTTTCGATTTTTCTTCTTTTTTTGCTTTTTTTTTGTTTATATTTTATATACTTTAAATATTGTTTTTATTTATTTAGATATTTAGATATATTAGAAATAGGTTAGAAAATAAGACAAAAATAAAAATGAAAAAGGTTACCTTAAGGCTTTGATTTTGGGATTTTGCCATGAATTTGTATTATTCTCAGTATCTTTTCTATGTATTTCAATGCATCTATGTATGTGTTGAAATCTAGTTCTTGTATTGATATGAAAATCCCCCCCTCTTACAGTGTTTCATTCGGCTTTTTATAGCCATTTTCATTACATGACATTATTATTTATTTTGATGTCCTTGCTTCTGTCTTGTTTGTCTGTCATTTCTGCAGGTATGGAGCAGGAAAGCGGATGGTGGTGGCGCCAGAGGAGCAGTGGAGTTGGTGGTGCGGCGTAACAGGGCAAGTGGGGGGTAGATTAGGCTCAGCTTTAGGGTTTTCTTTTTCTTATTTTCTTTTTTTCTGATTTGGGCTTTGGGCTTTGATTTGAGTGTTTGGGCAATGGGTAGTTGGGTTAGGCTTTAGTTGGGCTAAGGGTTTTGTATTGGGTTTGGGGTGTAAAAGGGGTAAATAAGTAATTGGGGTTATTTAGTTGGGTTAGGTGTTGGGTCTGACATTGGGTTGTTTTTTTTGGGCCAAAATTGGGCCTCAACAGCTGCCCCTCTTTGCTCATTGTCGTGTAACGGGAATGGAGCAAAGACCTTAAAAGGGCCAATTTTGGCCGGTCTCGCCAAATTTTGACTTCTTTGATGCTCTTCTTCTTCAGGTAGCCTCATTCTAGTGCGCTGCGTCTTGTGGTTTTGGTTCAATCCACTGCATCTTCTGATATATGCCTTGTAGCTTCGATTTACTCCAATGTAACTTCAAGAATATGATATTTGTGGCTTCGATCTGCTTCACTATAACTTCAGAAAGATAAGATCTACGACTTCAATCGCTCTTCTATTGCTTGATCGGATAAGGTTTGTGGTCTTCTCTTTTAGAAAGGCAAGATCGATATCCTCGATCGGCTCCACTCGCAACCGGAGAGACAGAATCGACATCTTCAATCAGCTTCAATCTTTGTTCTCTACTCGGCTTGTGATCCTTAGCTCAACTTATTTCTCGCAATATGAATTGACTCTTTAAATAACAAACATTAAAAACAAAAATTGGAAATAGCTCATCACGTGAGCCGAGGCTCAACTCACTTCTGCAATATGAGTTGATTTTTTTGAAAACAAAAGTTAAAAGGCTCAACTCACCTCTCGCAATATGAGTTGATTTTTGAAAAACAGAATTAAAATGTTCAACTCACCTCTCGCAGTATGAATTGATTTTTGAAAAACAGGAATTGGAAAGCAGAAATTGAAAATAGCTCAGCGTGCCCCGAGGCTCAACTCACCTCTCGCAATATGAGTTGATTTTTTTGAAAAACAGAAATTAAAAGGCTCAACTCACCTCTCGCAATATGAGTTGATTCTTTGAAAAACATAAACTGAAAACAGAAATTGAAAATACCTCAGCGTGTCCTGAGGCTCAACTCACCTCTCGCAATATGAGTTGATTTTTGAAAAACAGAAATTAAAAGGCTCAACTCACCTCTCGCAATATGAGTTGATTTTTTTGAAAAACAGAAATTAAAAGGCTCAACTCACCTCTCGCAATATGAGTTGATTCTTTGAAAAACATAAACCGAAAGCAGAATTGAAAATACCTCAGCGTGTCCTGAGGCTCAACTCACCTCTCGCAATATGAGTTGATTTTTTTGAAAAACAGAAATTAAAAAGGCTCAACTCACCTCTCGCAATATGAGTTGATTCTTTGAAAAACATAAACTGAAAACAGAAATTGAAAATACCTCAGCGTGTCCTGAGGCTCAACTCATCTCTCGCAATATGAGTTGATTTTTGAAAAACAGAAATTAAAAGGCTCAACTCACCTCTCGCAATATGAGTTGATTCTTTGAAAAACATGAACTGAAAACAGAAATTGAAAATACCTCAGCGTGTCCTGAGGCTCAACTCACCTCTCGCAATATGAGTTATTTTTTTGAAAAACAGAATTAAAATGCTCAACTCACCTCTCGCAATATGAGTTGATTCTTTGAAAAACATAAACTGAAAACAGAAATTGAAAATACCTCAGCGTGTCCTGAGGCTCAACTCACCTCTCGCAATATGAGTTGATTTTTTTGAAAAACAGAAATTAAAAAGGCTCAACTCACCTCTCGCAATATGAGTTGATTCTTTGAAAAACATAAACCAAAACAGAAATTGAAAATACCTCAGCGTGTCCTGAGGCTCAACTCACCTCTCGCAATATGAGTTTTTTTTTTTTTTTGAAAAACAGAAATTAAAAGGCTCAACTCACCTCTCGCAATATGAGTTGATTTTTGAAAAACAGAAATTAAAAGGCTCAACTCACCTCTCGCAATATGAGTTGATTCTTTGAAAAACATGAACCTAAAAGCAGAATTGAAAATACCTCAGCGTGTCCTGAGGCTCAACTCACCTCTCGCAATATGAGTTGATTTTTGAAAAACAGAAATTAAAAAGGCTCAACTCACCTCTCATAATATGAGTTGATTCTTTGAAAAACATAAACCGAAAAACAGAATTGAAAATACCTCAGCGTGTCACGAGGCTCAACTCACCTCTCGCTATATGAGTTGATTTTTTGAAAACAGAAATTAAAAGGCTCAACTCACCTCTCATAATATGAGTTGATTCTTTGAAAAACATAAAGCAAAAGCAGAATTGAAAATACCTCAGCGTGTCACGAGGCTCAACTCACCTCTCGCAATATGAGTTGATTTTTTTGAAAAACAGAAATTAAAAAGGCTCAACTCACCTCTCGCAATATGAGTTGATTTTTGAAAAACAGAAATTAAGAGCTCAACTCACCTCTCGCAATATGAGTTGATTTTTGAAAAACAGAAATTAAGAGGCTCAACTCATCTCTTGCCATATGAGTTGATTTTTTGAAACAACAGATATTAAAAATACCTCAGCGTGACCTGAGGCTTGACTCACCTCTCGCAATACGAGTCAATTTTTGAAACATAAACTAAAAATACCTCAGCGCGTGGCTTGAGGCTCAACTCACCTCTTGCAATATGAGTTGATTTTTTTGAAAAGCAGAATTTGGAAAGCAGAAATTGAAGATACCTCGGCGTGCCCGAGGCTCAACTCACCTCTCGCAATATGAGTTGATTTTTGAAAAATAGAATCGAAAAACAGAAATTGAAATTACCTCAGCGTGTCCTGAGGCTCAACTCACCTCTCGCAATATGAGTTGATTTTTTGAAACATAAATTGAAATTACCTCAACGTGTCTTGAGGCTCAACTCACCTCTCGCAATATGAGTTGATTTTCTTGAAAAGCATGAATTGAAAAGTAGAAATTGGAAATACCTCAGCGTGCCCCGAGGCTCAACTCACCTCTCGCAATATGAGTTGATTTTGGAAAAGTAATAATTAAAAACAAAATTTGAAAATACCTCGGCATGTGACCCGAGGCTCAACTCACCTCTCGCAATATGAGTTGATTTCCGAGAAATTAATCATCAAAAATACCAAAACCTGTCATTTGGTAGAACTCAGGAGTCTTTTCCTTTGATTTAGTACAGCTATCATCACATCTTCTTGCTCTACTAGGTTACCTGTATATGTCATGCATGATGTCATCATGATATGCACATGTTTGTCTTAAATGCCTTTATGCCTACATGATTATGCAGTGCTCCTTAAGCATGTTTGTCGTGTGTCCTCTTTCGTCATGATTTTTGATGATCCGCGTTTATTGCTTTGTTTCTCGACTTTTCTTCAGGTCTCGTACCTGTCTTCAAGCTTCACGAGTAATCGACGTTTCTCAGATATCACTCTTTTGCCCTTGGTTGAACTTTGTTCTTGCTTTGAGGCTCTTGTGCTTATCAAATTTTCATCCAGGTAATACTCAACATTTGTTTTGTTTAGAGTACGTCATTTCAAAATGCTCTAGATGTTCAACGCATGAACTCCTCCATATTTCTTGATCAAGAATCTTTTCGAGCGTGGCTTCTTTTGTAGAAAGTTTCAGACTACTGAAAATGCTTCAAATATGTAGTCTCGCTGTTTGACTCACTGCTTGAATCGTTTTACTTTTTGGGTTCAAATCCGCTTCATTAGGACACCCTTTCGGATCTTCATCCTGATATATCTTCTTTTTTCTTTTTCTTTTTCCTCCCTTTTTTTTTTGGAAAAACTTAAGGCGTCATCACTCATTGCCTCTCAGGATCCTATCACTTTGGCATAAGTCTGTTTGCCCATCGCTCTCGGTGGTATCTCGTCCCAAAACTCGAGGAAATAATCGCATTTTGCTGAACCAGCTTGCTCCACTATAATTTAGGGACACAAGGTTGGCACTATCTTTAAACCATTCCACTGCAATTCCTGGCTATAGGATCTGTGATCTCATCAGAACTCAAGAGTGTATGATCTGTAACTTGTTCCCTCAACTGATGTTTCTTGATAGAAAATCCAAGGAAATAAACTCAATTTGAGCTCAAATATTTCTAACCCTTACACTTGGTGAGCTCTTAAACAATCGACTGGTTTTAGGTTCCTGTACTATTTAGAAGCTTTCAGAGTAATACGCGAAACTCCTTTTGTGAAAGTATGATTAGTCCATTAATAATTATTTCAATGCGAATACTTGAAAAAGATTATACTTATGGACAAGAAGAAAATTGTCTAAGAGCATAACTCGAAACAACCAAGTTAAACAATGAGAGCAAATGCAAGTTTATTGGAAGCCCATTTTGAAAGGAATAAGATAATCAAAGATAAATTCAAAAAATGGGTAAAATGGAAAGCTAAGTGCCCCAAATATCGCAGCCTGAGCTTCTCTGTACAAACTCCTTTGAGACCATTTTGAGTTCAACATGTGTTTAGGGGATTCAGAGTACTTTGTCGATGCCCCAAGACGTAGCATACTTCTTCACTATGAATTCAAGTATAGCAAGACTACCATATGCCCTACCTTTGAACAAAATTTGAGCCACCTTTTTCAGGTTTTCAACTCAAAACCCCTTTGGTCTCAAGGTGCCCTTTGCGGGTTTTCACCTTGACCTCTCCATTTTCTTTTCTTTCTTTCTTTTTCTTTTTTTTTTTTTTACTTTTGAGTGAATGAAGGTCACAAGGCGCCCTTTGCGGGTTTTCACCTTGGCCACTCCTTTTCAAGTATTTCTGGACTGAATCCGAATTTAGGATTGGATCAGTGTTCTTTCGGGGAAAGCCTCCTTTACTTCATAAAGTCTTTAAGCATCCATTTCCTTTTGAAATCCTTTCGCATAGAAAGGATCTTCTGCAATACCAGGTTCCTACTATGAAATTCTTTTGGGTGAACCATTTCCATCATACGCGTTTGACCTTCAAACCCTTTTCTGCAGTCAAGTTTAATGAAGACATTTTACTTTATCTAATTCTTGATTCAATCCAAGCTTGGAGAAAAAGAGTCTTAATTTCCATGGATAGAACTACCTCTAATGCCCCAATGAAGGTCTTAGTTAACTTTAATAAGCGCAAAGAGTATAAGGTAGCTTCTTATGCCAATATTTACAAGTCTCGGTCACCTTCCATAACTTTTCTTTATTTTTGTATTTTTCTTTTGCAGCCTTTATTGCATTGTGATATGATATTGTACAGTTATGCATTAAAACATGATTCTTTCTGGCATTTGATCTCTCTTTTTGTTTTTTTTTTTGTTTTTTTTTGTTTTTTTTTCTTTTCATGACTGTCGACTTTATAATATTGGCATATGAAGCTACATTCACCTTCTTAGTGAAGCAATTGACGGCCACGACGATCATGTCGACTAGAAACTTTTGACGAGCTCATCCCTAGAACATCTATGCCCCATGTCTTGACAAGTTTGTGAAGAGATGAAAGAAGCACGTGAGTTTTGACGATATAACTGATGCCATTCCCTTCCCATGGTGGACCAACAATATCCGATCCTCATTGATGAGCCTGGCTATTGCAGAACCACTATCATGTGTTCCTTAAACACTCTTATGGACCTCTTTCAAGATGTTCCTAAGTGCGTCTTAATATGATCGTGGGAAAACATCTTTGAATTCATGGAAATAACTCAATAGTCTTGCCTTATTTATGCGGTGGGCTAGGTTTCGATCTTCATCTCTTTCCTAAGCTCACAATGTCAGCTGACCCTTTTGTCTCATTCTGTCATCCTTCACGAGACACAATCTCTGTCATCTTCGAAGTCCAGAGATCCTTCTAGACACATATCTTGCTCCAAAGGGAGTTAGTAACAGCATCGCTCGTGACATCGATATTTGGGGACTGCTTTGTGGAGTGCGAAGGCAAATTCCAGAGAATAAATGATTCTAAGGATGATTATTTGTATAGGATGATCATGAATGTAAAATAAAAGAATAAAAATCCAAATAATAAAAGAATGAAAGTCCAAATAATAAAAGAATCTGTAAACAGAAGAAAATTTACTCAAAAAGATGCATTTCATTGAAATAAAAGATCTCGGACTGAAACCTATTTCTCAAAAGAAGACTTATCAACTCTAAGTATTAAGGCAACAAGTATGTTTTGAATATTACTCTAGATTAGCTTTAAGAGTACACGGATCTCTTCCACTGTCCCATTGTTCAAACACTCCTCAGTATGTGAAATTCAGAGGTGGGTGATATCGAGATCGTGGTTGAGTTGGGTATGAATTAGAAGCATAGTGGCTTCCTATTCCACCACATGGGTTTCTGGCTTTTTTCTTCATGGGTGCTACCCTTTTGGGCTCTCAGAGACTTCCATCCTTCCATTTTTGATGGCATTCTCTATAAGTTCCCCGGACATCACAATGTTCGCAAAGTCTTTCGTAGCACTTCCTACCAACTTATCGTAAAATGGAGCTTTCAAAGTGTTGATGAAAAGAACCACTATTTCAGTTTTGGTCAAAGCGGGTTCTACTTGTGCCGAGATGTCCCTCCATCTCTGCGCGTATTGCCTAAAAGTTTCCGTCGGCTTCTTTTCCATCATCTGCAGAGTCAACCGATCAGGCATCATGTCAGACACATGCTTGTACTGTTCACAAAATGCTGATGCTAAGTCTTTCCATGATCGGATCCTTTCTCTACTAAGTTGATTATACCATCGAAGAGCCGATCCGACCAAGCTGTCTTGGAAACAGTGTATTAGCAACTTATCTTTATTCACGTGACCCGTCATTTTCCGGTAAAACATGACAAGATACGTTCTTGGACATCCCGTTCCGTCGTATTTTTCAAAATATGGTGCCTTAAACTTTGGAGGTAGAACCAGATCGGGCACCAGACTGAGCTCCTTGGCACTTAATGCAGAGAAGATTTTAGTGCCTTCGATTGCCTTGAGCCTTTCTTCCAAACTCCTATACTTGTCCCAAACCTCATGATCGTCTAATTTCAACTTGGCTATCTCTACTGGGTCATCCAAATCTGGAATATTGGGATCAACAGGACTAGCCCCTGGGTTCGACGAGAATATTCCTTGCCCCAAATTAGTGGGTGGAGCAGGTGGCATAGGTCGATGTTCTAAGCCTGTGGGTTCTCCTTGAGTATACCCTCTCTGTGTTGTATATGCGGACGGTGGAGTGAATCCCGGGGGATAGAGTGGATCCTGATCGTGGTGAATTCTTGATTGAGGTTCTATAACATCGGGGTTCTGCATGGGTCCCTTTTCTTTGACCAAAGTTGTCATCATCTCCATAATTTTGGCCATCTGATCTCTTTGCTCGAGTGATTCCTCTCGAGATCTTACCATTAGGTCTCTCGTCTCTTGTTGTGATTTGGCCAGTTGCTATTGTAATTCCTTTTGAGCCCTTTCTATCCTTTCGATTCTCTCATTGAACTCAGCTTCCATTGCCCTAGCTTGTCTTGTGCGTTACGTATAAATGTCGTGATTCCAGTCTTGAAGTCTTGCAAGCTGTGGATTATATGGTTCTTTTAGTTTTGGTGGATGATTATGGTGATATGTACATGCGATGAATGAATGAATGGATGAATGTTTAAAGAATAAATGATGCATAAATGTTAGTTATGAGTAAATATGCAAGGATTTGGTGTTGATTTCAAGATAGCCCCATATGTAGGCATTTTCATTTATCGAAGAGTACGTTACAAAAGGTTTTCATTTTCCAATGATTACACAAATTTCCTAGCCACATTGCCTTGTTTCTTCACTTGCTCTAGAAATTACGATATACTCGATCTTTGGCTCGGAGGAATTGCAAATCGAGAACTTGGCTTCATCGATAATTGAACAACTTGCATAGCCGCTTGGTAATTTCATTGATCAAGAAGTTGAGTTGCATTTCTCTTTCTTGGAGAGTTCCTTCATACGCATGCATGTCCCTATCAGATCGATCATTCTTTTCTTCTAGAGCCTTGTGAGGTTATCTAATTGTTGTTGATGAGATTGTAGCATATTTTCCAAATCTCGTACTCTCCTTTTAATTCTTGATGTTGGTGACTATTCGCAAATTCTGCGATCACCATTTCATACTCGGCATTCTTCCTTCTTATCTCTATTGCAGCGCGCGCGGCCTTTTCCTCTTCTTTCTTTGCTTTTCCCTTCCAAAATTCCATTCCTTCCTTGATGTTGCTAATTTCTTCCTTCCACTCAATTTGTCGACTTGCCCAATCCACTATTCTTTATAGTGTTTCTTAATTTCTTGTTTTCCAAGTGAAGGTCCCTTAAGTCGTTTCTCACGATCTCGCCTCCCATTGTACTTTTGATTCTGGACCTTTCAACCTGAACTTCAATCTTGGTGATAGTTTTCTTGAAGAGAAGTGCGAGGTCTCTAGACATCTTAACTTTTTCTCGCTCGAATTCTTGTCTAACTATTTCCAATTCGGATGGCATTTCCTCCAAAAAGGGATTTAGGCGGTGTAATTTGTTGATGAGATTTCTTGACTACTTACCCGTTGCTTTCTCCATATGTCATAGTCTTGAGTAAGGGTATCGACATACAAGGCTAATTCCATGAAATGAATTTCCTTCCAAGACTTTGCAATGTCTCGGACTCTCTTCATATATCCCTCACCCATGAAAGTGAACTCGAATTGTGCTAATCCTCCATTGCTGGGTATAAATTGTCGCAAGAAAATTGCCTTTGGACTAATAGCGGAGCGTATCCAACTCCTCCCATAACCCGAGTAAAGGTACCCAATCTTGGCCTCCACATTTGTATAGCGGGTGAAAAGCGGATCGGATCGGGTGCTCTCCACGTTATATCCTCGCGCGAAGATTCGAAAGACTCGATACCCAATGTTGCTCGGTGACTTTCTCTCGCCATTCTTTCTTGAGGTAAGCTTCTAGCCGGGGCGAATGTTTTTGAAAACATGTGGAATGGAGTGCGCTCTACTTTCAAAAATGACTCAAAATCCAAACATTGAGCAGCTGTGCACACCCGATAAATCGTCCCTTTCCTACCCTTCGACAAGTACTCAAGGATCTGAATGTCTCGGCTAAGATAGTCGGGACAGGGTTGACTCCTTGTTTTAACCTTTCGAAGAAATCAAATACTGCGACCCCAATATGTCCGAGAACTCTCGGGAAAATGACCAAACCGTAAATGGCCAAGGCGAATAGATTAACTCTCTTCAATATGTCCGGGTGACTCAGAACCGATTCTCGTAGGCTAGACCATGGAATGCAAACGGTTTCATTCTTCTTTTTTATTTTTTTTTCGGCCCATGCATCAGTCATGTCTGTCAGTCTTACTATTTTTTTCCTAAAGGTCAATGGCTTAGGCTCCTTCACGTATATCTTACCGAATTGCACATTATCGATGCGGAGTAAAGCAG
The DNA here is from genome assembly GCA_025698475.1 of Gossypium anomalum. Classification (NCBI taxonomy): domain Eukaryota; kingdom Viridiplantae; phylum Streptophyta; class Magnoliopsida; order Malvales; family Malvaceae; genus Gossypium; species Gossypium anomalum. Next base: position 80,906,187 of record CM046968.1, read on the forward strand.
CATCCTCTTCTATGGTTGGAGTCATGTCCTCTTGATTAAATGTAAAGCACTGATAAGCCGGGTCCCAGAATCGAACCATGGCTTGAATCAAGCTGTTCATCTACACGAATGGTGATCAAGTGAGCTATATCTCCATATCCCTCGGTGAAAATGCCCCTAGTATCTGAATCCCATTGATTCCAAGCTCGCACCAAATCCTCAAGGTTATTTTGGCGAACATTCACAGTTGTACGTTCGGGCAAATTGGCAACACACCCTTCCACTAGGCTGTCCCCCTTTTCTCTCTGAGTTTTTAGAGACCATTCCCGAACCACGGCATTCTTCTCGGTTATTTGTATAATTGACTCCTCCATCAGAAACCCGTTCTTTGGCAACTAACCTTTAATCAACACCTTCCTAATGTGATGCCTATTATGCATGATGAAAATACAAATAAAAACAAATAAACTTGGTTAGTAAACACAACACATATGGTTTGAGAAACAAATTAAACTACTCAGCCCAATTCTTTCATATAAACAGTGTAAATGAGAGGCAGAAGGCATTTTCCTGTGTACTTATTTTGGTGGCTATAAGCGGACAAAGGTTCGGTATGGCTCTAATTGGATGGCTCGTATGGTTCATTATATCCGGTTTTGGTTCTAGATAGGTACTCGAATTGCCCATACTATCGTCTGCTAAGATTAGTACGAAGCCTCGGTCATAGCCTATCACAGGCTCACGAGAACAATTCGAGGGATTACATTTACTTATGCCTATGCGGAGGGACAAGTTAACTCACGAAAGCATAAGTCATATGTAACCCGAAAGTATTCACTAGCCTGTACGGAGGAACGAGTTAACTCACGAAGGCGTAGCGTTTACTTTCACTTAAAAAGGACGGAACCCGGGTATAGAGCTCATGTTATGCGTAATGCAAGTGCACGCTGTGTGGGGAGAAAATCACAAACCTTTATGTTTTATTTGAAGAAACTAAACCAAAATTAAAACCATAAAAACTGAAAAACAAACAAATAACAAGTTATAAGAAATATTTACAACACGATACAAATGCATGAATTTTTGAAAACGGGATTTTTGGATCACGACCAAATATTTATTTCGAACAAGGAAGTTTAAAAATTTTGACAAAACATGTTTAATTCGACTCGACTCGCAAGGCTAAATCCCCAGTGGAGTCGCCAGCTGTAGCGACGTAAAAATTTTGGTCTCGGTCGCTAATTGTGGCGATTTATTAGAAAATTGGAAATTAAAATTTGGTTTAAAAATAAACCGGGAGTCGCCACCGATCCTTTTTCCTAGGTGTGATCGGACACCTATTAGATTCATTTTTTAAAACAAAAAGAAAAAGTGAGTTTAGGTCTACTTTAAAGTCGAGAAAAAATGAGGGCTCGGGAGTCGGTTACGCGCGAGGAAGGTATTAGCACCCTCGCGACGCCCAAAGATTGGTATCTCATAAACACATGTTGTCTTGATTTTTAAAAATACAAGTTCAATATAAAATTTAGTTGTGATCCGATTAAAAGAAGACGAGAAGTTTAAAAAAAAATTTTGAATTTTGAGAAGGACATACCGTCTTAACACGAGTCGATTGATGTTCATCCAACATAGCAATGACATCCACGACATGGTGTTAAATCGATATGTTGCCTTATATATTGAAATGAATTTAGAAAATAGGAACGTAATTTTCAAAGCAATGTAAAACAAAATTGATATAGAATAAAAATAAAGGGTAAAAATACATTGGAGCAAAAACATATATGACAATAATGTTAACAAAAAAAACTAACTATGCATATAAGATTAAATATAATAATAGTATCGAATACAAGAAAACAATGAACATGTATAAACATGATATTAAGAATATATACATAACATATTTTGCACATGCATATATATAAGTAATAATAATATTAGAAATATACAATATAATATTAAAGATATACATATAACAAAATAAAAAATATAACCAATAACATTAAAATATATATAATAGTATACATGAAATGTGATATTAAAACTTACATACATAGCATATGTAAAAACAACATATATAATATAATATTAAAACATCTACATAATATATACACATATGATTTCAAGGTTAAATACAAAAAAGAAAAAAATAATAATATTACATCAAGATATATTTATATATGTATATTAAAATTATGTACATATATAGTAAAATACATAGACAATACAACATTCATTATATACATGATATATAATAAAATGATAGTATACATAATATACAAATTATATATATAACACAACATGTACTATGATGATAATAATGATAATAATAATAAGGATAATAATAATAACAATAATAGTAAAAATACAAAAGAAAATATGACATAATAATAAGGTAAGGAAAATAAAGTAGTAAATAATAATATATTAAAAATAATAAATATAATAGTAAAAATAATAATGTTAAAAATAATACCATATAAGAAGTATATATATATATATACATATATGTAATAAAAAATATACACTAATATTCAATAATTAAAGTACATATAATAATAGTAATAATATCAAGAATAGTATAAATAATATGTACCTAGCAATAATGATAATAAGTAGCAATAATGTAGTAATAATAATAGCAAAATTAATATTACAAATAATATTTAAAACAAAAAGGACGAAATTGAGACTAAAACAGAATTCTTGGGGTGAAATTAGAAATGAAATAGGAAATAGGGCCCAAATTGCAACACGCGCATGGCCTAGAGGGACCGAAAGTGCAATAAACCCCTTTCAGCTAAAACGCGCAGCAGCGTGGGGGACTCAATTGAAAAGTGCAACAAATTTCAAGTCCGAATTAAAAAATCAATATAAACTTGATTGAAAAACATGGTAAAGGCGGAAGGACCAACAGGGTAAATAACCCTTTTGATAAAAACACGCGGATCCCGAGGCGGGTATGGATCGGTCGGATCAGGCCCTGGGCAAAAAGCAGTGCCGCTTTTTATGCCACAGGTTTTAAACCCAAAAACGGTGCGATTTTCAATCCATATAAATACCCCTAAATTTCAAAAAAATCATTTGAGAGGGGAGAGAGAAAAAAAAAGAGAAAGAGAGAGAGGAGAGGGAAGGCGATTTTCGGTGGGACTCGGCCAGGGTCCGGCCACGGACGGTCACTGAGAGACCGTCGGCTGCCGTGCTAGCTGCTGCATACTGCAATGGCGGAGAGGTATTTTTTCGATTTTTTCTTCTTTTTTTTTGCTTTTTTTTTTGCTTATATTTTATATACTTTAAATATTGTTTTTATTTATTTAGATATTTAGATATATTAGAAATAAGTTAGAAAATAAGACAAAAATAAAAACTGAAAAAGGTTACCTCAAGGCTTTGATTTTGGGATTTTGGCCACTGAATTTGTATTATTCTCGTATCTTTTCTATGTATTTCAATCTGTCTATGTATGTGTTGAAATCTAGTTCTTGTATTGATATGAAAATCCCCCCCTCTTACAGTGTTTCATTCGGCTTTTTATAGCCATTTTCATTACATGACATTATTATTTATTTTGATGTCCTTGCTTCTGTCTTGTTTGTCTGTCATTTCTGCAGGGTATGGAACAGAGCAGATGGTGGTGGCGCCAGAGGAGCAGGTGGAGTTGGTGGTGCGGCGTAACAGGGCAAGTGGGGGGTAGATTAGGCTCAGCTTTAGGGTTTTCTTTTTCTTATTTTCTTTTTTTCTGATTTGGGCTTTGGGCTTTGATTTGAGTGTTTGGGCAATGGGTAGTTGGGTTAGGCTTTAGTTGGGCTAAGGGTTTTGTATTGGGTTTGGGGTGTAAAAGGGGTAATTGGGTAATTGGGGTTATTTAGTTGGGTTAGGTGTTGGGTCTGACATTGGGTTGTTTTTTTTGGGCCAAAATTGGGCCTCAACAAAGGTTAATTCATTCAATGGATGGAATCATACAATTCAAGAAAAAAAATTGTAAACACTCGTCGTAAATGGTGAAGGACAAGTTCCATCAACACAACAAAGGCTTTAGCCTCAGTATCAATAGAATATTATGACACATTGACAATTGGTTTTATCACGATTCAAGCACGACATATCGAGAGTGCTTGCAAGGCACTTAATAAGATAAGGAAATCAATCCCAAATGGTTCAAAGCGGCAAGCAAAAATCGATAAAAGGATCGAGCATTCATCAAACTAGAGAGGATAACAACAAAATCATCTCTAAAATCACTTGTAAAACTAAGATTACATGCATAAGCAAGACTAGCAAACGTGCTACAAGAGCAGACAAAAACTTCTAAAACTAAAGACTTATTAAACAATAGAAAAACAAACAAAAAACATATAAAACTTAAGACAACACAGATCCAAATCAACTCATGAAATCATGTATTATTTTGAAATTGTTAGAGATGTGACCCAAATTCATGATAAAATAAAATACAAGTGGTAAAATACAAGTGTGCAAGAGAAGTTTGAATAGAAGTATACTTCCTATGTTTAATGTTGATTTGAATAAGGTGTTTTGACATTATTGCATTACACCTATTTTATTTTTATTAGAATATGGTTTTACACACCTATAAATAGACATAGTCTACTCCTCTTGTAATCAATTCGAATTCAACATAGTGAATTCTCTTATGCCCATGGTTTTTTCTCGAAAGGGTTTCCACATAAAAACCTGTGTGTTCTTTATTTTTTCTTTCTTTTTCTTTGCGATACATTGTCATTATCGACATTCTATTTATTCACAAATTGGTATCTGGGCTTTTCGGGTTGCTTATCTCGATCACGGTAATAGTGCCGTTGAAGTATGAAATTTCGCCATTAGATCGCAACATCAGATTCGTGTTGTGGCAGATTAAGATGCAGGCAGTTCTCGCACAAATGGATCTGGAAGATGCCTTACTAGGGATAGATAAAATGCATTCGACATTGACGAATGAAGAGAAGAAGCGTAAGGATCGAAAGGCTTTGACGCAATTACATTTGCATTTATCTAATGAAATTTTGCAAGATGCGATGACAGAGAAGACTGCAGCTGCGTTATGGAAGATGCTGGAGCAGCTATGTATGTTGAAAACTCTAACCAGCAAGCTGCATATGAAGCAGTGTCTTTTTGCTCATCGTTTGGAGGAAGGTGCATCTATGCACGAACACTTAACAGTGTTTAAATAAATTATCTCGGACCTTGAGGCCATGAAGGTTCCATATGATAAAGAAGATCTAGGGTTGATTCTGCTTTGTTCATTGCTTCCGTCTTATTCAACCTTTAGAGACACGATTTTGTATAGCCACAAGTCTCTCACAGTTGATGAGGTTTATGATTCTTTAACCTCGTATTATAAGATAAAACATCTTGTGGTTAAACTTGACTCTAAGGGGAGGGTCACATTATTCGTGGGAGATACTATCGGAATGTTGATGATGATCGTGGAAGGACACAGGAACGAAATCCTCGTGGTAAATCTAAGGGAAGATCAAAGTCTTAAAATAGAGGTAAAACTTGTAACTTTTGTAAGAAGAAGGGGCACATTAAATCTGAGTGTTTTAAGCTGTAGCATAAGATCAAAAGGGAAGCTGCGAATCAAAAGAGTAAACAATCAGAAAAATCTGGTAAATGTGATGTTGTAGAAGACTAAAACGACGGTGAACTTTAGTCGTTATGGTCAACAATTCTAATGTGAGTGATGAGTGGATCATTAATTCAGGTTGCACCTTCCACATGAGTCCCAATCGAAATTGGTTTACAACTTACAAAATTTGTTTTGATGAGAAATAATACTTCGTGTAAAATCACTAATGTTGGAACGATTAAAGTTAAGATGTTTGACGGAGTTGTCAAAACACTTAGTGATGTGTGACATATTCTAGAATTGAAGAGAAAATTAATTTTTTGAGTACTTTTAATTTAAAAGGGTATAAATACACAGTTGAAATAGGGTTTTGAATATTTCTAAAGGTTCCCTTGTTGCGATGAAAGGGTAGAGAAATACTGTCAAGTTATATGTTTTGCAGGGTTCTACGATTACTGGTAATGTCGCTTTCTCTTCCTTGTCAGATGATGATATTACTAGACTTTGGCATATGCGCTTAAGGCATATGAGTGAGAATAACATGGTAGAATTGAGCAAAAGAGGACATCTTTATGGGCAAAGAATTTGAAAACTAAAGTTCTGTGAGCACTGTGTTATTTGGAAAGCAAAAGAGAGTTCAATTCACCAAAGGAATTCATAACATGAAGGGAACATTAGATTATATTCATTCTAATCTGTGAGGGTCATCCAGAGTGCCTTCAAGAAGTGGAGTTAATTATATGCTAACACTTATTGATGATTTTTCTAGAAAAGTTTGGGCATTTCTCCTAAAGTAGAAAAATGATGTGTTTTCCGCAATTAAGTCTTGGAAAACTATGATTAAAAAATAGACAGGAAAATAAATAAAACACCACTGCACAGACAACAGCTTAGAGTTTTGTTCTGATGAGTTAAGACACTTGATAGTTCGTCATACTTCACAATAAAACGATGTTGCAGAACGAATGAACAAAACAATCATGAAGAAGGTTTGATGTATGTTGTCGAATGACAACTTACCAAAATCGTTTTGGGCCAAAGCATCCTCTACTACATGTTTTTTTATCAATTGATCTTCATCTGTTGCCATTGAGAAAAAGACTCTACAAAAGGTATGGTCTAGTAATCCTGTTGATTATTCTAATTTAAAGATCTTTAGGTGTTCTGCATATGCTCACACTGATAATGGAAAATTGGAACCGAGATCCATTAAATGTGTTTTCTTTGGTTATAAAGCTGGTGTAAAAAGGTATAAATTATGGTATCCTAAAAATAGAAAAGTTGTGATTAGCATAGAGCTGATCATGGGGTCAATGCCCGACAGGCACCAAAGCCCGCCTTAGAAAAATGGGAGGTTTGGGTAAAAATATAGGCCGAAAAATGGGCTTTAAAAAAAAAGCGAGGCCTGTTTAAAAAAGCAGCCGGGCCTCGGGTAAGAGTTTTTGGCGGGCTGCCCTACCAATTATATATTAATATATTTTTATTTTATTTTTAATTATTTTAAATTTTTAATATAACTATTTTTATTATATTGTTAATTTGTGTATTGTTTTAAGAATTGTTTTAGTATTAGTTTTATTTGTTTTGATATTTGTTTTTATGTTTTTAAATATATTTGATTTATTATATTTTTAAATTTTTATTTAATGAAATAAAAAAAAAATTAATATGGGCAGCCAGCCAAACTCGAGCTTAGTAATTTTATTTTGGTCGGGCTTAAGGCAAAATTTTAGGCCCATATTTCGGGCCAAGCCGGGCCCGAGCCTAGTAGACGGGCCTAAAATTTTGTCTAGGCCCGACCCGAACCCGGCCCGGCCCATGATCACCTCTAGATTAGCACAGATGTTGTTTTTTATGAAATTGTTGCTATGCTACCTAACTTATTTCTTAAAGACTTTTCCAATAAAAAATTGCAAAAGTAGGTGGAGCATCAAATTAATCCAGAATCCACAACAGAGTCGACTCCTCAAGCCAGTACAGAAATTCAGAATAGAGTTAATTCTTCACCACAATACTCTGTCACCAAAAACAAAACTAGAAGAGAGATTAAACCTCCAAAGAGGTATGTCGAGACTGATCTAGTTGCTAATGCTTTAAATGTGGCTAAAGAGATTAAACCGAACTTATTTTGAGGCGCATAGTTGTGAATACTCAAAAAAATGGATGTTTGCTATGAAAGAAGAGATGAAATTACTCCACAAAAATAGAACATAAGATCTTGTGAAACTTCTTAAAGGCAAAAAGGTTGTTCATTGTAAATGGGTGTTTAAAAAAAAAAAGAAAGGACTTCAGGAGTTGAAGAATTCAAATATAAAGTAAGGCTTGTTGCAAATGGTTACAATCAAATTCTAAGTGTAGACTTCACAGATGTATTCTCCCCAGTTGTGAAGCATAGTTCGATTCGAGTTTTGCTTGGTATTGTGGCCATACATGATTTAGAGCTTGAGCAGTTAGATGTAAAAACTACATTTTTGCATGGAGAACTTAAGAAGGATATTTACATGCAACAACCAGAGGGTTTTACAATCTCAAAAAAAGAGGACTATGTTTGTTTGCTGAAAAAGTTCCTTTTATGATTTGAAACAGTCACCAAGACAATGATACAAGAGGTTTGATTCCTTTATGACTTCTCATGATTTCAAAAGAATTAGTTTTGACATTTGTGTTTATTTAAGAAAAACAATGATGGTTCTTTTGTGTATCTACTCCTCTATGTTAATGACATGTTGAAAGCAGTAAAAGATAAAGGAAAGATAAGAAAAGTCAAAGCCTAGCTTAGTGAAGAATTTGAGATGAAAGATTTAGGACCAACAAAGAAGAAACTTGGTATAGAGATTCTCAAATCTAGAAAAGCAAGTAAATTGCACCTAAGTCAGAAGGGGTACATTGAAAAAGTTCTTTACAGTTCAATATACAAAGTGCTAAGCCTGTTAGTACTCCTTTAGTAGCCCATTTCAAACTTTCATCGACTTTGTCTCCACAATCAGATGATAAGGTTGAGTACATGTCACATGTTCCATATTCTAGTGTAGTGGGATCTCTTATGTATGTTATGGTTTGTTCACTTCCAAATTTATCATATGCAATTAGTGCAGTTAGTAGATACATGGTGAATATTGGTAAAGAACACTGAAAAGTAGTTAAGTTGATTTTAAGATACTTACGAGGTACTACTAATATTTGCTTATAGTTTGGAAGAACCAGAGATGTAGTCATTGGGTATGTTGATTCGAATTTTGCTGGAGACCTTGATAGAAGAAGATCTTTCACAGGTTATGTCTTTACAATCGGAGGTTGTGCTATCAGTTGGAAAGTCACTTTGCAAACTACAGTTGATTTGCCTACCACTGAAGCTGAGTACATGGCAATTACTGAGGCTAGTAAAAAAGTCATTTGGTTGAAGAGACTCTTTAGTGAACTCAATGAAGACCTTCAAATCAGTACAATATTTTGTGACAGTCAAAGTGTCATATTCCTTACAAAAGATCAAATGTTTCATGAGAGAACAAAGTACATTGATGTTTGGTATCATTTTGTTTGTGATATTATTGCTCGTGGTGATATTGTTGTGAGCAAAAATAGTACTCATGAAAATCTTGCAGATATGATGACTAAGTCACTTCCTATAACCAAGTTTGAGCATTGCTTAGACTTTATTGGTGTTCATTGTTGAAGTTAAACCTTTAAGGGGCTTTATGAAAGAGATGGAGAACTTGTTCGTTGAGAGTTCGTGATGAAGAACTTGTTTGTTGAAGAATTCGTGTCAAGGTGGAGATTGCTAGAGATGTGACCCAAATTCATGATAAAATAAAATACAAGTGGTAAAATACAAGTGTGCAAGAGAAGTTAGAATAGAAATATACTTCATCTATTTAATGTTGATTTGAGTAAGGTTTTAACATTATTGCATTACTTCTATTCTATTTTGATTAGAATATAGTTTTACACACTTATAAATAGACATAGTCTACTCCTCTTGTAATCAATTCGAATTCAACATAGTAAATTCTCCTCTACCTGTGGTTTTTTTTTTTCCGAAAGGGTTTTCACGTAAAAATCTATGTGTTCTTTATTTTTTTCTTTTTTTTCTTTCTTTTTCTTTTCGACACATTGTTATTATCAACGTTCTATTTTTCACAGAAATACTCTCAAAACATAAATAAATTAAGAAGCTGATGAAGAGCCACGCACTTTCCAAGAAAACTACAGGTGGCCGATGGAGTTTTAGCAAATGACAGACACCATCACCTATCCATCTCAGTTTGTGAAGACAATAAAGATACTTATAAAATAGATCTGCAAAATGAAAAGATAGAAAACATGTGGAGTGAAACAGAAAGAAAAGATTGGTGGGAAGAAAAAAAAGACAAGCGATAGCCAACTAAAGAATGACACTGTCGTTGGGCAAAATAAAAAATAACAAGCAAACGACTTAATTATTTGAATATTTTAAATTAAATGAAATGACTCATTTAAAATAATAGGTATTACATTCTCATAATAAAAAGATTCTTATAATTAAAAATTATTGAAAAAAAAGAAAAATAACTTTAAGGGTCAATTCACTAATTAAATTTAAATTTAAAAATCTTTGATTTTTAAGACTTTCAATTTTATAAATGATTAATATAATCAATAAAAAATAAATTTTTACTTTTTTTTAAATTTTCGTGTATTTTTATTTTTTAAAAAATTATTTTTATATTTCAACCAAATATTTTTTTTAATATTTTGAAAAAAAAATCTCAAAATATGTAAAAGCGCAAGAAAAAAAACAGAGGTTAAATCACATAAATGTCGGCATCACTAGCAAGGATCCATGCTTTAAAATATGCTTAGTAAGTGGTACATTATTTCTTATTTTGAAAGATGCTCTTTTTTTATGATAAAAGTATTATTTAATTTTTTTTATAATTCTCGAAATATAATTCTTTTAAATTTATAATTATTACTCTTAATAATATATTTTTTTAAAATTTAATTTAAAATCAAATTTCGCTACACTTATTTTATTAGCATAAAATTTTATCAACCACCAAAAAAATTTGAAGACACGTGTATATATATTTGACCTTTCAAGCAAATCTGAATGATAGACTACAAAGCCTTTTTCATATTATATCGTTTTCAAAACAATTATAACTTCTAATTAATTACCTTAGCTTGCAATGCATCTAGTTCCCGATGTAAAACCAAAATCAAAATGTAGTAGCTTCACCATTCAAAAGCCTTTTGTCGTATCATTTGGCACTATGTTTTTACATTTCATATTTCCATGTTATTTTTATGATGCATAAATGGAGGTGGTCTCATCTACTTATTATTCTGTTGGTTGAAACTTAAGAAAGATCATTTTTGTTGGAATTGCTTGTTATACCTTGTGTAATATGCTTCGCGAACCTTATAGTGCACCTCGGTACCTTGTGTAATGGGCTTCACAAACCTTATAGTGTACCTCACGAACTTGATTGTGTATCTATAGAAAGTTGAACACATGCGAACCCAGGCTAGTTCACGAACCCCAACTCGCATAACCTTTAAGACCATGTGAGGGCCACATAGAGACTCGGAGAAATTGATTGTTAGCTGCCCTAACATGTCTTATCCTAGGATGTCATATCACCATCACTACCAAGGCTATCAAATCAAACAACTCATGACAAGTAGGATCTCTCTTATGACAAGTAGCTAAGTTTGCCCCCCACTTTAAAAGTTTCATGCAAACAACTCATGTAGGATCTCTCTCTCCCTTTCACTCTTCCCCTTCTAATTCTTCAAAATCTCTTCACAAAACCGTAATCTCCTCCCAACCTTCATACTCCTTCCCTTTATTCTATCTTCACCTTCTTTCCTTGTTCACCTCACTAGTTAACATTGCTCAACTTCAACATGGATTCTTTTATGGATTCCAACATTATTATATTTTGTTAAATAGGAACTTAAAAATATTAGTTTATACATTTATGTTTGAAATTCAACTTATACAATTTATTCAGAAATTTTTAAATTATGATCTAATCTATTAGCATTCATGTGGGTGGTCTTGGCATAGATAAAAGAAGGGTACATTGAAAAGTTTAAGAAAGAGTAAACTTCTTTTTTTTAAGAATGACTTGAAAAACCAAAACTTAATCAAAATCTCTTTGGAACATAAATAAAATAGGATATTGTTGACATAAGAAACCAACAAGATGTAATGAAGAATGATGGTGGTGATTCACCTAGGCAGGGCGGAGAACCCTTGTACCAGATGGATAGGGATGATGGAGAAAATATCTAAGAGAGTGAGAGAAAGAGCAAAGAGGGGATCATTATGTTATGTTGTTGCTAGTTGCCTCCTTAGCATAATGAGAAGGCTTATATACATGAAATAAGGGCATGCCACATGTTAGGATCATATTAGCAGTAAAGTCATATCTTCCCTTCTTATAGGAGTGCTAATGTGCCTTTATAAGTTGGCGACATGACGTCTTAGGATGGTTGAAAAATCAACGGGCACAAGGTTTCATGCACTCTTAACGAAGGTAGTTCGTGGTGGAGGTCCTTTGGGCTTACTATGGAGCCACCCGATTCATAGGTTCACCCGGTGTGAATTTCACCTGAAGGGAACACGTGTAAGGCCTGCAAATGTAACACCCCTTACCTAATTTAGTCGTTGGACTTGAGCTATAGGATGCTACAATAATTAATGGAACAGTATTATGCAAATCTAAAACCAAAAGTTCAATTAAACATCAGATGATCTCAAACATTTACACAAAATCATGCTTTGCAAACAAAATCGAGTTTAAATCGAGCTTACGAAAGCTCTAAAGTTGTCCCAAAATCAAGCAATGACTAATTTGAAACTTTTACAAAATGAAAGGAAAAAATGCAAAACAGGGGTCACACGGCCATGTGCTTAAGCCGTGTAACTCACTGTAGTTGTGTGAGTTAAAATACCAATTTTACCAGAAGTCACACGACCATATGGCTAGATCGTGTAACTAACTGAGGCCATGTGTTAGCTCGTGCGGTGCAAAAATGTGCCATTAACAGCACATTCGGTTGGCTATAATAGCTAACCGGTTCCATGTTTATTCAAAGTGCAATGGTTCTCCGTTAATTTGGTTGGTAGAATGCTATTCAGCCGAATAGCTCATTACATGACTATTCCTCAAAGTCCCTGAATAGCCATTCTTTACTTCATCCTCTGAATGGTTATTCTAAGCAACTCAGAATAGATATTTTTCTATTATTTCCATTTTAACCTAACCAAAAACCAAAAAGGAAAAGAAAAAAAAAAGGTAAGAACAAAAATCATTCAACACATCCCCAAGAGGGAAACTTGCAGCAAATTGAAGAGAAACTCTAATTGAGTTAATTCACAGTCATTAAATTCTCCTTAATTCACGGACACGTTTTGGCTCCACTAGTCAAAGATTTCCAAAAAATTATTCCCTTGAATTTATTTTAAAAACCTAATAATCAGACAGGGAAGATACACACTGAAATTTTCCAAGTTTTCGAGATATTTTTTCCTTGCGTATTTTTTCAATCTGTTTTCCAGTGACAGACGAAGGCAAGGCTATTGTTCGTTGATCACTGCAGCCTTGCTACTGTCGTGCTCTTCTTGTTGTTGTATCCTGGGAGACAATCGACCAACGTTTCTCCAGCACCAAAAGAGCGATCGAATTTGTCTTAAGGAGACTGTTAAAACAGGTCTCAACTACTAGTATAATATTTCAATCTAATTTTATTTTCTATTTTCCAGTTTCATATATATATATATATATATGTCTATATTTTGCTCTAGTTTGATCTTGTGATTTAAGTAACTCTTTTATATTACTATCATTTTACTAACGTTTGAGCAACAAAAACAACTTCTATATTAATTAAAACTGACTATATTTATTAAATATTTTACTATTTTATTGAAATAATTTGAATATACATATTACATATTGAATAATAATTATATTAAATTATTTATTTTTATTTTTATTAAATTATATTTAATAATAAATTTATTAAAATTTAATAACAATAATAAATTAATTCTTCTTTTTTTTTTTTTTTTTTGCTAAGGGTATTCTAATCATTTCAGCTTTTTTCTTTATGATATTACAATTTTTTTTCATTCAACCAAATACAAGTATACTATTATAGCTATATTCCATCCCATTCAACCAAACAATTGAATTACTAATTACAGCTCTATTCCATTACAATTTTATTCCATTTCAACTGTATTCCCTTCCAATTAACCAAACATGGTGTAAGTGTCTAACTTGTGTCAAATCAAATCAATGACTCAAATGGTGCATATTTGGCCATTCAAACCTTCATAAAACCAATCTAAACACATGCCATTTCATTCATATTTGGTGCATCGGGATCGACGATCTACATGTGGGCCCTGGGATCATTGCGTATAACGATGTCACAACTCGGGTTTTCGACCAAAAAGGCGTAATCATTTTCATCATCCGTTACATCAAAGTCACTAAAATCTTCACCTTCGTGATCAAAATGACCATTATTATCGGATTCATCTTCACCATGCGCATCTATCTCAATAATGACTGGATGTATCTATAAAGCAACATGGAGTGGATTTTTGGTCCATGTCAATATGGCTCCACCACCGTACTAGTCTAAACATCCAACATTGAGATCGATGTCAAAACCGCGCACAGACAACCTCCTATCAACGGACACTCTAGAAACCTTTGTACTCGGGTCTTCAACTCCATATTATTGACTTAACGGAGTTACATCTTCAACCAGCTCCACATCGGCTAACTCAGCAAACAACTGAATTTGTTTAGTGTTCACCCTCTCTGGCAAGCAATAAAATGCGACCATTGTCTCGAGGTCGGTAAATTTGATAGGATTTGACAAAACTAGAAATTTGTAGAATAGTTCCGACATCCTCCTTCCATAACGCGGGGAATTTTTGCACTGATCTTCTCTTTCATATCATCGACAGACACATTTCTATCGAACCTCATTCCTATTTTCTAGCAAGTTTCAAAAATACAACCAACAATTGTTTCTAAAATAACACCATCGAAATTAATAGCTGCAAAAAATTGGTTCTCCACTTTTTTCTAAAACTGCAAAAATACAACCAAATTTATCTTAATAAACAAACACTACAAAATAAACCTACACAATTCCAATAATTCAAACAAAAATATAATATTGAAAATATCTAAACTAACACAATTCTAATAATTGTCATAGTTAACATGCCTTAATACTAATAAATAAACTTTTGACACAAATCTAAACTAATAATAATTATTATTACAAAAAAATAAATATTAAAAACTAAAATATAAATAATTCTAATATTACAAATAATTATTAAAATACCTTTATTTTCCTACAGGGAACCTTCCTTCTTCTTTTTTTCAGTTGTGGCTGGATGTTAGTTTTTTTTCTTAACAGATTGTTGTTTTGTGGGGGATGGGGACGAAACCAACCCCTTTTATAATGAAATATTTAATATATATATATATATATATATATATATATATATATATAATTTAAACAATAGATTTAAAAGAAAAAACTTAAAATATCTGGTTTTGGGACCTAGATCCGGGACTGACGGATCACATCGGTGACAGGCTGTCAGGCCGGTGTCAGCTCGTCAGTCACGGGTTCGGGTCTCAATATTCAATATTTCAAACTTTTTTTAATTTAATAAATAAATAAATAAATATTAAAATATTAAATAATTTTGATGCCGCCTAACACGTCGTCAACACCATTAAAATATAATTTTTTAACAAGAGATGGTATAAATACATGGGCAATAAAATATCGGTGTCGTCGATTACTAAGGCAGAACCAAAGAATTTTTTTTTATATACTTTCCAATTATCACGTCAATCATTGTTGCCAGGGAGAGGTTGGTGCCGCCGATTGGTCGGGCGACTCCGTTTTATACTGTACATTTTGCCTATATTGCCTATATTTGTAAATAATGGTCCGTTTAATTTATTTCAAAACAAAAATCAAAGAAAAGAAAATATCCCAAGAAAGGAAAGCTTTCAATGTAGTGTAGCACTAGCAGCATTAAAGGCCCAGGAGTGAAAGCCCAAGATAGAAAATGTGAAAGGTCTAATTATAATTTTACTCCTTATATGATGTTAAAAATTTAAGATTTAATCATTTACTTTAATTTCGTATAATACTTTTATAACATTATTAGTAAGATTGCCTTTGGATGCCCAATTGAGCATGGTTCAATGTGCTTAGTCCCCTTTTTCTCTCGATTGTTATGTAAAATAGTGTTTAAATAAAACTATAATAAGTTTCAGTTAAATTTTGTATCGCATTGGACTTCCTAATTTTCACTGACGTAAAATGCTTCGATTGAAAAAAGCTTCTACAGTGGCAGTATGTTTTTCCTATACTAACCCCTACTTTTTTTATTAAAAAGAAAAATTGCCAGCTCTCTTTAGTCTTTTCACTCCGTAGGTAATAGGGACTAAATTGTGAAAAATTCAAAATTTAGGGATTTAAGTGAAAATATAGAGTTAAATTTAGTCTAAAGTGGAATTTACATGAAAATAAAGAATTAAATGTGAAGAATAAAAGTTAGCCTCGGTATAATGAGTAAATTGAAATTTAGACAAATATGGAATAAAAATTGAAATATTAATTATGAGATTGAATTGTGTTGTATTGATGATTTTTTAATTGTTTTAATTTCGTAACTAACGTTGTACCGGAATCCTCAACTAAGAAGGGAAAAGATAAAGTTGACGAGGAATAGTTCAAAATTTCTGGTTTGTATTTCTATAATCCGAAACTAGTTATCAAGTGTTGTAATTTTTATTTAATATATATGGTAAGTATTGAGGTGGGTAATTGATATTTTGATAATTGATTGAATGAATTGAATAAGTAGATATATATATTGAATGGATTGATTTTTGAATTGAAATGAATATATGTGTAATTATGTGATTATATGAAAAATTAGTATTGGATATTGATTATATCTTAAATGTGAAATTAAACCCTATTAACTATATCGGATTGAGGAGGATATAGATGGCATGCATAGGATTGGAAGATTTCAGGGATTTCTTCGACTTCGAATCGATGAGACACTGGGTGTCAATTTACTACTTCGGATTAATTCGATGAGGCACTGGGTGCCAATTTACTTCGGCTTAGCCAATGAGACACCGTGTGTCAAATTATTACTTCGAATTATCCGATGAGGCACTCGGTGCCAAATTGGTATGTTTTTGTTGGATCTGTATATCCGTCCGAGTCCGAGTCATGTTAATAGGGGTAAATGAATAATAAAGTTTTTTGATTGATATAGACATGGCATGGTATGAGAAATGGAAGTGAAATAGTGAATTGAAAATAAATTGTGAAAAACTATTTATATAGCAAGTATGTGAATTGAGATATTTGTGAAACAAATGAAATATGATATGGTTGTTGTAATAAATAAATATTAATATGTGTTTATATTTCAATTGTATATTGTAAATTATTATCTTTAAATATTCGGATTATAGAAATACCACTGAGTTTTATTCAGCGTACAGTTTGTTTTCCATGCGCAAGTTAGGTACTTAATTTTGATCGCCGATTCAGCATCCAATAACGATCTCGATCTCAAATGTGGTGATGTTTATTCTTTTGTGTCGGCATAACCTAGGGTGGCTAACTATTAATCATTTTGTGAAATGATTGTAAATAATATTATAAGTTAATATTTGTCGGTTATATACATAAAAATATGTGTTTATGTTGACATGACATGTTTAAGTTAATGTTTAAATGAACATGAAATAGGCAAAATAGATTGAATTTGGCATGTTTACAAATTAGACTTGAATGATACTTTGATTATATGATTTGATGATATAATTGTGGTACTAATGAGGGTACATTGGTTTGGTACCTAGGATGTATGTTTTGATATAATTTGGATGTATTTGATCGTGTTTTGAATTGGTTAAATGAATGGTTTTTGAGTTGTTTATTGTCTAAGCTTGCAGGGAATGGTAAACTTGTTGTTTAAGGTTCATTTTGAGTCCACATGGCCAGACACACATGCGTGTGACTGGACCGTGTGAGACACACGGCTAGCACACGGGCGTGCGAGGCCATTTCGAAAGGGCACACGATTTGGCACACAGGGCGTATGGCTTGATCGTGTGACCCAAGTCAGAGAGTTACACAGGTATAGACATGGGCTGGGACACGGCCGTGTGTCCCTATTTCGAATACCCACACGGCCTGAGACACGGGCGTGTCTCCTGACCATATAAGTCACATGGCCTGACCACATGACCATATAAACCCTGCAACTTTGAAATTTTTATTTTTTTCAAAAAAATTTCTGAGTTTCCGAATTAGTCTCGACTTGTTTCTAACACGTATTTTTGGCCTCGATGGCTCGAATAAGGGACAAAATGTATGAGTTTGATTGGTTTTGACTTAAATATTATATAATATGAAATGTTTGAAATTATGTCTGTTTGATCGGTAATGCTCCGAAACCCTATTCCGACGACGGATGTGGGTTAAAGGTGTTACAATTAAGCCCTTGCTCTTATTAAAAATTAGAAAAAATTGTAAATAAATAATAAATAAGAAAATTTATTTAATTTTAATAAAAATATAAAAAATTCAAGATTTATTAAATTTATATTTTTTTATAAAAATCATAAAAAATAAAAAAATTGTAAATGTTTATAAAAATCATAAAAAAAATTATAAAATGCATCAAAAAGTCTCTTTAACAATTAACTTTAATTGTTAATCATTAAAGTTAATGACTCTTAGTGTTTTTTTCAATTAAAATCATCACGTGTCGCAACACAGCATGACATGTGGCAGAAAATGATAAAAAATAAAAATCAATAAAAGTTATAGAAAAATTATAAAATGTTTCTTTTGGTACGATAATTTTTATAATTTTTTTTACGAAATTTATATTTCTTTAAATTTTGTATAATTTTCTTACGACTTTATAAAATTTTATATTTTTTTACATTTCTATATATTTTATGATTTTTTACTATTTTTATAAAATTTTATATTTTTTTATATTTTTTTATGATTTTTATATTTTTTTCTAATTTTTGATAAAGTTTTAATATTTAAATTTTTATTAAAATTTAATAATGTTTATAGCTTTTTATTTTAATTTTTTGTAATTTTTTTCTAATTTTTAATAAAATTAGGGGTATGATTGCTTTTTTGGAAAAAGTTTAAGGGTCTTTTTGATACATTTTGAAAGTTCAAGTACCCAATTGAGTGCAAAAAAAATATGGGCTTAATGACTTTTTTATGACTTTTTCAAAATTAGGGGTATGATTGCTTTTTTGGAAAAAGTTTAAGGGTCTTTTTGATACATTTTGAAAGTTCAAGTACCCAAATAAGTACAAAAAAAAAAAAGAGCTCAATTGCTTTTTTTGAAAAATTTGAGGGCTTTTTGCCCCTTTAATCCTATTAAATAAAAAGATTAAAAATCAAATTGTAGCATAGTATAAGGACTAAAACAAAATTAGACCAAATAGAAAAACCCTAGCCGAACTGAGCTGATATCCCTCAGTTGCCTCCACTCTCACGTATTTCGTCGCCATCGCATCCGATATAAGTAGCGAATATCCTCCTTTTTGTGCCCTTCATTTCCAGAGAGAGAGAAAGAGCGTTCGAACAATCTTCGTCTCTTTCTCTCGCTTGCCGTTTTTCTCTCTTAGGTTTGCTCCTGTTGTCTTTCAATTTTATTAAGATTCGTCTCGTTTAGATCCTTGTACCCTCTTTTCTTGTTCATGATCTTAGATTAGATCCTGATTTTGATTTTGTTCTTTTCTGCGATGTCATAGGTTGTAAATCTGTATAGTAGTAAATCATGTAGTTAGTTAGCTCTGAAATATAGTTGAAAGTTTTTTAACTTCTCGGTATTGGTTATATCTTATAAATAGCTCATATGATTTTAGATCTCGAAATATTCGTTTTTTTTTATGGTTGAATTCGTGTTTTTGAGATTAAACTTGTTTAGATGTCACTGTGAATGTGCACTTTTTGGAAGACTAGAGCTTATGTATTTTGTTTGCTTGGCAGGTTTTGATTCTTCTTTATAGTTCGAGGTGTTTTAAAGACAAGTCAAGATGGTAAGTTGATTGAACTTTTTTTCTTTTTTGCCTTTTTTTATTTGTTTGGTTTTTATTTAAGATTTTTCTGTGACTACCTTTTGATTTGATTTGAGTTGATGTTGGATGTATTACAGGTGAAGTTTACAGCTGAGGAGCTTCGTGCCATTATGGACAGGAAGCACAACATCCGTAATATGTCTGTTATTGCTCATGTGGACCACGGTATGCAGGTTCTTCTTTTTTCTTTTTATTATCATTAACTTGAAGTAAAATGATCAAAGCTCATTTAATTGGTGTTTATGGGTATTTTTATGGAATTTCATCTGTGTTTGATTTTTTAAAAGATGGTAATGGTAAAATGAAGATGAAACCTGTATGGAAGTAAAGCTAGATTAGTCTCAAATTGAGAGTCAGTTTACTGCAATAGTCCTTCAATTGTTGATGATTGTCAGGTGTTACTAGTTATTCTGTCCTTTGTGAAGTGTTGGCATTGGTTCTCATTTAGTTTTTGTGATATGCAGGGAAATCAACTCTTACCGATTCTCTTGTGGCTGCTGCTGGAATTATTGCACAAGAAGTTGCTGGTGATGTTCGTATGACAGATACCCGTGCTGATGAGGCTGAGCGTGGTATCACAATCAAGTCTACTGGTATCTCTCTTTATTATGAAATGTCTGATGACTCTTTGAAGAGCTACAAAGGAGAGAGACAAGGGAATGAGTACCTCATCAATCTTATCGATTCCCCTGGGCACGTTGACTTTTCATCCGAGGTCACAGCTGCTCTCCGTATTACTGATGGTGCCCTTGTGGTTGTTGACTGTATTGAAGGTGTCTGTGTGCAAACAGAGACTGTTCTCCGTCAGGCTCTTGGAGAAAGAATCAGGCCTGTCTTGACTGTTAACAAGATGGATAGGTGCTTCCTTGAGCTCCAGGTTGATGGAGAGGAGGCTTACCAGACATTCCAGAGAGTGATTGAAAATGCTAATGTCATCATGGCCACCTATGAAGATCCTCTTCTTGGTGATGTTCAAGTCTACCCAGAGAAGGGAACAGTTGCTTTCTCTGCTGGTTTGCATGGTTGGGCTTTTACCTTGACCAACTTTGCTAAAATGTACGCCTCTAAATTTGGAGTTGATGAGGCAAAGATGATGGAAAGACTTTGGGGTGAGAACTTTTTTGATCCAGCTACCAAGAAGTGGACCACCAAGAACACTGGCTCTGGTACCTGCAAGCGTGGATTTGTTCAGTTCTGTTATGAACCCATCAAGCAGATAATCAACACTTGTATGAATGACCAGAAGGATAAGCTCTGGCCCATGCTCCAAAAGCTTGGTGTCACCATGAAGTCTGATGAGAAGGACTTGATGGGGAAGTCCCTAATGAAGCGTGTAATGCAGACGTGGCTTCCTGCTAGCAGTGCTCTCCTGGAAATGATGATCTTCCACCTTCCCTCTCCTAGCAAGGCTCAGAAATATCGTGTTGAGAACTTGTATGAGGGTCCTCTTGATGATGTCTATGCCAATGCTATCAGGAACTGTGATCCTGAGGGTCCTCTTATGCTCTATGTTTCAAAGATGATTCCCGCTTCTGATAAGGGTAGGTTCTTTGCTTTTGGTCGTGTCTTCTCTGGCAAAGTTTCAACTGGCCTGAAGGTCAGGATCATGGGTCCAAACTATGTCCCTGGTGAGAAGAAAGATTTGTATGTCAAGAGCGTACAGAGAACTGTTATTTGGATGGGAAAGAAGCAGGAAACTGTTGAGGATGTTCCTTGTGGTAACACAGTGGCCATGGTTGGTCTGGATCAGTTTATCACCAAGAATGCTACTTTGACTAATGAGAAGGAAGTTGATGCGCACCCAATTCGTGCAATGAAGTTCTCTGTCTCTCCTGTTGTTCGTGTTGCTGTTCAGTGCAAGGTTGCATCTGATCTTCCCAAACTTGTTGAAGGGCTGAAGCGTTTGGCCAAGTCTGATCCTATGGTTGTTTGTACAATTGAAGAGTCGGGAGAGCACATTGTTGCTGGTGCTGGAGAGCTCCACCTTGAGATCTGTCTTAAGGATTTGCAAGAAGATTTTATGGGTGGTGCTGAGATCATCAAGTCAGACCCAGTTGTCTCATTCCGTGAAACTGTCCTAGAGAGGTCTTGCAGGACTGTGATGAGCAAGTCTCCCAACAAGCACAACAGATTATACATGGAAGCTCGACCCTTGGAGGAAGGTCTGGCTGAAGCCATTGATGAAGGTCGTATTGGTCCAAGAGATGATCCCAAAGTTCGTTCAAAAATTTTGGCTGAGGAGTATGGATGGGACAAAGATCTTGCTAAGAAGATATGGTGTTTTGGCCCTGAGACCACAGGTCCTAACATGGTGGTTGATATGTGTAAAGGTGTTCAGTACCTGAACGAAATTAAGGATTCAGTAGTCGCTGGGTTCCAATGGGCATCAAAGGAAGGTGCATTGGCCGAAGAGAACATGAGGGGTATATGCTTTGAAGTTTGTGATGTGGTTCTTCATACTGATGCTATCCATAGAGGTGGGGGTCAGATCATTCCAACTGCTAGGAGGGTTTTCTATGCTTCTCAGCTGACTGCCAAGCCGAGGCTGCTTGAGCCAGTGTACTTGGTGGAGATCCAAGCCCCAGAGCAAGCACTTGGTGGTATTTACAGTGTTCTTAACCAGAAGCGAGGACATGTGTTTGAGGAGATGCAGAGGCCTGGTACTCCACTATACAACATCAAAGCATACCTTCCTGTTATCGAGTCATTTGGATTCTCGAGCACCCTGAGGGCTGCAACATCAGGACAGGCTTTCCCACAATGCGTGTTTGACCACTGGGATATGATGTCATCAGATCCATTGGAACCTGGTTCCCAGGCAGCCAACCATGTTGCTGAGATCCGTAAGAGGAAGGGATTGAAGGAGCAGATGACCCCGCTCTCCGATTACGAGGACAAGCTGTAAGCTAAGCAACAAAATAATAATTAATTGAAGCGGTTACGTTACCCATTTTATGCAATGCTGCTAGTTAGTCCTTTCTATATTTTGTTTACTGGTGGACTTTTTAGATGGTTTTTACAATGGACACAATTGTAATGTTTTTTTGTATTCAAATAGACAATTGGCTTTGTTAATGTTTTTGACCTCCATAATCTTCATTTTCTCACTTATTTACATTGCTTATATTATATCTTTATTTATATTTTGCTGATTTTCCTTAAATTACTTGTAATATTTTTAAAAATATACAATTCTATTTGTTATGTCTAGTGTTTGACATTTTGACCATCAATTTCTTGTTCAAGCTTTTTTCTCTTTAACTTCTTTAGAAAAATGCCAACATAATTATTGGTGAATGGTGATGGATCAGATAATTTCTTTTATCAAAAAACTTCCATGTTAGTTCCATTGATTATTAATTTATAGAAGTTACGTTTGCATTTGATTTTAATATCTAAAACATGATTTATATTTTCAAATTAAAATTTATTTTTTAGACTTCACAAGTAGGGTTATGGAGTTGACAATTGTCTTATGGAATATAATATAATATTAAAAAATATATATTTAAAAAAAAAGATATCAATTTTTTTATACTATTTGTAGAATTAAAAAAGAAAATACACTTTTAATGTATTAAATACTCATCTTTTTATATATCATAATATTAATAAACTTTAAGTTTCATTTAACACAAAGTTATTTTTTATATTCTAATATCATATTTAAAATTATCGTCTTAACATTTGATAAATGAATATCTAAAGTTAAACATCTTAACTTTTCACAACACTTGGAAACAATATTGAGCAATTAAAATTCTAAATTATATGCTAATGAAGCTTTCGTTCAATTGGCAAAAATGAAGGTCTTAATATCCAGGTTTAAAATTCACCATATTTAATTAAAATGTTTAAATGTTTAAATCTCACTATAAGATGGTACCATAAGTGGATTTTAATTCAGTTAGTTAATTCATGGTTTGGACTATTTTTAGTTTATAATTTTCGTTATAATAGTTTAATTCTTAATCCGTTTATGTTAAAATAATTTATTTCTAGACCAAATATTTACTCAAATATGTATTTATTCTTGTAAACTTAATAAAAATTCTGAATAACTTTTCAAACCACTTTGAAGACGAACGTTTTTCCAAATCCAACTTTCCAAAATCAAACTTTGCATCTGATTTCTCTTCTTTTTCAAAAGTTCCAAACGTTTAATAAAATTTTATAGTATTACTAGGTTGAGTAAATAAGTGAAAAGAAAACAAATTGAATGTGACTTGCAGAGAAAAGTACTAGAAAAAAAAGTCATAATACATTAAGTCAAATCATTCTAAATTGAAGTGATAAAACATAAAAAATGAGAGAAATCTATTTTCATTTTTTTTCTGTTCATTTTTTAACTTTTAACAAATAATAATGAAAACAAGATTTCTTCTCCAATCACTTATGAAAAATAAAAAACTATAATTTCCTCTTACTTCTCATGTTTTCAATTTTCTTTCTAGCAAAGTTCAGTTCCTATTTATCAGGAAAATTGTAAATAACACATGAAATTACTTGGGAGATTCAGAGCCGACAATTTGACATTGTTAAGATCCAATTAAAATAGATAAAGTCAAAACTACAACTCTGATATTACATCATTCACAACTAAAACTAAAATCCATTTCAATAACCCTACTGTTTACGGCTTACGAGGCGGAGAACTATTGCTACTGCTGTTGCTGCTGCTTCTTCCCCTCAATGGCCTGCGCATCAAAATACTATCCCTTAATATTTTTCATCCATTGGATTTGAAAACCACATTACTCTTAAACTCTGCAGTTCCTGAAATGAGGCCATCTCGGCCAGCCACATGCAGACAATTTTCATTAACAAGTCCATCTGTTTTAATGACTAGAGGCACAGGTTAATGTGTTTCGCATTAATCATGACTTTCCGAGTCACAGACTAATAGCCCTAGTACTTCCCCCTAGAATTCAGATATCCTAAAATAATCTCTGTTAAAATTCCAGCTTTGAATAAAAGCATATATCATCCAATTACTTGGCCATAATAAATCAATGTTCCATTAGAAAATTATAAACATTTTCAATGCTTGCAAGAGTGTATGTTGGGCCATAATAAATCAATGTTACATTAGAAAATTACCTTCTAGGACTGCGGCTCCTAGAAATCCTCCTCGGTACCTGTCATAATTGACAATACAAAGGCCATTTATTAAATAACACTAATAAATAAAGTAAAGTGCTCATTCAATAAAAAATAAT
This sequence comes from Gossypium anomalum, assembly GCA_025698475.1. NCBI lineage: Eukaryota > Viridiplantae > Streptophyta > Magnoliopsida > Malvales > Malvaceae > Gossypium > Gossypium anomalum. Next base: position 80,931,164 of record CM046968.1, read on the forward strand.
AAGCACAAACCTTCCGGGGGCTAGGTGATCTGGAATAGGATGATGACCTCCCACGTCTTGCTGCTGGTCCTTTACCTCTGTTTTAAAGATAATAACATACAGAAGTAAGATCCCCAGACATGGAAACACAAGGTTCACATTGTCTTGTTAACACGTATCTTCTACTACTAAACTCTAGCTTTATAATTAATGAGAAAAAGAATACATCCGGAAAGGAATATTACTAGTACTAGCAACACTTCTGACCCTGAATACATCATTACTTATAGTCACAAATTCTCAAGCTACCCAAGTCCAACTAAACATCAATGAGAAGGGGCATGAAAAGGCACTAGCACAAGCTCAAATTTTAACCAAACTACAAGAACTTTGACCCCATATAACTAAATTTACTAAAACTTTGCTTTATTTCTTGTAACCAAATAGAGAGAAATAACAAAAGAAGACAGATAATTTAAAAGCAAATGCACCAGATGGAAAAGGTTTTGGTACTAAGGTATATTACCTACGAGGTGAGAATGACCTTGAACGAGAACGAGCAGGTCTACGAATTGGAGAACGGCTCCGTCTACGACCTAGAGGAGACCTTCTTGGAGGACTACGTGCACGTCTAGGAGGTGAACTGTAATAAAACAAGATAGCATAAGATACAAATTACAGTAAATGGAATAGTTCAAGTAATCCGTCTCAGCTCATCCACAGTTCATACCAACAAAAGATCAACACAAAAGTCTGTGATAACAGCCTACAATATGAATAAGACATAACATACTACATAACTGACACTTCTTATTTTGTGTTTGATTCCACTATAGCCTTCTTGATTCCTCAGATTCACTAAGATCTTATGCATTCATTCATTTGTTCACAGGTTGTGATCAGTTCACTTATGCCTTAGGCAATAAAGTTTAAGGCACGGGAAAATAACTATATGTTTTATTACCGGCGCCTTGGAGGAGGAGAACGTCTTCGGATTGGACTACGCATCCTGCGAGGAGATGCCCTGTGAAGATTAAATGGATTAAATTCTTTCAAAAGCAGCTCATAATTACACAAGATATTAGCCTATTACAACTATAAGACCTTGGGGGAGATCTAAGCCGCCTTGGAGGAGACAACGGAGAACGACCTCTGACAGGAGATGCAGGGCGGCGCCTGGGAGGTGTTTCACCATTACGACGAACAGGAGAATCTACTCGACGACGTGGAGACTCTGGTGGTCGTCTGGGAGATCCACCTCTTCGACCAACAGGTGATCTCCGTCTAGGTGAGGGCAGGGATTTCCGTTGAGGTGAAGCTGATATCCATCAATTAACAAGTCGATAAACATGTATGTAATATACACATCAACCATGAATCAAGCAGAACTTTTACTATGTTAACATACACTCCCATGGTCGCTTTGGCCCACCCCTCTCAATATCAGCACTGGCATTATCAGATTTAGGAACATCTCCTTTAGCAGCAGAAGAAATTGGCTTTGGGGGTGGTGAAACTTTTGGTCGTGGAGGAAGTGTAAACTTCGCTCTTACAACATTGCCATCAATCTGAGCCTGCATTAGAGCAACAAATAACATCAATTTCACAAAATAGTAGTTCTGAATACCGTTAATAATCTTACTTTGGCATCTTAGAAAAACCTACACCATCCATGTAAAGTAGAGCTTTTTCAGCATCTGCTCTTGTCTTGAATTCAACATAGCCATATCCTCGCGGAAGATTAAGCTGTTAATGTGAAGCATGTCAAAATAATTCAGTATTACTAATATCGAACACTAAAATATGACTCATATGAACTTACAACACGGTCCATGGCTAGATCCACATTTACAACTTCACCAAAATTACCTACAAAGAGATGAAGACGATTATGAACAGCATTGAACAGTTGAATTGTCCAATGGTTTAAAAATATAAAGGAAATAAATTCTCATCCAAACAAAACGTTAACAAAATGACATTTACTTAAGTACCAAACCACCATACAAATTATATACAATTATATGAACTTATTGAACATATAACAGGCATGCAAATCAAAAGAATGCATAGAAGATGAATTCCTGTAAGATTGTGCAAATTTGTCAAAGCCTAATCTCCACCTACTTTCTGTTGTAACCTTAGATGAAGTCATAAATAAAACAATTATAATAATCTTCAGATAATGCAAAGACAAACTGATAGTCAAAAGCTCTAAATAAGCTTCCCCCTAGAAGCATCAATCCAGAAAAAGAAGCTGCTTTTGTCACCTGATGGTCTCATTGCCACAAAACCAAGGTGGGACCTATTAAACAGGTTTGTGGATCAGTTACCACAGTGGACCATTTAAGTTAATCATGCTCTCCATGCTTCTACATCTTTGGAACCATGTAATAACTGTGGACATAATTCATAATAGTTTTCCAAAAGCAATTTTTTATATCAAAGAGAGGATAAAGATTTTGGAACACAAGGACAACCTCAAATACAAGATATAATCCCACAACAGAAACATAGTTCAACATACATGATTTGCAGAGACAAAACTAGAGCATATACAATAATTATCAAAGCTTCTAGATAAAGACCAATTGAATGTCATGTAATTTTACAATATATCTGCAGAAATACCATGCCTAAAAGTTAACATGTGATCACATTCTTGGGGATCATATCATGTCACAAAGTATTTAACATGCCAGCCCTTCAATATAGATTTTTTGTGTACCTACGCTCTCAAGAAGTATCATCTAGTCTCAGTCCTGCATTTAACTATTCAAAGGTTAAAGGGTAAAGCATTTACTGAATATTTCTCTTAGATGGCCTTCATTGACATTCCTGCTCAGTGAGTCAACATAGAGAACCAGAGACTCACGGATGGGAGAAGCCTTCCTGAAATCAGTGCAAGCAACAAACTTGAGCATCAACTTCAATCCTTCTCAATTACATATTATTTCATTGTTTTTGTTAATCTGGAAACATAATCATGCACTTACATTTATATAAAGCATTGAAATTCAAATCAGGTCAAAGTTTCTCAGGCAGAATTTGCTCATGATAGAACAAAATAGGAAGAAAATGAAAATTCCCCATAAAAAAAAACAAACATCATTTGTTTCCTGAGAAACTAAATACAAATTAAATAACCATTATCCCGTGGAAGCATAACTAACTTAGAAACTCTTAAGCACTGATTCTCTCTACTACTCAATTTCGAAAATATAAAACAGATTAAAAACAAGCTTCATTTCGAAAACATTGTCATTTTATAAATCACGTATTTTAAACCTATACAAACTCAATTTTCCTAGTTGCTAATATTGTAGAACATATTAAATACATATAGAATAAAATAGAATCATCCGCGGAAATATAAATTGAAAATATTTGGTAAATCTAAACCAAACATTGCTTTACCTTGGGGTTGGAGATGACTTTTTAGATTGTGGTGGAGGGGAATTACCTCGCCTAGATCCAGGCACAGGACTGCAAAAGGAAAAGAAGAGAAAGATATGAATTCAAAACTTTTAAAAGGACGACAGCCACATTTGAAAAAAAAAAAGGTACAAAAGTTAAAGTATCTTAAAATTGGCACATCTATATCAGTAAAGAGGATGGCATTGACAATTGAAGAAGACACTTTAATCCAAAAATCTAAGTTTTATTTCGTTAGATTGACAGCTTTACCACCTACCAACTCGTAATTTTGATCCATATCTCGTACATCATACAAATATATGAGCTTCTAACTAAGCCAGCTGCCATGAAATCTTTGAATTCACACGTACTATTCTACCATGCAACCATATCTGAATAAAGTTAAATTATTGCATAATAGAATTGGAATAAGTTGAACCCCATGAACCAACTTTCTGAGTGTTTATTATTATGTAGCCGTAGAGCATTCATTTTCGGCTATTAGCAACAATAAAGTGCAGTAACTTCAACAATGCCAACACTATAGCAATCAAAGTGTACCTAATCAGCTTATAACTAAATTCTTTCGTATCTTTTTAGCTATTAACAACGTAATCTTAACAAAAAAAGTTTCAAAAACCTCAAATTAGTTAAATTCCTGTGAACAATTTCAAATTTGCTAAATTCTTTGGTTTCTTTAAGCGAAAAGAAATGACCTTCGGCGCTTAGGAGGGCTGCGACTTCGAGAGCGACCGCTACGATAAGGAGAAGAAGAGAAGGAAGATCTGGAGCGAGAGCTAGAAGGAGAAGCGGATCTCGACCTGGACACAGAGCGAGAACGGGAACTAGACTTTGAGTCTGAGCCGGAATAAGAGCGGGAACGAGACTTGGACCGTGACCGAGAACGGGAAGAGGAGCCGGAGATAGAAGGTGAGCGACGGCCTCTCGTCGTCGGCTTCGCCATTGCGGGAATAGAGGGAAAGGAAGGGTCGAAATTCGAAACCCTAGAGGGGTGTGGGTGATGGTAGTAGAGAGCTCGATAGTGTTTGGTTAAGTTTGAGCCCGCGATAGACGTAGAAAGTTTTCTTATTTCCAATATTATTTGTCCACGTAGGCAAAAAGCATGCTTCACCATTCGCCTATTGAAGATGAGACAATTTTATCCCACGGGGCATGCTGTGTCATGTTTCTTTTTAGGTTTTTCTGAAAAAGGGCATTTATATAAAAGGCATGTTCTTGACACCCTTTTTATTTCAATTGGTTGAGCATCATTCTTAATTTGGGCTGTCTTCGTTACTCCCTTGTCTATTTCGTCGTGAGTTGATTAGCAATATAATTAATTTCATACTCGCGAGAATTTATTATATTTAATAATTAAAAAATATTTTATATATCGTTCTGCTCAATTAAATACATTCAAACTCACAATTTAGTTGAAATTTAAAGTGTGTAAAAAGATGAATTTAAAGATTAAATGTAATACTAAAACTTAGAAACTTGTTTAGCTAAAATTAATTAGCAAAAACTTAAGTTTCAACAACCAAAATATAAAAAATCATCACAATTTGTCGAGGTTTTCTCAATTAATAATTTTGACTTACTTACTTTAGGGTCTTATATCTTTTAATACAGGATTTGTACAAACGAGATAAAAATTCCAAACGAAAATACACATTTCATACTATAAAAAATATCTAAATTCTGAAATATGAGCCTTTAAAGATATATTTCTAATATGTCAAAGTTAGTTACTCGAAATTATCAAAATTCATACATTAAAAACTTCAAATGTTATTTTCTAGATCAAAATAGATATCACACATATATTTAGAAATCTTGAAATGAAATTCCATCTGGTACCAATAAAATCGTCGAAACCTAATAAAAAACTACTAAAATTTGGTACTATTAAATTAACCCAAATAAATAGATGAGTTTTATGAAAAATAGATTAAAACACAAAGATTCCAAGAAATCTAAACCAAAACTCACTTTAATTACTAAAATATAAAATCAATTTGCATTTTTGGTTATCTTCCCCAAATTCCCAAAACCAACGTCTAAAAAGAATACAAATAAATAATTATATCTTTATTATTCTTCTTCTTCTATTCTTTTATATGAAAAAAACCTTATAAAATACACATAAAATTGGACTTGATGAAAATCGGGCTAATAGATCACATAATTAATTAGGCATTTAAAATAATACCTAATTAAAATTTGTGGGTTGCAACACCCTTCACCTGGTCTGATTACCGGACCCGAGTTTCAGGATGTTGTTATAGTTATCGAAACATTTACATGCAAATCATAACATTGAATTCAATTTAAATCATCAAGTTGTTCTAAATACATACATAATAGAAGTTATGAACCAAAAAGAGGCTAATTCGAGCATACAAACATAGTTTAATAGATTTGAGCATGATTAAGAACCAATTTCAAAATTTAAAACTAGGTATCGATACAAAAGGAACAAGTTCTGATATTTTTATCAAAGGTATCGATACAAAAATATCAGTATCGATATTGTTTTGACATTTTGCCTTTTTCAAAAAATTGTTCATTTGGTCAAGTATTGTTACTTTAGTCCCTATTATCGATACTTTTACTTAGATGGTCAAAGTTACAAGTTTAAAAGTTCATTTCATGCCCAATTCAACTATCATATTAAGAATGCATGCAAACGCACACAAACAACTACATGAACTTATTCAATACATCCCAAACAAACATAATTCATGTAACACCCCTAACTCGTCTCACGTTGGAATAAAGTCACGGGATATTACGACGTTTAACATATCCGATAATATTTAAACACAATTCAAAAATCAAATTAAAGATCATAAATCAATGTCCAATCAATAATCATAGCACTCATACAAAAATAGAACTTGAATCGAGCATACAGAACTTAAAAATCAATTTAGAAACAAGTAAAGATTAATCTGAAACAAAATAGAAAAATAAGGAAATAGTGTAAACAGGGGTCACACGGCCGTGTAACATAGCCTAGACCGTGTGAACATTCGAAGTCTGGACACAAAGTCATGTCCCAGCCCGTGTGTCCATTCGTGTAGGTATTCGAAATAAGGCCACATGACTGTGTCGCAGGCTGTGTGCCAAACCATGTGTGCATTCGATGTTGAGTCACACGGCCGTGTCGCAAGCCGTGTCTTAAACCATGTAGCATACTGACTTGAAACGCACACCGTGTGGGGTGACCGTATGTGGCACACGACCGTGTGACAGCCCATGTCCCGATTCGTGTGCAACATAAGTTGCCCCTAAAACAAGCCAAAACATTAACATTTTCTTGTACAATAAACCATGCCATTTCCAATCATTTCCACATGACTAAAACACTTTAAAACATACCAAGTCAACCATCTTATAAACCTAATTAATATGCCATCAAAAGGCACCACAATTCATACACCAAAATCAATCCAACCAATATCTCAAGTTCATTAATTAAGCACATATCAAACATACCAAAACCATTTCAAACATACATGTCATTCAACCATGGTTTACCTATCATCCCAAGGCATGCATAAGTATTCAACAACCTATCAATTTATACCATTAATTATAATCCATTATTTATAAACATTAAGGCATACATAAGCTTGTTACCACTCAAACATACCAAATCGCGAAACTACAATCAAGCCCTATTATATGCCAAAAAATACATATATCATTTAATCTAAATGTTTATCCCATGTACCCTTATTAGTACCACAAGTTAACATCCAAATCAATTCAAACTCAATGCCACAAATTCATATTTTAAACTTACATCACACATCTACCATTTAACCACTTCATTCACACTTCAATGAACCAAAAGCCATCTAAATCATAAGGCATTCACAAGTGACCAAAACCCATACTTACATATATACTTTTATAAGCCAACATCAAGGCTGTAACACCCCTAACCCGTATCCGCTGCCAGAATAGGGTTTCGGAGCATTACTACCATTTGCAGATCACTAAAAAAAAATTCACTTAAATACTTACCAATTCAATGCATCAATAAATATATTACCATTCAATCAATGGCTTGGCACTTGCCTAAGCATCATCAACAACACTTGTTAGTGTACTTACACATATTTCATATAAATTCTTGTTTTCTCAATATAACATATTTGAATTTAATTACTCGTCTTAACTTACATATTTTCCCTATGTTAACATATAAAAGATAATCTCATATGTACATGTCATGATACATATCATTCTCTTACCGTTTCTTTAATAACATATATCATTTATTTTATTATATCAACATTTCATGCACCATCATTTCCTTATATATTAGGTATATTTATTTGGTAATAGTTAAGTATTAAACTTAACATAATTTAAATTCCATGTACCTATACTTATTTCATTTATCTATCTTATTAAATATTTCATACAACTATTTTGTACATTTATTTCCATATGACCAATTCTGTAAACATTTCACATTACCATTTTGTATAACCAATTCATTTAAGCATTTGTTATATTACACGAATATTAGTTGTTCATGAGATATCTTGGCGTTTCTCTTCCACGATCTTATTTATCTTCGACATGATGCCATAGTGTCTTTCAACTATGGTTTTACTCATTTTTCGTCATGTTGCCATGGTATCATTCAACCATGGTCTTATTCATTTTCCCGTCGCGTTGCCATGGTATCTTTCAACCATGGTCTTACACATTTCATGTCACGTTGCCATGGTATCTTTCAACCATGGTCTTACATATTTCATATCAGTTGCCATGGTATCTTTCAACCATGGTCTTACACATTTCATATCGAGAGAGCACACTCCCGCGAACCTCATCCTTACGGTGGGATTACCGGTCCAAAGCTAAATCCACGTAATATAAACTCATAGAGTATTGTCGGGATTACCAGTCAGAGCTAAATCCTCGCAACGATAATTACTCTAATGAGCTTGGATCCGAATCACCGATCCAAAGCTAAATTGGACCTAATTCGGATTACGTCCAAGCTAAATCCATTTTCCACATATTCTTCGGGAGGGCTATATCAGGATAGGATCACCCGTCCGGGCTAGATCCTTTTTTACCGCCAATTCCTTTTCAGAGATCCATCGGATTTTCCTTTCATTCAACCGGGATTTTCTTCCCATTTTATTAAATATATCAATGTTTCATGAATTTCCATACAATGAGCATTCAAATCATATTCACATCAATTACATACAATCTCAAGCATTTAAGAATATAATTCAAGTTACACGAACTTACCTCATTTCTTGTTTGTGTTTATAATTTCATTAATCCGATATCTTTTCTTTTTCACGATCGAGTCTCATATTTGAGTCTCCCAGATCTCTTTTAAATAAATTTGATCATCATTTTCATTCATTTCATATTCTAATGCATTTAATTAATACTCTAAGCAAAATTACCATTTTGCCCCTAAACTTTTAATTAATGACGATTTCATCCTTGGGGTCAGGAAAATAAAATTCTTGCAATTTAATCCTTATTTCCAACTATTATTCTCATATATATTGATAACAGTCCATGAATTCTATAAAATATCAAAATTTTCCATAATTTCAACACTTTTCAATTTAATCCCTAAAACATGTTTTCCCCCGATCTTGAACTAAATTGATAATTTCGTTAAATTTTGTAATTTAAATAATAAAATAATCTATTTCATGCAATTTAGTCTTTTCTGACATTTTTACAAAATTGCCCATAAAGTTTTACTTTTATTCAATTTAGTCCCTGAGCCTAAAACATGCAAATTAGCCATGCTAGATGAATATTCATACATATTTTCATCCTCCTCCTCTCCATTTCACATCATTAAATTTATATAATATGCTTATAAGTAACATTATCAATAATTTCACTATTTACTTATATGTATATTCAAAGCTGTCCATTTGAGTCATAGTCACTAAATTATTTATTTCTTGAGTTACAGAACTCCAAATTAAGATCTGTAAATTTTACCTGAGACTAGACTCACATATATTCTTACCATAAAATTTTCAGAATTTTTGGTTTAGCCAATTAGTACAGTTTATTCATTAAAGTCACCCCTGTTCTGCTGTCTGACAGTTCTGACCCTTCTTCACTAAAAATTTATTATCTCCTTGTACAGAATTCAAATGATGTTCTAGTTTGTTTCTATTAAAACTAGACTCATTCAGGATCCTATAAATATAAATTTAAGCCCCTAATTATTTTTATTCATTTTTTTATGATTTTTAAAAGTCTGAACAGGGGAACCCGAATTCATTCTGACCTTGTCTCACAAAATTCATTATATCTCAAAATTTACAAATCCATTGCTTACACTGTTTCTTCTATGAGAAACTAGACTCAATAAGATTTAATTCCATATTTTTTTAATCTTCTAATTCGATTTCTACAATTTATGGTGATTTTTCAAATTTAGACTACTGCTGCTGTCCATAACTTTTTTAGTGCAAGATATTAATTACCATGTTATAAGTATAACACCCTTATTTTCTTTTTCTACACCATTTCTCATCACTTTCTCTTATTTTCTCTTCACTAACATATCAAGAACATAGGACCTCATGTAAGAAAACTCTACTATAACATTATTTCCATGCTTTATCAACAATAACAAACTTAAAAACATATTGAAATCTTGATGTACTTACCTTGTTCTCTTGATACCAATCTTTAACTTGATTTTCTCTCTCCTCCAGCTTCTATTTCTTGAATCCAACTTGATATTCTAACTCCCCATGCTCTCCTTAACATTTTTCTCTCTTGGTAGCTATGGAAATTCATTTGATTTTTGGGTGAAAATGGTGAATTTTTGGTAAAAGGACCAAATTGTAAAGAAAGTAAAACTCTCTTTCTTCCTCTCTTTCTCTCACGTTAGTGCATGGGAAAATATGGATGAGAATTTCTGATCTTTCTTTCTTTATATACTAATAAAATAATAATAAAATATCTTATTAAAATATAATAAAATAATATTTATCTAATTAAATAATTATAAAATATCAAAATATCTCTAGCATCATTATTACTTTCTAGATTTCTCTCTCTTCCAATTGACCATTTTGCCCTTCATTATCTTTTAAAATTCCATCCTTGAGTCATCATTTAATTTGGTAAAATTGCAATTTAGTCCCTTATAGTTCTTCATCTATTCAATTTGGTCCTAATTCATCCATTTTCCTTAGTTTCTAGATCATTCCACTCCTAAAATATTTACACTATTGGTCCTTCAAATTTTTCATATTTACACTTTAATCCTTTAAATTTTGAATATTTACTCTTGGGCCACAAAACTTTTCTCACTTTTACAATTTAGTCCTTTCTTAAATTAATATACCATAATATACTTCTCAATATTGACATAACTCAAAATTTCTCTTTTTGTCACTTTATTTTCTTATTTTACTATATTACTGATAATATTTTACTGTAAAAATTTCGGGGTATTACAAAGGTATATAGGCAAATAAACTTAAACCACATCACATTGGTAAATAGCATAAAATAAAGCCATTTATAACTGTTAACCAAAACTACTAATATGACGAATGGATAGTATGATGGTGCTCTGACGAGATTCCAACCGGTAGAGTTTCCAGTGATCTACAAAACAAGGAAAAACAACTATATAAGCAATTAGTGCTTAGTAAGTTCGTAAAAAGGAAACTTAAACTTACCGAAACACATTATACTTAAAACAACTAAGTATAATTTCATTAACCATGAGCATAGTATCCCTTCCTATACACAGCACATCACAAGGTTAAAAAAAATGTATCCATGTACGTGTAATCCAAGCAAATCATAAAACATATCATAACAAGCTTTCAATATGTATTTCATTATTCATATATTCAATTGACACTCTTTTCATTTCAAATACATATATTAACATTTTCCCTTTTATCTTTTAATAACTTAAATCATTCCATATACATACATATTCGATTTAAACTTTAATCACCCGTTAAATCAAATAAGACATATGACTTTATTATGGCATAAAACATTACCACTACACGTATTTAAAACTCAATTAAACCTTTTATTCACATAATAAACTTCAATCCATTAATTTAATACTCATAAGTTCTTATTCACATACCTGACTGTAGAATATTGATATAATAGCCATTCCCTTGCTATCCTTTTCAACCTTTCCATTGTTTCAAGGATGCCATGGTATCTTTCAACCAAGGTCTTACACAATCTCGAAATGACATCATAATATCTTTCAATCATGATCTTTCCTTTTCGAATATAATGTCATGATATCTTTCAATCATGGTCTTTCCCTTTTCTCAAATCAAGTAATTTGATGAATCAATCATAAATAGATAAGCATTAAATTACAGAACATAATCAAATAGCTACGAAATTAACTTACAAACTTACCTAGATTATGCTTTGGGTTGATTTGTAGGGACTAATCCGTAATTTTTTTTTCCCCAGTTATTCTCTGTACGATTCAATTCTTAATTTATAAAATGGTTAAATTCAATATATTAATTTCAAATATACTATCAAACTTATTTCTATGCATATACCCTTAAATTTTTATTATTTACATATCTTCCCTAAACTTTTACATTTCTTTCAATTTAGCCCCTAAACCCAAAATTCTAAATTTATAAAAAATTTCACAATTTCCCATGCTAGTTGAATTTCTTCCTATACTAGTATAGTCCATATTCATTCAAAATTCATAATAATTCCACATCAATTTTAATATTTTATCAAATTAGTCCTTTAACTAAAAACTAACAAAAATCATTTCACAAACTAGTCTAAATCAACAACCAAGACTACAAATTCATCATTTAACATCAAGAATAACGAAGATTCATCCATGGTAAAATCTAAAATCTTTAGTAGTTTTGAAAAAAGAGATACGGGTTAACTGGACCTAATTGCAACAATCTAAAAAACATAAAAATTACAAAAAAGGGGATGAAAAATGACTTACCATGCAAACAAATTAGCTTGACCGAAACTTCCAAGTTACAACAATGGTGGTTCGGCTATGAGATGAAGAAATGAAACATCCTTTATTTACGTTCCACTATCCACACTAATTAAAAATGGCCTATTTGCCACATAAATCCTCCCTCATTCACTAATTTAACCATTTAATCATTGAAAGTCAAAAGCGATTAAATTTAACATCTTTTACAATTTAGTCATTTTTTCTTTAATTAACTATCTAAACAATAAAATTTCTGATCCGAACCTTCACATATCAAAATAATAACTCCATAAATATTTAATAAAAATATTTATGAGATCGGTTTATAGAAATGAGGTCCTAATACTTTATTTTCCAAAGCCACTTGACTTAAGGAATTAGCCACTTAAACTTGACTATACAATAAATTAACGAAATTTATTAAATCAAAATTTCAATGCAATTCTATATTTGACTTGTAAGTATTAAATAATAATATTTATGGACTCACTAATCTAATTTGTGGCCCCAAAACCATCGTTTTCGACACCACTAAAAAACCGACTGTTACAATTCAACTATTCAAACATATTCCCTCAATGATACTTACACATACACACTCATCTATATATGCTATACCAAAGTGTTAAACATAAGTTTTATATATATATATATATATATATATATATATATATTCATCCTTACTAACCAATGAACACCAAACCAATTCTCCAAAGCATTTCATCATGGACATATATACTCACATACAAATTTCATCAATTGTAAAACATACACTTCCCAAAATTCAAATGCATGCATGCACCTATCAAGGGCTAAGTGCATACTATGTCCCATTCAACAAATATATACATGTCATTCCATCATCAATCCAACTTCCACTTCCGCCTAACAAAATACACACACAGACATATATATGAACATGTCCTTAAACATATTAAAAGTAAATGATTAATTTCATATGGACCAAGACCATTTACATTCAATAGATGTTATTGTTTAACATTCAACCTATATACATTTATAACTCTTTATACAAGTGATGGTCGTGAAGCTAACTATAAATTCGACTTAAGGCAAGCGCACCTATCAAACAGTAGTATAGTTATGGTGAGACCAGAAATATCGTATCCACGAGGACTAAAAGTACTAGTATTAACTCCTTTTCTATTATTTAGCCTAAAAATAAAGAGGAATTGTTTTAACCTAAAATTTAACTAACCTAATTAACTAATTAACGCGATAGAGACAAAATTTGGAAAAGACTTTAGGAAAACCGATGGAGAAAACAATACCTAAGGAAGAATCCACCTAGACTTCACTTATTACCTTTGACTTAGACAATTTATTCATTTGACTTATTCCGTAGAAATCCCTAATTTATGTTATTATCTCTCTCGAGACTAAAAACAACTGACTCTAGGTTGATTAATTGAAATCTCTTTCTAATTAAAACCCTTATTGTCACATTAACTCGATTTATGGATTCCCTTATTAGATTTGACTCTAATCCGGCAAATTTTCGTCGTCCTATCTCTAGGATTGCATTCAACTCCGCTTAATCATGAATGATCTATCTTAAACATGGACTTTTGCTCCACTGAATAAGCACATCAAAAACCTGAATTAATACCCTGGAATATTAAAACAAAGATTAAAACTCACAATTAAGAATAAGAACAAATATTTATCATATAAATCAAAGAATAATAAGATTCATCATAGGTTTTATCTCCCTTAGGTATTTAGGGAGTTTAGTTCATAATAATGGGGGAAAACATCTCAAAATTGGGGAAACAACAAAACATAAAGAAACCCAAAAACTTCGCCAGAAATTAAATGGAGATCTTTCGTCTTGATGTAATCCTGCTTCCAAGCTGATTCCAATGGCTTTCTTCGAGTATTTTCTGCGTTCTGTTCTCCGTGTCCCCTCTAATCCTCTTCTAGGGTGTTTATATAGACTTTGGAATGCCCAAAATAACCCAAAATAAGCCTTTTCCTAGTAGAATTAGACTTGGGCTTGATAGGGACACGGTCGTGTGCCACGCCCGTGTGAAGGTGCTCAAGCCGTGTGTAATACTGAGTTGATTTTTAGTCGACACAGCCATGTCACACGAGCGTGTGGCCTTCCCGTGTGACTCACACGGGCGTGTGGATCACCCGTGTGGAAGTGCTTAAGCTGTGTGAAACACTGTTTTAAGCCCATATGGTTTGTTTTTGGCCAGTTTCTTGCTCTTTTCGCCTTCCTATGCTCACCTAAGTATAAAACATGAAATTAAAGGATTAGGAGCATCAAATTCACTAAAATCAAGGAGAAATCATCCATAAATATGCCAAGCATGAGGTAAAAATATGTATAAATTATGGTTTATCAACATGCCAAAATATCATATATCTTCCTTTGAAAACAACTAGTTCAACATTTCAACAATTTGGTATTTTCCAATCAGCTAACCAATATGCCTCAATAGGCATTAGAACATACCAAAATCACTTATTCAAACTTAGTTTATACTTTCATACTTTTAAACCATTCCCCATCAACATATACCATAGTTCAAATATGATCCAAGTGCAAACTAAACTATGCAACCAAGGTAAACATATATAAGTACACCTATATACATGCCATAAAATCGAGTTTTAAACCATAGAAAGACTACCAAATCAAAATCGAGAAAGTGTAAGCTTTTTGATGATCCACCTGACATGTTCTACAAGTTAGCAATCTACAGGAGAAGGGGAACAACAAGGTAAGCATATCATATGCTTAATAAGTCCATATGAAAATAACTAAACACACCTTGCCATTTCAACTAGTTAAAGTAATTTGAAATAGAATTGTACAAAACATGGCACTCATTTGGCATCCTTATGCATACATATACAACTTCACAAATTCACCACAAGGTTAATCTATTTAAAATAAGATCATATTGTTCAATTCATACACAAGTACAATCATGCTATTCAACTTTGCTTATTTATAAACATATCAATCTCATAACTTGATACAATTTAGCCTAACATAGCATTTTACAATATTAAGATGAGTTCAACGTATAACAGAGTAATATAGCATTATAACATGTAATATATTATTCAATATTTTACCATTAGTATCATTTCTTCATCAAATAACCAATCGAGCGTGTGACTCGTATCATTTCACCATCATTTCTCTTTTTCATTATTCTAGTAGCCCAATAAACTATAATAAATATATTCGGATTCACGGGTAACTACACCACACCAGAATGCTCATAAGAGCTCAAATTACAACACACAAGGGCACCAAAGTGCAAAGCCTGTAGGCATCATATAATCAGTATCAATACATCCCTCTACCACACCAGTATAACTTGGTAATCTGCAACAAATGTTGGATTCCGTTATAATCAGTAATATCTCCGTACCAACACATATATCCCATACAACACGCAAATAACCCTATTGGCATGCCAATCGTATCCTATCCTTTAATACATTCACTTGGGCATTTTTACCACATACAATTCATTACGATCCTAATAACCATATACACACTTTTCACTTTTCAAATAGTAATCCATTTACAATTTTAACCTTGTAACATCATCATAAACATACCATCCAATCATATAACAATGTCATATTCAATCAATATAATTTATTTATCCATATTTACCATTTAATTTATATTTTGCGATTCAATCCATTTAATGCCAAAAGACAATAAATATATAACAATTCAAACTATAAGTAAAACAATATATTATGAACATATTTTGAATTAATAAATTAAGTCTTATATGAACATACCTAGCCAAAAAAACCACAAACACGACCTCGAGGATTAATCTGTAATTTTTCCTTTTTCGCGTTAATCTACCGATTGGTTCAAATCTTGATCTATAATATATTATAATATAATTTATCAATTTCAAACTTCTCAAAATAGCCTATTGTAATTGTATAATAATTAAATTTCATTTTTCAAATGTGCCCTAAAATTTTATATTTTATTCAATTTAGTCCCTAAAACCGAATTTATCATATATTCCAAATTTGAACTCCAAATTTTAAACCCACTTCAGTTATTTTCATATATAGCCTCGTATTATCAAATTTTACAAAAAATTCATACCAATTTCAATATATTCACAATTTAATCCCTAACTCAAAACTAACAAAATTTATTTAATAAATTAATCTTATTTAATTTTTAAGCTTCAAAATCTATCATAAACATTCAAAAACTTCAAATAACATTAATGGAAACTTTTTAAATCTTTGACTATTTTAAAAATAAAGATACAAGTTAACTACACCTAATTACAATGATATCAAAAATATAAAAATTACGAAAAACGTGCTTGATTTACTTACCATGCAGGAGGAAATAAGTTTGGCCGAATGTTAAGAACTCAAACATGGCTTCTTTGCTTTATTTTCTTGTTCCGAAGGGTGGGGGGAAGAAATGTGGAAGATGGTGGCCTTATTTTATTTTGTTTCTCTTTTTTATTTTTTTAACTATTGTAATTATTGTTTAACAATATTTTAACATTAAAAGATGACAAAACCATTACCAATCGTTCACTTTAATTAAAAAGTGGATAATTACCACATAAGTCCTTGAATATTCTTCAATTAAACATTTTAAGTAATAAAAACCAAAAGTGATCAACTTTTATAATTTTTACGATTTAGTCCTTTTTCTGTAACTGATTAATTAAACATCAAAATTCTCGGACCAAGCTACAATACACCTATAAAATAACTTTGTAAATATTTAATAAAAACATTCACGCACTTGATTTATAGGAACGAGGTCCCGAAACCTCATTTTCCAAAACTAGTTTACTTTCGGTACGCACCACTTGTACCTTAACTAACTAACCAATTAATAAAATCTATTAAATCACAATTCACTATTATATTATATTTAACTCATAAATATTAATTAAATATATGTATGGACTCTCTCGTCAGAATTGTTGTCATGAAATCACTGTTTCCGACACCATTGAAAAATAAACTTTTACAAGGGTATTATAAATACCACTCAATGTAGTAAAAACATATCAGCAATGTGCATATGCTAAAAACATGGCATGTCCATAAGCTTAGTGATATTATGGTTGCAATCTATTTCACCAATATGGCATCCAAACAAATTACAAAAGGAAAGTATTACATTTAAGTTTTATTATGAAGTGATATTGATTAAAGTAAAAAAAAAACTCAACAATATAAAACACAACTTATCGAATCATTACATTGTGTATTAATTGATGCTCATATCTCTAGCAAGTCGTCATTCTAATAAGTTGTGCAATCTCGATGTCCTAATCACCTATCAAAATATAAATGTTAGTAGAGATATAAAACATTTAGAAAGTAATAGGTTAAGAAGATAAGAAACAATCCACGAAAATTGATATCACCCTACGATTGTAAAATCGTAAGACAACCATTTACTTATTCGTTTCTCATCTTGCACACATTACATAGTACCTTGAATAAGTAACTTAAAATAATAGATACTCAACTATATTTATCAATCATTTGCAAGTATGAAAAGACGGGAAGTGCATGGTATGAACTAAGTAGCTAGACTTTTTTGTCATCAACACACATTTGCTCAAGCGAAGAATGTACACTCTAGATTGACAATCAATATTATTGAGTGCAAGATTCTTTAAAAGATGCTCAAAATGTGTCTTCAACTATATCATCTTAATTTAATGTCCTTAAAAACCAAGCTTAAGGTTAGTACCTACTTTGAGCACTCAATAAAGGCTTTGCCCTAGAATGTCCTCATAACTTTCTAATATAGGATGTTTGTTCACTAGAAAAACCTCGTCAACAATGCTACATCCTCCAACATTTTTGTTGCATAAAACCTGAAACACATGAGTCTCGGGTCTTTATCATTCAATTAGAGCAAACAAGAATGACGACACGAAAGTAACTTTCCCCGTTTTGCTAGTGATAGAAATAAATTTGCATTAACTTAGAAATGATTTCGTTGTTAGACAAATCTAAACCCATATTACAGTGAACTGAAGCCACAATATATTACTATAATGTTGCTACATTGTTGACAACGTGTCCTTGTTCTAATCTCAATAAGTTGACAACCATTACAATATGCTTGAAAATTGAAATTTTGAGATACTTAGGTATGTAAACTTCAGTATAATGTAGAAGACGATTTTTTTTGGTTTTATGTGAAAAACTAACAAGTTTGACTATTGGCTACTTATTTTTAAATTTTTAGGGTTCTATTAGGGATTTTAAACGAAACTCAACATCCACAAGTATCGGTGTTCATTTAATTTTTTGTTAAAATATTTTCAAATTACGTTTACGTTTTTAAATATATATATTTATAAGTTGATATTAATGGATATCAAATTCATAATTAAATGTCATCCTCTATTGTTTCAAAATTAAACTATATTGCACAAAGAACTCAACACCCATAATGTTGAGTTTCTATAATCATATCATAATAAGTATAATGATTTCAATAAAGCGTATAAAATTTTAGGATGTTGATATATTCACTAAACTTGATACTCATGGATATCAAGAAGAAATATTCTTAAAATAACATTTACATTAAAAATACATTATAATAGATTGTCAAACCTTTAAACTAGTCCAGAAAATCTCACTAAGATGTCAAATAATTATCCTTATGTTAATGAAATAATGAAATAAAATAATTTTACGTAAAATATGAATGTATGCCTTATAAAATTTTATAAAACTTAACTTTAATCGTAATTGAATATGTAACTAAAATTTTAAATTAAATTAAATTAACAAAATAAAACTTAATCTGAAACTCTTTTTCAGTCGACTGAATCGCTACAAGAAATTTCCTTCGTTATCTCTTCCGAAGGGTTCCCCCCCCTCTCTCTCTCTATTTGTCTCAACAAATTTGATCTGAAAGAAAGAAAAATGAAAACTATTTCCTTACCATGAAATACATACAGATCTTCTCTCTACCAAACATTTTTTCTTTGCTAAGGGTTCTTGCTTTTCAAACCATTTTTTCGCCATTTTTCTTGTAATTCTTTTTCTTGTTAGAGTTCAGATTTTAGATTTTTAAAAAAAGAAACGATTAGATTGTGAGGTTCAGTTAATTATTAGGGTTTTCTGTTTTGGGTTTCCCTGTCGCGTGATAATTTTGAAGTGCATATAAAATGGATGCTTCTGAGGATCTTAAGCAATTCGGCGATACTGATAAAGGTTGATATTCGATTCATTTTGCTTTAATTTACTTAGTTTATGCATTTTGGGGATAAAATTAGCTTTGTTTTTTTTCTCTTTTGGTTGGCTTTAAGCTTAGAGTAAAATTTGAAACCTTTATGGTGGAGGAGTTACCGTTCTTCTGAGATCAAATGTGTAACCGGTTAGAAGGAAATGAAATTAGATCCTTAAATATTGTGTTTTCAATGCTAAGGGCAGGCTTTTGTTGCTAAAACAATTGTGGTAAAACTGTTTGCTTCAGTTAGAAGTCAAATGTCGTTTCCACATGTGAACAATTTCTGGTTTTTAAGTTGCGACTTTATTTCATGTTGGCCTGGACATTTTCCAGATTAGTAATTATAAGTTTGAATTTGCCTACTAAATCACGCCAGTTAATGATTTCAATGTGCTGGTGTTTCAGACTTTCAGTTGAATTGACTTTGGTTTCGAATATTTTTAGTGATGGAAATAAGCACGATTTATTTGAATTATGATTGAATTGGAGAAACTGCTTTTTGTACATTTTGAGAAATATCAGGCCTTTGGATACACAAAGGGTGTTAACTTGCGCCCATCTCAATTACCCCATTCCTGCCCATTGAATTGGAAAAAATGCTTTTTTTAATGATTCTGTGTTGCTACTGATTTTTAGTGAAATGATATTTTCCTTATGATGTGTTTTCTTCTTTATGAAGAGCTCATTTCAGTAAAGTCAACTTTTCTATTATGCAGGAGGTGCAGTATTTGATGCATCACAATATGCATTTTTTGGAAACGATGTTCTTGAGGAAGTTGAATTGGGGGGGCTAGATGATGATGAGGATTTACCTGCAGCTGGACTTGATGAAGAGGAGTTTTTGTTTGATCAAGAGGAGGTTAATATTCTTGTTTCTTTCAGTTTTATTTTTCCTGTTTCGATTGTTCTTGCAAGTTTCTGCAGTATAGCACAATCAGTGACTATTCAATCGGAAAATAAATGTCTCCCTTCCAAGCGTCATGCTAAAAAATAGCCTTTTGGATTATTGTTGGATGTTTTTCTCCATGTTCTTTAACAGATAGATTCCACTGCATTCAGTTAGTGGTTGGCATGTGAGTTTTATTTGTGGAATAAAGCTCTGTGGGAGTTCATATTATATATTGTTCTATTTGTTTGTGCCAAACATTGTGAACCTTGTTCTCCGTATTTATAAGTTGACAATGTAGCCATCTTGGTTGGCTGCTTTCCGAAGTCAAATTATTTGTTTCGTTCTCTTTGGTCTTCACAATGAGAGGTAGCTCTTTTGTACTTTTTTAATAAAATCATATTATACATACTCTTTTGCAGTGGTCTACTGGTTTAGTATCTTGTTAATAAAACCATATTGTATATTTGAATAGTTTGGAGATTGTGTTAACTGTATTTGGTGCATCTTGAAGTAATGTTTGTTGTTTCTTATATGCTTCCTTAAGCAAATATGGAGAGAAGGTAGTATATGGAGTTTGTATTTTCAAGTATTTTTCACACAATTGATTTATCTGTTCCCTTCATTGAGGGGAAAACACTGGAATGAATTGACTTACAACTCACTTCTTCCTCAAATACCTTTTGTACCACTTATTTTCATAAAATGATAAGGATCTTTTCAGATTACAACTTCCAGAGGTCTATGTCACCTTCTTGACAATCAGGTTTTTAGGAATCTTTTTACCCATCATGCAGAAGTTTTAGACGAAATCTTGTTCCTGGTTGCTGCTAGATGCATGATACTGCATCATTTCCTCTGTGGTGGTTCTTCGCTCTCCCCCTTCTTAGTATTTTTGGTTGTTGAGTCTTGGAGGCAGTTGTATTCAGTAATGGCTAGCTTGCTTTGAGGCATTGCGTCTTTATATCTTTGTAGAAAATGAATCTGTATCTATTATTAACACAATTTTGATTAGTTCATGCCAACGGATTTTTAAAGTTAAATTAGTTATTGGCGTTAGAAATTTACTCTTATGCCTGGAAGGAGATGTGGCTTACAGATCAACTACTGGAGTTAATTGTGGAAATTTGTTTGATTTGGTTTCTTATAAAATTGTTACCCTGTTCTATTTATGTTGGAGTAGCTGAAATCTGAGGTTGCATTTGTCATTAACAAATAGAAATCCAAAAAAAGAGGAAATTGATATCATCCCCTCCACTTTTTCCTTGGAATTGCGTACTTCAAATGTTCACTAATATGGTTAAAAATTCATGTTTTAATCAAGAATTTTCATCACTCTTAGGTGTTTCTTTTGGCACATCTAACTAACAAACCTCCAAGATTATTCATTGTATAGCTGATTTTATTAGACTGGTCATGTGCTAGATGCTTCATCTAATTACTCTCCATATTTGCAGGGTGGAGTTTTGAGAGCCTTATCAGACATAGATGATCTTGAAAGTACATTTTCAAAGGTTAGCCCACTATATGATTACTGTATTTTGCAACTAGTACGATTGTTAAAGATCTTTTCCCTTTCTAAGGATTAGCTACTAATATAATCTGTTAACGAATTTTTTTTTTTTTTTCATATTGTCATGGGGCTTAGAACAATTTGATCCTTGCCATTATTCTAACAGTGGATCTGTTGAGCCTTCTATCCTTTAGAGGTTGGTGAAAATGCCCTGGGACCTTGTTGACTCTTAGCTTTAGAACCTATTCGCATACGTGAATTAGAGGGAATGAAATCTAAGTGTCTTACTAACTCACCCCCTAGCTTTTGAGTGCATGTCTGTCTGGTTTCTGAAGATACACTAGAAATGTTTTACTGTCTCCTTCTCTAACTCTTTGGACAGTGTTCTAAGATGATTGATCCTCCAAACTTTTATTGTAACTCTGCCACAACAGCACTAGTATTAATCTACTTTTAGAATGAACCTTAATTTTTGCTTGATATTGGCTTAGTTTTTGTATAATTAATTAGGAAAGATAATTTCCTTTTAAATCATGTCTCCTTGTTCACTGGTGCCAAGATCAAATTTTTGGACTATAAAAAACCATAAAGGACAAAGTTCTTATTTTTTTTTTTAATATTTCTTAAAATGACAATTCACCAGTGGCATTTACCGGAGAAGCATGTTTTTTGGTGGTTAGTTCTGGCTGGGCATTGGTGGTGGAGTGTTTGCTGATGGCAGCTTGTGATTTTGTTGCAGTTGAACACAGCTGTTAGTAGACCAAGAGGCTCAGGGATAATTGGTGATAGGGGATCCCGAGAAAGTGAGTTTATTTATCTCTTCTAGTAGTCAGTGATGATTGATATTTTTTGAGGTCCAATCTTTTTTGGATTTATTTATTGTAGAAGCTTTTCATGTGTTTTATTTAGCATCAGTGCTGATTGTTGAACTTTGACATAAGCTTTCCCCCTGCCTATTTGAAGTGTGGAGTGTAGCTGTTTGATTCCTATGCTTTAATGGAAAATTATGTTCAAGTTCAGGAAAACTATCAAGTGATATAATAAGAAAATAAGATATCCCTGGATCAAGGGGAATATATATCAACAATTAGATGGAGTTAACCATTGTCATAGAGTTTTGGGTTGTTAATTATTTAACAGCTAGAAAAAAAAAAATGATAGAACACGGGTTATTTGTATCAGGATTATGATTTGAGTTATTTGGTGGAAGCTCATTATTTGTAATATTTGATAAGACCAATATGTTTGAGTACAAACGCTTAGGTGCAGTGGGCATGCCTTCACTGTGACACAGTCAAGCAGAGACATGCAAGAAGTGCATGACACTTGCTTTGTTTCCCCCCTGCCATCCTCTTTTTTTTCCTGTTCCATATGATAATTAAATCATTAAATTTTGCATAAATTTAACCTTAAGCATCTCAGTTGTGAAATTCATTGATATGTTTGAAGTTCTGAATACCCTTTGTGCCATGACGTGAAGTTCTTGTCACCATATTTATGAGACAGAATAATTGGTCACTGATTGAAGGAAGACGTTTGGTTCTTTGATAGCATATGCTTGTAACATGATTTGTGGAAATCCATTTCTGATGATGCTAACCTCCATTAAAATTCATTTTGATGATGCTAACCTCTGTCAAGCTGTGGCAATTCCATTTGCCACTGTCTTGGAATTTATTATATGCAGCTCTAAGCAAGATATTTGAAGGAATCCGATCCTGGTAGACAAAAATAAAGTTTAAATATAGCATTGATAGCACTCTCTTAGTTCATGGCATCTATGGTACTAATTGGTTAAAATGTTGGATTGTATTATTTTTGTTCAGAGTTATTAATCAAACCTCTTATAATCTACATTTAATTGTCCATGTGGCATTAGGACTCTCAAAATCTTCTACACTTTTCCCCTGCCCTTTAGCTAACATTTCTCTATCTCTCGTTTAGTCTCATTTTAAGTAGTATGATCAGATTGAGTTAGTGAGGTGTCAAATCTGCAAGTTGCAATTTGGTACTCCTTCCATCTTCAGAGTGAAGTGAGGCATTGATTCCCACACACAGATGGATATACATGTATATTATGATTTTTATGTATATCTAATAAGCTTAAAATATATAAAACTAAAGAGTTTGATCCATTCCATTGCCAAATGTGTTCCATAATGATGCATTATCATAATTAATAGTCATCATATGACCCTAGGGCAATGTTTCCTTTGCGACCATTTATGACAAAAAGTGTCATGATCTGTATTACCGTTATTTCTCTTGTTGGAATCAATATCTTAAGCACAAGGACCCTACATCATCAAAGTGAGTTCAACAACTATACAGGCAAACATACTGACATATGTGTCATTATTCTGACCGCGTTGTTCCCCTTTAAGGTTCATCTGTTGCTGAGTGGGCACAAGGGGAGGAATTTCCTTACTGGCTCGACCAGCATGCTCTTGAAACTGAAGGTATTCCTGAACGCTGGTCATCACAACCATCAACCAATTTGGACCCGAAGCATCTCCTCAGGGCATCCTCATACCCTGAGCCACATCAGCAGCAACCACAACAACGCCACCATCTACATTTCTCTAGCGAACCTATTCTGGTTCCAAAATCTTCCTACACTTCATACCCTCCCCCTTGTGGCAGGTCTCCTCAAGCTTCACCAAATCAGCATCCTGGTCATCTGAATATTCCATATATGGTTGGTGGATCACAGATGACGTCTTCTCCAGATCTCTCTTCCTTCTCTAATTCTCAGCCTCAAATGCCAGCTTTGCATCATGGGTCACATTATGGTGGGAATATGAATCATTTGGTTCCTGGTCTGTCTGTCAATAGTCGTGCATCAGATCAATGGGGGAGCCAGCCCAAATTATATGGTGGAGATGGTTCAAGTGTTTTGAACAATATGTTGCAGCAACAGTTATCTCATCAAAACGGTTTGATTCCGCCTCAATTAATGCCCCAGCTACAGGTGCACCAGCAGAGACTGCAACATCCTGTTCAGCCATCATTTAACCGTTTGCCAGGGATTCAGTCACAACTGTTTAATCCTCATCTTTCTCTGTCCTCACCTCCAATGAACCAGTTTGAAGCTGTACTTGGTATTGGTGATCTGAGAGATCACAGACCTAAATCAGCTCATAAAGGAAGGCAAAATCCACGACTTTCTCAGCAGGGTTTTGATATTGGATGGCCTCAATTTAGATCCAAATACATGTCACCTGATGAGATTGAGGGCATTCTTAGAATGCAGCTTGCTGCAACTCACAGTAATGACCCATATGTGGATGACTATTATCACCAGGCTTGTCTTGCAAGAAAATCTGCAGGGGCAAAGTTGAGACATCATTTCTGCCCAACTCATCTTAGGGACCTTCCCCCCCGAGCACGTGCAAATACTGAGCCACATGCTTTTCTCCAGGTTGATGCTCTTGGGAGGGTTCCTTTCTCTTCAATTCGGAGGCCTCGTCCTCTTCTGGAAGTTGACCCTCCAAATTCATCTGCTGTCAACAACAATGATCAGAAAGCTTCTGATATGCCCCTGGAACAAGAACCAATGCTTGCTGCTAGAGTTACAATTGAGGATGGTCTATGCCTTCTTCTTGATGTAGATGATATTGATCGGTTTTTACAGTTTAATCAGTTACAGGATGGTGGAGCACAGCCGAGACAAAGACGGCAGGTTTTGTTGGAAGGGCTGGCTGCATCACTTCAATTGGTTGACCCTCTTGGCAAGAATGGCCACACAGATGAGCTTGCTCAAAAGGACGATCTTGTCTTTTTACGAATAGTGTCCCTTCCCAAAGGCCGGAAGCTGCTTGCAAGGTACCTTCAGCTTCTTTTTCCAGATGGTGAGCTTATGCGGATTGTCTGCATGGCCATTTTTCGTCATTTAAGGTTCTTGTTTGGAGGCCTTCCTTCTGATCCAGGAGCAGCTGAAACTACTAGTAACCTTGCAAGGGTTGTTTCCTCTTGTGTTCATCACATGGATCTTCGTGTGCTTAGTTTCTGTCTTGCAGCTGTGGTTTGTTCCTCAGAGCAGCCTCCTCTTCGTCCTCTTGGAAGTCCCGCTGGAGATGGGGCATCTTTTATTTTGAAATGTGTTCTTGATAGGGCAACAAAACTGGTGACTGATTTTAAAGCTGGTGGGGATTACAATATAAGCAATCAGTCTCTTTGGAAGGCCTCATTTGATGAGTTCTTTAACCTTCTTACCAAGTATTGTGTAAATAAATATGATACGGTAATGCAGTCCTTGCGTATGCAGGTCAAACCAAATATGGTAATTGATGAAGCAGATGCTACCAAAGCAATTAAACGAGAAATGCCAGTTGATCTGTTACATGCGTGTCTACCCCACATTAATGAGCAGCAGAAAAAGCTGATATGGGATCTCTCTCAGCGATCCATGCTTGTAGGACAGTCATGATAAAGAAATGATAGTGGGAGAAGCTTAAATTCATTCATGTTTAGACAGCCACATTGAAGTGATGCCATGTGCTGAAAGGAACACGCTTAGCTTATACCATTTCATCCCAGTGGCTGATGGCCATGATGGAGCACCCAAGATGGGTTCATTTCAGGTGAAGCTCTAGATAAGTTAAGGTCCTATTTTAGTTTTACTAGTTCAAGTGTTTTAATCTTTAAAAATAACATGCTTCTGCTTTTTTAGCAAAATATTGAAGTGGGTCTAGCTATGTGTATTTATGATAGAACCTTGCAGACATTTTCCTTTCCTGGGGTTCTTTTCCATAGATAGGAGCTTATGTTGAAGATCCATTGTGAAATATGTGTATGGAGATGTAGTTAGTGTGTAGGGGGTTAAGTGCAGAAGATATCCCGCATTCCGACTGTCATTTTTTTTTTTTTTTTTTTTTTTGTTTAAAGGAGGTGGGGTGGATCGTCTATTAGTCTGTTGGAAGTGTCTCTGCGCGATATAGCAGATACTGAATAAACAGTCAAATAATGCCAGCATCATGGGAGGGGTGTGACAGCTTCAATTAAAATGCTAAAATTAGCTTTAATATTGATAATGTCATTGCGTTTGATTCCTTGTTTTTATTTTACTTTTATGGAGGAAAGATTGTTCATATCCTTCTTTGCCCTACACTTGTGGCGTGGGTGTAATGGTGGTATAAATTATTTGGAGCCTTTGAATTGCTCTGAACTGTTACTAGTTAACTTTCAAGTGTTAATGGATTTATGTATTGTCACTGTGCAGACTTTTAAGATACAACTGGCTTCTACTCATTTTGCATTGGGTTAATTATTTATTTTGACTAAATTATATTGTAAAAATTAAATAGTTACAATTTCATATTTTTTCTTTTTAAATTTAAAAATTGAAGTTCATTGTTAACATTCGAATTATTTTATGTTTGTATGACATTTTGAAATAAAATAAAATAAACTTAATATCTATGTCATAAAGAAATAACATTGTAACGAATCTAAATTTAATAAAGTATGATGTTAACAATTTTTAAAAATCTACATTATTATTTTAATTAGAATAAAATATTTAAACGATATTATAAAAATTAAGATATCAAATTATGTCAAAATTAAGATATACAGATTAAATTTTAAAATTGAACAAAATATAAACAAAATATAGAGACAAAATTGAAATTTAATCATTCTTTATAATTTAAAAAATCCAGAGGTTCACCTTGGGATGAAAAAATAGACAATAGATTACTGATGATAAGACGGTTGTTTGTATGGCAAAAACAAAAGATAAATAACCAGAACCAATGGGTAAAAAAATACCTAATGAGTAAATATTTAATGTTTCTTTACCACACGATGTCATCTAAATAAGAAAGTACACATATGGATGATATAATTCTTTAGAGACAAATACAGATCACTCCTTAACCAAAAAATACGCCGAGCTAATCACCAAACGGATCACTTTGGACGCTACTACAAGAATCACATCCTTAATATCACACATTCACTTCCATCATATCAAAAGTATATCAATTATAACTAAAATCTACTTGCCAAATTCAGAGTTGAACCGTCCTGTTCCATTAGGAACCGGACTGGACAAACCAGATTGCCAGGGCTTATGGGGTTTTATAGATCGGCAAAATAGTGTTTGTAAATTCTACATGCAAAGAGAACCGGTATCTGGTGCCGCATCAGATGATTCTGGCAGTATGAGAAACGGTTTGAAGACCTCTTACCCTAATAACAACGGATTCAGTAATCGCCTTCATCTATTATAGATGAGGTGGTATCATCCGGAAAAACCACCACTCCCCTGAGAAAGCCTGACAGAAGCATCACGAACCAGTTCAATTAACAGTTCATCAAGTTGTTCAAGAACACCAGAGTCTCGCAGTTTATGATAAATAGGGGCCATATAATCTGCCGCTACCTCTGCTAGCTTCCACAGAGAGAAACCAGCTGCAAGTTTCATAACTTCAAGAGCTAATTGTCTATCAGAATCCAAGCAAGATATAATGGTTGTGAAGCAACCTTCTTGAACATCTTCCAAAATCCAAAACTCAGCCAGCCAGTACACTTCTACATACGGTTTCAACTCGTATAGCCTTTCCTTGGTGTCCATGTTGTCCCACAAACATCCAAAGAGAGGATCTGGCAGCTTGCGACTATAAATCAATCGAACTAACTTGATTAATGCTTCCCAACTCACAGGAACCTTGATGCTTTGCGAATGGCTGCAACCAAATTGAACCTTTGCAGTGAACATAAACCAGAGACAGTAATGAAAATACGAAGTAACAAAACAAGGCACATAAATCATCTCCTGTTTTGAAAAAGAAATTCAACACGATATAAGAATCAAGAAACATCAAAATCAATACACTACCATGCAAAGCAATCAAGGAATGCGTGATTGGAACATCCAAAGTTACAGAGCGATTCCGATTATAAACAGGACAACATTGTTAAAGTGGTGAAAGAATCGCCTACATTCTCTGACAGCAAGATTCCTAAATTCCCTACACCTGAAATTCTTCTAAACTGGGACAACCTGGAAACAGGAATTGCCAAGCTAAATGTTGATGGAAGCTGGAATCAAAGAGAATGAAAGGCATGAACAGGCAGTCTATTCAAAGGAGAATGGGAAATTTGGACGAACTGGGACAACCTGGAAACAGGAATTGCCAAGCTAAATGTTGATGGAAGCTGGAATGAAAGAGAATGACAGGCATGAACAGGCAGTCTATTCAGAGGAGAATGGGAAAATTGGATGATTGGATACTTGTTTCTTAGGTGATTTTCCACTCGACTTGGCAGAACTTTGGGCAATCTATCATGCAACTAAAGTTGCAAAGAATATGGGATTTGAAAAAGTGGACATTTCAATCTGACTTGTTAAGTTATAGCCAAGTAAAATAATCAACGGGATTTGCAAAGAATAAATGGGACAACATTTGGTTGAATATCAACCCATTTGTCAAATAATCAACATTAAAGAGGCTAACATATATTCAAACTAGTCCAAGTAAAATAATTAACTATTTAGCCACAGAAATGGACTAGTAAAACAATAACATAAAAGACAATAAAATATTAATGGGCCAATATAGAATAGAGAGATTTACCAAATTTTAGTTAACCCATAAACCAAAAATGTCATAATATTTCTAGGTTTTCAACCTGTCCAATATTTGCTGCCAGCAACAATTAAGGCTACCATGCTAATGGACAATTCTTATATAAAGAAACACCTAAAATCACTTATCATGACAATGTATGCAAAAAAAAAAGAAAAGATTTTCAACATACAGAAAAGAAAAGCGAAGTGGTTTCTGCGAACCTTTCCTGCATTCCTGATAGAAACAAGGCTTGTAGATATTTACACCTTGACTGCAGGATGAATTTGTGAGCATGCATGTGCGGCACCAATAGAGAGCAAAAACTGCATGCCCAGGGCATTTTTTCTGTCTCTTCAGCTTCCAAGATTATATCCCTGAAACAAGAATATAGCAACTTTGATTCACATTACAGAAACATAAATGATCAGTAGACTGCAAATTAACAGTTCATTAGCATATCCTTTTGCTCATTTACTTTCAAAATGTTATTTGCAATGGAGCCACTACATCAGATGCAAAAATTGAGATCAAAATGGCAGAAAATTATACTGATATAATGCAATAAGGGTATCACTAAGCTAAGAGAGAGACAGAGAAAGACACACGCGAACTGGAATCCCAAATGGCCAAGAGCATCAGTGAAATCAGAGCTTGGAATTGGAGTACCCCACTTAGGTATCTTTCTGCAAAGCATTAGAAATAGAGGTTGCATGTTACATGACTTAGCTAGAGTTTTCAACTTCCTGGCAAGGTCTTCTCCAGCTTCAACATAACCAAAGTAAACATAGTCCAACAACTTTAGTAGTGCCTGCTGATCAACCCGAGCAGACAAACGAACTTCTTTTTGCAACATTGGGCAGCACTTCCTTGGAACATCTTTCACTAAAAAATTATCAGTTGTTTTTGCACTCTGAGGAAATTGCTCAGGAGGTAGCAATGATGGACACCGGACTGCAAGAATAATTTTGTGAACACTCACAGACTCACCATTAGCAAAAAGGAGTTGCAGATCAGTATGCTCCTTGTCTTCAAGTGCTCTCCCAAAGCCTTTGTCATGTTTATTGGGAAAACCATAAACTCCAAAATAACTAAGAATATTAGCAGCCAACCATCTTGGTCCAGGAGCAGATACATTATCTAAGACTTCTTGTACTGTCTTTATTAAATTAGATTTGATATGACTATGATCTATATCAGAGGAATGCTGTACCAACTCGGCTAGTCCCCACAAACTGTAAAATAAAAGAGCATCTTTTCCTTCCCACTCTTCAGCAGTCATCCAGCAACATGTCCTCTCATAAAACACATTATGATGAAAATGAAGGGCAAAGCTTCTCCTGCTAGTACAAACTTCATTGCTCAAGCAACGTCTTATGGAAGTCACTAGTGTCCTTATTCCATCGCCTCTAGTAACATTTTTTTGATATTCTGGCAATCCAGAATAACAAATCAAACAAACCAATTCAACAACAGTTTTAGGAATGTTTGCTGAGCCAAAGTTGTTTGCAGATGATCCATAATCTAGTAAATACAGCAAGCGTTTCAGACACTCATTTCCCTTTATCTCTAGAACACCAGAAAGGATGAGCCTTGCTTTTGATGCAATATACGTGCTGCTAGAATGCATCATAACTAAAACTGCTCTTGCTGATGATTCACTTCTAGAGGTATCATCATTTTCAGAAATTTGGCATCCTTTGCAAATTGCTTCTACAAAAGACAAGCTATCAAAATATATCAGCATAGGCAAGGAGAATATCTGAGTAAACTAAAAAAACAGTTATAATGAACACAACAGTATAAAAAAGATTATAAATAAAAATGTATATCAATATAGAATGAAAACATGAAATGCACATAACTGGATAGGCAAAACAAGAGTTTTTGATGAAGAGGAATATCACCATGCACATGTGATAAGCATGTCAATATAGAGCTCATTTCGATCCGCGCTTGGTCTAAAATCTTTTCTACAGTGCACTGCAAGCCATCCAAAAATCTCCCAGATGTATGGCCTTAGTGCAATAAGAAAATTAGTATCAAGGCCTTGCTGAGCAATAGAGATTCGTGCCTGAGGTGTCAAGGGGTGCTCCGATGCTTGTTTGTCAAAATTTTCAAGAAGTAGATCAAGAAGAACTTTGTCAATCCCTTGCTCCCAAAAGTGATTGTGATATTCTCCTGGCCAGCGAGTAATTAGAGCCAACCGACAGGCCTCATCTTGCAAAGACACCAGATCATTTACACCCTTTCCAGAGCCCAACCTCCATACTCTCATTCCTCCAATAATGGCTTTAATTAGAGGCCCAGAACATAAGCTTGTCATTTTTATGCATCGTTGTTCATCTGCCTAAGTAATGAATGCAAAAAAATTAAACAAACAAAACACACACACACACACATTTGGTGAGGATGTCCAAAAGAAAACAAATTATAAGCATTACCACCAAATGTTGGGCAAGTCTAAATCCCTCTATTCTGACTGCCAGAGGCTCTGAGACATCCATGCAAGAAACCATCATTGTTAGAATTGTTTCTCCATTTCCCAGAAGCTCCTTGGCTACTTTATTGCATAAAGCTGGAACAAAGAGGTGAGAAAATTGTTCAGTCCAGATATTAAGGGATAAAACCAGCAAGTCAATAGATGTTTCATTACCTAAAGCAGAATATAATTTCAACACCGCAACTTTTGTAGATAGATGAGATTTAATGCGAGAATCTTCTAAAACTTTGATCAAAATAGTATCCTTCCACACAAAATAACGAGATGGAGGCCACCGCCACAATATTGTATACAATAGTGAAACCATCTCTTGAAAATTCTCAATTGGCTGGGTGCCACCAGGAAATTCCCGAATAATCCTAATAATTTGAATGAGAGTCTTTGCTTCTTTGACTATCTCCCAAACTTGTTTCTCCCTCTTAACACTTAGATTGGAGAGGACCACGTTCAAAGCAGTGGCACAGGAAGTAGCAACTTCTAAGTTGTTGGAACATAATAATGATGACAAAGGGTTGATGAGATCTGTCAAGTACAATTGCATCATTGAACTGTTACTGCTGACCAACTTCACCACCACATTTACAGCCATGCCTACTATGGCTTCACTTTTACAATGCAGAATCCACACCAATGCCTCAACAATATCAGCTAGAGAATCCTGGATGTCGAAGCAAAACATGAGAACTATTTAAAGGACAAATGTTGTGTGATACTTACTAACAAAGTAGACTCATATTGACCGACTTCTAAGGGTAGAAGTACATATGTCCTACAATCAAACACTGCAGCATAATTGAACACAAATAACCCCTGAAATAACAGTCATCAACTATTCATACATCCAAAGTTCAGGAAAAAAAGGAAAAGAACTAAAACAAAATTTTGTTTTTGGGAATTTAAGGCAATATAGCCATCTACTTCAGATATGTAATAATTACCTATATATGAGCAAGCCCAATCTCCACAAAAGTGTTTTTGTTTCATAACGAAGTAATGGATTTACTTGCTACTGTTACTATTCTGCCTTTTGGTACTTCTTTCATCCACAAACTATGAACCAAGAAAGCAAATACTTTAAAGGCAAAGTCAAATTTGAATAAAAATTGAGAGCAAATGGCTAAACTTTTCCATTTCTAATTATTCAAAAAAATTCTGTTTTCATATCCTAATAATACGAAAAACACAACCAGGCACTAATTTGCAGCAACATAGTGATTATTCTCAATAAT
Organism: Gossypium anomalum; assembly: GCA_025698475.1. NCBI lineage: Eukaryota > Viridiplantae > Streptophyta > Magnoliopsida > Malvales > Malvaceae > Gossypium > Gossypium anomalum. Next base: position 80,964,524 of record CM046968.1, read on the forward strand.
CTAAACAGCCCAGATATCAAAAGACATAAATAATCACATACAGAATTAAATCATAATCCCTTAAAAAGAACAACCTTGAGAAGCCGATGGGTCGAAGCATGCCCCGAAGAAGAATCAAGAAAAGCAGCAAGGGAACGAACCACATGCTTCTGAATTTCTAAATCCGTACACTTCCATTTCCTTTCTTTATCATCACTCACTCTGCCCATCAACGACCCGATTTGATAAATTGATCAGAAACCCCTCAAAAAAATAATTTTATTAATAAATCATCGAAACCATTAAAAAGGGGGGGGGTAAAATTACCTGGTGGTACCAAGACTTAAAGCATGTTTGAGACGTTGATGAAGGGTATGTAAATGGTCAGTGCTGCTGCCTCCTCTACTGTTATCTGCAGCTCTCCGTTTTGATGATCCCATTAGTTTTGATGATTTCAATTTTCCCAAAAGAAATTTCTAGGAAAAGATTGGTTGGTAATAATAGTTCAATATCTTCATTTCACAATTTTAATAATAAAACTTTTTGAAGGAAGAAGCTTATTAAAAGGGCGGTTTTAAGAGTTTCTAGAGAATTGCGGGAAGAGAAGGGGGTTCAGGTTTGCTTTGGATATATATTTTTTAATTCATTTATCCTCAATAAATCCGAATTTGAATTAAATATTATTTTTTATCAAATATTTAAATTTATAAATAAACAATTTTAATATTTTAAATCATTTTTAATATCCAAATTGGTAAAAAAAAAAATTAAAAATCTTTTTTAACATATATAAAATTAAAATTATAAACACTTTAGAACCGTTGGATTCAGGTATTCAAATCTGTATGTGTATTTACGATTAATGGATATTTGGAATATCTATTTATATACAAAAATAATAATTTTAATTTTAAAATCTAATTTTAATCAACAAGCCCAATTGTAATCTCTACGCAAGTCCTTTGAACCAATTAGACTAAAATTGCTCTAATGATGTTTTCTTTGTCCGCAAAACACAAATCCAAAATATTACCAAGAAGCAATTATATTTTATATTTTAATTATAATCATTCTTCTTACAAATTTTTATTTCATTTTGTTAGGCAATTTTTTATGAAAAATAAGGTGCACCCCATTCAAATTAGATTATTTTAAATCTTGTTTTTCCCCTCTAATCTTTTATTTAATTGCACACATTATTGTTAATAATTAGCTGTTGTTATCGACAATGTGTGAGTGTATAGGTAATACATATTACAATTTCATATAAAGAATTCAAGTTTAAACTTTGAAAATAATATTCTCAAATAAAATAATTTCTTTCAAAGAATCGTAAACTGAATATAAAGATGCTGTTGAGCTTCGATGCTGATTTAGCTTAGATATGATTATTTAGCATAAATCTGTTGTTATTATACAAACAAGGTTTTCATTAAGTGATTGACTATTTTTACAAGAATCTGTGGCAGATAATTGAATATGGATATCTCACCATTGGACACATAACATACCTGATATGATATGATATAGCCAATCTTTTCTTCCTTTGTACTACAATTGAATATTCAGACTTCAGCATAGCTCTCTTCACAGCTGATCTGCCAGCTGAGGAAATTGTTGTAAAACCCATGTTACAGCCCTGATGGCACCCTGTAATAAAAACGAATCCCCATTCATCATCATAAACAAGGAGATAATAACGATTCCATGTTATCTATCAATAATGGACAATTTACATGCACGTCTACATTTGAATTTGGTTTCCTTCTATTGGGGTATATCCGCAATACGATTATGTGTTTGACACATGCTTCATTGTTTTTTCAAGTTGGTTCATATGTTACGAGGGTGATTTTCATACCAAAGCTGCCTTCCCAGGTTTGATTGCAGGTTCAACAACGTCTCGTCCATAGCTGTTCAAACGGAGTTTGGACAGAATCTTTAGCCAAAATGTGTGAACACATTGAAGATATCAGTCAAAATGTGTTATATAACACAAAAATGATACAAGTTGGTGCAAATAGTTTAAAGTTTATGTAATACAAATGGTTAAATATATCAAAAGTTGTAAATATAATTATGGTATGAGAAAATAAAAGGAGCAATGTTGAGTATAATGCATACAAAAAATAATCAGTAATCACTTACAGTATTTGCCTTTTGCCATCCACCATTTGTAGCCGATAAAAGCTGCAACCTTTGCTAAAGGGAAAAGCCTTACCTTTCCATTCTGTTCATATCAAATAGACTATTTAATTAAAGCAAAGTATTATTTAAAGAAAAAAATATAAGAAATGGAAAAGATTGTAGAATTACCTAAATGCCATGTAACACCAACAGCAGATGAATCCTCGGCAGAGATGTCATCGATAACAAATTGGAGGTCCTTGCTTATTGAATCTATGAAACTTTTGAAGAACCCTAAAATTTCCTATACCCATCGTTCTATTTGCTTTAATTTTTCACTTCACTCCAAAAAATAAAATAAACAACACAACTCTATATACTTCAATGTGGCATTTATATAGTTAAACAGGTGCATGAATCATGATAATGGATTTTTTTTAATTATTATACTCAATATATATATTTAAATATGAATATCAACAAGAAAATATATAAATTTTTCACCAAATTTTTAAAAATAAATTAAGTAAATATACTTAATTTCAAATTCTCTAAAATAATTTACAATTTGGTACAAACTATACTAATAAGAAAAACGTCCAATTTTTAGCTATCAAACATTTACTTTGTAACATTAATATTGCCTTAACTTAATTGAGGTATTAAGAATTTTGCTTTTTTTTTTTAATTCGAGTTTGAATATGTATAAATATAATGTGTATCAATTTGAAAATATAACATTTACTTTGTAATTGAAAAAAAAGAGAGCATTACTTTGTAAATTTTAAGGGGTTATATTTAAAATGCAGTAAATTATCAAAATAGTCACTTTTGTTTAATTTAAGTTATATTTTTTTACTTATATTTGAAATATTACATTTTAGTAACTTACATTAATATGTTGTAACATTTTAATCATTAAGTCGTTAATTGTCGTTAATGGTATAACGGTAAGTTAACACAGCACGTTAAATCATCATTTCAAATAAAAATTTTAAGTTATTTTATACAATTGGTCACTATATTTTTTCGTTTTAAGCAAGTTAATTGTTTTCTTTTATATTCTTTTAACTTTCTTTTTTTTTTCTTTATTTTCCATTCTCTTCTGTTTCTCCCTCTGTTTTACTCCCTTCTCCATCTCCTTTAACTTAGTTTTTCTATATTTTTCATTTGTTAAAATTTTTTTATGTTTATGAGAAAAGAAAAGGCGGAAGCTGAAACCAAAATAAAACTTATTTCGCATGTTCACCCTACAATTATAAACCCTCATCGTCCATCATTGCTTTAACGAACCAATTTAGATCTCGCAATAACCTAATCCACAAGCGTGCCTCACTCAAAGACCTCATCAGTCTTAACTTATGGCAGTTCACCTTCAACAAAATCTCCCTAGCCTACTCCCTTAACATCCTAACTAACCCCTACAACCACCTTATCTATCTTACCTACAACATTCTTACCCTCTCAAAACTACATTGTTTCACAAATTCTTCAAATGATCTCTACACTCTCTATGACTAAAACGACCACCATCTAAAACTTACACTTAACTTTACCCAAACTAGTTTGGCCCCATGCTCAGCTTCTAATCAAGTTTACTTGAGAATATTTAAGAATGCTTACATAAATTTTATTGTTTGCTTAATTTTATTCGTCAAAAAAAAAAAAAAAAAAAGGAAAGGAATAATCTACACGATTCTATCAACTTACCGTTAAACCGTTAAGGGCAATTAAATCTCAGTGACTAAAATGTTACAACATGATAACGTAAATGACTAGAGCATAATATTTCAAATATATAAATGACTAAAATGTAAACTAAGACAAATAAAAATGACTATTTTGATAATTTACCTTATTATTAAAGTAGGAAAACAGAAATATTGAACAGCTAAATAACTATTATAAAAATATATATATATTTCTTGAAAGAAATTAAGAAAAAAGTTTAAAATTTTGTGTTTTTACTTATAAGTGCAAACCAAAAAAAATTCATTAATAACAATAACCATAATTTATTTATGCAAATAGATTTAGTCTAAGTAAAACAGAAACTCACGTGACTTGCATGAGCAGAATGGATGGAAAATAAGAGTCATAGTAATAGTTTAGTTACCTCGCGACCAACGAATGGACGAGGGAAGATAAGGTCCTCGTAGACGCATTTCTCGGCTATTAAGGGCTCCACCGACGCCAGATCACGGCTGTTGATTCCATCGTAGAACCTCCTAACAACCTCCTCCGCCGCATCCTCATCCTGTGGTTGTGATGCAACGTCGAAGACCGCCGCCTGATTTTCCGATGATGAAGAGACCTTGATAAGGGTGCGTGATGTGAAGGATCCTTTCCCTGGGGCAGTTAGCGTTGTTGAGTTCGGTAAAGCTTTGGTAAAGACGTTAGGGAGATCGGGGATTCCAGAATGTACACTACAGAGGGGTGTTATTGTGGAGTTGAGCAACATCGTTGCTGATGCTACTCTGAGTCTCTGATATTCGCTTTTCTTTTCTTTTCTGAGGTTTTTTTTTTTTTTTTTCCCTTTTCAAATTTCTTTTGTAAGGATTTTTTTCATTCATTTAAAATATTTCGTCATGATAGAATATTATGCATCAAAACGATGAAATCTTAATAACATTTTATTTTAAATCTTAATATAATTATATTTTAATAGTATATAATATTTTCATAATCATTTAATATTAATATTATAGGTGGGTATTTTAAATTATTTTTTATAAAATTTATATAAAAATAAAAACAAAACAAAAAAATATCTCATAATAATATTTATCACTTTTTAAAAAAAGGTTTTTTAATTTTTTCTATTAACTGAATTTTAAATTTATTTAATTTATGATACCAATTTAATTAATTAAAAATTTAATACCTAACCAAAAATCATATGACTATCACATAAAACTGTTAATTTTGAACGCCACACAAATTGGACAAATTAGAATTGGCCTACCACATAGTGAAAAGAAATATATTCATATCTATTAAGAATGATCTAAATAAAAGAATTTATTGGTAATTATTTAAAAATGTTATTAGTTTTTTTTAATTCAAAATTATATTTTATTTAAAAAGTAAAAGATAAATGTTCTTGTGGTTATTTATATTATACATTAAAGTCAATAATTAAATTAGCGCTACATGTCAATGAGATATTAACTTAGTTTTACATTATTTTGAGAATATATTTAAATTTTTATAAAAAAAAATTATACACATAATATGATTTAAAACCAAAGACAAATATATTTATTATTTCAACTAAAGTCTTATTTGTTTTTTATATCTTTTTTACATAATTTTATTCTCATCCACATTGTAATAACTTAATATATTTATATTTATTTTGAGTTTACCTATTAATGTATACTTAACTTATAAACTTAAAATCAAGCAATTTGTTTGTTATGTTTTGTTTTTTTTCAGTTGCGGTGCTAGCCTTCGGGTTGGTTATCTAGCCTTTTTCTTCTCCCATCAATCTTTTCTTTCTTTCTTCTTCTCATTCACTGCACATGTTTTTCTCTCTTTTCATTTTGCAAACCTATTTTGTAGGTATCTTTGTTGTCTTTACATGTTGTGATGAATAGATGGCGGTGTTTGTCATTCGCTAAAACTCCACCGGCCACCAGTAATTTTTCTTGGAAAATGGGTGGCTCTTTGTAAACTTCTTAATCTATTTTTGTTTTGAGAGTGTTTTAGAATAATAAATGATTTCACATGTCGATTTGGACCTATGTTGTCTTAAGTTTTATATTTTTTTGTTTATTTTTCTATTATTTAATAAGTCTTCAGTTTTAGAAGTTTTTGGTTGCTCTTGTAGCACGTTTTTTAGTCTTGCTTATGCATGTAATCTTATTTTTACAAGTGATTTTAGGGATGATTTTGTTGTCATCCTCTCTAGTTTGGTGAATACTCGAATCTTTTGTCGATTTTTGCTCGCCACTTTGGACCATCTGGGGTTGATTTCTTTATCGTATTAAATACTTGCAATCATTCCAGATATGTCGTGCTTGAGTTGTGACAAAGTCAATTGTCAACGTGTCATAATGTTCTCTTGATGCTGAGGCTAAAGCTTTTGTTATGTTGATGGAGTTTATCTTTCACCATCTATAACGAGAGTATTTGTTATTTTTTTCTCTAAATTGTATAGTTCTATTCATTAAATGAATGAATTCACTTTTCAAAAAACTTATAAACTTAAACTCAAATTTTAAGTGAATATAGATATAGATAGAATGCAAAATATATGATAAATGAAAAATATCTTAAACAGGGTTTAAATAAAATTTTAAGATGAGAATGAGAAATTAATTTTAGATTTGCAATAGGAATGGAGAAATGAGTTGAGAAGGAGTTTTCTTTTTTACGATCCAATCCAATAATGTTGACCCAAATAATTAACAAAGCATGCCCTCCCTCCAAGGGCCTAGCCTCATTCCTCCTCTTTCTCTTCCATTACCAATCCCACCCAAGTCCATATGCACGTAAGTCATAATCATCCTTCATGATTATGGAAAAATATTTTATAAGTAAAGTTAAGGATTGAAAATTTTTTCTATAGATATATATAGTATAACGTTGAAAAAATCAATATTAAAAATATATATATCAATTTTTTAAGATTTTTTTGGAATAAAAAAATACATCGTAAATGTACCAATTATCAAATATTAACCCTATGATAATTCATATATTTTGCTTTTCTATACTTTTTTCATTAGTTATAATCTATAACTATGTATTAAAATATCGATTAAGTTTTAGATCGATTGGCATTAATATTGTTGCTAGTGCAGGAGGACTTGGGTTCGAGTGCGTTAAAGTGCATTATTTTTCTATTTAAAGGTTGGGGAGGGACTATAAATAATTCTAAGTATAGCAAAAAGAATAAATATGATAAAAACTTATGTTAAAAAAAATTGTATATTAAAGTAAAAAATTATATATTAAAGTAGTGTTCAAACCATGCCTCATTTTGATATGTTAAAGAAAGCTCCCTTTTCTTGCTATTGAGATTTTAAAATAGTGGTATAATTTTGATTTTAGTCCTTAAAGTATGCTAAAATTGTAAATATATATCTATATACCTCATGTTGGCACGTAGCACACCCACTATGCCTCTTTTCTTTTTTATTTTATAATAATGCTTAATTTTCAATTTTAATCTTTCTAATATGCTTAAAATTGGGATTTAATTCTTGTCGAAACTATTTTTTTGTAAAACGGGGATCGACTTTTTAAAACAGAACATGGAGTCGCCACCAATCTTTTTGTTTAGGTGTGATTGGCTCACCTGATAAAACATTTTATTTCATCTAAATCATTTTTGGCCTACGTAAATTTAGAAAACGGGTTCGGGAGCAGGTTACGTATGAGGAAGGATTAGCACCCTCACCACGCCCAAAATTTGTACCAAATTAATTAAGTAATGTCCTTATGTCTGAGATTTGAAGTTATTTTTGAAATATGGTTCCTTAAGAAATTTGAATAGCTCAAGTTGGTCGTCAAAATTCTCTTATTTCAAAGGAATGCAGCATCATATCCAACACTATAGGACACGATACTTTATCCCCTTGAGAACACGATAAATTTGATTTCCAAAAATTTATACATTGAAAATTACAAAAGGATGTCCAATTATTCAGTCCAACGAAAAACCGAAACCCAGCACGGTAGGCTACGATTCCTCAAACTTCCAAACATTGAACATTGTTTTGTTTTAGAATTTAAAGAATACGAATGAAATTCTAAAGGAATATTTGATTATTTTGAACAAACGAGAAATCGAAACCTAGCACGATAGGGCACGATTCCCCGAATTTCCAAATATCAAACATTGCCTTGTTTTAGAATTTAGAAAATCACAAGTGAAATTCTAAAGGAATATTCGATTATTTTGAACAAACGGGAAATCGAAACCCAGCACGATAGGACACAATTCTCCGAATTTCCAAGCATCAAATATTACCTTCGTTTTAAGAAATTTTCAAACGAATAATTGTAAAGCCAGCTTAAAACGCATTAATTTTGGCTTGAAATAAAATGGAAGAATTAATCTTGAAGAGTTAGACCTTATAAAACAACATTTCGTAAACCAAAAGGAAAACAATGATCATGATATAATACACAAATAAGACACAGTACTTGATGAATAAAGATAAGGTAGCCTTATATAATCAACTAATAAAATAAACAATTAAATATAACTAACCTAAAAATATAATCCAATTTCAATCATGTATGGAGAATAATTGACATAACAATACAGAAGCGAAAATAATAATATAACAATTCATGACAACAAAACAATACACACAATAATATGCCACGATAATATACAAGCCCAATATAACATAATCAATATGAGATATACAAAACAAAATGAAAATTAAAAGAACAATATGGTATAAAACAAAATTAAAAAAATAATGACAAACACGTAATATATAACATATGAATTAATAGATTAAAAAAAAAACTAGAGATACATATGTAATCATTTAAAATATATGTTATAGAGTGAATACTTTTAAATCGAATAATATACGAAGTGTTAAAGAATATTGGTTTAAAATTAACAACTTATATATAATAAAGGAGAATTCAAAAATGTGCAAAGATAATAAAAGTATATAACGAAATATAATTTTAAGAACATATTAGATTTACAAATTATATATATATATAAATTTAGAATAAAAGGAATATGCATACAAGATTAAATTAGTTTTATCATAAGTTATATAATAGACTTAAAAACATACTTATATATACAAAGAAAACTATAGGTATAAAATACATGGGTTTAGCAATGTATATAGATTCAATATAGGTACCAATGTTTACGTATATATATAATAATAATTTAAATAATGTATAAAACATGTGATTTCCTTTTATTCCACAAATATATATGTTAAAATATGTGAATAAATTCAAAAACAGTTATATGTATGAAATAATATAGTGTTAATAATATACATAGAATAAAGTTAATTTTATTATAAGGTATATATATATATATATATATATATGTATTACAATGCATAAAAACAAATAGTATACAAAATGTGAAGATACAATTGCCCAAATTACAACGAATAAATAAGCAAATGATGCAAATGATACAATTAATACAAATAAATAAACACGAATTAAAAAAAACTGTAAAATGAATCTAAAAAAAAATAATTGAAATCAAGTTAAAATAAGAAGGATAATTTAAAAAATAAAATAAACTGATGGGATTAAAATAGGGACCCCTACGAATGCGCGAATAATTAAGGAGGACCAAATGGATAATAAACCTGTCCACCCAAAACGCGCCGTTCGATTAGGGACCAAAATAAAACAATGAAGAAAATTTAGGGGTGAAATTAAAAAGAAATAAAAGGGAAATGGGATCACATTGAAACAGCCTCAAAAGCGGAGGGACTGAGGACGCAAATAGACCCTCAGTCCAAAAACACGCGGATCTTAGGTAGTTTTCAGGTCGGAATTTGAGTCAGGTGATTAAACGACGCCGTTTTGGGTGTTGAATGTTTGCCCTAAAACGACGCCGTACCAGGGGGTTATAAAAGTAAAAAATTTTTAGAAAATTTCATTTCTTCCGAGTTCTAGAAAAAAAAAGAGGGGAGGGGGGAGTTTTTCTCTCTGGGGAAAACCCAGAACCGGCCAAGGGATCCAGTCACTCCGTAGTGGCTCATGTGTTCCGCCAGTGAGACAAACGTGGCGGAGGAACCCAAAATCGACCCTTCGATCCTTTTTTCTTTCTGTTTCCTTTTTTCTTTTTAAAAGACCCCAAAAATGATTTTAAAGAGTGTTTTAGTTAAGAAAAATAAATGAGAAACGGCTTGTAAGAACTCGACAGCCTCGACCGCTTTTCAAACCCTCGATGGAACCCCATGGGTTCCTAGGTATTCGCCTATCGGCAGCATTCGGAGTGGGAAAGGTAAATCGACAGGTATGACTTCAAAATCCTATTTATTATTATTATTACTACTACTTTAAAATGGGACGAAAAAAGAAGAAAAAAAAAAGGCACAACCTTTTGGAGCTTGAATCCGATATTTCCAAGTTTTTTATTTTCTTTCGATTTCTTGTATGCGTGTCCGTGTAAAAATACATCATTTGTTTGAGGCTCTTTTATAGCCAAATACAATAACTTTTGTATACTATTTGTCACTGTTTTTGCTTTGCTTTCTGTTTCTTTGCTTTGCTTTTTTTTTTTTATTTCTGTTTTGCATGTCTAGGGGGTTAACGGCGGTGGCAGAGGAGTTGGTGGTGTCAGAGGAGCAGCGGCAGAAGGTGGTTGAAGTCCTAGGTGCGACGCACCTAGGGTTAGGGAGATTAGGTTTTTTCTGAAAGTGTTTAACACTTTGGGCCATCGAGTCTTCAATTTGTTTTTGGGCTATAATTTTAATTGGTTTTTTGATTTGTTTATTTTTTTGTTTGATTTGGGCTTGTTGGGTTTGGGTGTAAATTGGGTGTATTGGGCTTTTGAGGCCCGGGCAGAATCGGGATTGTACAGCTGCCCCTCTTTACTCGTTGTTGTGTAACGATAATAGAGCAAAGACTTTTAAGAAAGAAGAATTTTGCCCGGTCTCACCGAGTCTTGACTTCTTTGGTGCTCCTCTTCTTCAGGTAGTTTCATTCTAGTCCACTGCATCTTTTTGCTTTGATCCACTCCACTGCAACTTTAAGGAGTTAGGGTTTGTTTTTATTTGCTCTACTTTAACTTCTGGAAGATAAGGTTTGTAATTTTTAGCCTTTTACCCTACTGCTTAGGGGGTTAAGGCTCCTCATCTTCGATCTGTTCCCCTACTGCTTAGGGTGATAAGATCTATAATTTTTAACCTGTTACCCTACTGCTTAGGGGGTTAAGGCCCACCACCTTCGATCTGTTTCTCTACTACTTAGGGTGATAAGATCTGTAAATTTAGCCTGTTACCCTACTGCCTAGGGGGTTAAGGCCCATCGTCTTCGATCTGTTTCCCTACTGCTTAGGGTGATAAGATTTGTAAATCTTTAGCCTGTTATCCTACTGCTTAGGGGGTTAAGGCTTGTCACCTCTGATCTGTTTCCCTACTACTTAGGGTGATCAGATCTGTAAATCTTTAGCCTGTTACCCTACTGCTTAGGGGGTTAAGGCTTGTCACCTTCGATCTGTTTCCCTACTGCTTAGAGTGATAAGATCCGTAAATCTTCAGCCTGTTACCCTACTGCTTAGGGTTAAGGCTCACCGCCTTTGACCTGCTCCACTAATACTTAGGGAGACAATATCTGTAATTCGGCCTGTTACCCTACTGCTTAGGGGGTTAAGGCTCACTGTCTTCGACCTGCTCCGTTACCGCTTAAGGAGATAAGATCTGTGAATTCACCGATGTTGTTACACCATCCTCCAAGGACATGATCCGTAGAATCGATTTCATGTATCTATACTTATGCCAAATAATTAGGATGCTATGATCGAAATGAATCAGAGTGCTCCTAACTAGGTGTGTCATGAATGATCTATAAATGCATGAGTGCAGCATGTTATGAGAATGATCCCTTTTTAATGTTTGGGTTGCCATATCTCTTTGTTCATCAAGGTTCTGTCACTGAAACAGTATCCTATCTTCTTGTTCAGCTCAGGTTTTGGACAAAAAACCCAAAGAAGTAGTCCCAAATTAAACTCTTCTTTCTCAAATATCTCCAATCCTTAGGTTTGATTAGTTCTAATTAATAGTCCTGTGTCAGGTTCATGTACTATTTAGAAACTTTCAGAGTAACATACAGAACTCCTTTTGCAAAAGTGTCATTAGTCCATTAATCGTTATTTCAATGCAGAATGCTTGAGAAAGATCGTAACAATGGACAGACCTGAAATTTATCAGAAACAAAATTTGAAAGGAATAGATTAATTACAGAAAGCAAATATTGCTGGAATACAAAATAAATAAAAGGAAAATAGGTGCCCCATATATCGCAGCATGAGCTTCTCTGTACGAACTTCTTGAGGACCCCCTTTTTGAGCCCAATATGTGTTTAGGGAACTTAAAATACTCTTATTGATGCCCCAAGATGTAACATCTCTCCTCCTTGCTAATTCAGATATTGCAAGAGTACCGCATGCCCCACCTTTAATCAAAACTTGAATTGCCCTTTACGGGTTTTCAATTCACAATCCCCTTGGTCTCAAGGTGCTCTTTGTGAGTTTTCACCTTGGCCTCTCCCTCTTTTTTTTTTTAGGGAAAGTATTTCTTAACCGAATCTGAATTTACAGTATTGGATAAAGTCCTGCCATCCATTTCGGTCAATATCAATACTCTTCCAGAAAAGGCCTTCTTCACCACATAAGGTCCTTCCCAATTCGGCATCCATTTTTCTCTGAAATCCTTTTGTATAGGCAGGATCTTTTTTAATACTAGGTCTCTTTCGTGGAATTATCTAGGATGAACCTTTTTGTTATAAGCTCGCATCATCTATTTTTGGTACATTTGACCATGATGGATAGCCTTTAGCCTCTTTTCTTCAATCAAATTCAACTGATCGTATCGGGACTGGATCCATTTTGCCTCATCCAGCTTTACCTCTGACAAAAATCTGAGGGAAAGATCTCGACCTCAATGGGTAAAACTGCCTCCATTCCATAGACCAATGAGAAAGGCGTTGCCCCGGTAGAGGTCCTGATGGACGTTCGATAAGCATAAAGGGCGAACTGTAACTTCTCATGCCAATTTTTGTAAGTTTCAATCATCTTTCCCACAATTTTCTTGATGTTCTTATTGGCTGCTTCGACTGCACCGTTCATCTTCGGGCGATACGGTGACGAGTTGTGGTGTCTGATCTTGAACTAACTATAGACCTCTGCTATAGTACTGTTATTCAAATTCAATGCATTGTCAGATATGATCTTTTCTAACATTCCATACCGACAGATAATTTTCTTTTTCAGGAACTTACTAACTGTCGATTTTGTAACATTGACATATGAAGCGGCCTTTACCCACTTGGTGAAATAATCGATGACCACAAAGATGAATTGATGCTCATTTAAAGCTTTTGGTGAAATTGACACAATCACATCCATGCCCCACATCGAGAAATGCCATGGAGAATTCATAACATGCAGAGGTGAATGAGGTACATTAATCTTATCTCTATGGATTTGGCACTTATAATATCTTTTGGCGTAGTTAATATAGTCTCTTTCCATGATGGGCTAATAATAACCAAACCTCATAATTTGCCTGGCCATTATAAAGCCATTAGTGTGTGTCCCACAGATGCCTTCATGGACTTCTTCCAAGATTTTCTTAGCCTCAATAGTGTCTACACATCTTAACAATACATGATCCTTCCTTTTTTTGTATAGGATCTCCCCGTCCAAGACATAGGCACTGGCCAGTCTTCTCAACATTCTTTTGTCCTTCTCAGTAGCTTGGTCGAGGTACTCACGATTCTTCACATACAGCAGGATATTGTGGTACCAAGGGCGATCATCATTTTTTGCTTCTTCTTCGAGGTTGAAACAATGAGCTGGAGCCTCGTAAATACTGATTTGGATCGGTTTCGTATTTTCTTGTTTGCTCACCTTGATTATGGATGTTAAAGTTGCTAGGGCGTCAGCCATCTGATTTTATTCTCGAAGGAGGTAGCAGAAGATGATATCATCAAATTCTTTAGTTAACTCAAGGACTAGACTTTGGTAATGGATCAACTTAGGATCTCTCGTCTCCCATTCACCTTTAAGTTGATAAATCACTAACGCAGAATCTCCATATACTTCTAGTGCTTTAATCTTGCGTTTTATGGTTGCACAGATGCCCATGATGCATGCTTCATATTCTGTCATATTATTCGCGCAGTTAAAATCCAATTTACTAGTGAAGGGATAATGATCTTCGTCTGGGGATACCAAGACTACCCTGATTCCGTTACCCATAACATTTGATGCTCCGTCGAAGTTTAGCTTCCAAGGATGACCTTCTTGAGGGTATTCTTCAATGGTTGCCACGTACATCAGATCTTCATTTGAGAAATCAAACTTCAGAGGCTCGTAGTCTTCTAGAGTTCTACTGGCTAGAAAATCTGCTATTGCACTCCATTTTACAGCTTTCTGGTTTACATAGACGATATATTCAGAAAGTAGAATTTGTCATCAGGTCATTCTTCCATTTAAAGTAGTTGACTCCATCAAGTACTTCAGAGGATCTAGTTTAGAAATCAGCCAAGTTGTGTGGTACAACATGTATTGTCTCAGTCTTCGAGTTGTCCAGGTTAAGGCATAACACAATTTTTCAATTGGAGAGTATCTCGTCTTACACTCAGTGAACTTCTTACTGAGGTAATATACATCTCTTTCCTTCCTTCTTGACTCATCATTTTGGCCAGGTACACATTTTATAGAATTTTCAAATACTGCCAAATATAGTATCAATGGCTTATCTGGACTAAGTGGTGTCAACACTGGGGCATTAGACAAGTATTACTTAACCATGTCAAAAGTCTTCTGGCACTCCGCATCCCAAACACCAGGGTTATGTTTCTTAAGGAGACAGAATATGGGGTCACATTTTTCAGTTAGTTGTGAAATGAACCGAGCGATATAATTTAGTCTCCCTAAGAATCCTCGAACTTCCTTTTAAGTACGCTGCGGAGGTAACTCTTGTATGGCTTTGACTTTATCTAGGTCAATCTCAATCCCTTTTTCACTGACTACGAATCCTAGCAGTTTCCCTAACCTAGCCCCAAAGGTACATTTTGCTGGATTGAGTTTCAGTCGAAACTTTCTCAACCTCAAAAATAATTTCCTCAAGACTTGCACATGCTCTTCTTTTGTCTGAGATTTGGCGATCATGTCGTCGACATAGACTTTAATTTCTTTGTGCATCATATCATTGAACAGGGTTACCATGGCTCTCTAATATGTTACTCCTACATTTTTTAATCCGAACGGCATCATCTTATATCAAAATGTTCCCCACATTGTTACAAATGTGGTCTTATTCATGACTTAAAGTGCATCTTGATCTGATTGTACCCTGAGAAACCATCCATGAAGGAGAATAGTGAGTAACCTGCCGTGTTGCCCACTAAGGTGTCAATATGAGGCAACGGGAAATTATCCTTTGGGATGGCTTTGTTTAAATCTCTGTAGTCTACACACATCTGTACTTTTCCATCTTTTTTAGGGACGGGGATGATATTGGCTACCCATTCTGAGTACTTAACTACTTGTAAGAAACCAGTATCGAATTGCTTCTTAACCTCCTCTTTTATTTTCAACAAAACATCCAACCTCTTCCTTCGGAGCTTCTGTTGAACTGGCTTGCATTCTTTTTTAATTGGGAGCCTGTGTACCACAATGTCAGTACTTAGCCCAGGCATATCTTGATACAACCATAGAAAGACATCTTTGAACTCTTGGAGTAACTTAATAAGGTCTCACTTTGTCTCTGTGGTAATGCAAGCTCCGATCTTTACTTCTTTCCTTTCTAGTTCATCTCCCAAGTTCACGACTTCTACTAACTCTTTGTGAGATAGAATCTGTTTCTCTTCTTATTCTACCATCCTTAACAAATCAGGGGATAAGTTACAGTCTCTGTTATCTTCGAAGTCCTAAGATCCTTCTAGACACATATCCCGCTTAAAAGGAGACTCTGAATTAGTAGCAACGTCGCTCATATCGTTGATATCTAGAGACCTGTCGTAGGTGTGAAGGAAGATACAAAGAACTAAAGAATCTAAGAACAATGATGTGTATGGTATGATCATGAATGAAAGAATAAAAGAATATTTGCACGGAATAAAATAAAAGAATGCATTTCATTAAAATAACGATTTTGAACATAAGCCTATTTCACAAAAGGACACTTATTACTCCTAGACCTAGAGTAATAGGTGTGTTTTGGGCATTACTCTGTGTTAGTTCTAAAGACTATAGGAATCTCTTCCGCAGTCCAACTATTCAGAACACTTTCCGGCTCATAAGGGCGAATGCCCGACAAATTCTCTATCCAGTTCTTTCTTCATATGTGGCATTAATGCTTAACTTTTTTAATATTTTTTCGGCAGACCCTTTCCTTGTCGATCTTCCTTCGGAGTATATAGTCCCTCCCAACACGAATGTTCTAAATATGTGAGGAAAGGTTATCGGCTCCCACTTAGCCTCTTCCTCGCTTAAACACGCTCTTCTCCTTTCTTGTTTCTTCTCTTGCTCTTTTTTCTTTTGTTTTACATCTGGCTTGAATCTTAAGCCAAAGCGGTCTCGTTTGTCCATGAGCATAGGTGCCTCGACCCTTCTTTGTAGGCTTCTTCCAAGCCCTTTCCCTAGCAAAGCTCATTTTCCAACCGTCAGTTGTAGGCCCATTCTTGTAGTTATGGAGATTCTGGGTGTCGGAACCTTATTTCCTTCGACAACAAAGGTCACATTTACAAATTCTAACGACCGAAAAGAATATTATATGGCTTCATCATCTGTCCCCATATACGGTGCATTACTGGTAACGGATGCAATGATATCTTCTTCCGCGTTTATGGTCACCAATCGACCTTCCGTTATAAATATGAGCTTTTAATGTAACGATAACGGCACTGTCCCCTCTGAGTGAATCCATGGCCTTCCCAATAAGCAATCGTAAGAGGGCTTGATGTCCATTACCAAGAAATCTACCTCGTACGTGCCAGGGCCGATTAGAAGGGGTATTTCGATCCTCCCCATTACTTTTCTTTCGGTACCATCAAACGCCCTTACTACATTTTGGCATATTTTTATATGGGAGCTATCCATGGGTAACCTATTCAATGTGGATAGGGGTAGGACGTTTAGTGCCGATCCATTATCAATCAATACCCTCGGTAATGTGTATCCCTTGCAACGTGTGGTAATGTGCAGAGCTTTTGTGGACCCCATACCTCCAGGTGGTATTTCATCATCGTTAAAGAAAATAAAATTATCAGCGCTGATGTTGTTGACCAGACGGTCCAGTTTGTTTGACAGAGATGTCATTCGCGACATAAGTCTCGTTCAGCACTTTCATTAACGCGCTCCAATTAGGGGTGAGCATAATCCGATTCGATTCGAAAAACTCGATAAATTTTTCAAATTTTGAATTAAATAGTTCGAGTTATTTGAGTTAATCAAATTATTTGGATCAACTCGAATAAAAAATTAAGTTTTTCGGTTTAATTCGAATATGAATTACACAATTCGAGTTATCCGAAAATCTGAATAAGAAAAAGTAAAACTACGCCGTTTTGAAAAATGTTTACATTTTCTAAAGTTAAAAGTCAAAACCATTAAGTTAAAAGGCAAAATTATGTTGTTTTGATAAATGTTTATTCATTAAGTTAAAAGGCAAAACCATTATATTGTTTATGTAGTTAAATAATTTTGTACTTCGTTTACTAGTTAAATAATCGGTTCATGTAAACGCAACATTGAGTGTAAATAATAGGATTCGTTAACTCGACTTGACTCGACCCGAAAAATTTTGACTCGGTTCGATCCGATTCAAAAAAAATTCAAATTGAGTTCGGTTGCTAAAATAGGATTCGTCAACTCGACTAACTCGAAATTTTTTGACTCGATTCGACTCGACTCGATCGAATACTCACCCCTAGCTCCAATTCGTCTCCGAGCTCAAAAGTAAGGCTAGTACTGAGATGCGAGCCGGTTGCTTGTGTAGTTGTTCAACAACGCTGTACTCACTATACTTTAAAAATTTTAAAAATTCCCTAGCTTCATTCTCGGTTACTGACTCATTGACTGACGATTCGAACCTGACTGTCTTCTGCTTCCTTTGCTCAACTATTGGGGCTTTTTCTTTAACGGTTTCAGTTTTTGTACCCGCAGGATCATAACGTCTCCCACTGCGTGTATAGGAACCTATATCTTGGCTCTTCTTTGAAGCACTAGCCGGGCTCTCTTCCCTTGGGATTGTCACATTGCAGCTATAATTCCAAGGTACCATTTTGCTATCTTTATAAAGGAAAGCAACGGGCTTCTAGATCACGACTTTTGGTGTAACTTGTGCTCCGGCTCTATTGATTCTCAGACATGATATGATAATTACTGGGTGGTTGACTTCATAAGCATTCTTCGTTGACCCCTTTTCTGAGGCACACACGTCTCTTCCTTCTAGGTTCCCGACATACTCGAAGAATTCTAGCTCCTTATTATCCATTAATCCTTGTATAGAGCCCTGAATTCGCTGTATTTCTGAATCTCATGGTACTCTTGATTATGGAACTCGCAATAATTCTTTGCTTCTCAGTGGCTGTCCCTTGAATTCTGTGTTATCAACCCTCTTTCCACCATTTTCTTCCATACTTCTTTCAGCGGGGTATTCACTTCTGCGATATTCATCTTAATTTCTTTTTTTGAACTCTCGATTATCGCATTTATCCCCTTATCCCCACGGTTAGGTAATGGATTCTCTGCACTAGATCTATCATCAAATTTCAGGATGCCCATATTGATGAGTCTTTCAACTAATTTCTTGAAAGTGGTGCAGTTTTCTATTTAGTGTTCTGTGGCTCCCGCATGGTATTTGCATTGGGCGTTTGTGTCATACCATTTGGGGAATGGGGGTTGCATTGGCTTTAGAAAGAAGGGTGATACCACATGGGCATCGAATAAGCTCTGATACAATTCCCTGTAGGACATCGTGATAGGCGTAAACTAGACTCTTTTCGTGTTAGGCCTTGGGTTGGAGGCTTGTCTTGTGAAGTCCTGATGGCTGGTAGTCACCGTCCTTGGTTGGCCCACGGTGACTGGCTTATTATACACGCTCGTGTTGTTCACATCATTTTTTTTCCTTCTCGAGGCTGATTTCTTAGCACTTTCCCTTGCTTCAATCTTCTCATATCTTATCGCGTTTTCTATCATCTCTCCAGACATTACTATGTCTGAGAAAATTTTAGTAGCGCTCCCTAACATGTGGTTGATAAATGAGCCTTCAACGTATTGATAAAGAGCATGGTCGTTTCTTTCTCCAGAAGAAGTGGTTGGACTTTCGTTGCCATATCTCTCCAGCTCTCATTTTGTTTCTTCTCCATGTTTTGAAACATGATTCTATCTGGGGTCATATCCGTCACGTAACTGTACTGCTTCATGAAAGTCTGTGCTAGATCTTTCCATAAATTAATCTTAGTACGACTCAATTGGTTATTCCATTTAGATACCGTCCCAACCAGACTGTCTTGGAAGCAGTGAATCAATAACTGGTCGTTGTTGACATACCAGTCATTCGTCTACAAAACATAGTAATATGAGCTTCAGGGCAGCTCGTTCCATTGTACTTCTCAAATTCCGGCATTTTGAACTTGGAGGGAAGTACTAACTCTGGGACCAAGCTCAAATCTTTAGCATCGATCCTACAGTAATAGTCAGTACTTTCTATCGCTCTGAACTTTTCCTCTAACCACCTGCATCGATCTTCCAATTCTTTCAAGAACCCCGTTCTCACTATCTCGTTTTCTACTATATTATCCAGATCAGGGATTATAGGATTAATAGGGTTATCCCCTGGATTAGAGCCTCAGCGTGTCTGATAGTTCATCGGCATCGAGGTATCGGTCTGGAATTATTGGGGCCTGATTGTAACGGACGGCCATCGCCTGTGCAGCTTGGGTTGTGTTTGAGCATTCATCGGGGTAAAACTAGAGGGTAGAGAGGATCTTTAGTAACGGATGGCCTCTGTGTGTGTATCTCATACTACGTTTGAGCATTTGCCAGGGTAAAACCAAGGGGGTAGGGAAGATCTTCATTGTTATTTCAAATATCGGCCATAGGGCCCTTTCCTTTGTCCGTCCTACTAGTCAGTAGTCAGGTTAGCTCTTCCATCATATTTTTTGTGATTCCAGCATTTGGTCCCTCACTTCCTACTGGATTTTAGGTAACTGTTCTTGCACTTGTGCTTGCATCTGCTCCTGCATCTCTTTTTGCATTTGTTCCAGTATTTCTAGTTTTTTATCCATTGCTTTAGTTTTTCTTCTTGTACCGTAGGGATGTGTACTTGAGAGATTTTTGTCGGTTTCCAAATTACTGAAACATTTTTAATTAATTAGAATCTTTTTATGGCCTTTAATGCATATGATGTAATGTCATGCAAATGCATGAATGCAAAAGAGGCATCAATTTTGATTCAATTCCATTTAGAACACGTTACTAGAAAATAAAAATCTTTACATAAAACTGAGTTACAAATAAGATTTCGCCCTAATGCTCAGAGCCTTAATTTTTCTAAACAACGAGGCTAGTCCTTGCCCCCGATCTGACTCCAACTCGTACTTCACGCTCATTATGTCTGCTTGTACTGCCAAAGCTTGCAAGTAATCGGCTACCTCCCGAATCTGGGTTATGGCTTCTCTCATAATGTAATTCTTGTTTCTGACTTGGTCTTGCGAATGGTGAAGCTGTTCCTTCCAACGCTCCTCACTTGCTTCGAAAAACTCAATCCACATCTCACAGCTTTGTAATGACGCTTCTAATTCTTCAATTTTTTCTTTCATTTCTTTTACCTTATCTAGGCTTGCTCTCAGTTCCATTACGATATTACGGTTTCGATACAGATAAAGAGATTTATCAAGTTCTGCCACTCTAGCCCTTAATTCATCTCGTTCATTTCTGCTTTCTGACAGACTCATCTCTAAATCCTTATTTCGTGCCTAAGCTTTTCGAAATTTCCTTTCCCATAGGTCAGCTTTGGTCTTTTCCTCTCGAATTTCTTGGCGCCATTATTCTGATGTTTTACCTAGCCCAGCAGTCCTCGTAGGCAGGCGTAATTTTTTATAATCTGTCTTCAAACTGTCTAGGTCCACTTCGGCCTTACTTTTACCTTTTCTCCACTTCTCAGCTTCTGACCTCTGAACATCTATGTCTAATCTCAGATGCATCTTTTCTTCCTCCAACTGCTCGATCCTTTTCCCAAACTTAACACTCTTCTTCTCAAAATCCTGTTTTATAATTTCTAACTCTGACGGGGCAACTTGTAATCGTTCTTCCACAGGCCGGGTATCTTCTAAACTTGGCCTAGAAATATTGTCATTGACCATTTTCCTAAACAATCCATTGTATTCAGGTGTCACCATGGAACCGATGGCCAAACTTTTCATCCAGTGAGTTTACTTTCAAGCACCAGAATGTTCCCGAACCTTCTTCTTATTGTGGTCGCCTTTGTAGGAGAATTCACATTGAGCAAGCCCGTAAGTCGTGGGTACAAACTGCCTCGATTTATATTACCTTAATGCAAGTAATGGAGTATACCCAGTAGCTCCCCAAATTCTTGGCAATGGTACCCAATCAAAATTTCCGCATCGATATAGGATCTCATCGGGAACCATCCAAAAGGCTCTCCACTCTATATCCTCTTCCTTGAGATTTTGAAGAATTTCTACCCATTTTTCCTCTGAAATATCGTCTTTTCTCTGCATGGCTGCCTCCTCCTTTAACGGGGAATAACTTTCAGAAAAGACCCGATAAGAAACCTTGTTCACTTTTTAAAAATGCCCATGAAACCACACTATCAACAGTTGTGCACATTCAATAAGCAGCCCCTCGCCTGTCTTCCGACACATGCTCAATGATCTGAACGTCTCAGCCAATATTGCGGGTATAGGTGTGATTTTTTTCTCAAGGCGGTCGAATAAGTCAGTGACTGCCTCATCCATATGCCTCAAAGCCTTAGGAAAAATTGCCAATCCATATATGCTTAAAGCGAAGATATCGATCCTCTTCCTCTCATTCGGGTGTGTTAAAACCAAATCTCTCAAATTCTCTAAAGAATACACTTACTATCCCCCTTTCGTTGTATTAGAGTAGTGACCCAAGGCTAGCTTATCCCCGAAACAACCATCAATTTCTTCGCAAAAGTTAGACAATTGAAAACCTTAACGTAAGCTTTTATGACTTGAACCTTTGGACACCTCAGTAGGGTAGTATATTCCTCCACGGTAGGTACCAAATCCACTTCCCCAAAAGTGAAACAATTGTAAGCAGAATTCCAAAACTGAGCCATAACTTAGAACAGACGCTTGTCCAGCTTAATATCGAGCAAGTAGGCTATATCACCATAGCTCTGATAGAACAAATATTTGGTTCCCTAGTCCCAACGAGCCCATATATCTTTCAATTCTTGCAACTTATTCTGCGCTACATTGATACGAGTGAATTTCTGCAACTCTGATGTATATCCTTCTACCAGGTTATCCTTTTTCTCCGATTGTATCCTCTTTGACCATGCACGGGCTGCCGTATTATCCTCAACTTTACCAAGAAATTCATTCTCCATGTTAAATCTTCTAACTTAGTAATCGAATATGAATCAACACCTTCTTTAGTATGCAACGTTATGCAAAATACAATCAAAACGAGACAAGTTAGTATCAAATATTAATAATAAAATACAAGCAAAATAAAGATAGTCAAAGCATATATATGGGCGACTACTACAGTTTAACCTAACTCTACCTAAAGAAGGCTCTCAGGGTTCACTATATGTGATTTGGTTCTAGAGTAAGGGTACCCGAACCGATAGATTCCTCGATCCTCACCCATTATAGGCTCATATGGACCGAGTTCGGTTCAGGGGAATACATTTCCCTATGACCATGCGGAGATGAAAATCTCACGAAATCATAGATACGGATATATCCCGAAAGCAATCCACTAGCCCATGCGGAGGTGAAAACCTCACGAAAGCATAGTTTCTTACTCCCACTTAGAAGGTGTGACCATAGCGGTCATGCAATGCAATACAATATTATTCTACAAGACCCGAACCATAACAATCATACAATCAAATGCAATTGAAGAAATCATGATTTTCAAAACAAATTTTCAGTTCATTGACAAAAGGACAGTAAATAATCAATTTTATGGCTTGACTCTCTTATTGGTCTTCAGTGGAGTCCCCAAGCTGTCGAAACCATTTTTTTGTAAAACGGGGATCGACTTTTTGAAAACAAAACATGGAGTCGCCACTAATCTTTTTGTTTAGGTGTGATTGGCTCACCTGATAAAACATTTTATTTCATCTAAATCAATTTTGGCCTACGTAAATTTAAAAAATGGGTTCGGGAGCCGGTTACGTATGAGGAAGGATTAGCACCCTCACCACACCCAAAATTGGTACCAAATTGATTAAGTACTGTCCTTATGTCTGAGATTTGAAGCTATTTTTGAAGTATGGTTCCTTAAGAAATTTGAATAGCTCAAGTTGGTCGTCAAAATTCTCTTATTTCAAAGGAATGCAGCATCATATCCAACACTATAGGACATGATACTTTATCCCCTTGAGAACACGATAAATTTGATTTCCAAAAATTTATACATTGAAAATTACAAAAGGATGTCCAATTATTCAGTCCAACGAAAAAAATCTAAACCCAGCACGGTAGGGCACGATTCCTTGAACTTCCAAACATTGAACATTGTTTTGTTTTAGAATTTAAAGAATACGAACGAAATTTTAAAGGAATATTTGATTATTTTGAACAAACCAGAAATTAAAACCCAGCACGATAGGGCACGATTCCCCGAATTTTCGAATATCAAACATTGCATTGTTTTAGAATTTAGAAAAACACAAGTGAAATTCTAAAGGAATATTCGATTATTTTGGACAAACGGGAAATCGAAACCCAGCACGATAGGGCACGATTCCCTGAATTTCCAAGCATCAAATATTGCCTTCGTTTTAAGGAATTTTCAAACGAATAATTGTAAAGCCAGCTTAAAACGCATTAATTTTGGCTTGAAATAAAATGGAAGAATTAATCTTGAAGAGTTAGACCTTATAAAACAACATTTCGTAAACCAAAAGGAAAACAATGATCATGATATAATACACAAATAAGACACAGTACTTGATGAATAAAGATAAGGTAGCCTTATATAATCAACTAATAAAATAAACAATTAAATATAACTAACCTAAAAATATAATCCAATTTCAATCATGTATGGAGAATAATTGACATAACAATACAGAACGAAAATAATAATATAACAATTCATGACAACAAAACAATACACACAATAATATGCCACGATAATATACAAGCCCAATATAACATAATCAATATGAGATATACAAAACAAAATGAAAATTAAAAGAACAATATGGTATAAAACAAAATTAAAAAAATAATGACAAACACGTAATATATAACATATGAATTAATAGATTAAAAAAAAAACTAGAGATACATATGTAATCATTTAAAATATATGTTATAGAGTGAATACTTTTAAATCGAATAATATACGAAGTGTTAAAGAATATTGGTTTAAAATTAACAACTTATATATAATAAAGGAGAATTCAAAAATGTGCAAAGATAATAAAAGTATATAACGAAATATAATTTTAAGAACATATTAGATTTACAAATTATATATATATATAAATTTAGAATAAAAGGAATATGCATACAAGATTAAATTAGTTTTATCATAAGTTATATAATAGACTTAAAAACATACTTATATATACAAAGAAAACTATAGGTATAAAATACATGGGTTTAGCAATGTATATAGATTCAATATAGGTACCAATGTTTACGTATATATATAATAATAATTTAAATAATGTATAAAACATGTGATTTCCTTTTATTCCACAAATATATATGTTAAAATATGTGAATAAATTCAAAAACAGTTATATGTATGAAATAATATAGTGTTAATAATATACATAGAATAAAGTTAATTTTATTATAAGGTATATATATATGTATTACAATGCATAAAAACATTTACATAAAATAGTATACAAAATGTGAAGATACAATTGCCCAAATTACAACGAATAAATAAGCAAATGATGCAAATGATACAATTAATACAAATAAATAAACACGAATTAAAAAAAACTGTAAAATGAATCTAAAAAAATACCTAATTGAAATCAAGTTAAATAAGAAGGATAATTTAAAAAATAAAATAAACTGCTGGGATTAAAATAGGGACCCCTACGAATGCGCGAATAATTAAGGAGGACCAAATGGGTAATAACCCGTCCACCCAAAACGCGTCGTTCGATTAGGGACCAAAATAAAACAATGAAGAAAATTCAGGGGTGAAATTAAAAAGAAATAAAAGGGAAATGGGACCACATTGAAACCTCCTCAAAAGCGGAGGGACTGAGGACGCAAATAGACCCTCAGTCCAAAAACACGCAGATCCTAGGCGATTTTCGGGTCGAAATTCGGGTCAGGTGATTAAACGACGTCATTTTGGGTGTTGAATGTTTGCCCTAAAACGACGCCGTACCAGGGGGTTATAAAATTCAAAATTTTTTAGAAAATTTTGTTTCTTCCGAGTTTTAAAAAAAAAAAAGAGGGGAGGGGGAGTTTTTCTCTCTAGGGAAAACCCAGAACCGGCCCAAGGGATCCGGTCACTCCCCGCCGTGGCTCAGCCAGGGCTCCGCCGTAGACGGCAGCCGGATGAACCCAAAATCAGCCCTTTCGATCCCTTTTCTTTCCTGTTTCCTTTTTTCTTTTTAAAAGACCCCAAAAATGATTTTAAAGAGTGTTTTAGTTAAGAAAAATAAACGAGAAACAGCTTGTAAGAACTCGACAGCCTCGACCTGTAACACCCCTTACCAGTACCCGAGGCCGAGATAAGGTACGAGGCGTTACCGGACAAATATAAAAACATTAAACTAAAATACGTGCCATAAAATTTGTATCAAATTCAAACTTTTTGCATTTAATCATAAGGTCCCTAATACAAACTTACGACGCCCAAAAGATACTTTAGAAAGGGTTCGGGACTAAACCAGGAACTTACGAAAATCTTGGAAATTTCATGCTTTAAGGCTCCGCATGCCCGTGTCCCAAGTCGTGTTCCATACAATTTGAGACACATGGTCGTGTGTGCACTGCTGTGTGGAATATACCTAGGCTATTTTCCAAGCTTTGGTCAACCTTAATCTCTTACCCTCTTATACAAAATCAAAAGCATATAACATGATATTCATTTAATGATTAAACAATCTCAATTTAAACCACAAACATAGCATTTGTATGTCATCATACATGTGTCTCTCATAGTTATTTTACCTTGTCTATTATAGTACCACTTATACATTTACACCAAGATTATCATCTTACCACTTGACTTAATCATCAAGCATTCATATTTAAAGCTAGATCATATCTTTATAAAATACCACAATTCAGAGATGTGTGAATAACATGTTTGCTGAAACATTTCAATTCAACTCCATACCCAACAAGCATTACATTAAGACTAGTCATATATTTATATATATATATATATACATGTCATGACACATATCATTCTCTTTCTATTTTCTTATAAACACATATCATTTATTTCATTATATCAATATTTCATATACCATAGTTTCCATGTATTCCACATATATTCATTTTCCTCCTCCTCCTCTCCATTCCACATCCTTAATGTATAGAGCATTCTTGTAAGTACGATTTCACAATTTACTAATAAATGCTCACATCAAACTGTCCACACGAGTCATAGTCACTTACTTATTTATAATTCGAGCTACAGAGCTCGAAATTAAGATCCGTAAATTTTCTCTGAAACTAGACTCACATATATTTCCACCATAAAATTTTCATAATTTTTGGTTTAGCCAATTAGTACAGTTTATTAGTTAAAGCCTCCCATGTTTCAGAGTACGACTACTCTGACCTCTGTGTACTACGAACCAAATTTCTCCCTGTACAGAATTCCAACGACCATGCCATTTATTTACCTTAAAAATAGACTCAATAAGGAATCCATTCATGTAAGGTATGACTCTTAATAATTTTTTTACAATTTATGGTGAGTTTATAAAGTCAGAATAGGGGATCTCGAATTCATTCAGACCCTATTTCACAAGAATTCAAATATCACACAATATAGAATTCTTTTGCTTCCCCTGTTTCTTTCATGTGAAAATAGACTCATTAAGCTTTATTTTCATATATCATTTGCATTTTTATTCAACTTCCACAATTTTTAGTGAATTTTCAAAGTCACGCAATTGCTGCTGTCCAACACTATTTTACTACTAAAATTCATTCTTACATAATTCCACTTAATCCGTTTTGTCTTATCAAAGTTCACCAAACTATCGAGCACATTGCTCATAATTTTCATAAACATATACCTACACTATTTCATCACAAAACTCACAAAGCAGTACATAGTAAGTCTCCCGTTGAACACTTCGGATCAATCCTCGATACTTGGTGGTTTCAGCACATAGCTCCACCCATCATAAAGTTCGGCTCTCTTGTACACATGGTGAACACTTAGTACCACCGATGTGAACTAGCCAGTTTATCTCGTAGCTCTCTTGTCTACATGGTGTCCTTCACCTGGAACCACGCATGCGACCTAGTTACATATATCCCGTAGCTCTCTTGTCTACATGGTGTACACATAGTATCACCCATGTGACGTAGCTACATCATAATGTCTCGTAGCTCTCTTGTACACATGATGTGCACTCAGCACCATACATGTGACCTAGCTACATACCATCTCAGTATCATCCAATCTTTCAGAAGGTTCAACAGAATTTCTCTCTTTTCCAACAATTTCACCAATCAAATAATTATCCACAAACATATTTCCAATATTATTATAAAATATCATAATACAAGTAATATTGATGTATTACTTACATATAAACTTACATCTCATTTAATATCAAGGCAATAACATTAAATTACACATTGCCTTATTAAAAATCATATGAACTTACAATTTCACATAATATCCATAATCATAGAAATCACATTTATGTATGATAATTCAATGCACTTCATGTACCATAGACATATTTTTAAATCAATTCATAAACTTGGCACCATAATCATTTAATTTAACATAATTCAATTAATTCACTAAATTTAACTTTCAAATATAAATCTGACATTATTGCTTTATTATTATCATACCAACTTACATACTTTCAACACCTCGGATATCATAGTAAATATATCAATTTTACATTGAAACATGCATAAATTAATGCTTATTATACATATTACCTTACCTCGATACTAAAACGGCCATTTTACCAACTTTCTCAATTTTTAATTTTTCTCTCATTCTAGGTTCAAATCTCATTTTCCGGGATCTAAAACATCATATTTTACTTATTTAACTAATGTACTATTCAAAACAGTCCTTAACTCAAACTTTGGAAAAATTACAATTTTGCCCCTAAACTTTTGCATATTTACACTTTTGCCCCTAGGCTCGGGAATTAAACTTCATCCCTTATTCTTATGTTTTATGACATGATGATCACTTTTCCCTTCTATGGAAACAGCAAATTCTCACTCTAACATATACTTATAACTATTAGGTATTTTTACCGATTAAGCCATTTTACTCATTTTCACTCAAAACCGAGTAGCACAAGTTGTTTAACATAATTTAAAACCTCATATTCTATCATAAAACATCAAAATAAACACATTTCACCTATGGGTATTTTTCCAAATATGAACCCTAGCTTAAATTATTGCTAGAATAAGCTTAATCAAATTACCTGGATTCCAAAAACGTAAAGAACTTGAAAAACGGGGCTAGAACGGACTTACTATTGAGCTTGGAAAGCTTGAAAACCCTAGCCATGGCTTCCCCCATGCTAATTTCGTCCTCCATGAAGAAGATGAGTAAATTTTGGCTTTATTTTCCCTTTTTATTTCTTTTAATTACCAAATGACCAAAATGCCCTTCCTTACTAAACTTTCAAAAATTCCATCCATGTCCAATTTTTGTCCATAACTTAGAAATTGGTCAAATTGCTATTTAATACCTCCTAATTAATATTTCAAAGCAATTTCATACCAGAAACTTCTAGAGTGCAAGTTTTGCAACTTATTCAATTTAGTCCCTAACTTCAAATTGAGCACTTTATGCATAGAATTTCTTCACGAAATTTTCACAGAATCATGCAATCATATCATAGACCTCAGAATAATGATAAAATAATTATTTCTATCTCTGATTTTGTGGTCCCGAAACCTCTGTTCCAACTAGACCCAATTTTGGGCTATTACACGACCGCCTTTCGAACCCTCGACGGAACCCCGTAGGTTCCAAAGTATTCGACTATCAGCAGCGTTCGGCGTGGGAAAGGTAATTCGACAGGTATGACTTCAAAATCCTATTTATTATTATTACTACTTTAAGACGGGACGAAAAAGAAGAAAAAAAAAAGAAGAAAAGGCACAACCTTTTGGAGCTTGAATCCGATATTTCCAAGTTTTTTATTTTCTTTCGATTTCTTGTATGCGTGTCCGTGTAAAAATACGTCATTTGTTTGAGGCTCTTTTATAGCCAAATACAATAACTTTTGTATACTATTTGTCACTGTTTTTGCTTTGCTTTCCTTTTTTTATTTCTGTTTTGCAGGTCTAGTGGGTCAACGGCGGTGGCAAAGGAGTTGGTGATGTCAGAGGAGCTGCGGCAGAGGGTGGTTGAAGACCTAGGTGCGGCACACCTAGGGTTAGGGAGATTAGGTTTTTTCTGAAAGTGTTTAACACTTTGGGCCATCGGGCCTTCAATTTGTTTTGGGGCTATAATTTTAATTGGTTTTTTGTTTTGTTTGTTACTTTTGTCTGATTTGGGCTTGTTGGGTTTGGGTGTAAATTGGGTGTATTGGGCTTTTGAGGCCCGGGCAGAATCGGGATTGTACAATTCTTATACTTCAAATTTTAACATAATTAGGTCTTTATATTTTTATAATGTTTTTGATTAATTTAAATAATTAATATAGTCAACTTTTCAATTAAAATATTACGTGGTTATATATAATTTGAATTTGGACTTTTTAATCCAAATAGTAAAGGGGTTAAATTATTGAAAATAAAAGTAGGAGGACTAAATTCAAAATGTACAAAATGTAGAGACTTGGAGTCATAATTGTTTGAATCAGACCAGATTGGTTAGGATATCAGTCTGGAGAGAGGCATCAGATCAGTTAAGCTGTGAATTGGTACGAACTGATTGAACCAGGCTAAAAATGGATTAAGTCGAGATTTTTTTTTTATGATTTTTAATGAGTTATTAAATTGAATCATACAAACCAATAGTATGATCAATTTGACCACCAGTGCAGTCCTGAAAATATTGCTTAAAATATATTTTAATCTTCAAATTTTAATTTTATAATTTGACAAAAATAAATAATCAACCCAACGCGAAACGTGAGTTAACCATACTAATTATATTTAAAATAAATTCCATTATATTAACGATTTATGTTATATAAATTTTATGATACTCATCTTATATCATTTCTTTAAAAAAAAAAATAGAGGTTTAATAAAATTTTAAAAAATGTTTATGGAATTTAATAAAATGGTCAAAACTTAAAAAAAAACATAATTAAAAATTTCCAGCCTATTGGAAAGTGAAAGCCTCTTCTGGCTCCAACATAGTTCCGCCATGGCGTATTATTGCCCATCTTTCTTTAAAAATGGAATCATCCATATACATCATTCCTGGTGTCCCTACTAAACTTACTATCTTTTCTTTCCTACCCTACTTCTTCTTATCATTGCTTTCCTTAAAAATCTTTACCTTTTTTTTACCTTCTATTTCTTTGGTAAATAAGTTTTATTTTTTTAAACCTTTCATATGAGATTTAATATTAATTATATTTTTTGTTAAAAAATCGTAGTTTATTCATGAAATATTAAATAAAAATTACCATTCTTTTTAAAAGTTAAAACTACATTAATATTTTTGTCAATACTTTGATAAATGTTGAGACCTTGAGACATTAAGCCTTCATCGTGCTATGTGAAAATTAATGTAAGGCTATTTAAATTTTTTTTTTTTTTGCCACAAAAGGCTAATTAATTAGATGAGTTAAATTATTTATTTTATAATTGATTATAATTATTGAATAATTAATTTTCTTCAAATTATCTATTTAATTATATTAAATTTATAAGAGAATTCCCGCACAATTTTGTAGTCTCGGTGTTACCAACACAACTAAAACTTTATCCGCAAATTTCATATTAAGATTAATGGATTGAATTAATTATAACATACATATTATTTTATATTGTAAATTTATCCTCACAATTATATATATTTTTAAAAATAATAAAAAAATCACCTTTATTTAAAAAAGTATACGCCAATCCTTAGTCATTAGGTTGGAGTCGCTTTCCCTTCAAGAAATTTAATTGTGTTTATAGATGCCACTATGGTCCTCCCTATGTACCTTTTTTTCCCCTTTGAGATGTAATAAAATCAAAGGGATGAAATTTTGGGTTTCCTTTGCAAGTGTAAACCAAAAAATTGCAAAGTCGGCCTACGAGTATTTTTGGATTTTAACTCCATTTTTTTATTAAAAATAATCCATTAAACTAAATATATGTTTTAAATTATTTAATTTATAAATACAATAGAAAACGGAAATAATAAATATTCAATAAATTATAATTGACTTAAAAAATAGTTAGTGATTAAAAATAATAATAATAAAAAGATCAATTCGATTAGTGTAATCAATTAAAGAAAGCTGGGTTTTTTTTAAAAAGGAAAAAGCTTACAGAAGCGAATCTGGTGAAGCAAATGCGTAGTGAAGATGGTAAAAGAAGAAGTAGAAAGAAAAAAAGAAAGTTGGCGGGGGCGGAGAGGCAAAAGTTGCAGAGCGGAAGGCAGAAAATCACGTTGTTTCATTCATTGATGCCCCAATTCCCCGGCTTTGCAGTCAGTCTGCCTCCTATTATTATTATTTCATTACTTGTTTCCCACTAATATATTCATTTATTTGGCTGCAAGCCTGCGATGCAATCAATGGATTATGCAACTGCATTTCACCATTCTCTCCTCTTCTTTATTTCTCAATTTCCTACTTTCAACAATATAAAGCAAAACCACCTTCCATTGTTGATGCCGGCTTCTTCTTCTTCTCGGACGACTTCTAAAACCTATTATTGTTGTATATATATAATATATTTTAGAGAAATTATAAAGAATTTTATGAACGGAAAAAATTTAAGAAATTCCAAATTTGATACCAAATAAACTTAAGCAAATATGTATTTGGATGGAAAAATTAAAGGATTGATTACCAAATAAAATTTCAACAGTTGTGACTTATTTTCTCCCATCTCATTGTTTCGAGGATTTATTTATTTACATGAAGAGTACAAGTTTTTGGTGCTACTAAAATCAATGCAGTGGTTGATGACTCAATTTGTAGGCTTTTTTTGGCTCCGACCATCCATCTTGTCTTCTTGATGATGATTGTCCTTTATGGATTTGTAAATGGAGACATGTGTTTCTTCATCCATGTTTAGTTCATTGTAATCTCCATGATTTCTACGTAATTACGTATTCTTTATCGTGGGATTATTCATTGAGGGACTCCCAAATGCTTGATTAAAAGATTTCAAATGAACTAAAATAAATGAAAGATTACATCTAGAGGATGGGTTCAACAGCGGCAGCCGATGGTTGCGTCGAAAATTGGAAATAACAGTGGATTCTAAAAAATAGGATGAAGATGATGAAATTAACTACAGCAAAAAAGGAGTAGAAAAATAATGGCTCAGGAAAAAAAATATTTATATGAAAATTGAAAATAATTTTTTAATATTAACATTAAATTTTTTAAATAAATTGTTAATGAAAATATTTAAATAGATTATTAAAATTAAATTGTTTCTTATAATTATTTATTTTAAAATATTTTCGATATTGATATACACCACTAACATTTAAATAGATTAATCATAATTATTTTTT
Source organism: Gossypium anomalum (assembly GCA_025698475.1). NCBI lineage: Eukaryota > Viridiplantae > Streptophyta > Magnoliopsida > Malvales > Malvaceae > Gossypium > Gossypium anomalum. Next base: position 80,997,405 of record CM046968.1, read on the forward strand.
TTATAATAGTAAGACACATTGCATTTTCAAATGGAGACGTTGATTCGAATTTTAGAGTCGACATTGTTGGAAGGAGCAGTCATGAACTCCGAATATGAATCGTAAAATGAATAATGAAAATTATTAAAAAGAATGTTATTTACTTAATTTTAATTTAAGGACGCAGATAGTCTCAAAAATAAAAAATTAATAATTTAATTTCTTTAGTATAGATAAAATTACATTTTGATTCTCAAAAAATAAAAAAATAATTCTTTCAAAAATAATGAAACTATAAATTAGTAAATAAAATTATATTTTAACTTATTAAAAATTTATAATTTAATTTCAAGTTAAAAATTTTTTTAGTTATCTAAACATTTGATCGTTTGTAGTACTTTTCCTTCACTTGAACGAAATTTTTATTTGAAAAAAGACTCAATTTATTTAAAAACTAAATAAATAAAATTAAAATGCCGTAATTAAACTGTGTCGAGAATCATGCATCAGTAACAAATCTGTTGCGTATAAGTTGCTTTTTTCTTTCTTTGAAAATCCATTGGTTAAACCTTAAAACTAATATGAAGAAAGAATGAATAAATGAAGGTGGGAAAAGAAAAAGGCCGGAATTGCGATTAGTGAGGAAGAGACAATGAGGTGAGTTAAAGAGATCTCTAATGGGACAGACAAGCAGAGCTGGTCTTGCACTTGGTTCCAAGAGACAAGCAGGTTGACTTCGGTCAAACTAAACGTCATCGTTGATACTATTCGAATATTATAGGCTATCGATTATCTACTCTTTTTTAATATTGATATTTAAAATTATTCATAGCTCCTCCCTAAAGCATAAGTAGGAGGATAATGCGTTTTAGCGTACTCAAATTTACGTCTTTTTACATTGACAATAATATTTATCCCAATCAAATTAAGACTCAATTTATTAAACATCATTATTCATTGCTTATAAACACGTATAATTTTATAGACTTTTTTGTATTATGTATTCTTTTACGGATTTAACCATTTTATTATAGTTTTCTTAATAAATTTTAAAATGTGTATTTCCAATTTGAAAACATTTTTTGGATTTCGTCAAATAATTTGGCGTGTTTTACAGCTTTATTTTTGTAAAACATGCAGTGATGTGATATATACATATTGTTTTTTTTCTTTTACTTAGACAAATACTATAATTTGTTTAGAGGTGCAAAATATTTGTGTAAGTGTACAAAAATGTCTACTTTTATCTCATCACATGTTTTAAAAATAAGATATATAAACAAAACGCTTGGATTCAATATTAAATAATCCTAACCTCTACCTTCAATTATTAAAAAAATACGATATGTCAAATTATTTAATAGAATTAATGAAAAAAATTGACCTTTGGACTCGTAACAAATATTTCAAAAAAAGTAAAGGATCAAAATTGATCAAATTATAATAGAGTGTCTAAAACCGTCAAAAGCTCAAAGTACAAGGACTTCATAAAGAAATTGACCCTTAGAAATACCTCACGAAAGGGATTTATTCACTATTTTCACATATTTTTCAGTGTAGGGAGAAAAAATTATGAGAAACAGTAAGGGAAAAAGGTCTTCATAATTTTTAAACAGCTCAAAGTTTGATGGTTACCAATTTGGAAAACCCCAAAATTTGTTGTTTATATTTACCCTTATTATTACATAATATTTTATTTTTGATGGAATATTGTCACAAAATTGGTAAAGTATTATAAAGGTCTTGTATTATGAGTCAGATTGTATTTTGTTCAATTATACACTAAATTAAAGAGAAAACCAGATATTTTAGTTGAAATTTTCATCCATTTCTACCATTAAAATGTGGCATGACTAATAAAATACCTAAAGAGTTACATAGAACGTGCCATATATATATTATGCTGACATACATAGATCAGTTTTTAACAATAAAAATAAATAAAAATTTTAATAGAATGACTAATTTCTATATAATCAAACATAAAAAAATTTAATTTAACAAAAAATTCCACCATCAACTCATAGCATAATATGAATTGGAAGGTGGGTGTTAAAAAGTGGGTTATTCTTTATTTGGATAAACTAAGGAAGGAAAAGGCCAAAAAAACCAAGTGGGGTCAATGGAACAAATAATAATATGACATTAAGATGGAAACAGAGTTAGCATCTGAATAATTGAAGTATTAGTTGAAGATATCCCACATGTTTGGTTCCTCTTAGCTAAATGTTGATACCCCATGTGGTCCATTTGCCACCCTAACATTTCACAATTTAGGGCAAACAGGTCGCATATGTGCCCCCAAATTTTGAAAAGAAAATAGATTGTACTAATCAATGAAGAATGTGATGAAATAGGAATAGGAATAGGATTTTTTTTTATTCAAAGATTTATTATTGAGTTAATAATTTTCAAACAGATTTGAATGTTTTTATATATATTTTTGATAGTATACTTAAAATTATACATGACCCTTCTTTAATTTTTTAAGTTAGAAGATAAAACGATTGAGTCTTAATTTAATTGAAATAAATATTATCGTCAATATAGAAGGACGTGAGTTTGAGTATGCTGAAGTACATTATTTAATGGTTGTAGAAAAATTTATTTAATGTTGTTTCGAAGAAGTATTTATATGGCTTCCGTGCAAATTTACAAACTTTTCCTTTTTAATTGTACAAATATCACATAAATCAATTTAACCTATGTCTTTAACAATTGGTTAAATCAAAATAAAGGAACTAACTTTCTAAATTAAAAGTAAAATAAAAATAAAAAATGCAAGCCAACAAGGAGAAGTAGAATTCGAGCTTCAAGATTTATAAAAAAGGAAAAATAAATTATATTCGACATTATTAAACTATTAATAAATTTACATTTTAGTCATTTAACTTTAAAAAATTTTAAAACGGTTATTATCTCGTTGAACTATTCGAATATTCTATTTAAATCATTAAATTATTTGAAAATTTTTATTTAAATCATTAGACTCTTAAATTTTTTAAAAAAAATTCAAGTAAAGACCTATAATCAATAGTTCAACAAACGATACAATAGATTAGAATCATCAACAAATATAAAAATATATCTTAAATTTAAGTCACAATAAAAATAAATTGAAGGACCCAATAATTTATATAAAAATCAAAAGGAATGGGTGTATTGTGGCGAAAAGAATATAAAGAAGTTAAAAAATTAGAAGGAAAGCTGGCATCATTTCCGAAGCTCCACACTAAACAACAAAGCCCAAATATATGTATATTTAAATATTGAAGAGACAGATAGTCACTAAGAGACAAATTAGAACATATATTAGATAAGAGGTGTAACATGAGTATCACCAAAGACTGAAAATGAAATCACGATTTCAAATCCAGCGCGTGAAATCCAAAACTCATTGCCCATAGCCAGAGTTAGTGTGTAGTCACAGTCTCAAAACTCATCAACAGGGAAAAACAGAGATTCCATATCTTTCAGATCATCAAATCCAAAATCCATGTCCATATGAAAGAAAAATGGGTACTATTTACGTCTAAATTACAAAAAACAAAATGTGGGATTAAATTAAAATCTCAAAAAAAGAAGAAGAAAAGGCTACGTTTTGTTTCTGATGCCGCTGTTATTACATTGACGCGCTTTGCTGCTGTTGTTTGCTCCATTTGCAGTCTTTTGTGGGGAAGAGGAGAACAAGTTTCCGAATCCGAAAACGTAGCCTGATTTTGAAGATCCTCGTAATGAACACACGGGGACGTTAAGTACTGGTGTGATCCTTACGTTAGCTGAATATGACCTTTCCATCCCTCTTTGTTTAAACCTGGGACCACCATTGAAACTACTTGGACTGCTTGAACTTCTCTCCAGGCTTTGAAACACTATTTTCCCTGACGAGTTCATTCTTGGACTATCTACTGATACTCCCCTGCTTGTCGATGCATCCCTCCGGCTCCTACTCCGTCCTGTTCGATCCCCACCGGTAGTTTCACACCCTCTCGGTTTAACCATCCTCATCCTGGGTCTGGAAGGAGCGAAAGGGTTGGGGCTGGGCTTATCGGAATCAAGGGACAGCCTTGGGAGATCTTCGTGTTCGTGTTCATGTTCGTGGCTTGATGTTGAAGAAGAAAGGGATAACCTTGATGAAGATATGGAAACGGACTCGCTGTCTGAGTCTTTTAACAGTGGAAGGTTTGATGAAGATGAAGACTTTGAGCTTCTATGGAGGAAATGTTTGAGCGATTTGGAGCATGGGGGCTCCGGTTTATGGGGCTGGTTAGTGTTTTGGGACAATTTTTTAAGACCCAGAAGTTCCCTCCACCTGCTGGAACACCTTGGAGCTCTGGGAGAAAACAAGTAAGGATCCATGTCCATTCCACGGCAAGGCTTGGAAGTTTCTGGCGACTTGATCTCAGACGAAGGATGATGTTGTTGTTTGAGTGATGAGAAATGTAAAGGCAGGAGCTTACCATTAGAGAAAAGCTCATCAGCTGGAAGCATATTAGTGACTGGATCTTCAAGCCTGAACTCAAAGTCACCAGCCGGTGGTGTCTCTTGGATCTCTGGTTCAACAGGATCTGTCGGAACCGACTTAGGTAGCTCCTTTTCTCGGCTCAACGACATCCTACGACTCAACCAACCATATGGTTGGAAACTTTCCGGCGAGATACCCATGTTGTTAACACAAGCTGAAGCCATCAAACCAAAAAATAAAAATAAAAATAAACCCAGTTAAAAACAAAGGAAAATTTACATTAAATTCACCGCTGGGGTTTAGATCTGAAATGGAGGGAGGGGTATTAGCTCTGTTTTTGGGCTTGGTTTTGGTTAGGCTTTGTTAGGGTTTTGAGGGTGAAAAGAACCTGTTAAAAAAAAGAGTGAAGAAGGGGGGAAGGGGGGAATGGTAATATATAGGGAGTAAAAAGTTGAAGCTTTTGGGGGGTTTGGGTGGGCTCCAAAATTGTTTATTATAAATTTTTGACCTTTTGTTTGTTTGGGTGTGTGTCTTTTTGAATGTGATTATGGGAAATGTTTAGGGTTGGTTTTGTTTTTGGTGACATGATGTTTCATCTATTGGTTTTTAGTTCTTGTTATGTCGGGAAGTTTATACATACAAATTATGATTATGCTTTCTTATCCCATTTTCAATGTATTTTCATGATTGAGGGGTAAAAGGGAAATCTTCTTGCTTGTCAAAAGATGCTGTCAATCACTTTATTTAATGAAATCCTTGTATTAACTTTAAAATTATAATTCATTTCTTGTTAACATGCAGCAACAAACTCTTGTGACTTCAAAATAAAATTAAAAGATTCCGGGCCAAACTTTACGGTGCTCGATTGTGTTATACAGCTTTTAAATATTTATTTATATTTTTCAAAAATATTTTTTGTTATATTTACTGTACTGATCAATTCTTTCCACTATAAATGTTTTTTGAAGGAGGTATACGAAACATATTTCATTCTCAATTATTATTAAAATTTTTAAAAATGTTAAGTGATTTAATTAAATATTTTAGAGAATTAATAAGAATTTTTAAAAATTTCACACGCATAATAATAATAAGAAAAAATTACACCAACAGTCACTCAAGTTTGATATAGCTGACAGAACAATTATTCTGATTTCAATTCAGTTACTCAACTTTTGCAAAATAACAAATCAATCACTAACGTTATTGAAAAGAGACAAATCAATTGCCCATCAACATTTTCCGTCACAGGCTTAACAAGATAACTAACGTGGTCAGTTAACTTGTTACGTTGGACGAGGCAAAGTTGAGTGACTATTTTGTTTTCGTCCTTCCTTTTCCATTTTTTTAATAAATGGCCCAATATATTTATTTTTTTACATAAATAGCCTAATATGTTTATGCTTCTTCTTCTCCATCCCAACAATCTCGCCTCTGCCAAGCCCCATCATCAAGCTTCAGCTGGGAAGAAAAGTTTATATCATCATAAGCTCACCATCAATTGCCAAACAAATCCTCAAATACCTCGACGCTATCTTCGCCAACCATTACATTTCGATGGCTGCCACAAACGAAGCCTTCGGCGAACTTGACACTGTGTGGAGATCCAACAGCCCAAAATTGCACAAGCTACGTAAGCTCGCCATGCGTGAAATCATGAGCGACAAAGGCCTCGATGCCTACTACGGATTTTGCCAATGAGAGATCCGACAAATGGTGAAGAATATCCATAGAAAAATCGGGTCGCCCATTAACCTTAGCTAACAAATATTCTTAACAACGCTGAGCGTTACAATCAGCATGCTATAGGGTGGTTCGTTGAACGGAGAATAAGCAAAGCTTAGGCTTGAAATTAAGGATCGATTAGAGGAATTTGTGGGATTAATGGGAGAACCCGACCTTTTTGACATTTTCGATGCTTAGGCCATTCAATCTAAAACCAATAAGCATTTTGTCGTGGTTTTATGGGTTTCTCGAATCAATGATAGAGCAACGAACGAAGCTCTGAGAGGAACTAAAAATGGCGGACAGTAAGGATTTTCCCCAACAATTGTTGGAGTTGGACCATTTTTTGTAGCAATTATAATTACCATCTTTTTCCAGCTTTTGAAACAAGAAAGGAAGAAATATAGTGATAAAAAAACATTATTTAAATTGTATGTTTCTTCTCTTTTTGTTTTTCTCCTTTCTCTTCTCCTTCTTCTACTACTCAACTAGTCCTTTAAACGACAGTTAGGATGCCAACATTGCCAATTATGACAAGTCAACTTTCTGTCATATCTGTAACAAGAAATGGTACGGAAGATTGATTTGATATTTTTCGAAAGTTGAGTGACCGAATTGAAATCAGAATAGCTGTTTTGTCAGCTGTATCAAAATTGAGTAACTATTAATATAATTTACCCATAAAAAATTTCAAACCTTCGAGGGAAAGGTAAGGCCCCTCTAGCTCCAACTATTGCTCTAAAATAATTTGAGTTAAATAATTAACTTTTTTGGAGCAAAATTACAATTTTTTTCGTTTGGGCATAAAAATATTGAACTGCTAATTCTCAAAATTAAAGTGCAATTGCATCATTTAATTAAGGAGGCTGCCCCTTGCTTCTGTTGGTATTTTTTATAATAATTTACAAATTTTGACGAAAAATGATTAAATTAAAAAAAAAAAACTAATCAATAGAGAAAAACTAATTTTTAATTTGTTAAGTACAAAAATTAAATCATTTTATCAAAGTACAAAAACCAATAAAATATTCAACCTTTATTAAACTAACCTAAATAAACATATAGAGCTTTAATAAATTGTAAGCTAATATGCGAATGTAAATAAATATTGATGATCATATGTTTAATAAAGGGTAAACAAGTGTTTTGACATCATTAAAATAATGGGTTCATTGAAGAGATTGTATTTCAGGGTTGATGAGATGAATGAAAATAATATGCATTGAAAGTAAGTAAATTAACAGAATGGTGAAACTCATTGGAATAAATCCCAAAGCCCTTGCTGGTAATATTAAAATCTTGCTCTTCCTACATCATGTTCAAACATGTCATGCAGCCAACATCAAGGGAAAGCAAATCAAATGTTATATTATAGGGTACTGATTAAGCCTTTAAGCTTAGAAGCAGCAGCCAAGCCACTGAGAATTGCACCTTCAACATTTGGACTCAAACAGAAATCCCCACAGATTGCCAGTTTCTTCTTCTCACTCCACACACATTTCTCTTCCTTGGCTATGCTTGTTGCTGGGAAGGCACTTCCCCTGTAAAATATGCCAATTTTTCAATACCTATGCAATGAGAACAAAGTGCTTGCTTTTTGTGTTGATTTTACGCCTTACCATCTATGAGCTTTCATGAAAAATGGCTGCGGAATACTGAGACCTGTGCTGAGGAACCCTTGGAGCATCTCATTCCCCACTTTCGATAACGTTTCTTTCGAAGGTTTCTCAAGGCCTGATTGAGCAATCACATCCTTGGCATACTCCGTTGTTGAATGCAATATCCATCGTTCACTGTGCATTCCAGAAGCAAGCCACGTAAGAATGTGCCGAAAACTAATATTAATAATACAAACTTCAATTGCTTGGCTCAGAAATGGGGTCATTATGCAATATATAAAAACTGTGCCTTGTGGACGAGCGCCCTGGCTTGCTGCTTTCACAGTGTGCCCGGCTTAAAACCTTAGAATTGGTGAACGACAACCCATTTGCGGGTACCTGAATTGTCAAACAAAAACTACATGTCAAAGACCATATTGGTTAGTTTTGCAGAATAAAATCTCTTTTCTTCCAGTTGGCCAATATCTCACCAAAGACAAAGGTTCATTGAATGCTAGCATTAGAGCAAAACAAGGATAAATGGGAATATCGTGCAGTTTCACTAACTCCGGAGCCAAACTCAAATCTGTATGGAACACAGCAGACGAAGGTGAGGATAATAACTTGTCAATAGCATATTCCATTGTTCTTTGCGTCTCTTTTTCCTTTAAAATGATAAATAAATATAAAAACAGAAAGATTCCCAAACTATATATTTGTTTAATCTCATAATATATGTATGATGTTTTGTTGGGAGTACAATTAAATAAAATTTTGGAAGCTACTTAATGTGAAGGAGAAAACTTCCCTGTCCAATAGATGCAATGATTTCACCCTGAATTACCTCCTAAGATTATGCTTAAATATTCTTTTACCTCCAGCTTGGTAGAGTTGACTTTTGTGATAACCACAGTTATTGCTGAGTTCTTGTATTACCTTCGTGATAATATATAGTCATGGTTGCATAAAATATTACACATGGTACATAGACCATAAAGGATTAAATAACATGCACAGCTGGATTTGCAAGAACGGGTTACTAAAAACCTAAACATAAACTTTCATACCAAGAGGAGGCAGTTGTCCTGTTATCGCTGTAAACCTTGGTGAAGCAATGTTTTTGTCTGATGCCACCACTCCCTTAAAATGTCCAAGATGCTGTCCGTCCAAACCTATCAATGACCATAGATTCTCGTGTTCTAACCATTCAAACTTCCCGATGCCCATATTAAACTTACTGTCTACTCCTGAAGAACAGATAAAGTGGAAGCATGGAAGTTTAGGTGTAAGTCCAACCTCAATAAGTAGTTGAAAAACAAAGCAGTCATCTTGCTACACACCAGGCTCGTGGCACAACGCTTTGCAAATGGAATTCATTCCGGGCACACCAACATACTTCTTGCTTTCTCTTTCCTAAAAGGGAATTAGTTCAGGAGAAAATTATTTGAGAAGAAAGCTTAATGGTGCTTACCATTTCCTTTTAAGGATGAACATGACAGATGTAATAAGACTCACAAATTTAGTTTTTCAAGCTATTGAAATTAATGTTAATGAACTATGCTGATTGCAAACAAGGCTTACAAAAATAATTTTTATTTTTTTTTTTTTTTTTTTTTCCTTTTCAAACAATTATCATTTGGCATGAAATTATAGACATATATGCCAAAGTCCACAAGACAGAATGGAATAGTTCCCCCTCCTTTTCCTTACTTCCGCAAAGAGAGGAAATTCCAGTGTATCAAACAGAAAACTAAAGCAATAATACCAAAAAGTAGAGTTAACTAAAGCAATAATACCAAACAGTAGAGTTTATAACATATCACCAGTTTTTTATTTGTCCAAAAAATGGGCATCTGTGAGAATATATATATATATATATAATATAAACATCAGAATCAATACTAGAGCTGGACGTTGACCAACTATGCAACACTTTACATAGTATGCTGACCTTTTAATTGAAAACATAATACAATCATAAACAGCCTAAGCTGATGAAGGGTTAAATGAAAGAACCCCTACAAGTGAATCAAGCTGAAGAGTGCATGAACATAAAAGAGAACAATATAGCAAGCAAGCACTTACGAAGCAGCTATAGCAAGGATCATTAACGTTTAACAGTATCCTATTAACTTTTTTTTTTTAAAAAAAAAGAAGAGAAGTTCCAATCTTCTAAGAAATCAACAAAAAAGCATCAATTCATGCACATAAGCAATTCAAAAACATCGTTCCCTCTCCTCATAAGCAAGTTAAGATATAATTAAGATAAAACCATGCAAATAAACAAATAATAGTACCATTAGGTGGAGCAAAAGAAGTGAAGAACAAATAGTATAATAATAGTTACAAGAACCTGGTATTCAGTGTTGATAAATTCGTTGGTGAAACAATCAAAAGACCCAAAATTCGATTTCCATTCAGCAACAAGGCCTCTTGATTCCCACTCAGTAACAACACTCAACACATCGGGATTTGTCACTGTGAAATAAGGAGCACCATGATCGAATAACAGCTCTCTCCCATCTTCACTTATCTCTCTAAATTCCCGAAGTTACATATTACCAAAAACAACAATAATTCATTAAACAATGCACTTTAAAAATTTTATTTCTGCTTCCCAAAACACCAGCAAATACTAGAATATAAAAAATGGTAGCCAAAATTCGTCAAAGAAAATGAATTTTTAATTAAAAAAATAGATGGAGAGAAACAAAAAAAGAACCTTCTTTGAGACATGCGGCCACCAGGACCCCTGGCAGAGTCAAAAAGGGTCACTGAAATTCCATTCCTTGCCAAAGTAGCGGCACAAACAGACCCTGAAACTGTGAATTTCAAGTTTTTAAAGTTAACAAAATAAAGATAATAATAAATTAAAAAAAAAAGATCAGAGTGGGGTTCTAATTTTTGTTTATTAGTGGGTGGAGAAAGAGAAAGTGGGATATTATAGTAGATAGTAAGTATGGATACTTCCGCTTCCCACCACGGCAACCTTGGCGACAGTGTTTTGCATTCTATCCCGGTCGGTGTCGTAACCGGTGATGCTAATCAATTGGGGCCCATGTGAATGTGAATTGAGCCTTCTTTTTCCTTTGAATAATGATGGGAGAGCGGGGCTGGGGCTTTTTTACTCAGCGTTGCCATGTGAAGCTGCACCGCATCTTACCGATTTCTGGGTAAACTTGTAAGTTAGTCACCCGACTTTTGTAAGTTTTCATTTTAAGCACCATTCATTAATAATCAATCACCCTTAATTCAATGCTAAATTTTAATAAATTTTCATTTTGGTTAATGATTTTTTTTAAATTAAATTTAGTTATATAAATAAGTAATTTAAAAAAAATAGTATCAAATCTAAAAATTTAAAATTTATTTTTTAGGCTAACTTTTCCAAAAATTAATTTATACTCATTTCAGTCAGATTTATTTTAGTATCAAATTTGATATTATAGTATAAAATTTTAATATAAGTAATTTTAAAATAATTAATATTCATTCGTTATTTAGATATAAAAAATTAATTCTAATTTTTTAAATTTGATACTATTATTTTTCACATAAGTATAAAAATAATTTTGAAATTTCAAATGAAATTGATTGATATATTTTAAATTTTAATATATATTTTTAACTAGTTTTTTTTCTCATGTGATATACGGCTTGATTATATCTATCAATTAAGATAATATAATTAAGAGAATAAAAACACGATAATAAAAAAATGTGTAATATGAATTCATCAAATTAAAAATAAACAAAAATTTTACAATGCCCAGATTTATTTCTTTAATTTTGAAATTTTTGATAAATTCATTATTTTTTAATATATAATAGATTTATACATAATAAAAATTTGAATTAAAAATAATAATAGATAACTGAATTACTGAACGTATAAAAGCATTACTTCAATTTAATATTTGAAAATTTAGTCATAATTATTTGATTTAAAGGTAGTTGAAAGACAAATTTATCAACATTTTTGTTAGCCTTTTAATTACAATGTACTTCTATGAATTTATGAAATCTTTTTTAAGATTTATAAAATATTTTTTTGGTAAAAGAAGAGAGGCTAAATCACTCCAGTGGTTGTAACATCGTTGGACTTAAATAGAAGATCTCTTTCATTCTTATAAGGATAATGAAGAGCTATTTGTCTCTAATCTACCATATCTTAATGCCACAGAAGCTATAAAAATTTGAGGAGGGTTGAAATTAAATTATATATTTTTATGATAATAAAAATATAATTTTACCATTTTAATACTCTACATCTTTATAATTTTTAAATGATTAAATTAAAATTTTATCACTTTTGGAGAGATCAAAGTGCAATTTTACCATTACAAATTTATTTAGCATACAATATGCGCCTTAATATAATATTTGCTGTAAATTTTATTAGCAAATAGATATTATGAAATTAATTATATATTTAAATATATCAAGAGGACAATTACAATAGGGATATTTTCCTCAAATGATTTTTGGTCTCAATTAGTTGGCTATTTTGTGCTAGATTCTTAGATCCGCATAAAGGATTATCTTAAAAATTATATATATTTGACTTATAAGTGTAAAAAGCCCTGAAATTTTTTTTAAAAAAAATTAAGTTCCTCCTTTTTTTTTTTTTTTTACTCAATTGAGCACATGAACTTTCAAAATGCATCAAAAATGCCCCCAAACTTCTTCAAAGAAAGCAATTAAGCCCATACCTTTTTTTACTCAATTGGATACTTAAACTTTCAAAATACATCAAAAAGACCCTTAAATTTTTTCAAAAAAGTAATTAAGCCCATACTCTTATTAAAAATTTAAAAAAAATTATAAAAATATAAAAATTATTAAATTTTAATAAAAATAAAAAAATTATAATTATAATTTTTTTATAAAAATCGTAAAAAAAAATTGTGTGGCGGAAAATGATAAAATAAAATAAAAATTCAATAAAAGTCATAGAAAAATTATAAAATGCTTATTTTGGTACGATAATTTTTATAATTTTTTTTACGAAATTTATATATTTACATTTTGTATAATTTTTCTTATGACTTTATAAAATTTTATAATTTTTGTAAATTTCTATATATTTTATATTTTTTATGATTTTTATATCTTTTTTCTAATTTTTAATAAAATTTTAATATTTGAATTTTTTAATTAAATTTTAATAATATTTATATCTTTTATTGATTTTAAATTTTTATTTTTTTATAATTTTTAATAAAAGCAGGCTTAATTGCTTTTTTTGAAAAAAGTTTGAGGGTCTTTTTGATGTATTTTAAAAATTCAAGTATCCAATTGAAAGCAAAAAAAATGTAAGGGCTTAATTGCTTTTTTGAAAAGGTTTGGGGGCCTTTTTGATGTATTTTGAAAGTTTAATTACCCAAATGAGTGCAAAAAAAAAAAAGGCTTAATTGCTTCTTCCTCTTCTTTTTTTTTAAATTGAGAGGTTTTTGCATCCTTAAGCCTATATATTTACACGTGAATATACAAGAATATAATGGTGTTCAACAACAAACATTAGTGGTTGCTTCCTCAAATCATGCAAAACTATTTGCAGTACATGATGCTAGTTGTGAAGTGTTTGGTTAAGACTAATGACCCAACATATCATAAAGCTATGTAAGGTACTAAATATCTTATATAAAGATAATACGTGTACAGCTCAATTAGTAGGATATACATCAAAAGAAATATAACGAATCATATTTTCACCAAAATTAATTTTTCCTCATGATCTTTAAAATAAATGTGAGATAAAAGTTCAACGAAATTGCTAGTGATAATTTAGTAGTTCTGTTTATCCATGTATTACCAATTGCAAAATTTGAAAGACATTTATAGAAAATTAGAATTCTTCCATTCAAAGATGTTAAGTGCCGTTGTCCTCTTGAAGGGAGTCTAAGGGTGGCTTTGTATAGACGATTGGGTGTAATAAAATGTGTTTAGTTTATTTTTTATCTTAAACTACAGTATTATTATAGTATTTAATATCACTGCTACCACATTTTTTACACTAACCGTAACTAAACACAGCGGCCATCTAAATTCACCTTTATTTTTCTTTAATCAAGGTTTTATCTCACTGAATTTTTTTAGCAACAAAGAGAGATTAAATTAGAAAAGTGGACCCATATCACATCGAATTAACCATAATTACTACATTAACTTGAAGTTGGCTTGATTCCATCCAGCTACCCATTCCTATTAAACATACCAAATTTCAAATAAAAGAAAAACATCAAATTTAAAGCTTAGCAAAAGTAGGTTTCCTTTTTTGTTTTTGAGCAGAGATTGCCTCTGTCAGATCTTCAGACAAAAGCATGGAAGAGTTCCAAGTTGCAACATAATCCAACCCTTGTTCCACATTCACATCCCTGCTTCGTATCAACACCGCTTTTGTTCCCACCACCGCTAGCGGCGGCTTCCCTCCGATTCCTGCCATCCAAACAACCCCTTTTCATCATTTATGTCTGCAAAAGTACTGAAATTAAATGAGGAAACCAACCACCAACTTACCCTCTGCAATGGTGCGAACGCCTTCTTTCAGCTCCTCCCTCGACCCGAAAACCCGAGAAACCAGGCCCAATTCCTTGGCCTCATCACCCGAGAACCTCCTTCCCGTCAACGACAACTCCATGGCCTTCCCAAACCCTACTATCCCGGGTAGTCTCTGGAGCGTACCGAGATCGGCGGTGATAGCCAAATCCACCTCCTTGACAGAAAAAATTGCATCCTTAGTACAATACCTTATGTCACAGGCCGTCACGATATTGATCCCCAAGCCAAGACACGCGCCGTGTATCGCCGCGATTACCGGCTTCCGGCACCGCTCGATGGCGGTGATCGCATCTTGCATGAACTTGATTTTTCTCCGTAACCGTTCCCTGGTGCGGCCTTGATCTCCCGAGTTATCATCGGCGATAGCTGCGAGGCTTTTAAGGTCGATACCTCCGCAGAAGTGGTTGCCGGATCCGGATAGAACGATGATGGCGACGGTAGGGTTTTGGTCGAGCGCATTAAGAATTTTGGGGAATTCACTAAAGAAATTGAGTCCAAGTGCATTACTGACAGATGGGCGGTTTATGATTAGGTTAAAAACTCCAGAATTTGGCGATTCTTGCTGAATCTTCAGAGTTTCATACTTCTCTTCCATTTTATTCTCTGAAAAAATGTGATAACTGGCCAAATAAATTGATACAAATTATGCTTCAATTCCCACAGTATTCTACAGCTGCCGAAATCAAGAACAATTCAGAAAACAAAATGATTTGAGCTCACAATTTCTCTATAAAAACGGAAGCCAAAGACACAGAAACGGCAACAGATAATATAGCAAAATACCAGATTTAAAACCCAACGAAATACAATCTAAATCTTTCAAAAACTACCAACAACAAGAATTTGATTTGATTTAATAAGTAACCCAGAAAAATAAAAGAAAAAGAATCAGAAAACAAAGAGGCGTGGGGATTGTATCTGCTGGGACTTGAAGGAGAGAAGCCAAACCTTTGACAGATGAAAACGGAAAGAATATAACTGTTTGGTTGTATTAGAATTTTCATGGGTTTATATGATTTAATAACTAATTTTGAAATAATAAAATCATCAAAAATATTATATTAAATTAGATTATATGAAATTTCTAAAATAAAAAAATTTACTCGCCCGATTAATCTTTAAAAATTAATTCAAGATTTGCCTAATACAATTATATACGAACATCTCTCAATCTTATCATATTTACGAGTTTAATTTAGTATTAATTCTCAAAAGTATTTTTTTTTTGTCAAAAAACACTTTTGATCAAAAGTTAAATTTTTTTCTTCTACTTTTGGTTAAAAAAATATTTTTGCAACGTATTTTTTTGTTCCAAAAGCATTTTTCAAAAGCTCAAAAACATATTGTTTAATAATAATTTTATCTCAAAAGAGCTTTTTGTACTGAAAGTTCTTGGAAACAATGCTAAACTGGCTCTTAATTCAATTAGGGCTAGTTTAGCAATACTTTTGATAAATACTTTTGAGAATTACTTTGGAAAAGTATTTTTGAAAAGTACTTTTAGAAAGTTTTGTTTAAAATTTGAGTGTTTAGCATTGCTATTAAAAAGTGCTTTTGAGAAATAAAATATTCATTTTAAACATGTTATTATCAACTAATAAATATGCATTTAAATAATGTTTAAATTTATTAATATTATTATATTTTAGTAAGTATAAAAAAATTATTATAACTTATTGTTAATATTTTAATATATAAAATATAAATTTTAAATTTTTTTAAGCAATAAGTATTAATTATTTATAAAATTTAATTAGAATATATATAAACTATATTTTAAATATTTAAATATAACCATTAAATATTTGTAATTAGTATTTTAAAAAATATTTTTTATTTTTAATTAATGATTTTAATGCATTTGTAATTAAGCACTAAGAAAAAAAAGGAATGTATTATGTTATTAGAGGGGTGAAAAAGTAATTAAGCACCAAAAGTGCTTTTGGGAGAGAAAAAGATAAAAATTTTAGCTTCTCCTCCTCATAAGTGCTTTTCAAAAGTGCTTCTGAAAGTAAAAAAATTCAATTAAAAACAGTTTGTTTAGCACAGCTTTTCTTTCAAAAGTGCTTTTAGAACCAGAAGTACTTTTTTTAAGCACTACTAAACAGGTTAGTCTCAGTTTGTTGGTCTTAGGGTGAGTTTGGATGGGCGGTGCTTATTAGATACTGTAGCTCGAGACAAAAAGTAAGCTAAACGTACCACATCGCACTGTAATCCAAACCCACACTTAGTCTAGATTGTATTAGTTCTAAATCCATTTATGCGATAATAGTTTGATTCTACTTAATGATTACTCGAACAATCTATTTATAATAATTTAATATTTATAATTACTTGAACTTATATTTATTATTATATTTGTAACAGCTTAATTTCCAGTGGTATCGGAAATAGAGATTTGAGATCACTAAATCCGACGGGTGAGTTGAAATGGTATTTGAATGAGGAATACCATACTGAGTTATGAATCGTAACACTGAGTAACGACGTACTCAATTTCATAAGACGTTCTCCAATTTGACAAAGTTTTGGTAATTATTTTTTAAATTTATATGACAGATTTTAGTGAACATTGAAATTTAGCTCAATTATGTGATTTCATCATTTAGAGATTGTGTTTGACAAGTTATGTTAGTAAATTTTGAGTATGTGAATCAAAGTGACAGAATTTAAACAGCTAATGAGGTTGAGCTCATTTAAATGAATTTGTCATTTGAAATTGTGATTGACAGGAAAAAACATTGAATTGCATGCTTATGAATGGTTACACATACTTATATGAAAAACAAGAAAAATGACGGTTATTGGTATATGGAGACATGAGACATTGATATATGAATATGGAATATGTTTGACAAATGTGTTTATTTATAATTATAGAATTGTGTACCTCATGTGTGCTATTTGCATAAGGATGATATTTCAAATACTTTGGTGAGTAAAGCTTAAATATGAAACAGTATGAGATCGAGACAAGTTGTTATGAAAATATATTTAAATTATCTGCAAGTGTTTCGTACTCCTTGGTAATGCCTCGTACTCTATTCCGACGATAGATACGGGTAGGAGGAGTTACAATATTGCACTTGTCACACTTAAAAAAAATTGCATGAAAGTCATATAAGCAAGATACATATCAACTTATACTCTTATTTATTTGATATAGGACGTTGTAACCATATACTCAATATTATAATTCTAGATTTAATATTTTTATTTCTTTATTTTAACTTATTGCATGTGTAATATTTGTCATGTGATTAAATTTTATATTTTACAAATGTTATGTAATTCAATTTTGTGGAAGTCGTCTGATAGTTATTTCAATTCAGTTTTAATTATTAAATAAAAAGAGGGATGGAAGTGAACTTGTGAGATTAAAGTAAAAAAATTAAATTTAAAATATATAAGGAGTAAAAGGGCTTAGATAACAATTTGTCCTAAAATTACATTATCTAATTTAATCATAATGTATGATATGATAATTATTTACTACGATCGAGAATTTGATCATTGTTAATAAAAATGAAAAAATAATTTTCTATAGTAAATATTCGTGAGGAAAGAATTAAACATAATTGACCACTAAAAAGATGTTTTAGGGCTTAGATTCAAGAGGATGGGAATCAAACTGCAGCTTTCATTATGAAAATTGGTCCTACTTTAGTGCTCAAATTTAACTTACTCCAGGTTTGGGTATTACGCTCTAGATACAAGTGGATCGGTATATTGTATGAAAAATACGGTTAAATTAGTTATAATATCAAAAATAAAAATTTATTGGCTACATAGCTTAATTTTCTGAAAATTTAAAAAAGTAAGCTGTTTTTAGAGTAAAAGTGGGAAATCGCGCCTAACCGGACGCGTTTCTCTCTTTAAGTTATATTTTTTGATTTTTTTTAGTTTAATTAATTTGTTTAGTCATATGGTTAAATGTTAATGGTTTTTTCTGTAAGTCTCAGGTTCGATTCCACTCACATTTATATTTTTTATTTCATTATCTTTAAACTTTTTATGTTTTTAATTAATGTTTTTAATATATTAGTTCATTTGATTAAATGGTTAAATAATAATGATTTCATCCTTAAGACTCAGGTTTAATTCCCTTTTTCGAAATACATTTGTAATTTTTGTTTTATGTTGTTTCAAATATTTTTTTATTTTTAATTAATAAGTATTTTTTTCAATTTTTTTATTTTCAATTTATCTTTTTAATTAATAATTATTTTATTGATAAAATCAAATAATACATATGTAATTATATAATAAAAATATATATATATTACATATATCATTATGTTAAAAATATTTGAAATTAATAACTCCTTTATATAAAATATAAACATCAACTAATTTTTTTTATATATTTTTCTTTATGTATAATATTTATATGTCAAATATTTATTTTCTTCGCGTATATTATGCATATGGTAATTTCTAATATTATAAAATGAAATAATTATTTCAAATATAATTATTATTTTTATGTGTAAAATATTTCAAATGCCATTGTTTTTTCAGCTAAATTGTGGGTATGATATTTCAAATATTTTTATATGTGAAATATTTTAAATACACATACAAAAATATATAATACTAAAATTTACCACACTCATGATATAGATTAAAAAATAAATATTACAAATATAAAAATGATATTTACTAAAAATAATCCCATTTTTAATAATTATTTGATTTCATAAATAAAAGAGTTGTTAATTAAAAAGATGAATTAAAATATTTTTTTAAAATAATATATTTATTAATTAAAAATAAAAAACTTGAAACAACATGAAATAAAAATTACAAATGTGATAAAATTATTATTTAACCATTTGAACTGATATGTTAAAAACATTAATTAAAAATATAAAAAGCTTAAAACAAAATGAAATAAAAAATATTAACAAATTATTAGCCAGAAAATACAACTTAAAGGGAAAATGCATCCAGCTGAGCGCGCTTTCTAACCTAGTTGGCAGGAAAAGCGTGCCCAGTTGGACGCGCTTTCCTACTCTCTCTCATAGAACGACCTATTTTCCTAAATTTTCAAAAAAATCAACCTATTAGCCAATAAACTTTTATTTTTGACATATATGATCTATTTAGCCAAATATATTTATAAAATTAATTTTAAAAAATAATTGAGGTTTTTATTTAAGGATGAGTATGTGGTACACTAAAGCGTACATTTTTTATTCCACAAACAGACTTAAAAATTTAACACGTGTCTTTTTTAAAAAAATATTTATTTTTTAATATTTTACTATATTTTCATAAGACACATGTCAACCCTTTGACATTACTTATGGAATGTGTAGTCTAAAAACTAACAGTGTACCAAATATTCCCTTAGTTTAAATGATGAAGTTAGGTATTTAAAATTCATTGGGTCATGATTAAATTTTTATTAATTTTTTTATATAAAAATGAATAAGATAAAAACACTCTTATAATAATATAACTTTGTGTATATAAGAGTATTTTAATAATTTTCTAACTGAGTTGGAATCTAATAAACAAGTATAGATAAACCTTTATAATATTTATTTTAAATTATATAAAATATTTATATTTAAAATAAAAATATTTATTGAGACATTAATGTCTCATCTACCAACAAAATATTGGTAAAAATTATTTAAATGTCTCAACGACCTTTACCTACCTACTCAAAAAAAAAACTAATGGTAACTCCACTATTTTCTTTATCTTGTCTCATAGTTGGCCCTCAATTTCAAGTAAGTCCCTAGCCATTTTTTTTAGATTTTTTATAGACATTGAAGCATGAAATTTTGATTTAGCTAGCCCATGCACCAATTTGTAAAACTGTTAAAGTTTTTTAAAGTTGCCATTGTTGATAATTAGATGAAATTGGTGTGAAATTTTTAGAAACTAAGTTTAGTTTATGAAAAGGACTAAATTGTAAAATTTAATTATTATTTCGTACATTACGGACCAAATCGAGTTACATGCAAAACTATTGTGAAATGTTGGTAGGAATAGAAAATCGAGAGTCCTTAATGAGTTTTGGTGAAATCAGATTTTAATCCAAAGCCTTAAGTTGAAAGTTATGCTTGTCTCAATTTTAGGGACTAATTGAATAATTTGCAAAATAGGTGAAATTTGATATTTGATTTTGATTTGGCTGGAAATTGATAATATGATATGTTTTGTGATCATTTTTAGTTAACGACAACACTGGACCATTGAAAGGGAATGGAAAAGCGAAAATCGTGGATGAGTGATGCACGAAATCTCGGTTTGTACTTTTATGATTTGGAATAGATTGGTTTCTTGATTAAATATGTTAATTATATGAATATATGTTAAGTACATGAGGAGATTGTGAATGATTTTAATTGGTTGTGATATAATTTATCGCATTAGAGGACTAAAATGAATAAAATGAAAAATGACATGAGAAACTTGAATTGTGATATGTGAAATGAGAATTGAAATAAGGTATGTTATAAGATATGAAATATATATGTATGATGAAATTAGCTTATCGATATGCATATGAATGCGAATTGGTATATGTATCATGTTGCATAATAATATTAAACATTGGTACCCTATTAACTAGTCGAGCTGAGTCAGATATAGATAGCATGCCATAGGATTTGATAGTGTATAGGATTATGCGTCAGGATGTGCTCTGTGCGCTAGTAGCACTTTGTCTGTCAGTATGCGTTATATGCGCCAATATGCAATTTATGTGTTAGTTTACCCTTTCTTCGGTTTATCTAATGAAGCACTTTTTTGCTAGTTTGGTGTGTTGGATAGATGATCTATGTATTCGTCCTATTCAGAGTCATGTTAATAGGGTTATGAATGGTTGATCACGTGTGCGCATGCGCAGAAAACAAACAAGTTTATAAAACAATTTAAAAGTGTAGTTTTAACTGCAAGTGGATCCCCTTGCCTCGTTCAATAATGTTGAGAAACCTTCAGCACAAATTAAGAAGGGGTACGGCCTCAACGGATCTCCTTGCCTCAACTCTTTTGATGGCCAAAACCGCACACTGGCATCTTCATTAACACCCATTGTATAAGATACTAAGCAAACACACATAATAATTAGTGTTACCCAATTAGCATGAAATCCCAATTTAACCATCATACCAGCTAGGAAGTCCCACTCCACTCTATCATACAATTTACTCATATCGAGTTTAAGTGCAAAGTTTCTTTTAGAGCCCATTTTCTTCATCTTCAATGAATGTAAAACCTTATAGGCAATTAACACATTGTTTGAAATCTATCTACTTGGTATAAATGCCCATTGGGCCTCATCAATACAACAATCTAGAATTCCACTCATGTGCCCAACTAAAACTTTTGCAATAATTTTATAAATAACATTGCATAAACTTATGGGTCTAAATTGCATCATATTTTTTGGCTTATCAATTTTCAGTATCAAGACTATATAGGTTTTATTAATTTCACCCATTTCAACCTCTCATCTTAAAATCTATAAGCAATGTTAAGAAATATGAGAGCCAATAATGTGTCAATACCTTTGGTAAAACAACGCTAGGAACTCATTAATCCTCGGGGCTTTAAGGGGAGACATCAACTTGACTACAATCCATATGTCCTCTTTAGTGAAAGACTTTAGTAATTCTTTATTCATGTTCGCTATAATCCTCGTTGAACTAGTCCCAAAATTCTCTCATCATCACTTATCACAGATGTAGTGAATAACTTCCTGAAATGCTTCGAGGCAATTTACAACATATCCTGTAACACTCCTATCCTGTAACCGTCGCCGGAATAGGTAAGGGGCATCACCGGACGGACAGAGCATTTCAAAACAAATACAAAATCACAGATATCAAATAACATTAATACATAAGCATTCAACCACAATTCACACTTTAAGATGGTCTACGAGACAAAAAACGTACATTTAAGAAAGGTCAGGACTAAACCGAACCCATTCAGAATTTTTAGAACTTAATCAAACTTTTCAAAACTGACAAAGTCACACGCCTGTGTGACTCACATGGGCATCAGACACGCCCATGTGATCCAACCGTGCCAAAAATAGGTCATATACTGAATTTTTCACACGGTTAATAGGCACGCCCGTGTTCCCTGACCGTGTGGCACAAGGCAGGCTTGGTTTAAGCCAATTTGCCACCCCATTTGGGTCCAATCCTACAAGCAAAAATATACAACATTCATATCATCATTCTCAACCAATTTCATACTTAAAGATGACCATTTCACATTAGAACATGACATATTACAAACATACACCAAAACAATGCACAAACATATCATTTGCCAGCCAATAGACATGGTATAACATATATATACATATCAAGCTTACATTCATAAACCTTCTAGTCTATACATGTCATACTTATAAATATGTACATTTCCAAAAGTACCAAAATGAGATCGACAGTATGATGACAATCCTCGACTATCCCGAGCCTTCAGTAGCTACGATAACTGTAAAACAGACAAAAATCACACAGAGTAAGCTACAAAGAGCTTAGTAAGTCAAATACAATTACACAACTAATATAGCATATAAGTAACAGTTAATGGCCAGAATTCACAACCGTCTCATAGAATATTTCCTTACTTCACAGAAACATAGTCTTTTCTATTCAGAAATCTAGTATGATACAAACGTATCTGTATGAATTATACATTCCATATATTTATTCCATATCCCATACTTTATCATCAAACAATTTAGAAACGAAATAGAGATTCACAGACAGGTACAATGCCGATGTCCTAGACGTGGTCTTACATGTAATTCAATATCGAAGCCTCTGTCCCAAGCAAGGTATTACACGAAATCTCAAATCGAGGCCTGTGTCCTAAACACGGTCTTACATGATATCTCAGATCAATATCAACATCTCCCTAGAAACATACAGAGCTTCTCATACACCAGCATATTATCAGATTTTATTTGTCAGGCTCTCAAGGCCGTCCAATGTAGATAACAGTTTATATACACAGGATTTAATCAACTTAACACGTAAGTGTAGTTTGACTTACCTCGTACGAATTTCGGACGAAAATGAGTTGATTATTCAATTACTTTAGACTTCCCTCGATATAAGTCTAATTTTCTTTGTTCTTGATCTAATACAATTCAAATTCAACCATTCAATCATTCATTTCATTCAAAATAATCCATGAATACATATTAGGGCACTTTACATTATAGCGCTTATATTTTCACACTTTGACAATTTAGTCTATTTTTCACAAAATCACAAATTTGCAAAATTCACCAAGACTATAGTTTAGCCAAATATACATAGCTTCCATACAAGCCCAATTAACATTTATAATTTACAATTTAGTCCTCTAAAACCTCATTTTCACAAATTAGCCCAAATAACTCTATTTCATAAAAATTTAAAGACAAAACTTATAAATTATCTACCAAGCCTTCACAATTCATCCAAATAACATCACAAAACTCATGATATCAACAATGGCATTTCATGAAATTTTTAACAGAAATAGAAATTCAGACATGGGCTTTGAAGAACACGAAGTAACGATCACAGAAACGTAAAAATTATCAAAAACGGAACAAAAACGAACCTTGAATCAAGCTTGGACAAGGCTGAACCTAGCTTGCTCTTTTTCTTTCTTTTTCTTATGAATTTTCGGCTAAGGATGAACACAATAGCTTATTTCATGCTTTGTTTTATTTTATTATTCATTATATGTCATTTTCCAATTTTACCCTTAGTATTAACATATAAAAATTCACCTACTAATGTCTATACTTGTCCACCATTAAAAAAAATGGTAAATTTGACATGCAAGGGAGCTTATTTTAAAAGCCAAGGAAAAATAGGTACTTTAACAATTAGCATGCAACTTTTGCATTTTACGCAATTAAATCCTTTTTCATAATTAAGCACAGAAACAGACAATTTAAATCACAGAAATTTCACAGATGCAAATTCACATATCATAGGCACAGAAAATAATATTAAAATATTTTTCAGACTCAGATTTGTGGTCCCGAAACTACTATTTCGACTAGGGTCTAAACCGAACTATTACATATCCTCACCATTAGTGACCCAACTACCATCCTCATTCTCTAACCCATGAATTCTATTTCTATGTTGTCGCCCTACCGCAACTTTGTGGAAGAATTTAGTGTTATGATCGCCAATCTTCAACCAGTTAACAACGGCAAGTTGCTCTCAAAACAATTCCTTTTTGTTCGCTTCAAGGTTAATGCCCAAGTGAATGTCAGTGATTTTTGCCAACACATCATATTCTGGATCGAGATCATAAAGTTCCAATAGTCTTTCCTCCAGTTTCTTTCGACTCACTACTCTTTCTATTTTGATATAACGACTCCATCTCTATAGTTGTCCACCCAACTTTTTTAACTTCATTGGGATCTTTTCAGAATAAAACGCCCATCCATGCCTAATTTCCTCTTCACGTGATTGTTCTAAGCACTAGCTGGCGTTAAAACAAAATTTATGATTTTCTCTCCTCAATTCTTTCTGAGCTCTTCCCATTGTATCCATTTGTATCGAGTAATGATTTGAAATGGTATAACTCAGATGCTTAATCAAATAATATGATAAAAGACTCCACCAGTCTAAAGTCGCATCACCCCAATCAAGTCTCTCCCTTATATTGTTTGAAGATAACCTCCCTCTTTCCTATGTGTACCATCTACCAATGAAGCCCAAGTCACTTAACTTACAATATTCTAGAGTCAAACGAAACTCAATCGTCTGTCTTTCTGACCAAATGCACTCACCTTTCTTTTCAAATGAAAATGTTATCTCATTAAAGTCCCTTACAACCAACTAGAGGGTCGAATAATCTTGACCCAACTACTTGAGAAGATTCTATGACAATCTTCTTTACTGTTCTTCAAGATTCCCGTAAAATCCTGTTAACCTCCATAGATATCTATTGTCGTCATCTTAAATATTAGCATCGATGTGCTACTGGGAAAAAACTCCTTAAAGTGACTAGAAAATTACCTTTCTACCTAAAGACAAGCCTCATTTGGATCCTATAGCCCCTACTTCAATTCCGTTCCCAAAACCACATTTCTTTCGTACAACTTCCATCTGTTTCATACTAAGCTTTGTTTTCATAAGAAACAAAATTCGAGGAGAAATAACTCTCAGTTTGTTCTTGAGGTGATTAACAATCTGTGGTTTCCCGAATCCATGGATATTCTAACTTAGAATTTTCATTGCTCTTGACTGCTCCGCAAAGCAAAGCTAGCCGATCTCTCACTTGGATCTTTTCCAGCATCCTGTTCCAACAATCTTGACGAGTCCCCTACCAAATGTCGCCGTTTCTTACCAGCCATTGTGTAAAGAGGATCATTCTTTCCTTCCAATATCAAATCTATAGGCTCAGGCACTTTCGAGGCCCGATTATCGACCCCACAACCCATATTCTGTTGATTAACAGGTTCCTAATTTAGCGCCTCAATTCTAAGCCCTAATGGGATATAATTTGGGTTGGGATATAATCTCTCCAAATCCATTACATATGCCTATCATCCCTACCATTATGCCCATTATCCCCACTTTCCTTATCCAAGTTTCGGCAAACCAATCTATTCGCCTCACCCAACCAACGACTCACCGGTGTAGTTCTCTTCCTCGTTGTAACACGAAGTGAAATATCTCATCTGAGATTACTTTTGATGTATCTATTCTGACCCTAATCGAACAAAAACTCTCCCTATGGCCAAGCTTACCACATATGAAACAAAACAAGCTCAACTTTTCATATTGAAATCATGCATAAAAAAATTGATCATTTCCCACCAAAACCTCCTTTTTATACTTTAGAGGCAGACTCACATCCAACTTCACTTTAATTCGCATGTACCTTTAAAGGCCCAACGTTGAAATTGATGTATCATATTCGAGAAAAATCCTTAAGAAATTACCAAATTATTAAGCCATTACCTCTGACATTAACCATAGAGGCAAGTCATGTACCTGGACCCAAAATTCAGTCGATAGTAATAGAGCTAACATCGGATCTTCCCCTTGTTGAATCTTACGTAGTAGGCGTAAATGGTTGTTAAAAAACCATGGGGTACCAGCCATCACCCTGTTCATATCTACTGCATGAAAAAAATTGGAAGATACATTTTCTCACCAATATCTTATATGAATATCCCCCAATGGGATGCCAGAAGTCAGCCATGGTATTTCGCAGAGAAGGGAAGTGGACCACACTGTCAGTCAAGCAGCGTCGCACCATACAAAGTTTATACTTATTCTCCACCACCGGTGCCTCTTCTTGAAATGTCTCTTCCTCCTTTTTTATGATATTCAAATTAGCCAGTTTTTCCTCCATAAACACGTATACACAAAACTCCAAAGGAAAAAAAATCCCTAGCACTATTCTCTAACCGTTTCAAAAGACAGACAAAAACCATGTCAAAAGATAGACATAAAGTAAAATTGGACTTTAATAGACAATTGTATCGGTAAAATCCTTTAATAAATGTTATTTTTTAGATAAAAACGGATGTTAAATTGTATTATTTCTTATTTATAACCTAAAAAATGACCATTATATTAAAAAATTATCAAGCTTTTATTACGAATATAACTTACAATTTTATAAGCAATTATATTTAATTAAATTATACTTATTTTGTATTTATTATGAATATAACCTATAATTTTAGAGCTCCAACATTTTCATCCTTTTAAAAATCATTGTTGGTCACCATTTTTATCATTTTCTTTTCTAGTGTTTCCATCCCACGAAATTTATAATTTGCTTATTCCAAGCTAGCCGACAATCATACCCCAAGGTAAAGCACTATATCTCTACATTTGGATCATATTTTAATTTTAAAAGCTAATTCCATTGGTTTTATATTTCTAAAAATTGTTTATTGTTTTGAGGATCTCTCAATTTCTAATTGGTGTTAAATCTTTTTATATAAAATTTATCATTAAAACCTATGATATTATTTTTAAAATATAAAAGAGTTTGGGTACTTTCCTTCTTAAGTGAGTAGGATAGATGTATAATATCATACTTATTGTAGTTTCTTGAATGTGTATTTTTATGGTAATTTATTATATCTTAATCATACCAATTCACGTTTTGTAAATCAAAACTTAGGTTCGGAAAAAATATAAAAGAAAATTAGAATTAAAAGATAACAAAATTTAACTTAATAAATTCAATAGCTATCATTTGGTTAGTACTAAAATTTTCAAAACCTAAAAGTACGTAGATTAAAAATGACCAAATTAAAGTATATGTACAAAATCCATAATTTACACGTAGTATAGGGTCTAATAGCAAAATTTGATCAAATTAAAATTAAGTGTAATTACTTTAATTCTCATCCTCTTGTTTGGGTACTCTTTGGTGAGCAAGATTCAGTAATTAAAATAACTATCCAGCATACCATCCTTATCCTTATGTAATTATAAATAATTACACCTAAATTAAATTATTTATGGACAAGGGTTTAAACATGAAAAAAAAAAGGAAAACCAAATTATTAAAATTCATTTAGTGCAACAACAAAATTGGATAAAGTAATAAAGATAGATTGAGACAAATTTAAGATGGAACTTTAAAGACGACGGTCAACATTCCTAGAATAATTAATTGTTATGGATAATTAAACTTTATATCTTACTTCTAACAGCGGAATCAATTGAATTTCCTTTTAACTTTAATTAATTAAAAAAAAAAAAAAACATCTCTCAAGAAAGAAAGCCCCAAATAATAGTAGTATTAGCCTATTAGGGTTTTGTAACCATACCAGAAAAACAGAATCAAAATAAACATTTAATCCTTTTTTGATATAATTTTGCTTTTACTCACTTAGCTCAACTCACTTTATCATCTGCTTTACTTCACTTGTCTCTGTCTTTGGATTTAGTTTTAGATTGTCAGAGTCAAAAAGGGCCACAATTTGCTTCCATCTTTCGGCTTTTTATTTATTTATTTATTTTCATTTTTTAAAATATACTTTTTTGGAAGCTTACATGTGAAGCAAATTTCAGCTTTGAATGAACCAGTGTGATCGAATTTACTCTCTCAACTGCAATTTTTCAAATGGGTATAGTGTTTAAAGTTTTTTCTTTCTTTCTGATAAATGGGTAATAGTTGTATTTTATTTCCTTTGAGCTTCAATTCCTGAAACGTTTTCTTTCCTTGGCAAAAGTTTCATCCATCTTGTGAGGTGAATCCAAGGCTAAAAGGGGTGATGGAGGATATAGGGCTGTATAAGCAAGGTTGGAAATGGTTAAAATCTCAGAAGCATGTTTATTCCAAGGCGAAAACAGCTGTTGGTTGTTGTAGAGATAAAATGGGGTTGTTAATAGAGAAGCATTGGCCTATGGTTTGTAGTGCATTTCTTAATCTCTGGAAGTTCTCAAGGTTGCTTTTGGTTTATTGGAAAGATTGTTTGGTGAGAGGGTTTCAGTCATGTAGCAGATTTGGTTCAGCTTCCTTGCTTGTTATAATGTGGAGTTGTTTCCTCAGCTTGACTTCCATGTCTTGCTTGCTCTATCTACTTCTAAGTATGGTATGTCTCGTTTTATGTGTTTGTTAAAATATGGTATCTTTTTGGGTTATCTGCGTTATTGAGCACTTTTCAAGCTGATTGCAGATTTTATATTGATTTGATTAGTTAGATAGACTTGTTAATTTGACTGGAAGGAGCTAAAACCAAGTTGGGATGATTGATTACTTCGATTTTTATTTTTGTTAACGTTGTTGTAATTTTGAAATTTGTTTGAGAAGAAAAAAAGAATGGGTTTTCTATGGTAAAATTTCTCGGCCTGATTGCTTGATGTTGAGTAGTTAAAAACAAAAATGAAGTTAAAACATTTTGTTTCCCAATCAATATGTTAGAGGCTAGAGTCTCTTGGCAAGAATGCTTTGATTTAGCTTATAGGTTGTTTTCCCCAAAATCGTCTGGCTGTGCTGATTGCTGAACTGTTGATTGGAAATTATTTCCTGAAGTCCTTCTGAGAGGTTTCAACATGCTTTTGTTTCTGGTTTTTGATGGAAAGTTCATCGAGCATCATCCTCTGGCTGTTTTGAAGTGCTGGCCCTTGTTTTTTGCCCCACACTATTGTGAGTAAAACCATCTGCATAGTGATGTGTGTACAAGTGCCAGTGAAGTTTATTTGAACACTTAAATCTCAAATGAGCCAAATTACTTGTTCTCTCAAAATTGTGACTTTGAAGGTTCAAAATATCTCCTAACCTACAAATGTGTTATTCTGTCTGATAGCATTTTGTTTCTACTGGTTCCTTTGGACATGAAATTGAAGGAGCAAAAGTTACTAATAGATGCTAATGGTGGATTTTTTTATTAAGTTAAACAAAACTTGCTGACGTTATGGTTTATTGGGAGTTCTGATGGATTTCACTTTATTAAACAAATATAAGGGTCAGTTTTACTGAGTGGCACCAATCTTATTTAAATAGCCATTAGAAGCTTGAGAATGATATTAAGAGTCTTGTCTCATATGTTTCAGGGAGCTGCTGGAGCTGCCATTCAGAACTTAGGTTACACTCCCGGACTCTTTATTGTAGGATTGTTCAGCATTTTGATACTATGGATGTATGCTAACTTTTGGATGACGGGAACACTGTTTATAGTTGGAGGTATGGTTTGTTTCTTACTCCCTGACTATGAATTTTTCTTGTCTTAAGATGATGTTTTTACTTATTTCATGCGTACTTCTATCACGATACAGGAGATGGGTTTATCAATGTTGTTGATGACTGTGATACATCCTCTGTTTGAGGAATAGTTACAGACATCAAGTATGAGATTATCTGTTTTCTCAAGCAGATGTTATCTACCTTATTCTGTGTCCAAAAGACTTATGCCTCGTTTTTCTAGTTTGTAGATACAAGTTCCAACATGCATGTGCTTGTGCATGGAAAGCTAATTAAAGTAGAAAACTTATAGGAATATATAGGGAGAATGAAGCACCCATATCTTTGTAAGTTCTTTTACAAATTGATCTGGTTTTCTTGGAAGTAAGGGTGGTACTCTGCCAATGGAAACTGAAGGAGAAAGTATTGGTTTGTGACAAGTATCACTAGGATAAGGCCTTGAAATAATCGAAAGATAGGAACAAGACCAGGAAATAATGAAAGGAGCTTTGCCTCTTAATTTCTGTGTGAGTCAGTAAATTTTTGTTATAAGCTAAGCATTTACCATCTTAGGCTCTCTTTACTTCCTTCTTAAACTGTAGAGAATTTGCATGTCTAGTAAGTGTAGGTGGTTGTGGGATTAGTTTCATCAGACCTTATAAGATTTATTATTAGGAACATAAGAGCCTAAATTCTAAAATTAAAATCTGTGGGATCATTTGACGGTAATTATGTTATTTACTATTTCAAGTTGAAAGTGAGCCAGTTTTGGTTAAATCATGCATTTATTTAGGTTGAGTTTTGTCCATCTATGGTAATTTCCTCGTACCAGTGCTTTGTCTGAGCTGCTGACTGTCCTATCAAATGCTTTGTCCAAGTCGAGTGCCTCCAGTCTTTGTTTTAACACCTTGTTGATTAAATGAATTGCTCCTTGATGTTATCAAATCCAAAAAGTAAAAAATTATGTGATCCTTGGCAGTTGTTTCAATATTATAAGCTATCTCAAATTCAAAAGTTTTCTTTGGTTAAGTTATTAGCATATCTTTAGGTTGACTTCAATCTATCTATAGTAATTTTCCTCAATACCAGTTCTTGTCATACTATGCTTTGCTCACTGCTCTATCAAATGCTTTATCGAAATCAAGTGCCTGCAGTTCACACTTTGATGTTATCAGGTCCAGAAGTGATTATGGTATCCTTTGCTGGTACTTGTTTTAATGTTATTTCCTATTTCAAATTGACAAGTTTGCTATTTTTCGTTAATCTATTATATGATGTCTTTAGGTTAAGTTATGATCTATCTGTTATAATTTCCCTCAATACCAGTGCTTGTAAGCATGCCCATTTTCCTATCAAATGCTTTGTTCAAACCAATGTTTTCAGAACCATACTGGTGGTTGAATTGGTCAGATGATTGGTTCCTAGTCCAGCCGGTCCGCCAAAAAATAAAAAAAAGAGAGAAAATTTGAAAAAATGGAAAAATCAGAAAAAAGAATTCTAAAAAAGTTATGAACATAAATAAATAATAATGACATAAACATCTTTTAAACATACCAAATTCAATTAAAACGTCAACATTATCATTCCTAAATCATAATTGAAGTATTGAAAACTTGAAACTGAACCACCAAAACAAACATCAACAATATAATTTCAGGTAAACAACATAACTAATCTTTAGGCTTGACTTAAGATACATACCGAGTTCAATATCATCCAACTAATTAAAATTATTTCAAGCAATAAACACATTAATAAAGCCCACAACTAATTAAACATCGGTGGCCATGCTGTTATCGCATGTATAGACATATAACTCATGAAATAAAAAGACCTTGACAATTTGACACAATTTAATATTAAATGGCAGCAAGCAAAAGTATTTGATCTGAAGGCTCATACATACACCGATACCCATATTAAAAGTTTGAAACTTCTCGAACCATGGCTCATTTAAAGTCCTAATTTTTGTGAAGTTTTTAGATGAACTCTTAAGTCTCTTAACATCTTATACAGTTTGTTTTATTATACTTGGTATTTATTTTAAGTTGAAAAGATTTATAACTCAGGTTCTTTTAATTCAACTTGCTTCGATAAATTTTTAAATCAAAATTGACTGAGAAAATAATTTTTCTCCAATAGATTTATTTAGTTTTTTTTTTTAAATTTATTTATTTTTATTTGGATTTTGGGCCAGATTTTTATTTTTGGATTTTATTTTGTTTTTTGGTTTACCGGTTTGGACTAATAAATATAAGAAGCTGGTTCAATGGCAATTCTGAGCAATTTGCTAAAAACCTGGTTCAATGTCCTTGTCTAGACTGGTGCACCCACTGGTTCCTGGTTCAACCGGTTGGATCGGCCGGTCGTGTCCAGTTCCAACAACATTGGTTCAAACCGTTCAAACCAAGTGCCTGCAGTTGTTAATCCTTGGTGATTAATTGAATCACTAATTCCGAAAGTAAATTGTAGGGTTCTTTGACTGTATTTTAATGTTATTTACTTCAATTTCATCTATTGTCATTTAGGTTGAGTTCAATCATCAATTGCCATTCTCCTTGATACCAGTGTTTGTGTCATGCAGTCTGTATGCTAACCGTTGGTGATTAATTGAATTGCTCTTTGGCTTTATCAGTTTTTTCTCATGCCTTTGGTTATCATTTCTGCCACTACTACTGGCAACAATTAACCTTCTGGAATGAAGTTAAATGGTAGATGATTTTTAGGAATATCCTTGACTATCCTTTGAAGCCCTTATCCAGCCTTTGCGGTGTGTAAAAGAGTGTTACTTCACAGAAGTCCTATATATCATCTAAAACATGGCTAGCATGTATATTTACTCTAAAAACTTGTGCATATCTCTTCTATGTTGCCGGTGTTGCATTATTGAATTATTCTTGTGAGAAGCAATTCATCTCTAATTCTGGATGAGAAATTCTTTAATCTGAAACTTTCATGGACTTAATATTTGCATTAAATCTCTTTTACTGCTTCTATTGATTTCAGATCTCTGAAGTTCTTATCTCTCTGCACAGGTTATATGTTCTCCTTAAGCCATGCACGGTTGATAGTCTTGATAGCAACTACATACTCTATTTACTTTGTCAAAGTTCGAGTTGGTTGGCTTGGTGTTTTCCTATCAATAAACCTTGCATTTCTCTCGAACGATGTATTGAATTATTTGGTCCAACGTTTTGATAATGTGAGTGAAACCGCACATTATGAAGAGCCAAAGGAATCCAAACCAGTTATGGAAGATGATTTGTCTGGGGAATGTGAATACTTTAATCCTAGTATTGACTCTGAGAAGGTGCAGCCATGCAAGTCATCTAGCAAATCTGCTACTACATCTGTTATTAACCAAAAAGAGGTTTCTGCAAAGAGAGTGGTCAAGGAAGAAATGAGTTCAGCTGATGAAATGACAAGAATATTGAATTGCACTGATCATTATCAAGCACTGGGGATTCCTCGTCATACAAAAATTGACACTGCAGTCTTGAAGAAGGAATATAAAAAGAAGGTAGATTCTGTCCTGGCAAAAGGGCATACATATTTCAATTATCTAAATATCTAGTCTCAGTACTTAATTCCACAAAAAGTTAGACTTGAGATAGGTTTCTCCTTTTCTATGCTAGGGATATTCGGCCATGTTTAGCCTTTGTTTCTTATGTGTTATTTCCTAATTTGTTGTTAAGAAACGGAAAGGATTTTAGGATTTGCATAAAGGAACTTGATGGGTTGGAATCTAGGAGAAAGATGGTTAGGAGGGAATGCTTGTGGATGAGACGGACGATATCCTTCTTTGTTTTGCTTCTCATTAGGTTTCTTTAAAGCCTTCTTATGTTTTCCATTGATTTTTGGGTATACCTACTTGTTTTATTGATTTATTTTCTCTCAATTCTACTTATAACAGGCAATGCTTGTACATCCTGATAAAAATATGGGGAGTCCGCTAGCTAGTGAATCATTTAAGAAACTTCAATGTGCTTATGAGGTGAGCAACTATGTTCTTCTTGTTATATTTTAGTCTTAATTTAATTTCTTATTTTGAGTTCCTGTTTTATGTACATATAAAATGAAAGCTGAAGAATGTCATCAGCTCTGGCCTTAAGCAGATTTGGCGTGTATTTTGTAGGTTCTTTCTGATTCCATGAAAAAGAGGGACTATGATGAGCAATTAAGAAAGGAGGAATCCAGGACTCGGAGTGTCTGTCAAGAGTCCCATAGCTCTTCACGGCAGGTAGTTTTGATTTCTATTGCACCTTTTCATTTTTGTTGCTTCTATTTATTTTCTTGCGGTTCTTTTTTCAATGGAATTTATAGCCAAGAGGAATGAAATGCAAAAATGCTTGGCACAAGGGAGATAATATGTAACTTCTTAGAATTCAAAAATCTAGCTTCGGGGTTCTTTTCACTTGGTTTTGCTCTGTCCGGGAGTTTCTTTATATTGATATATTCTATAGATTTTCTGGAAAATGGAAAAAAAAAAATTGTCAGTCTATAGTGACTTTGTCCTCTTGAGCAAAAACCAATTTATGAGTCACGGTGACAGAGGTTACCTTGTCTGAGAATCGACTAATTAAGGGTTGTTCAACATGACAGCAGTGTTTACCTCTGGCAGTCACTATCGAGTATTTTATGTTGTTATGGTTAGTGCCTGCTGGCTGCATGCGAAAGCTTGTTTTGCATTGCTGATTCATGTGATTCTGAGTTAGTCATACATGTTGTATGATAATGTAAAATTAATACCTTTCAACCATTATCTATTTCAGCAGCCCAGTCCAGACTATTGCTCTGAAGAATCAAGGCGTATACAGTGCACTAAGTGTGGTAATTCACATATATGGGTATGCACAAATAGGAACAAGGCCAAGGCTAGATGGTGCCAGGTCGGACTTTTTTCTTTTTCAAATCTTCTGTTTCAAAAAGTTCAGCATTTTACTAGTTATGAAATATGGCTTAATCATGAATGAAACTTTGAGGCATAAGCCTTTTGAAACTAAAGTTATAATAAATATCTTTATGAATTTAAACATTAAAAAGTTTGAAAACAATAATAAAATAAAAGTTCAAACAAAAATGTACCTCAATCCAATGCTTGCAGATTTTAAGAAAGCAAAAGGTACTCGTCAAACAAAAAGTAATAATTGATGCAAACCACTTAAGAACATTAAAAATGTAGGAGACAAACAAAAGAGAAATTCTTCGAAGTTGTGCCCTAGGTGATTTTATAGCACCTTGTATTTAGATAGCATCTCTTTAGGAATGAAGCACTAATCAAGTTTGTTCTCTTGCATACGACACTCTTTTTTTTCATGTGGGCCAAAATTTTACAAGCACATGTATGCCTATGTAAGTACACGCACAAAAACATGCATGTATACACATCACACACTCAATACAGTGATCTATATTCTCCTCAACTTATTTCATAAAATTTTGAGATTGATTCTGCATTCAGGATTGCTGTCAATATCATCAAGCCAAGGATGGAGATGGGTGGGTTGAGTACAAAGGTTCCTTGGTGTTTGGTAGGCCTCAAAAGGTGGGTTCCTTCTTTCAAAATTGATCATTTCAACTGAATTTGGTATGACTTGAAATTGCGAGTGTTTTCTGTCTACAGTGTTTATTATCAAATTGGCAATTTGCTTAGCTTTACCAATCATTCTTGATGTGGTGTTTTAAGTTAAAAGCAGAAAATAGCTTACCTGATACTAAATTTAAGATTGGAGCTGGAATGAGGTAACAGATCTGAGTTTTGCATTACTAATTTTTTATTTTGGAATAAGGAAGGTGTTTACAATGAGGCTAAAGAATTATTTAGATTATAAAAGCTATTTAATTCTAGCATTTGAGTACACCAAAACTTGCATACTAGTTAAATGATTACTTAAATGGTTGTCTTGAGAAGGGCATGTTGGTTCTTTTACAGAAGCAACTTCACTTACTGTTTCTTAAGCAGCTCCTGACCCTGAGCATTAAGTGCACTTGGGTGTTTAGAACTCCAGATGGCCAATTTCAGGGATAAAAGCTATTTAATTCTAGCATTTGAGTACACCAAAACTTGCATAATGCTTACTTAAATGGTAATGTCTTGAGAAGGACATGTTGGTTCTTTTACAGAAGCAACTTCACTTGCTGGTTCTTAAGCAGCTCCTGACCCTGAGCATTAAGTGCACTTGGGTGTTTAAAATTCCAGATGGCCAATTTCAGGGATTCCCATTTGTCATCCCTGTGTTTTATGACTGGACAAGTGCTAACCAAAATGAATCACAATTGCTTAATAACAAAATGTGGGGAAACATAACAGAGATAATATTCGAAGATTGATAATGAGGATATGGCTCCAGGGCATTCTGCACGATTACTTTATCCACAGTAGTGGAGAACATAATGATGTGTATGTGACTAAAATACCTTTTTAAGGATGTAAGCATTTGATGCAATCTCCTCATGTGCACTTTGCTGTTTAACAGACAATAGTATTCATTACACTTCACAGTTCGCTCTCGTCTTTCTTTTAGGTGGAAATACCACGTGCTTTTGTTTGTGCTGAGAGCAAGATCTTTGATGTTTCAGAATGGGCTATTTGTCAGGTTAGTTCTTGTTTTGTAGATACATGTACTTATATCTGGTGGATGTGTATTTTAACTTTATTGGTTAATTTGATCTTATTTAGAAGTTACGAAAGGGGAAAGAAAGTCAGAAGTTATAGCATAATATTAAATACTTAAATGATCAAACAATTGGTTATATATATACTGCTTGGTTCACACTGTAAAACAAAGTGGATAAATTTTGGTTTCGGTAAATAGTTTTCAACTCAGTTCGGTATCTAGATTACATAATTATTGTTTGTTGGTTTCCTTTTGTTCATAATGATTTGGCAAAATTTCAAAAAGCGGTTGCCTTTCATGAATCTTACCTAGAAAAATTAACTTCAAGTGGAATGAGAAAAATATGATTCACATAGCTGACCATTTAGAGATGGAAATGGCTTTCTTTCTTGTTATCATTGTCAATTTACTTTTGTCTAAAGTCCAAATCAAAACCGTAGTCATAAGCCAAAGATATGGTGTTTATTTGTGTATGGTATGTACAAATCTTGTTCTGTGTGTAAAATTCATGTGTCGTTTTCTATTATCTAGGTTTCCTCTTATAGTTGGCTTAAATTTGAAATCTGACTTTTGGATTTGGATGCAAATACTGGGTTAAATTGTGTTATGGTTATGAAATAGATGTTCAAATTGAATTATAAACCAAGCTAAATTAATCAAATACAGACTTGAACTTGATATCAAAATTCCTTTTAATCAAACTGAATTGAGTCATACTCTCCTCTGCAATGGAATGGGTAATGCAATTATTTGTTGTTGTCCTAACTGATAAATTGCGTCTTTGCTCAAATGAAACTTCTGCGCATCTGCATGCACCCTAGTCCCCTGTCATCCTCCTCCCGCCAACCCCACCCCCAACCAAAAAAAAAAAAAAAGAAAAAAAAAAAGAAAAATCCATATACAACCCAATTTGATTATTGATTCTTTATAGACATCTCATGTGTCCTGTAACTAAGTCCCTTATGCATGCTATTTTCCCTACTAATTCAGTGTGTCTAAGGATGGATGGATCTAGGGTGGGGGCAACTGTCTCCACTCAAATTCTAGAAGTATACTAATATTAATGTAGGGGGTTAAAATGTTTTTACATGAAATCCTTTCTTTCCTCTATATATTGTTGAAATGTAGATAAAAAGCAGTGGTTGGATAGTATTTTGCAAAGCTGCAAGTAATGAGTATATTTATTTTATTGTATGATGAAGTATGAAATTCAACCATATGTGCTAAATTTCTTTTAAGAATGAAAAGATGTTGGATATAATCAAAACAAAAGACCATATAAGGCTGAAGATTTTGCTTGGTGCAGGGATTTGAAATTCTAAAATGTAAAATATGTCTTTTGGTCAAGAAACTGTCCAGAGTGTTAATATGAGGGAAAAATATTGCCTGGTTAAAGTGATTGTTACTTTGCCTGAAAATGGTTTTTGCAGGGAATGGCATGTAGACCAAACACCCATCGACCTAGCTTCCATGTAAACATGGTTGGATTGGAGAAGACACAAAGGTCCAACACAAGCAGATATCCTTGGGATTTGGATGCTGAAATGATTGATGAAGATGAAGAATTCGAGTTATGGCTTCAGCAGGCCTTAGCCTCTGGCCTCTTTTGTGAAACCTCTAAACGTAGAAAGAGTTGGAGTCCATTTAAATTGCCTCAGAAGAAAAGTAAAAGGCAGTGGCGAAGATCTTCAACCTGAATACTTGATTCGAGGCATTTTGCAAAGAATTTCACTTTCCAGCCAAAGAGACATACAACTAAGGACAAGACAGTTTATGAAGGGGGAAGCGAACGAAAAAGGAATAAGAAAAAGAGGGGGGAAATCTTAAAAAAGGATGAAAAGAAAAGCAAAGAAAAGATGGGTTTTGAGTTATAAGAGAGATGCCATACATTGCCTACTACCATCTCATCGAATTTCAGGATTTAGGCAAGGAAAAGAAAGTGTGGAGTTGCATGCATCCATTCATACATGCATACGGGTGTGACTTTGCCTTTTTATGGCAAATATGAGATCAAAGGCATTTCCTGGTACAAATCTGTTTTCTTAAGCTCCTTTGCTTGGCAATTCTTATTTCAATGTCAGGGATCAAAATTGATCTTTTTGTATATTTATACTACTACAACTGCTGCTCTGTAGTTGTAATGAAATTAGCTGCCACTTCTTTCGGGCTCCCTCAGTCTTTGTTAGTTTTGTTCCATTCATTTTCTCTAATTCTACATCTGGTTTTCTTCTGATATATATATTTGTTGAGCGGATGACCCCTTCAGGAGAAGTCTTATAAAAATCATTTGTTGGACAGCTGGCTGAACCCCCAATAATTGTAGGAAATGTTATCATGTTGGGTTTGCCCCCCTTTTCTGTTGGGTTCTCTTGTGAGCCATGCAGGTCGTGTCTCCACCAATTGAGATGTTATCCTTCTGTGAAGTTATTGGCAGAGGAGGGAGACCAAACCTTGACATAGGTGCAATACCTACCATTGTTGGGGCTGTGGTCGTGGTCGATACTTCGAAGACTTCTCTCAACGGATTCTAGCAGCGTGGTTAGTTGGATTTTCAATAATATTCTAGCAGCCAAGTTGTTTGGATTTGGAAGTGTTGGACATGATGTGGTTTTATTCAATTTGTTTTAAAATAGTTTCATATATTTAGAGAATCATGTCACAAAATGAACCGATCAATGAGTACTAAAATTCTTTTGCGGATTTTCCGGGTGGGATCACAACTCGTTAATCAAGTTATAGTTTGAGCAGCTGAGCATTAAAGAATGGTTATGGCTGAGCTGGGATTTAAAGCTGTGTTATTATGCAGCGATGGTGATGATGATGAGAATGATCATGCACACTGTTTCTGCTTTTCACCATCTTCTTTAAGCACCAATTTAGTAACGGTTATGGTGTCGACTGGCGATACCGTTTAAAGGAGGATAGTAATCTTGGTGAGCAAAATGTTTATTGGGTTTAAATAGATTTATTCGATTAATTATGGGTTTTGATTTTTCCAAATGCTTACGTGGATCACCATAAGAGGCTAGTGCTTTCACCGGTCGTGATCTTTGAAGGCTTCAAAGTGCTCGTCATTCTTGCGTTCACAATTGGGATGATAATCTTGAGATTATGATGTCTCAAAAGGTACGGTTGTCAATTTATTTTTTATTTTTGCTATTTATTTATTTAGGAACTCCATGTATAAAAAAGCGTATAAGTAAAGCCAAAAACTCTTAAAAAGCTTCACCATAAACCATCATTTTCCTTATTATCTTTATTCTTTCTATCAATAAAAAGCACAAACTCAGTCGCCATTCTCAGAAGGTTGAATCCTCATATAATCCAAATATTTTTTTCCATAGACCTTGAGGGTGGAGAACTGTTTGAAGTAGTCCTTCATTCCCACCCTTCTGAACAATGGAAGGTTTCCTGCATTTATAAGACTCGATGAAGGCCCTACCTCCGCCTCAAAATTAGGACTTAAGTTGAAGGTAACTGTTATTCTTTCTCTCTCTTTATTGCAAGTAACCTTGTGTTCAACGCTGTGATAAACCCCGTTGCTAAATATCTGCATTAACATTTACACATACATAGGAATGTGTTTTGTAATATGGAAAAATTATATAATGCCTAGTCGAGGGTTTGACAATTGTACTAAATGTGTCATTAGTCACACTCGCAACCTGCTTGTGGAGTTTAAAAATCTCTACTAACAGTATATCAAATAATTACCATTTACAGTATATTCGAATTTTACCAAAAAAAATTAGGTGGAGTACATCATTATTCGCAAAACTTTTGGATAAGTTTTTATTTTGGTCACTTAACTAAAAAAAGTTACAATTTCTTTACTAAATTGTTCGAAAGTTTTTATTGAAGTCACCAGGTTATTAAAATCGATGTTATAACTTTCTCTATTTGTATTACCTACATCAATCAAAAGTTTTCTTTCCCTTTCTTTTTTACAATTCATGTATTTTTTTTATGAAATAACTTTAGATGTTATGAATTTGTGAATCAAAATTAAAATAGATTTTTTTTCGATTTTCAATATTAACTGTCAGATCGACTTTAATCTAAAGTATGTCATCAATGAGAATTGATTCATCATACCAATCGTCGAATTATTACTTGAAGTTTGTTAGAGGAATTTTTTTTTAAAAAAAATTGATCCAGTGACTTAAATAAAAACTTTTAAATAGTTTAATTATTTAAATAAAAATTTTCTAATAATTTATTCAACAAAATAAAAATTTATAATTTAATAAGGAATGATATAATTTACCTAAAAAAGTTTGTACCTCGAAAATATCTCCAACATTGACCACAAAAGCATCTGGGTTGACGTTGAAAGGGAACCAAAGGCCATTTTTTTTAATCTCAAGGCCATCCACTCCATTCAGTTGGTGTAGGATAGTGAGGAGAGTCATATCAGAGTGTGGAATAAGACCCATCACCGACTCTGGATGTGGGCATGGAGGATAATATGCCATCTTCACCGCTTGCAACCCATCATCAAACAACTCCATCATCTCCTTTTCTTTAATTTTCAATGCTTTTCCCATGAAACCAATAAGTTTTGTGGCAAGCTTTTGGAGCTCCGATAAGTAGCACTCCATCGTACTTCTGCATCATGATGATGATGACATCCGTTAAATATTAAGTAAACATCACTTTCTGAGAAGCTTAAAGCAAAGAGGGAAAGAACCTTAAAGGAGGACGGAGTTGTGGGAAGACATGAGGGCTGCGCCTATGGAGTGGGTTAGTGATAATATTCAAAGTGTCAACCCAATCATATTTGCCATCTGCTCTCATCCTCCTTCCATACCCTTCCCACCCTCTTTCCCCTATTTTGTATTTCAGTTTCTCTTCCAATGGCAGCCTATAAAATTCCTCCACCTCGTGCTTCAGTTTCTCCAGCAGTGATGAGCTAACCCCATGGTTCACCAACTGCCCCAGTACCCCCATATCCATTCATTAACTACACTCGATCATACATGCATACATATATATAATTTAGTTCTGCAGAGTGAAACAGACAAACCTGAAAGATGCCCCAGTCTTGGCAAGTAGAGTGCAACTTGTGGAGCTCAAGGTTCTGGTGGTCATCTTCCAAAAGCAAACGAGACAAGTCGATGGTTGGTGGCAAAGGAGTGGTGACAGACAAGGAAGGAGGTTGTTGGTTTATACGAACAAATGGTTGTGGGATTGAGAAATCCGGTGCTGCTAATTTAACAAGTTCCTGGACGCTAAATGTTGAAGGATCGAAGGCAGAGGTGCTGAAATCATCTTCAGTGTATGATGATGATCCCATATTGTTAAGGAAGGAGTCAGCCTCTTCAATCTACAACATACAACCTATTGTTGGAGATATTTAAAGGGGAAAACAAAGGTTACAGCTGTTTTTGTATGAGGTAAGAATACAGATAGGTACAAAAGAAGATATTGACATTGCAACATGATAATTTTAATAAAAAAATGGAAATAGGGTACGACAGAATATGATAATAGATTTTTTTTATAAATACTTCATAAAAAATTATTTATACTTTTTTTTTTTCATTAGATGCTTAGTTTTATTTATCAAATAAACAAATTTAATTTATGGGCTATTTTACCCATCTAACCCAAAAAAATTTAATATTTATAAAAATAACCTTGGTTAA
This sequence comes from Gossypium anomalum, assembly GCA_025698475.1. Taxonomy (NCBI): domain Eukaryota; kingdom Viridiplantae; phylum Streptophyta; class Magnoliopsida; order Malvales; family Malvaceae; genus Gossypium; species Gossypium anomalum. Next base: position 81,039,649 of record CM046968.1, read on the forward strand.
AAAATATTTACCTAAATGACCTGAAATGAACAATAAATTTAAGTTTTGGAAACCTAAAGGCCGGCACCACCTTGTGTTTTAGCCCCACTATTACCTGATAATTGTGTTAAGCTTTAAAAAAATAAATTTTTTGAGTTTGGGACATGAATGGTTGGCACTAGGGTATTTTTTTTTAAATCGTATCATATTCGTATACAAAAATACCAATATTTGATTTTTTTTTTATTTTTGGCCATTTAATGGTTGGCACCAGAGGCATTTAAATTTTTTTTTTTAGGTGTAGGCCAATAGATGGTCGGTACCAAGTACATTTTTCGGCTCCCAAGACATTTTTTTTTTTTTTTACTTTGGGACATTGATTGCCGACACCAGTGTCATTTAAAAAATTTCTTTTTTTGGGTGTTGGCTAGTAGATGGCCGGCACCAAGTACATTTTTGACTCTCAATGCACTTTTTTTTTATACTCTGGGACACTGATGGCCTGCGCCAGTGTCATTTAAATTTTTTTTTTGTGCTGGCCAGTAGATTGCCGACACCAAGGACATTTTTCAGCTCCCAAGGCACTTATTTTTTTACTTTGGGACACTGATGGCCGGCACCACCTTTTTTGGGTCTCGAAAATATTTTTTTGTTTCGGGACACCGATGGCCGACACCAACTTTATCAGATTAAAAAAATTATTTTTTCTTATTTTGGAACACTAATAGCCGACACCAAGTATTAAAAAATTAATTTTCATAATTTTGAGAATCAGATGGCCAACACCAAATTTATCAGATATATATATAGGTGTTTTGTCTTCCATTTGAGTTTTTGTTTGCTTTATTAATTGAAAATCGAGATTAAAAATATCAGTTTTTTCTTTGTTGAGAAGGAAGCAAAAATTTTTTAAGATTAGTTCACAGATTTTGTTTATTTATGTTCATTTCGATAGAGAAATGATAAATACAATTGAAGAAAGCTGTGTATTTCAAAGTCGAAAAAAAAAAAGGAATGAGATTTAACAAGCGTGTTTCGCTGGCGGATTTAAAACAAAAAATCAGTACAAAGATAGTAACCCGTTGCGGAAAGCAAAATTGAGACTGTTTGACAAATTTTCGGTTTCAACAGATCCTCTCAAGTTCTCATAAATGGAGTTTGAAGATGATGATGATCTAGGGATAATGATGGCAATTTATTGCCCCTCTGAGATGGAAAATCCTAGCCCGGTTGAGTTGTTCGCAGAGATAGCTGAACCGGATCTCATTCAAGTTGTAATTCTAGCAAGCCAGCGTTCTGGAATTGATTTTGATCTTAACGTCTCCTGGGAAGATCAGTCGAGTTGTGGACGGTTAATGCCAATTCTCAAAAATCCAAACATCGGTGGATGTTCGTATAACATCTCAAACTCGTGTACTCGTCTAGAGATCCATCCAGAGGTGTTAGCCACTATAAAAGATGGTGATGAAGGGTCCGATAATGATGATCAGTCCCACCGTGATCCCAACGATGATATTAGTGACCTAAATTTGCATGACATCCCTGAAGACATAGATGAGGAAGGCCCGGTGGAGGGTGAAAATGTAAACCCCTATTCGGCTGGGAACATAGGCCCTGGTATAGTTATAAGAAATAATCTAGGGTACTTCATGACCGACGTGGATCCTAATGCGACTCTTGCACGTGAGTTCCTAGAATATACAAAAATTGGCCGGCTCATCTACTTGATGATGAATTCGATGATGAAGAGTTTTTCATATGACAACAATTCGATAACAAGAAAGACTGTTTACATGTTATAAAACAACTTAGCTTGAAGTTAGGTGTGGATTATAAAGTAACGAAGTTGACGCAGTCTTTGTACGTAGGAGAATGTTAAAAAGCCTCAAGTGGGTGTAACTGGCGTGTTCGAGCCGCGTTAATGCGGCGACCACAGATGTGGATGATAAGGAAACTAGAAGGTCCACACACATGCATGTCTGCTCGTATGTCACAAGACCATCGAAAGTTAGATATAAAAACTATATGCAACTGCATCATCCCTTTGGCAAAAGAGTCATCCACCATTCAAGTGTCGGTCCTTATTGCGGACCTGCAAGCTCGATTCAAGTATAAAGTGTCATATCGAAAGGCATAGTGGGTGAAGCAAATGGCGATGCGAGAGTTGTATGGTGACTGAGATGCGTCATACAACAAGTTTTAAGGGTGGATAGCCAGGATGTAGGAGTACGTACCCGGGACAGTGATTGATTTGCAAACACTGCCCTATAAAGGCCCAGACGGGGAGATACAGTCGGAGAAACAAGTTTTTCACTGATTGTTTTGGACGTTCGAGCCGTGTGTTAGGACCTTCCCTCACTGCAAGCCGATGGTGTAGGTGGACGGGACCTGGTTGTACGAAAAATACACCAAATACTACTGGTTGGTGTTGCACAAGACGGCAACTGAAGTGTACTTTTGATCGCTTTCGCCATCGTAGAGTGTGAGTGCTTCGAGTCTTGGGAATTTTCCTCAGAAATCTGCAGAGGCACATTGTCAGAGAAGACAACATTTGCCTTATATCAGATAAATAGAAAGGATTACTTGTTGAGGTAAGGCAATCTGCGGTTCCGTGGAGGTCAGTTTATTGCATTCGGCACATCGCGACAAACTTCCATAGAGATTATGAGAATAAAGATTGGAAAAAAGAACTCGTGAAGATGGGTAAAAAAATTGTTTGTATTTATTTCAAAAATCCTTTTTCAAATTTTTTCAGCCTGTAAGTTTTTAAAATACTGATTTCGAATTGCATATGCAGCTCATGAGTTAGAATCGCGAAGATTCAGGCAAAGGTTCACGAGGCTTGAATCTTAGATGTCATCTTTACTAACAAATCTCCGGACATGGTTGGGTAGCATAGAGAACTGACAATGGACTCAAAGTTATGATGAGGGGTTTCGGTATGGGCAGATGATGACCAACTTGGTAGAGGCGGTCAACTCTGTATTGAGGCGCAAACATTATTTGCCGATTTTTGTTGTTTTCTCGGCAACATTCTATAGGTTGGCCATATTGATGAATAGGATAGGGTTGAGACAAGTTAAGGAGATCGAGGCCGGGAACGTATACGTTGAGGCCGTCTGAAAGGTCATGTCGGTAAACAGTCGAAGGGACAAACAATGAATGCAGAATTGTATTCGCGCGACTTGGAGACTTTTCGAGTTCAAGAGTACATCGGCCGTCGTTTGGGTCTTCCACCTAGGTCGTACGTAGTTGATCTGCGAAACAGGCGTTGTGAGTGCGAAATATTTCAGACTCTTCGATATTCGTGTGCACATGTTCATGCAGCTTATGCGAGAGCAAACTTAAATGTTGAACAATTCATAGACGAGATTTACACGTTGCAACACACATTGTATATATGGGGGAATGAATTTCTTGTAATCCCCAATGTCTTAAACTGGGAAGTTCCATCGCCTGCTTTCGAGATGGTGCCTAACTGTAGTCTCTGTAAACGTCCTAAAGGTCGACCACAATCGATGAGAATTCAAAATGACATGGATGTTAGGGAGATGGGCGAACCCAAACTGTGCACTGTGTGTTAAACATCCGGACACAACCGATCAACTTGCCCACATCGTGTCTATGTTTCTGTTCAATCGTCTCGTAATGCCAGACTCGAAGATGACGAATGATATATTATTGAGCGATGTTCTTGTAAAAACATTGTAAAAATATGAAAAGTTATACAAATGATACACTTTATTCAAATTATACAAATTGATTAAATATAATTATTAATACATATTTTTTCTTATTCCTAATTTAAAACACATTAAATTATAATACAATATACATACATATTTATTTTAAAACACATTAAATAATATTAATTCAACTGAAAATCAAATAAAGTAAAAAGTGAAATGAAAATAAAATTAAAATAGGGGAATGAAATAAAATGAAATTCAAATTTAATGGAAATTAAAGAAGGAAAAAGAGATTGATTTTGGTGAATTGCCAAAAATTAATATGGAAAAAACATAAATTAAAATGGAAAAAAAAGATAATTTAAATGAAATGAAAAAAAATTAAATTTAAATGGAAAATAAGATAATTTAAAGGAAACGGAAATGGAAATGAAAAAAAAAAAGTTCAAATATAGGTCAGGCCTGTGTCAGGCTTACGGCAGGCCTGGCAAATGAGCTTTCAGTGGTCGACACCAACAGATGGCCTGCAGGCACAAGGCTTGCTATGATGTGACCCAATTGGTCAGGCCTAAACCCCCCCTCCCCAAAAAAAAAGAAGAGGAAATTTTATTTAAATTTAAAATTTTGAAATGGAATGATATTTAAATTGAGAAAAAATTTAAATAAAATATGAAAAAATTTAAATAAAATGTAATTGAGACTACTTCTAATTAATATGAAATGAATTGAAAAAAGATAAATTGTATATTAGGAAAAAATAAATATAAATGGAAAAAAATTAATGAAATTTTAATTGAATATGAAACGAAATGTAATTTGTAATGAATATGAAATGAAATGAAATGTTAAATGAATATGAAATGAAATGAAAAAAATAATAATATTTGAGCTACTTGTTATTAATATGAAAAAAAATTGAAATGAGAAAAAAATTAAATTAAAATGGAAAAAAAGATAATTTAAATGAAATGGAAATGGAAATGAAAAAAAAAGTTGAAACGACGGGTCAGGGCCTATGTCACGCCTGCGTCAGCGTCAGGCCAGTCAACAATGGCTAAGAATTGGCTGGCACCAAGCCCATTTGGCCTTCCATTGGCCGACACTAGCAGGCCTACTGCGACGTGACCTAACGGGTCAGAAAGTGAAACAAGTTTTTTTTTTCCAATTTTACCCTTACTCAGCCATTATGGTCCCCTACTATAAATGGGGTACTTCAACCCAAAACCCAATCACTACTGCCGATAATTACTGCTCACCGTCGATCATCGCCGTTAACTGCCGACAGTCACTGTCCTCTACCAATCGTCGACCGGCGATCACATCCAAACACCTCCAAAAACCGTTGTTCACCGTCGATCACTCAATGTATCCTAATCCTAATATTCTTTTAAATGACAACAACCACATTGCTAAAAATGTGAATAAGGTAAACGAGAAGAAAAATGTCCCGTTTAATTTTAAATATTCATTTAAATTCTTTTTTAAACGAGAAATATAACATTTTATATTTAGTATAAACGCATGATCAATACCGAATTGTGAGGCCCCGGTTGCATAATCTTGGTTATTTTCCTGATCGAAGAGTTTTGACGTATTTAAACGCCGCGGGTTTGGGGTAGCCGTGTGCATTCAAATATCTGAGCTGCGGGCTGATTTAATATCGGCCTTAGTTGAAAGATAGCACCCGGAGACATATACATTCCACCTCCCGTGTGGGGAGGTAACTATTATACTGGAAGACGTAGTAGTCCAATTGGGGCTGTCTATAAACAGTGAAGCGGTGGCAGGGTTTGGAAAATTGCTCGATCCGTGGGGTACTTGCGAGCGGTTACTTGGAAGAGTGTCCCCCAATGATGGGGAAGAATGATTAACCAGTATTAAATTTACTTGGTTAAGAGAAAACTTCCAGCATCTTCCGAGCAATCCAACGCAGATTGACATTATCTATGCTGCAAGAGTATTCATTCTGCAACTTATAGGTGGGATACTGTTGCTTGACATCAATCAAAATAAAGTCAACATCATGTATCTCCCATTATTAGAGGATCTTGAGCTTGCCGGAAGATTTAGTTAGGGCTCTACAGTATTGGCATGCTTATATCGCGAGCTTTGTCAAGCGACAATGCCGTATTCAAAAACAATGGGCAGTTGCTACGTTCTATTGCAGTCTTGAGTGTTATACCGAATGCCATTTCTAGCATCAGTGAGCCACCAACCGTATGTGTGGCCACTCGTGAACTGGTAAGTATATAGTTCAAATTTACCATATGTTTTTTAATTGTATTGTATAGTAAACTCATTTTTGCATGGAAAAAATATCTGATAATTTATTCTTTTTTTAGATGGGCAACTGTATTGAGAATTGGGCGATCGTTCACCGTACCTGTGTACCGTATGATGATTGAGACTCATTCCCGGGATGGCATAAAATACGCTTCCGATTATTTCTTTTTTAAATACAATAATTGCATAAAACAAAACTAATAACGTGTTGTCTATATTATGCAGTTTCTATGGATGGAAAATGTCGAGGAAGGGATCGTGACGCTTATACCATCATGGGTTATCGAGCTGCAACAGCTATTCGTGTCAAATGTTCTGTTGATTTATTTCCATATGGTGTAGTGGCACGATAGAGGTTGAGTATTGAGGCAGTTCAATTACACACGACCTATCCCGAACTCTTCCGTTGACATCAAAGAAGTCCATGGAATGGACAAAAATGATCCGGGTCGGGACACTTTAAATTGGGTGGAAAAACATGAACTGTATTTTTTTGTGTGGAATGGTCGACATTCGAGGCGCCTTCCCTTGTATGTCTTAAAGGGAGGGTTCTCTCCTACGTACTAGTACGCAGAATAGTATAGCACACGAGAAGCCCTTTATATTCCAAGGTCGTTATATGCTGATCTCGAAAGACACGCAACCGAAATCTTCCCGATGGAAACAGAGGAACGCATGACCGTACCATAACCGAGTTTTGCCGTTCGGGAACAACGAAACCAATTTTACCTCGAACCCTGATTCTGAGCCCTAATATGAAGCATCCGGCTTATCATCATACCACCCTGAGCCCGAGCTCGAGCCTCGATTTCCTCCATCGTTCGAGGATATTTTTGGTGATGACCTCGAGCCTCGACATTCGACACGGTCCGAATTGTCCTCATACCACCTGGAGCTCGACTGGGAAGCACGTACGTCTACTACTGAGTATATTCTTCCATTGGTACCTTCGGTCACGCAATACCCTTTAACTCCCGATTATGGTGTATATAATTATACTACTTTTCTAAGTACACCAGAAGTCGGACCAAGCAACTATCAAACGTCTCAGCAAGGTGCACGGCATCGCTGACCGTGGCAGCCAGACCGTTAAACGCCAGCGCAGGGGACGTCACCGAGATCACAACAATTTTGATTTTTATCTGTAAGTATTTACTTTATTTTGTAATTATTCTATTTTAATATTAATTTAATTTCTCTAAAATAATTATTTGTTTGAATAAATGACTTCAAAATATTTAATAAAAAAATATATAATTCAAATAAGTAAAAGTACACAACAAATTAAATTTACAGATACAATAAAATACAAACATTCTAGAATATTAATACACAAAAATATAAAATTCAAACAAAAATAATACGTACTAAATTAAATTTAAACACCCAACAAACTACAAATAGATGGGTAAAATTAATATACAAAAAATTTAAATATTCAAGCTACATATAACACGGACTAAATTAAATTTACAGATACAAAAAAATAAAAACATTCTAAGAAATTAATACACGAAAATATAAAAATGAAACCTTAAATCCTAAACAACTACATTAAATTTATAGATATAAAAAAATACAAACATTCTAAAGAAATAATACAATTATTTTGAATAGTTGTTTCTTCACAATTAGTTGTTTTCTGCTTGAATCAGGTCTACGTTGCATCAGTATCCCACTTATAAGTTGCGGAATAAACGCTCTTGCACAATAGATAGTCCATCTGCGTTGGACATTTCGGTTAGCCATTTATGGCGCAATAAGTCATCATACCCTTAATAGCATAACCTTTAAAGTTGACATAACAATATATAATTCAACTTCGTAAAAACATGACAGTATATAATTCAACCCCGAAATTTGGTTGTACATTACAAAAAACTCCCATCTGTAATCCACTACAAAATACTCACATTTTGATGGCTCTCTTGAAAAAAAAATTTCTCATCCATTTACACTATCAGAACCCAAACCACCCCCTATATATAGAGTGAGGGGAGGTTTCGGCCATCTGATTCACAAAATTAAGAAAATTAATTTTTTTAATACTTGGTGATGACAATCAGTGTTCCAAACTAAGAAAAAAATAAATTTTTTAATCTGATAAAGTTGGTGCCAGCCATCAGTGTCCTAAAAAAAAAAAAAAAAAAATTGAGACTCTAAAAAGGTGGTGCTGGCCATCAGTGTGCCAAAGTAAAAAAAAAAGTGTATTAGGAGCCGAAAAATGTACTTGGTGCCGGCCATCTACTAGCCATCACCCAATTTTTTTTAAATAACACTGGTCCGGCAATCAGTGTTCCAAAGTAAAAAAAAAAAAAGTGCCTTGGGAGCCAAAACATGTACTTGATGCCAGCCATCTATTGGCCAGCACCCAAATCTGTTTTTAAATGACACTGGTGCCGACCATCAGTGTCCCAAAGTAAAAAAAAAGTGTCTTGGGAGCCGAAAAATGTACTTGGTGCCGGCCATCTATTGGCTAGCACCCAAAATTATATTTTTAAATGCTTCTGGTGCCGGCCATTACATGGCCAGAACCATTTCAATCCCTATACATGCCATATAAAACATAGTATGTTTAGCAAAATCTACCAGTAAGTTGGATAGTGTGATTCAATGTGTTGATCCTATCTCTCAATTACTCGTAAATATACAAAGAACATTAAACAGTACAAATAAACTTAATGAAGCTTAGTAAGTTCGTTAGCTTTAAATATAAATCTTACCGAATAAACTAAAACAATTCATTTAAATAAATCGTTCAAAATACATTTCCTACCAATCACAACTTCAATTGATGAATTCACCTGTTTCATCTCAAAATCGATAAAATCATTAAGTCTTTAAATATTATTCCATATGTCACTTACTAGACTTTGTTAAATCGGAAAACGTCTTACGGATATGAGTACATCTTATATGGAAGCCCGAAGGCTACACAGAAGCACATAAGTGCTAAACGGAAACCCGTAAGGGTTAAACGGAAGCTCATAAGAGCTGAACGGAAACCCCTAAAGGTTAAATTGAAGCTCAAAAGAGCTGAACTGAAACCCAGAAGGGTTAAACTGAAACTCATACGAGTTAACTAAAGCTCATGAGAGCTAAACTGAAAGCAAACACGAAAGTTGGTAACAAATGCTGAATCTCGGTTTACTTGGGTAATTTGTCGTCAATTCCTCCTTTCAACTGAACGACTGTACTAAATCCTGCGTTTCATTCATTTCGAACATTCACTTTAATTTCATAATTTTAACAATAATTTTATTTTCACAAATGATATAAATAAATAAATATTATCATTCATCGAATTAACATATAACATTAAATTTTAACCATACGAACTTACCTGGGTTAAATTGTAAGTTTGTAGTAGATAAATAATTATTTTGTTAACTTTCTTTTTTCTCGTTGATCTACAGGCTCTTGATTTAAGATATAATATTATTCATGCATTAGCCTATATTTCAGTTTCAATTCACTTTACAATCAGTACCCTATAAATTTTAAAATTACATAATTACCCCATCTTTTTTATAATTTTTGTAATTTAGTCCCTTACTAATTAATCTACCAAATGAACTAATTATTCTCAATTGACAATTTATCTAAGTATTCTAGGCTATCTTACAGCCTTTGATACATAAAAAATTAATAGCAAACCCTAATTCTTAAATTCTTCACAATTTAGTCCTAAAATCAATATCTATCAAATTCACTTTATAAAATCATCATATAACAAAATTAAAGCCCTAAATCCATATTATTTCATCACAAACAACCAGAACTCATCAATGGTAACTTTCAAAATCACTCATAAAATAAAAAACTAATGAAGTAGATAATTAGACCTGACTGTAGAAGTCTTAAAAACATAAAAATTACAAGAAATAAGTAAAATTGAACTCAATTGTAGCTAGGAGTGAGCATTCGATCGAATCGAATCGAATCGAATCAAAAATTTTCGAGTTAATCGAGTTTTCGAATCTTATTTTATCATCCTAACTTTATTTGAAATTTTCTCGAATCGAGTCGAGTGAGATGGAATTCGAATCAAATCGAATCGAATATATTTGTTCGAGTTAAATTTTATAAAATAATTTTGGGTCCTTGTAACCACTGTCACCCATCTTAATAAAATTTTTCCACCTTAATCAAAATTTTTATTAACTTTCATCACCTCATAATTTATTTATTAATCTTTTATATACGGGTTAGCTTCTTTGTTTGCTTATTTGTTTCAATTATCTTCAAATTCTTGTCACTATGTATTTTGGAATTAAAAAATATATTAAATGTAAAAATGTGATTTTTAAATAAAAGTTATTTTAAAGATAAAATGTGAAATTGATACTAATATAAAATTTTAACATGAATATTTAATAGCATAATTAATAATTCAATTTTAATATAAATATTCAATACGACTAAACAATTCAATCATATAAATAATATAAAATGTGAAATTTAATTTAATAATATAAATAATAGATATAAATAAAATTATTACTATTTATGTTTAGTGATTTTTTTTGGATAATTTTGATTTTTTATTTGAGAGTGAAAGGTGAGAAGTAAAAGTTTAGGGAGAAAATAAAAAAGTTTTGGGGAATAAAAGTTTGAGGGGAAGTAAATAGGTGGAGTAAAATTTTGGAGGAAAATATTAAAAAAATTGGGGGTGGATTTGGGGTAAATGGAAGGTGGGATGGGAAGGAAGTAAAAATTTTAGGGGAAAGTGGGAGGAGTAAAAATTTTAGGGGAAAATAAAAGTTTTGAGGGTTTTGGGAGTAAAATTTTGAAAAAAGTAAATGGGAGAGTAAAATTTTGGTGGGAAATGGATTTTGGGTAGATTGGGGTTGGGATGGAAGGAGAGTAAAAGTTTTGGGGGGAAAGTGGGAAGGAGTAAAAGTTTTGAGGGAAAAGTAAAAAGGTTTGGGAGTTTGGGGTAAAAATGTAAAATATTATAGTTTGATATTCGAATTATTCGAATTATTCGAATTATTCGAGTTATTCGAATTTGAAAACTCAACTCGATTCGAACTCGAAATTCGAAAAAAAAATTCGAGTTGACTCGAATAACTCGATTAACTCGAATAACTCGATTCGTTTAACTCGAAATTCGAATTTTTTTCGATTTTTTCGAGTCGAATCGAGTTTTACTCACCCCTAATTGTAGCAAAATAAAAGAAAAACCAGCTTTAGAAGCTTTCTCCCATGCTGTTAAAAACCAGCTTTAGAAGCTTTCTCCCATGCTGTTTTTGCCAAAATTTCAAAAAGATTGTCTAGAAATCTGTTTTAATTTCTATTTATTTGTTTAATTTTTGTTTAATTTATAATTTTGCCTTTCATTTGTTTTATTTTAATGTTTTTCACTAACATGCCGTCCAACCATGTCAAATTAGGCATATTTTTCCATTAATTCCTCTATTATTTATTATTTAAATAATTTACTCACTTATTTTCTTTAATTAACAAGTTTTGCACCTTTTTCAATCCAGTCCTTTTTATTTAATTAACTATCAAAACATTGATATTTTCTAACAAAATTTTAATACTAACTCAATGACACTCTGTAAATATTTATAAAAATATTTACAGCTCGGTTTATGAAATTGAGGTCTCGATACCTCGTTTTCGAATTCGCTTAACCTGACACTTTCTTTTAAAACACAAATCACTATTTCAAAAGTCTTTCTAAAATCATATTTAACTCATAAATACTAAATAATAAAATTTTTGAACTCACTTGTCGAATTTAGTGGTATCGAACCACTGTTTTCGACACCACTGAAAATTAGGCTATTACAATTCTCCCCCCTTTAGGAAATTTCGTCCTCAAAATTTGTTACCTGAGAATAAGTTCGGATACTGTGATCTCATCGATTCTCCGTTTCCCAAGTAGCCTCCTCCAAACCATGACGATGCCACAATACTTTAACTAATGGTACTCGTTTATTCCGCAATTACTTAACCTCTCGAGCCAAAATTCTTACCGGTTCTTCAGAATACGTCATATCTGGTTGCAGTTCAATCTCATTGTGAGAAATCACGTGTGAAGGATCAAATATGTACCGCCTTAGCATCGATACATGAAACACATTATGAATTTTCTCAAGTTCTGGAGGCAGAGCTAATCTATAAGCTACTAGGCCGATTCTTTCAATAATTTCATACGGTCCAATAAATCTTGGACTCAGTTTCCGTTTTTTACCAAATCACAATACTTTCTTCCATGGTGGTACTTTTAAGGATACCCAATCACCCACATTGTATTCTGTACTTCTTTTTTTTTTTAAATCTGCATATGGTATCTGACGGTCAGAAGCAGCTTTCAAACTGTCTCTGATGGTTCGAACTTTTTCTTCAGTTTCTCAGATCAAATCAACCTCTACTAGCTTGGATTCACTCAATTCAGACCAATACAATGGTGTCCTACATTTCCTCCCATAAAGAGCTTTAAATGGTTCCATTTTTATGCTGGATTGATAATTATTGTTATATGCAAATTCGGCCAATGCTAAATACATTTTCCAGTTGTCACTAAACTCGAGTATACAACATCTCAACATATCTTCCAAAATCTGTATTATTCATTCTGATTGCTCGTCAGCTTGAGAATGAAACGCTGTGCTAAAATTCAACTTTGTACTCAGGGCCTCCTGTAGTTTACTCTAAAATCTCAATGTAAATCTTGGATCCCGATATGAAATAATGGATATTGGGACCCCATGTAACCTCACAATCTCAGATATATACAATTCTGCTAACTTCTCAAGTGAAGAATCTGTTCTGACCTGAATAAAATCTGCCGACTTAGTCAATTTATCAATAACCACCCAGATCAAATCTTTCTTTTTCAAAGTCATAGGTAATCCAGATACAAAATCCATCGTGACATGCTCTCATTTCCATTAAGGAATCATGACAGGTTGTAATAAACTCGTTGGTACCTGATGTTCTGCTTTCACTTACTGACAAATTAAGCACTTAACTACAAATTCACAAATTTCTCGTTTCATACCCAGCTACTAATACATCCGTTTTAAATCACAATACATCTTTGTACTACCCAGATGAATGGAGTACATACTATGAGCTTTAGAAAGAATATCATTTTTCAAATCTGCATTATTTGGAACACAAAATCTATTGTGATATCGCAACATACCGTTATCATCAATGCTATACTCTGAACTCAAATTGTCCTGAACCATCTGTCTTTTTCACACCAATTTCAGATCCTTATCTTGCAATTCCTGAATCTGTTGAAAGAACAAAGGTTTTGTTCTCAATTCTACTAATACAAAACCATCTTCATTAAGAGATAAATGAGCATTCATTGCTCGAAGTGCAAATAAGGACGACTTTCGACTAAGTGCATCCGCAACTACATTAGCTTTCCATTGGTGATAGTCAATAACGAGATCATAATCTTTCAACAGTTCTAACCATCATCTCTGTCTCAAATTCAACTCTTTCTAAGTCATTAAATATTTCAAACTTTTGTAATTCGTAAACACGTAACATTTCTCACTGTATAAATAATGTCTCCAAATTTTCAAAGCAAATACAATTGCAGCCAACTCGAGATCATTTGTAGGATAATTTTTGTCATGCGATTTTAACTGTTGAGAAGCATAGACCACTACTTTTCTTGACTGCATCAATACACAACCTAATCCATTTAAAGATGCATCACTGTACACAACATACAGTATACCCGATTCTGGCTGAATCAAGACCGGTGCTTCTGTTAACATTTTCTTCAACTGATCAAAACTCTGTTGACACTCATCAGATCAAACAAATTTTACATTTTTCTGCAGTAATCGGGTCATCGATGAGGAAATCATCAAAAAGTTACTGACAAAACGTCGGTAATAACCTGCTAAACCCAGAAAACTTCGCACTTCTGTAATATTTTTTGGAGTTTTCTAATTCACCATTACAGATACTTTGCTAAGATCTACTTGAATCCCATCAGTTGATACAATGTGACCCAAAAATCCAACCTCATGAATCTAGAATTCACATTTGCTAAACTTTGCATACAACTGCTTTTCTCTCAAAATTTGTAGCACAATTCTCAAGTGTTGAGCATGTTTAGACTCTATCTTTGAATAGATTAGTATATCATTGATAAACACAACCACAAATCTATCCAAAAAAGGTTGAAAAATTTGATTCATTAAATCCATGAAAGCAGCAGGAGCATTAGTCAAACCAAATGGTATTACTAAAAACTCATAATGACCATACCGAGTTCTGAAACCAGTCTTCGATACATCACACTCTTTAACCTTCAACTGATAATGCCCAGATTTGAGGTCTATCTTTGAAAACACTGTGAAAACTTTCAGTTGATCAAATAAATCATCTATACGAGGCAAAGGATATTTATTTTTAATTGTTACCTTTTTCAACTGCCTGTAGTCTATATACAAAGTCTCAAAGAACCATATTTCTTTTTCACAAATAAAACAGGTGTACCCCAAAGAGACATACTTGGTCTGATGAACTCTTTGTCTAGTAACTCTTGCAACAGTGTCTTTAATTCTTTTAATTCAGCTGGTGCCATTCGATATAGTGTTACTGATATTGGAGCTGTTCCCGAAGTCACATCAAGTACAAACTCAACTTCACGATCAGGTGGTAAACCTCACAACTCATCAGGAAACACATTAGTAAATTCCTTAACAACTGGTAACTGTTCTAACTTCAATTCAGAAACCTGAGTATCAATAATGTAGGCTAAAAATGCTTCATTACCTTTACACAGGAATCTTTGAGCAGAAAAAGCTGAAATAATTCTAACAATTTCTTTCGGATTCTCAGACTCAACAATAATCACCTCTCCTGGCTCAAATCAATCCATTTTTCTTTACAATTTACTATGTCATCATGCTTCGCCAACCAATCTATTCCAAAAATAATATCAAATTCCCCAAATAGTAGTAACATCAAATCAGCAGGGAATTCACAGCCTTTTATTTTCAGTGACACAGTTACGATACACTAAATTAACTATTACACTTTGGCCTAATGGATTAGTGACTTGAACATCATAATCGATAGGTTCAACAAATAACTTCTTTTCTGACGCTAGTGCAGCACAAACATAAGAGTGTGTAGACCCAGGGTCAATCAATGCACATACAGTAGCATCAAAAAGATAGAATGTACCAGCTATTACGTTTGGTGTCGTAGCTTCTTCTCTCGCTCGAATAGCATAAGTACGTGCAAGTGCCCTAGCCTCTAACTGAGCAGCAAAATATTTCATACCAGAATGAGCAATCCCAGTAGCACTGTTTTGGCCTGAACGTCTACTTCGTTGAGAAGTGGCCAACTATTTCTCTTTTTGCTCTTCTTCCTTTCTTTGCAATTGATAACAGTTTCATATAAAATGATCGGTGGCTTCGAATTTGGAACAAGCCCCTGCTTTACCTCCAAATTCACCGGGATGGTATTTTTTACAATATTTGTATTTGTGCTTAGGAGCATTCTATACACTACCCACACTAGCCGCAGGTCTAATAGTTACCCCGTAATCTTGTTGAGTTACCTTATTCATATTTAATCGTTCCGGTATTGGGGTAGCTCGACTGAAATCATCTCGAGACTTTTTTCACAGGTATAGCTGAAAATGGCTTAGAGGAACTTCTTTTGTAAGACTCTTTATTCCATCTATCCGTCTACATCTTTCTGTTATATACCTCTTCCATTTTCTGAGCATGATTTGACAAAATGATAAATCCTCATATTTCTCTGCCCCCAATCATCATTCTAATTTCATCATTCAGCCCTTTTTCAAACCGAATATACATTTCTTACTCGGTTAGTACAATTTCTCTGGCATATCTGCTGAGGTATACAAATTCCCTTTCATACTCAGCTACCGATCGGTTACCTTGTCGCAAGTCAAGAAATTCCCTATTCTTTTTATCTAAAGACCTCTTACTGATATATTTCATTTTAATTTCACTCTGAAAGAATTCCCAAGTGATTTTTTCTTTCGGCACCACCGCCACTATAGTCATCCACCAATTATAAGCTTTTTCTTTTAGTAATAACACATCACATCTCAGATAATCTTCAGGAGAATAGGCCATTTCCTAAAAAACTCTTATTATGTTCTGAAGCCAATACTCAGCTCTGTCAGGATCATCATCTAACCTACCCCTAAATTCTTTGGCCCCATACTTTTTATGTTCTTCTATCAGAGTACATTTACTATATTCAGTCACCAGAGGAGGTGGAGGTACAACCGGAGGCTCTACAGGTGGTACAGTAGGGGGAGGAGGTTGTTGAGCCTTCTTTCTCTCTTGCATAAATTCATTAAACCATTGACTCATAAACCCATAAAACATGTTTTTAAGTTCTGGTTCTTGAGCCAAAGAAATTGAGATGTTATTGATTGTCCCATGTTCAGATGTCTGTACTCTACTATTGGCCTCATCATGATCAGCATGTTAAGATCTATCTAACAACTTTATAATCTATAAGAAAAACAAGGTTTAGATTGGATCAAACACATCACACTATCACAGATTTATATGGCATGTATTTCTAGACACTTTACACACTACATTTATTTCGAGAATCGACTAAACTGAAGCTCTAATACCAATAAATATATCATCCCTAACCCTTATCCATCGTCAGAGTAGGGTTATGAAGCATTATCGAACTTTACGGATTAAACGCAAATATTTCATAACATTTAACATACATAAAAAAAACCAATCATAAACACTTATATTGTCCCTTATATAGACTATCGAGGCCTAAAACAAGTGTTAGAAATAAATCTGGACCAAACCAAAAACTCAGAGAATTTTTCCCAAAATTCTAAAAATTTTCCTAAGAGTAAGGGACACAAGCCAGTGTGGCTCACACGGCCAGGACGAACGCCCGTGTCTTAGGCCATGTGGGCAATCAATGTGAGACACATTACCGTGTTCCAGCCTGTGTCCATACCTATGCAACTCTCTGATTTGAATCACACGGCCAACCACACGTCCATGTGCTAGGCCATGTGCAAAAACCTGGGCATTTTGTTTTGAAATTTTAAGATGCAGAGGACACACGGCCAGGCCACATGCCTATATGTCAAGCCGTGTGTCACACACGGTTGAGACACACGCCCGTGTGGGTAAAAATAGGCCATTTTATAGCCTCTTTTCTCACCCATTCTTGACTTTAACCTACGCATCTCAAATTTCATACATATAGGCCATTACAAGATCTCTAAAACAACCAATTTCTATCATTATTATGGTCATATTATTACATAACTCAAACAATATAAACTAGAACATAAATTATTTCACACATGCAACAACTATATTAGCATGTTTTACTTATTCATTCATTACCCATACCAACACTTATACCAAACATGACAAACCATAGATATATAAGTTAATATGAAACATAACCAAAATGTAATTTCTAATATTTAAAAAACCATTTCAATCCCTAACATGCCATATAAAACATAGTATGTTTAGCAAAATCTATTGGTAAGTTGGATAGTGTGATTCGATGTGTTGATCCGATCTCCAGACTACTCGTAAATCTACAAAGAACATTAAACAATACGAGTAAGCTTAATGAAGTTTAGTAAGTTCGTTAGCTTTAAACATAAATCCTATCGAACATACTAAAACAATTCATTTAAATAAATCGTTCAAAATACATTTCCTGCCAATCACAACTTCAGTTGATGGATTCACTTATTTCATCTCAAAATCGATAAAATCATTAAGTCTTCAAATATTATTCCATATGTCACTTACCAAAATTTGTCAAATCGGAGAACGTCTTACGGATATGAGTACAACGTATACGAAAGCCCGAAGGTTCCACAGAAGCACATAAGTGCTCAACGGAAACCCGTAAGGGTTAAACAGAAGCTCATAAGAGCTGAACGAAAATCTATAAAGGTTAAATTGAAGCTCAAAAGAGCTGAACTGAAACCCAGAAGGGTTAAACTGAAACTCATATGAGCTAACTGAAGCTCATGAGAGCTAAACAGAAAGCAAACACTGAAGTTTGCAACAAATGCTGAACATCGGTTTACATGGGTAATTTACCGTCAATTCCTCCTTTACACTGAACGACTGTACTCAATCCTGCGTTTCGTTTACTTTGAACATTCACTTTAATTTCACAAATGATATAAATAAATATATATTACCATTCATCAAATTAAGATATAACATTAAAGTTTAACCATATGAACTTACCTAGGTTAAATTGTAAGTTTGTAGTAGATCAATGACTATTCTATTAATTTCCCTTTTTCTCATTGATCAATGGGCTCTTAATCCAAGATATAAAATTATTCATGCATTAGCATATATTTCAGTTTCAATTCACTTTACAATCAGTACCCTTCAAATTTTGAAATTATACTATTACCCTAACTTTTATAGTTTTTACAATTTAGTCCCTTACTAATTAGTCTACCAAATGAACTAATTTTTTTCAATTGACAATTTATGTAAGTATTCTATGCTATCTTACAGCCTTTGATACATAAAAATTTAATAGCAAACCCTAATTCTTAAATTCTTTACAATTTAGTCTTAAAATCAATATCTATTAAATTCACTTTATAAAATCATCATATAACAAAATTAAAGCCAACCAACACTCATCAATGGTAACTTTAAAAACCACACATAAAATAAAAAACTAACGAAGTAAATAATTGGACCTAATTGTAAAAGTCCTAAAAACACAAAAATTATAAGAAATAAGTAAAATTGAACTCACTTGCAGCAAAATAAAAGAAAAACCAGCTTTAGAAGCTTTCTCCCATGCCGTTTTTGCCAAAATTTCAAAGAGATTGTCTAGAAATCTCTTTTAATTTCTATTTATTTGTTTAATTTATAATTTTGCCCTTCATTTGTTTTATTTTAATGTTTTTCATTAACATGCCTTCCAGCCATGTCAAATTAGGCATATCTGTCCTTCAAGTCCTCCACTATTTATTATTTAAATCAATTACTCATTTATTTTCTTTAATTAATAAGTTTTGCACCTTTTTCAATCTAGTCCTTTTTATTTAATTAACTATAAAAAATATTGATATTTTCTAACGAAAATTTAATACTAACTCAATGGCACTCTGTAAATATTTATAAAAATATTTATGGTTTGATTTATGAAATCGAGGTCTCGATACCTCATTTTTGAAACCGCTTAACCTAACACTTTCTTCTAAGACACAAATCACTATTTCAAAAGTATTCCTAAAATCATATTTAACTCATAAATACTAAATAATAACATTTTTGAACTCACTTGTCGAATTTAGTGGTCTCGAAACAATACATCACTACAAATTAGGCTGTTACAATTGGGTTCCCATAACTCAAATTTGTTGTTCATTTCAAGTCATTTTGGTGAATATTTTTAAACTAAGGCCATTTTTGTAAATATTAAAATTTTTGGGTTAGATGAGTAAAATAGCCTAATTTATGAATAAAGTTGGTGGGTGGACATATAATCAAAACGAGATCAATGTAATATTAGCCGTACTCAAAAGAGAAATATTTAATACACTAACTTACATTCATGATCTAAAAGGGATAAAGATCAATTTTACATTACAAGTTATAATTTTTGTCCGAATAAAATTACAAGGCTTTCTCACAAATACTATGACTCGACAAGGTATAAGTTTTGCACGATAAAATTAGAAATCCTCCTCACAAATATTTTAGTTCATTTGTAAAGCTTTACTTAGCAAATTAATTTTGATATAACAAATATTATATTTTGAATAAAATTTATTTTAAACATAAGTTAACAAGAATTTCATTTTAAATGATATCTAAAAGAAAAATGGTTGAACTCATACTTTAAAAATATTTATGAAGCCAAGTTAGTCAAACAAACTTTAACATTCTTCAGACATATTACAATTGCTCCTGGCGAAAAAGTATCGACAAGTATCGATAAATTTAAATGAGTATCAATAGATTCACAAATTTATCGATACATTTTTCAGTACCGATACGAAAATGACTTTTTGTTTTCAAAAATGTTTACCAAGTATCGGTCCGATATCAATACCTTTTGTTGGGTATCGAAAAATTTCTTCAAGTATCGATAATGATATACTTTTATCGGTACATTTATTAATATCAATATGAAATTGACATTCTGACTTCCAAATGTTTTATCAAGTATCAATACAATATTTATACCTCATATTTGGTATCGATAGAATTTCTTAGGTATCGATAGTATTGGTTCCAACGGTCACTAAATTAGGCATTAAATGCTATTGTTATCGATACTCGTAGAGAAAGTATCGATACCTGTTGTTGTAGGTAACATTTATGTACTGGTATTTTTATCCTCAAAAACTCTACTCAATATCCCAACAACCACAACGGTTGGAAATCGATTGAAGGGTATAAATATCAGCTTCTAAAGGTCTTACAACAACAAAAAAGATTGTTGAAGCCTAAAGATCAATCAAACAACTTTTGTGCTTAATATTTTCATACTTTTCTTACATACACTTGTGAGTTTCATTTTTTTTCTATCAGCTCAAGTGTTTTTCTTTGTAATTGTGCTTAATTGACAAGCACTTTGATCTTATAAGAGTTATTTATTAGTTTGCTTGTTTGTTTCTCTTTAAGAGGGTTTGAGTCTTAAGATTTGTGTAGAAATCTTAAGAGAGTTGTAAGGTTAAACCTTATCCTCAAAGGTTGATCATATTAGTGAATTTGAGAAAATCCTTAGTTGTGGAAAGCTAAGGTAGTGGAGTAGGTGATTGGGCCCGAACAACTTTAAATCATTGTGTTCAATTTTTCCATCATTTTTCTCAAGATTCCAAAAAATTTCTAAAATCCAATTCACCTCCTCTTAGCATTTTCAGATGGATTTATAGAGCTAACAATTGATATTAAAACTAGTATCTAAAAGATAAATTGAAAACTAAGAGAAGATCCTCGGGAAAACTCTTCCAATCATCAACTTAATTCACAAAGAATGACGCCTACTTCTAGGTCAATTTTCTATAGAGAATCTCAATCTATCTCCAAGCCTCATTATTTCAATGGTGAAAATTATTCTTATTTGAAGACGGGGATGATTCTATTCATTCAAGCCAATACCTTTTGGCATAGGATATCATCATGGATGGTCCCCCTATTCCATTTAAACAAGAATGAAAGCTTCTAATTCCAAAGAGCAAGAAAGAATGAAATAAGAAAGATAGAAGGAGCATTCAACTTAATGCCAAGGTTATGCACACTCTGTTTTGTAGAATTGGTCCCGAAGAGTATAATAGGGTGTCATTATGTGCCAACCCCAAAGAGATATGAAATAATTTTGAAGTCACTAATGAAGGTACAAATCAAGTGAAGAAGTCCAAAGTTGGAATTTTTACTCTCAACTACAAAACCTTCAAAATGAAGCCCGAGGAGGACATCAAGGTAATGTCTAATCGATTTACTATAGTTATCAATGGATTAAAGTCATATCGGAAGAATTATCTCAATGAAGAGGCAGTGAGAAAAATGCTTTGAAGCTTGCCTAAATCTTAGGAAACTAAAGTAACTACTATTGAAGAGGAAAAGAATTTAGAAACACTTACTCTAAACGAGCTTATTAGTTCTTTGCTTACATATGAGATGGGGCTCAAAGAAGGGGTCAAAAAAAAGGTTGAAAATAAGAAGGTCGATATAGCCCTCAAATCTACAACAATTGAATAGAGTGATTCAAGTGACGACGTGGATAAGGATAAAGAGATAGTCATGTTTGCTAGGAGATTCAAGAGGTTCATGAAGTCTAATAAAAGAAAAAGATTCCAAAATGAGGGATTGAAACTTAAGTCCACCAAAGAAAGAGATCCTATCATTTGCTATGAGTGTAAAAAGCCGGGACATGCCAAATTCGATTGTCCACAGTGGAAGAAGAATGGATCAAGTAAACAAAAGCTCAAGGTTAACATTGCTACTTGGAGTGACGAAGATTCTTCTAATGAAGATGAGCATGAAGTAGCCAATCTTTGCCTTATGGTCATAAATGAACCAAAGGTAACTTCTAACTCATCTATTTCAATTTTTTATTCATTTGATGAGTTACAATATGCCTGTGATGAACTAGGCTTGGAATTTAAGATTATGATTTCAAAATATAAGAAAAACATTTCAAAATTAAAAGATGAAAATAGTTCACTCTCCAAGGCTAATCATGAATTTGAAAATAAAATAAATGATATACAAGTTATTATAAATGGTTTTGTGTAAAAGAATTGACTTGTATAATTTGTTTTCCAAAGTTCATGATGATCACAAAAAGTAACTTGAGTTGTTAAAGATTGAAAAAACTCATTCTAACAACGTTTTACCAAAAAGATTTGAGAAGGGATAAATTTTAAAACAAAACTTTGTTAAACTAGTTTTAATTTATATAAACATAGAGTTCCCTTAAGATTCTACAAGGCAAAACTTGTTAAAAGTGTATGGTTCCCTAAAGTTAGTGCTACTCAAGACAAGGAAACTCTTTCAAAATGGATACCTAAATGGAGTAAGATTTTAGGAACTAATGCTTATAGACCCAAAAGAATTTGGATCCCAAAAATTAAAGTTTAATTCTATGTTTGTAAGGAAATAAGCATTGCTTCAAGGTGGAAAATTCAAGATAAACTCATGGTACCTTGATAGTGGATGCCCAGGACACAAACTGTGGTAAGAGTCATTTTATCAAATTGAAGCCAAAAAAAATGGAGAAGTTACGTTTGGTGACAACTCTAAAGGAATTATTTAAGGAATTGACTCTATTGGCAAAAACTCTTCAATATTTATTGAAAATGTCTTTGTTAACTGTCTTAAGCACAATCTATTAAGTATTAGTCAATTGTATGATAAAGGTCTCAATTTTATCTTTGAATCTAATGGTTGTAAAGTAATTGACATTGTATCTAATAAGATTGTGCATGTACGACATAAAATAGGAAATATATAAATGGTGCATTTAGATGAAATGCATGAATTAAACATATTCCTTATTGCTAAAAATGAAAATAATTCTTTTTTGTAGCATAAGAAATTAGGACATGCTAGTGACACGAGGCTAGATCTTTCGTCTCGCGATCCGTGCGGCTTTAGGCGATCCGTTCATCCAAACTCGCCTAATTCAGCCTTTACTTAAGTGAGAATTCCTTTAGCAGTCCTTCAAGGCACCAATTTGTAGAGCGGAAGCGATTTAATGCAAAAGAAGCTTACAAAGAACAACAGAAAGATCACACACAAGGTGTTTGAGAAAATGCTCTCAATATTCTCTTATTCACAAAGAACAATGAAACAATGAATGGAGTGATACAAATGAGGGGGAGGTTCTTTCTTTATAGTTGAGCTCTCCCAAAACTGGCGGTCAAGATTACAATACATCGACGGACGAGATTAACTATATCCCTTAAATCATGGGATTTACAAGATATGTCATATCAAATCTATTCTAATCTTTACAAGATATGATTCTATCAATCTTCTAAGATTAGTTACCAAAATAACCTAAGTTGCCATATCTGTATTATCGGGCCAACTAGGCTTCAATCTGATAGGCCTCTCCAATATGTTACTGAATCGGGCCAGTTTTTGCAGGCCAAATGATCCCCATTTACATAATAGACCTCCATCAGATACATTTGGTACAGTGGTCACGGGATTTAAACTGCAGATCGTGACATTCTCGCCCACCCACTCTCGCAGCGCCCTTGTTGCGACTTCTGAATGGCACTGACTTGACTTACCTCGATCTCGTCTCGACGCCTTAGCTTTTCCCTTCCTTTGGGACTTCTACCTCGGCTTATGTCACTTCTTAACTAGAACCATTTTACTTGTTGCATTTACTCTGGTCAACTGTCCAACTGGTATCACTTCTTTTTCCTTGAAGTCTGATGCACTACCCACCTCTCCCATAGGAGGAAGCCTTGTCGATGACTCGGCCAACTCTGACGCTTCTCTCGAATTGAGCCTCATTGGCCCCAGCTTCACTGTTTTTATCATAACTTTTTCCTCTAAGTTCAATGACAAACTTATATCTTCCTTAGGTGGAAGCCCTTCCGATAACTCACCCAGCTCAGACGTTGCTTTTCCTTTGACTACAGCTTGCTTTGGACAGTTTCAGAACTCATGGGGACCACGACACAAGAAGTACTTTACTCGTTTCTTTTTGCTCCTCTTTGCCCTCTTAGGTTTGACTTTTCCCTTGCTCGAACCAAGCTTTTTGGGCTCCTTGTCTGCTCCATTGTCCCCTTCAGTGACAGACTTCTTCAGACACTTCCACAACCTATACGGACCATGACATAAGAAGCACTCTATTGGCTTCTTCTCGCTTTCGGCCTCTTCTATTTCGACACCCTTTACACTTAAACTAAGTTCCAAGGCCTTACCCACTGGCTTCTCCTTAAGCGTGGATTTCTTCCGACATTTCTTCAACATGTGTGGACCGTCGCAGAGAAAACATTTCAACTTGTCCCTTTTCCTGTTGGGTTTCTTCTTCTCAACTGTGGTTTCCCCTTACCACCATTGTCGCCATTGCCATTACCATAAACAACATCTTCCTTGTGATCCTTTTCACATACGCCCCTTTTCTCGGACTTGGAAGACACAAGCTTGTCTTTCCCTAGACCAAGCTTGACCACAGACCCTACTACCGTTATGGCTTTCGACAGCTTTTAGACACCTCTTTGTTCCACCTCCTGTCTGACCCACGGCTTTAATCCATTTTGAAAAGTAAGCATTGCTTATTTCTTGTCACATTTGAAACTTGGAGCATGAGTTCCTTGAACCCTCGAACATACTCCCCCACTTGTGCCCCATTGCCTTAACCCTTGCAACTTTGCCCGAGTTTCTTCCTCGATAAATTATGGGTAAAACTGTCCCTTTAACTCACATTGGAACTCTTGCCACGTCTTAATCTCATATTACCTTTTATCTGTGGTCCTGCCTCGCCACCATAAAAGCGTAATATCAGTAAAAAACATTAAAGCAGTGTTTACCTTAACTGTATAATCCATTATGCTTTTGGCATAGAAATAGTTTTCCATCCTCCATAAGAAATTGTCCACATTGCATGTAAACCTTGTCCCCACAAACTCTTTCAGCTTCGAGACATCCTCGTAACTGAGTGTTGCACTTGACACTCCTTTCCCCAAGGCTACTCGGCACAAGGCTAACTCTCCCTTAAGCTTCTCTATTATTGTGCTCAAAGCCATCGTTGTGGCCATTGTTTCCTCCTTCAAAGCCATCACATGGCCTCGAGAGCATTATTCCTCTCTGTCAGCTTATTTCTTTGGGAATCTAGCAACTCTTGCACGCTATCCCTATTGGAAGTGAGACACATGGCCACAAAGTCCCTAGGCTGCTCTCTCAAGTTATTAATGTTTTCCCCAAGCGCATTATCTGACTCTTTTGTGTCCTCCATGGACTCCTCAAGTTAACCCATGCGTTTCTCAACAGCTGGCAGCATCTCCCTCAAAGACTTTCTGGCCCACCTTTGTTCGAACTCTTCTTTCGATATCCCAACAGTGCCTTCGAACCAATAGCTCGAATACCATTTGTCATGGGACTAGATCTTTGTCTTGTGATCTGTATGGCCTTAGGCGATCCGTTCGTCTAAACTTGCCTAAGTTAGTCTTTACTCAAGTAAGGATTCCTTTAGAAGTCTTCCAAGGTACTAATTTATAGAGCGGAAGTGATTTATGTCAAAAGAAGCTTACAAAGAACAACAGAAAGAGCGCACACAAGGTGTTTGAGTAAATATTCTCAATATTCTCTTATTCACAAAGAATAATGAAAATAATAATGAAACAATGAATGGAGTGAGTACAAATGAGGGGGAGGCTCTCCATTTATAGTTGAGCTCCCCCAAAACCGACAGTCAAGATTACAATACATCGACAGATGAGATTAACTATATCCCTTAAATCATAGGATTTACAAGATATGCCATATCAAATCTAATCTAATCTTTACAAGATATGATTCTATCAATCTTCTAAGATTAGTTACCAGAATAGCCTAAGTTGCAATATCTTCATTATCAAGCCAACCAAGCTTCAACCTAACAGGCTTTTCCAACAGGTTACCAAATCGGGCCAGTTCTTACAGGCTAAATGATCCCCATCTACACAATAGACCTCCAAATGATGCATTTGTTGCGATGGTCACAGGCTTTGAACTGTGGTCCGTGACACTAGCATGAGTATATTGCATACATTAGCCAAAAATGACTTAGTATGAGGTTTTGCTTATACATTGGGAAAACTTTTATATTATTCTAATATACTAAATTTGCTAAATGTGATTTAAGCTATGTAATTTGAATTAAAATGCTTATCGATTATTTTGGTTGTCTTGTGATAGAACTCACATAGAGCTTTCATAGCTCACCCTTTTATGTTCTTTATTTTCAGATAACCCATAAGGTTAGGACGAGGACTCGGCATTCGGAGGGCTCGACTCAGAATATTGGTTTCTATATAAAAGTATTTTAGACTGATTATTTTATAATTTTGGTTATTTGAAACTACATTAATATTATTGTGGCATGAGACTTAGTTTACAATTTTTACTTATGCATGCATGACATTTAAATCATTTAAGTTTTTAGACTATGAATTTTATCTAATTATACATGAAACGTAATTTTAATAATTATTAAAATTACGTTAATATCACTTTTCCCCTGCTAAATTCCAAATGTGTTTTGTTAAGAAAGTAACTTGGACTCTCAACTCAACATTAACACCATTATAATGAAGATATTAAACTTAATCATTTTTTTAAAACTCTCGAGTTTTTCTGAAAAGAGACCAAAAACTTCTAAAATAAGCAAACGTTTATAAATTAATTATTTTTAAAACTTTGATAATTTTGTCAGATCATTTCAACGGCCGATATAATCTCCGAAATATAGGTTTAATATCTAAATCGAATTGAGAAAATTACAATACTAATCGAATTAATTCTCAGAGTAAATCTATTGATAAAAAATTGACTTGTAATGATATGATAATTTTATGATTAATTATCGTTTATTATGCCAAGAAAATCAATAGCCATCATAGAGTAACATGAACCTAAAAAATATCATTTCATTGCGTCTTATTCAAGGCATGTATTTTATTTATTTATTTATGCTTCAATTTAAACGTGCTTAATTATCTTTTTTTATTCAAAAGTCGTTACATTTGATTTGACATTATTAACTTTTTTATTTTAGTAATCACATTTTCAATTGTGACCATTCATTTATCATATTAAAGATTGTGATTAGAGTAGTCTCTTTGGTCACATGCCCATTCAACTTATGACAGATAATATATTATAAAACAATTTTAATCATTTGTAAATAAATCAAAGTTGTGGTAACGATTTTCGAGGAGAAGCACTCATATTATTCAAGTACCATAGTTTCTTTAATAAAACTTTTAAAATTAAATCAAAATTTATAAGAAAACAATTTTTTATCTATGAAGTGAAAATTCAGCTCTAACATACGAAAACAGTATTAATTTAATGAGTGTATTTAAATTTTATATCGGAAAATTACTTTTTCTTCTAAAATCAATTTATTTCCAAAAGAAAATTTTCAGTGATACCTTGATAAAAACTAGTCAGTAAAGTTTTTGAATAAAAAAACTCATTTTATTCTTGAAAAGGGTTTTTTTTAGTATAAACAATTCTAACTCAATAAGTGATTATTATGTAAAATTTAAAAGTTAAATGATTGAAACGTAATTTTGTACAAAATTTAGGGACTGTTAATATAGTTTACCTAAATTATATATAATTATTTTATCATGTATTTAGTTACTATCATTTATACAAATTATTGAAGATCCAGAAATTTTTTTAATAATTTTTATCTAAAAAATCAATCTAAAACTGAAAATTTAGTTAACCTGTTATATTTTAATTGAAAATAATGAATATTTTTTATATATGTAATTTATTAAATTTAATTAAATTAATAAAATTACATACTTAAGTGAAGAAAGTTTAATTAATTTTATATTTAAATAATTTAAGTAAAATTATTATTTAAATAAGATAATTGATCAGCTTTAAAAAAATTTAAAATATTTATTTTATAGCTTTAAAGTACAATGAAATACGTATATATTATATTTTAATTGGCTTAAAGGAATGTTAGCATAATTTGAGTTTTTATAAGTTAATTTGATTTGCCTTAGTGTAAATTTATGGCTAATTGATTTGAATAATGTAAATTAGTTAAAATGAAATGTTTAGGTATGTTTTGAAATAGTTTATGCAAGATATAAGTGTGCATTATGCATCAATTGTGTTAATGGTTTGATTTGGCATGAAATATGTATTAAATGGCTTAAAATGTACAAAAAACAGAGTCCACATCGAGATGATAAACTCACCTCATCGCAACGCTGGCTGGCAGTTTGTGACTTCTCAACACCGAATGGTCAAACATCGCAACGTGACAAACTGTTTGGCAACGTCACGACATGGAGGAGGCCAACATCATTTTTAAAACTTTACAATTTGGTCCTAATTCTTGCTCGGGTTAACACAGGCTCAGATTTAGTTGGGAATCATATTATGAATGTGTTTAAGTCATAAATATTTGTTTGGTTGTTATATTTGCTGTATTTTATCAGAAGTTGCTTCGGTAACGGATGTGACATCTCGTAACTCGGATTCGACGATTGGGTCAGGTGAGGGGTGTTACAAATACTTCCGTACCAGGTATCATGGTTGATGTTACTAAGGTAAATATTGTTGCCATGCATTCTATTAATTTCGCTTTGTTATAGTGGCGTCGTAGGTCTAGAGATGAGAAATGAGGTGGAGCTACCATTGGGACTTGAGAGGAATTCCAGAGTAAATTCAATGGGCAATTTTACCTAGAGTATGTAGAGGATGAGGCTTGGGTTAAGTTGCATCGGCTTATGCAACAACATATAATAGGGAATATGTAAAGAAGTTCAGTGAGCTGATGCTCCAAATTTTCGATTTAGGTGAGAAGAAGGCATTTTTCTCCTTTATGAATGGGTTAAAGTTGTGGGAAAAGCAAAATTTGCAATGCTAAGGGGTTAAATAACTTCCCAAAGCTATGACCATAGCGGAGTCCTTAACTGAGCTTGTTCCGAGGAAAGATAACTTCGAGTCTTCCAAGGCTAAAGAGAAGGGAAACAGTAGGGGAGATGAAGGACAAGTTGAGAATAGTAACGATAATAGTGGTAATGAGAAACTAGATAACGGGAAGTGGAAGCCTAACTACAAACCAAAGAGGCCAATGAAATGCTTCCTTTGTGATGATCCACATATGGTAAAGAACTGTCCCAAACGATCCGTGCTTTTTTCCATCAAAGAGGACGATGAGCCAAACAAAGCATTGATGAAGTTTGGTTCAATTTTGAGTCCTGTCGATGCTCGGGGAAAAGAGAATAAAAGAAGCAAGTGAAGTGGTTCTTATGTTGTGGTACTTATAAGATACAAGACTATCTAGAGCGATCTAATTTGTTTGCAATCACTAAAGAAGATGAAATAGAGCTAGAGAATGAGGCTTTAAAGCTTGGGTCAATGATACTCAATTCTGGTAAAGTGAAGAGAGATCGCAAACAAAAAAGGTTGATGTTTGTAGACATCAACATCGTAGGCTGAAGAAAGAGTGCTCTTGTCGATAATGGGGCATTTGACTTGTTTATACCAGAAGAAAGCCGTGGGTAAAGTTAGTCTCTCAGTTAGAAAATCGATCAAGATAGTTAATTCCAAAGAGGTTCTAACCATGGGAGTAGCATGAGGAGTTGAGCTACAAATCGGCGAGTGGAAAAGCAATGAAGATGTTGAGGTAATTCATTTAGATGATTATGAATCCGTGCTTGGCTTGAATTTCCTTACCCGAATTAATGCTTTTTTTATCCTTTTTTCGATTGCATAACATCCTGTTACCGACCCAATCGCTGAATTCGAGTTACCAAGTGTCACATTTGTTGCCAGAGCAACTACAATAAACTACATTCCATTTATACTATTAGATAACTAATTTCAACCCATACATGCATACAATACGATATACAATCATTTCTACATTTTTAACGAGCTTACGAAAACTCTAAAGCTAACTCAAGGTTAAATTAGTACCAAATTTAAAAAATCTCAAAACATCGGATTAACGTCACGACATCAAGGAGTTCCTCGTCATGATGCAATCTACTGAGTGGGCTTCACCACAACAATCAATACTGGACGTCACGTTGTGGCATTGCAAGTTGTTGTCATCGCAAAAACAAATGTTAAACGTCGCAACATGACATACTGATTTCAAATGGTTTGGCCTTAATCTCTGGCATCTTCTGCGAAACTCTAAACGTAGAAAGAGTTAGAGTCTATTTAAATTGCCTCAGAAGAAAAGTAAAAGGCAATGGCGAAGATCTTCAACCTGAATACATGATTCAAGGCATTTTGCAAATAATTTTGCTTTCCAGCTAAAGAGAGATACAACTAAGGATAAGACAATTTATGAAGGGGAAAGCAAAAGAAAAAGGAATAAGAAAAAGATGAGGGAAATCTTTAACAAGGATGAAAAGAAAAAAATGGGTTTTGAGTTATAAGAGAGATGCCATACAGTGCCTACTACCATCTTATGGAATTGCAAGATTTAGGCAAGGAA
This sequence comes from Gossypium anomalum, assembly GCA_025698475.1. Lineage (NCBI taxonomy): Eukaryota > Viridiplantae > Streptophyta > Magnoliopsida > Malvales > Malvaceae > Gossypium > Gossypium anomalum. Next base: position 81,070,278 of record CM046968.1, read on the forward strand.
AAGAAAGTGTGGAGTTGCATGCATCCATCCATACATGCATACATGTGTAACTTTGTCTTTTTATGGCAAATATAAGATCAAAGACATTTCCTGGTACAAATCTATTTTCTTAAGCTCCTTTGCTTGGCAATTCTCATTTTAATGTCAGGGATTATGTTGGGGATCGACTCAATTAAACAACGAACAAGTAAAAAAAAAAAAGAAAAAATTTTAAAAATTGAACACACAAATTTAACGTAGAAAAACCCCTCCAAAGAAGATAAAAACCACGTGCAAAGATAATTTTACTATAATGGCAAAAAAACGAAGAGTACAAAAAATGGAGATAAAACTAAACCTCGAAACCCGAAAACAAAGAACCTTCAAAATATAAACACAAAATTCTCCAAAAGTGTTATGAGTTTTAATATCTAATAAGTCAAATAATAATAAAATAATCTAGACTAATCAAAGTTTGATTGAAACAAATAAACAGAGCTTAACTGAAACATTATTTCTCAAATTTGACTGGAATATGACTCATACTCAACAGATTAAAATTGATCTTTATGTATATTTATACTACTACTACAACTGTTGCTCTGTAGTTGTAATGAAATTAGCTGCCACTTCTTTTAGGCTCCGTCAGTCTTTGTTAGTTTTGCTCCATTCATTTTCTCTAATTCTATATCGGATTTTCTTCTCATATATATATATATTGTTGATGGGATGATCCCGACTAGAGAAGTTTTATAAGTATAGTATGTTGGACAGCTGGCTGAACTCTCAATAATTGTAGGTATTGTTACCATGTTAAGGTTGTCTCTTTCTTCTATTGAAAGTACTAAGGGTTCTCTTGTGAACCATGTAGGTTGTGTCTTCACCAAGTGAGGTGTTCTCTTTCTGTGAAGTTCTCGGTAGAAGAGAGAGACCAAACCTTGACATAGGTGCAATACCTACCATTGTTGGGATGCAATTGACGGATTCTAGCAGCGTGGTTATTCCGATTTTCAATAATATTCTAGCAGCAAAGTTGTTTGGATTTGGAAGTGTTGGACACGATGATGTGGTTTTATTCAATTTGTTTTAAAATATTTTCGTATATTTAGAAAATCATGTCACAAAATGAACCGATCGTTGACTGCTTTTTTATTCTTTTACGGATTTTCCGGTGGGATCTCAACTCGTTAATCAAGTTATAGTTTGAGCAGCCAAACATTGAAGAATGTTTATGGCTGAGTTGGGATTTAAAGCTGTGTTATTATGCAGCGATGGTGATGATGATGAGACTGTTTGTTCTTTTCATCATCTTTAAGCACCAATTTAGTAACAGTTATAGTGTTGTTTGGCGATACCGTTTAAAGGAGGTAGTAAGGATAGTGTTGTTGGCGAGCAAAATGTTTATTGGGTTGAAATAGTTTTATTGGATTAATTATGGGGTTCCATTTTTCCAAATGCTTACGTGGATCACCATCAAAGGCCAGTGCTTTCACCGGTCGTCATCTTTGATGGTTTCAAAGTGCTCATCGTTCTTGCGTTCACAATTGGAATGATAATCTTGTGATTATGATGTATCCAAAGGTATGGTTGTCACCCAAATAAAATTTGCTCCAATCTGGTTTTTTATTCTTTTTATCACTTGTTAATTTCGTTCTTTTTCTGCTATTTATTTAGGTTAATTTTTGCTATTAGTTCCTTCACTTTATGAAAATTGTGGATTTAATCCTTATACTTTAATTTGGTAATTTTTAATTTTTATACTTTGTTAAAATTTAAAATTTCAATCCTCACCAAACTATAACAATTAGATTGGTTAAGTTCTACTACCTTCAAAATCTAATGCCACAAACATATTACTGCTATTTGTGTTAAGAATAAAATTTCAAATTTTGAAAAGTATAAGGACTTCGAATGATCCAATTGGAGAATATAAACTAAATCTATAACTATACGCATAGTATATAATAAGTTATTGAATTTAACCCAACAAATTCAACTGCTACCGCTTGGATCAGAACTACAATTTAAAAATTCAAAAAGTACATGGGCTAAAATTGATAAAATAAATTATAAAGACTAAATTCACAAGTTTTACAAAGTACATGGACTAATTGCAGAATTTGACCTTTTATTTACATTATTTGATACAATAGTTATACACACCATACAAGGGTAAGGCTTAACAATCCCAATAACCTAGGACCAGTAGCCATATCTAGGGGAATGACACCAACTTGACTACGGACTCCATGTATAAAAAAGCGTAAAAGTAAATCCAAAAACCCTTAAAAAGCTTCACCTTACACTATCATTTTCCTTATTATCTTTATTCTTTCTATCAATAAAAAGCATAAACTCAGTCGCCATTTTCAGAAGGTTGAATCCTCATATAATCCAAATAGTTTTTTCCATAGATCTTGAGGGTGAAGAACTGTTTGAAGTATTCCTCCATTCCCACCCTTCTAAACAATGGAGGGTTTTCTGCATTTATAAGACTCAATGAAGGCCCTACCTCCGCCTCAAAATTAGGACTCAAGTTGAAGGTAACTGTTATTCTTTCTCTGTCTTTATTGCAAGTAACCTTGTGTTCAATGCTGTGATAAACCCCGTTGCTAAATATCTGCATTTAACATTTACACATTTCTTATATATATACATGCATACATAGGAATGTGTTTTGTAATAGTAATGTGAAAAACTGGCTAGAGTCTACCATTATTCACCAGGGTAAGTTTTTGTTTTAATCATTTAATTAAAAAAAATTATAATTTAATCACTAAACTATTCAAAAGTTTTCACTTAAGTCATTGGGTTATTAAAATCAATGTTATATGACTTTTTTTGTTCGCATCGTTTACACCAATAAAAAACCTATTTTTTCCTTTCTCTTTTATGAAACAACTTTAGAGGTCACAACTTTGTGAATCAAAATTCAAATAGATTTGTTTCTGATCTTTGACATTGGCAGTCAGATTTGTTCTACTCATCGATGAGTGTTTATCCATTGTATCAATCCTCAAATTATTACTCGAGTTCGTTAGAGGAATTTAAAAAAAAAAAATTTAATAACCCAGTGACCTAAATAAAAACTTTCAAATAGTTCAGCGATCAAATTGTAACTTTTTCTAGTTAACTGATCAAAATGAAATGAAAACTTATTTATAGTTTAGTGACTAATAGTAGAATTTACCAAAAAAAACTTTGGACCTGGAAAATGTCTCCAACATTGACCACAAAAGCATCTGGGTTGACGTTGAAAGGGAACCAAAGGCCATTTTTTTTAACCTCAAGGCCATCCACTCCATTAAGTTGGTGTAGGATAGTGAGGAGAGTCATATCAGAGTGTGGAAAAAGACCCATCACCGACTCTGGTTGTGGACATGGAGGATAATATGCCATCCTCACCGCTTGCAGCCCACCATCAAACAACTCCATCATCTCCTTTTCTTTTATTTTCAATGCTTTTCCCATGAAACCAATAAGTTTTGTGGCAAGCTTTTGGAGTGCCGATAAGTAACACTCCATCGTACTTCTGCATCATGATGTTGATGACATCCATTAAATATTAAGTAAACATCACTTTATGAGAAGCTTAAAACAAAGAGAGAAAGAACCTTAAAGAAAGAGGTAGTTGTGGGAAGAGATGAGGGCTACGCCTATGGAGTGGGTTAGTGATAATATTGAAAGTGTCAACCCAATCATATTTGCCATCTCCTCTCGCCCTCCTTCCATACCCTTCCAACTCTCCTTCCCTTATTTTATATTTCAGTTTCTCTTCCAATGGCAGCCTATAAAATTCCTCCACCTCGTGCTTCAGTTTCTCCAGCAGTGATGAGCTAACCCCATGGTTCACCAACTGCACCGGTACCACCATATCCGTTCATTAACTACACTCAATCATACATGCATACATATATAAAATTTAGTTTTGGAGAGTGAAGCAGAAAAACCTGAAAGATGCCCCAGTCTTGGCAAGTAGAGTGCAACTTGTGGAGCTCAAGGTTATGGTGGTCATCTTCCAAAAGCAAACGAGACATGTCGATGGTTGGTGGCAAAGGAGCGGTGACAGACAAGGAAGGAGATTGTTGGTTTATACGAACAAATGGTTGTGGGATTGAGAAATCCGGTGCTGCTAATTTAACAAGTTCCTGGACGCTAAATGTTGAAGGATCGAAGGCAGAGGTGCTAAAATCATCTTCGGTGTATGATGATGATGACCCCATAGTGTTAAGGAAGGAGTCAGCCTCTTCAATCTACAACATACAGCCTATTGTTGGAGATATTTAAAGGGGAAAACAAAGGTTACAGCAGTTTTCGTATGAGGTAAGAATAGAGATAGGTATAAAAGAAGATATTGACGTAGAAACATGATAATTTTACTGAAAAAAATTGGAAATAGGGTATGACCATAGATTTTTTTTATAAATATTTTACAAAAAGATATTGATATATATTTTTTCATTAAAGGTTTAATTTCTATTATAATCAAATTAAATTTTATGGTTGCATCAATAAAATTATGACTCAATAAAGTATAACTTCTCCTTACAGTTCACTTGTAACTTTTACACATAAAAAATAATTCTCGCCCAGATTAAAATAAATAAATAAATAAATAAATCATTAAAATAATACTGGTTTATTTGAAATCTCCACTTCCAATTGATATCTCGTTATCATAAATCTTTTCTTAAATGTAATTTATAAAAGTAAGTTGGTGGAAATTGAAGAAATAATTCTGAGATCAACATAAAATTATAATACACAACTCTTGGTTTGACTCCTTAATTTTAGGTTTGCTATAAGAAAAAAGGATAAAGATATCTACACTAATCAAAACATTTTGACTTTTAACTTTACCAATAAACCTACAAACCCCTCTCAAATATTTTGATAGAATTACAAGGCCTTGCAAAAAGATCATCTAGCCATTACAACTCTCCCATCCTTCTTAATTTTCTAGATAGAAATGTTCATGAACCGAGTCACTTTTAGGCTGGTTTAAATATGATATTAATACATTTTATACTTACCTAAACTTGATCTAACCAAAAATATAAGCCTAAAATTTTATCCATTTTCGTTCATATTTATAAATAGTTAACCCAAATCATTTTAGTTCCACCTATATTATTTTTAAATTTTTAAAAATTATTTATATTTTTATTTGTTAATATTATATATGTAAGATGTCAACATTTAAAAAAAAAAGAAAAGAAAAGAAAGAAAATTATAACTCAAGAACACTCATACTTAGCAGTATTTCATGCTAGCAGACCCGAGAACATCCAATAAAAAAATCTTCTTCGTACACCTAAGATGCTAGAACAAAACACACAACCTTAGACTAGATTGAATTTACATTTTTTTTAATATTTAAGTTATAATATTATATAATATTATATATTTAATTTTTATGTGTTATAAACTACATAATATTTATAAAATAACATAATATAATATAATATATTATAAACATAGAAAACGAGTTGGGCTGGGCTTGAGCCTTGAATGACTGAGCCCAAGTTTAATCCATAATTTAAATGAACTTTTTTTTTTTTTGTTCAAGTCTATTTTTTAGCCTAATATTTTTACCTAACCTTCTCGAAGTTCAAGTGTATCATCAAATTTTAACAAATAACTTAACCCATGAACAAATGTATTTATAGAGTACTTAATCATTAAGGCTTCCTTTCTATTAAAAGTACTTATTTCATTAATATATTTAATTGTCTAGCACCTTCCATTCAATAAAATCAAATCAGAGTTGAAATTAAACTCTAGACGAATATCTAATGTCCATAACATTTACATATTTAATTAAAGGTTTAAATAATATATTACATTTATGGTGCGAAAAATAAATTGCCTAACAAATATGTTTATTAAAAATTCACATAAAAATTAATTGATGCTTTCATTACAAAAAAAATTAGGCATATTTAAAAAAGTTTTAATATCATATATGTACAAGACAATTTAACTCGTTAACATATCTATTGATATAATTTTTAATACAAATATTTAAAACTATTCATAATCTTTTATCAACTCTTAAATAAGGTAGTAAACATACTTCAGCATGCTTGAACTTACATCATTTTGTACCGACAATTATATTGATATTAATTAAATTAAAATTTAGTCGAATAAAAAAAGTTTTGACTTGGTACAGATATGAGTGCATGATGCTATAATTTTATGATAAATGATCGTTTATTATGCCAAGAAAATTGGTAGCCATATGCGGTTGGACTGATAAAAAAGTCATAGTCACAGATAGACATAAACCTAAAATATGTCATTTCATTGCGTCTCATTCAAGGCATGTATTTTATTTATTTATTTTTGCTCCAATTTAAACGTGCTTAATTATCGTTTTTATTCAAAAGTTGTTACATTTTGATGTGACATTATTACATAATTAAATAAAGTTTAATGTTTAAAGTCCAATCACGTTTTCAATTCTGACCATTCATTCACCATATTAAAGATTAGGATTAGAATCATCTCTTTGGTCGCATGGCCATTCATTTTATTGTTGGAAAGGATTTTTTTCGGGTAAATAATTATTGAGTAATTAAAATGCGTAAATTTTTAAAGTTGAACGAATAAAATATAATTTTATATAAAATTTAAAGATTGTTGTTATAATTTATCTAAATTATATATATATATATATATATAATTATTGTGTTTAGTTATTATCAATTTTTACATAAATTACTGAAGATCTAGAAATTTTTAAGTAGTTTTTATTTGAAAATAATGAATACATGTAATTTATTAAATTTTAAATAAATTAATAAAATACATACTTAAATGGAGAAAGTTTAATTACTTTTATATTTAAATAAGTTTATAAGATTATATATTTAAATAAGATAATTTATTAACTTTAAAAAATTAAAAATATTTATTTTATAGCTTTAAAGTACACACAATAAATATGTACATATTGTAGAACATAGGTGAAAAATGTATAAAATTTTGATTAAAAAAAGATTAAATATTGTTTTGGTTGAGATGGTAAAAGATGGAGCGAAAGTCATATATTTTGGGTTTGAATCCCTTTATATGCATGTATTTTTAAATTTTATATAAAAAGATAAAAATGCTTCAAAATAATATATATTGAAACACTTAGATTTACAATAAGGACATTCCAATTGTGATTTGAACTCAGATTATCTTTGGTAAAAGTGAACATCCGACCAATTGGTCACAACTTTAAGTTCTTTCCTTTTTATTTCTTACAAGTATGGTTGCACGTTGAGTTGATTATCTGTGTCAAACTATAGAGTAAAATTTTGAAAGGTTTAAATATGCTCAATGCCTCTATACACTTTGTACATTTAGAATTTAGTCTCCTATTTTTATTTTTATGAATTTAGCCCCTTTACTTTTTGAATTTAAAAATTAATATATATATATTCACTTTATAGTTATGTAACAATAAAAATAAGGTTAAAAATACTGCTTAGGATTTCTTTAAAAAAAAAAAGCACACGTTCATATTTGTCATGATAAAATAACTTCTTTGTAGTATTTTTTTTTATTTATAAAATTTGACGCCAACATTGTGATTGAAATAATTAACAATATTAATTATTTAGACTAACTACATAAATTGGATTATATAAAAAAAAATTAAAGCATATAGATTAACTCTCAAGTTTCAATTTAATATATGAGCCAAAACTAAAATTTGACCTTTCTTTTATATTAGTTGATACTCGAAAGAAATGTTTTCAAGGCATTCAAATTATATACGACCACTTAATATTTTAATAAAAAAGTTGATGATATTCACTTTTTGCTCGAATCATTAACATTATAAAAATATAGAAATCAAATTACATTAAAAATTAAAGTATAAAGATTAAATCGTAAATTTAGATATAGTAGAGAGCCAAAATTAAAATTTAACAAAAAAAAGCACCATAACATGAGATAACACATGTCAACAGAAGAAAAGTCTCTTTTATATATAGTTTATAGATCTCTTTAAATAAAATAAAAATTTTCGGCATCATTAAGTAATTTACTTCTCAAAAAAAAAAAAAAAAACTTGTGAACGTGACCAGAAGCATTTTGTGAGGCAAAAATCATATTTGGTGGGCAAAAGCCAAATGATCTCCTTCCAAACATGTAAACACCAAATTTAGTCAAATTAAATAATATATATATATATACACACACACAGTAAATTGACTCCCAAAATTTAAAAAAAGAAGAAGAAGAAGAAGAAGAAGTAAATATTCCTTAAGGAGTACAAAAGAACTGAGTCATGCAAACAACTGTACAGAAATAAAACAATTCACAGGCCAACCAACACTATGAAAATGAACTCTCTATTAAGGCTAGCTTCTACCTGAACTATTTGTCAAGCTGAAATAGCTTACTTGGTCAGTGGTTCCACATATGTTACCTATCGTTGCCTAGACACAAAGAACTCATAATCGGGGTGTCTGTTTACTGATGTCCGATTTCCCTTGATGACAACCGCCCTTGCCATAAGTGATGCAGTCTCCTCCAGTGTCCTTGATCGCTCCTTCAGTATTCTAGAAGGGCTAAGGCCCAGGTTTTCATAGGTAATGTTCGTTGTAGTGTGTTTCGGTCGGAACCAGCATTCCCCCTGTTCCAAGTGATGTGCATTTACATCATAGCATCCTCAGATATTAGCAAAGTAAATAACAGCACATAATAGCATTGAGTAATTTAATTATGGGTACCTGAGCATTGTAGCTCTTTAGACCCACAACAGGAGAGACAATACATGCATCCACGGTACTAGCATAATCAAACTTGGAACTTCTACGAACGAAATGACTGAGTGAATGGTAAGTCAGAAATGCGGCACGAAAATTTCCGTCTGGAATTCTATAAATAGGATACCATGCAACAGAATACCTGTAATAAAGAAGCAACCGAACATTAAAACGAGTCTTGGTTTATTTCATATAAAACCGAAACATTTTTTCTTCACTAACCAAGATCGAGGATGCAAATCAAGCATGTTTATCGAGTTGAGATGAACTGGATCCCCATACATTTTGCATCGAGGAGATACATCATCATTAACCAGTTGTTGTATCCTGTAACAAACGGAACCAGGGTTATGTTTATATGTCAACTTTGATGAGTATCAAAGACATATGAGAGAATTGGTACTTACGTTTCGTATAATGCTCGTCTTTGATGAGGCTGTTCGGATTCAAAATATTCAAAAACTAGTTCCATGTCAACAGATTTCATATCATTTACTTGCGACTGATTGTTTGGATCCGTATCACAAGCCTCTGAACCTCTAGGGGTGGAATAAGTTTTAGTGTTCCTAAAGAGTTGAACTGCTGACAAGAAAGGCACAAAGTAGGCACGGAATTCGACCTGATCGATGCCCAAACGCTTTGGGTTTTCGTAATCTTCTGCCTTTATTTCTAATCCATAGCTTCCATGTTTCTCATACCATGGCCATAAACATCCCAATGGGATGTTTGGTGTCTCATGTCTGCATAATAGAGCACTAGGAACCTTGTCTAGTAAGCAATGTTGACACCTTACTGAACTGTATGAATGGCAAATGACTGGAGAACAAAAGTGAAGAAGCCTTTCAAACTCAGCAATGGGGCCACCACTGGTCATCTGAACAGCTTCAGATGCCATTTGTGCCTTATAGCCATCATTCAATGCCTTTGCTATCTTGTTTAAATCATTTGCACCTGCTGATAAATTTTCTTCTTTAGTTTTATTCCTAATGCTGCTACTCATTCTTCCAACATTCATTGAAGGAGAAAGATTCTTAGAACATGAAGCAAATTTCTCTTCAAAGCTATTATTCTTACTAGTTCTGTCTTCTACCTCTGGTCCCACTCCATTACCATGTTCGAATGATGAATTGGCAGATCTAGAAGATGTAAACCCACAATCCTTTATCCCAATAGGTATCCATTTCCAGAGAACAGACCCCAAGTTATGACTTTGCTTGCCATTTTCAGCAACAGAACTTTTTTCTGTTCGAGCAACACGATTCACCATCAGATGAGGGAGGTAAACCGGAGTTTCCACCTCAACTAAAGTCGACTGGTCTGAAGGGACATGCGAGTTTTTCTCTATGCTGTCTTGAATATTGAAACCAGAAGCAGCATCACAGACATTTTCACGTGGTTCCATGCTGCTTAGACCAACTTCGAAGTCACTAACTGATTTGGAATTTAGGATATCAACCCTTGCATAACCAGGCTGAGAACTAGACCTTGAATGATTTTTAATTACTCCATTGTCATCCATCAAAGACAAGTCATCAAATATTCCACCTTTTGGGATGCTAGTCTTTGCATAAGCATTTAAGTTTACCTTGTTGGGAAGAGACTCTTTCCTGGAATAAATGCCACTTTCTTGTTTCGGAGAAGGACTAACTTTTCTCTTCAGCTTCTTAGGAACCTTATTCTTTAGCTTCCTTTTGTCATCGGTAATAGGTAAGGTTGTTAGACTGGAAGCATTATTAGAATTTCTTTTCTGCAATGGAGCATCCTTTGGAGCGACGTCAAACTGTGAGCAGACGGATCTTGTTTTCTTCAACTCGGTGTTGCATTTCTCTACACTGTTCTTTTGAACCCTTTGCCAAACAGAATAACCGTTCTCAATTCCTGTTCGAGTGTGCAAGTTCCCTGTGCTTCCAAGTTTCCCAGGAACAGATTTAAACTGCTTATCCCTCTTGCTTGGTGCAACCTTTCGGCCATCAAAGCTTTTCCGAGCCACACCATGCTTGGTTTCCTCAGTATAATCACAAGTTCTTGAAATGCTACACGATGAGTTTTCTCGATACAAAGACCCCTTGTTGGTACTTAAACCTGATACCTCTAATTGACTGATTTCATGGTTGTAATCATTAAATGGATTGACAATATGACCACCACTTATCCCTTCTTCACTGTTTGAACCAACAGAAATTGAGTCCAACACTAGAGAATCATGCATGTCTGAGAAAACCTTGTGATGTGAAGGATGTCTCCTCTCTATATCTCCTTGACACCTAGAAAGCTGCTGATCCTCGCTACCGATTTCGGAGCTATCCGTATGATGCTCCCCTGAAAACTTATGAGCTTGAGAAGGTGCAATAGACTCTGATGTTTCGACTTCATCAATGTCACCTCTGCATATATTTTGTGACTGAGAACTTGTAACAACACTACTGCTACTCTCTGCATAATGATCAATTATAGTAAGCAAACCGTTAGATGGTGAAACTTGTAGCAAAGTTGAATTAATAATGTCATTGTTAGTTACCACAGATCTCAGATGTTGAACTTCCACAGGTGTACTCCGCACAAACCTTTGATTCCATGGAGCCAACATCGCACATATGTTTCTTTTTATGCTTCCCTTTCTTTCTTCCCTTCTTTTGCGAATTTCTCTTGGCAGACTTGTCTTCCTCGGGACAATCAATGAACATAGTAGCATTGGATCCTTTGGACGTAACAGCAGAGGAATCATTGGAACTATGAGGGGAAGAAGTGTAGGACAATTGAGTAGTGTTATTGGGAAGGGGCTTGTTTCGAAATTGTTGTTGCACATTGGAACCAGGCAAGCTTCTGGTTCTAAAAGGCATGGCAGCATAAGGAATGTGATCAGGTTGAGGCCCTTTTTGAGTGTCGCGACCATCAAGCTTGAAGGAATTAATGGAGGGAGAGGAAAGGAGATGGAGGCCATTCATGTTCACCTGAGTTCCAGTTCCGAAACGGTTAGTGTGATCAAAATATTGCAAGGGTAATGCAACAATTCTCCACTGCCCATCACACTCAAGTGTTGGGAATGTCAATATGGCACACCTAAAAAAGATTAACAGATAAACCCAGTCAATAACCCACACCAACCATGTAAAACCAGCTCAATAAGCAACTCAAGCACACATAAAAAAATGGCCTCTCTTGATTAGATGGGACAATTTCAATTTTAGCCCCTCCTAATAATTAATTATTCAATCTAAGTCTTCTTAACAAAAAGTCATAGCTTCGCCCATACAAATGTTATCTAAAGTAGAAAACATTTTCTATGTTTGAGAGTAAGAATTAAGGTGAAACGAATTGATATTTTCTACACACAAAAAAGCAGAAGATAAAATTATATTTTTGTGCTCCAAAAAATTCAATAATATTTTTAAGGCTTGGTCCCCATATTTGGTGAATCAGTTTTAAACGGAAGGAAATGTAAGTACATTGGATTACCTCTGATCAATGTTCCTAAAATTGAAAGAAGAAATTCTGGAATCCTGAATAAGATTAAAAATTAATTAAAGCTATTTTTCATAAAGTAAAAGAGTAATTTTAATTGAAAGTAATGTAATAGGAAATTAAAGATAAATAACCTGGGGTGATCTTCTATAACCATTGAGCTGCAACCTACTACCCTTCCCCACTTCTGTCACTTTCTGATTATTATTATGAAGATGGTTTCCTCGAACGCCACAAGACATTTTTTATTGTATCTATCCAAAATTAAATATCATACACACATATAAATATAATATACATAATTTTAAAAAAAATTAAACATGTTATATAGTACAAAACATAAAAAAATGAAAAAGAAAAATGATGTTGAATTAAACTCACCAGAAATCATGCAATCATCTGAAGGAACGAAATTGGGAAATTGAGAGAAAAAAAGGAAAGAATAAAGAAATTGCAATTTATAATAAAAGTTTGAAAAAAGAGTGAGAACTGAGAATTCTGAAAACAATAAATTAAATTAAAAAATTAAAAGGAGATCCCCCAATTTTTTTCCCCACAATCTATGAGGAAACAATCTAAGGATAAGGGGTAAGAAGATAAAGGGATGTTCCCCAAATATAGGTTTTGAGGTTCAGAATCAGAATCAATTAGCTAAAAAAAAAAAAGTATATAACTAAAATTGTCTTCCAATTTTCCACTTATTTTAAATATAGAAAATCAAATTAAGAAATTAATTATTGGAAAACTAAAGAATTAGATACAACGAAAGGGAACGACACAAACCATGAATATAGATAGAGCTTTGAATTTTTTTAGGTTGTCTCAGACTTGACTCTCACTTCGCTGTTGGACTAAGTTTTTCAGTTCAGCTTTATTTATTTTTTCAATGATAATTTTGGAGCTTTGCAAGGTTCCCAAGGTAATAAGTAATGTTAATTACAAGTTTACCTGGGCTCATATTTCATTTTCCTCCTCTTCTTCTTTTTTTCAATTAAGATATTATTAAATATAGTCCAAAAATATAATAATCATTTTTTATATTTTTAATCCATTACATTAAAAATATTAAAGGTTGATACTTTGAAGATAATATTGTTGAAAGAGATAATTATGAATCCAAAAAATTAATTTTCAATAAAACCGATATTGTAAAATAAGAAAAATATATATGTATTGAAAAAAATCAATTTTAAAGTATATCATGTAAAGTAAATAATATAGTAAACATTGATTTAAATGGAAAAAAAAAAAAAGAATGGTAATATTACCCAATCTATCTAATTTTGATAAAATATAAACATTTTGGTAAAGAATTTGATATCCTTAAATAAGGTCTAGGACTCGAATTTTGTGAATATAGTGTATTTAGTTGGAACTCATTGTAACTATGAGATACCAAAAGCATTGGCAATAAATAATTATAAAATGGTGCTTCAAACATATACCCAATATCATTAGCAAAGATATTATGAAGCTAACTATACCTGATACAGTGCAGAGGCTTCTTTATCAAATCCTCTCAAAACCATGCCCCCCAAAAGATTAAAGAGTTAATAGAGGAAAGCAGCGCAGCTTGAAGTGATTGAATCATTCCAACTCTAACCAAAGAAATTCTCTGTTCGGTTCATTAATGCATTGTAGAATCCGATAAATGTGAGTAGCAGCAACATATGATCTATCTACAGCAAGAAATTCATGAACACTACCATTCACCTCAATCCAACTACACCCAGGTCTTTTCCTTATCTTCTTATTTCTCATCTTCTTCCTAATCTTCAAACCATCTTCGTGCCTATTTGAACTACAATACATATGTGACACAAGTGCATACATCCCATCATCATCTGGTTCTAGTTTCATAAGCTTCTCTCCTGCCATCTCTGCTAAATCCAATTCCCCATGGATTAAACAAGCACAAAGGAATGACCTCCAAATAGCAACATCTGGCGACATTGGCATTTGTTTAATTAATATTTTTGCTTCTTCCAATAGCCCAGCTCGGCCAAGAAGGTCCACTACACATCCATAATGCTCAATCATGGGTTTTAAACCATAGCATTGAACCATATTCCTAAACAACTCCTGCCCCTCAACGAACAATCCTTCATGGCTACAAGCGGATAGAGCAGACAAAAAGGTCACCTCATTTGGTGCAACGCCTGATTCTAACATGTCAGAAAATAGCTGCAAAGCTTGTTTTCCTTTCCCATGAAATGCACATCCATTTATCATTATAGTCCAAGAAAACACATCTCTTTCCACCATTTCATTAAAAATCATCACAGAAAAATCATGGTATCCGCATTTTGAATACATATCCATCAAAGCATTGTTCAAAACAATATTCTTTTCGCCCAAATTCACTTTCTTAACATAACCATGAACACTCCCACCAAAATAAAGACCCCCATTATCAGCACAGCCAGCAAGAACCGCTACAATGGTAACAATTGTAGGATTAACTTCCCCTTGACTTCTCATTTCCTTAAAAAGCTTCATTCCAACCAACGGTTCCTTCCCTTTTACATACCCAGATATCAAAGCCGACCAAGAAACTGCATTTCTCACAGGCATTTTATCAAATACCCGGTGAGAAGCCTCCAAATCGTTGCATAAAATAAAACCATTCAACAAACTGTTCCAAGAAGCAACATCTCTAAACAACATCCAATCAAACACTAGTTCAGCCACCATAATTTCACCATTTCTACTATACATATCAATAAGAGCATTGCCAACAATTTGATTCTTAAAACCCAAGTTATATTTTAAAACAAGTCCATGAATTAACATTCCACTAATCAAATCTCTGTTTTTACCACAAGCTGACAAGGCAGCGACGACAGAATAACTGTCGGGTCTTAAACCGGCACGTATTAACTGCGAAAAGGCTAAGACAGATTTGAAGGGATTTTTGTGTCGTGAGAGAAGGGTAATGAGACAAGTCCATGAAACTATGTCTGGGTTGTGGATTTGGTTGAAGACTTTGGTTGCATCATTTGGATTGTTGAGATTGGCGTAGGTGGTGAGTATTTTGCAGGACAAGGCTTGGTTATGGTGTTGCAGTAGCCCCAAAGTTGTTGCCTGGGCATGGATTTTCTTCAGTTTTTTAAGATTTGGATATTTTCCTAGGACCGAAAGCAGCAACTTCTTGCGGTCCATTTATTATAATAATTTGTTTATTTTATTGTCTCATCTCATTCTAAAATGAACTCCTGCGGTCAATGCTTTACGGGGGGAAATGGAGTGAAAGATAAGGAATTACAAAATGATGAAAACGATGAAAATGTCATAATGACGAAAATGGCAAAAGTGCCAAAATGCTCTCTCACCTGTTGTGAAAGGATTATATTTATAGTGTTTTAATAATAAAAATTACAAAGCTAGTAATTAATATTAATAATGTAGTTAATTATTAGTTATAATTGCATTAATAATTAAAAAAAGATAAATGAAAAGTTTTGTTGGTCACCGTTAATAGTGAAAAAGAATTCACTACAAAAATCACTCAATATTATATTACAGGAAAAGGCTAAGTCTTAACTATCTCCATATCTGATCCATTAAACTAAACTCTTCGGAACATCCCAAAAGTGAAGATATTCCAAAAACCTTATGAGGTTACTTCTTCTCCTTTGGCGAAATAGTATCACGTGAAACATCTTTCGCAGAACATCTCTTAAAATGCAAGATGATGATTATTCCTGAATGAGAGTTGTTCCTGAATAATGATTATTTTGACTTGTTTCAAACGTGAGTTATTGTCGTCATAGTTGGTCTCAATGTAGATATTGCTTCGAATAAGAGTAATTCTATGGCAAAGTTTTTTTTTGTTGAAGCTTGTTTTGAATAATGGTTATTTCGAAAAAAACACAATTGTTCTAGATACAAGTTGTTTTGAACAATAGTTGTTCTAAATATAGTTTTTTTTGAAACGTCATTATTCTGAACAAAAGTTGTTTCGAACTTTAGTTGTTCTCAGCATGAGTTGTTCTCAAATAACAACTACTTTAGATAACAATTATTCTAACTAAAACCTTATTCTGAACATAACTATTCTTGACATGAGTATTTTTAAACAATAATTGTTTTGAACAACATCTATTCTAAACAAGAATGGTTATTTCTGAAGAGATGCGATCGGTAGCATAATTTCCTAAACTATAATATCATTTATCTCAAGAAAAAGATAAAAGAGTTAATAACCAAAAGTGGGTACCTACATTCTTATAATAAATAATTTTTTGCCTAATTAGCAACAAAAACCACCATAACAATAAAAGTTGTTTTATTTCTTCGACCAACATAACAGAGGAATGCATAGGAATGGGACATGGAGACACAACAAAGGCTAAAACCTTGCTTACTGAACCTAATTAAGGATATATATATCTTTTATTCTTTGGTGTAATAAGGCTTTGTTTGCCTTTGTATTATGTTCTAAATAGCACCAACAACCAACAATACATATAGCTTACTCTAAAAATGAAAAACATGTAGATTGAACCCCAAATAATTTATACCAATCCAAGTCTCTTCTTGAGCTCCATCACATACTCATAAATCTGGAGTGGATGAGGGAGTGCCTCTGATACACTTCGATAATTTTCTTTACACCTTTTGGCCCATGCAACAAGCTTGGGGCACCCTGCCTCTATGCTGAAATTCCCACATGTCTCGTAACTGTAAAACCAAGTGGTGAAAGGTACAAGTGCAACATCCACTACCCCAATGCTTTGTACCCCAAAATAGAGCTTGTCTCCCAGCTCTCTTTCCAAGGTCTTCAAGCATTGCATTAACTCTTCCTTTGCTTCCTCTTGGTCTTCTTTTCCCATCCATACCCTCCTCCCAATGCCATATATCTATAGTATTTTTATATGCATGGAAGAATTCAACATTTATGTTTAAACATTTGAAATCAATTTGGAAAGTATATGCTTTGGAGTGTCTCACTTCTTTAATAATAGATGTATTGTTTTTGAAATATTTATGTTTGGTTTTAGCCCTGAGTTTTTATTTTTTACTCTAAAGAGAGCTCAGAGGGGTTTACAAAATTTTGGCAAGAGCACCTAGGACCATCAAGATCAAAATGATAAAATATTTTTTTGGTGGACCTAGGCACTCCGTTAAAATTCCGTGAACCCCTTTAAGCTCTCTTCAGAGTAGGGAGACAAAAACCAGAAGCTAAAACCGAACATAGACACCTTGAGAATAATACATCCATTGTTGAGGGAGTGAGACACTCTAATATGGATACTCACTCTCAACAAAGCTAAATATAAAATGATTACTATAATATGCACTGACAATAACATAAAATAAAAAATTTCACAAATAGCAAACACTCACCTTTTTATCAATATAATCGGCCCAAAACAAGGCTTGTGAACGTTGGTAAGGATCAGAAGGAAACAAAGGGGATTTGTGATTCCAAACTTGGTCAATGTATTGGAGGATGATGAGGGATTCAGAGATGGGTTTTCCATTATGAATGAGAACAGGGATTTTTTTGTGGATTGGGTTCATTTCAAGGAGTAGAGGGCTCTTGTTAAACAAATCCTCTTGCTTACACTTATATTTGATCCCTTTCTCACCCAAGGCTATTTTAACTCGCATTGCAAAAGAGCTTGGCCAAAAATCAAGTAGAACCACTTCATCTTCCATTTCAAATATGTTGAAAAATATATAAGTTTCTTCTAAATTCAATCAAATATGATTATTGGTGATGGTGGTGTAGTTCATTAGTGAAATGATGTTCGGCTATTTATACTAGCATGTCTTGTCCAACTTTTGTTTTTCTTCAGTATAATAGAAAATAAAAAAATGAGGGTCAAAATTCAATTGGAAAAAGCTAATAAAAATGGTTTCAAACCCATTTCACACTGAGAGTTTCACTTTAACAGGTCCTTTTTCTTATGCCATAAAGGGAAGTTGCCAGGAACATGCAGAAAGCAAAGCCAAGTAGAAATTTTGTCCTTTGAAAAGCTTTTAATTTATCCCATTGCAAGTGAATGCACAGGGAGATACAAATGTTAAATAATAGTATCTTTGGCTGATATGATGGGCCAACGCATCAATTTAAGATAAAAATGTGGGGAATAAATAAATGAAGAATTTTATTATGTAAAAGGTTAAATTTTGCTATTACTCCTTATACTTTATGAAAGTTATGGATTTAGTCCCTGTATTTTAATTTAATCAATTTTAGTCCCTATTCTTTTTTATTTATTCAATTTTAGTCTTTATACTTTTCAAATTTTGAAATTTTAGTCCTATTTCAAATAGTAGCAGTTAAACTCGTTTGATTAAATTCAATTACTAGTCTTGTACTACACATACAGTGGTAGATTTAGTTCATAATTTTCCAATTGGATCACTATAAGTCCCTATACTTTTAGTATTTTGAATTTCAATCTTGACGCAAATGACAATAGTTAATCCATTAACTAGACTTTTAGTGAGTAATATATGGAAATGACAAGGTAACATGGTATTACATAAATAATAATATGTTTACTGCATTAGATTTTGGAGATAACAAAATTGGACTTAGTAAATTTAACTGTTATCATTTAATGATGATGAAATTTTAAATTTTAAAAAAGTATAGTAACTAAAAATAACTAATTGAAAGTATAGGGGCTAAATCCATACCTTTCAGGGACTAATAGTAGAAACTTAACTTTATGTAAATAATCATCGGAGATAGAGAGCTAGTTTTACACGGTATCATCGTATGAAACAAATAATAATGGAATATTATGTGTACCAAAAAGTAAAAGAAAACAATGGGATATTGTGTATCAGTTTGGAATTTTCTTTTCAGAAAATTGTTTAGTTTGACCTTACGAGTTAGAATTCTCCTTTTTTAAGAAGTATTAAAATATTGTTTGTTAATATAATTGTTATATATCAAATTTATATATATTTTTTTTGAACATTCAAACTTGGGGCACAAGTCTTTTTTATTGGACTGGTTTTCTTTAGATTAATGTGAGTTAAACCTGTCTATGGGCCAAGCTATTCGGTCTAGTTGGGCTATTAGGGTAAGGTCTTTTTTTGCCTGAGCTTGGCTCGTATATTCAAAATAAAAAAATTGTTATTTTTTTACAATTTTTATTATTATTTTGTTGCTATTTTCTTCTCTCTTTTTTCACTATTTTGTTACCGTTTCACAATTATATTGCTACTATTTTGTTGTTATTATTTGAATATTGTATAACTCTTTTTTTATTGTTAATTTTATTACTATTTTAGAGGCATTTGCTTGTTAAATTGCACCTATCTTAGTGTTATTTACATATACATATATTTTTCATTTATTTTCAATTTGTTGAGAAACATTTATTTTAATATTTTAGTATTTTTGATTTATTATATATTTTTAAAAAATTTATATAAAAATAAAATAGAAAAATTACTACGGGCACTTTTTCTGGATCGGGTTTGGACAAAATTTTAATCCCATTTTTGGGGTTGAGCCTAACAAACGGGCCTAAAAAATTTTGGTTGGGCCGAGCCCAAACCCGGCCTAGCCTATGAACACCTCTAACTGTGAGTAATGTGTGAATATATATGTATAATTGTTTTATTATTTAATAAATATTGTTATTTTGTGTAATTAATATAAGTACTTATTATTATAGAAGAATTTAAATTGTAATTAAAGTAATCGTAAAATATTAAAATACATATAATATTTAAAGTATGCACATGTTGCAAATGTGGTTTTTATTCATTAATGTTGGATGTTTTAATTTGGAATAAATATTAATTTTATACATAAATTTTGATTTAATTTATAAATTGATATATTATTTTTAATTTCGTATAATTATATATATATAATTTTAATTATGGTTCATATGTATAGATGAATCTTTAAAATAAATGTTTAAAGAAATAAATACATCCATTTATTTTCAAATTGGATTAATATAATTGTTTATGTATGCAATATATAAACATAAGATGATGTTACATCGATAATGTTGTTGGTGGTTTGTGAACATATCAAATCAAAATTTTATGTATAAAATTACACAAAATTAAAATTCATATATGAAATTACACATTTGACTAAAATTTACGTATAGTTTCGATATTTATTCCTTTTAATTTTACAAAACTTACATAAATAAACTAGTAATATTATCAATGCACTAAAAGAAATAGTTCGTATGTATCTTTCTTATAATAACATGTTTATATACCACATATAAAAATATTTCTTAAATAAAATAATAGGAATAATATATGATAAAAACTAATTAATTAATTTCTTTTGTGATTTACCTAAATATTTTGTCAATAGCACGATAAATTATAATTTGCAATTAATTATCAAATTAATTATTAATCATTAACTTTAATGTCGAAACATTACTATTTAATCAAATTTAAACAATTATTGATAAAAACTCATAATTAATTTTAAAAAATAGAGTTAAACTTAATTAAAATTTGAGAATATATATGATTCTATTCCAAAAAGATGCAAAATTAAAAAATAAATCCAACTTCCCAAAAACAACTAAAACAAAATTATATTAAGACAAATAAATAAATGTTATTTCCTAAAAGCAATTAAAGTAAAATAATATTTTAAATAATTATTAATTATTTAAATGTT
This sequence comes from Gossypium anomalum, assembly GCA_025698475.1. Classification (NCBI taxonomy): domain Eukaryota; kingdom Viridiplantae; phylum Streptophyta; class Magnoliopsida; order Malvales; family Malvaceae; genus Gossypium; species Gossypium anomalum. Next base: position 81,091,122 of record CM046968.1, read on the forward strand.
CTCATTCAGTCACTCTTACATTATATTCGATTAATATGGGTTTTTGTTTGTTAATCTCTTTTAACTTATAATGCAATTAATTATCTTTTTATCAATAAGTGTTGAGTGCAATAGTAAGACATATTTTTAAACCTTAAGGACAACAATATTGGGAGGGATAACCACAAACGTTGAACATGAACTGTAAAACGAACATGAAGAGTACAAAAAAATGCCTTTTTTAACTTTCATTCATTCATTCAACTTCACAATAAAATAAATTAGTAATATTATTAATACATTAATGCTTTTTTAATCTAAAATTATTGAGGCAAGTTATGAAGCATCATTCTACGTGACACTCAATAGTGTTCACTATCATCCATCACTGCGATAATGAAGCAAAACTTGCCATATTAGGTGTCGAAAATTTATTGAAATGAAATATTTAGGGTAATAATTGTGATGATATTTTGAAGATATGGAAGTCAACTTATGAAAACCAATCTGTTACCTTTGAAGATTGGATTAGAGTGGATTGAATTTATACAATCCTTGAATTATGGAGACTTGTTCAGGTTGAGTTGTTGTTTTGCTAGAAGACTAAATCTCCCTCATATTGTGTTTTATTGGACTTTATTAGTATATTATATTTGTTATTTTGTAGCTGCTAATTTCAAGGAGTTGTTTTGTATTCAATCTCTAGTACATTAGCAAACTTAATCGGATATATATGTTTTGAGGCTTGTATAGGTTTTGTATGAGAGAATATTGAAAGCACTTTATTAGTTCATTGTGGAACTTAATCCCTATTACATGTCACATAATCAGATTGAACGTTCAAAAAGTCTACCAAAAAGTGATTGGATAGTGTGATATTCAAATTGATCTGATTGCCGAGTTTTGCAAAACGATAACTACAGGAAACAAAAAATGAAACAGAGTAAGCTTCAATTAAGCTTAGTAAGTTCATAATTTGGAAACAATATAACATACCTTAATTTCCACGCTTAAATAACAAAACAGTTAACTGAACATTTTACCCTGTTACCACAATTCATATCAATAGGTGAGTTCATCACATTCAAGTCACATATAACCTTTCATACTATACAAGTTAGCCCAACACCATATCAAGTCATCATATCAATAAGCATAAAAAAAGATTTCAGATCATTCATCTATGCTTTACCACATTATACCTGGTTACCATTCATCAAATCTATTAACAACAAAAATTTAGCCCAATGAACTATTATAAACATATACGAATACTCGATTATCCACTCGAAACATGCATGAATGCTCACACGAGCTTTACCATCTAAGAACATGCCTGGGCACTGAGTGCCAAGCTCATAGGCTAAACATCCCTCAAAAAACACAGCTAAGCACTATGTGCCAAGCTAGTAGGCTACACATCCCCCCCCCCAAAAAAAACACACCAGAATCATTGTGGATATAACTCGGTAATCCGCAACCAGTGTTGGATTCCGGTACATTCAGTGAATATATACATATCATACGTCAACATCTCATCTCATATAAAACTCGTATAGCGTGCAAATAACCTTATTATCATGCCAATTGTATCCTATCTCAAGTTCTTTTGGGCTCAATGCATGTAATAGAATATCACTTTTCAATTCAATCATTTTTCTCACCTTTGTACCAACTTGCAACATTTAAGTTTACATTCAAACATTCCAATTATACAATTCAAATATAAATATTTCAAAAATATATAAAATTATACCATATGAACTTACCAAGGAATAGCAGCAATAGAAGAAGTGTTAGGAACTAATCTACTATTTTTTTTCCTCGATTATCCACTGGTTGATCCGTTTCTTGATATGCAAGGGTCAAATGGTTTTGATTGCTTGAAGCTTCTTTCTTCACACAACAATGATGAAAACGGTGGGAGAGAAGAAATGAGAAAACTTTTAATTTTTTTATATTTTATTAACTTTTATTATTAATTTACTATTATAACTATTATAAATTTCATTATAAATCATCCACTAATCGTCCAACACCATTAAAAGTGGTTTAATTTCAACTTAGATCCTTGTAAAAACACTAATCAAGCCTTTTAACACTTAAAAATCAAAAGTGATTAACTTATGTGATTTTTACGATGTAGTTTGTATTAGAGGTGATCATGGGCCGGGCCGAGCCGGGTTGGGTTCGGGCCGGGCCCATATAAAATTTTAAGCACGTCTACTAGGCCAGGGCCCGGCCCGGCCCAAAATATGGGCCTAAAAATTTGTCCAAGTCCGGCCCGGCCCGGCCCATATTAATTTTTTTTGTTTATTTCATTAAATAAAAAATTTAAAAATATAATAAATCAAATATATTTAAAAACATAAAAACAAATATTAAAACAAATAAAAATGATACTAAAATAATTCTTAAAACAATACACAAATTTACAATATAATAAAAAATGGTTACATTAAAAATTTAAAATGATTAAAAATAAAATAAAAAATATATTAATATATAATTCGGGCCGGGCCATGCTCGGGCCAAAAAACTCTTCGTTTTTTACTTAAGCCCATTTTTCGGGCCTATATTTTTACCCAAACCCTCCTATTTTTCGGGCGGGCCTTCGGGTCGGTCGGGCCGCCCAGCCCATGATCAGCTCTAGTTTATATACCTTAATTGACTAACCAAACACTAAAATTGTTGGACCAAACTTTAATATAACACTCTAATGATCTTGTAAATATTAAATAAAAATTATTTACTGACTCACTCATCGAAATTATTTGACACCACTAAAAACAAGTTGTTACAACGAATACTCTCATTACAATTTTAATTAAGTTTCAAGTATATTTAATAACAAGAATTTAATCGTCAAATATTAAATTATCAAAAATATCATGCATAGTTTAACTTGATAAAAATTAACTCTAGTTTGAAAAGAACTCTAAAGGAATAATTTTTTTCATAAAACAATTTACCAAAAATAAGAAAATAGGAAAGAAAACATACCAGATAAGACAAACTAGTTTTATAAATTTAAAAATCTTTGAGTGCCTAAATGGTAAAAAAAAATTATAGGTGTTACCAGTGGGCGCATGTTGGATTCCATTGTTGGGCAGTTTTTTTCTTCTTTCTTTTTTTCTTAGACAACACTTGGTTTTATAAGTTCCTTGACATAACTATCAATAGTTCGTGAGTAGACAAGTGGTTAGACGAACACGGAGACTTGAGGGAAAGTTCGAGGGTTTTATTGATTAATAAGGATATTTATAATGCAACTCTACTTTTAATAAGTATTTGATTTTTAAAATACATTAAATTTATTTTGATCTTGATAGGTATTCACTTAATAATGAAATATTTATAATAAATTTTAAAAATATTTTTTTATATTTTTTGAATTTAATTAAATGTAATAAGTAAGTAATCAATATTGATATCTTTTAAAAAAAAAGTAATAGCTTAAATATTTTACATCCATTAAACTAAAATTTTAAGATAATTTCTTATTTTTTCAAATATTTTTCTAAAAATTAACAATTTTAATTCAATATTAACTAACAAAAATAATTTAGACTTTTATAAAAATATGAAATATAAATGACTCACAGTTCTAGTTAATCTTCGTCTGTTACGACAATCACACGAGGAAGATGAACAAAATAGGTTTCACATACAACTATCATGAGGATGGAAACTACTACATCAAGACTTTTTCTTCTCTGTATACATATATTTAAACTATTTTTAAGGTGTGAAAAAAATTGAATCCAAAGTTATTTGGATGAGCTGTAAGTTACCCCTTAAATTAGTGGTTCCATCAATCGTTTTAATTAAAATTTTAAATATTAATTAAGTAATAAATATAATATATATATATATATATATATATATTTTTTGGAATGTTAAAAGAAAGGACCTAACACTTTTAAAAATTAAATCCATAAATCAATTCTATCTTTAATTATAAAATTAACAAAAATTTTAGATTAATAACGGATTTTAGGACTAAACTTTAATCATAATTATTAAAAAAAATCTAATTAAATTTTTTGTGAGATTGAAGAAAATCTTTTAAAAATTTTAAGAGAAAAATTAAAGTTTATCAAAATTTTGGCAGCTAAACTTTCATAAGGTTCCGCTGCTGGTTTAGATCCCATCACTTAAAAAAATCAATTTGTTATAGATTTAGAAAAAATATTCGATTTTATGTGTTATATCATATTGAACTGATTTTGAATTTTCGATTTATTAAAAAAAAATTAGAAAGAAAGAATTAAATAAGATTTATTAACACATTTTGTAGAAATAGATTTTTGTTGAATTATGTGAAAATAAATCTTAATCACAAGTTCTGAAGCAACAAGGGTAAGAACTTAAAATATTATTCGTAAAATTTTTTAATTTCAATTCAAATATTATTATTTATTATTTTATTAACTACACTTTAAAAGGGTATATGCCACTTTAAGATTGTTATAACTTTCTACTGCTGATTGAGTTAGGTGATGATTTCATCTTAAGTTGTATCTCTGAAGACCACTCGTCCTCAACCACCCACTCAACTTAGAAAAAGGCATTTACTCGTGTTTGAGTGTAAATACACCTCCAAGATAATAAAGTGTCTATTTAGGCATAATTACCTTATACATGATTATCCTGTATGCATTTTATAGGGCTAAACTTATATCATGTCACGTTATGTCAATGGACAAGGGGATCTTACCTACAAATACCCAGAAAAAAGATAGAGAATGGATTGATTCCTTAACACCTTAAAGTTACTCTTAACAATCATCTTTTTGTTCAACTTGTCCTCTTGTTCTTGTTCCGGCTCTCAACCGTTTTTGATGAATCGACCTCCATTATACTACTATGATTTCATCTTTATTTTTCCTCATTAACCTCTCTTGTTGTGCCCTCTATCAACATATATCTTTGCTTGTATAATCTAAAATTTATTGAGATAATGTATCACATGATTTTTCAAAAGTTATTTTCAAAACAGTAATTAAAAGAAAAAAAAGGAAATTATAGAAAAAGACAATGTTATTAAAAAGATGATCAACATTTAAAGTTTCAAATAAAAATTTAAAAAATAATTAAATAAATAAATGTGATATTTATCACATCCTCACTTGTTTGTAAAGTCTTCAATAATTACCCTTAATATATTACCTAAATATATTATAAAATAAAAGAAAAAATAAAAAAAATATGTAATTAAAAAATCATCACTCTTTATAACTTGAAGTAAATATCAAAATTATACATGAACTTTTATTCAATATGCAATTTGATACATGAACTTTGATTTTATGCAATTATACATATTAAACTTTGATTTTTGGTTCAAACGCATACATAAAACTACTATTTGATTCAATTATTCACATTTAAAGAAGTGAATACATCAATTTCTTTTTATATAATATATATATAATTATCTGTGTATGTAATATGTAAACACAGAATGATGTTATATCAATAATGACGTTAGTAGTTTGCGAAAGTTAAATCAAATTAAAATGTTAAGTATAAATTTGAACAAAATTAAAGTTATTTATTTCCCATTGAATCAAAGTTGATGCATAATTTTAAGATATATCCCTTAAAAATTGAATAAAAATATTTAATATTATATTTGCAGTCAATATGAAATTAAAAAAAAAAGATTTTAACGTTACTTTTTTTAATTTTTGGTTCTTATTCTAATTATGGTAATAATGTAATTTTAAAAAGGAAATATAATAATAAGTTATCTTTTATGGTAAGTAAAGACAAAAAAAATCACATAAAAGAACCGGTGAACCGGACCAGAATTTTTTATTTTCTTTCAAGATTTTCTATTTCAATTCAAAACTTGAAAAGTTTCTGAAAAACGTTTCTCTAAGAACATTTCAGCTACACACAGCTGAACTTCACCGTATCAAAAATTTATTTTGTTTTTCTTTTTCTTGATTTTCATTTTTAATCATTGTAAAATCCAAATCCTAATTCTTAAATCGCTGCTGATTGCTCTCTATTTTTTGTAAATACTCCCTTCTTTTTTTTAATCTTTGCCATGGACCACAATGTAACCGTTTTCACCAACCGCCAAGAATCCGTTACGGCTGATGACGGTAATGGTGAATCGGAAACCGTCGATCATGGATGTGGAGACGGAGACGGAGACGGAGGTGGCGATGGTGGTAAGTCAGGCGTCAGCATTGCGGAGAGGAGGGCGGCAACGTGCGGATTCAAGGTGGATAAGATAAATACAGCGAGATTTCGGGCCTCCACTAGCCCATTGGCCTCCCCGCCGGTCCGTTTGCCTTATCTTACTATCCCTCCTGGCATTAGCCCCACGGCGTTGTTGGATTCTCCTATTATGTTGCCCAACGCTCAGGTGCCATTTTTTTTCCATCTTTTTTTTTATCATATATTAATTTTTTCTCATTTAATAAATTTTCATGAGAAAGCTTTGAATGTTATGGAAGCAATATTAATGAAAACAATGAAGCATTTTGTTATGATCGTCACAGGATCATGCTTCGTTTTTAGTGGCAAAGGTGTCATCTTTTAAGCTGTGTTTGGTTGCTGACATTTTTGATACTTTTTTTCGATTAGTTTATGAACTAAAATTGTAATATTTTCCTAGAATTAAAAATTGGATTTTCCTAATTAGTTTGTGAACTGAATACGTGATTTTACTGTACTATAGAGCTAATCATATTAAAAGTGGCATTGTCTTTTAGCTATAGAATCGGACTAAAAGATTGCAACATGTTTTACTTTTTAAATCTATGTTTCACCTGCTAATCCTTTCTTGAATTTAACAACTCCAGTTGGGCTAGAGGAGATAATTTCTCATGTTGAGTTCTAATGGAATCTGATTTTAGAACTGTTTGATTTTACTTGTTAGCACATCTGTAAGAAACAAGAAGTGAATAAAAAGAAAGAAAGAAAGGAACCTCAAAATGTTCTTATAATGCGAAAAATCATGGCATATGGCTGTATACAAATCAGGCATTTGCTATTGCATTCATAGGTTTTGAGGTTTACATCAGTGTATAACTATTTCAGTTTCTTTCTGACATTGACGGCCTCAATTATTAGCCTCCAAGGAAATTCTTTGGTTGTCTGGCGGTACCCTTCACTGGAATGCTAATAAAGGGTTACTAATTTCGGGTTTTGTTGATGACAGTCTTACTTGATTTTTATTATTTGGTCTGAACTCTGAACAACTTATTCAGGTTTATTTAAAGAAGTTCTTTTCTTTTTTGGCAATCATGAAGCTCAGATAAATTAAGTGAAGCATGTTAGAAAGCTTTAATAACTATTAAGTTCTCGTCGATTTGGATCATATTTTGTCTACATTGAGTTTTATCTGTCATATTTAAAAAGAAAAAGAAAAACACTCCTTTAATATGTTAAATTGGTTGTCTAAACTGTTTAAATAAGATCATCATACACAAACCAAAGAAAATGGAATCATTTTTAACTGGCAGAGTAATTAATCTCTTGAAATTCTTGTTCCATGTTTAGCTATAGATTTTCCCACAAACATGGTCCTTGATGACTTCTGTTTCCAATATAGGGATCTCCCACCACTGGAACTTTTCCGGTACCCACTCTCAATCAGGATGGTCAAGTGCTGAGTGTTAGCAACACAGACAGAGGAAGCAAAATAGCTCCTTCCTTCACATTTAAACCACAAAGTATGGATTCCCAGCCAAGCTTTTCTAGTTTAGAAGATCAGGTGAGTTCCTTCTATTCTAGTAGTAATTTGTCATAAAGTTTAATCCCTGCTAGTGTGTTCCAGATTTGAAAACTGAATTGGCAAAAATTTATGATCATGACTTCTATGTCTTGATTTTCAACATTCATTTGTTACTTCAACTTTATAATCATGAATTTTTTGGCTTGCTTTGACATATTTTCTTATTTCTTTATGAAAGACCAGTTTTAGGGATCAAGATCAGATTCATTCTGCAATAAAACTACCAACTTTTTCTTTTGGTTAGATTTCTACATCTCTCCATGAGATTAATTCCTTCTCTTTTATGTTTGAAGAAACTGCCCTATTATTGTCAGTTTTTGTTCATTTTGGGTTTAAGAGTTAGTCTTGAGCTTCCTCAGATGCAATACTTTAAGGTTGTTAAAATAGGATAGGAATACGAGGTGCTATTTGTGCTGGTGAAGCTATCCTTCGTTGAGAAGTTTGGCTGAAGTGGAATTCAGCTGGTAGATAGCTCAGAATATTATCTTTGTTCACTGTGGTTGTAAGTTGATTGGCCTAGTTAATCACATCCAAATTCAGTTTGCATGTGGATTGTTCGTCTGTTCTGATTAACCTGACTTTCATTTTTTTGCATTAGGAGGAAAACTACTTTTGTTAGATAATTTTGTAATCCTGCAGCTCATTCCGGAGGAATTGATGTCTAACATCCATCACAGTTCTTCATCATGATTGAGATGCTTGATCATATCATTATGGGAGTGACATCACTCTGCAGTTCATTTGTAGAGTAATTAATGTCTAACATCCATCACATATGTTCTTTTTTAAGATTGAGATTCTGTTATGCGCCTTAGCGTAGGATCTAGTCACAGGTCTAGACGAGAAAGAATTCTTGCTCCGACCTATGGTTACTCAAAGAGGCAGATTCGTCCTTGACTAAACCCCCTCCGAAAATACCGTTTCTTTTTTATAGAATAATTGCCTCCCTCTTTATTTCATATTGGCAGCCTTTTATAGACTGTTAATAACAAAGGAAAGAGTCCTAACAGAATTCCTAACTTAGAGTTTATGAAGGAAAAAGAAAACTAATATAATAGAGAAAATAAATAAAACTAAAACTCTTAATAAAACCTGATATAATAATCAGCTGCAGTCCCTTTCACCTGTCACATGCATATTTAGGTGTTCCATATAAAAGAGTTTCTGTTAATGATTGATTTTATTTGTGTAGGTTTCTTCCTCTTTGAATCTAGTTCAGAGGGCCGAGGTCGATTATCAGCCTCTTGTCCATTTGGGTACACCTTTGGATTTTGAATTTCCTGCAGAATTTTCCAAAGAAGCTACTTCAAGGAGTTTTGCAGCAGATTCAGTCGCCGAAGTCAAAGTTTTAAATAACATTGTGAATGATAATGTTAATCTGGGATGCCATCCTTCTGAATTGGCTGGTGATCGAACGTCAATGCAGAAAGTTCCTTTCAACGGACAAGATGTCAGCACAAATCTTTCAGAAAGTGATCCAAAGGGAACAAACACCACAGCGGGAACAGCAAGAACATCGGAAGATGGATATAACTGGAGGAAGTATGGGCAGAAACAGGTAAAGGGTAGTGAATATCCAAGAAGCTACTATAAATGTACCCATCCAAATTGTCAGGTGAAGAAGAAGGTAGAGCGTTCACTTGATGGCCAAATTACTGAAATTATCTACAAGGGTGCTCATAATCACCCAAAGCCTCAGCCTTGTCGCCCATCACTTGGATCCTCTTCATCGTCTAATGAAATGTCAGAGAGTGCTGAAGGCAATGGAACTTGTGTCAAAGTTGAAAGTGGTTTAATTTGGAAAAATACCCAAGCAGGTTCAAAGGATATTAAGCTTGGATCTGATTTGAGAGCCGATGGCCTCGAAAGAACATCCTCAACGTCTGTTATAACTGATCTTTCTGATCCACTATCAACTGCCCAAGGAAAATCAGTTGGTGTTTTTGAATCTGCTGATACTCCAGAGTTTTCATCAACACTTGCTAGTAATGATGATGATAATGATGATAGGGCTACCCAGGGAAGTATATCACTCTGTGATGATGCAGCTAATGATGATGAGTCTGAGTCAAAAAGAAGGTAATATTTTACATGTTAACGAATGTACCCTAGGGCTAAGGCTAGTAGTTTTTATTAACATATATTTTGCATTGTTATCCACTTCCCATTACAGGAAGACAGAATTGTGCTCGACTGAGATGAATGTGGCATCTGGGGCTCTCCGTGAACCCAGAGTTGTTGTGCAAATAGAAAGTGAAGTGGATATACTCGATGATGGTTATCGATGGAGGAAGTATGGACAGAAGGTTGTCAAAGGAAACCCTAATCCTAGGTACCAAAACTTGTCAGTCGTCTCTTTCTTGCTCTGTCTCATTTCTTTTGCATGTGAAGCTAAATGAACCATCCAAAGATGCAGGGGAAATTGAAAATGAACAATCCTATTTTAAAACATTTTGTTGTCTAATAGGAGCTATTACAAATGTACAAGTCCCGGATGTCCAGTGAGAAAGCATGTGGAAAGAGCTTCTCACAATCTAAAATGCGTGCTCACGACATATGATGGAAAACACAATCATGAAGTTCCAGCAGCCAGAAGCAGCAGTCATGTTAACTCAAGTGCTTGTAATTTACCCCCAACAGTGCCCAACAGTCAAGCTGCTCTGGCATTATCCAGAAATTCTCATGTTCTAAAACCTGAAACACCAATCCAGGATATTGCACCTCCTTTTGATCGAAAGCCCGAATTCAAAAATGAATATATGAGACCTAGTTTTCTTGGGGATTTCAGCAATGAGATGAAGCTTCGGACTGCTTCTCTGGCTTCTGTTTACCAAATGAAGTTTCCTTCCTTACAGAAAGCTATTCCTTATGGCACCTTTGGACTGAACCCAAACTGCATTGCAACACGTTCACCTGGCTCAATTGCCTCAACAGTTCCAAATTTTCCAATTTCGATGCCATTGAATCTCCCAACATCTGCAAATCTTTCTTTGGCTGGTTTTGATATCAATAATGGTGGAAAACCAGCTGCTCCAATTCACTCTTTCCTTCCAGGGCAACAGTTCAAAGAGAATGCTGCTAGGTTCCATGGGATCAAACAGGAGCTAAAGGATGATAACCATTATGATCCTTGCCTTCCCATTGTCGACCATGCAAGTGCAACATCGTCATCATCATCATCAGTCTATTGCCAGCAGGCCACCGGAAATTTTCCATCCTAGACTGCAATTCGCTTCTTACTGGAGCCTGGTAAGGTGTTGGATTCTACTTGAGTTTGTTCAGAATTAAAGGTTCTTTCTCTTTCTATATTGCTGAATTATCATATATATTTTTCTCCTTCATATCTATGCTGTTTCTTATACAAATCTTATACACCTATAGTCTACATATGTATGTGATCCTCTGATTTTAATTTTATACATAGAAATATAATATTACAGGTTAAAAATGCTTCTATCTAGTGGTTTGTGCAGGACTGTTCAAATTGTTTCTTATTGTTCTATTATTAGTATTATGGTTCTAAATTATTACTTGAAAAAATAAGTGTGAACTGAATGAATACATAAGGATTGAATTTGTATTATAGAAATTATTTGGTATATTGCTGAAGATTGAGAATTGTTTATGACTGTAAACATTGAATTTTAGAAATTATACATTTCAAAATTTTAACTTTATTTTCATAACATTTTATAGGTCTTTGAATAAAAATGAAAAAGGTAATTTAGGTGGAATATTAATTTATTTAAAATAAAACTGAGCTTCTATGCTAAAATGATAATCAGCTCTTTCCCTATTGTCTAGTATATATCAATTTGTTTTTGTTGCATAAATTTTTCACCCACTAAATCTAGTATATATATAGATAGAAAGAACTTGTAATATTAAATTTCTTGGCGCAAGGCCTTTGGCTTGGCTTCTCCAAATTCTTATGCTTTTCCGAGTCCCTTCTTGCTACTGGTTATCATCATCATTGCCTAAAGCTTCTCCAGATTCTTATGGTTTTTTGAGTCGTCTCTTGCTCTTCGCCATCATCATCACTGCTTGAAGCGTTAATGATGTCTGGGGATTGAGAGGTCGGAATGGAAGGACATTGAACTCAGGTCTCCTCCGATGGCATTTGACTGGGTCTCTGGTTATGTTGTTTCTGTCTGGTTAAGTTGCTTTGATGATTTTAGTTCTTAGGCGGTTCAGTTTGCTGTTGTGCCTGGTGCTGATGTTGCTGAAGTGAACTGATATCATGTGTCTCCGTACAGCAATAGGAATAAAACGATGGCCACTACCAAGGCAGTAGAGGATGCTACTTGTGGTTGTCGCCTAGTTTAAAAGGCTTTGACTTTCGGCCTGGTCCTTATTTATTCCTAATGACAGGGATATCTATCTTGTATCGGTTCTTGTTGACCTTGGGGGATTGTGATCGAATTCGAGAAATTCCTGTTGCTATTCTATTGCTCTTCTCTTTGTTCTTTTTATTATGTTTGATTCATGTCTTCATGGCCACTTGGTTCTCTTTTTTGTAACTTTTGTAACTTTTCTTGAGATGATGAATTTTATTGACAACAACAACAAAAAAAAAAAGCATTTATCTCTGGAGTTTGACACCAAAATAATATTCATTCTCATAGGTCGAAAACCCAAAATTTAAAAAAGTATCAAATAAAAAGGAGACTATTTTTTAAAAATTCGACAATTGTGTTAAGATATTTTTTAGTGACCCAATTATTAAAACTTACAAATTTATCTAATCCTATTTGTCCTTTTTTTTTTATTTAATTCCGTTAATTGGGACTAACTTGTAATGAAAGAGGTAAGGTTGAAATTGATATAATAATAAATTCAATCCTCAATGATTATATATTGTCAATTTTTTATTATAATTTTTAAGAAATTAACTCTCAATATTTATATATTATTTCAATTTAATTTTAATTTTAATTTTAAAAATATATAAACTTCAATTTATTAAGTTGGTGCTCGGTTTAGGCTTCTACTCTCAAGAAATATTGGGTTTGGTTCCTTCCGAAGATTTTCTCTAAACAAAAAAATAAGGGTTTAATATTATGAATTTTTCTTCTATTTGGTTCTTAGAAAAGTACTAGTGAGAGAAAGAAGGTGAGGATGTTGTGTGAACGTACATGCAATTGCTAAGATTTATTTGTCAAGCAACATAGGTCTTATCATCCAAAGCCTCTAAGTTTTGATTTATTGATCCATCTCCACCATGGTTGCATATGGTGGAAGGGCTGATTTGGTAAACTTCTTCAATTATATGCATTTCATTCGATTTCTATCTAATTTATTTTTCTTTTTGGACCGCACAATACTTAACAATCGATCACACTCATACTCAGTGTCAATATCACTAACTCCAATTACAACCTGCTTATTGATTGAAAGATTAATTATTAAAACGACATCATCTAGCATTACTATCAATTCCCAACATGAAAAATTGAACTGTATGCATTTTCGACCTCCATCTTTTCAAGAAGGCAAAAAGCGACTTCGTATTAATAAATTTTGCCATAGATGGCACATATAAATCATCACTCTTTAAACGGTCTAGATACGTCCATCGACCTACGTAAATTTTAAATTATGTCGATCACAAACAACTTTTTCTTTCTATTATTTCAAGTATAGTAAAAATTAATATTTAATTTCACCAAATCTTAAAAACATTTTTGAAAAAATTATGAAAATAAAAAAAATGAGTTGGCAATTCATAGTTTTCTACATGCTCTTTTTGAAACTTTAAACCATCCATTTTTCTCCTAAAAAAAGAGAATAATAAGTTTTTTTTTGGAGAGTTTGAATTGAAAGGATTTTGGGTGGAAAAAAAAGATAAATGGGTAGGGTATTTATAACAGAGAAAGTCTACTTCATTATGTGTCAACTTCTGGACTAATGGAGAAATTCATTTTTTACTCAAACTTCACAACTCTAAATTCAACAATATGACAACTTTGCGGTCTTTTTCTTTTGATAAACATGACACCCATTAGTGTTTGGAGCATTGAGTTAATATTTAAAAATATATTCTAAAAAACATCTTGTCAAATAAGCATGTAACTCCTTTAGATTTTCCCAAAATGAAGGGAATCAAAATCAGGGTTGAAAAGCAAAGCAGTTGCTATGGCTGTCGCCATGGTTGATGCACAACAACATCAAAGAAGCCTTCCTAAAATTCAACCACTGATACTTTTTTTATGGATTTCTCTTCTTTTTCTGTTTTTACTGAGGAAATGATTAAACAGTTTAAAAATATCGTGGTGTCAACATTTCATTACATGATTAGTATGAAATTGAAAATTTTTATAATTAGATGACCAAAATAGAAATATTCTAATAATTAAATGACCACCAATTGAATTTATCCTAAATTTTATAATAAGTTAAAGAAAATTTAATTTTTGATATTTAAATTTAGCTTCAATGTTGAAGTTAATATTTATATTTGTTTTGTTTAGATTAATACTAACCATTGCTTCCTTCAAACAGTTTAGTCTATTTTTGTATCTCCTTTAAAATTAGATGATGTGGCAAAGATGCCATGTCATTAGCTAATATAACAGCTTGCTTAGCCCACGCCATCTAATTTTAAAAGAGTTACAAAATACAATATTAAAAAATCGAATCCAACATTAAATCTGTCAAAGTTCCAGTTTAATGGTTCTACTATTTGCCGAATTTATATGATACCACAAGTCAACACTTAATAATTGGGTTGATTTAATTCCAACCTAAACCCATCATTCTTATAAGATATAACTAGAACTGATGATCCGTCGGGTTATCTGTCTAAGTCTAAAAGTTCGTTCGAAATTTGAAAGTATTTGGACAAAATATTAAACCGAAAAATTGAGTTTAGACAAAAATATAGGTCCCTTTAAAATAACATAATATATTTTTAATGTATATTAAAAAAATTAGAACACATTAAAAAAATAAACATATACTAAATATATAATAATATTTTAATGTAAATATTAAAATAATGCTAAGATGGCTATATAAAAAAATTAATAAATAAAAAGTTATATAAAATATTAATTATTAAAATAATAATTTTTAAAAGAATTAAAAAATAATATGGATAAATGTAAAATAGGCTTGAGCTAATCTTTTATAAATATAGAAAGTTTTCGACAAAATTTTAAATCTATATTTCAAATCAAGTAAAACTTAAATAGACATAAAATTATATTAATATTATGCTTAAATCCAACTCTCAAACATTTTTTTTCTAAATAAATTTGAAAGGAAAAAACCTAAATTATAGCACAATAATTAAGGATGAAAACATGTGAGTGGCAGACAAAGTTATGAGTGATTACCAGAACCCTCATTTTCAATTATATTGCTTTGAGCTATTCCTGCTCCTACTCTCTCCCTATCTCTTCCCTTCACCTTTGATTTTATATTTGTGAAGACAAGCATGGAATATTTATAATTTTGGAGTTTTTAATAAAGTTGAGTGAAATTCGATTCGATTTGATTCGAAAAATTTGATAAAAAATTTAAATTTTGAATTAAATAGTTCGATTATTTGAGTTAATCAAATTATTTAGATCAACTTAAATAAAAAGTAAGTTTTCGGTTTAACTTGAATATGAATTACACAATTCGAATTATTCGAAAATTCGAATAAGAAAAAGCAAAACTACGTGGTTTCGATAAATGTTTAGCTTTTCTAAAGTTAAAAGTCAAAACCATTAAGTTTAAAAACAAAACTACGTCGTTTTGATAAATGTTTACTCATTAAGTTAAAAGGCAAAACCATTATATTTGTTTATGTAGTTAAATAATATTATACTTCGTCTACTAGTTAAATAATCGGTCCATGTAAACGCAACATTGAGTATAAATATTAGGATTCGTTAACTCGACTCGGCTTGACTTGAAATTTTTTGACTCGATTCGATTTGAAAAAGAATTCAAATTGAATTCGGTTGTTAAAATATAATTCGTCAACTCGACTAACTTGGAATTTTTTTACTTGACTCGATTAAATACTCATCCCTAGTTCTTAACACACATCCTTTTACAACTTT
Organism: Gossypium anomalum; assembly: GCA_025698475.1. Classification (NCBI taxonomy): domain Eukaryota; kingdom Viridiplantae; phylum Streptophyta; class Magnoliopsida; order Malvales; family Malvaceae; genus Gossypium; species Gossypium anomalum. The sequence goes on from CM046968.1 coordinate 81,106,911, forward strand.
AATTGGTGAGCAGAATTGGGATGATTTATATTTTAAAAAATATATATGATGAAAAAATTGGATAAAATTTGATAAAATAATAAAATTAAAGAATATACGATTATACGTTAAATTTGATGAAGACAACCTTTTCACCTTCTTCAATTGTTTTAATTGACCCTTTTTTTTTTTTTTTAAATAAAACTCGATTTTACATTACTACTTGGATTGTCGGACCATTTAGTTCTTAATACAACTTGTCCCACCCAATTCTAAGTAAAAATAAAATTTGGATATTTAAAAGATTACTTAAAAATTAAATTTGAATGAAATTATTTGTAATTTTATTGGAATGGCATGTCTGGATAATTAATATACTCAGTGAGTCCTACTAAATTAAGTCTAATTGATTATACTCTCCGATTCTTAGGGGACAAATGAAAATTGAGATACTTATGGGATAATTACAAGTAATTACCAATTACCTTATGACTTTTCAAACAACAGTTTTAAAAATTTAAAATTTGTTGCAATTAAAAATTAGTATGAAATCCCAACATACCGAAAATATAAACAGTGGAGTATATTGGCGGACGTCGACTACATCGAATAAAGCCTATAAAATATGAATTTTCCCCCCCACTTGCTTTTCGCCCTCACTAACGCCAATCATCACCGGATTCCATCTTGGACGATTCCTATCCTTTTTTTTATAATTATCTTCACCCCTTTACCCATTCCGAAAAATCCAATATACCCACCAAAGAAAAAGCAAGAGCAGTAAAAATCCTTGATCAGCAACCCATAAGGTTTCTTTTCTGTTTTTTTTTTGTTTTTTATCAATCAATCAATCATGACAGGCAAAGCCAAGCCCAAGAAGCACACTGCCAAGGAAATCGCAGCCAAGATCGATGCCGCCACTACCAACCGAGGCGGTGGCAAGGCTGGATTAGCTGACCGTTCTGGGGTGGAGAAGGGTGGACATGCCAAGTTCGAGTGTCCTCACTGCAAAACAACTGCTCCAGATTTGAAGACGATGCAGATTCATCATGATGCCAAGCATCCCAAGCTTCCTTTTGAAGAATCAAAGCTTGTGAATCTTCATTCTACTCATGGTGCTGATTCTTCCAAGCCTCGTCCCGGTGTTAGGGGTAGCTTAAAAAAGTGATATTAATAAATACATTTAGCCGTTTTCTTTATGATTTGGTGCTTTGCGGTTGTTTTGGAATCTGGGTTTCATTTCTTAACTATTAGTTCTAGTAGGTTTGGGTAAAAAAAGATGATGATGATGATGATGATAATGATGTATGTTAACCCACCTTGAATATGATGATGATGTTGACTGTGTTATAGCTTCTTATTTAATTCTAATGAAGTGTTTTTGGATCATATATGGTGATTATATGTCGCATATTAGCAACTAGGTTTAGTTTCTTTAGCTAGTTTATGGAGTATAACAGCTTGAATGAGAACTTTAATTGTTGAAATACTTGGATGTTTCAGTCTAAGAGATGATTTATGGAGTACATGAGCTTGATTTTGATAATCTACAGAGGATAAAAGAGTAAAAGTGGGTGTTTCCTTAATGCCTCTGCCTTATATATGTGCTTGCCTTATTGTGCTTTCATTATTCCCAAGATTTGTATCGTTTAGTTTAACTTATTGTGGGATGCAGCCCAAAGTCATGTCTAGTTACTGGTTTTTAGGGTTCAATTGGAGTTACTAATGTTATGTTATTGCTCAGGTTACTAGAGTATTAGTAATTTTGTGTTATATCTATGCACTTGAATAAAAAAATTTGCTCTGCATATGTGGGGTTTTACTCAAAGTCTTAAGAATGATCTTTGTGGTAGCTAATATGATACCAACCAAGAGTTGGGTAAAAGTATCATAGAGGCCCCTGTAGGAGGAATCAGATTACGTTTAACCTCATTTACTAAAAAAATAGACAAATTAATCCCTGTATATTAGATTAAAGAGCAAAATTGGTCCTTTCTATTAAAATTTTCATCTATTTTACTGTTAAAATTAGTGTAGCTGACAGAATAACCAGACAGTTACATGTGTTGTGTTATGTGTATTTCATGTTGGCGCACAAGAATCAATTTTTAATAATAGAAATGGATGAATCTTTTAACATAAAGACTAGTTTGCTCTTTGATCTAATGTACAAGGATTAATTTGCCCATTTTTTTTAGTAGTGGGGCAAAATGCAATCTTGCACATAGTATAAGGACCTCCAAAGTGCTTTTATCGTTAATAATGCTACTGCTGGGTAGATGAGAAGTGATAAAGAATGATGTGGATGAATGCAGAAGCGGATCGTAAAGTTTGTCAAAGTCGCGGACTTACCTTAGATCTCTAGACGAACGTAAAATGAAACAAGAAACAACGAAAACAGATCAGTTGTCACAAAGGAAAGTCAAATGAAATTAAAACGAAAGAAAGATGAACTGGCTAGTAAAGTGTCCAAAAGAAAACAAGTTAGGGTTTCTTGGATGGAAAGAAACTGTCCTTGGACCTCAAGAAAACATCCCAATGAGATCTGGAAAAATAAAACACAAACAGATTTGTTAGAAGTGATTTTAAAGACAAAAGCGAACTGTTTTGTGCAAAAATGCTTGAAATAACAAGAAAAGATTAAAACTCCTAATTTTGATGTGTTTCTTGATGGAACAAGGTAGGAGAACATCTTTCTTGAAGCAACTTTAACCTAGAATGAAAATTAATAAAATCAATAAGCCAAATCAGCAAGAACTAACTTAAATAAGCAAGAAATGATAAATTAAGGATAGAAAAGATAAGATGACGTCCTAAGAAGCCTTAGGAACATTAAGAATCCACAACTCCTTTCAATGGCTCTAACTCCCCCTCCAAGAAAGAGATTTTGGTAAGAAAAAGCTTGAAAATGATTCTCACAACCTGAAAGATTGTTAAAACAACTTCTAAAAGAAACTCAACAGCAATTCTTAAAGAAAAACTCAAAGAGAATTATTATTAACTCAAAAAAATATAAATCAATTGTATGTGTATAATGGTGAACGTCCATGCTATTTATAGGTCCCAAAATAAGTTTTCCTAACCCTAATAGAATAAATAACATGACAACTCATCAAATAAATAAAAATAAAAATAATTCTAAGTGTGGACTTTTAATCAGCTAAAGTAATTAAATAGGCTCTTTGGGCTGAATTCTTACATGATGATTCACCTATTAAAATAAAATTGGACGTATAGTTTAAATATTTTACAATTTGGGCCACTTTGATAATTTTGTCTGATATTCAATTAAATTACTTTTCAAACTTCAAGATGGGCTTGTAGTTATCTTAATGGGTCATTTTTCGAAAAAATTGGTCTTGTGATCCTTTTACTCTCGAAATTGACTCGTTCAAGCTCGTACATGAAATCCAATGAGCCTTGGCTGTAAGATTCGGTTTCTTGGACCAAGATTCCCAAGATTTGAAATCTTGATTTTCTTGTTTCTTGAAATTGTTCGAAACAACAAAATTGGACCAAGATTCAGTTTCTTGATTTTCTTGAAAACAAGAAATTGAATCTTGATTTTCTTTTTCAATCGTGTGCGCATCTAGGGCATTGGTAACGAAGTCTTGGATGATCTTGTTCAATCTTGCTCGAATTTGCTTGGCCTTCGACCTTATTATTGGGCTTTGAGGAAATTTGAGCCCATCACATTCATGAACCTTATTTTGGACCTTGAGACTCGTATCAAGAGGCTTCATTCCTTGTTCTTCATTACTTCATTAAGAGTTTGTTATAATCTTGTTTAATATCTGAATATGATCAGTCTTGTCGAGTACCAAGAATGTTAGGTTATTGCTCAACTTAGGATTGAATTAGTAATTGAGTGTTAAAATGTTTATCTATTGGATCAAAGAAATTGTTTTAATAAGCTTACACTATCCTATTTTACATTGCTTATATACAGAGTATGTTAGAAATGTGATTGATCTTATCCTGCAACTTTGATGTTGTGAGGTGATCTGTTGGAGATCAAGAAGGTTATTTCTTAGAAATTGACTGCTCATGCTTTCCCTTTTAATTGTTTTTTTTTTTATGCCTTTAATTGAAATATTTATGAAGTCCTTTATTTAATATCTATGCCCTGTTTTATTATTGTGAACAGGGGTGAAGCCAGCAATTTGTTGGTAAAATGATTCCATACACTTGAATTTATTCCTAGTAATGAGTAAAAATTTGCATCTACTTATGTAAATCATACATTGCGAATTAATTTAAGTATTTGTTAATAATAAAGATTATTGAAAATATTTAATTAAAATATTTGATGATAATAAAAATTATTGAAAGTATTAAAATTCATTAATATTAACTTTTATTTAATAAGTGCAATTTATAAAATATTATTACAAGAAAGTACTGAGTGTACAAAACGTGGTGGGATTTTAATAAGTATTAATATTTTTAATAATAACATTTCAAAAAATCATATTTTATTAAAATAATAATATGAAAAAGCATCAAAAGCCTCCTAAATATATCCAAAAGGACCAAAACTATACACAAGCCAAAATATTGACCCCATGTTACAAAAACTTCAAATTATAAGTTAATGTGTAAATTGAAATCATATATTATATAATATATAAATTATATTGCAAGGTATTTTTGAACATTTTTATATACTTTTTAAGAGATTATTTATTAATCCTTACCAAATTATTTATGAGTCAACTTGTAATAAATGTCCTAACAATTTTGCAAATAAAAACTAAAATGTATGGAAACAAATGGAAGTTTGTCATAAATACTTCAAAGTTGGTGTTTTTGGTTTCATTTTTGTCTTTTTTTTTATTTTTATAAGAAAAAAACCAATTAAAGTTAAATTACTATCATTCTATGTGTATCAACACTATTAAAATTATCTTTTATTTTTACATTTTTAATTCACTATGTTTTTTAGTTTTTTTTTCTTTAACAAAATTGGTAAACAAAAACGATCCCTTTTAAATTAAATACTATTACGTTTTTAATTCACAGGTTCACCAATTTCATAAAAAAATTAAAATATTGGAGTCGGACTCTAAGGTGGTAGTAGGTGCTTTGCCTTTGTCACTTGGGTTTAGCGGGGTATGGTGCTGTTGGTTGTGTTCAGGGATCAGCTCGTGAATGTGCAGGGCTGGGTCCTGTCCATGCCTTGTTGGATTGTCAATTGGTTTTATCGTCGCCATGGTGCGTTCCACGCCACGAATTGTTGTTGCTTGTTTGAAGGGCCTTGGTCATTCAACTCCCATAGTTGGAACCCTAAATCGAGTTTGTTGGGGTCAAGGTTGTCGGGGAGGCCGTGAGAGCCTGTTGCGCCTTGTTGTCAATTAGGAGGGTGAGGCTCGTTCCTTTGCAATTGGCGCTTGGTAATGCCCATGAGTCTATCCGGAGTCACTATACGTCATGGTCGGTTGTCGTATGGTTGAGTGGTTGCTTCATTGTAAAGACTTCATACTCCTGCATGCTACGATGTATATCTACGAATGCTTCATCATCGATGTCATACAAGAAAAAGGTGTCGTGCTTGGGCATTGTGGACTCTGTGCTGGAAATGACGTGGGGTTGTTGCGCATTTGGTAGCTAGATATTTTCACCATCTTTGCTTGCTTGCATGGGATCTGATTGATGCATGGATGTTGCATGGTCCAGTTGATCAAGCATATGGACGTAACGTTGGGCATCTGATGGGCCGTAGAGTCATCCGTTGCATGATTGTAGCCTTTATAGCCTATATAAGCATTCAAATTTGCATTTCGGATATGGGCATGATACCTTGGGAAATGGTTGATGTAAGTTTATGGCCATTTGTCTCGAGATTATTCGATTGATATGTAAGTTTATACAATCGTTAACATGTAATAAAGTACTGAGTAAGATTTATCGTCTCAATGACCAACCTATTCATTCCTGATTTATGAGAAAAGGAAGCTTAAAAAGGAGAGGGGTTGTCCAACCTAAATATTGACGTAGAATTAAACTATTAGAAACAAATAATACCCATGTTCCATACAATCCTTCTTCTATACTTAATATATTCGGTTTTTGAAAAGTTTTTTTTTTCTTTAAAAGTTTATATACCTCCTGTCATTTATGATTTATCTCAAAATTAAAATTCAAAATTTCCAGATAAATAAAATCTAAATATTATCGGAGTAAAAGGAATTTCTGTTTTTTAAGGACTTTAAGTTGATTTTCAGTTTGGATTTTATTGACAGTTTCAACTTCAAATAATGATTCAATTATTCAAATTTTAAATTTAACATTTTCAATTTTTATAATTAATATAAAAGTAACTATTTTTATTTTAGATTAATAAGAAACTTAAAAAAAAACATATATAAATAATAAAACAAATGAACCAAACCGAATAAAATTTGGATTAAAAAGCTATTTGTTTCAGTTTCTTTTTTCTAAAGACAGAACTATTGTCCTCCTTAATTAACCACGAATCAATTAACAAATAATGGTATCCTACTGAAATACACTCATCAATTGAGAGAGAAAAGCAGACCAATTTCTTCATTGAAATCTCCTTTCCAAATCTAAAATTGCTGTAAATGAACCCTATATGAAAACTAAACTAGTCCTTTGAGAAAATGCTCCTCCTCCTATGATTTATAAAAACTAATTTTCCAATGCCAAAAGCAAAGCAAGAAAACTAAGGTTAAAGATACTTCACACAAAATGTTCTATAAGCTAAACAGCAACTGAAAAAAAAAACACTGATTTTTTAAGAAAGAAACTATATGGATAAAATCTATATCTGTAACAAAGAAAGAGCTGCTTGCAAGTTGGGGAGTAAAATCAATGTGTGTAGGATCCTTTAAATTGAAGTTATTCGGGGCTTCTGTACATTGTCTTCTCTGTAAAGTAAGCGCCTCTTTTTTGAACCATAGCCTTGGTACTGATATATGATGCTGTGAAGACACTGCCTCAGGCATACCACATCGAATGTTTCAATAAACTTCATGTCGGCATCCCGGGATTTGATGCCGGCAAAATGTTGGTACTCCTCAAATACAGATGACAAGCACCAATTCTGCAACTTCCTCAAGCAACCAACAAGGCTACCTGTCCGATGCTGCATTAAGAGAAAAAGAAAAAGGGTCAGAGCTACCATGATTTTCATTAAAGAGAAAAGGAAATCAACCTCTTTGATGCCACTGGAAAAACAGTGAATTTTGAGTCAATTGAGTATCTCTTTTCCTAAAAAAACTGACAGAACACAGGACCGGAAATCATACAATTCATGCAAAATCAGCCAAGCTAAACCCTTAAGGAAAACTCATGCCTAACCACACAAATGTACCATATACATACCTAATATTCATTTCATCAAGCAAAGCTAATAATTATAAGTTAACAGCGGAAATGGACTAGTACCTTTCCGCGTTTGCAATGGATCAAAACTGGATGATTTCTCACATCTGTGAAGAAATAAGTTTTATCTTAGAAGTCCGCAAAGGTAAAACACACTGTTAAGGGAAAAAGATAGTCACTTCCACAGTTTATGAATTCCATACCAATTAAGATCTTAAGAGCTCCCCTGATGGCATCCTTGAGAGTAGCAAGTGAAGGCTCCTGCAAACCAAAAAAAGAAGAAGCCCAAATCAGTTATTGGGAATCAAAACTATCATTTATGATTTATTCATATTCCATATCCAAGATTCCTGTTGACCAGCAGGTTTTGATATTTATATCATCACCTAATAAGGCCCAAGAACTAAAGAATTATATTCTTGACCAAATTTCTATTGGTTGGATAGCCTGACTCTTAAATCGTTTTCACCAACAGTGTCCAAAATGTCTCATCAAAATTTTTATTAGTTCTACAAAATTCTTCATAACAAATCTGTGTATTTCAAATACGAAAACGACTTAAATTTATTCAAGTAAATACTAAAAGTGATCAACATATTATGAAAACCTCTGTGAAGTGCCATAGAAGCATGGGGGAAAATTTACCGTTTTCCCTTCAATCCCAAACTGGAAAAGCCGGATATTATGCGATCGAATATACTCCAAATTTTCCTCAGGATAGGGCTCCGGGCACAAATATCTGCAAAATTGGAAAAAAAGAAAAAGAAAAAAAGAAGAGAGTCAATTTTCCAACTAGAAAAGGGCATATTCAGTACTCAACTCTGAAAAATTAATTCTTTTTTCTATTCTTCAAAACACAGAATATATCATGCATGTCAAAAATATAAAATTGAATCCTCTCAACCTGTCCTTTTTTTTCCTTCTTAGTTTTCAAGGAAACTAAACAGTTAAGAAAGAAAATCGAGATTTTTTTTTCTGTAGAATATCTTAATTATTCAGAAAATGGATGCCACTAAGAAAGGTAAAAAAAATAATAGGAAGAACCAAAAAAACCAATGCAACAAAATAAAATCGATATATAAATGCAAAAAAGGGGAAAAGAAGTTACATGATGGATCGAAGATTTAGGGTTTCTAAGAAGGAGAAATTGCAGGGTCGAGGGCAACTAGATCTGTAAATGCCTTCTTCCACCATAGAAAAATTAGGTGGCGGCTCCATTACGACCTCGTCTCCATCATCTTCTTCTATAATGCACCCCATCTTTCCGCTATAAAGAGGGAAAAAAAAGGAAGAAGAAGGAGAATGAGAAAGACAGTGAAAGAGCAGGGATCAAAAACAAGAAAAGAAATCAAAGAGAAGGGGCTAAAGCTGGTTTAGAAATAAAGAGAGGGGAGGGTGGTTTTATAAGAGATGAAAACGACACAGCATCAGTTATCGGTTATGATTCGAATTCTTCGTATAACGAAACTCCTTCACAAAGAGGGAAATAGTCTGCGAAACTGGGACTGGTATTTATGGTTGATAAAAACTCTTTTTTATTTTATTTTTTCATAATAATAAAATAAATAATTTTACTAAAGTTAGAGGGTAGTAAAACAGAAATCCAAACCTTTTTTTTAAAGTAAAAATTAAAAGAAAATTGGTTGGATTATTTTCATAATGATATAATAATATTATGCAGTATTTTAGGTTTTCAGTTGATGTCATCGTGTAAGTGTTGCACTTGTATCAAAATAAGTCTGAATGGTTATTATATATCAACAAAACTCTAAAAAGGAATAGTTCACCGAATTTGGTATGGTTAAAATAGAAGAGGGGTAAAAGTGAGAAAAGAAGGGCGGCCTGAAAGGTGAAGAGGGATTAGATTTGGAAGCGGTCTTTAGGAATCCCAAGTTGACTTGGGTTTTGGATTTTGGCTCTTTTAAAATCAACCCCACACGTGGTAATTCTATTCCACTTTTTTGTAATTTCTGTGGGTTTGATTTTAAAATATATTAAACTTCTTTTTGCTAATAAAATATTTTATACTTTAACACCCACCGCCACACCAAAAACAATCGACAAAAATTACTTGTGTCTCACATTTTGATGATTTCAGTTTAAATTTTACTGTTTCATTTTTAAAATTTGATTTAATTTTTTTAAAATTATAAAAATATATATTATTAAAATGATAATATTTTAATTTTATTATTGTAAAAATATATATTTAATTCTACCCCAAAACCTGTGTACCATTTTTTTTTAATTATTTTAAGCTTAAATAATATCACATGTCAATCATATTTAGATTTATTTTAATATAGTTCCAAATATATTTCGACTTTATATGCATTATGCTTTGTATTGAGTTTAATATATATTTATACAATATTAGGAGTGAGAGACGGAGGACATATGGTTTTGAACCAGTGTCAAAAGAGGTGTTTGACAAGAATTTTATATTAAGTTTGATTTCAATTTTTGTTGATCAAACATTTATTATTTGTGATTTATAATATATATATATATATATTTAAAAAATATTATGCTAGTTATAATTGTTTTTGTTGCAACAACGAGTTCAAACGTAGTTAAACACATCATATCTTTTAATTTAATTGAGAATTAGAGATTTATGAGTAGCGTATAAAATAAAAAATATTATTTGAATCTTTTCGAGTTCAAGTTTTCAAGTTAAAATTAAGAATCTGTTTGATGTAAAAAATTTATGGAAAACATTTTAATTTTTTTAAATGTGAACCTCGGAAAGTGATCAGATGTGTAACGAAAACCTCGAAAAATAATGAACGATGTGATATCGGAAAGCTTACTGGCGACGTCACACGACCTTGCGCCGGGCCGTGTAGGCCACACGAGCGTGTGTTAGGCCGTGTGTCAAGCCATGTGGACCCATTTTCTGTAAAATTTTGTTAGAGTCGTATTTGAAGTGGGATTCAAAATTATTCATTTTGTAGGGTTCTGAAATATGTTATGTGTGTATTATGAATACAAAATCTGATATTTTGCCTCTGTTAATGTGGTTTTTGAAAGCATGATATTAGATACTGGTATTGTATGTATAACATTCGAGAGTATGTCTGTGGTATAATTTTTGCTTTTGATTTGTAGTTTGAGATCCTTTTTAAGCATGATTTATTTATGTGCATCTGAGTACGTAATATGTTTTGATATGTGCATTGGGGTGGAATATTGATGTGACGGAGGAAGTGGCTGTTTAGCTGCATACTAATATTAATGAGCCATTGTTGTCGAGCAACCTGGGATGGCAGGTCATCGATGCCGGGCAACCCGGGATGACTTAATTTGTGGTATAACCACATATATGATCTAGTGGCTTGTCCAAACTTTTTTATTTTGGCAGATTACTGCATTATTTTTAATAGCTTGATTGCGCTATTCTGAAAAGTGACATACGGTCACTTATAGGTGTGGGGAGTTAGATGGGTATTTCTTACCCTATTTGGTGTGATTGGTGGGACGAAGATGGTGTGTAGCGGATCGGGGTAGGATTTGTTTTTTGTGTCGATATTTGTATTTGTAACTGTATCTGCATCCGATTCTGTATATGAAATTGCACGAAAATGGTGTGTAGCGGATGGGGGTAGGATTTGTTTTTTGTGTCGATATTTGTATTTGTAACTGTATCTGCATCCGATTCTGTATATGAAATTGCACCCCGTATCTGAAACTGAGATTGTATTTGTATCTGAATTGCATATGTTTCTATAATTGTTACTGTATTTAAGTTTGTTCTATTTGTTTTGGTTAAGCTACACATTGAGCTTGTAAGTTCACTTAATTATACTGACTTTTCAAGTAATCGACAGAATTAGGAGTAGGCGGCGCTTGGAAAGTTGGACTGGTTTTCTCGCATAAGATGGTTTGATTTGTTAATAATTGAACTTTTTCAAACTTTTGCAACTTCGGATAAATTTTTGAGTTTAATTTTGGATTTTATTATTTAGTTTAAGTTTATGCACGATTGCTGCCAATTTAAATAAATGTTTGATTGTCAAAATTAAATGAGCTAAGGTTTTTTCGCTGCAAATTTGAAATGAGTTTTACAAAGGCTAATAACAGAAGTTTTTGAATATGCTCAATCCGCAAAATTATACATTTTCACTTATTGAAAACACGGGTTACAACTTATCAACTCCGAAATTTTTACTACAAAATTAAGTGTCAAATAAGTGTTTTCCCGTAAAATAAATAAGTTTTGCGCTTGTGTTTTTCTAAATAACATGTGGGAGTATTGCCAAAAGTAATATTTTTGAATCACATGATTTCTAAAGTTAGATTTCAAATTCTAAGTTTTTAAACAAACTAATATAATTCCTTTAGATTCGGTCATAACGTCTAGGCCGAGTTTGGGGTGTTACACCCAAGCCATTTCCTTATTAAAAATCTATAGCGATTGGACTTTACAATTTAGTCCCTGAGCCTTAATTAATCACAATTTCAACTAAAATACTTATCCAAATTTCAATTCATCTATACACTAACTCCGTAAATATTCTTATTTAATATTTACGGGCTCAGTTTACTGAACCAAGTTCTTGAAACTGTACTTTCTGATACTACTAAAAACCGAATCTTTACAAAAAGTTAATTAAATTAATATTTAAAGTAGCTGATTAGATAAACTTGATTTTCAAACAAAATATTATTATTTATTATGAATATGAAATAAGAAACTTGTAGAAAATGAAACGAGCTTTTTATATATTTGTATAATGAAAATTTTTTATTCTTATGAAAAAAATATAAGTTGAATTCAACTTTTACTATTAAAGGTATTATAATTTCAACTCATAGAAATTTTTCTCATAAAATATAATAATCATTTAATAAATATATATTCCTTAAATTTTAAATGAAAATTAAATTTGATGATATAAATTACATATTTTGATTTTAACTTTTAATATTAAAAAGAATATTTGTCTTGATTGTTAAAAGCTTAAACCCTATTAAGTCTAAGAATAATGCAATTTTTTATTTTATCGTTTTATCAATAATTGGAATAAAAGATTTGAGCTCTTATTTTTTATCAAGATATGAATAAATTCAAATTAAGATATCTTTTATTGAATTTTCGATTTCAAGCTTATTTTATTATCTCTAAATTTAGCTAATAAAGAAATAGTTTTTTATTTAAATTTAATTTTTAAAAGTCATTGTGCAAATAAAATTTGGAAGTTAAAAAGAAAAAAGTTAAATTTTGAAAGTCAAAATTCTTTTAAAAAAATTGAAACAAAAGAGATAAAAGATCAAGATGAATAATCTAGAAACAAAAGGAATCTCACTTCTATTTAAACAAATTTGACAAAACTAAGCTTTCAAAAAATAAAATAAAATACAAAACTAATATTTTTTTTCTTAAATCTAGATATTTGGAACTTCTAGAAGAATTAGGATTTTATCTAATTAAGATTAAGGCCTCTTATTGGAATATTATGCAAAAAAATTGGGTGGCATCATTATTTGGAATATTAATTTACAACATATAATCATTTTTCAAAATAATAAGACATTACAATTTTGCGTACACACTGTTAAAATAATTTTTTTTAGAAAATAAGTTTGCAAATTAAAAAAAAATCCCATTTTAATTTTATGTGTTTATGGATCGATTGGATTGCATTATTTCAAGTCGAGTTATGTTTGATTTTAAAATTTAATCAGTTTAAAAATATGAATTTTAAAAATTAATATTTATTTTAATATTTATATCAAAATATTATATGTTATTATAAATTTGTTATTTATGCTACATAAGTTATACTAAATTTTGTCACACTGTAGATAAAAAAATAATTTATCTAATAAGGAATATATGTGGTGTAATAATAAATTAATATTTTAATATAATTGAACACGTGTTCAAATCTTGGATTTAGAATTTTAATTGTTTAAAGATGGTATAAAAGTATTAAAAAAATAGAAGTATTATCATACTAATATTAATTATAATTTTAAAAAATATTTTTGTAACTTTATTAACTCAATAAAGTATTTAAATATAAATATTAGATATTAGATTAAATTAAATAATATACAAAAGAAAATATAGTCCAATATGAGCTTTAAATAACCTTTTTAAATATCTTATTTTAATTTTCATGAAGAATGACTTTAGCATTAAATCAACGACGGTCCAACTGTCGGAAAGGAAAAGTCAAAAACGGCACAAAGGCTGCAAACTTAAGATTATAATGCAGCTGGCAACGAGGGCTTGAAATGTGTTTTTGTATCTCTAATTTGATTGCAGTGTAAAAAAGAAAAAAGAAAAAATGGTAGAGGTGGGAGGGGATCAATGATCCATATCCATAATGGGATTTTCTTAAAAGAAAATGATTGGATGATGGTCTGTACGAGGGAACAATTGGTCAAAAAGGAGGCTTTTATTTCTCACTTGGATTTTTCTCTCTTTTTCACGTGAAAATGAGTCACAATTTCAAGCCTTTTCATAATCCTGTTAAATATTGACAAGAAATAGTTTCAACTTTATACTTGGAAACAGATTTATATAATTAATCTTAAATTAAAAACATTTAATTAATAATTTAGATTCAATTAAATATGATATGCTCCATCTTGGTGATAAATAAGAGTTGGTTGCAGTGATAAGGTACATTATATTCTCAATTAATAACATAAGTTAAAATTTTAGAGACTAAATTGTTAAGCGAAATAACTATAGATCCCAAAAAAGATTAATTTTCATGTATAGTAAAACAGATATAAAAGAAACTTGATTATACCAAGATTATTATTATTTTGGTCATTTAGAAACCAAAACATAAATAGTTAAAAGTCCACCAAATTTAGAGTAAATACTCTGGTTGTAATGAAATAACTCAATGAATGATTGTACAATTAAAATTGGAGCCTCTGTTTAAAATTATATCAGCAATCAATTTCACAAACAACTCATATTATATTATATGCTTATCAAGATAAAGCTTTAAAGAAGTAATGCATAAATTGCCTTCAATAGTGTATATTGATTTTTTCAGTTTCATACTTATTTGCACATCGATTTAGAACGTAAAGTTTATTTTCATTACACACTTCACCCCCAAAGTGTGAACACAGTTTAAAAAAAAAATCAACCACTTCTTCCAGCTAATCAAAAGCTGCCACATAGCGCATCTTGGTAAAACCACTTTAAAATTATTAAAAATATTAAAATATAAAAAAAATCATAAAAAAGTATTAAACAATATAAATACTATTAAAAAGTATAAAAATATTAAAAATCATAAGAATAATTTTTAAAAATTACAAAAAATTATAAAAAAAAATTAAGTAATAACTAAGAAAATAAAACATCAAAATTAAGCAAAAATGATTAATGTATATACCAAATACCCACAAAATGTTGGGCTAAAATCGTTGCTTTTTTCGAACCATATTTTCATTGAGTTTTGGGGCTTTGTGCTGAAATTAATTAAAAGCAAAAAGTTTAAGGAAAAAATCTCATAGGTCTGTACTAAAAGATTGCAACTCACATTCTCCCTTTGTTCTTATTCTATGTTAAAAGAATGCAATAATTAAAAATTAAAGAGTGGCAGAAGTGGAAATGAAAGTGGATCTCAACAAACAACGCTTGAAAGAGAGTAAAAAGGGAGAAAATTATTTAAAATTATTTAAAATATAAAAATATAAAAATTTATATATTTTTATGGATTAATTCATTTGTAATGTTATATAAGTTATACAAAGAGCTCTTCAAAATTTTTTTATAAACTTAAAACTCTTAAAGTTAAAAATTAATTTTATCTCTTAAATCATCTCCAATAATTATTTCATATCTTCCTTCCTATCTAAATAAAACAACTAAGTAAAAGGATGAGGATTTGAGATGGGGTTTTCGATCCTTACTCCTTTTCATATTTTATTAGTACCATTGAAAGTGAATAAAACATTATTTGAGAATCATTTTCAGGCAGAGTAATACGCCATAAAGATTAAAGTAAAAAATGCCAATAATATGCTGCACTTAAACTATCTTGAAAGACATGTTTAGATTACTGTCTAACGATTTGTTCAGATAACTCGGAAAATCATATTATTATAAAAATTCTATTAATACAAAATCAAAATTTATTTTGCATAATATAATATTAAAATAAATTTTAAATAAAAATCTTCAATGATATTATACAAATGATGATGTTGAAATTTTTTTTTATTACATAATGGTGTGATAATTAAAATGATTCAAAATTGGATGTCCTTTTCAACTTCCAAATAATTCAAATCATATACAAATGAAGGTCCAAAATGCATCATATCTAAAACACAGTTCAATAATGGAAAAGCAGCAGTATGAAGACTAATATATAAAAAAAAAAAAAAAGGGGGAAGAAGTGGAAAATGGTGTGACCAAAGGGACTAGCTCAATAAAGGGCAATGATAAAATAAGCAAGAGCAGTTATATTATAGCTAATTCTAAACACAAACGAATCTAGAAATAGGCAGACTTCTTCAATAATTCCATTGCTTTGGGCATACAACTTTAATACAAGTCAAGCTAGGTGTTCAAAGCATTAAGCATGTGGGTGTGGGTGGCCACCCATTGGAATATTAAATTGCATTCCATGCCTTTTTTTTCTTAAATAAAAGGCAGCCGACTTTTATCTTTTTCCCCTCACTTCACCACCCATCACATAACACTCCACTTCCTCTCTTTTTCTTAATATTATTTATTATTAATTAAATGTATAAATTTCATAATACGAATTAATAAGACACAAGTTTATGTAGCTATTGGTCAAAAAGCATTTTCTGTGGCTCAGGTAGTGACCACTTTCTAAGAAAGGGAAGCGATGGAGTACACCATTGTGGTAGTCGAACAGCGGATTCCCCAGCTACATTACAATACCTCGCTCCTTATATAGGAGCTACTTTGGCTGAATATTTTATGTATTGTGAACGACACACCTTAATCATTTATGATGATCTTTCCAAGTAAGCATAGGCTTATCGCCTAATTTCTCTTCTATTACGAAGATCGTTGGGTCATGAAGCTTATCCAGGAGATGTTTTTTATTTGCATTTGCGCCTTTTAGAAAGAGCCGCTAAATCAAGTTCTCAGTTAGGTGAAGGAAGTATGACTGCTTTACCAATAGTTGAGACCCAATCAGGAGACGTTTCGGCGTATATTCCTACTAATGTGATTTCCTTACAGATGGACAAATATTCTTATATGTCGATCTATTCAATCTTTGGAATCGGGACCGCTATTAATGTGGGGATTTCGTCTCGAGTAGGATCGCGACTTTAATTAAAGTTATGAAACAAGTCGCTGGTAAATCAAAATTGGAATTGGCCCAATTCGCCGAATTAGAAGCCTTTGCACAATTTGCTTCTAATCTTGATAAACCTACTCAGAATCAATTGGCACGAGGTCAACAATTACGTGAGTTGCTTAAACAATCCCAATAAGCTCCTCTTACGATGGCAAAACATATAAGTACTATTTATACTGGAATGAATGGTTATCTTGATTCATTAGAAATTGGACAAGTAAGGAAATTTCTCATTAAGTTACGTACTTACTTAAAAAGTAATAAACCTTAGTTCCAAGAAATCATATCTTCTACCAAAACATTCACTGAGGAAGCGGAAATGCTTTTGAAAGACGCTATTCAGGACCAAATGGAACGTTTTCAACTTCAGGAACAATTATAAATAGAAAATTCTAAATTAATGGAATATAGAGAAATCGATTCTAAATTGCGTCCAATAGGATTTGAACCTATACCAAAGGTTTAGAAGACTTTTGTCCTATCCATTAGACAATGAACGCTTTTCATTACGATTTTTTGACATTTTGACTTTTTTTCTCTTGTTCGGTTTTTTCTTTTCTCTTGGTTGGAAAAACTAAAGAACATGTGAAAAATTGTATTGTTAGGAATTGCGTATTTATTAATTCAATTCGATGATGCTAATGCTTGTTCTTGATATTTTTTAGGCCCTAGGTGAAATAATAAATTAGACCTTTTTTAAAAAAAAATTACAAAATGTAATACAATAAAATAAAATCATATACTAGTAATTTTATTAAAATAATACATTTTATGACATTAAGTGAATAATATATTTTTCTAACAAAATTAAAAAATATATATTTTTCATTCAATCTACTCCTATGTCATCAACTACAAAAACACAAAAAAAAAAATACCCTACTAAAATTCTATTGTTTATACCAAATAACAAAAAAATTTAAAAATCTTTTTATCTAAAATAAATATTATTTTAAAGATATTTTTATCTTTTGATCTTTTTATCTTTAATAAAATAAAATTTTTTGAACCTATTTTATCTTTGGGCTATGGCTGCACCTCAAAACAGCCCAGGACCGGCCTTAAACACATGTCGACGTATTTCAAGTTTATTGAAAGTTTTACGAGTTCATGTTAGGGGTGAGCAAAACTCGATTCGACTCGAAAAAATTGAAAAAAAATTCGAATTTCGAGTTAAACGAATCGAGTTATTCGAGTTATTCGAGTCAACTCGAATTTTTTTTTCAAATTTCGAGTTCGAATCGAGTTGAGTTTTCAAATTCGAATAACTCGAATAATTTGAATAATTCGAATATCAAACTATAATATTTTACATTTTTACCCCAAACTCCCAAATCTTTTTACTTTTCCCTCAAAACTTTTACTCCTCCCCACTTTTTCCCCAAAACTTTTACTCCCCTTCCATCCCAACGCCCCAATCTACCCAAAATCTATTTCCCACCAAAATTTTACTCTCCCATTTACTTTTTTTCAAAATTTTACTCCCAAAAACCCTCAAAACTTTTTATTTTCCCCTAAAATTTTTACTCCCTCCCACTTTCCCCCTAAAATTTTTACTTCATTCTCATCCCACCTCCCATCTACCCCAAATCCACCCCCCAATTTTTTTTTTAATATTTTCCCTCCAAAATTTTACTCCACCTATTTACTTCCCCTCAAACTTTTATTCCCCAAAATTTTTTATATTCTCCCTAAACTTTTACTTCTCACCTTTCACTCTCAAATAAAAAATCAAAATTATCCAAAAAAATCACTAAACATAAATAGTAATAATTTTATTTATATCTATTTTTTATATTATTAAATTAAATTTCACATTTTATATTATTTATATGATTGAATTGTTTAGTCGTATTGAATATTTATATTAAAATTGAATTATTAATTATGCCATTAAATATTCATGTTAAAATTTTATATTAGTATCAATTTCACATTTTATCTTTAAAATAACTTTTATTAAAAAAATCACATTTTTACATTTAATATATTTTTTAATTCCAAAATACATAGTGACAAGAATTTGAAGATAATTGAAACAACTAAGCAAACAAAGAAGCTAACCCGTATATAAAAGATTAATAAATAAATTATGAGGTGATGAAAGTTAATAAAAATTTTGATTAAGGTGGAAAAATTTTATTACGATGGGTGACAGTGGTTACAAGGACCCGAAATTATTTTATAAAATTTAACTCGAACAAATATATTCGATTCGATTCGATTCGAATTCCATCTCACTCGACTCGATTCGAGAAAATTTCAAATAAAGTTAGGATGATAAAATAAGATTCGGAAACTCGATTAACTCGAAAATTTTTGATTCGATTCGATTCGATTCGATCGAATGCTCACCCCTAGTTCATGTGATATTATAAAATTTAACAAATGATTTATTATATTGTAAATAGCTCACAAACCCTTTAATATGTATATGATTTAGAATTTTCCATGGAATCGACGCACAAAGTCAAATCATAGAAACAAAATTCTTTAAATATTAATAGTTGAAAAGACTTGTCATTAGGCTAAATCTGTGTGTGAATTTTCTGCAAGGAAAAAGGAAAGTGGGAAATAATAGAGGAGGCTAAAATTGACCTCTAATATTTGTTTGTTTATTTAATGATTAGAGAAAGATGGTTGTGAGTAGTGGGAAAGTAAGGTTGATGGTGAGGTACAAGGTTATTCCATGTCGTATGATCATTCAATTGGCTAAGAAGGCATGCACCAAGCACCATCCCTTGTCTTCACTCGTCACACTTCCTTTTTCATGTCGCTTACTTTTTATTACAAAATCATATCCTGTATTGAATTATACGCGAGACTTTTGCTTCTTGATTTAATTGGTGGGTTTATTCAATAAATAAAAAATGTTAATTAATAGTAATATAATAATTAATTAATAAATATTTGGTAAAATATATCATTAGTTACTAAATTATGGGTAAGTTTTTGTTTTGGTCACTTAGCTAAAATAAGTTACAATTTGATCACTGAATTATTCGAAAGTTTTTATTTAAGTCATTAAACAATTCAAAAGTTTTTTATTTAAGTTACTGAGTTGTTAAGTTTTTTCTTATTTTTTAAAGTTCCACCAGCGAGCTCCAAGTGACGATTTGACAATTGATACGATGGATCAATACCTATCAATGAGTAGAAGAACATACCATAGATCCAATTCAACTTGACAATCAGTGTTGGGGATCAGAGAAAAAAATTGTTTCAATTTTGGTTTGTAGATCTATTTAAAGTGGTTTCATGAAAAAACTAAATTGTAGAAGAGAAAGGAAAGGATAACTTTTGATTGATGTAGACAGTGCGAACAAAAAAACCCATATAGTATCAATTTTAATAGGCTAGTGACTTAAATAAAAACTTTTGAATAGTTTAGTGACCAAATTGTAACTTATCCATAATTTAGTGGCTAATAGTGTAGTTTACCCTAAATATTTATACTTGGGCTTTATTGAGGGGGAGGACTTCTTCAAGAGAAGTCTTGAAAATGTCATCTGTTGAGTAATCTGCTAAAACGTTAACTATGTTAGGTATTGTTCCTATGTCGAAGTTTTGTCTCCCTCCTCTACCAAGAGCCCTAATGGGTTCGTAGAGGGGAAGCATCTCGGTTGATGGAAATTCAACTTGTAAGGCTTAAGAGAGAGATATCAATAGTGCGTTATATTAATTATGTAGCCACTTGCGTGTAGGGAGACTCAAACCATCAATGTAAGGTATATAGGCCATATACTTGTAAGTATGATACCACGCTACCTAGTAGACGACATTTTGGAGACTTTTTTCTAAAGAGTTAACCTTCCTCAACAATAAAAGATGCCTTTTATGAATCCAACTTCTTAAAATTGGACTTCAAATTTGGGTTTAAAATAGGCTTTAAAATGGATCTCTAAAATTGGGCCTCAACTTGAGCAGTTAAAAACTTAAAACTGGACATTTGGGTCCCAAAACAGCAAATATGAATTGAAAAATGGAGTAATGAACAGATTTGAGCTTAATCGGAATAAACTGCTTTGCAAAATGGGTAAAAAATTAGACCTCAAATGGACCTAACAAATGAACCTTTAGTGGGCTTTCGAGGGCCTCTTTAAATTGGGCAGGAAAATGAATTTTAAAATGGCAAATATCAGATCAAACTTGGACCCAAAAACAAAATAACTTCCAATAATTTTCCACCAAAAATAAATTGGTTTAATTCCCACAAGTTTTAAGATATCAGTTTTGGCCCCAAAATCTGGAATGAAAATTTAATGTTGCTCTTTAAAATCTAGGAGTTAAAAGCATGAAAGATTGTAAAAGTCAAATCTGGGCTATCTTAACCAAAAATTAAGGTCCTTTCTATTCTTAGTTATAAAAAAAAAAAAGAAGTCAAACTTACCAAATTGTTGTACTAAGGTCATTTCACCATAAGATCTATGTCACTTATCTCTAGGACCACTATGAAGGATTATTCTATTTTCAACAATATTTCAAATTCTTTGATCACAATTTCTAAAATATCAAAAAAAAATGGACATGTGTGTGTCGTGGTGTTGTGATTATATTTTCATATCTGAAATTGTAATAAAAGAAAAAAGCAGGGAAAGTAAAACCGGTTTCCCTCCAGGCTCCAAGAGGTGGTAAAATAATGTAAACCACCAATGGGATTAGGTAACGACCAGAGTCAATTACAAATTTAACATCCCATGACGTGGCTCTATAAAGTAATATACTGCGTATTTGCGCGTGTGCTAAAACTGAACAAAGCGAAAGCAAATCAAATGAAAGTGGGTGGGTTTTGGATGGTTCATTTATTTTTCCCTTTTTATTTTTGTTTTTTTTTGTTTTGTGTGGAGAAGAGAAAACAGCGCTCTTTCGCTTCTATCAAAAATACATACAAATTAAATAAATTTGGAAAAAATATTAATTGTTTTTAAGAAAACAAAGACAGACTTTCCGTGAAGAAGAGCTCTCTTTTTTAGTATTTCTTTAATTTTGTTTCTGTTGGCAAAGGAGGAAGGAGAGGGAAGAGGTTTTTTTTTTTTTTTTTTTTTTTTGTGGTTAGGTGACAGCGCGGTTTTGGAACGTGGAATGAGAATTGGTGCGTGGAGGTGGTTCTAACGTGACAACGTTGAGTGATGGTGATGGAGGAAGATGACTGTTGAATGGAATTCTCATTCGATGCTGGAATTCCGATGTCACGAACAGCAACGGCGGCCGTGCCTGTCACTGAAGGATCCTCGCTTTCACCTTCGTTGAACCAAGGTCTCTCTCTCTCTCTCTCTCTATATATATATATATATATATTTGTTCATTGGTTTACTCTGTTTTTTTTTATTATTGATTATGATGATGATTATTATTCCACGTTTTTTCCTTTGCGAAACGCAAGTGAAATACAGTTCATGTGTTTCGTTGGTTATTTTCTTGTTGGGAATTGTCCTTTTGCCCATTTTTATGGAGAATTCTGGTTTGATCATTGTTTAAAATCAGTTCTATTTTTGTTAAGTTTTAATGAAGAAATTATGTAAATTTTGATTTCTAATAATTAATTTAATTGCGTTTCAATCATTAACAGCAATGCAATTATGCAGTGATTTAGAATAAATTGTGCAAGCTTTGTTTTGGCTGCCGGGAAGAATTAGAGATTCCACGTTCTTAATTTTTTAAGTCAAATTCAAGGTTCTAGGAATTAAAATAAGATTTATCATTTTTTGTTATGATTTTTTCTCCTTCTCCAATATGTTTTTTTTTTCTATTTATTGCTTTATTACTTGTAGAAAAATATTAAGTTCTATATATATATATATTTGGATAGGATTAAGGTGTATGTTGTTACTGCTTTTACTGATTATCTTTTCAATTTAGGTGAATTTGATCAGACTTTGATTAAAGAAAAGGCTATTCAAGCAATCTTTTCTTTGAATAAGAGGATGCACGCTTACATGGTTGCCAGACAATAGTTCACTTCATGTTTTCTATTTTCCTTTTTCTGGTTTCTTTGAAAGTCCTTTCAACTTTCAAGAGTAAATAGGAGTTCTTTCTTTATCATTGTTCATTATAAGAAAAAAGTTGAGGTTGAGGATCAAGTAGAGTTAGGTTTCTCTTCTTTTACATGTATGCTATTTATAAGAAACTATAGTCCTCATGTAGAAGAGGGAGACATAACTTAAAGTGTCACAATTCTGCAATGAGTTCGATTGGCTTGTGATAGATATAGGGGTGTAATCGTGCTAAGGTGAGCTCAAGAAGTAACATCATGATTTGAAATGTTCGAATTTGAACTCGAGTTCAAAATGAGATTCTGTTCAATACTAATTGACAATAATAAAAATATATATTAAAATAGAAAAGCTCAATCAGGCTTGTAACTATTCAAGCTAGGCATTAGCATTTTTGAACTTGGTTCATTTAATAGCTTAGCTTTATAACGATCATGTTTAATTAAAATTCTTTTTGAGCCGAACCAAATAGTTACTGCTGTTTTGTTTACGCCTATATAGACATATAAGAGAAGAAAATACAAACTCCTTATTTTATTTTAGAAAATATATATTGTTTGATCCTTTTTTTGAATGATAAGTATTGTTTTTTTCAAGTGTGAAAATTGAAAAAAAATTCTGTATAAAACTTTTGAGATTTTCATGTAGGATTTTTTAATTAAATATCTTTCGCTACTAAATTTATTTAAGAAACAATGTGTGAACATAAAATTAAATATACATTTTAAAGGAGATATGTAAAGGTATAGAAGGAATATATAATAAAAGATAGAAATAGAATTTTTTTAAAAAGTTGTTTTATTTCTTTTTATTTAACAGAACATTGCTACATTTGTTTGTTCTTCTAACTTTCTGCAATTTAATAGTTTATCTTTATGATTCCTTAGGATGCTGATTTTTCAAAAGTGAAAATATCTCTTTGGATCTTGAAAATGAGTGGAAAAAATATGTAAAGTTTGTCAAGGCCTTAGAAAAAAATAGAAATCGAAATCTTTCCTCCAATAATTTTAGCCACTGAAGATGCTTGCAAAAGCCAATGGTTTGATTGAGATTTCTTGCTGCTGCTTGCCGAATGTTTGTTAAGGAGATCTTCTTCCCTTTCCAGTTATTTCAATTAAATTCTCTATCATTTGAATCACTGTTAGACCATCAAGTAA
The DNA here is from genome assembly GCA_025698475.1 of Gossypium anomalum. Lineage (NCBI taxonomy): Eukaryota > Viridiplantae > Streptophyta > Magnoliopsida > Malvales > Malvaceae > Gossypium > Gossypium anomalum. Next base: position 81,130,707 of record CM046968.1, read on the forward strand.
GTCTTTTTTAAATTTGAGGGATGAAAATATGATATTTAAAGCTAATAGAAATTGATATTCGATGTTGAATTTTACCAAAAAATTGTTTATGAATTGAAAATTTTCAATACCTTTTGTAGTTCTTTGACACTGCTTTTTCATGTTTTTTCTGAACCTACTATTTGATGTTATTTCAGATGCCATGTGGCAAATGAACTTGAGATCCAGTGAAACGATGGAATCTAGTCCCTATCCTGAGCGTCCTGGAGAACCTGACTGTTCTTATTATATCAGGACAGGCCTTTGTAGATTTGGGGCGACATGTCATTTTAATCATCCTCCTAACCGGAAACTGGTATAAATCCATGGCTAGTTTAGACTATTCTTATGAATTCAGAGTCAATGCCATTTATTTTTGTACAAAGAGGCCTTAATTTGGAATAGGGGACGGAGTTGCAGATGTTGAAATTTGAACCTTAGACCTATTACTTGCATAGCATCTTAGGGGTATCTGTATATCTAACTGAACTAAGTCTTGGGTTCTGAGTTAATGTTTTTTGAGTGAGGTATTTTTGGTACAATACCAAAGAGCTTAATTTTAGAATTTAGAGGCCTGTCATCAACATCATCATCATCATCATCATTCACATTGGTAGTTGAAGTTGTAGACATGTGAAACTTTTACACATGGATCTTTACAACTAAATCACTCTAAAACAGAAATTTTTGGAGGAAATTAATATGGTATTAGATACTCAAGAGATTAGCATGGTTTTGTACATGCGTTCACACTAAACTTGCTGCTACAAGAAAAAAAAAAAGGGGTATACTTGACTTGCTACAGTGATTTCATTTAACTTTGTACTACTCATTTGACTTTTCAAATATCAATTGTCATTTGAAATGTTTATTTAGATTATATCAAATTCCAGGCTATCGCTGCTGCAAGAATGACAGGAGAGTTTCCAGAAAGAGTAGGACAACCTGAATGTCAGGCATGTATTTATTCCTTGGTTCCCTTGTAATAATGTTGCTGCTTTTACATGTGTGCCTATCTGCAATATATGATTAATGTGAAGTATACGACTTTTATGTATCTAAAAGAGGAAATTCATTTTATTAGTTGTATATTGATGATTTAATCAAAATCACTGGTCAAAAATGTTGATACTAAAGTGAATGCAATTATTCTAGCTTGATGCATGTTTTTCACTGCAATTCAAATGTTGTCATTGGTGGATCCTTATGGATTTGACTGTTGGATCCATTAGTTTTGCAGTTCAAAATTTGTTCACATCTATATGGATGATGGATGATGTACTAGAATTAAATGAGCGTTACTGCTACTTTTCATTTTGTTCATAATGAAACGAGGATTACTTCAGGTTTAGAGAGAAATCCTGCTGGATTTTGAACGGAGAAAGATTCATTTGATTTGAGGTCAAAAGGAAAATTTATTGAAAATAATAGTGTAACCAACACAGGTTTTTGATGATGATAAAGGTTTCTATTATTTTGTATGTGGTCTTTTCCTTCCTTGTCTCTGCTTTTGCCTCAAAAGGTTCTTGTTGTCAAAAGCAATTCATAGGCAGATCGAATACTGACTCGATCCTTGTATAAGAAAATAAGAAAATAAAGAAACTAAGAAAATAGAAATATGCTAATAAACTGGAATGAGAAAAGGTTTACTTCTCTTCTAGTGTTTTTACTTAGCTGTCAAACTTAAGCCTGAATTGTCAGCTTGACTAGATGATTGACTTCTCCTGGTATTTGCTGTCTTCTTTTTCACTTTTCTATTCTAGAAAGACAAGATATCACTGGTTCCTGCTTTTATTGCATTGGATGCTAAACTGTGATCTCAACAGAAGCTACGCTTTTGGTTTTATTGCATCATGCCCTATTATGGGATTTTATGGTTCTCATTTTCTTATATGTTTGGACCTAACAACTGACGTTTTTCTCTTAACTGCTCTGCAGTACTACCTGAAAACAGGAACTTGTAAATTTGGAGCTACATGCAAGTTTCATCATCCTAGAGACAAAGCTGGGATAGCTGGCAGAGTTTCCTTAAATATTTTGGGCTATCCTCTTCGCCCGGTTCGGATTTTATTTTTCCCTTTTACTCCTTAAAGTTCAATTTTATTATGATACAAAATTAAGTCAATATCCATGTCCTTCCAGTTTCAGCTTTTGTTTGTCACGTTTTCACTTTAAAACAAAAAATTATAATATTTATTTAGCAAAACCGGAAATTAATGTCATCTAGATAACTTGTCCAACTTTATAGTCATATCATGAATTGGTTTATCATTTGAATCCAATATGAAAAACACATATATAAAGACAGGGATGATAAAGTAAAATTTTTATCACTTGCTATGACTCAAACATAACCTTCCCTCTTTTCACTTTTGAGTTATGAATTTGGTTTTGACTTTAAATATAGACTCATGAACAAAAAGTACTGCTGGATTTTTTGACCATTTTTAGCCTAAAAGTTTTGTTTGATTGTTGTATAAGTTTGGACCTTGTTAACGCATGCTGTATTTCTTCAGTGATTGGTTTCTAACATGTAGTTTCTTGTGTGGTTATTGGTGTTTCATAGTCTTACTGTAACTTGTTTTCCCTTTTCTTTTCCTAAATACAGAATGAGACTGAGTGTGCTTATTATCTAAGAACTGGACAATGCAAGTTCGGGAGCACTTGTAAATTTCACCATCCTCAACCAACTAATATGATGGTTTCATTGCGTGGCTCTCCTATTTATCAAACTGTCCCTTCTCCAGCCACTCCTGGTCAGCAGTCATATCCAGGAGGAATTACAAATTGGTCAAGAGCATCTTTCATTCCCAGCCCTCGTTGGCAAGGTCCTTCAAGTTATGCATCCTTAATTTTACCACAAGGGATGGTATCAGTTCCAGGCTGGAATGCTTATAGTGTAAGCTTTCCCTTAGCTTATTACTATTGCTTTGTTCACTAAGCATGCTCATTTAGTGTTTAAATGTGTTTGGATAATACTAGAGGTGACAAGTGAGGCAACTTACGAGGATTGTAATTGTCAGCATGCTAATAATTTCTGCTTGGAAAATAATAATATTTGTTTCATGACTTGAGAGGTTCTTCAAAGAAGCATTGTAAACCTTCTTCTCTAAAGATTTGTTTATGGTTGATCACCTTTCATCTTTTGCTGGGTCCGAATGAAATGCATTTAGAGGCTATAATGGTTCAATCTCAACCAATGACCCTATTTTTTCCCCTCTACTCTCCCTTTAAAGAAGAACCTTGTTCTTAGCTTGGTTAGGGTCGCATAATGCTAATATTTTATGAGCTCTATGTGATGGAGCTAATATCTAGAGGCCATGGAAACAATAGATTTGTGATTCTTGTCATTAGCATGAAATTAGTAGTATTTTGGTAGCATTAAGGGAGCCTATAATTAAATCTGATGGAAGTTGGATAAAGCCTTGGAGATCACAAGTAGGCAGTAGGGGTGCTTCACCAGGGCTTGTGGAGTTGTATTGTTTTTATAGTTTGAGGCACTTGAGGCCGGCTGGTGATGTGCTTGGACAAGTATGATTCGCTGCAGATTTGGCTTGGTTGACATTGTGAAGGAAACCACTCTGGCCTAAAAGTTAACATGACCATATTTCTTATGATGCTTATTAGTAGGTTTTATGGTTTAGAATCAAATATGCATGTCATACTCTGGGTAACAACTATTGGTAGGTGAGTTGGATCGGAATTTAACTCTTAATCTGTATAATTTCATATGCTATTCTATCTCCTTGTGAATACATTATCAATTGTATGCCATAAACCAGAACCTATCGTCTGATGTATTTTCATTGAAGAACAAGTACTTAATGGTTTTGGTAAAAGTAAATATGAACTGCAGAAGTTTCTTTGAAACTGTATCTCTAATTGTTGAACTAATTGACAGGTTAGAAGCAAGCGTGATATTAAATTTTGTAACTTCAGTCTAGCTTATTTCATGTTAATGACAAGAATCACAAAAACCACTGGTAAAAACACCCCCCACTGCCTACTTATGATCTCCAAGGCTTTATCCAGCTTCCATCAGATTTAATTCTAGGCTCCCTTAATGCTAGCCTGGGTGAAGTGAAGCACAATATGTAAATGCGTGAGTCTTTTGTATGTCTCTCTCTCTATATAGATATATAAAGCTTAAGTCATATGATAAATTCTGTAGTGCTGTCTAGTTTATCTACAAACATGCAATTGTTTTTATTAGTCAATATGCATGATTTCTTTATGGTACATGTCTATAGTTGAATACTAAAATATTTAGAAGTATAGAGTTTGATACTATCCCTTTCTTACTAGTAAAGGTATATCTAATGGAAAAAGTGAAAAGTAGAAGGAATCAAATAGAACTTCAAACAGATGGGCTTTTTTATGCCTATCACCTTATAGAAAAGTGTGCATGGGCACACCAAGCTTGTGCATGGTTAAATGGCCTCGCCTGGAAGGGTCTAAGATGCTTTTTTGGTCTATTGCTAAGGCGCAGGCGTGCCTAGGTTCACACCTTGACAACAATGGTTCTTTCTCCTTGTGAAATGCATCCTTGATTGTATTCTATAAACTAGAACCTCTCCACGGATATATCTTCTTTAAAGAACGAATGTTTACTAGTAATATTAGAGTTGTGGCTATCTCTAAAGCATATTTTTTACCCTCTAGTGGTTTGGTGCAAATCCTTGATTGCATCTATAACTTTGTAACTCTATTGAAATGCCTGAGAGCATACATATATTATTGTTTTTTTTTTACCTGTTTATATTTAATTAAACTGAATTTGATTCTGTAAGGTTGATTTTCACTTTTACTGGCAAGAATCTATGCAGCGTGTAACTTGTGATCTTTGAGAAGTACTACCATTAATTATCCACAAAAAAGAAAAAAAGGAAGAGAGAGAGAGAGAGACAGGTGCTACCATTCTAAATCTTTTTATTTCTCCAGGGTCAACTGGCATCAGTCTCTTCTTCAGAGAACCTGCAGCAGACAAATATAAATCACCAAATTCATGGAACTTCTCGCCAGAATGAATCAGCAACTGCAGGATCCCAAGCATCCTTTTCTGAGTTACGCTCCGGTTCTGTCCCTGTAGGCGTTTATGCATTGCAGAGGGAGAATGTATTTCCAGAGAGACCTGGCGAGCCTGAGTGCCAATTTTACATGAAGACTGGTGATTGTAAATTTGGTGCAGTTTGTAAGTTCCATCACCCAAGAGAGAGAGTTCTTCCTGCCCCTGATTGTGTGTTGAGTCCTATAGGCCTTCCTTTACGCCCGGTGAGTTATGTATTCAGTGGTATTCTTTCAGTTTATTTCTGAATATTGATCTGTTCAAATTATTACAGCTGTTTATAAAGCGCCTAGTATTCATGCTACCTAAAAATGTCATTACCTCACCGATTATCTTACATGACCTTTTCTATTTAAAACTTGGTTTCCTAATTGTTTTAAGTGCACCCCCAAGCTAACGATTCTTTTATGTTAAAAGATGGATATTGCCTTGATAGACCTGCTGGCAATTTGTCATTCTGCAATTGCCATGCAAAATTTTAAATTATATTAGAAGGAATTGGCATAAGATGTAAGGTGTTACTGATATAGGACAAAGGATGATCTCCCTGCATTTCTACTTGGGTTTAGAAAACAAGAAGTTTAGGGGTTAGGTTTATGGATAAAAATGTCTAAAGCTATTAGGCTGGCAATACTCGAGCTTTTGTTCTGAAAAGGGATGGAATCAAGAATTAGGTCACAGCTATTTTCTGCTGGTACTGTACTAATAGCGTATTAGCAGGTGCTTAGGCCATAAATTCTAGGATTACTAGGGTGGTTGAATGAGTATTTTATGGTTTAGAGGAGCAGCAAAATTGTTCTATTTCCGAGGAGAGTTATGACAAGTCGACAACACCATGACAAAGCCATTGATTCACATAAAATAAATAAAAAAAACATTTCCCCTGTTAAAGCTATTTTGAATCAAAGATTTATGATGCAGTAATGAGTCAATGGAGGACAAAGCATTGGAGGAAGAATTTTTTATTTTTATCTTTAAAGAATCTTTTTGGTATTTAGAAATTCAAGTTTACAGATAGTTGTGTGTTTCACCGTGCTGATTTGGGGCAAGTTTTGGATGCTTTAATGTAAAGATTACTCTCTCTTTAGTTTTCTTTCTTCTACCTTTTTTCTGTCTTTCCCCTCTCTATTTCTCTCTGCCACTCTATCCTGCATCAGATTTAATAATTTGAACAATGTGAAAATTTCTCAAGAGGCTTTTCAATAGATCCAACTATTTGCCCTTTCCAGGGAAAGAAAAATGTAGTTCACAACTTTGTGGCAATAATGGCAAGAATATTGGCATTAGCTTAAAGTTGACATAATAGATGATAGAGAACAAAGTAATTTATGTTGATAGAATTATGTAACCAGTATAGTTAAATTTTCTATGCACAAACTGGGGTTTACTCCAAGAACTTTTAACTGTAAACTTTGTACCAAAAAGAAAAGATGAACAGTAAGTCTTGTCATGAACTTCATAACTATGACAGAACAGAATGGTCTACTTTGAAGAATCTAGCTTCATTCATTATGATATACTGAATCGTGTTCTTGTTCTGTAGATTCTAATTGTCCCAATCAATTTCAATACTGGGATATTTTATGTTAAAATGTTTTAGTATTTCTTTCTGATGCATAGATCAGTTGAGTTATAGCTATGCTATGTGAGCGTCGAACTAAGGAAAAAAAACAATCCACTGATTTGTCAAAAATGAGGTATAAGGAAGCATTCTTGCCCTCGGAGGATGGAGAAGAAAAAAAAAGGGAAGGTAAGGAACACTAAAAGGATTTGAAACCAGCTTAATTGTACCCACAATTTTATGTGATACTGTGCCCTGCTTTCTGCCTTCCTCCATTGGTTTCAGTAAATAAAGGGGCAATTGTTCTTGGTCTAGAGAAAACCACGGTGCTCATTGATCGGAAAAAGAAATGAGAAGGGAGATTGAAATGACAAGAAGATTCTAGTTAAGTCACAATTGGCTGTAGTTGGCTTCTATGCCCCCTTTTAATTAGCTTTTGGTTTCTCTAAAAAAGGAAAAAACACATTCAAAATATTTGAATGTTGTAGATTCAACTACTTAAATATATATTACTGCTATAGTTCTTATTCTTTTTATAAAATACAAAATCCAGATTTATTTTTCTGAACTGTTTGACAAGATGAAGTAATGAAACCGAAACCTAGTTTTCTTAAATTGGAATTTTCATTAGTTCTGAAATTTCAATTTTGCGTAGTCCTAAAATGTTATGGTATCTATGTATCCATATCCAGCTCTCATACTCTTCATAGCCTACTCTACTAGTCCAAAAGTTTAGATGAAAGGAGTCAACCTTGGATCAAATCTAATTAGTTCTGAAATTTCAATTTTGTATAGTCCTATAATATTATGGTATCCATGTATCCTTATTCAGCTCTCAGACTTTTCATAGCCTTCTCTACTAGTCCAAAAGTTTAGATGAAAGGAGTCAACCTAGGATCAAATCTAAACCAGAACCCATACCAAAGTCCATACTGAAGTTCGTGTAAGATAGGTTACAAGTTTATCATCCAAATTAACTTCTCATTCTCAATTACTGTGCTTTTGTTTTGGTATGGTTGTTTTGAAGCTTTAATGCTTTACAGATTTTATCTTCAGTCGCAGAATTTACTAATTTGATTTTTCTTACTTTCGTTTTTACTCAAGTCTGAACAAGCTTAGAATGTTTTGCTTATCCATTATCCATTTGACATATTCCTTGTGGTTTGAGGTTGGTTTTCTTCTTATCATTTTGTCTTCTTTGCATTATTACCATTGATGATATCATGCATGTGGTTGATTTGCAAGAAGAGATTCACTATTGTGTGAGGGCATGCACTGTTGCCAGTTTTATTCTTTTGTTGCTTGATATTTCTTATATTATTGATATTGCTACTTCTGCATTCTAACAGGGTGAACCTCTATGCATATTCTATTCTCGATATGGAATTTGCAAATTTGGTCCAAGTTGCAAGTTTAACCATCCTATGGGAATTTTCACTTACAATTACTCACCATCATCTCCATCTGATGCTCCAGTTCACTGTTTCTTGGGGTCATCGTCAGGAACTGCTGGGTTAAACCTGTCATCAGAGGGGCTTGTTGAAGCAGTCCCTACAAAGCCCAGGCGAATATCACTGTCCGAAAGTAGACAGTTGTCTCCCAGTGATGATGATATTGACGCTGAGGGATAAGAGCGGCAACAAGATATGGGCTGATTACATTTGACAATGGTTTTTGTGTATGAGAAAGAGTAATCTGTAAATTCATTTCCATTGTTGGAGATGTACAAAGTTCATGTCAAGCTGATTCTGTTCTTTAAAAGATGTGCAATTCAGTCAACAGCTGCATCTTCTGAATTTCATATTCCTGCATTGTATAAATCTGAAAATTGTCACATTTGGTAAAACCCAATGTGAACAGTTCATCTGTCCCAAAGCTGATTTTTCTTTCTATTTTTGTGTTATGTTTCTTTCACATTATGTTGTACGAGTCTTTTTTTCCCTCTCATTTGTTGCAGTTTTTAAACCTCTACCTAGTTTTCCGTTGAATCTTCATTTTTTAAGGTTCCTTGTCTCTCTCTCTTTTTCTCCCCCCCCTCCCTTCTAGGACCTCAAATCTGCTGACATCTTCTAATAACAGCCTTGTTTCTTGAGGTAATAATTACTATATACCCTAATATTTGATCTTGTGAGTGATTCTCTAAGTTGTTTACTGATAGTTTTCTCTTCTTGATCTAATGTTAGAAGTTGCCGTGCAGAAGCAAAAATGAGTACACATTAGACTCTCCTGCAAAAGAAAAAGAGTGAAAAGGAACTGTTCTATATGGTTGTCACATCATTTCTTCGAAGCTCCTGGAGACCATACTTCTTGATAAATTGTTCACTAAAGATGAACTTGTAAGTCATTGCAACAGAATATTATATTTTATGGGGTTAGTTTATCTTTACTACTCTTTGCCCTTGCAGGAGGCTTTTGAAGATGATCCTCAAAATATCCACAGATTAAAAGATTCAAGATTTCCATTAAATAACCTTGGCAAAATCGTATCAGGTACAATTTCAATCATGGAAAGCTGTGTCACTGTTTCTATTTCTACTTCTTCCCCTCCCCCCCCTATTTTAATGAAAAGTAAGTTGCATAAATGTTGGGAATTTCACTAGTTTAAGATATAAGAACTTTCATCTTTGTTTTGGCTTGCCACTTTTGCTTAATGCCAACTTTGGATGTATCTTCACGATTCCTTAGTTCAATGCATCCTGGCATTCATGATTGATAGAAGATCTAAAATAATAGAAAGAAAGTATAGGCAATGAAGAGAATGAAAGCAGAAAATGAATCTTTGAATCTGTAAAATGATATCTATCTTCTATGCTGATACAAACAAGAATATATACACGTGAAAGGTGAGATAACTGAAGCTAACAACTCCAATTGCATTACAGCTGGACTAACAACCTAACTGACTAATATATCGTTTCCCTAACATGCTCCCATCTTCTCTACCGGAAACACCCGAAGAAAATTTTGAAATCGAACAAACGAGGAAACAGAGAGTGGCTTGGTGAGAACATCAGCAACCTGGTCACATGTTGGAACCTCACCAACCACAAGCGAGCCATCAGCGACTTTCTCGCGAACAAAAAATAGATCTAACTCCACATGTTTAAATTTAGAGTGAAGAACAGGATTGACAGCAACAGCAACGGCACTAGAATTATCATACCAGAGAGCAGAAACATCAACAGAAGATAGATGTAATTCGTGTAGAAGCGATAACAACCAGGTAACCTCACTAGCAGCAGTAACCAGACTCCGATATTCAGCCTCAGCCGTAGATCGAGACATGACTTGTTACTTTTTGGAGGACCAAGAGATAGGAGTTTGACCATAAAAAACACAATACCCAGTTGTGGACCGACGATCGTCAACATCAAGCCCCCAATTGGTATTAGCATAACCTACCAGAGACAACCAATCAGAGGGTCAGAAAATCAGCCCATAGCTAATTGTACCATATAAGTATCGCAAAATGCGCTTTAATGCGACCAGATGTTCAGAAGTTGGAGAATGCATAAGCTGACAAACCTTATTCACGGCATAAGCAATATTCGGACGAGTTAAAACTATATATTGTAAAGCTCCAGCCAGACTTCTATACTCGGTGGGATCACTGAGGTGATCACCATCATCTTTAGAAAGAACAGACGAGCTAATCATAGGTGTGTTTACACTCTTTGCGTTCGCTAAGCCACTACGCTCAAGAAAATCATGGGTGTATTTCCGTTGACACAAATGAAGACTACCAGCAGACGTACGTGTAACCTCAATGCCAAGAAAGTAGTGGAGATCTCCCATATCTTTGAGGGAAAACTCGCAATGCAACTGTCAAACAAAAACATCAATACAATCTGGTAGATTACCAGTGACAATAATATCATCCACATAAACTAAAATATACAAAGTGGAAGTAGTCATAACACGCACAAATAACGAGGCATCAGATTTAGACAAAGCAAACCCTGTAGAAAGAAGAAAACCTTTCAATTTGTCGAACCAGGCATGAGGAGCTTGTCGTAAGCCATACAACGCTTTGGTCAAACGACAAACCAAATGCTCGCCATTAGGACCAATCTGAACATACCCCGGGGGTTGCTGCATAAACACCTCATCCGTGAGATCACTGTTTAAGAAAGCATTGTTCACATTAACTTGACGGAGTTTTCACCCTTTAGACACAGCCACAGATAATATGTTTCTTATAGTAGCAGGTTTGACCACCGGACTAAACGTTTCCTTAAAATCACAGCCAACGGCCTGTGAACAACCTTTAGCAACCAAACGAGCCTTTCGACGATCAATAGTCCCATCAGGATGTCTTTTAACCTTAAACAACCACTTACACCCAATAGCTTTTCGCCTAGGGGGTAATAGTACCAGGGTCCAAGTAGAATTAGCTGAAAGAGCATCAAACTCAGCTTGCACAACTAACTTTCATTCTGGATGAGCTAGAGCATCCTCCACAGTATGAGGTTTAAAATCATCCGCTTCCACATGGAGAACCTTAGGTTTAAAAATGCCTGCCTTAGACCGAGTTACCATGCAATGAGTGTTGACAAGAGGAGTGGCAGAAATATCAGGTGATTCAGCAACAGCACCGGGTTGGGAAGTACTACAAGTAGCATGGGAGTCAACAGGAATTGATGGATCAGGAGTAGAGAAGTGTCGAATAGTAGGGTGAATAGGAGACAGAATAGGTGGATGAGCCGCACATGACTGAGCAGCAGCAGACAATTGGACAACAGGAACATGAGTAGAAACAGAATCACTGAGAGTTGAACCATTATTGTCAGATCTTATAGCAGGAGATGCAGAGAAAAGAAATCGACTTTCATCAAACACCACATGACGAGAAACAACCACCTTACCATCCGGTGTGAGACAGTAATACCACTTATGTTGAGAGCTGTATCCTAAGAATGTACAAGGTTGGGACCGAAACTCTAGCTTGTGTTTTAGAAAATGTCTCAAGAATGGAAAACAACAGCAGCCAAAAACACGTAGATGATGATATGTAGGTTTGGTCCGATACAAGGCCTGATAAGGAGAGTGACCCTTCAGTACAGGCGTGGGCAAACGGTTGACAAGATAAATAGCACTACAGAAAGCATATCCCCAATAAACTATGGGAAGATTAGCTTGAGTTAAGAGAGTAAGCCCAGTCTCCACAACATGTCTGTGCTTACGTTCAGCAACACCATTCTGTTCGGAGGTATGTGGACAAGACAAACGGTGCAGAATTCCTTGTCTCGCTAGAACGGATGTAAAAGCCCGAAACTCTCCTCCCTAGTCGCTCTGAAACTTTTTAATGTGTTTGCCAAATTGAGTAAGAACCATTTTCTGGAACTGAAGGAAGCACTCAAGCGCCTGAGATTTACGCTTAAGAAGATACACCCAAGTAAATCGACTGCTCATGTCAATAAAAGAAACATAGTACAGATTACCTTCACACGAAATCGAAGCGGGGCCCCACAAATCAGAAATAATCAATTCAAACGAGTCCAAATATTCAATAGTAGAAGATACAAATGGCAATTTGTGTGCTTTCCCTTGTTGACAAGCAACACAAACATTTTCGAAACATTTCTTAGTAGAAACAATACTACATTTATTAAGGACATCTTTAACAACAGCAGCAGACGGATGTCCAAGGCGTTTATGCCATAAATCAAAAACATTATCACTCACGGATCTAGACACAACTTCAGAATTATGAATGGACGGAGCTGGAGCATAGGGAATCGACTGATCAACAGTAAAGTGATAAAGACCATCACGAACTTGGCCCCGCATCAAGACCTCCTGTGTTTGGGCATCCTTAATAACACAATGAGATGAGTGACATTTAAAAAATACATTATTATCAGAGGCAAACTGAGAAACCGATATAAGGTTCTTTCGAATACTTGGCACACAGAGAACATTAGAGAGATGCAACAATTTATTTGGCGTAGACAGAACCGTGTTCCCAACAGCATGAATTTTAGTAGATGCACTATTTCCCATTAAAAGAGAAGATTTACCTGAATAAGGAACAGAGGTATCTAATCCTGCAGCATTCTGACATACATGGTGTGAGCTCTTGAATCAGGGCACCAAGATCTGCTCCCGATCGGCAACGGAACATACGAATCATTACCACTAAAATTTGAATCATAATCGGTGGCGTCAGAAAAATCAGAAGCATGAAACTCAGGAAGTCGGGGTATCCCAACGAACTGAGAGGAATCATACGAGGAGGAATCGACATCAAATACGTGTGCACGTGGCTTTGTCCGCCAAGGAACCGTAGGGTCATGATGCTACAAAGGCCTATCAAGATTAACACAATTAACATTGGGTTCAGAGGAAATAGGCCCATCATTGAGTTGAGGTCGAAAAGATCCACGAGGTGTTAAAGTCGGGCCGGCATCAGGTGGCCCATAGGCCTTTGCAAATGTACCACCAACATCACCAATCTGCTGGCCCAAATTTTGAGGCCCAAGAGGCACACGAAAATAATTATTTGGTGGTCTACCTCCACTTGGCACAAACAAAGCTGGCCCAAAGGAGTCATGCACTGGACGTGGCCTACGTGGATCCACACTTGGAATCCCCACATTCGGCCTAGGATAAACAGGAGAAAAGACACCCTAATTTTGACCATTACCATTCCAATTTGAACCATTAGCCTGCCAATTTTGACCATTACCATTCCAATTTTGACCACTACCATTCCAATTTTGACCATTACCAGTTGGAAATCGAGAGCCACCAAACGTCGATACTCCTTGCTGTGTGAATAGATCTTCAGTCGGCGACTGCTCATCTCGGGAATAACGATAGTAGCACCTTTAAGCAAGGTGACCAAACTGACTGCATATTTTACACTAGATCCGAGGTCGAAAATCGCGACCACGACCACGAAAGGGAGGCCGGCCCGCAAGCAAAATCGCCGTCCGCTCAGCCTCTGAAATCTGAGAACCGGATGCTGCAAGGAGAGCACACAAACCTTTAATTTTATCAACATAGGATCGGATTGAGAGACTACCTTTCTTGAGAGAATGAAGTTCGTGTCGAAGTTGCGACTGCTTCGCACTCGTATCAGCAGCAAACAAACTGGTGGCCACGATCCACACATCACACGCAGTACGAACATTCGTAAAAGAAGACAGAAAAGATGAGCTAATGGTAGAGAGAAGCCACGACGTGAGAAGATTGTCTTGTTGCTAAAAAACAGAGGTAGACGGATTTACAATAAGCGTGCCGTCGGATGACTGGACAAACTTCATCGGAGCAGTCAAGGAGCCATCAAGAAAACCAATGAGGCCATATCCAGCAAGAATGAAACGCACCTGCTGTTGCCATTGAAGAAACATCCGTTCATCAAGCTTTACAACATCATGACGAGGAAACGAAGTGACAACATGATCACCGGCGAAGACAGAACCATTCGGCTCAATCGATTCAGAATCAGTGGAATATACGGTGGCCATGCCCGAGGACTACCAAGCGACTGATACCATGATAGAAGATCTAAAATAATAGAAAGAAAGTATAGGCAATGAAGAGAATGAAAGCATAAAATGAATTTTTGAATCTGTAAAATGATCTCTATCTTCTATGCTGATACAAACAAGATTATATACACGTGAAAGGTGAGATAACTGAAGCTAGCAACTCTAATTGTATTACAGCTGGACTAACAACCTAACTGACTAATATATCGTTTCCCTAACAATGATCAACTGATTCGATGTGATTATTTCTGTTGGATCTCTCTGGAAAGTTGGTTTCTTTGCTCTGAACTTTCCCCCCTTCTTGTTGCATTGGGAGAAAAAAAAAACCAGGAAAAAAAGAAAGGGGGGGAGCGCATTGGATAGAGAATGAACCTCGGGGTTGGGACCTTGCATTTTCATGCATTTCTGTTAACGAACATGATGTTGATTAAGGTCCTTTTTTTAGCCTATAGTTGCTTCCTCCTTTGGTATTGCAATATTTGAAATAGTTGAAGTTAACAAGTTTTAAGGATATTACAATATTTTTCGTTAAGTGGATGACATGTAATTTTACTTTTATTTCTTATTATACGGAATGCTAATGTGGAGTTTTTTTAGGAGGTCAAATGGTTTATTTTATTTGCCGTGCAAGCAAACGTTTTAAAATTAAAAAAAAAATGTATATATATATTTTTGTTAAGGGGTTTGAGTAGTGTCTAAATGATATACTTATGTTGTAATTTACTTGAATTTGGTTAAAAAAAATTTGAATTCAATTTAACAATTATTGAGTCAAGTCGAGGTTTTGTTTGAGCTGTTGATTGAATCAAACTCTATTTGAAAATTTGTGAGTTTAATTGAACTTTTTATTTTAATATATTTTATATTATGAAATTATATATTTATCCTTATTATACGAAAGGGCTAAAGTATGAACAAGGTTGATGGTGCTCAAGTTCAAACTTGAGTATAAAAATTAGTAAACAAGTTTAATTTAGCTCAAGCTTGAGTAATTTGATTATGCCTCGAGTTGAGCTCAAACTTAAAATTGATATTCAATATTGAATTTACCATTATTCAAGTTTGATTTAGTTTGATTACACCTCTAATTCAGTGATTGAATTAAGAATTAGTGATAACCAAAGACATATATGAACGTGTTTATAAGTATAAATTTTTTTTTTTTTTGAAAAACATATAAAACTTTTGAGAAAGTATGAAAAAAAAAAGCTCTAAAAGTAAAAAAAAAAAAAAAAAAACCTAAAGAATTGTTTTTATAAAAAATTTCCAAAAGTATGAGAAAATAATAATAACTCAAAAAATATAAAACCGACAGTTTTTCTAATTGCATCCATTTGCTTTAATAATTAGTTAACATTGTTTCAGGCATTACACGTGGTTAAAATAACAGTATTTAAAACAATAAACATAATTAAAATATAGGGATAAATATTAAATTTAATCATGAATTTTGACTCAATGTATAATTTGATATATGAACTTTGGTTTGATGTAATTATATACATGAAACTTGAATTGTAGTTCATATGTATAAAACTTTGATTTCAATTCAATTGTGCACATTTAAAGAAATTAATATATATATATATATATATATATTTATTTTTATATTGGATTAATACAATTGTTTGTTTATGTAATATATCAACGTAAAATGGTGATAAATCGATAATGCTGTTAGTAGTTTGTAAAAGTTTAATCAAATTAAAATTTTATGTATAAAATTACACAAAATCAAAATTTATATATGACATTACACAATACAATAAAGTTCGTGTATAATTTTGATATTTATTCCTAAAATATATTTTCAAACTTAGTAATTAGCATTGTAAATGTAAGAAACAAATAGGTAAAATGTTGTTTAATAAATTTAGAAACTAAATTTTGTTATAAATATTTTATTATTATAATGTGGACATCCACATTATAATAGTGTTCATCTTATATTTACTGAATTTATATTAGAAATTTATTTGATAAATTAGTGAAAATTAAATTTTAAATATAATTATATTATTTGATAAAAATAAAATTTGATTTTATTTATTTTTTTAATTTTAATTTTATTAATATTTATATTATTTTCAATAATTTTGGATAAAATTTAAATATAATAATTTGAATATATGTTTTTTAAAAATAGATTATTTATTTCAAATATAATTTAAAAAAAATAATATTAACTTAACCATTTCAATATTAAGTGATAAGTAAAAAAATTATATTAAACTAAAAAATTAATATGATTATCAAGCACATTTAAAATATTAAATATTAAAATTTTTTATTTTCAGTGAAATGAAAAATATTGAAAATGAGAAGTTTTAATGGTTTATGCACCTTTAATTTTTAATAGATAAAAGAAAAACTAAAGCATGTAAAATATATATGTTTATGATTAATGGTTAAATTTAAATAAATGAAATTATCATTTTCTTAATTTTGATCAAAATTGAGATAAAAAATTTAAAGATTTCAATCCCACATCTTATAATAATGAAACTAAAATATGATTGTAATGGTTATATATTGTTAGTTTAAAAATATCTTCACATTCAAGCATGCTTTTCTATATATTATAGATGCTTGTTTTATTTATTATATTCTTTTTGAAGTTGTTTTTTTTATTTATTTTAGCGTACTGCTTCTATATTTAGGGAAGAAGGTGGTTTGGTATTGGATTCGAGATTGAAATAGTTAAGTTCAAAGCAAAGGAATGCCCTTACTAAAAATCATAAAATTAATAAATTTTTAGAAAATAAAGTATATCCCATACAAAATTTAAAAAATTTAATTGGTGTTTTTTGCTAATCAAAATCATTATTGACTAATTTTATCGTCAACGACGGTTGATGTAACAAATAGAAATATGAAAAACTGATATATGACACGCCATCTAAATATGTTAATATGATATGTCACATAATTAAAAAAAATTAAAAATTAAAAATTAATAAAAATTCTAAAATATTATTTAAAAATTAGTAATAGTGCACCTCCATAATGATAGACATATGCAAAACTATAAAAAAAATATATAAATATTATTTAAAAAAATTGCACATATATCAACATGTGATGCATATAACTTCAATAGTTGTAGAATAAAACAGTATATATACTAAAATATTGTGAAAAAAACATTTATTACTTCTAGCCTTTTAACCTAATATTTATTATAGGATAAATTACATCAGCAGTCACTCAACTTTGGGGTAGCTAACAAAATAGTCACTTAGGTTTCATTTCAGTCACTCAACTTTAGAAAAATAACAAAATAGTCATTTTAACCATTTTTCGTTACAGATGTAATGGTAAAGTGACATGGCAGATGACAGATTGCTTGGTGTAATTAACCATCCAGCTGGCTAGTTAGCACCAATTTAGGGTTTAAGAAGAAGAAGAAGAAGAAGAAGAAGAAGAACAGAAAAAATAAAGATGCCGACCGTGATTCTGATGTGCTATGGTGGAAACCCAACCAAATTAAACACGTCTTGGTCCAATGACAACCCAGGTAGAAGGTTTTTTGGATGTAAGAAGTTTGGGAGTGGGTTTCGAAAACCATGTCGTTTTTTCACCTAGTTTGATCCACCATTGACACCCTGTTCACAAATTGTGTTGTTGGGTCTTCTGAAAAAAGTGAGGACATTGGAGGATGTAAGAAGGAGGGATAGGAAAACATGGGTTTTGGTGCTTGTATTTGTAATATTGTTGCTATTTTTTAAACCCTAAACCAACTTATGTTATTGTTAGCACCGAAAACCAGCTTATGTGGCTGCTGGTATACTGTTTTGTTATTCATTAATGGTGAGTTGGGTTTTAAATGTAATGATCTGTAAATGGTAGAAGTTTGCTAATTGTAATGGGAGAATATTTAGTTATTGTAATAGTCTGGTATTCTCACACATTTGTATTTCATTTCATTTGAATTTCTAAATGTTTAATCTTCTTTTAAGACTTGAAAGAGTATGTGGTTATTGTTTTTTATTTTCTTACATTGCATGGATTAATGCTCATATGTTAGAAGAGATAAAATAGATGAAAAACAAAAACAAAAACATATTGGAAGGGAAAAATATTGCCAAATTGCATGGATCAATGCTCATATATTAAGGCCAAACTATTTACAAAAGGAAGGGCAAACTACTGCCAAATTTGCCTACAGTTCAGTACAACTGAACAGATTTGAATTGTAGGCAAATTTACAAAAAAATTTTGTGACTAAATGCCTAATTTTAGATAACAATAGCAATCATAGACAAATTTATAATAATAATAAAAATCTACCTAAGTTAATAAATCAATAGCAAGTATAGGCAAATTTACACAAGTTTAAAAAGTTAACAAAATAAAGTTCTGTTCACAATGTCATCATTGGTCTGTCACAAATGACTCTTAAGTAGAGGACATCCATCTAACAGTGGTTGGTTTCCTCTTGAATCGAAGCTTTTCTCTTGGGGCAACATCTCATTGGTGAGTTTGGTGAGTTAGGGCAGATTGGTGAGGAGTTGGGGCAGCCTCCTGCTGAGTTGGGGCAACCACTTGGATGTGAACACCAACTTTGTGTCTTTTGACCTATAGGAACAAGTGAAATCCATCAAACAAATTCATAACTTAAGTAATATAATGAAACAAAGGCAGATGACTTACTGGAATGTTTTTGCCAACTTCCCCTTTGCAACTCATCTTATTGTGGCCTATTTTGTTGCATCTACTACACCTCATTTCCACCCTTCTCTTGCTCAACCTTTCTGTTGTTTGTGGTTCATTAGGTTCTTTCCTTCTCACCTTAGTAAGTATGCCAGGTGGCATTTTTAGTGTAGGGGGCAGTATTGGCAGCATGTTTGACATAGGCGCTCATTTAAGACCCCTTACTGGCCTTATGAGGTTGGAGTAAATGGCAATCTGGGTTCGCTTGGTGTACCAGGTTTGTACATAGGTTTCTGAGAACTCATCTTTCAGATGAATGACAGCCACTGCATGCATACAAGGGATGCCAGTAAGATCCCAATTCCTACAAGAGTAGGAATTCTCAACTAGGTCCACCACAAGTTGACTACTTAGACCACATTCAACCTGATACCTATCCCTACCAATATGTGATGGAACACGCCTAAAAAATAGTCACTAAAACAATATTAAAAAAAGCATGTGATTAGCCCTACCAACAATCATACACAAGGTATAAATATATTAAAAAATAGAATAATAAAGACATACATGTATTGGTCCAGCATGTGATCAGTCCCACCAGCAATTATACACAAGCCAGAATAAAGGCATCAATATATTAAAAAGGGTAAATTTACCTTAGTGAATCTTTGATATTGACATCCAACTTTTTCCTGATATTTGGACACGAGATTCTTTCAATTTTATCAGCTTCTTCTTTCTTCTTGACAATTAACAACATAATCTTGGTCATAATTGTTTCCATCATGGCCAAAATAGGTTTCCCTATTACTTCCAATATCACCTACCAATAAGTAACATAAATGATTAGTGAATTGCATTTCTTTTATGACTAGTAAGTAACAAAAAAAAAAAAAAAAAGGGTTTACCTTGTTAAGGCATTCAAAAAGATTATTCACCAACATGTCGGAGTGGCTCCTAATTGAGAAGTAGGACTTTGAACAGTGAGTAGGGTTCTTTTCCTTCAACCAATCATAAGCAGTTAATTAGTATTATTTAGTTCAGCCATGACATCCTCAAAATCCATTGGAGTGCTTGCTTTGGCAGCTTTCTAAAGTAAATTTTTCAATTCCTTTGTTCGAAAACCAGTTTTTTTGAAATTGGCATGTAGGTGTCTAACATAGTGTCTTGTTTCTGCATTATGAAACAATATATATTGCTTTTAAAAGTCCCTGCAAATAGAACAAATACACTTTAATTCTTTGACATACTATAAACCTTAAATAGAAACAACATAAAATAAAGTAGACAAATGGAGTTTTACCTTTTGCTTGTCAAACATTAAAGATATCTAATATGAGCTCACAATTTCCAAGTTTAGTGCGAACAACTTCAAAAACTAGAGCCATGATGCTTGGTTTTCACTTTCGACAGCAGTATATGCAATATGATAGATGTTGTTATTTGCATCTATCCCAATAGCTACCAGTGGGTAGCCACGAAAATAGCCCTTCAACAAATATCCATCTAAACCTTTTATACTCCTACAACCAACCCTATAGCCATCTTTGCATACCTCTAGACAAACATACATCCTTTGAAACAATCTATTATCCAGATAACAAATTGTTGTTGTCCCTTCATTTTGGGTTCTAACCTCCAACAAATACTCATAAATCTTCTCATATTAAGCCTTATGAACTCCTTCAATTAATTTCAATGCCCTAAGTTTAGCTTTCCTACATTTGGTTAGTGAGATAAGGCAAAATAAATCTCTTTTGACATATTGGTGCAATGATGTCAAAGAATAATTAACATCAACAATGAATATTTATTTATAATGTTGACCTATCCAAGCTGAGGTTACATTATTATTTTTATAGACTTTAGAGCAAGTATGGTTAGGGTTTGAACTCCTAATTTGCCAAGTCTGGTCAGTAGGGTCATTAGGGTTTAGTCTAGAGGCCTATATGAACCAAGAACATTTTTCACTGCAAACTACCTTTAACCTCTTTAGATCATTTTTGGGGAAGTTAATAAAATAACTATTCAACATACCATATTGCTTGTCAGCTTCTTTTAGACTGTCTTTGGACTTAAATAACATTCAAACCTAAAGTTTAGGATTACTCATGTCATTGTCTAGGCTGAACTCAGGCCAATTTTGGCCATCTAAGTCAAATTCATGTGCACTATCTAACCTCCCAAAATCATCACTATCACACAGTTCCCCTACTTCTATATCATCCATATTTGAACCATCTAGATTAACCTTT
This sequence comes from Gossypium anomalum, assembly GCA_025698475.1. Taxonomy (NCBI): domain Eukaryota; kingdom Viridiplantae; phylum Streptophyta; class Magnoliopsida; order Malvales; family Malvaceae; genus Gossypium; species Gossypium anomalum. The sequence continues at coordinate 81,151,758 of CM046968.1, forward strand.
ATCCTATTATACACATCACTATCAGATACATCATTTACAGACACATCAAAATCATACATTTCTTCTTCACTCTCATTAAAAGTGACATCAATTAAACCTGCCAAACAAATTTTATAGTCAATAAAGGCAGACAACAACCAAAGAATTTAATACTACATGACAAACAATAACCAATACAAAAATAATTTAATACAAACAAAACCATTTCTATCATGCATATGACAGACAATAACCAGTACAATATAGAAGCTAAAGAACAAATTTAATCTAATTGATATTTGAAACTAGGAACAAATTTGTCTTTTAATAACCAAACAATAACCAAACTTGATACTGTTTGATACAAACAATAAACATGGCATACTATACACAGTATTTGCCATTCAGTTTGATATAAATAATAAACATGACATACACAACATTAGTTTGATACAAACAATAAACATGACATACACAACATCATGAACATGGCATACCATACACAGTATCTGCCATTCACTTTAATAAACAGACCCTAAACCCAATGTGAATAACAAATGAAATCAAAATCTTTTTTAATGCTTGTTAATAACAAATGAAACCAAAATCGAAATAACCATAAATCAAAAAGATAAAAAACTGAATCGAAATAACCCCACGTGGATGCAACATTTTTCAAAATTTAAATATAGACAACCCTAAATCGAAATAACCCTAAATCAAAAAAATCAAAGACTAAATACAAAAACTAACCCATTACAGTGGATGTCACAACATTGGCAGCTTCTCTTCTATTGACAATTGTCGCTGAGAACCAAAAACACTAACAGGTTTCTCGTTTTGTCTTCTTTTCTCCCAAAACAAAAAATGCCAAACGATTTCTAGCCCTAGACCCTGTTAATCGATTATTGAATCAAAATTTTAACCCTAAACCAACCTTGTTAATCGATTCTCGAATCGATTTCTAACTTAAATCCCTATTAATTTTTTTCCCAAATCAAATTTTCTTTTCCTCCTCCCCTTAATCACAATCAATTTATGTTTTTTTGCCCTAAACCAACCCAACTTTTCAAATTTTTTCCCTAAACCCGTGTCAAACCTTGACCTTTGTATTGCTTCACCAACGGGGCAAGTTAATTGGCCACATCAGCTAGTTAACTTGCCACATCAACGGTCCCGTTAAGACAGTAACGAAAAATGTTAATAAGTGACTGATTTGTCACTTTTTGATAACGTTAGTGATTATTTTGTTATTTTTCTAAAGTTGAGTGATTGAAATGAAACCTAGATGACTTTTTTATTAGTTACCTCAAAGTTGAGTGACTATTTGTGTAATTTACCCTTTATTATATCCCAATCATCATAAAATAAATATATTTATTATACCCCTATTTATAGTAGTACAAACTCTCGAGAACCTTTTTATTTTGTATATATAGGATTGTGCTATTTCAACAAATTTCTACCTTAACAAATTTTCACATCTTCAATGTCCTTGCAAAGCAACATTTGATAAGTGTATTTAAATTTCAACCTTCAAGCTTTAATATTGATCGAATCCAAACATAATTAGAATTTGACTGCAATCACAAGCTAAGTCATCATTTCAATTAGATTTTTAGTCATTGAAAATTTTTAAATCTTCTAACTCCACCTTCTTCTAGAATCTCTCGTATAAAATGAACTCATGGACATCTATTTTTTCTATTTTAGATTTAGACGATTTGGGTTCTACAATTATTGATGTTAGAAAGGCTTAGGTTTGTGTGTATGGAAAAGCCTGTAGGTTTGAGGTGTAATTTGCCTCTCAGTCTTAAGCTTGCCTTGTTCTTTTCTTTCTTTGATTAATGATTATTGCCTGATGTTTCTCTCAAAAAGAAAGAAAAAAATATAAAAATACAGAACATTATTAAATTTAACCCAAACCTAAATTTTCTGTAAAAAATTTGCACAGAGAAACAGGGGAAAAAGGAACATGATTCCCATTAATTTAGGCTTCCCATTCCTCCAGCTAAATCCCATTTAAGTTGCACTCAAAGACTCTTTTATTTGGGGGTGTGTGTGGTTTATAAGAAATCGTTTTTCATTTATGATTTGCACCAAATTAAATTAAAATTATACCCAATACAAATACCGCAAGTAGTCACTGCCTTTTTCTTTTTTCTTTTTAATAACAAAATCAAGAACAAAAGGAAAAAAAGAATCAATACCCATTCCATTTCAATTACTTTTTTGGGGTCTTCGCTTTTCTTTTTCACTATCATCAGTTCAGCAAATCAGTCCCCAAAAAAAAACCCACTTCTACAAACATGAAGTCTGGTTATGGGGTCACTCTTTTTCTCTTGTTTCTCTTCTTTTCAGCTTTTGTCTTCAATTACAATGAAGCTACAAGCATGGCCCAAGTAAGTTACAAAAAACCTTGCATTTGAATGCATAGATCCCTTTTCCTTTCCATCTCAAAGATTTTGAACCTTTTTTTTTTTTTTGTGGATTCATTGTTGGTTTGTTTGTTTGAAGGTAAATGGGTCTTCAGAAATGTTCCCATTGGTGGAAGAGAAGATGATGTTGTTCAATGAAAGCAGAAGAAAGTTGGGGAGTTTCCAGATATGTGCTGTTTGTACATGCTGTGGTGGAGCTAAAGGTGCTTGCTTACCTTCTCCTTGTTGCTATGCTATCAATTGCAACATTCCAAACAGACCCTTTGGTTTCTGTTCTTTCACTCCCAAAACCTGTAATTGCTTTGGATGCCATCTCTAGTTTAAACCTTTGTTTTATCTTTATTTCTTACTCTTTTTTTTTTTTTTTTTTAAATTTAGGAGTTAAAATAAAAAAAAATATTGATTCTGATGCAAGTTTGAAAGTGGAGAAAGAGAATATCTGTTTTCTTTCATTTGTTTGTTTATAAGTTTCATAGGGAGTTTTCTCATTTAAGGTTTTTTGGCAATTTTGTCTATAATTTTTGTTCTTTTCAAGGTAGTAACATTGCCTGGCATATGATATGGATAATTTAGGAAACATTGCCCTTGTTTATGAAGCTAATGGGTGCTATTATAAGGTTTCTTTTCTTTTTTATTATTTAAAGCTATTATATATGTTAATGTTAGTGCTCAGTAAGGCATGACAAAGATTCAAGATGTCCATTATTTTACTGTTATCTTGTTTACCTTTTTTTAATTCATGTTTAATATACTTATTAGTGGGTGTATTGCATTATGCAACTTGGAACCATGTAATACCAATTTGTTTTTATTATTAAAATTGAAGTAATGTTTGATGCTGCTTTAATTATGCTTCACACTTGATCTATTGCAGTATCTTTAGTCAGAGTAGGTCAATAAATAAATAAATAAAATACTCTTGATGTTGGAGAGATGATGCTCAAGGGAAAGTGAATTGCTAGAACTATGTAGTTTGGCTTGTTGTGCCTACCACATTTTGATGAATTTTGTAGCCTTCACTTAGAAGGATAGTGGAAAGGGTCTCAAAGATTGAGATTCAATTCCATGTAGCAATTGAGTTAATATTTTCTGATGTCAATTAACTTTGAAAAATTAGGGTTTTTGTGAGTAGAAATGGCCTAAGAAGCTGAGATTTAAAGGGTAGTGAGGAAAGATGTAGATTGATATAAATGCATGTAGGTATGTATAGGCAGCAAAAATACTAGGGGTGGGTGGAAGTTGGATAGAGGGCTGGACCTGGATATATATCAAAGCGCTAGCAACTCCTATTCAAAGATGGAGGTGGTGGTGTTAATATTTCTAGAGCTGTATATTAATGTGTTTCTCTTTAATGCATCCTTTTTCTTTTCTCCTACAAGCCATTTATGTTTTTATTGACCAAAATATCTTTGATGTCAACATTTGTGAATTCTAAAATTTAAGCATAATTTTCAAAAACAAAAGGATAAAAGTAAGACAAAAATCATGATGAAATGTCCAATAGAATGTGTAGTTGTTTGTGAGTAGGTGTAGGTATATATGATGAGAGGATTTAGACATGATGCAACAGCCCATGTGCTACTTAAAACAAGTAACAATCAAAATGAGTTGGCCATTTTAGCATCATATAATAAAAATTGCTTCTATTTATAGTCTTGATTTAATAATAAGGAAGGTTTAAATAATTTGAGTTATTCAAATGTATCAATGAATTATCAAATCTATTAACTGCATTAGCTATTTTTAATGTAAATTTGGTGACATTATGATTTGGTTGAGAACAGAAAGCATGCAGTATATGAGACATGATTACTGATTAGATGTCATGTATGCCCTTATCCCAACACATCCTTCACTTATATGCCCAGGATTTCACAAAAAATTCCCATCGTCAAATACTTGTTTTGTAATTTATTTATGTTTTTAAAACCCCAAAACAAAAGCATCAGGAAACTCCATTATTTTATATTAATTTAGGGAATGAAACAAAATAAAAAAAGGATATAAATATGTAGAAAAGAAATAACTGATAATTAAGGAGTTCACTGTCTCAGGTGTAGTTTGAGTTCGAGTCGTATTAGTCATATTTTATCCTATTTTTATAATTTTAAAAAAATGATTAATGTGGTTTTGATTAATTCAAGCTTCCCGACATCTTTTATTGTCATTCATATCCATAATATTAATTAAGTCTCATTTACTTTACTTTTTTGGCTTCCACTTTTTCCACAAGTCAAAATTGGAGTCTCTCGTCTCAATCATACCAAGTTTTAGATTTTATTATGCTTTTTTCGTTAATAAATTGATAGAAACAAATTGCAATGTACTCAAATAATTGGTGGCGTAATTCCTTTTCTCATTATTCCTTCTATTATCAATTTTTTAAATATAAAAAAATTTAAAATTTAAAAATATGTATAGTAAATTTGACACTCAAAATCTGGATTCATTCCATTATAAAATCTTTTACCTTTTTCATGACAAAAAAAAAAAAAAAAATAATAAAAGGGAAAATTTAGTAAACAGTCAGTGTAGTTTTTTTATTTCTTAAATAATTTTAAAAATTATTATTTCTCTCTTTTTAAATATTTTTACTATGAATTATGGTGACACAGTTTTTTTAATTCCACAAATAAACTTAAGAAACCACCATGTGTATTATTTATTTAATCTTTATTTTTTTAAAAATTATCAATTAAGGACACTTGGCAACTTTTTATTCTAATATATCAAATGATAATCCTTTTACTATACTTCTATAGTACATTTGTCAATCCCTTAACTCTGCTCGTGGAGTCTAGAAACTTTACTAGTAGTGTACTAAATATTATCTCTTTATAAAAAACATAATTTAGAAGATTATTATAATCAATTATTTTTTAGTTTAATAAAATAAAAGCTCCCTTAACTAATTTTAACTAAATGTGATTTTTGGCCTTTAAACTTGGTAATTAAGTTCATTTTGGTATTTGTACTTTATTTTGGTATATTTTGGCACCTAAATTTGACAGCTATGTTCACTTTGATACATGAGCTTGGATATTGTGAACGTGTGATGTTGAGTGACTATGAGATTATGCCACATCATCATTTAAAAATTCTGTTAGACTCAAAAATACCAAAAAAAGGGTGAATTGCTACCTTTCAAGGAAAAATTATAACGTTTACAATCTTTATATTTTTACAAAGGCTGAGATAGAACCTCCTCCCCTAGTTTTTGTGGTCAAACTAAAATTTTCTAACTTTTGTGGCTCAACTAGAAACCTTTTACAATCCATTTAAGGTTTTATACCTCAAAAACCTTAATTATACTCTTTACAACAAAGAAAAGATAAATAAAATTTCAATGAACCTCTAATAGTTGTGAATTTGAAAATTGAACCTCTAAATACAAATATATGAGAGTAAAAAAAAGATTTGACAATAAGCTCTCAAAAAATATGTACAAGAGAAATGAAGAAAATGAAGAAATGAAATATTTTCTCTTAAACTTTTTGTTTCCATATTGCTCACTCAAGTCTTGAAGTATTCTTGATGAGTATTTATATCAAGGAAGTGATTTGTAGTTGTTTATAGTCGTTGTGGATGATCTGGAGCCATTTGGAGCATCAATTCAAGATATTAAATGCAATTGTAAAGCAACATGTTTTGATACATGCTTGTTGGATAATGATACCTGTCTTTGAAAAAAATGCTTGTTAGTCTACATGTATCAGAACCTAAGGTCATGTTTACCCTTTTCTTTTAGGGTATTTGTTTTAGGGTTTTTAGGAGGTGTGTTTTTAGGGTTTACGAGACAAATGTTTAGAGTTTAGATAATTTTGATGATGTTTGTGTTTGAGGGTTAAAACCTTCAAATTTTTGAATTTAACAATTCAATTCCAATTCTTAACACCAACAAGTTTTTTTTATTAAATTTGCTAGACTGATATTTTAATTTTTTCTGTTAAAATATTCATATGGTGATCATGTAACAAAAATACATTCCAATGGACATAAATTTATTAGATAATTTTGATAGCAAATGTGGAATTTAAAAAAAAAATTATTCCAACACATCATGCAAAAGTATTTTTTTTTTGTTAGAATAGTATTTTGTTTAAAAATTCAAGAAATTTTTTTTTATCAAAGTAATCAACAATATTAACTATTTGAAGTAAACATTATAATAAAAAATAAAAATAAAATAGGACCAAATAAATCAGTCTATGTATGAATATTATAAATTTACTTCTATGTACACATTCTCTAATTAAAATCGTATTTGATTAAATTGTACAATTAATTGATTAATCGATTGAATTCTTAATCATGTTCGTGTTTGAGGTAGACATTGTTAAAGGGGGGTTGACAATGGGAACGACTAAATATGCAAAAGCTACTCGTGTGCTTTGAAAATATTATCCGGGAATCCCGGGATATTTGAAGGATTCTCGCGTAAGGAAAAATTTTCACAATATGCAAACCTTTTACCTTAGATGAATTTCTTCTTCGCGTTCATCTTCATCTCCTTTATCCGTTGTTGAGTGCAGTGTGCTCCTACGTTGTCATTGTCTCTCCTCTGTTCTAGGAACAAGTGCTTGCGAAGATGATCCACCTTGGTAGAAAAATGATGCCCGGGGTGTTTGCAACACTAGCGACGTATAAGTGTATGGTGTCCCAAACACTGGTGGCGTAAAATATGGTGGAAATGTTGTCGGCGGTGGATGCATCGTTGTCAGCGAATACATCAAAGTCATCAAAGTGTGATATGTTGGGGACGGAGGTGGTGAAAAAACCTTATACCTATAGAAGGTGTAGAAACATGAAATGAAAGTGGTGCAAATAACATACCTGAACCAGAATAAGTCGAGTCATACTGATCGAGAGGTGGTGTTGATGGTGATGCCTCTTGTTGCATTGGTGTTGATGATGGACCCACCTTGGCACCTACTCCAGACCTTGGATTCCTAGGCGGCTGTCGTGGCCTCCTCGAATGAAGTTGGCTACGCTTTGCCTCCTCCGATAGTAGAAATGGCTTGCCATGGTGTCTAAACCATGACATGTACGATGGACCGACAACTAATTCATGAGTGATAATGTGTTCGCGATTAGGCAAAAAGTCGTACCTATGCTTGCAAATGTTGATATATTGCGCATGGAAATTAGCTCAATCTTCCTCAGTTCTCCCCCACAAATGGATCTTGTGCAAGTCTCCAATATCTTAGGGTGGCAGCGGAATTGTTTGCCTAAACTTGAATTGCCACATAACTTGATTGGATTCGTGCATCTCCACCATAGCGTAAACTATCAATGATACCTTTACATGCTAGATGTTGGGATTCACCAAGAATTCGGGTAGGATGCATGCTTGAATTCACGGATCAGAGTATGACATCCATTCAAACTATAGTACAAAATAATAATTTCAATTATATACTTACTGATAATTTTTAAATCCTTGCGTCAATATTATATAATTAAAAATTTAGAAATGCTAACCTCCACTACCGATCATTGATCTAACAAAAGAGCCATATATCTTGAAGCTCCTCCGGTAATTCCACATAAGTCAGCCCATGGTTCCACCTATTGAAATAATACGTTAATACAAAAATTTAATATTTAAAATTTTTTATTATGGTAAATATATTATCTAATGAATTTTGCCTTGTTACAAGTGAGAATCTATAAGGGTAGTCAACTCGAGGATGTAAAAATGGTAGTTGGTACCCTGCCTATGGTTGTAGTAGGAGCATGCAACCACTGTTTTTAATTTTCTATGGTTGCATCGCCCATCACATCTATTGGTACAACGTCGCCAACATCGCTGATCCCCAATTGAGTTGGCACATTTCTTTTAAGTCCACGAATTGTAGCAGCCATCTTAAATGTACAATATTTCGCAATTTGCCGGACATTAGAAGACCCTTGGTTATCCTAAGGATATATGCTTGAGCATATTGTTCCCTTTTAAGTAGACCCAACTCCGCATCGGGCTTATCGAAATTTCTTTTCAACCAATTCATGTCTATTTGGGCACCATAAATCCTGTCCGGAACCTTCACTAACAATTGGTTGTATACAACTTTATAATTGGTAGTGACAATTGAATCCGTCACTACCGGCTCATCCATGCTATAGCCTAAGATGTAAGTGCATGTCCTCCAGTGTGATTGTACACTTGCTGCATGAAAGATAAAATGTGTGTGTCCCGGGTCTCCATCTTTCCACCAATGTGCTGACAAGTGTGGGGTCTAATTTACACTCGCAAGCATTCGGGCCTTGTGAAAGAATCTCGCATCTCTCAAATATGGTTCAATTAAAACCGGTAAAGGAGTAGATAGATTGCGAATATATGTCTCCAAAATCCAATCTTCCACCTAATTATAAAAAAAAACATACAAAATTTTAAATTTCAATATAACAACTTAATAATGAAATTAAATTAGATTAAAAATAATATAAATATATTCATACCATTTGCAATTGGAAGGCCGAAATGTGTTTGCCATCCAAATGAATAAGAGAATTGACCATTAAGAATTTTAAAAAATGATTAAATTTCGTAATGCAAAATTAAATAAAAAACCTTAAAGACAATTTTAATAGAAGTTGAGAGAACTGAAAGATAATTAAGAGAGAATTGAGAGAAAACTAAAAGAAAATTAAAAAAAAATGGAGTTGAGGGATTTAAAAGATTTTCTTTTACGGTTGAAGGTTGAGGAAGTAATCGTTGGAATTCACTTGTTCTGGGATAGCTGTTGGGAAAACACGTTCGGCTGAAAATGTTTTTCTGCAAAATAAACTGAAAATGCGTCCAGCTCAATGCGTTTTAAAAGTTTGACCTAATCCCGTAAATATTAAAAAAAACGACATAATCTCATAAGACATTTTCCCTTAATTTAGCCGTTGAAAATGGTTTTTTTTAAGGTATGCGAAGCAAAATCTGAAAAATTCTTCGGGTACAAAAGAAACCCATGTTTCCGATGAATTGAAAACCCATAGTGTTAGCTAGAAGGACAAAAATGCATGCAATCAACTCAAAATGAAATTAAAGAAATAAATACTATAAATACTATCGGGGGTCGGCAAAACAAAGCTTTTTTTTTTTTTTTAAAGAAAAAAAGAAAGAGAAGAAACCCATTAATTACCAAATAGAAGACATATATAGATGTGAGATTGTGGAGGGGGCAGCGACAACATAGGAACGGGTTCCAGCAACTGTAGCACATGTTCCTCCATTGTCGTCTTCAGGCGACAAGCTGGGTTGTTGTTTTCCCATTCATGCATTGTTGGCTCAAGGATAGCCGTAGAGACAACACATTGTCCCACTCCCGACTCTATTGTCAAAGCTCGGATTCTAATCAATTTGACTGTTTAGATTTGATTTGATTTCTACAGAAACAAATTTTCATTGCTGGTCTGGATCTCTCCATTTTCCTTTAAATGAAACATATTAAAGTATAAGATGGAGTTTTATTCGTTAATATGAACCACAATAATATCTGACTGCAAATGACAAATCTTCACCCAACATCATCACTTTCTTTAAAGAATTTATTATTATTTAAATTTAATTTCTACTTTTTTATCAAAAAAATTATCAGTTAAAATAAAATTTATATTTATGGTAAAAAAAATTATTTATAAAAAGATTATTTTCTTAAAAATAATATTCTTTCATGGAATTGATGTTAAGAAAGAGAGTTCATTATAGATATTCTTATTCATATTAAATTTAAGAAAAAGGTAATACAGTAATATGTTCAATAATATAATAACAATGTACTTGGTACCAAGCACTAAAAAGAGAATCACAAGATCATAAACCACATATATGAATTTTTATAAGCACCATTTTCAAGCCCCAGTCCCTCTCACCAACATGCTCCATACGACTCACCTGCTGCTGTAAGTACAATATTCCAACCCAGAATGTTGAAAAAGGAGGGGAACTCAACTTTGAATTTCGGAGGCAAGCTCCGTGATGGATCGAGTTGAGGGAATAAATGCAGCAGGTTGCTTGGTCACTGCAACCAAAATGTCGGCATAACCGACCATGCCGACCAGAACATCGTCATTATCATCCTCAGTCACCCACACATGGTTTGCCCTATGGGATAGCATTTGAGCCATAACTGCAGCTAAAGAACTTGAAGTTTTGCATGTCAAGGGTGCACTTCTGCCCCTATACATGGTCCTCCCCATACCAAAACTCGGGCTCACCGGATTGAACCCGATGCTTCTACTACTGAATTTTCTTGCCCTTGCTGACCCACCACCATTCGCTACCTTATTATCTTCAACTGTGGAATTAACCGAAAAATCAGGAAGCAATCTTGAACTCACATTATCCTCGGCCCCCATAACAAATTGTCCGGCTGAGAGGTTGGCTAATGCCCAAGCTGCAGCTAAATAGTCACATTTCCATAGTTTTGAGGCCGAGATTTCTCCTAAAATCTTATGGCGGCCATCTTGTGTGATCTCCACAACGGCAACTGCAGTGGGATCGCCGGGGTGTTTTTGAGTTGCTTCTACAGCTGGAAGGGAGGCTTCAATTGAGCTATAGTTTAGGTTAACAGCTCCGAGTGAGGAAATAGAGGAGAGGGGAAGAGGAGCTAGTGCACCAAGGCAACCGATGAGGAATCGGATCATGTCTTCTCTTGAGAGACAGCAAAACTTGTCACGCATGTAAGCAGCAGCAGATGAAGAGGAAGGGCGGTTGGCATTAGCAATGAGGTTGTTGCTGCTACCGTTATCAATGTTCTTGAGCCATTTCCCATTATAAAGAATTGAGAATCGCTTGCTCATGCCTTTCCATACCTTGCTCTTTGGAACAAGAAGTCGTCTCACACCCTGCTTCATCATCTCGAGTGCATCTATCAATCTAGTCCAACAACAAAGAATTAAAACCGCTGCTAGAGAATATCAAAGGCAGAACCAAAATGAACTTTCTTTTATCCACAAATGAACCTTAGGTTTGGTGAAATTACAAAATAATATAATAGAAAAATTACACTTAGCCCTCCCCCCATATTATAGTTCATTTCCGACCCCTAAAGTAATTTTCTGGTTTCACCTCTGCTTTGTAGCAACACGGGAAAATATAGAACTATTGCTGGGCACACAAAACCACAAGCACAACAAGCTTCAAGGTTTACTCTTTGTTATCCTATCCCATAAAAAATCTAACATAAACAACATTTTATGTAGTGAACAATAAATATATTTGAAGCGCACGTAAATGTGCTTAAACATAAAGGAAAACAATGAGCTTCTAAAATAAGATAACAGAGTGGGAGCGGAGGCAAGGGTGGACACAATCATATTTTCTCAGAAAAATATTCTCAAATATAAAGATATCAGTGTTGTCAAGGGTACAAGAGGCACCTTAGGCGTTAGGCAATAGAACCCTTATATTGCCTACGATGTAAGGTGCAGAAAAAGCACTCGCCCATGTTAAGTAAAATGTAATATTTGCACGTGCATATGCCTATATATATATATATATATATATATATATATATATATATGAAATAAGCTTAAGGTGCAAATTTAAGATAATAAACTCTAAAAGTAATCCAATTTATTCAACAAAATATGCAAAGTTTTCTTTTTAGGGGCCAATATCCATGTCAATTGTTGAATACTCAAATATTGAAAAGTAGAGAGTTTGATATTATCATTGTTTACTAATTACTAATAAAGGTATAGTTAGTAAAAAAATAAAATAGAAATAAAAGAGTTACAGAAAAGTTCAATCAAACTGGCTTTTCTACCTTGTTCACCTTAAGATGCGTGCCTAAGTGCACCAGCATGCGCTTCACCCGAACGGGTCTGAGGTGCTTTTATTGTCTAGCACTTAGCACTCAGACACTGCAGGTTAGGGTCAAGTAAAATGTAATATTTGCACGTGCATATGCCTATATATATATATATATATATATATATGAAATAAGCTTAAGGTGCAAATTTAAGATAATAAACTCTAAAAGTAATCCAATTTATTCAACAAAACATGCAAAATTTTCTTTTTAGGGGCCAATATCCATGTCAATTGTTGAATACTCAAATATTGAAAAGTAGAGAGTTTGATATTATCATTGTTTACTAATTACTAATAAAGGTATAGTTAGTAAAAAAATAAAATAGAAATAAAAGAGTTACAGAAAAGTTCAATCAAACTGGCTCTTCTACCTTGTTCACCTTAAGATGCGTGCCTAAGCGCACCAGCATGCGCTTCACCCGAACGGGTCTGAGGTGCTTTTATTGTCTAGCACTTAGCACTCAGACACTGCAGGTTAGGGTCAAGGAGCAAGTGTTAAAACCCCTCATAGATATAACCATTTGAGTCGACATGTAACAAAATCCCGCTTTCGAAGCAAATCGTGTAAAGCTCATATGAACACACACATGCAGTACATGATTCTAAGGACCAAGATGCAAAACAAACCAAAGAAAGGCACATCACATATCCCCTTAATAGAGAGAAGGTCCATACAATCAACGCTCAAAAACAAGAATCGGAACTCAAGAAAAATATCTCCTTCCACTAGAAATAATAAGAAACCACTCCAACATAAATTTCAAGTCATGATCGCATTCCTATGAGGCTAAGGTCATAGGTCAATTCTCTGAAATAGTAAAAATTCCAACATTTTTAAGCCGAAAAAAAAAAAAGAGCAAGCGATTAAATATAAGCAGCAATGAACTAACCTGGTGCCAGGATCAACAATCTTCAAGAGAGTATTGTTAGGGACAACAACATCAGAAACTTGTGTTTTCATAGCTTTGTCCTGATCTTCCAAACACTGAGATTTAGCTAAAAAGGAAATGATATCAAGTGAAGTTAAAATACCAACAAACCTCTGTTGTCTCATTTCATTGTTTTCAATCATTCCCACATGAGAACTTCTCTTCCAAACCGGTATCCCACACTCAGTTGATTCTCCTATTGCTCTTATAGCTGATTCTACTGTCTCTACATCGCAGAATTCAACCAACTCAGGCTTCCCCACCGTCAGATCCCCCACTACATGGTACAACAGCACCGATGCCATTCCTTAAATTTTCCGTTTGTTTACTGGGAAAACTGAAAAAAATTAAATATATAAAAACAAAGAAAAAAATCATCATTAAGACCTGAATCATTCATCCTGTTTCAGTAAAGGTTGTTTCTATTTTTAAATACCGGTTTGGCTTAATCAATTTAAAGTTGAATATTTTCCTTCGCTTTCCTACTTTCTCTAGCCAACCAAACACAACAACAAGAAGACTGGGTTTCCTACAAAACTTACATAAGTTCAATTTACAATATAAGATACCTTGTTTCTAAATCAAAGATCTGAGTGTTTTTTTTTCCCCTTGATTCACGTTCGAAAAGAAAGACAGATCAGGGTTTATGTTGAAACCGGGAAAACCGGTGAGAAGGAAGAGTTATAAGAGAGAATGGAGGAAGATAAGGAGGAGGTGAATGCCGGTGATAGGTAATCTATAAAGGATCAGAAGAAAGCAAAGAGTTGGAGCCATTGAAGATCAGGAAGAAGAAGCAAAGAAGCAAAGTTATGGAAACGAAAGCCCATTCACGATGATCTATGACTTCAAATCTAGAAAGGATTGGTGTGGCAAATAAGCCTGAATTTAGGAGATAAATAGATTCACTTTGTTTTCGCCTTCTTTGGGTGTTTTTGCCGAATAATGATAAGATTGAGAAAATGAAAATAAAGTAGAAGTCTGCCAATTATTGAGAGAAGTGGCTAATTAGACCAGCTATCGTTTATTTATTTAGTTTTTTTTGACGGAGAAATTATTATTATATCTATTAAATTTAATCTTATGGATTATCTGTTTGGCACATGTCTACCTCCTTTCCTAGACACCTGGCAACCTCCTTTTTGTCATCACATGCGAAGCTCGAAAATAAATTTTAAAATTAGCCTTTTCAACTTAAAAAAAATATTATTTTAACATTTTATTTAATTTTTAATCTTTTTTAATCTTTAAACTTATATTTTTTGTCAAATTACCTCAAAATAGATAGAAAAATTGATGTGACATACACGTGAATGACACGTGAACATTTAATTAATTTTGTTTAAATTTTAATTAAATATTGATATGTCATCTACCTGAGAATCCATATATATGTCATGTCAATAAAATTAATAATGTTAACTTTTACATTTATTTTGAGATAATTTGAAAAAAAAACTAAAATTTAAATAAAAAATTAAAATAAATATTTTTTGTAAAGTGATTATATATTTTTAAAATAATGTATATAAGGGGATTGTTGCGTATGTTAACTCAAGGGTAGTTTTCTATTTTGGCAGATTCAAATGTATTTAGAGAGTAAAGTAACCTTTTTAACTTATAAATAGATTAGACTCGTAAAGATAATTTAAAATATTATTTTATTATCTAATCATTTTATTTATACATCCATAATAAGTTGGATATTATCTTTTAATGTTTGATGTTTGTATTTAAAATAATTGATTTACATGACAACTCACCAATTAATTTAAAAATTTATATCTAACATGATAAACAATGATTTTAATTTTATTAATTATTTCTATTTTATTTTAATTCTTAAAATGATTAATTTGTGCATTTACTTGCGTGTTGCTTAAATTCTATATTACATCTGTTTGAAAAAATATATTTTTAGTTTTTTTCTTTCTAAATGTATATTTAAAAGAGAGTTATGAAATTTTAAGTATATTTAAAACAATTAATGCAGGTATTTACGGTTTATTTTAATTTCTTTAAACCCTGACTGTGTTTAGCCCTACTGGTGCCATCTATTTATAGGGAGAAGAAGTGAAACCGTTGTTAAATTAGTAGAAGTCTATTTCAATAGAAAAACAAAATCCTAGTTCAACTAGGAGAGAGAGGGTCAACAACCATAGTTAAAATACTAGGTTTTGTCGTCCCATAAAATAACCGTTAGAAAAAATTCGATTTGAAAATGGTTTTCTTGCACAACGAAAAATTTAAATTTTTGAAAATCAACTCGATTTGTGATATTTATAGCAATAAACCTTAACTGAATTTGTACTTGTGTTTTTGGATAAGTGGATCCTTGATGTTTTCTGACTTTCAACCAAATGATCTTCTCCACTATTATCGTACCACGAACTGCTTCGAGCGTGGGCTCGAACCAATTGAAGCAAAACACAAAATTAGAAAAAGTTTTTCTTTTGAGGTGAAAAAGAAAATTTTGTCTTCTTTAATAGAAACCAATAAAATTATTATTTTGAAAAATATGTTTATAAGTTGAGAATAAATTCTCTCTATTTTTTGGTAGAATAACAATCTCTTAAAAGTTCTCTTAATAGCTTTACTGGTGCCATCTATTTATAAAAAGAGAAGGTAAAACCCTTGTAGAGTTGTAGATGTCATATCCTAAAATTAGGTCTAGAAGTTTTGAGGGCATTTTAAGGATTTTAACTCTAGTGTGCTCAGAAATTTCTTAGCATGGTAAACCAAAAATATTTTGGTTGATGGCTTTTAGAAAATTAAATAAATTTTTGAAAATAATGCTTAAAAGACTTTCAATTTTAAAATAAGGCCTGTTTTGTAAAATAGTTCAATTTAGGAGTAGTTAAAAAACAATTTTATCAAAGTTTTAAAAATACCCTATTTTCCCCTCCATCTTCATAAGACCCACATTAGTTTCTTCTCCATATTTTTATTGCCGTCCCTTGCTCTCCCAAGCTTTTCCCATTGATTTTATTTTACAAATATTAATTCCTTTGATTTCTATCATCACCCAAACAATAAACCTCCATAAAATTTTAAGAAAAACACTAAAAACACCATTGATTTTTCTCATCTCTCAAGCTTGTGGGTTTTTCCGAATTTTCAACCAAACATCCATTTTTCTCCCATAGAAGGTAACAAATCATTTTCCTATTAGTTTTTTATGTGATCTGGTCTTTTAAACTGAGTTTTTAGCTATTAAATCGTAAGTTTTGAATAAAACTGAAAATTGGGCAATTAATGGTGGATTTCGGGATTTTGGATAAAATTGAGGTTTCAAAGTGTTTTTTCATTAGTTTTGATGTGATCAGAATGTTTCTAAATATTCCTTAAAGTTTCGTTAAAGAATTCCAACATTTTAATGAATTTTCGTGAAAATTGCATTGTATGTCGAAATTTCAAATCCATGAATCTGTATAGTTTTGACTAGTTTGAAGATTGGGAATTGTTCTTAGATGTATAATTAGATGAATGAAATCAGTTTTAGGCAAAAAAGATTAAGTATAAATCGAGATAATTGCGTTTCAAGTTTGTTATGTCGAAAGTTTCAGTTCCTAGAGGATCTAGCTTTGGCCCGCGTCTTGGTTGTTTTAAGAGTGTCTATAGTTGAATTTTAATCATGTTTTAAGAGGATCAATTTTGCAACATGTTATTAAACTTTTCTTTTTATTTCAAATTAGTCTCGAATTATTTGCATGACATTTTTAGGGCATCGAAGGCTCGATTTAGGGACAAAATGCATGAGATTGAATGGTTTACAATATGAATTTAATTTATTTAAATGTTATGATGTTAAATATTTTTGATTGTATGGTAATGCTATGTAACCCTAATCCGGCAGTGGAGATAGGTTAGGGGTGTTACATGGTACGCCATGTGCTCTGTTGGATTTTGATAACAATTTTTTTCACACAGTCATAGTGAGTTACACGGCCTGGCAACACAACCTTGTGACACAACTTACAT
The DNA here is from genome assembly GCA_025698475.1 of Gossypium anomalum. Taxonomy (NCBI): domain Eukaryota; kingdom Viridiplantae; phylum Streptophyta; class Magnoliopsida; order Malvales; family Malvaceae; genus Gossypium; species Gossypium anomalum. The sequence goes on from CM046968.1 coordinate 81,168,890, forward strand.
GGTCTAAGTTATTTCACATTGTTTGATGGCAAGACCGTGTTGTTTAGTTTCACAGGGCCTTAGCCTGTCACACTGTCTGGCCAGATGGCCGTATGACCCATGTTTTCTATTTTTGCCTTGATTTTATGATTTGTTACAAATTAGTCCCTGATTGTTTCTAAATTGCTTTTAGATTTCCTTAGGCTTGATTTAAGCCTCGATTTTGATTGAAAGGCATGCTTATTGATTGATTGTTTGATACTGATTGTTTAAATGAAAATTTGTTTGGATTTGTAAATTCTTGTCTCGTTAATTGTCGTAGCATCTCATAACCCTAATCCGGTAATGGTGATGAGCGGAGGGGTGTTACATATAGCTTCACATATAATCAAATACAAACTTTTCAATTTCCTTTCAATGCATGTATATGTAAACATTTCATTTTAATTTCACATGTACTTTCTTTTCTCTTTTACATTACTAACTTACTTCTATTTACATATTCATCATTAAATTCATTATACATATTCAATAATCATAATCATATTTTATTTCATAAATATATTCAAGTATCATACTTACTTGTAATTTTGACATTCATGACTTACTTCTATTTAAACATAAACCTTACAATGATTTAACTTAATCACATAACTTTCGTAATTTACTTTATCTTAGTTATTTCATTTTAAATCTAAATACTCAAGCATCTAAATTAAGGTAAGCAAACATAAATTCAATTAAGTACTTACCTATTTCTTCACTTGAAACCAACTTTTCTCTTTTAACCCATAGCTTTTCCTTTACTTTCTTCTTCAACCACTTGGTTTCCATGGTAGAAAATGATACCATAGCTCTCTTGGAGTTGAGATTTGGCTATGATTTTAAAGGAAAATTCTCTTTTCTTTCTTTCTTTTTTCATTTTCTTTTCTTTCTTTATTTTTTTCTTCAGATCAAGCTTGCTACTGTCCCTTACTAAAATAATAATAAAATTTCTACATTTTTCTTTTTCTTTCAATTTCATCATTATCTTATCAACTAATCACATTTCAACACATTTTATGCCTAATTACCATTAATTTTCTCCCTCCTTTACACCTCATTGCATGAAAATTTTAATCCCATCATTATGTCTCCAAACATCAATTAAATATGGAAAAAATTTCATTTTGGTCCTTCCTCCATAAAATTGGGAAAATAGCACTTTAGTCTTTATACTTTTCCACTTTGTTCAATTTAGTCCTTATTTTGATTTTCCAACTTCACATATCAATATGTCTCCATATCACATTAATAAAAAAATATTCTTAAATTTTTGTGCCCTTTTCTTAAAATGGTAAATTTGCACTTTTAATCCTCCAACTTTTAAAAATTCTCAATTTAATCCTTATCAAATTTCATGATTCATAATTTTTCTCCCAGCACTAAATTCACCTTTGAAATCTTTATTCTTTCTCAAAAACAAGATTTTTGGGGTATTACAAGGGCCCTGGTAGCTTAAATAAATAGTTAGGATACGATTGACATGCCAATAGGGACTCTTGATTTTTACTTCAATACTCTTGTTACTTGCACCTCGGTGCTCCTGTTCCTGCCACTTTGGTGTGATCCTGATTTGATCTTTAGAAACTTGTGCTTTAATGCTCCTATTAGTGTAGTTCCGTATAATTCGACCCTAGTATCCTTTCTTTATTTTTCTAAGCTTACTAAGGGTTGAAGTTAAACCAATTTTGTCATTCTATGAATGAATTCTTGAAATTGACATATGTTATTGTTTACTTATGACCTTTATGGAACTAAACTAGTTTTTATTTTTTGAATCGTTGAATGGATGCTATTAACACTACTTTTAAATGTTTTATAAACCATTGTAAGAAGCCTAAATTTCCGTTTTAAAAAGATATTAACCATAAAGAATCGGAGTGGAAAATTAAACCTTCAAGAAATTGGTGTAATAAAATATCTAAACAAATTATGGTCTACTTGAAACCCTTAATGTGTTATTAAGGTGAGTTAATAATTGTGTAAGCTCTCAGGGATGCAAATTGAAATTGAAAGGTGAGATTCGTAAATGAATCAAATGTCAAAATTGGGAACACATGCATAATGAGAATTGTTAATAAACCATCAAACTATAAGTTGAGGCTCAACTTGTAAACTCACATAAGAGGTTTAAATAGTTACAATGTGACTTAAATAAACTTAAGATGATGATTCATCTAAAAGACTCTAGGTTAATAAAGACTTAGGACAAAGTTTGATTATCCTTGTTACCTATTGAGTTTTATAGCTCACGCATTAGTTGTTTAAAAAGCATAGGTGTAGACTTGCTGAGAAGTTGTTATAATAGCTGGGGAGCATTGTATCACCCGACAATCCTATAAGATTGTTTTTTTAAATGTTAAAGTGAAATTTGTATTATATTAGAGACATATATACTAAGTCTTGTGATGAATATGAAGATTATAATGTGAATGGCATATACCTAGCGCATTAGTGGTTGAGGGCTTAAGAAATTAGCTAAAATTCAAGAATGTGTAAAATTGTAAATAGTTCCAATACTGTCTGAGCAATAGCTTAATGAAATTAGTATTAACTACATTGTCGCCTAAGCAACTCCTTAGCTAAAAAAAACTAATAACTCTAGTACTGCATAAGCAAGAGCTTTGGTCGCTTGGGTGATGATGTACTGTTACTGTTTTTTGGTTTTACTTAATTTCTTATAAATTCCTTAAAGATTTGAGTAGCCTTTAATAAACTAAGTAACTTTCTTATTTCTTATAATTTACCAAGTTCTTTTGTTTTAATTGACACTATAAGATTTTTTAACTTTGTTTTGAAAACATAAAACTAATTTTGAATAAAATTTATATCTTTTTCTATAATTTTATAAAAAATGTTTAATCACTTTATTTTCTTAAATAAAGTATGGATTTTGCTCCGAAAATATCCCATTAGTGTCTCACATTCGTACTGGTCATTGAGATGGGCATTACAATAAGTATATTGTTTTTATAATATATAGTATGAGCACATAAATAAGTTATTTTCATACTTCTTAGTCATAAGTTTTTATAAATAAATATAATATAACACTTTTATAACATGTAAATTATTTTTATAATATAATTTTTTGGATTTATAATATAAGAAAATTTTGACCATAATCATCTCAGGCACTCATACATGTTCATGTTTATAATATAATTTTTAAAACTTGTATAAAAATATTTTTTAAAAAATTAGATTTGAGTGTAATTGTATGCGTAATTACTCCAATTATTGCCTTCTCCCTTAAGAAATGAAAAATATAATTAGGTGTTTCAATTACACCAATTTAGTGGGACTTACCAATTACAGTGGTTACCTAAATATGTCATCACTGTGTAATTACAAGCAGTTACACTCATATCTAATTACTAAGTGACTTTTCAAATAATGAATTCATTCTTTGCATATGATTATTTTCAAATTGCAAAAATCATTCTTATGGTTTTGCCTTAATTAACAATGCAAGTAATTGTTACAACAGTTGTTGTGTAGTGTGATCTAAAAAATAATGAAAAGAAATACAAAAGATGTATTTTAAGAGATGACCATAAGTGGAATTTATTTAATGATTTTTATTACTTATTTTATGAATTTGTAGATTCATTGAGGGGAGCAGACTCCACATATTTCTTGTATATCTCTTTTCGAGAAAGGAATGAATGATGCATACTTAGGAGTGGTGGCTTAAATTTATTTTATAAGGTAAAAAGTTTGAACTGCGATCTAGGTTGTTTTATTAACTGGCCTTTCTTTTGACTTTTGTTATGCGTCAAGCCCACTTTCTAAAACTTGACATATTGTCGTTTTATCGAAGCATGTTGAATATGGGGATAGCAAATTTTGAGACTTTGGCCTAACTTTAGAGTTTAGTTTATAGTACTTCAATTATTTATTTTAATTACCATGTGTCAAACATGTAATTTCATTACTTTCTTTTTTGGTACATGTGTAATTTAGCTTATACAATAAGTAGTTTAAACGCAAGGGATGTTTTCTAGTTTTGCTTATTACATACAATATTATGCTTTCTACCTTTATATATAAATTTCAAATCTAATAAATGTTTTTGTTCCATTCTATTCTTATTCCTTTTTTGTTTGCGTTTTCACACTCCAATTTAATTTACGTAATGGTTTGATGATTAAAGGTGCTTACCACCTCAGATGTGGTTTAGATTCGAATCGTATTGATTACGTTGATTGTTTTATTATAATTCACCAAAAACAAATATACTTCTTCACACTTTAATTTACTAGAATTTCTTGATCTGGTTAAAGTGTTTGTTGAATTCAATCAAATTAAAAGGGGATAAAAACATCAACATCAATCATCCATTCACAAATTTGGTCTTTAATTTTATCTCTCTTTATTATTCTATTTTTCTTTATTTTAATTAGGATTACTTGAATTAACTTTTAAATTTTAAATTTTAAATCATGTCAAATTCGTTAAAGTAGTTAATCATATTCTTTTTAAAATTATTTCAATTTTTTTTATACAAGGTAATTTTAAAGATAACTGATTGTATTTAGCCAAAAAAGAAAACGATGATGACTTCCACATTTTTCAAAATTCATATAATAGTCCTCAAAAAGGGTTATAACAGAAAAATATACAGTATAATAAAAAAATTAAAAATATATAAAAAATAAATAAGGTACGAGACAAATTTATAACTTTACTTGTGAAGTTATTATTATTTGAATACTCACTTTATTATTATTTGAATAAATTTAACAGTTTTGTCTATTGATTTACTATTTGCAGGCTCTAGTGCATTTTGTCTATTATATTATCTTAATTATTAATTAATTGTTATTATAAATAATTTAATTTTTATATTATTTAAATATTTACTAGTTGAGAAAATTTAACAATATTAGGACTAATTTATTTATAAAGGTCTATTTCCAAGTATATTTACGGAAATGGGCCAATTTATGTATTATTTATCGAAAAGGGCCGATTTTGGCAAAATAAGTCCACGTAGGAGCGTTTTAGGGTGAAATTTCCAGCAAATCGCGCCCCTGAGGGAGCAATTTTTCCATGTCAGCACAAAACGTGCTGATGTGGACGCGCTTTGCTGACATGGCAAAAACGCTCCCCAAGGACGCGTTTTGCTTTGTGTTTTTTTTCTAAGTTAGGGCTTTTTGCATGTTTAGTCCCTAAGGTTTTTGGGTTTAGGGTTTTGTTAAAATAATTTAGGGTTCGGGGTTTTAGAAATTTTTAAAAATAAACCAGGATTTAGTATTTTTTTTTAAAAATTAATTAAATTAGGGTTTAGGGGTATTAAATAAATTAAATTTGGGTTTAATGTTTTTAAGAAAATTAATTAAAATTGGGTTTAGTTTAAAAAAAAATAATATTGTGTTTAGGTTTAGGGCTTAGGTAAAATTATATTGACAACAAGGATTTTGGTTTTTTTTACAGAAGTTCTTGAAAAAATATTTTGACGTTTCTAAACAAATAGTGTCAAAAACGCTTCAAGTGCGATGCACTGTCAACAAAATTGATGAAAAAAGCTCCCACGTGGACACTCTTTTTCTATAGTAGTTCTTGAAAAAATAATTTTGAGAAGACGTTTCTGAACAAACAGTGTCAAAAACGTTTCAAGCAGGATGCATTGTCAGCAAAATTACTGAAAAAAGCTCCCACATGGACGCTCTTTTTCTACAGCAGTTCATGTTTGGCCTTAGGCTATAAATGAGCCAAATTTCATTCTCAGGTTGCATAAGTTACAGCAAGAAATTGAAGATGAGTGAACGTATTAGTGTTGTTATTTACAATGATGGTGAGGTCTGTGACACTGAGAACGGTATTTTTTTATCGGAAAACACAACGCGAATGGTCTTTAACCAGATTATAGATTTGACAGAATTTCGTAAAAGAATTAGGCACTAAATCTTCGAAACAACGCCAATAAGGGTTTCTTCTATTAAGTATAGATTTTGTGCTTCGATTGATCCTGTGACATATGACTCATTTGATATTAAAAGTGGTTGTAGCTTTGAGGCGATGGTGCAGACTCATCTCGCTAGTGGATCACCCTATCTTGAGTTATATGTACAAATTTTATCGCCAAATGAAACATTTGCGATTTCAACATCTACTGCTATTCGAGAGGAAGGCACGACCTTTACTCGACACTCCGTTAGTAGAAGGCAGAACACAGAAGCGCCTGTGTTTGGTGACAGTCTGGAATACACAACTCTTGTACGACACTCGGTTAGTGGATGAGACATGCATATCAGTGAGTCGATGTTCGATACTGGAAATACATATTGGGGAATGACATCGACTTCTAGTGGTTGGCAATCTACATCTGATTGGGGACGTTACGAAATATCCACAAGAAGAGATGATGTACTCCCTACGACGTCCACCCAAGAGGGGACCTTGTACATTGTAGATGATGGTGGGTTGGATGATGAGTCCGATGTGGATCCACCTTGAGAGCCTGGCCCCGATGGTGCACAAGTTACATTATTTTCTGAACCAGAGCCTGTTCCATCCGAACCTGAAGATGTTGAAGGGGGGTTCAGATGAAGAAAACAAAGATCCACGATTCAGAGCGTACTCGCCTTCAGCCTACATACATAATGTTGATATATCGGTAGATGATGCATTGGAGTTTCCAGATCTACCACATAGAAAGCGTGACCGTGCATGTTTGTCATTAGATTTGGGTGAATTAGAAGTTGGTAAGAAGTTTTCCAGTAATGATAGTTTTCTTGGTGCATTGAAACAACATAGCATCAATCATGGGTTTAACTACAATGTAGTTAAATCCAAATCCGAGAAGCCAGATGCCAAGTGTGCAGTGCAAGACGGTACATGTTCATGGAAAATCATGACTTGTTTTAAGAAAAAGGCAGACATGCGGGAGAAAAAAAGGTACAAAGGTCAAGATACTTGTGTTGCTGGTACAGTATCACTAGGTGTTTAGGGTTTTTGAATAATAATGTTATTATTTAATGTTGCATTATTTAACGTACTTCGTTGACAGATGTTTCTCAAGATCATCCCAAGATGGATTCAAGTATGATAGCTAGCTTAATACTACCGCTGTTGAAGGCGGATCCTAGGACTTCTGTGTCGGTCTTAATTGCCAATATTCGTAGCCAATTGAGGTACATGCCATCTTACCGCAAGCCTTGGATAGCTAAGTAGAAGGCATTAAAAAATATGTATAGTGGGTGAGACACTTCATATAATGAGGTCTGGCACTAGTGTCAGATGCTGGAAAGGTACATTCCAGGTTGCATAACAGATCTTGAAATGGTCCCTGCGTACTACAACGATTGATTGCTCCGTGGATGCCAAACGTTCAAGCGTCTGTTCTAGAGCTTTAAGAAATACTGGAATGCATTTGTGTACTGCAAGCCATATGTACAAATTGACGGTACCTTCATATATGGTAGATATACCCATCGACTATTACTAGCTGTGGCATAGGATGGCGGTGGGAGAATCTTTTCAATTGCATTTGTAATAACACCGAGGGAGTCAGGTGATGACTGAGATTTCTTTCTTCCTAGGTTAAGGAAGAATGTATGCCCCCAACTTGATATCTGCGTTATATCAGATTGGGGCACTAGAATACTAGTCGCAATTGAATGACAAGGAAGCCTATGAGAACACACACACCATCGATATTGTTTAAGGTACGTTGCGTCCAACTACTACGGGAAATATCGGTCCACCACTGAACGACAGTAAGTGACCAACATGAGTATTTAATCTCTATTAATATAATTTCGTTTGTAATATTCAATTTATTCTAAATGGAATAGTGGTATATAATTTTTACTATCAACTTATATTGGCAGGGTACGAGAACAATAATGGCCGTTTTCATGAGATGTTGGAGATTTTGCATTCAGTTAACAATTAAGGTACAAACTACCTTTGTAACATACCTTTCAAACAGTGTACACAAGCATATGACAAAGGCCTACGATATGGTCATATGACTACAAACCTGGCTGAATGCATAAATTCTGGTCTAAAAGGAATACGTCATTTGCCGATAACTTTGGTTGTGCGAGATATATTTTGCCGATAACTTTGGTTGTGCGAGATATATTTTGATTTGGTGGCACTATTTCCAAAGTGAGTAACGAGTTATAAAGGCTAAATACAGGAAGGCCATGTATGGTTTCGGAATTACAAGAAATTAACAAGGCAAATGCGCGAGCCAACACCATGCACACAATGTGTCATGACCGCGACAACTTATGGTTTTGTGTGACAGAGTTTGATAGACCGAACCAATGTATTACCGACGGGCAATAATATCGTGTACACCTGATAAATAGGACTTGCGACTGTGGGACATTTGACGCATTTTGTTATCCATGCGCTCATGTAATTACAGCTTGTCAGAATTTTTGTTTGGATCCCATTAGATATGTCGACGAAGTGTACAAAATAAAATACATGTACAATGCGTAGAGACACGTATTCCCACCGGTCCTACATGCATGTAAGTGGCCGTCTATATTGTTTGCTCCGTTTAAGTTATTACCGGATAGAGACTTGTGTCGCAAACCAAAAGGTCGACCTTGCTCTAGTAAAATACGTTATAATATGGATATCCGAGAAAGAATGAACCAACAGAAGTTGTGCGGATGGTGTAGGAACCCAGGTCACACAATCCGATCATGTCCAAACGGAAATAGTTGATAATTGCTGTAATGAAACTATGTTGCATTATTTCTATTGCGCCTTATTCGAAAGAATTTCTAATTTATTAAAAATATAAAAATAATTTTATTATTGAAATATTAAAAATAAGTTTTATTTTATTAAATGAAACAATATAAAAATAGTTTTTACAAATATATTAAAAAATAATGTATGTGCTGGTCGGAATCAGTGCCACATAGAGTGGTCGACGATTATGCGCTGGATTCCTCTTTGGTTCAGCTTCTGGCGGGGGTTGTGGTTGCTCCGGTTGTGAGTGTTGGGAGGATAACCCACTTTGATAGAATAAAGAATGTGGAGGTGTTTGCATCACCCACGGTGGAGGTGTTTGAATTCCTAAGGTGATAGGGATTGGTAATGAGATGAGCTCCTCGACGGTGCCTTGTGCGATCCCTCCGGTGATGATGACCTATATATCGTCAGTTGAGTCGGAGTGATTGGGAAATGAGATGCATCAGGCCATGCATTCTAACCTAGCGTAGGACTGGGAAAATGAAACATATAAGGGTTGGGTTAGGATACATATTAGGGTTAGGATATGCATCTGACATAATCTGAAGGGGTTGTGTTATGGGTAGGGATGAGCAAAACTCGATTCGACTCGAAAAAATAAAAAAAACTTCAAATTTCGAGTTAAACGAATCGAGTTATTCAAGTCAACTCGAATTTTTTTTCGAATTTAGAGTTAGAATTGAGTTGAGTTTTCGAATTCGAATAACTCGAATAATTCGAATAATTCGAATATCAAACTATAATATTTTATATTTTTACCCCAAACTCCTAAACATTTTTACTTTTTCCTCAAAACTTTTACTCCTTCCCACTTTCCCCTCAAAATTTTTACTCCCCTTCCATCCAACCCCCCAATTTATCAAAATCCATTTCCCACCAAAATTTTACTCTCTAATTCACTTTTTCTCAAAATTTTACTCCCAAAAACCCTCAAAACTTTTTATTTTCCCTCAAAAATTTGTACTCCCTCCCACTTTCCCCCTAAAATTTTTACTTCCTTCCCATCCCACCTCCCATCTACCCTAAACCCACCCCACCCCTAATTTTTTTTTAATATTTTCCCTCCAAAATTTTACTCTCTCCTATTTACTTTCCTTCAAACTTTTATTCTCCAAAACTTTTTATTTTCCCCCTAAATTTTTACTTCTCACCCTTTACTCTCAAATAAAAAATCAAAATTATAAAAAAAATCACTAAACATAAATAATAATAATTTTATTTATATCTACTATTTATATTATTAAATTAAATTCCACATTTTATATCATTTATATTATTGAATTGTTTAGTCATATTGAATATTTATATTAAAATTGAATTATTAATTATGCTATTAAATATTCATGTTAAAATTTTATATTGGTATCAATTTCATATTTTATCTTTAAAATAACTTTTATTAAAAAAATCACATTTTTACATTTAATATATTTTTTAATTCAAAAATACATAGTGACAAGAATCTGAAAATAATTGAAACAACTAAGCAAGCAAAGAAGCTAACCCGTATATAAAAGATTAATAAATAAATTATGAGCTGATGAAAGTTAATAAAAATTTTGATTAAGGTGGATAAATTTAATTACAATGGGTGTCAGTGGTTACAAGGACCCAAAATTATTTTTTAAAATTTAACTCGAGCAAATATATTCAATTCGATTTGATTAGAATTCTATCTCACTCGACTCGATTCGAGAAAATTTCAAATCAAATTAGGATGATAAAATATGATTCGTCAACTCGATTAACTCGAAATTTTTTAATTCGATTCAAGTCGATTCGGTCGAACGCTCAGCCCTAGCTGTGGGTGTCGTCAGTTGAGGCGTTTGGCTCGGTGATTATGTGGGCGCTGTTGATGGGCCCGTGCTATCATCTCTTCTTCTTGGATTTAAAGGGCATCGTCGTTCCCTTTTGACATAGATTTGCCGACGCCTCTACTTTTTCTATAGTAAATATGGCTTGCCATGGATCCTAAACCATGTCATGTAATTCAGCGCGCACGCTAACTCTGGAATGATAATTGGTTCGCGAGTAGGTATGTGATCATATTGGTTTTCCCAAATTTTGATATATTTCGAGAAGAATACCGACCAATTCGTATTCATTTGCCGTAAGTCTATTTTGTGCTCATTATCGAGCACCTCAGGTGCCTCGAGAATCGGTTGTCAAAATCTAAATTACCTCAGCACTCTGCTCATCTGATGCATCTCGACAGCAGCATAGTTGACCAATGGGACCTTAACATGCTGAATGTTTGGATTTTGAAAGAATTCATCCGGAATTATTGCTCGAATTGTCAGATCCTTGTATGATGTCCATTGAAACTATATGAATGTGATAAAAATATTAGTTATATACATAATACTAAATATTAAATATGAAACGACTATTTTATGTATATATATTATTTAATACTTACTTGCGCTTCCAAGCGTTGGTCTAATAGAAGCTGTATATCTTCAAGAGCGGTAGGTATTCCAACATAACTTGCCAGATGGTTCCACCTAATTAAATAAACTTTTAGCATACAATTTTATTTTAAATCTATGTAATATTTGTAAAATCAAATAAAAATTTTACCTCGTTATTAGTGGGAATGTATATGGGTGGTTCACTCGAGGACGTAAAAATGGAAAGCGATACCGAGCCCATGATTGTAGTAGTTATAAGCAACCTTCTATTTTGGCTTTATTTGGTAGCGTTGCCCCGCACACCTCTTGGTATAATGTTGCCAACACGGCAGACCTCCAACTAAATTCGCTAGCTACTTTAAAATCAACGAGTTTCAGTAGCCACCTTAGATGTACAAGGTTTCGTAACAAGTCCAACATCAAATAACCTCTAATCATCTCAAGGATGTATGCTCGAGCATATCAAATTCTTTCTACTTCAGTCAAATCATTCCCCAGCTCCGGGAATGTGTTTTTTAAACAGTCGATCTTGATTCGACCTCCGTAAATATTATTTGGAATCGCACCCAAAAGATCGTGGCATACGGCTCCCCAATCAGTAGATTGAACGAACTCAGTAAGTGCGGACCCATCCACTAACAATCCCAATTGTAACTGCACGTCCTCCAAAATGATGGTACACTTTCCGCATAGAAGATGGAATGTGTGCGCCTCGGGTCTCCACCTCTCTATTAACGAGCTTGAGTTTTGGGTCCAACTTGCACCCCCGGCCTATAGTGGCCACGTGCTAAAAACCCACTTCCTTTAAGTAATTTTCTATCAATGGTGATGGAGGACCATTTTCATAAATGAAAAAAAAATTAAATAATATTCAAAAATTAAAATTAACCGTTACCATTTTCATTTGTTCAATAGAGTTATGTTTATGATCGAGACGAATTAATTCCCCGGCCATTTCAAACACGATCAATATTTTTGAAATTATAAAAAATACTAATTTAGAAAGAAAATTAAAGGAAATAATTAATTAAAGAGAGCTTTGAGAAATTTAAGGAGAAATTTAGGGAGAAATTTTAGAGTTTTTTGCTAAATTTTGAACGAATTTTGTGTGAAATAATAGGAGGAGGGTTTTTATACTTTTTTTTTACCGTTGGACCCCTCCCTCCCCCCCTCCCCCCCCGGACGGTAAAAAAAAGCCGTTGGGGACAAACACACAGAGCAAAATGTGCCCCTGGGGGAGTGTTTTTGCCATATCAGCAAAGCGCGTCCATGTCAATGCGTTTTGTGCTGACATGGCAAAAATGTTCCCCCAGGGGCGCGATTTGCTGGAAATTTCACTCTAGAACACTCCTACGTAGACGTGTTTTGCCAAAATCGGCTCGTTCTAGTAAATAATACAGAAATTGACCCATTTCTGTGAATATACTTGGAAATGAGCCTTTATAGATAAATTAGTCCAATATTAATAATATGATAAATAATCTAAATAAAGGGTAATTATATTATTATAGATAATCTGATCCAAATAATTTATAAAGATATTTCTCGAATAATTGATATCCAAAATCATTTTAGCAAAAGAGATTTAAGAAAAAAGAATGACATGGAAAGAGCAAACTTGTATACATTCTGTAATTTTATCTATGCAAAAGTTACAAGGTGTCATAATATCTATGTAAAAGGGTTGAACCATATTAAATATCAAGTATAAGTAATTTTGTATTTAGTTCAATTCCAACAATTAAGAACCACATAGAGATATCTTACCCAAGCTTGCTTATAAACTTTGAATGTATTTAGTAGAGCGTAAAAATAGAAAGATAGAAAAAAATCTCAAAAGAGAAAAATACAATGATTTTTCTTCCATAATTAATAGAAACATTTTTCATCCCATCGTCAATACATGCTTGTGTTGGAAGATGAAAGGCAGTGACTTTACCTTTGATTAGGTGGGGATGAGAGGGTTAGAGATTAGTTGCTTGGATATCAACTATGAACACTGTTTTAACGTTATGATCCATATCACAATGTTTCTACCTCCTTATTTATTTTTTTTAAAAGTGAAGAGGGTAAATATATTACAAGTATTGATCGATTATAAAATAGTATTAATTAATACAATGTACAACAAACGACAAACGAGATAAAAATCAAACTAATTTAAATAGAATCGGATAAAACTCACACAAAACATACACAAATTAAAATTATACCTAAATATAACTAATTATACGCAAGAAAAAAGTTTGAAAACTTTTATCATAAACTAGATTATTGCATACACAACATGAGTGGAAACAAATTTATAAAAAAAATAATATATATATATATATATATATATAAATTTTATTGAAATCATTATTAACCTTTTATTTGAAAATAAAAGCATATTTGGGTAGAAATAAAAAGATATATGTAGGGAAAAAAAGTAGAGACTCTTTTAAACAAAACTGTAAAGTTTGAGATTATATATATTAGCATTTTAAAATTGAAGACTAAAATGATATATTCTGAAACTTTGGGGACTCATTGTGATATTTACTCAAAATGTTTCTACCTCATAACTGCCAATTATTTAACACAAGGTCGACGTATACTTTCCTACTTTTTTCCAGTTTTCCTTGGTTTTCCAATCATCCAAACACAAAAGCAAAATAAGTTCTTTTATCAAATTTAATTTTTCCCTCTCCAATTCCCAAGCTTTCCACTTATTCCAGGGTTTCTTCACCTCCCATTTCGTTTAAAAGGCGGCGGTAAGCAAAGGGCAAGAGTTTGTTGCCTTCCTTTTTGTGAAAATTTATCGAAAGAAACAAGCCTTAGATCTTGCGGGCATCGCGGAATTTGAAAGAGTTAGACCTAAATCAATTCCAGGTAACATTTTTGGTCAATTGGGTCTTTAAATTTGTAGTTTTTGGTGAAAGTGAACTAATTTGTTTAATACCTTAAAATAGAGTGATTAGCCGAGTTAAGAAAAAGGATTAATCTTCGTGAAGTTTTATAGAGCTAATGCAAGTTTAGATTCTGCTTAGTAAGCCCTCTGAATTTAGCCCATTTTTGTAATTTCCGTTTTTCGATTGCTTGGAACCTAGATTGTTTCGAAATATTGGTAATTTTTGTAGACTCAAAAGTGTTATTTTTGTTGCTTCAAGAGTTAAAGGTGGCTTGATATTAGCTACCAAAAGTATCCCATGCCTGTATTTATTCACTTTTGTAAAAATTGTGACATTGAAAGTGTTTAGTTGCTATGGTATTGCCTCTGCTATAATTATCTTGCTGTGACATGGGATTTGTTCAAGTTGTTTTTACTTGTCGAAGATTTTGATGATTCTATGTCCAAATTTATCATATTTGGTTAAGGGGGATAAAAAACTTCATCGTTGAGACATGGACTTTATTATTAGGGCTTGGGTCAGTTACTTATTTAAAGGGGATTTTAGTGAATGACAAATCTTCCGAAGTTTAGTTACTATGTGGTCAATGGGTGTTTGAATGGAATTATGTTAGCGACTCCTTTTATGCTGTTTTAATTAGTTTATTTGTTCTCATGGTTCTTACTTTTGTAATTAGGATTTGAAGTCTTGACAGATTTAGGTGAAGTTAGTATTTTGCGCATTGCCTTTTATAATCTGTCAATTGTAAAATAGCTTCCTTCATCCAATCCTGAGTATGATTGCTTAGAAAGCCCTAGACATGATTTCCCTTTTTCTTTCTTATTTATTGCTGATTTCCCTCATTCATATCATCTTCTTTCATTGCCTTCATTTTTTCTTCTAAATAGCCTTAAAATATCTTTTTATTCTCCTTGGAGTAGACAATGAGGCGATTCATGTTGGCTTCAGTTATAGGTTGTTTTGGTTATATTAGATTTTGTTCTTGGACTTTTAGTGTCAATTATGTAGGCTTTCAGTGTAGTTGAGTTGGCTATTCTGGTTATCTTTTATCAACTTTGCACTGCAGACTTTTGGCTTCCAGTTTGGTTCAGGTTTCAATTCTTCACAGTTTTTCTGGTTGATTGGATTCAAGTTATATCAGATTCGGGTTGTTGGTCTTAAGTCTATCTTGTTTATGTTGAACTTTCAAGTGATTAATCCTGGTTTTATGAATTTTTTCTGTGTTATCTTTCAAACCTAAACCCTCAAACAGTTAAAGATTGGTTTTGAACTGAAAAAGCTCCTGGAGCCGGGGAGATGCAACTTGGATGGAAATCTAGCTGGTGAACAAGTATTATACCCTTTTTCTTTTTTGTTTCAAAACTATCAATTTGTGGTGTAATGCTTGTTGAATAGTTTGAATAAAGGTTACACCTACAGGATCTTTGATAAAAACTTTATCTGATCAAATCTTAACAACACAGGAACCATAATGAAAGCAAAAATGAATAAGTAGTCTGGTGAATCAACATATTAAGAAATAAGAAGGCTAAGAAATTGTTTGTCAAAATCCTTTCTCAAGGGGAAAAAGGATAAAAATGAAAGAAAGAAAGAAAAAGGTGAAACTATGAAATTTTTTTGTTGCTGTTGGATATCAAGTATGATTTTGTATTTTCCACGTTTAATTTCTTTAAAAGAATGAATTAGATCAGAGCTTTCTTTTTATAAGTTTTATCAGATAATTAACTTTCAATATCAATATATAGGCTGTAAAAATTTCATAAACATCCTCGGCACAAGTAATAATGAATGATTTTTTAGGTTTTATTGATTAAATCTTTTCTATAACTTCTTCCAATGCTTTTAGATAGAGGATGTACTGCATCTTCAATCCCTAATTAATGATAAACTAGGTCCTACATCAGAGGGCCATATTCTCATAGATAACTTGCATGTTGACACCTCTTCACAAACATACACAAGGTTCCTCTTGTTACGTTGACCATAGTTGGCTTCTCCTCATGGTTTTAGGCATAAGTTGATTTGGCTCGGATATATTAGTGTGTTCCCCCAGGACTAAGATACAAGTAGTTTCAGATTGTCAAGTTACAAAATCTTGCAAAGTTACTTCCTTTGTGTTAGAATTGCTAAATTAGTACTTTTTATTCTTATTGATGATTGGCTCTGGGTATCATGTCTAACGTACATAGCAATTAATGCAAATTGCATTTTCTTTTTTGTTCCATTTTTTACTTCTTTCACTTTCTTTTTCCTTTTGATATTTCATCATAGACCTGATTACTTTTCTTTCAATTTCCCTTCCCCTTCCCATTATAGAGGAAGAGATTACTGTTAAATTTGGTTGTCTTGTAACAACTGCTCATTAGTTTCTTTTCCTATCACAGGTGTGTTATATAATACTTTTGGGTACTAAATAAGTTGCTTCACTAATTGAAAACTTAAAAAGGGATTTTGCTGCCAATGTTTATGTTCTGTCAAGAAAAAAATTCCATTTATCTGTTGATTAATTATGCTGGTATACATATTTTTGTTTGATTCCCTAGCTTGTTTTGGCTAACCTCCGCTGACCTGCCACCTCATTATATATGTATGTATATTAGTTTCCTTTCTTTTTTGTCTCTACTGCAATTTAACTAAGAGTATATACATGCTGTTTTTGAAGCTTTTTCTTGGAAGCATTTTCTGTTCTGTTTATTGCATGGAGGGAGCCCTTTGAATCACGTCAGTCTGTTGCCTCATTTCATGTAGTCATGGCTGATCATGCTTTAGTGGTAGCTGATACTTCTCATGCCCTTGTAGAACAGTCATTAGTTATCGGGCAGGAATTTCCTGATGTTGAAACCTGCAGAAGAACCTTGAAAGATATTGCTATAGCATTGCATTTTGATCTTAGGATAGTGAAATCAGATCGCAGCCGATTTATAGCCAAGTGCTCCAAAGAAGGTTGTCCCTGGCGAGTCCATGTTGCAAAATGTCCTGGGGTTCCAACTTTCTCAATTAGAACTCTGCATGGAGAGCATACATGTGAAGGGGTTCGCAACCTCCATCATCAGCAAGCATCAGTGGGTTGGGTTGCAAGATCAGTAGAAGCACGCATTCGGGATAATCCACAGTACAAACCAAAAGAAATCCTGCAAGATATCCGAGACCAGCATGGAGTTGCTGTTTCTTATATGCAAGCTTGGCGAGGAAAGGAACGAAGTATGGCTGCTCTTCATGGGACTTTTGAAGAAGGGTATCGCCTTCTTCCTGCATACTGTGAGCAAATAAGAAAAACCAACCCTGGAAGTGTTGCATCGGTTTTTGCAACTGGACAAGAAAATTGTTTTCAGCGCCTCTTTATTTCTTACCGTGCTTCTATCTATGGGTTTATAACTGCCTGTAGACCACTTCTAGAACTTGATAAGGCAGATCTGAAAGGAAAATACTTGGGTGCATTACTTTGTGCTGCAGCTGTTGATGCTGATGATGCATTGTTTCCCTTGGCAATTGCTATTGTTGACGTGGAAAGTGACGAAAATTGGATGTGGTTCATGTCAGAGTTGAGGAAGCTTCTTGGTGTGAACACTGAAAACATGCCTAGACTTACTATACTGTCTGAAAGACAGCGAGGCGTGGTAGATGCAGTAGAAACCCATTTTCCTAGTGCGTTTCATGGTTTTTGTCTACGTTATGTCAGTGAAAATTTCCGTGATACATTTAAGAACACAAAGTTGGTTAATATCTTCTGGAACGCTGTTTATGCTCTCACGACTGTAGAGTTTGAGAGCAAAATTGCAGAAATGGTAGAGATCTCACAGGATGTTATACAATGGTTTCAACTCTTCCCTCCCCAGCTTTGGGCAGTAGCATATTTTGAAGGAGTGAGATATGGCCACTTTACGCTTGGTGTGACTGAGATGTTATATAATTGGGCCCTTGAATGTCATGAGCTCCCCATTGTGCAGATGATGGAACATATTCGCCATCAACTAACTACTTGGTTTACCAATCGTCGTGAAATGGGAATGAGATGGACCTCAATTCTTGTTCCATCTGCTGAGAAGCGAATTTCGGAGGCAATTGCAGATGCTCGTTGCTACCAAGTACTTAGAGCAAATGAAGTTGAGTTTGAGATTGTCTCAACCGAGAGGACTAATATTGTGGATATTAGGAGTCGTGTGTGTTCCTGTCGGCGATGGCAGCTGTATGGTTTACCATGTGCACATGCTGCAGCTGCCCTTATTTCTTGTGGGCAGAATGCTCATCTGTTTGCCGAACCTTGTTTCACAGTGGGAAGCTACCGTGAGACCTATTCACAGATGATACATCCTATTCCAGATAAGAGCGTTTGGAAGGAGCTGGGTGAAGGAGCTGAGGGTGGAGCTGCAAAGCTTGATATCACAATACGCCCTCCCAAAATTCGCCGGCCACCTGGCAGACCGAAAAAGAAAGTTCTTCGCGTAGAGAATTTGAAGCGGCCAAAGAGAGTTGTTCAATGTGGTAGATGCCATTTATTAGGTCATTCTCAAAAGAAATGCACAATGCCAATTTGACCCTGATTTAGCATCTTTTTTTTTTGCCCCTTTCTTTTTAGCCTTTCAATATTTTGTTTTGAAATTCCAATAGAATCAGTAATGTGTTTGTAATGTTATTGTATGGTTTTAACATTCCAGTCTTAGAATAAAGCATATCCTCTGCTCAAATCTCCTTCCATGTGCACATAGTTACTCAATAATTGCCCCTCTTATGATGAAAGATTTAATCTACTTTTGTTCAATTGGTTCTGAACTATGCCTCTTGGAGGGATTTGGTATATAAAGGCCTTCATATTATCAAGTAAATTAACTTATTAGACACGCTAGTTTGATTGACCATTTGGTTCTAACCCAGTGGCTTAGTTGACTTTATTTTTAAGATTCCAACCCATAGTTTTATCAACATTTATGGTAAGAAGAAACTTGTGAAATTTGATTATAACCGTACCCATCAAATCCAAGCCACATAGTTCATATTTGAGCCGAATAGCTCGCATTTAACTGCCCATGACTAATCCAAGTGCTCACATGGGCTTATTTAACCAATAAAAATTAACTCAATTTCTTACAGCATTTTAGGTCACATGTGTTTGGAAATTTAACCAAATAGTTATGTAATTTACAGTTTACTCAGTTGATTAAAGAGTTTAAATATGCAGATATATAATAGTTTCTAAGGTTTTATTTGGATAAAATATTCATGTTAAAAAAATAATTATTTAAGTAGTGTATCATTAAATTCGTAAACATCTATAAATATCATTCATAATATTAAACAAATATTATATTAAATAAAATTAGAAGTAAAAATATTATGTATGAAAATTATAAAATATTGAAAATTATGAATTTAATTTATAAATTTCATTTTTTTTTTGTGACAAAGAAGACTGTAAAAGAAAAACAAATTATATAAACTATCCCGATCCTCCAAACGAGGATACTTCAAATACTCACAATCCTTGACTTCCCATATGAGCCAACTTGACTAGACTATCAGCTTCCTGGTTATCTTCCCTAGGAATATGCCAAATACTCCAATGATGAATCTGAGACAACAATTGAAGAATCCTCCTAATCAAAGCCGAATTGGATCCACCTATAGGTCTCTCTTGAATGGCTTTAGCCCCCTTAAGAATATAAATCTGGATCAACACATTATCGTATTCTCGATCAATTAAAATGCCCAAGCCATCTAAGATGCCTCATAATTTAACCTCAAACACTAAGCATCTCCCTAAGAATCTGTTAAAACCAATGGTCCATTCCCCATTTTGGTTTCGCACAATTCCCCCTGCTGCAGCAGAACCATCCTCATACCTAACAGAACTGTCAGTACTCAAGCAAATCCAACTCCCAGATAAGTTTGAGCAAGAAATCAAAACCTGAGACAAACTCGTTGGGCCCTTACTAGATATCACAAATTACTTGGCCCAACTATACGAAACTTTAATAGTATCATTGTTGCTTCAGAATGCACCTTGAAAGATAAAAAGATTGCGATTCTTTCAAATACGCTAGAAGATAATCCCCCAAAAAATAATGCCTATCAACCTCACCAAAGCAAATGTCATATTGGTTCTGCAGATTTGAAATAAGCCATTCCTGTAGATTGTCAGAATAAAAACTAACAAGTCGATTAGTAGGGACTAAAATGTTCCAAATATTTCTTGCTACAAGACAATCCTTAATAGCATGCAACACATCTTCAGGAATATGCCCACAAACCCTACACGTCGAATTGTGACCAAAACCCTGTTGAACTCTTTCCATGTTAGTAAGCAACCTCTACTTGAATGCAAGCCAAACAAAAAATTTAACCCGTTAAGGTCCTTGAAACTTCCAAAGGATTTTCCAAACAGTTTTCTTCGACTTCTAGGAACATTCTCAAAGTTTCTCATAGGCACTTTTAACAGAAAAAGAGCCCGTCGACGTACCTCCCCAAATAATCCTATTAACACTTGTTGCCGAATGTGGTGGAGGGACCCCTATAATCTTTTGAATAACCACTTCAGGCAACCAAAGCTGAAATAAATCAAGGTTTTAAGTTCCATCATCTAAAACTATGTCACTCAACAAGCATTCCAAATCAAGACTAGAATGATCGGGAATCAAACTAACGAGAGGCCCCACATTTAGAACCCACGGATTGCACCAACATATGATATTTCTCCTTGTTGGAAAACTAGAATTAGAAAATGTAGTGGAAAATAAATTTAGGGAAAAACCAAATTTTTAAAAAAAAATTTCAAAACAAGAACTTGATTGTGATATATAAAGTAATAAACACTTAATCAAAATTGTACCTTTTCGATTCGTCTAGGATGAACGCTTTAGCCGAGTAGTCTTCTCCGCTATCCTCAAACTCACGTCTATCGAGTATGGGCTCGTTTTGAATCAGAAAATTTTTCACAAAAAATATCAATAGAGTAATTTTGCAATTTCTTTTAACTTTTGGGCCAAGTTGTAAATAAGAAAAATATCTCTAGAATTTTTCTAAAACAATATATTTAGAGAAATTTCTCTCTACAACTTTCTCTTGAATTCAAGTGTGTGAAAAATAATAACCCGGGGCTCTCTTTATATAGGGAGACTTTAGAGAGTTCAACTATGATTTTTTTACAAGATTATTGACTCGTTTAGATTATCTACTGAAGAAGTTGTCTTTCTCACAATGTAAACGTTCTTAGAATGCCACTTATCATCAGTTTAAACTTGGGCAATCAATGAGCTAATATTTGTTTGTCACAATTTCACTATGCATGCAAAATATGAAAGACATAAATACAAAAGACAAAACAGTGAAATATGAAACTTATTTATTCATCGTTCAAATACATAGAAAATAATTACATGTTTACTACAATATAGACACATTTCCCAACACTTCTATCCCTTACTGACCAAAGCAAATTCTCCTGAATAAGTGGCCAAACATTTGTAGGGCTCTCTACAAGAACGAACATCTACTGCGCGATAAAGTTTTGGGCATTCCTTTTGCAACCCCATACTTAGCTCGAATGACTTGGACCTAGAGAGCTTTAGAGTCAGCCATAAATTTGAAGCCTAACTTTATCATGAAGGAAGTGTTATAATCTTGCAGCTTTTGAAAACCAAGCCCTCCATGATCCAAAGGCTGACAAACATCCTCCTAACTAACCAAAGCCACTTTTCTACCACTACTTGAAGCCCTCCAAACAAACTGATGCACCATATATTCAAATTCTTCACAAAGACCTTTGGGTATCAACATTGACTGCATGAAATAGCTAGGGGTCACCAATAAGACCGACTGAGCCAAAGTGGCCCTACCAGCTAAAGACAACGACCTTACATCCCAACTCTGCAATTTACTCTAAACCTTGTCCACAACAAAACGCAAAGTGCTATTGGTTACTCTGTCATGAAACAAAGGTACACCCAAATAACTCCCAAGATTCTGAACTCTACGAAAACCAAGAATACTGCACAAGCTACCTTCTTAGGCATCACTTACACATTCTGAGAAGAAAACATTAGTTTTATAAGCATTAATCTTATGCCCAGAATAAGCACAAAAACTATCCAACACTCCTTTCAAAATTGTGGCTTGATCTTCTTCAACTTGACTAAAACAAAATCAGGTCGTCTGCAAAAAAAAGAGGTGTAACACTCCTAACCCGTCTCCGTCATCGGGTTAGGATTACGGAGTGTTTTCGTACAATCGGAACAATTAAACATCATATCAACCAACATGTTAATAATATCATAAATAATCCATTCACATGCATATTGTCCCTAAATCAAGCCTTCAAGGCCCAAAATAACTTAGGAGCAAGTCAAGACTAATCTGAAACAATTTGGAAAGTTTAGGAAAAAGTTGCAAAAATTAGAAACAGGGGTCACACGACCGTGTGGAACACCCTAAGTGTGTAACATTTGAATTAGGGATATGCGACCATCTAATTAGGGACACGTGGCCGTGTCCCAGCCCGTGTCCTTACCCATGTAACTCACTGAGTAGGGTCACATGGCCAAGTCACACGCATGTGTGCTAAGCAGTGTAACTCTTTGAGTTGCCCCACATGCCCGGCCGTGTGCTAGGCCATGTAACTCATTAACTTGTACCTTTTGAAATCCTCAAATGACACACGACCGTGTTGCCAGGCGATGTGAACCCAAAATTTACCTAAAATCAAACCATTTCATAACCATTTCATACATAAACATTCAATTCAATTGTGCAAACTTTCAAGGGACCAAAACATGATCCAAGCACATATATAATAGCCATTTCTAATACCCTAATTCAACTAATCAATATGCCATTCAAAGGCACCACAATTAGCATCCAAACATCACTTACCTAAACATGTTCACATGCCTCATTTCATGCATACAACCTTAGTCCATTTAGGGTCTAAAGCATACCATATTTAACCATTTCCAAGCCTTTCAAAACATACCATAAGAGCCATATTTACAAGCCTTAACAAGTACCCAAAATGACAACATTTGGTAAACATAAAAGTGCACTAACCAAACATAATCTTTAAGACCTAAACATATCAAAGCATTATTACACAACATCCTATACTTTCTATTATAAACCTTGGCCAAAATGCTCAAAAACTACCGAATTGTCTGCTGGATAATGTGATAGATCTTTGACGAGCTTCTAACCAAAACGAACTGCTAACCAAAATGAGCTTCCGATAATCTATAAAATAAAGGAAAACAACTACATAAGTAACGAGTGCTTAGTAAGCTCGTATAAACTTAAACAGAACTTACATTTCATTTTTAAAACCATAATGTTAGCACAAGCCTATACAACATCATCAAAACTCATAAGTTAGCATACTTGTTCATACATATATGAAATCAACCATGTATAAGCATAACATTTTATATCATCAATGTTACCATAATGCCATGTTTTATAGCATTTGCATACTTGCCATTTTCTTTTCCTTTTCTTACCCATTGAACTATCTAGAATTACATCGGATACTCGGGAAAGCTCACACGAAGTGTGCCTTTATAGATAACCGTAACCTTTTCTTTACATCATTGTTCACATGAGCTGTGAAATGGGCCTACTCACATGAGATGTGGGTCAAAATGTAAGCTACACGATGCAGCTCACACGAGCGGTGGAAAATTCGCAACAAATGCAGGACCTCAGTCATCGGTAGGACATTCAAGACTAGCACTTGAAACATAAAATCCCTAATGACATGTCATTTGTATCCTATGAATTCTTATGGTTCAACCGGGACTCAATATCCATCAATTCATTACAGTAGTGATACATTTATATATTGATCCATTTACATTAAAAATAACATAGTAAACATTCAATTTAATCAAGATTAAAACTATTACAATTCATACAAACTTAACTCGATGACTAGGGGCTTATAGGTTAGATTGAACTAATCCGAAGCTTTAGCTTTTCCTCAATCTAAATCTGAATGTGGTTTATCTTGATTTAAATAGATAATTTCAGTCAATTAAATACTTCTAGTATTCAATTTAATCCACATTTCATATTTATGTAAAATTACTAATTTGCCCCTAACATTTTAACTTTTTACAATTTAGTCATTAAGCTTATAACTTAAAATCTAACCATTTCAATCTAAATCCATCTTAACCATAGGTGCAAGGGACTATGAAACAACTCATATCAACCATCATTTCACAATAAAACCCTAGAATTTACACCTTTAACAATTTAATCCCTAACTCCAAAATTCATCAAAAATCACTTAACAAAACTTATTTATTTTTCAACATAGATTCATAATCTATCATTTAACATTACTCAAAAACATCCATCGCATAACCCTTAACCTTTAACAGTTTTACAAATTAACCTCCAAGCTAGCTAGATTAAGCTCAAACGAACTCAAAAACATAAAAATCATTAAAAACGGGGTTGAAAATCATACCATGTAAGAGAAACAATTCTTGACCGAACTCTCCCCTCCTTTAATGGCTAAAATCAGTTTTGGCATGAAGAAAGCAAGAAGATGATATCTTTTATCTTTAATTTACTTAACATTTTAACTTAAGTATCCATTTACCGACAAACCTTTTTAAAATCATTAAAATTTCTTAACAAAATTTTAGTATGACCTTAATATAATCTCATAGACCTATAATAAATAATAAAATAATAATTTACTCGTCGAAATTGTGGTCCCGAAACCACTATTTCTGACATCACTGAAAACGGGTTGTTACAAGAGGTGAAAAAGGGGAGGACCTGATTGAGACAAGTGAATAGGCCTCCATCGCCCAGAGTTAATACTAGAATGGATACTGTGGCCGACCTATTCCATGCACAGAAAAAAGAAGATATGGAGATAGCGCACATCTTTGACGAACACCCCTAGACGGCCAAATTTTTTGAGTTGGTGTTCTATTCCACAAAATCTGCATAATGGAGTTTGTGATAGCAGACATAATCACAGTATAGAGAAAATTCAGAATACCTGTAGCTTGAAGAGATACTTTAATAAACTCCCATCGTACTCAATCATAAGCCTTCTCAAGGTCAATCTTGACAACTAACCAGTTCCTAGTCTTCTACTTAATTCTCATGGAATGAACCACTTCCTGTGCAATAATAATGATATCCGTGATGTTCCTTCCTGCAATAAATCGAGTTTGCTCTAGGCTAATAATTCTTGGAAAACCAGCTTAAATCGATTAACAATGATTTTTTTCACCAACTTGTTGAGAACCAAACACAAACTAATAGGCTGAAACTAAGAAAAACATTTAGGATTTGGAACCTTAAGAATGAGGAATATTAAGGTGTTTATTAGTTCCGGGTCAATTTTTTCCCTGCAAAAATATTCTTGACCGGCGCAAAAACTGAATCCCCAAGACGATCCCATTGACTCTAAAAAAGGGCAGGAAATGCGTCACTCCCCAACGCTTTTAAAGGCCCCATATCGAACATAGCAGATTTTATCTCCTCATAAGAGACTGGTTTACTAAAAAACTGGACCTCACTATCCTTAAACTTCAGAAAAAACTAGTGGGAAGTCCTCTCATTGGCCCCAGGTCCTGTCCGTACTAGAGGTGTGCATGGCTGGGGGGCGGGCCCATAGAAAATTTTTTACTGTTTTTTCAAGGCGGCCCAGCCCCGCCCGAAATATGGGCCTAGAATTTTGTCCAAGCCCGGCGAGAAAAATGATAGGCCCGAGAGCCTACTTCTGGCCATATTAAATTTTTTTACTTTTTTATTAAATAAAAACTTTAAAATATAATAAATCAAATGCATTTAAAACATAAAAAAATATTAAAAAAATGGGACTAAAATAATTCTTAAAATAATATATAAATTAAAAATATAATAAAAATAATTATATTAAAATTAAAAATTGAAATAAATTAGAACTAAATTAAGAACTAAATTATATTAATAACAAAAATTTTACAATATCAAAATAACATTAAAAACAATAAAAAAACCTAAAGTAAAAAAACAAAAGTTACTTAAAATTTAAAATAAAAAAATTTAAAAATAATTTAATATTAAAATCAGTAAGGGTAAAGGTAAGTGCCCGCCAAAAATATCTTCTTCGAGGTCCGCCCGTTTTCTAAACAGGCCTCTTTTTTGCCCAAGCCCATTTTTGGGCCTATATTTTTGTCCAAACCTCCCATTTTTGGGCGGGCCGGGAACTGGCCGCCGCCCGACCATGCACACCTCTAGTCCGCATGCATTCTAAAAAAATGAACAGACTCATGACACAATTCTTCCTCATCAGAAATCCACCCTCACCTCATTTTTTAATTTCGTAATCCGATTCTACTTCCTTCTCTTAAGAGTGCACATATGAAAAAATTTTGTATTACGGTCCCCCAAAGAAAGCCAATCACATCTTGCCTTTTGTTTACAAAGAAGTTCCTCATGATAAAGAACATGTTACAACTCCTCTCTAACCTCCAAGTCTATCTAAAGTAAAAAATCTTACTGAGAATAATCCATACCCCTCTGAATATTGTCAAGCTTCTGAATCATCCTTTTTTACGGAACCCAATGTTATCGTACACCGTCTTATTTCAGTCCTTTAGTTGACTCATAAGATTAGAAAGTGAAATGGACGTAGAACTAATAAAATTCCAATTCTCCTTAACAAAGTCAGAGAAGTCTGAATGCTCAACCCATCTTACCAAAAAATGAAAAGGTCAACCTATAAAATAATTGAACAAAGATCGAAGAAACAATAGATAAAGCCTGTGATCAAATTTAATCCTTGGAATATGATTCATAGAGCAATTTGGGAAAGACGCAAGCCACGTGTAATAGGCCAATTTAGCCCGGGCCCGAATTTCAAACAAATAAAAGGGCCCAAACCAATTAGCCCAAATAGAAAACAAATATCAAAAACAAAAATAAGCAAAACAAAAATAATTAACAGTCCATCAGCCCAATTTACAGGCCCAATTTTACAATTACAAAGCCCGATGGCCCAATAATAAAAACAAGCCCAAATGGCTCGAAAATCAAATATTCAGAAACTCTAGGGTTTCCCTTTCGCGTCGCAACCAACAGCACCCAGCCTCCAGCGCCACGTCGACGCTCCCACGTACAACCTTCGTACACGCCACGTCGCCTCCGTACCTCTGTACCTGTGAAAAAGACAAACACAGCAGACACAGAGAAATCGTAGCAAAAAAAAAAAAAGAGAGCAAAACAAACGAAATGTATTCGGTTATAAAAGGATACAAGAATCATTATGTATTTTTTACGCACACAATAGCAATCCAAAAAACAAGAACAGAAAGAAATTTCTAAAAGGTTGCTCATTTATCTTGTTCTATTTATTTATTTATTTTTTTCTATTTTTTCTCTACTTGTTTTTTCAAAGAAATAAATGAAAAAAGAAAATGGGTCAAAATCTTACCTTTCTTTGCATTCGCGCCGTCGTGGGGGAGGTCAAGGCCGCCATCTCCAATGAAAGATGGCATTTTTTGGGATCGGGAGTTTAAAAGGCTAAAAATGGCTAATTTTTTTTATTTTCAGCCACCGTGGATGGCAGCGCCCTCGTCGGCAACCGGCGGCCACCACGATAGTCCGACGACCAGAGCTAGGCCGGAGAGGGAGAGTTGAGAGAGAGGGGAGAAGTGTTTTTTAAAGGGTTCCATTTTTTTTAAAGCAAAGGCATAAATGAAATTTTTTTTAAAAATTTTTGGTTTAAATAGATGATTAAAACGACGCCATTTTAGGCCATTGCCCACAGGAGCCAAAACGACGTCGTTTAGTCCCTGACCCGCACGCGACCTGACCCACTCCTGGGGGATCTGCGTGTTTTGTGACTTCGTGGTTATTTATGCGGCGAGTCCTTCTGTTTTTTTCCCATTTTTTAAACTAATCCTGTTTTCTTTTCTGCTTCTTAATTTTACCCCTGAATTTTCATTTTCGTTTCATCTGGGTCCATTGTGAAGCGGCGCGTTTTGGGAAGTGGGAATAATTTCCCATTCGGTCCCCAGTTGTTTTTCACGCATTTATTTAGATCCTTATTTGCGTATCATCAATTTTTGCATTTTATAATTTGTACCCCATATTTAATTCTGACTGTAATTTAATCCTTAACCTTTTATAACTTCAATTTCTTTATTTTTTTTATGTTTTAAAAGAAGCTGTTTATTTAATATTTCATTTAATATTTTATTTATTTATTTTTTTCAACCCTTTTTTATGATTAAAATTCATTTATTTATCTCCCTTTTACTTATATATATTATTTATTATTACTATCATTATTATTATTTTATCTATTATTATTTATTTACATATGTTTTATTACAAATGGTGGCTTTAATTTTATTTATATTCTACTTTAATTATTTATTTTCAATATTTTTACAAATCATTCTCCTTATCTTTATTTATATACTTATTTATTTGTTTCTTTGTCTTATTTCTATTTATTAGTATTTTCCTTTTTTTTAGTGCACTGCTTTGTCATTATTATTATGATTCTTATTAATGTTAGTGTTTATTTTGTTTGTCATTTTATTTTGATTATTAATGTTGGTATTAAATTGATGTATGTTACGCGATTATTGCCACTGTATCTTATGAATCGTTTATTAGTACATTCATATTGTTGTCATTCGATAGCATAATATTTTATTCACGTACCTTTTCAAATATTGCATTAATTTTCACCAAAATTCAAAAAAAGAATTTTTTTTAAAATAAGTAACATTTCGCTTTTTGGAGATTCGAGAAAATTGTACCCTAACTTACGGGGTTTCGATTATTCTTGTTGAACCTAAATAGCCAAACTCTTTCAAATTTTAAACTACACGAATTTTAAATAAACTAAAGGCAATATTCTGTATTTAGAAACTCGAGAAAGTCGTGCCTAACTTACGGGGTTTCGATTTTTCTCGTTAGATCTAAATAACCGAACATCCTTCTAGATTAAAACACGTAAGATTTCAAAAATAAAAAAAATAAAGACAAGCTTATTCTCAAAGGTTCAAGGTGTCAAATCCTAACTTACGAGATATGGCATTTTGCTACTTCGAGACGAGAAGGTCTTTAACATTCGTTTCAAGAATTTTTTTTTGTAAAAATTGGCATTAATACAAAGAGGGATCGTATTTTTAATTTTTTAAATTTTCAACTTTCGACGCTAAGGCATCAATTAATCAATTAGGTACCAATTTTGGGCGTTACAATGGTGCTAATCCTTCCTTGTACGTAACCGACTCCCGAACCTGTTTTCTCGAATTACGAAGGCCAAAATTGTTGTTTACTAAATCAAAACGTTTTATTAAAGCGATCAATTACAAGGTGACCCGATCACACCTCATAAAAAAATATTGATGGCGACTCCCGTTTTCGTTTTCAAAATAAAAGTCGAC
This sequence comes from Gossypium anomalum, assembly GCA_025698475.1. NCBI lineage: Eukaryota > Viridiplantae > Streptophyta > Magnoliopsida > Malvales > Malvaceae > Gossypium > Gossypium anomalum. Next base: position 81,198,335 of record CM046968.1, read on the forward strand.
CATTTTTTAAAACAAAAAAAATGGTTTCGACACGACCCATAATTCCTAATAGCTCAATCTAGATGTTCAAAGACTCTATATCAACGCCACGTGAGGGAGCACCTCTGAATCCCAAATCATGTACCTCAGATGAATCCACAAAGTCCCCGAATAATGAACATATTTTTCCATTAACTCGCCCACCCCTTTTTTCAGATCACTTATTACCACCTAAGGGGAATCGTTACCCATAATAGTCACCTTTAGAGCATCCTAAAGGCACATTCGTTCGCAACTATTAGGGCTACCATAAACGAAGACGACAAAAATCGGTTGCTGAAAAGTACTGACAAAACTCAAATCAAAACAATTGGGGATGACTCTGTATAATTTCAACCCGAATCAACTCATTCCATCCAACCTAAATACTGACTGCTTTTGGATGTACCAACGTCTAAAGTGTGAATACAACAACTAAAGATATAGATTTGAGGCGGCGTCCGCAAGTATACGGGTCATGTCGTAATATAGTTTATTTACAACAGAACACTTGGTAAGTATTCCAAGGATTATACCCAAAGGATTGTCATTTGGAGAAAACTTCTATTAAGCCAATTACCAAAATTAATTACTAATCTACTTGAGTCACGAATTAGTAGTGTTAATCAAGAAGCAAGATGATAATAATAAACTAAATAAATTGACTTAAATTTAAATCTACTCCTAAGTTCATATGTCGACTTCTCCTATCCCTTGTTTCGACTACGCGAGTTCCTTTAGCCTATATCCAATTATTTTACCTAATTAATTATTAATGTAGGGTTCTAATAAATCAACTAGTCGATACCTTAGCAGGATCTTCTGATCTTCCACTAAAATAAAGAGTCGATAAGGACTACTTATCTTCAGACCTTACAGTCTAGACCGGTTTAAGGTTAAGGTGTTCACGGATAGGCCATACCAATTTTGGGTTAATTCCCATCTAAATGACTTCCTAGGGTCGTCAAGCCTAGGGTTTAAGTTCTTCCTCTCCCAAACAGTTGATCCGCTAAAAAACTCTATCATTCAACCAACTAATTAAGTTAAAGCGTTTGAAACATACAAAATATGTATAAATCATAAATTCATTCTAATCTTTACACAAACATTCATCAAACAACGTTAAAGAAAGAGATATAAAGAATAGAATAAGGAAAATAGATGCTCATAGATTTATCGATGAAAGCGTGCCTCTAGAACAATTTCCACTCGCATAAGTCTCACTTTGGAATAGGATCTTTCGATTACAAGAACATAAATTAATCTAAGTAAAAACTAAGAATGAAAGAAAAACCTAAGAATCAAAACCCTCAAATTGTACGTTTAAACATATTACAATGGCCTTTATATAGGCTAAAATTGGAATATTAAAGTGCCTAAAATATTCTTGAAATCCTTAGAGTTCGACTAGGACAGATACTCCTAATTTCCCTAAAAATGTAGTTAAAACATGCATGAATTTTTGGCTGCGCAGGGGCTTGGTTACAACTCAGGCCTGCGATGTTGCAACCAACCACAAGGGGTATGTTGCGACACAAGATGGTCGTGTCACGACGTCGAGGGCAGCTTTGCTCCAGAACTTGTTTTTAGCTTCTATATTTGACGCTGAGACATCAGTATATTGGTGTCATGACATAGGCATCAATTTTGGCTCGAATAAGCATCTTTAGCTCTCGTCTTGACCTATAAGACCATGTAACCTTATTTAGATATATAGAATGTAATAAAAACTACTAAAAAGTATAAATTATTGCTTTAAGTATGAAAACCTAAATATATACTAAGATGCTTTGATTTAAATATCAAACAAGCTAAAGTTATGTGTAAAAAGGGTATAAATAATAGTGTAATTCATGGCAGATCACACCCCCACACTTAACTTGTTGCTTGTCCTCAAGCAAACAAAACACATATACTGGAAAAAAATCATACAAAAATTACTTTATTTCTTTCTTTAAACAAGCGAAAGTTAGTGAAGATGGATGTAAATAAGAACCTCACACCCAAACTCTGCCACACTTAACTTTTTGCTTGTCCTCAAGCAAACTAAATCTAGACACATAGCATGCAATAATAAGACGTCAATTGGATTTTATTACTACTAAGAACATGATTATCAAATATTAATTGTATAACAATTCTTATCGCACATGTAACTTAATCTTGATAGTTCGATACCTTGAATTTTTTTAAAGTAAATTAGGATTAGTTTACAATATTACATTACTAACAAATTAGAAATAATTACCATGACCAAATGTTTAATACCATTAACATAAATCAAACAGATATGTAGTAGACACAATCATGTGAATCAAAAATATTCATTAGACACAATCATGTGAATCAAAAATATTCATTAAGTATAATTGTTAGCAATTTTGAAAGATTATGCATAGAGAATGCTTAAGTCACATTAGTCTTCTAGGCTTGTAATGTTTTTAGGCTTAGGATCGTATGAGTTCAAAGAAAGATATGGCTCAAAATAGTTTAAACACTAGAAATAGTTAGGCACTTGACATTGTTCCCTCTCTTCCCCCTTAATGTCCCATCCAAGCTCACCGCCTTTTGTCTCCCTCTCTCACCTACCTTATCTCTCTATGTATGAAGATAAAATATAATACAAGCAATTATGGTTGGCTTAATGAGTTTTGGTGTACTGATGACTAAGTTTTCTTACTTTTCTTACTTTTTGTTTTGTTACTTTGACTTTTTACTCTTTTCTTAATCATAGTGCTTTTGTTTCTGTTCTGTACTTTTTCTTCTCATTTTTACTTTTGAATTTTTCTCGATTCTTTTTTGTTGCACATTTTTCCCTGACCCATAATCATTGTATCACATTGTTTCTTCCTTTTTTGCTCTTTTTTTTTAATCACTGTAATGTATCTACCTAAACCCTTGGCCTAACGTCTATTTCTTAATGTATTAAAGGACCAAGGATAGGGAAGAGTTCAAGTTTTATGTGAGGTCTTTGGAATTCAATTTTGTTGGTTCATCAAATAATGAGACTAGGGATTCATAGCATCAAGGTATGGTCATTTGAGAATTGGCTATTCAAATAATGCCTTAAGTCATCCCTAAGCATCCCACCATACACAATTTGTTTCATACTTCAAATTAAACCGAATGAATAATAATCAACTCAAGCATTCATGTCTCTACAACTATCTATAAGACTTATATCTCATATGGCATCATCAAACATTCGTACTTAGGTACTTCTAATCTATTATGCAATTTAACTAGGTAACCTAATCAATTTCTCTAAAAATAATCAAATTATCTTATATCAATAAAAAATTTCATGCTTGACTAGAACCATTACATTCTTTATTATCTTCAACTACTATTCATTGTATTAATATAATCCAAGCACCATGCAAAGATAATAAAAAAATTCAATAAATAATCAAAGCAAACACACAAATGAAATCATACAAACTAATCCTATGTACTTCCCCCCACACTTTAGAACATACATTGCCCTTACTGTAAAATAATTAAAGTGCAAACAAGAAAACTTCCCTGAGTAGGTCGAATCCTTGTTGTTATTATAATCTCGTGGTTTGTGTGTTTCAAGCGGACGGGGAGTACCTAAAAAAAATAATTTTACAAAAATAAATATGAAATATAATATAAAGAAAATAAAAATAAGGAGAAAAAGACGAAGTGTTGATAATGGATGACAGAATGTCAACTAATTTTCGGATGAACTTGGGACTTCAATGTTGCAACGTGCGTTTTGTCTAGGATATCATGAGATTAGGGTAGGATGTCACAACATTAGGGTGCGATGTCGCGACATCAAGCCTAGTTTTTGATTTCTTCAATTTTTTTTCGGTTCTGTCACTCCATGATCTCTACACCTGCTATGGAAAAAAAAACTAAACACAACTAAAATTAATAATAATAAAATATATGAATAAAATAAACAAACTAACAAATTTTAAAGCAAGAAATTAAAGTTCTTTAAAAACTGAGACGATCTGTGTTGCCAACATAGAAGACCTTCCAACTAGTTTTCGACACTTTGATCCGACGTTTGTTTCTCTATCAATGTATATGAACCAACCCTTTCGATCGATTCCAATAGTGTTGTCTTATCTTCGACCAACGCGATATCTACACTATCATCCATTTGGTATTGAATTCCAGCCAACCCCAAATTATTTGTTGGGGTATTATTGCCTCAAGCTTCCTCCCTTCTATGTCACATGAAGTTTTGCTTATTCGAGCTCTGTTGCCTTTGTCAGATGAGAATTAGTTGAACTCATCGATCTCTTCGATTGGTATCTTCTTTACTATGGCCAGAAAGTGTATTGGCTCGTCTACACTTTCATTTAGAATCGATTTAAGCTCCATGTTAGCGGTTACTTCTAGTTTTACGTCAGCGGCTACATCTACTATTATGTCTAATTCTATGTCAATTGGATCGAAGACCACTTCATCCATATTCAATTTATCCCCATGATCTTTGGTTCCAAACTCTTGTTGACTGTTATTGTCTAATTCAAGGTAATCAACAATAATACGGGGATCCTCAGGATCAAGGTTGGGAATATCTTGCACGACCTCTTTCCTTGGAGCATTTTCCTTATCTGTTCTATCATGTCTGACATGTTTGATAATCTTTCAGTATTGGACGGCTGAACAGTTTCACATGAAGGAATCTTATGCAAATCACCAAGAGATTCATCTGAGTATTTGGGTATATTATTGTCTTTGTCGTATGACTCATAAAGAGGTTCGTATGAGTACTCATTGTCCTCACACTCGTTATCATCGCTCTATTGGTTTGTTGTGGCTTCGTTTGACCAACCTATTATGCAGTTCCATTCGTCATCCTAAGAGATCTTTTCATCATTAAACCACCTGTAATCAAAATTCTCCATAATTAAATCGTTTAGTCAACTAGGTAAAATAAAAAAATTGAGAATAAAAATAACACAATTAATGAATATAAAAATTAGTACACTATCTAGCTCGTTCGTCTTTCAGCTAATATTATTTACAAGTAATCGATTCAATAACATTATCATCGTCGCAATCCTTGGCAACTGCGCTGACAACTTGACCGCCTTCGGATGTATCAGCGTCCAAAGTGTGAATACTACAACAAAAGATATAGATTTGAGGCAGTGTCTGCAAGTATACGGGTCAGGTTGTAATATAGTTTATTTAAAACAAAACATATGGTAAGTATTTTAGGGATCGTGCCCAAAGGGCTGTCGTTTGGAGAAAACTGCTATTAAGCCAATTACCAAAAATAATTACTAATCTACTTAAATCACAAACTAGTAGTATTAATCAAGAATCAAGATGATAATAATAACTAAATAAATTGAATTAAATTTAAATCTACTCCTAAGTTCATGTATCAGCTTCTCATATCCCTTGTTTTGACTACGCAAGTTCCTTCAGCCTAGATCCAATTGTTTTACCTAATGAATTATTGATGTGGGGTTCTAATCAATCAACTAGTTAATACCCTAGTAGGATCTTTCGATCTTCCACTAAAATAATGAGTCAGCAGTGACTACTTATCTTCTAACCTCACGGTCTAGACTAGTTTGGGGTTAAGGTGTTCACAGATAGACCATACCAATTTTAGGTTAATTCTCACATAAATGACTTCCTAAGGTCGTCAAGCATAGGGTTTAAGTTCTTCCTCTCCCAAATAGTTGATCCGCTAAGAAACTCTATCATTCAATCAACTAATCAAGTTAAAGAGATTGAAACATGCAAAATATGTATAAAGCATAAATTGATTCTAATCTTTACACAAAAATTCACCTAACAATGTTAAAGAAAGAGATATAAAGAATAAAATAAGGAAAAAAAGATGCTTATGGATTTATCGATGAAAGCGTGGCTCCAGAACAATCTCCACCCGTGTAAGTCTCACTTCGAAATAGGATATTCTGATTACAAGAACATAAAATAACCTAAGTAAAAACTAAGAATGAAAGAAAAACCGAAGAATCAAAACCCTCAAATTTTGTGTTTAAACTGATCATAATGGCCTTTATATAGGCTAAACTTGAAATATTAAAGTGCTTAGAATATTATTGAAGTCCTTAGAGTTCGACTAGGACAGATACTCCTAATTTCCCTAAAAAAATGTAATTAAAATGTGCGTGAATTTTTAGGCTGCGTAGGGGCTCGGTTGCAACACAGGCCTGCGATGTTGCAACCAACCACAGGGGGTATGTTGCGACACAAGAGGGGCGTGTCTCGACATCAAGAGCAGTTTCACTCCAGAACTTGTTTTTAGCTTCTATCTTCGACTTTAAGACATCAGTATATTGATATCGCGACATAGGCATTAGTTTTGGCCTAAATAAGCATCTTTAGTTCCCGTCTTGACCTACAAGACCATGTAACCTTATTTAGATATATATAATGTAATAAAAACAACTAAAAAGCATAAATTATTGCTTTAAGTATGAAAAACTAATTATATACTAAGATGCTTTGATTTAACTATCAAACAAGCTAAAGTTATGTGTAAAAAGGGTATAAATAATAGTGTAATTTATGGCAGATCAAATACCTCTAGAGAAACCAATTGCTTCCACCCGGTGAGAACACTGAATGCCAAGACTAGTGATAATTGAGTTAGCTTTGCCACTGCTAACTCTTGTTTCTAACAGGCCAACAATATCCGGTTCATATTTTCGATTATACTCATGAAAAATTCGCGAAAACTACTGATCGCGTGATTTGTAACAAGTAATAAATATTTATAATAAAGATCAAACCTAGACTAACTATTATCACGACGAAAAGGCAAGCGCACATATCGAACAATAGTATAGTAATGGCAAGACCGGGATATTGTACCCAAGGGAACCAAAAGTACTAGTAATAACTATCTTTTTATTATTTAACCTAAAAATAAAGAGGGGTTGTTTATTAAACTAATTAACTAATTAAACTAAAAAAAAGAAATAATTTGGAACTTGAAGAAAGGTAATTGATAAAGACGACACCCAAGAAGGAATCCACCTAGATTTCACTTGTTATCTGACTCTGAACCAGATGATTTATTCACTTGACTTGATCCGTGAGACTCCCTAACCTATGTTATTATCCCTTTCGAGACTAATAACGCCTAACCTTCAGTTGAATTAATTGAAATCTCTTTCTAATTAAAACCCCTAGGGAAGCAGTAAATCGATTTATGGACTCCCATATTAGGTTTTACCCTAATCCGGAAAAATCTCGTAACCCTATCTCTAGATGTTCGATCAACTCCGCTTAATTATGTCAAATCTACTCTTAGGCAAGGTCCATTCCTCCTCTGCATAAGCACATTAAATCATGAATTAATACCCGGAATATTAACTCAAGCATTAAGACACATAATGAAGAACAAATCAAGTATTTATCATATAGTTCAGATAATAATAACAAGATCCATCATAGGTTTCATCCCCCTTAGGTATCTAAGGGGTTTAGTTCATAATGAAATAAGAGTACATCTCAAAAGCATAAAAATAACAAAACATGAAGAAACTCTAAAACTCCTGAAGGGATTCTGAGATCTTCAGTCTTGGAGTAGCTCCGGTTTTTGGGATGGATTGTTTGGCTTCCTTCAAGTAATTCCTGGCGTGTGGTTCTGTGTTCCAGAAAAGTTCTGGAAGAGCCCCCCTTAGTAGGTCATACTTAAGGTGTTTATATAGACTTTGGATTGGCTTTCTTCTTCCCTAAGTATCATTTTTCCATGTAAAATACAACTCTTTGAAAAAGGGACACCCCCGTGTGCCACGGCCGTGTGACGTGTTTGCCAGGCCGTGTTCGTTCTGCTAAATTTTAGACGACCGTGTGGGTCAATGGCCAGGCTGTGTGAATCGTGAAATCCTTGGACGACAACCTCGACATACACGGGCGTGTGAGCAGCCCGTGTGGCAAGACTTAGGCCGTGTGATCCTCTTGATTTGGTCTTTTTTGTCTCTCTTAAGCTCGTTTTTGGCTCTTTTTGACTCTTGGTGCTCTCCTGAGTACAAAACATGAAATAACCGGATTAAGAGCACCAAAATCCACAAATCTAATAGTACATATTCATAAATATGCTAAGTATTTGGGGTAACAATATGTATAATTTGGCGTTTATCAACTACACTAGCACACCATTGACAATTCTAAGAAAAAATAGATAAACTCATAAAAATAAAAATAAAAATTAGAGAAAGGAAGAGAGCTTACCGTAAATCCTAGCTAATAGCTACCTTCATGACATTTCCCATCGCAATTCAAACTCTCCTTCTCAGCCTCATTATTAATTTGTGAACTGATAAGTTTGGCCATGAAATTCATATTGTTTGACAACAAAACCCTCGCACTATCACAATTCTTAAAATGCTACCACATTCTCGAATGATCTTGCTGATAGCATTACCACTTCAGACAGTACTACCCTTAACCCCTAACCCCCTCCATTTCGAAACCAGGATCCCTTTACCTCTCCCAATCGACTCAAGAACTTTATTAGACTTGGCATGCTTAGGTACCTCATTCTTCTTGAAGGTAACAGCTGAGTGTCTCCTATCATCAATGACCTCATTATTAAGTTCCACCACCGACTCTACCGGACCATAAAAACTTGGGTTAAAATGGGCATTAATACTTGTAATAGGCCAATTTTGGCCTGGGCCCAAAATAAGTAAAAATAAATAAAAATACCAAAACAGAAGTCCAAAACAATAGTCTAATGTTCAAATATTACAAAACTACCCAATCTACAAACCCAACTAAACTCTAAGCCCAAAAGGGCCCAAAACCTTAACATTTTCAGCAAACCCTAGCCCCAACAGCTTGGTGCCGCCGTTGCCCCCATGTACGGCCTCTAAGCACCACCGCGTGCCAGCTAGCCTTTGTACCTGCAAAGAAGACAAACAACAGCACAGAAGGAAAAAATGTTGTATTTTTATTTATTTATTTATTTTCGGCTATATAAAAGCCATACAAAGATCATTGTAATTTTTTACGAAGAAAGACAAAAATTAATCAAAAAACCCACAAATGTGGTTCTTTTATTCTCTGTTTGTTTTCTTTTTTAGATTTAAAAAGGGTGATCCATATATATTTTTGGTAGCTTTATATTTGTTTTATTTTCAAAGAAAAAATGAGTAATAAAAGAAAAGGGAAATATTACCTTTTTCGAGTTTGCACCGTCGTGAGGAGGGGTTGAGGTTCACTATCACCGATGAATGATGGAATTTTGAAATCGTGGAACCGAAAGAGGCCAAAAGGGGCTAAAATTTTTTCTCCAGCCACTGTGGACGCCGACGCCATCGCTGGCAACCAGAACCTAGCCGGAATTCGGAAGGGAAGGGAGAAAGTTGAGAGAGAAATGAGGGAAAGAAAGTTTTTTTTTAGAGAATGGCTCAAATGATTTTTTTTCTTTACTTTTTTCATTTATACTAGGACCAATATCACGTCGTTTTAGGCTTAAACTTTAGGCGCCAAAACGGCGTCGTTTTAATATTGACTCGAGACCCGGCCCAATAATACTCAAGGTGTGCGTGCTTTTAGACGAATGGTCCATTTGTTGTTTTAATCCTTCCGCTTTTGCGACGCCTTGCAATTTGGTCTTTATTTGTTTTTTTTCTTTTTAATCTTACCACATAATTTTATTTTTGTTACATTTTGGCCCATATTGAAACGCTGAGCATTGGGACTGGGAATAATTACCCACCTAGTCCCTACGCTCTTGCGCGCGTTTTAATTAAGCCCTTCAACTTGCCCCTTTAGTCTTTTATTTTTAAAGTGTATCCCTGAAATCCCTCTAAGTTACATTTTAATCCTTAACTGTTTAATCTCAACCCTTTTTATATTTTATACGTTATGTTTTATTTATTTATTTATATTTTATATTCTTTACATATATTAAAATTTGCTGTTTTGATATTTTCTTTATTTAAATATATGTTGATTCTCGTTATTTTCTTATTACTAATATCTATATATTTTGTCCATCCATTTATTATTTGTTTCTCTTTTACCTAATATTTATTTTACTTTATCATTTTATTATTCATTTATATCCTTTCATAATTTTAAAATTTTAGATTTCTATCATATCATTATTATTAACGTCACCATTGTTGCTATTATTATTATTATTTAACTGTTTTATTTAATATCGCTTTATTTATGTGTTGGTATGCTTAATTTCAATTTTTAATTAAACTTTTATTAGTTTTAATTTGTTTTTTACTTATTATTATTTTTTTATTTACAATTGGCTTGTTTTATTTTCTTTCTTTTTGCCTATTATTGTTATTTCATTATTTTTTATACTTTGAAAAACTTATATTATTCATTATTATTATTGTTGTTGTTGTTATTATTGTTATTTCTATTATTATCGTTTTTTATCGTTGTTATTTACATTGCTGTTTTCATTATTATTATTCTATTATGCATATTTGTACCGTGATTTATTTTTACATTTTTATTTGTGTTATATTAATCTTCACCAAAATTCCAGGAAGAAAAGAAAACTTTTAAAAATACAATATTTCGTGCTCGAAAATTTGAGAGATCGTGCCCTAATGTACTGGGTTTCGATTTTTCTCGTTTGACCCAAATGACCGAATATCCTTTTAAAATTAAGATGCATGAGTCTTGAAAATCAAAATACAAGCTTATTCTCGAGGGTTTAAAATGTCGTGTCCTAACGTACTGGATGTAACATTTTATTACTTCGGGACAAGAATGTCTTTAGCATCCGCTTTGATTTATTCAAACATTTTTTTTGTAAAATTAACACTAACAAAAAATGAGGATCGTATTTTTAAATTCTTTACGGATTTTCAACTTTCGACATTAAGACATTAATTAATCAATTAGGTACCAATTTTAGGCGTTATGAGGGTGCTAATCCTTCCTCGTACGTAACCGACTCCCGAACCCGATTTCTCGAATTTCGTAGACCAAAATCGTTGTTTTAGTAAAACAAAACATTTTATTAAAACAATCAAAATACGAGGTGATCCGATCACACCTAAACAAAAAAGATTGGTGGCGTATCCTATGCCCATTTTCGTTTTCAAAACAAAAGTCGACCTTTTTAAAAAAAAAAGTTTCGACAGCTTGGCGACTCCGCTGGGGACAAATAAGAGAGTTAAGCCACAAATTGATTATTTTCTGTCTTTTTGTCAAAAATTGGAAATCCAGTTTAAAATTATGATCCTCTCATTGCATTTCATTCTTCATTTTTTGTGATCTTTGCTTTATCAGTTTGAGTCTTGGAATGTTTTCGCATATTCCTTTTAAGTGAGAGTGAGAAGCTAGTCCTTCGTGAGGTTTTTACCTCCGTATAAGATAGTGGATCGCTTCTGGGATACATCCGTACCTATGCCTTTGTAAGATTTTCATCTCCGTATAGCCATAAGGAAATGTATTCCCTTGAACTGTACTCAATCTGTATGAACCTATAATGGGTGAATATCGAGGAATCTGCTGGTTCAGGTACCCTTTCTTTAGAAGCAAACCACCTATAGTGAGCCCTAAGAGCTTGCCCTAGGTAGAACCATACCAAACCCTAGTAGTCACCCAAGTAGGTGCTTTATTTGTTGTTTATTTCTTCTGTACTGACGTGTTTTGTTTTGTTTATGATTGCATTGCATTGTATGATTATAAAAAAGAGGTGTCGATTCACGTTTAGTTGCTAAATAGAGAGCTTGTCATGGAAAATGGATTTCTTGATAAAGTGGAATATAATACGGCCATCTGAATATGGTCCGAGTAAACACAACGAGAGAAAGCTGATAGTCTATGGAGGAATATACGACAATGCTTTGTTGCTCGAGGATTCAAGCCGACCAAGATTATTCGGGAGCCTTCAACTTTCTTAAAGAAGCTAACGAGCATCGGGTCGCGACACGGATCAAGCAAAAATGAAATAATCTTTTGGACAATTCGTAAGATTTGATTTTAATATCTGGATAAGAAGAAAAAGATCGATGTCTTCACTTGGAGTACGAGGGCAAGACCGCATATGTAATCTGCTTTATGTAAAGAAATCTATTTTCTAGAAAATTTGTTCTAATATAATTGAATCAGAATCAATGCCTCTTTTTGCATTCATGCATCTGCATCACATTGCATCACGTGCATCACATTAATTAAAAAAGTTGAAATTTTTTGAAGATGTCAAAGACACGGCAGGAATGTTGGGAGATCTAAATATTAACGCCGTATCCGAAAAAGGAAACGAGGAAGAAGCCTTATCAAGCATCTGCCCTTACATACTTGGGAGTGTTTTGAAAATGGGACTGTGGAAGAGATCCCTGTATTTCTTAGAGCCAATTTAGAGTAATATTCAAAACACGCTTGTTGCTTTAAGCCTAGAAGCAATAAGAATCCTTTTGTAAAATAAGCTTATGTCCAAAATCTTTATTTCAATAAAATGCGTCTTTGCTATCATTTCGTGCAAATATTCTTTTATTCTATACAAGCTTTGGACTTTCTTTCAAATATTCTTTTATTCTTCATTCATGATCATACCATACAAATAATTATTCTTAGATCCATTTATTCTTTGGAATATTCCTTCGTACCTACAATTGGTCTCCAGATATCAACGACATGAGCGACACTGTTACTGACCCAAAATCTCATTTTGAGCAAAATATTTGTCTAGAGGGATCTCAGGACTTTGAAGATGATAGAGATTGTAGGTTATCTCCTAATTTGTTAAGGATGGTAGAACAAGATGAGAAACAAATCCTACCTTACAAGGGGTTAATAGATATCGCGAGCCTAGAAGAGGAGAAAGAGGTGAAGATCAGAGCCTTTATCACCACAGAGACAAAGCGAGATGTCATTGAGTTATTTCAAGAATTTAAAGATGTTTTCGCACGATCATATCAAGATATGCATGGGCTACTAAGACGTGAGGATGCTGTTAAGGCTAAAAAAATCTTAGAAGATGTCCATAAGGGTGTCTGAAGAACACATGCTAATGGTTTTCCAATGGCCAGGCAAATCATGAGGTTCAGGTACTGTTGATCCACCTTGGAAGGAGATCGCATCAGTTATGCCATAAATGTCAAATTTATGGAGACAAGATTCTTGTTATCCTTCGTTTCTTTATAGACTTTCTCTATGTGGGGTATGAATGTTATTGGGTCGATCTCGTCAAAAGCTTTTAGTAGACATCGTCATCTTTGTGGTCATCGATTACTTCACTAAGTGGGTGAAAGTCGCTTCATATGCCAATATTAAAAAGTTGAAAGTCACCAAATTCTAAAAAAAGAAAAAAGAAAAAGAGGAGATCATGTGTCGACAAGGAATAGAGGAGATCATGTGTCGACAAGGAATGCTAGAAAAGGTCATATCTAATAATGCCTAATAGCATGATATCTAAAGTTTGCAGTCTGTTCAAGATCAGACGCCATATCACTCTAAAATGAACGGTGTAGTAGAGGCAGCAAAAAAAAAATAAAAAAACAAAAACAAAAAAATAAAAAATTATATAAAAATAAAAAAATTGTGGAGAAAATGACTGAGACTTGTAAATATTGGCATAAGAAGTCACAGTTTACCCTTTATGCTTATCGAACGTCAGCCAAGGCCTTCGCTGGGGCAATACCTTTCTCATTAGTTTATGGAATGAAAGTGGTTTTGCCCATTGAAGTCGAGATTCCTTCTCTCCAAGCTTCGATTGAGTCAATAATCGGATGAAGCAGAATGAATCCAGTGAACTTAATTGAAGAAAAGAGGTTGAAAGTTACCCGTCATGGTTAAACGTACCAAAAACGAATAATACGAGCTTACGACAGAAAGGTTCATCCTAGAGAATTTCACGAGGGGGACCTGGCGTTGAAGAAGATTATTTCTATACAAAAGGACTTCAGAGGAAAATGGATGCCAAACTGGGAATGACCTTATATAGTAATGAAGGCATGTTCTGGAGGAGCATTGATATTAACCGAGATGGATGGCAATGACATGCCCAATTCGGTGAATTCAGATTCAGTCACATTTAGTATTTTCAAAAAAAACACAAAAAAATAAAAAAGAAAAAGGAGAGGCCGGGGCGAAAACCCGCAAAGGGCACCTTGAGACCAAAAGGGTTTTGAATTGAAAACTCGTAAAGGGCAATTCAAATAAAAAGTAGGGCATGTGGTAGTCTTGCTATGCCTGAACTAACAAGGAAGAGGTATGCTACATCTTAGGGCATCAACAAAGTACTCTAGATCTCCTAAACACATGTCGAGCTCAAAATGGTCCTTAAAAAGTTTGTACAGAGAAGCTCAGGCTGCGATATCTAGGGCACCTAGTTTTCATCTTACCCATATTAAATTTGTTATCCTTGATTACTGTATTCGTTTTAAGCTATGCTCCCAATCATTTTCCTTCTTATTAAATTTTCTATCTTTGATTAACTTTTTCATTTCGAGTTAATTTCCTTCTTATTGCATTTGCTATCTTTAATTAATTTATTCATTTCGAGCTATGCTCCCAATCAACTTCCTTCTTGTCCATTGTTATGATCTTTTTCAAGCATTTTGCATTGAAATAATGATTAATGGACTAATAAAACTTTCACGAAAGAAGTTATGCATATTACTCTAGAGGCTTCTAAATAGTACAAGAACCTGAAACAACACTGTTGTTTAGAACTCACCAAACCTAAGGGTTAGAAATGTTTGAGAAAGAGGAGTTTAAATTGTGACTATCTTTTCAGATTTTCCGTCAAAGATATCAGTTGAACGAGGAGACGAGATATTGCGTCGGTGATACAACCTCGACGAATAATGAGCAACCCAAGTATTAAAATGGGATCATTCTCGAAAAAAATGACATTCTACATTCTTGCATACATATCTGGTCATGTTACCCAGATCAATTGATTGAAAAAGCCATAAATCCTGTACCCTTGAGTTGCAGTGGGATGGATTGAAAAAGATACAAATCCTATACCTCTGAGTTGAAGTGGGATGGATTGAAGAAGATACAAATCCTATACCCCTGAGTTGCAATGGGATGGATTGAAGATGATACAAATCCTATACCCTTGAGTTGCAGTGGGATGGATGGAATATACCAAATTTTATCTCCCTGAAGTTGCAATGGAGCAAACCAGTTGAGCAAATGTGATTGTTTCTTTAGGTTTCTATCAAAGATACCAACTGAGTAAGAAGGCAACGTAATACGTCAATGATAAAACCCTGATGAACAACGAGCAATGACAACCTAAGCATTAGAAAGGGATCATTCTTGCAGAATGACATTCTGCATTCATGTAAATATCATTCGTAACACATCTAGTTAGGAGCATTTGATTTATTCTGATCATGGCATCCTAATCATTTGGCATAAGCATAGGCCCATGAAATCGATTCTACAGGTCATGTCCCCTAGAGGACGATGTAGCAAGATCGATGAATCCACAAATCTCACATCCCTAAAGTAGTAGTGGAGTAAATTGAAGTTGTAGATCTTATCTCTTTGAAGTTGCAATGGAGTAGATCGAAGATGGCGGATCTTATCTCCCTGAAGTTACAGTGAGTAGATTCAAGCCACCAACCTTATCTTCTTGAAGTTGCAGTGGAGCAGACTGAAGACAGCGAATTTTATTTCCCTGAAGTTGCAGTGAAATAGATTGAAGCTACAAATTATGGCGAATCTTATCTTCTTAAAGTTGCAGTGGAGCAGATTGAAGCCACCAGTCTTATCTCCCTGAAGTTGCAGCGGAGCAGACTGAAGACAGCGAATCTTATTTCCCTCAAGTTGCAGTGGAACAGATTGAAACTACAAATTATGGTGGATCTTATCTTCTTGAAGTTGCAGTGGAGCAAATTGAAGCCACCAGCCTTATCTCCCTGAAGTTGCAGCGGAGCAGACTGAAGACAGCGAATCTTATTTCCCTGAAGTTACAGTGGAACAGATTGAAGCTACAAATTATGGCAGATATTATCTTCCTAAAGTTGCAGTGGAGAAAATTGAAGCCACTAGCCTTATCTCCCTGAAGTTGCAGCAGAGCAGACTAAAGATAGCGGATCTTATTTCCCTGACGTTGCGGTGAAACAGATTAAAGCTACAAATTATGGCGAATCTTATCTTCTTAAAATTGCAGTGGAGCAGATTAAAGCCACCAGCCTTATCTCCTTGAAGTTGCAGCGGAGCAAACTGAAGATAGCAAATTTTATTTCCCTGACGTTACGATGAAACAAATTAAAGCTACAAATTACGGTGAATCTTATCTTCCTGAAGTTGCAGTGGAGTAGATTAAAGCCACCAGCCTTATTCCCTGAAGTTGCAGCGGAGCAAACTGAAGATAGCGAATCTTATTTCCCAGATGTTATGGGGAAACAGATTAAAGCTACAAATTACGGTAAATCTTATCTTCCTGAAGTTGCAGTGAAGCAGATTAAAGCCACCAGCCTTATCTCCTTGAAGTTACAGCGGAGCAAACTAAAGATAGCGAATCTTGTTTCCTAGACGTTGTAGTGGAACAAATTAAAGATACAAATTATGGTGAAGTTTATCTTCCTGAAGTTGCAATGGAGTAGATCGAAGCCACCAGTCTTATCTCCTTGAAGTTACAGCGGAGCAAACTGAAGGCAGCGAATCTTACTTCTCAGACGTTACAGTGGAACAGATTAAAGCTACAAATTACGGTGAATCTTATCTTCTTGAAGTTGCAGTGGAGCAGATTAAAGC
Organism: Gossypium anomalum; assembly: GCA_025698475.1. Taxonomy (NCBI): domain Eukaryota; kingdom Viridiplantae; phylum Streptophyta; class Magnoliopsida; order Malvales; family Malvaceae; genus Gossypium; species Gossypium anomalum. Next base: position 81,215,033 of record CM046968.1, read on the forward strand.
CACCAGCCTTATCTCCCTTAAGTTGCAGCGGAGCAGACTAAAGATAGCAGATCTCATTTCCTTGACATCGCAGCGGAACAGACCGAAGCTACAAGTCACAATCCTTATCTCCCTGAAGTTGTAGTGGAGTAAAAAAATAAACAAACCTTATCTCTCTGAAGTTGCAATGGAGTAGGTTGAAATTACCAATTCTTATCTCCTTGAAGTTCCAGCGAAGTAGATCGAAGCTACAAATCTCTTCTCCCTGAAATTACATTGGAGCAGATCGAAGCCACAATCTTTATCTCTTGGAAGTTGCAGTAGAATAGGATAAAAATACACAAATCTTATTTCCCTAAAGTTGTAGTAGAGCAGGTTGAAATTACCAATTCTTATCTCCTTGAAGTTTCAGTAGAGTAGTTCGAAGCTACAAAGCTCTTTTCTCTGAAATTACATTGGAGCGGATCGAAGCACCAATTCCTATACCTCTGAAGCTACAGTGGATTGGAACGAGGTTACTTAAAGAAGAAGAAAAGAAGTACCGAGACTCAACAGGTCCAGGCAAAATTGGCCATTTTATAGTCTTTGCTCCATTCTCGTTACACGACAACGAGCAAAGAGGGGCAGTTGTAATTGGACAATTTTGGCCTAGGCCCAAAACCAATAAAAATACCAAAAAAGAAGTCCAAAATAATAGTCCAATGTCTAAATATTACAAAACTACCCAATCTACAAACCCAACTAAACCCTAAGCCCAAAAGGGCCCAAATCCTTAACATTTTCAACAAAACCTAGCCCCAACAGCTTGGTGCTGCCGTTGCTCCCATGTACGGCCTCCACTCACCATCGCGTGCCAGCTGGTCTCTATACCTGCAAAGAAGACAAACAACAGTACAGAAGGAAAAAATGTTTTATTTTTATTTATTTATTTATTTATTTTCGGCTATATAAAAGCCATACAAACATCATTGTAATTTTTTACGAAGAAAGACAAAAATCAATCAAAAAACCCACAAAGGTGGTTCTTTTATTCTTTGTTTGTTTTCTTTTTTAGATTTAAAAAGGGTGATCTATATATATTCTTGGTAGCTTTATATTTGTTTTATTTTCAAAGAAAAAATGAGTAATAAAAGAAAAGGGAAATCTTACCTTTTTCGAGTTTGCACCGTCGTAGGGAGGGGTTGAGGTTCACCATCACCGATGAATGGTGGAATTTTGAAATCGTGGAGTCGAAAGAGGCTAAAAGTTTTTCTCCGGCCACTGTGGACAGAGGCGCCGTCGAGGGCAACCGGAGCCTGGTTGGAATTCAGAAGGGAAGAGAGAAAGTTGAGAGAGAAATGAGGGAAAGAAAGTTTTTTTTTTTAGAGAATGGCTCAAATGATTTTTTTTCTTTTATTTTTTTTCATTTATACTAGGACCAATACCATGTCATTTTGGGCCTAAACTTCAAGCGCCAAAATGGCGTCGTTTTAACATTACCCGAGACCCGACCCAATAACACTCAAGGTCCGTGTGTTTTTTGACGAATGGTCTATTTGCTGTTTTAGTCCTTCCGCTTTTGCGACGCCTTGCAATTTGGTCTTTATTTGTTTTTTTCTTTTTAGTCTTACCACATAATTTTATTTTTGTTACCATTTGGCCTATATTGAAACGCTACGCATTGGGACTGGGAATAATTTTCGACCTAGTCCCTACGCTCTTGCGCGCGTTTTAATTAACCCTTCAACCTGCCCCTTTAGTCTTTTATTTTTAAAATGTATCCCTAAAATCCCTTTAAGTTACATTTTAATCCTTGACTGTTTAATCTCAGCCCTTTTTATATTTTATATGTTATATTTTATTTATTTATTTATTTATTTATTTATATTTTATATTCTTTACATATATTAAAATTTATTATTTTGATATTTTCTTTATTTAAATATATGTTGATTCTCGTTATTTTCTTATTACGAATATCTATATATTTTATCCATCCATTTATTTATTTTTTTGAGAAAATACTGGATATTCATTGAAATCAGGCCCAAACATAAAACCAACGTCAAAACCAACAAAAACCCTAAACAAAAACAAGGTTCAAAACAAAGAAACATAGAAGAACAAACACAAAACAAAATGGCCCAAACATCAACAAAGTCCAGCAGCAGAATCGACGGGGAAGCTCTAGAACCTGTGTCCCAGCTGTAACCAACAATTAAACCCCCTCTTGAAAATAACAAAACTGAATGGACAAGTTATCAGAACATTAAAATCAGCCATCAGATCCAACAAAACACCCTGAAAACCAAAAGCCTTCTCTTATACTCAACCCTTTGCCAAACAAAACCACCAAAATCCAATCAGATATTCTCAAAACCCCTTCCATACGCCTCTGCATTTTGCCATAGCCTTGGCATCTGCACGGCCTCTGTCTGTCTGCAATCATCTATCACCGCTGCTTCAGCACCAGAAGAAACCCTCTGCGACAGATAAGTATTTTCCCCCTTCCTAATGCCTTCAGTAGCAATAACATGAGCAACAACATTAGCTTTCCTATTGAGAAAAAGAAAAGCACAGTATCTGAACCTCAAACTCATTTTCTTTGAATCTTCAATATACGCAGCAATTTCAGATCTATCTTCATTCTTCTCTTGCAGCTTCCGAATCACTGTCTTGGAGTCTCCCTCTATTTCAACGTCTCTCAAGCCAAGCTGGATGCCCAGCTCAAGTGCCTGTAAACACGCCAACGCCTTACCTGCAAAAGCAGACGGTATATTTTTATTGATGATAGTTTTTGAGCAAATGACTTCTGCTTTTCCATTTCTGACCACTAACCCAGAACACGATTCCTTATTTTGACTATTGAAAGTCGCGTCAAAGTTTACCCTCATTCGCTTCTCTGATGGTCCGACCCATTTGGTCGTATGAGTTCTCCTGTCAGGTAACTCTTGCTTTACCCTTTTAAGTTCCTTTAGGTAGTTTGTAATGAAATCTGCAGTTTGAGCCCCCGATCGCATTTCTCCCTCATAGATAAATCTGTTTCTTGACGTCCAAATCCCCCATAATGCGTACGCAAACCTCTTACACATACCCAAAGAATTGGATTCAAAGAAGTTTTTTATCCAGTTAGTGAAATCAGAACCGTCCTCTAATTCAGGCCAAACAATATTTAACCTCTCCCATGTTTCTTTTGCAACAGGACAATTTCTAAACAAGTGCTCCCTAATTTTGGCTCCCAATTGACATCTTCGGCAGGTGGCAGACCTCAATATTCTCCAATAATGTAAATTACTGTAATTAGGCAAATAGTTGCGCGAACTTTGCCAAATTGTAATCTTAATTTTAGAGGGTAAATCAAGATTCCATAGTCTCCTGTAAAAAAATATGTAACTGTTCTGTACTTGAGTCTGCCCAACATTTGAGAGAGCTTTGTGCCCACTTCAAACCGAATACTCTCCAGTTGGCTCACCTCGCCAAATGACAATATCCTCATATGGGTTCAAAGGCAAAGGGATACATAAAATCCTCTCAGCATCCGTCTCCGAAAAGGTATTAGAAATCAACTCAACATTCCATTTCCTTGAATTAGTATCAATTAAATCAGCGACTTTTACAAGCCTCGGATTAGAAGTTGAATTCTGCCCACTAAGCGTTTCATTTCCAGGTACCTACACATCATCCCAAATAGAGACCTTTTGGCCGTCCCCAATGCGCCAACCTAACCCTTTCAAAAGGAGGCCTTTTGCTGCCCACAAACTATGCCAGGTAAAGGAAGGTAAATGACCCAACTTAGACTTCAAAAAATCGGTCTCCTTATAATACTTTGCCTTCAACGTACGCGCTAATAACGAATTAGGGTTACGTAACAAACGCTAACCCTGTTTGGCCAATAATGCAATATTAAACAAATTCAAATCACGAAAACCCATCCCCCCTTCTTCCTTGAGCACGCTTAGAGACTTTCAATCACACCAATGCATGACTCTCCTTCCATTAGTTTTATTCCACCAAAAAGAGCTCATTATGTTTTCCAACTCTGTACATAAAGATTTTGGCAAAAGAAAACAACCCATCGTATAAGTGGGAACTGCTTGCAATACGGCTTTTATAAAAACCTCTCTGCCTCTTTGTGAAATATGCCTAATGCTCCAGCTGTTAATCCTCTGTTTTAATCTATCCTTCAGACATTGAAAAGCAAACTTCTTTTTTTGACCCACCATTGTAGGAAGCCCCAGATATTTCTCAGGGTCACTCGAGCATTGCACATTAAGTTCCTAAAAAACCAAGTTCCTATCATGGTCATTTACATTAGAACTAAAGAACACCGCGGACATTTCAAAGTTAACACACTGTCCCGAGCAATCCTCATACTCCATAAGAATCTCTTTAAGCGCATCTATCCCCCTATTCGAAACTTCCCCAAATAAAATGCAGTCATCTGCAAACATGAGATGGGAAATAGATGGCGAAGCTCTGCATACCTTGGCTCCACAGATCTTTCCCTCCAACAAGCTAGTCTCATAAGTGCAGACAACCCTTCTCTACAAAACAAGAACAAATAAGGGCTTAGTGGGTCACCTTGGTGTAAACCCCTCGTAGATCGAAAATTTAATCCTTCTTCGCCATTTATTAAGATGGAAAATTAGACAGAATTGAGACAATGCATAATGAAATCAATAAGTCCATCTGCAAAGCCTAACTTAGACATCACCCCTTTGATAAAAGGCCACTCCACTCTATCGTAGGCTTTACTTATATCAAGTTTTAAGGCCATAAAACCTTTTCGTCCAGATCTTTCGTTCTTAAAGGAATGAAGCACCTAGTATGCCAACAACACATTATCCGTAATGAGCCTTCCAGGGACAAACGCACTTTGAGATTCGTCAATACAGCCATCTAACACCTTCTGAATGCGATTGGCAACAGACTTGGCGATGATTTTATAGATCACTGTACATAAACTGATAGGGAAAAAATTCTTCAAATGAGTAGGATTAACAGTTTTTGGAATCAACACCAACTGAGTTCTATTTATATCATCTATCGAATGACCATGATTTAACACATCCAAACAAAATTTGCTTGTGTCTTTACCAATGATGTGCCAAAATTTCTGGTAAAAAATCACCAAAAAACCATCAGAACTAGAAGCCTTTGTAGGCCCCATTCTTTTTAGAGCCTCTGCAATTTCAACCTTGGTGTAAAGGGCCGTTAAACTATGATTCATAGTGTCTGAAATACACGATTTGATTCCTGATAATATGTGCTCCATATCTCCAACTCCTCTAGATTCAAACAACTCAGAAAAATAGGACCGAGCAAACCTTCAATCTCTCTCTCATTGGTAGCAAGAGATCCATCCATTCTTTGGAGCCCACAAACTCGATTAATGCGCCTTCTCTGCGAGGCACATTTATGAAAGAACGAAGTGTTCTTGTCACCCATACGCAGCCAATTCACTCTTGCACGTTGTTCCTAATATCTCTCTTCCTTATCCATTTCCATATTCAAATGAAGTTTAACCTCCATAAGCTCTGCCAAAGTCTCCTCTGACCTTTCATCACCATTCAATTCCTCAAGTCTTCTATTTAACCATTTCACCTCGTGCCCTCTTTTAGTTTGAATTTTACCCGCCCAAACTTTCAGCCCATTTGTAAGAGTAAACATACGAGAAAGATAAGACCCAAAACTTTTTTCCCAAAGTTTTCTTATTTCTTCCTCAACCGTCTCCTCAAGAACTCACCAAGATTCGAAACGAAATCTGAAGGGACTTCTCCCCCTTTTACCGATTTCCATCTCAAAGAGCAAAGGACAATGATCTGAGAAAGAGTGCAGGAGATGCTTCATAGAATAATTTGGAAATGTTTGAATCTAAGAATTCATAGCCACTCCCTTGTCAATTCTTTCTCTAATGTTCCGCTCTAATAATTGCCCCATTTCCCAAGTAAACCAGGGGCCCGATAAACCAATATCTTGTAAAAGACAATCCTCCAATGTTCTATGAAATGCTTCCATTCTAACCTCTTTCCTTGGCAAGCCTTCTTGTTTTTCATGTGCAAAGAGAATATCATTAAAATCTCCCCCAACCAACCAAGGTAAATAATTATTTCTCCTCAACCGTTGAAGTAAATCCCACGTCTCAGCTTTATTTCTAACATCCGGAGCCCCATAAAATCTCGTAAATCGCCATCGAGGTTTGCCTCCATCTTCTTGAATTTCCACATCAATGTGATTGTTTGAGAGACTCTTCAAAGTGACCAAGTGTCCCCCATTCCACCCAATACTTAATCCTCCTCGAGATCCTTATGCCTGAACGTCAATACCATTATAAAATCCACATTGTCTCCTAACCCTCTCCATTTTATTAGCATTCAATTTAGTCTCCATGAAGAAGACAATTTGAGGATGATAAACTTTTAGCATATGCTGAAGTCTCCTAACTGCTCGCAGACTCCCCAATCCACGAACATTCCAACAAAGAATCTTCATTGCTGTCGGTCGGCTTGCCCAATGGCAGCCGCCGATACTTGATGATTATGGGTAAAACACCCACCCCAAATCTCTAACGAATCCTGTCCATTGAAACGTTAGAGATTAAAAAATCATATCTGTCTTTTTTTTCCTTCCTCATTAAATATTGGATCGTCTTCCAGCTCACAGTCCATATTGGACATCTCCACTTTAGTCAAAGTCCCAGTCCTCTCTTGAACATTTCTTAAAATATCAACATTTAGAGCAGGTCCCACCATTTGAACCTTCCCATGCCCTACACTTGTCTCAGCAATATGACGTAATTCCCCCCTTCTAGATCCTTATATGACTCATCAATAGATTTGGAACCTTCCAAATTTATCCCAAGGATATTATTAAAATTACCCCATAATTCTTGTCCTTGATTTAGACTCAAATTTTGGCTAAAATTCTGCTCGAATCAAGACTTTCCAAAACAAGAGCTGTCTCCCTCATCCTTCAACCAAATGCTGTTGACTGAGGAAGCCCTCCTCGCTTGAGCCCTCAACAAAAGGTCTCACCTGAACTCCAAATCTTGAGCTCTGGTACGTAATCTCACCGGACAATAATTCTCACCATGTCCAAAATAGCCACATAAAAAAGCAAAACAGTGTTAATTTTTCATATTTAAAATTTGCATAAGAGGACATTGACTCAGTAATCATGATTTTCTTTCTTCTTTTCAATGGTTTTCGCACATCAATTTGGACACGTTTACGCATGAAATTCCTATATCCATTGAGAACCTGCTTCATATCATACTCAAGAAATTTACCAACAAAGCTTCCAAATTGAACCGCCATTGAATCTCTAAAAAAACCTAGAGGCAAGTCATGCACTTGAACCCACCAATCAGGAAACACCAAGGGGTAGACATGGGGTCTTCATTCTCTTGAATCCGATGAAAAATCAAGAGATGGTTATTAAATGTACAAGGAGCACCTGTAATAACACGAGAAATGTCTATCTCATTGAAATTTTTGAAAAGGAACCGTTTTTCCCCCAGATCTGATATTTGCACCCCTCCAATGGATGCCAAATGTTTGCCAAAGTATTCCTTATGGCAGGAAAATGGACCACACTAGCAGTAAGGAAACAACCCACCAAGCAGAAACTATGCGCAGGATTTGTTCCTTCTATTTCCTCTGGCAAAGAGAAAGCCTCATCCTCCCCATCATCCAGATTCAGATCCGCTATACCCCGTTCCATCTCTCTCACATCAAAACAACACCCCACCCACTACAAAACCAGACGCAAAAACTGCAACAGAAAACGCTACAAAACAGCAAGGACAAAAGAAAAATAAAAGAAAACACTTAGAATCGTGCCAAAGCGGCAGAGAAAAAGCATGCCAAAGCGACAGACAGCCTATTGTCCATCCATTTATTATTTGTTTCTCTTTGACCTAATATTTATTTTACTTTATCATTTTATTATTCATTTATATCCTTTCATAATTTTAAAATTTTAGATTTTTATTATATCATTATTATTAACGTCACCATTATTATTATTAATAATAATATTATTATTATTATTATTATTTAACTGTTTTATTTAATATCGCTTTATTTAAGTGTTGGTATGCTTAATTTCAATTTTTAATTAAACTTTTATTAGTTTTAATTTGTTTTTTACTTCTTCTTTTTTTTACAATTGGCTTGTTTTATTCTCTTTCTTTTTGCCTATTATTGTTATTTCATTATTTTTTATACTTTGAAAAACTTATATTATTCATTATTATTATTGTTGTTGTTATTATTGTTATTGCTATTATTATCGTTTTTTATCGTTGTTATTTACATTGTTGTTTTCATTATTATTATTCTATTATGCATATTTGTACCGTGATTTATTTTTTCATTTTTATTTGTGTTATATTAATCTTCACCAAAATTCCAAAAAGAAAAGAAAACTTTTAAAAATGCAATATTTCGTGCTTGGAAATTTGAGAGATCGTGCCCTAACGTACTGGGTTTCAATTTTTCTCGTTTGACCCAAATGACCGAATATCCTTTTAAAATTAAGATGCATGAGTCTTGAAAATCAAAAGACAAGCTTATTCTCGAGGGTTTAAAAATGCCGTGTCCTAACGTACTGGATGTAACATTTTATTACTTCGGGACAAGAAGGTCTTTAGCATCTGTTTTGATTTATTCAAACATTTTTTGTAAAATTAACATTAATAAAAAAGGAGGATCGTATTTTTAAATTCTTTACGGATTTTCAACTTCCGCCATTAAGACATTAATTAATCAATTAGGTACCAATTTTGGGCGTTACAAAGGTGCTAATCTTTCCTCGTAACTCCCGAACCCGTTTTCTCGAATTTCGTAGACCAAAATCGCTGTTTTACTAAAACAAAATTAAAACAATCAAAATACGAGGTGATCCGATCACACCTAAACAAAAAAGATTAGTGACGACTCCTAGCCCATTTTCGTTTTCAAAACAAAAGTCGACCTTTTAAAAAAAAAAGGTTTCAACAATACTCTAAAAGGTCAGTTCTTCCTTAGAAGCCGACACCCCTGAATGGGAAACTAGCTCCGTATCATCCCCCTGCAACACCATAAAATTCCCCAAGATAATGGATAACTCCAAACCCCCGCCCCTTGGAGCTGGTTGGTCAAGCCCAATAGAAACGGAGTTTTTAAAATTCCCATATGCCTCAATCCCCAAATCTAGGTAATCCAGCTTTTGGTCCATTTTGTATACCAATGCCTCTCAAACCAGGCCCAATTTCCACCAAACAATCAGGCCCATTCAAATGCCCCAGCCTAGTCGAATTATCATGCCGCAAAACACGAAAAGTATTAAAATCCTTTGCCACTGACCCATCATTCATTTTTGCCCTAAGCATATTTCCCTGACCTTTAGCTTTTAAGAATTCCCCCTTTTGAAATCTCACCCCTAATAAATATGTTGCCACCACGCCATTATCGGTCATTTTTGTTCCAGTTAGATTCAAAGCTCCATTCTCGGTCACTATTGTGGTGAGGCTTTGACGAGCCGTTGAGTTGCGCCGTGACTTCCTCTTGACAAGCATCCATGGCCCAAAGGATTCCGTCAGCTCCACCACCTTATCTTTTTCCCGTAAGTCACTCGCCGTAAACTCCTTACCCACATCAGTATCCTTTGTTGACCCAATGCCAAGGCACAGGTCTTTCATATGACCAAACTGGCCACATAAAAAGTAAAGAAAAGGCAACGATTCAAACTCAACCCTCTACACCACTCCTTAACCAATATCTGAGAGACTAGAGGTTTTCCCAGATCGATATACACTGCCATCCTGGAAAATTTCCCCCTCGAACCCTTGTCTGTCTGTAAATCAAGCTTAGCTACAGTACCTACCAAGCCCTCGATTTCCTCCAAGATTTGACGTTTATAAAGAAATCCCAGCAAACCAAGAAACTGAACCCAAACCATTGTGTTGTTGGGGAAAAGCCTGAAGGGGGTTAAACTTCGAAGTCCACGGTTGCACCGTGAGATACTGACCAAGCACAATCCACGGCCTTTGGGTAAGCACCTTCTCGTAATCCTCTCAACTTTGAAATTTTACCAGGAAATATCCATTTTCCACGTTCATGAGATGGAACTGTTGGGAGGGTTTCCAAAGGGTATAGATCATATTCTACAAGAGTGTATGCAATAAATTTTGGCCCGGTAATTTTACCACCGCCATGGTCGCCATATCTCTAACCAGAACTTGTTGAACCCTCTCAGAGAAACTAATTGAAGGTATTCCATTAACAGTAGTCCTCACGAAATCTCCTTCTATAAACTCAAAATCATCATCGTTACCAGATCCAGAAGCCCCCTGACCCAAAACTTTGTCAATCCAAGACATTTCCAGGCTGGAAATGAGTCCATAACCATAGCACTGTCTGTATCTAAGTCCAAATCCTTGATACAAACTTTTTTAGTGTGTCAATCCCCGATCGAACTTTCGTCGTCGCCGTCCTTAGCCATAAAATGTCTTGTCTTGTTTATTGTTAATTTGTAAACTAAATAAGTTATAAACTTCATTTTGTGATATTTATTGGTGACAACTATAATGAGAACTTTTAAAATGAGAACCAAAATGATCTTAGTCATTAGATCAAAATAAATGGTTTTAAGCCTTAAATTTTATATGTATCTCACCTTACTAAAATAAAACTAGCAACATCCTATCTTTGTTTTTTCTTTCCACTGTGTAATTGAAGTCTTAGGGTAAAAAAAATTGAAGTCTTAGTGTGAAAAAAGTTTGGATAATCTTTACTTTCAAATTTAATCTTCTTCTTTTCCTTTTTTTCTTTTTTTTTTTTTGAGAAAAAAATTGCAATGGAAAGTAAGAGTTTAGGGATATTAAGATTAATCAAATTGTGTATTAGGTATTTTTTTATTGAAAAAATTGGTCAACCATTTCATTCTAAAAAAATTAGGATTTTTACATTGGTTGACTCACTTTTTGCTCAACCAATCCCAATTTTAAAAAAAAAATGAAATGGTCGACCAATTTTTTCAATAAAATAAATAAATACCTAATACAAAAATTGATTAATCTTAATAACCCTAATTTTTCTTTTCAATTCCAATTCTTTTTTAAAAAAAATAGAAATTAAATCTAAAAGTAAAAATTATCCAAAAAAAAATTGGATGTTATTAGTTTTATTTTAATACGGTAAGATAAATACAAATTTTGAGGCTTAGAACCATTTATTTTAATTTAATGAATAAGATCATTTTAGTTCTCATTGTTATCATTTTAAAAGTTTTCACTATAATTGTCATCATATTTATTGCTTTGTAAAAGAAATGAATTTTTGATAATTTTATAATTATTGAGACACAATTGATAGATAACACTCACTTAATCAAACTCTTAATATACAAGTATAAATGATAATTTCTATTATCTTTTCAGTTTTGTATTTATATAATGGATAGTGTTGGAATAAATTGAGAGAAAAACCAAAGGAATTTTCCAAAAAAAAAAAAAAGAATTCTTGAAATTTCAAAAGGAAATTTGAAGCGTTCAAATCTTTTGGAAATGATATTATTGCTAATTTGTGTCTTTGTTTCATGTTTATCTTATTTTTAGTATTGTATCGTGTTTTAATATCATTTTTAAGTACGTAAAAATTTTACTAGAATATACCCAAACGTGAACATGATATTCTAGGATGAGGATTTTATTGCAAGATGAAAACACCTGTAATTCTTGACCAAAAAAGAAAATTAAATAGCAAATAATTAATTGCATTAAACAGCTAGTTTTGAAGGGAAGCATATACTATAATATTTACCAACTTTCTCCCAATGCTTATGTCTATCAACATTACTTCCCCCCCATGCATATGTATCGTGTAATGAAGCTAAATGTAGCAAGCTATTCCACCTATGAATGAGCTTGAGAAACTTCACCTTTCTCTCCAAGTTGGGTCTCTGCTTCCGAAATCCGGGCAGTTCCTTCCATCTTCAATCCCTCCATGTTTATTTCAGGGATAATCGGCGGCTTCATTCTTCGTGTAACTGTCATCTTCAGCCCCTGCGTTGTGTGGATAGTTGCTCCAGTAGTCATTTCAACCTGCATACAGATTTCATTGATCTTTTATAAGGTATATCCACTTTCCTTTTTGAATTACTAAAGGTTTATAAGACACCACTCGTACTCAAAGCACATACGAATAATAATAACACTCTCAAACAAATCAGAGCTTCGCTAGGTACTGGTATTTCAGCTTCAAAAATTGCTGAGAATCTCTTTGTACTTAAGTCCGATACATAGCTTATGCATGGGGTATATGTAGTTTGAGATGCAGATAGTCAACAATTCTTATTCTATTAAGCCGATATCGGAAAGTGAACTTACAAGAGAGTTTCAGGTTTTTGGGGTTTTTAGTCCACTATAAGTTTGAGAGCCAGCTACAGTTTATGTCATTCACAAGTAAAAGTTGTAAACATGAACAAAAAGTGCAAGGCAGTTTACTTACTGGAGGAGCTCCAAGTGCCATTTGGAAGTTAAATCGCCGGACAAGCATTGCAACTGCTACAACAGTCTGTACATCAAAGTAACTCTTCTTCAGGTTATACAATACCAATCACCAGTGGCCAGAATTTGTCATGTTTCAACTAGAACAATTAAGTATGATACCCCAATACAAAAAACTTAACTCTCATATTTTGATACTGAGTACTGACTGAATTTTTTTCGATAAAAAATACCTCAAAAGATGCAAACATGTCTCCTACACATTTCCGAGGTCCTCCACCAAAGGGCAAGTAACTGAAAAGAATGCCAATATCGGTGATTTGTAATTGAAGGAAAGTTATAAAAGTAACTGTAACAAAGGACAAATAACATTTGAGAAAACATATTTGTCTATAGTACCTTAGCTTATCTATTAACACACATTTTTCATTTCACCAAATTGCACCAATAAACTACAACTACTAGAAATCAGAGATAAAAAAAAAAAAAAAAAAACTCCTCATTGCCATCTCATTTATAGATATATTGATGAAATAAACAAAGTTGTACTTATATGTTACCAGAAATTTTGGTTTGTTTCATTAGGATTCGGTCCATCTAAAGGCCACCTTTCAGGATTGAACTTCTCTGCATCTTGCCAGAGACTTGGACTTCGATGCAGATTCCAAACAGAGATAAAAATATCTTCACCCCTAAATTTAAAATATATGACAAAGTTAAGAATTCAGAAAAAGTACGAGTGGTAAAGTCAATATATCATAGCACTTTCATGTAAAGCTTGAGATAAAGCAAAAATATACAAATAAAAGATATCCATATAAGCAAAAAACAGTTAGCACAAGTTCCCCACCCCCATAAGCTTTCTAGAATCCATTTGATCTATGCTACAAGTTCTACATTTATAAATTTGACAAACAACCATATTTTCTCAAGAAAAAAAGAGGTGTAGAAAGTGATTTTGCAAGATGCTTGCAAATGGTGCATGCTTATTGTCCAATAGGATGGTAATGATATTGATTTTAGGGACCTTTTTATTGGGTACTTTCCAAGCACATCATTCTCAATAGAACGTCGTATTAAGACCGGTGGCTGTGGATAGAGCCTCAGAGACTGCACAAAAGTAGATAGAATTATATCCATTCAAGGTGCATTAATGCAACATATTTGATGAAACATGAAATGGAACAGAACTACACTTACTTCATTAATAACACGAGTTGTGTACTTGAGTTTTTTCATGTCGTCTATCGTTGGAAACCGATCTCCAAGAACGAAGTCAACCTAGGAAGTTTGATACGATAATAAATAAGAAAATGAGACAATGAGATCGGTTGCCCTTTTATACCAGTATTACACAAAGTTCAAAGATACCTCATCCTGGAGCTTGGATACAACACTAGGTTCCTGCAACAACCAGAGAAAAAGAACTAATGAGAACTTGAAATGAGTTGTTATCCAAAAATGATATTTGTTTCAACCCTGTTGAGGGAGATCCTCTTCCCATGAAACAACCATCAATTAGTCACACTCCAAAAGCAATCCCAAAGACATATTCAAAAGCTTACTAAATACTGCTAAACCTAGCAATCTTGGAATAGGTTATGGCATATTATTCATTCAAAGTGTACAACTAATTGCAATTACGAGGGATAGGAAGTAATGATTACCGCATAATCAGTTCCTATACACATAAATGTCAAGAAGAAAAGCATTAAAAAACAAACGTATTAATATATGCTTTTCCTGCCTATAGGAGTATGACTTGAATTTAATTTCTTTTATGAGTGAAGTAGGAGCAACCCAATTATTGTATTCTTTTCACTCTAATGAACTTCAAAAAATTAGAGTTCCTCAATATTATTTTGTGTTGGAACAAGGGTTCACTCTAGTGAAACCATGTAAATCCTTGTGTCTGTGTTTTTTTTATTCTTGCTTCATTAATTCTTTGTTTATATAAATATATTTTGCATAAAGCTGTTAAAGAAAGTAATTAATGATAATTGTACAGAAATTAGTACCAAAAGCTTGTTTATATGGGCAGACCATAAACAAGAAGCCAAACATTAAAAGAGAGGGAATTAGCTCCTTTTTCGCGCAGAACAAATCCTTGAATTACCTTTGATAAAAGATAGAAGGTCCATGTCAAAAGAGCGGCTGATGTTTCATGCCCAGCAATAAGCATTGTCATTAAATCATCACGGAGTTGCTTGCTAGAAACCTGCAAAATGATTCAAGGAATATCTTACATCTCATCAGCTACTAATCCACAAATTTCATAACTATCAATACATACATCATCCCCTGATGCCAGCAGAAAGTGGAGAATACTAGGATCTTGTTCGTTCATATACTCATCAGAAAACTGTAGCTCTTCTTCTTCTACCAACCTCTGAAAATAGAAGAGTTTAAATTTAAAGGAGAACAAAAGAAATGTTTAATCAAGTCAATGCAATGGTTAATATCCATGAGACACATATACAAATATGTAAAACATACCAAAATCAAACAATTAGACTAATCCACACAAAGTTTTTACCTTACATTGACATACAACAATACCAAGAATGACCCATTTGGAGATATATTCTCAGGTCTGACATTCCCTCTATTTACTTGAAGATATGTGTAAATGCTTGGTATAGCTGCAAAAAGTTATGCATACACCATATCCAGTGTTTGATACATCATACTACATGTTCCTACATGCACAGTGATTATTGAAGACGTAAAGGTAGAGTGTAATATTATCTCACTACATTTACTGATAACTTTACCTTGCATGTCGCAATTAGATCGTCTAGTACATCATTAATCAATTTGAGTGCTTCCGTAACCTTCCTTTGTCGTGGCGAAAGGTCTTTCCAAATAGGGATCTCCCAGGTTGGAATAGGAGAGACACTTCGATCTTCTGCTTCCCGCAAAACAGTGTAAACAGCCTGTCCTAGTCAAAATACAGTCACATACTTTAGATGCTTTTAACAAAAATGTAAATGAAACTAAGACTCAGTGGCAACAGCATAAGTGCCAGCCAAATAGGAAAGAAAGTACCTCAACTATGCCGGTATCATTTGTTAATGAATCGAAATCATAATTAAATACTGCCTTGCCAATAATGTCTAATGTCAACCTGGAGAAAAGCGATTCCATTTCTACATCTTCCCCATCAGTTGCAGCATCATCTAGTTTCTGGCAAAGCCTATCGGTAGCCAGTCCAAATAAGCTAATCATAGCTGCTACATACTAAAAATTGAAAATTTCGCTCAAAAAATATTTGAAAAATAAAAAAGTAAAACAACGCTACTGATAGAGAATAATATTTAAAAGGTAGCTCCAATCTAATGACTTTGGGTGTGTTCAATCAAGTTTAATGAATATTCTTAGTTTATCACTCTTTTTTAGACTGCAAATTGCTGTTAGTAATTATGCATACTAACTTCAATCATTTATATGGTTATCAGAAACCCCTTCACTCCGTCCACTCTTTTGCAGACTACATCAACCACTGCTAAGTCAGAGTGCATGGGACTATAAGAAATAATTTTTTAATTTTTAAAGCACTGAACCCATAAATTAACTACAATACCTTTTGATGCAGTGCTGGGACTATAGCACGTCTTCTAATGCGCCATATCTCGCCATCAGCTGGGATAAGTCCTTTCCCCATGACAAAATCCAAAATCTCTGCTAGTATACCCTTCACATTGAAGAGAACAAAAGATGAGACAAAAACAATAAAGCAATATTAGTCCATCCAAGGAAAGCCAAGAAGTACACCACTGTTTACCTTTGAATAAGCCTTTGAGTTGTCCTTCAATATATGCTTAGCAATGGAAGGATCAGAAACAATCAAAAACGACTGCAGCAACATCCCCATCCCATGTATATCAACAGGAAATCCATAATTATCTTGGACAATGCTATGTACAAGAAAAAAAAAAGAAGCCAAAATGGAAAAGGACACACGAACCTTTGGTCCAAAGGTTAGCCTGAAAATCCCACCATAAGTGAGGTAAAGCTCATACAAAGGGATGAAGAAGGCCTCACTTCGGATGGCCTTAATCGCCCCTTTCGCCTCTGGAATCTTGGGATAATCTTCAACATCATCAACCCCTTTAAATAAGATTTCAAGAACCCCACTGGGAATACCAATTTTCGACAAACCATTCTTCAATAGGGAAGGGAAACTAGTTCCCAGGAATAGGAAGACATAATAAGAACAGCAAATTAGCAGAAATTATTTTGAAGTAAAGAAATACAAGTCAGAGAATAGGCTAAGCATTCACCAATATAAATACAATTAAGCCAATCCAAACATGACAAGGAAGATTACAAAAGAATACAAGGATATCAAGTCCAAATATTATTCTTAACCACAATTAATTGAAAAAATTAAGAAAGGGAAATAAAGGTCAACATCCCTTTTTCTTTGATGAAAAACAAAAGATACCCAAAACAATAGTAAGCATCAAAATGACAGCTAAAAGGTTATAAACCAAAACCAAAAAAACAAAGTGAAACAAAAGCAAAAATACCCAGATTTCTGAACAGTGAATTCTCCAGAAGCAATCCTGGCAGATAACTCAGCCCGGCGTTTCTCTTCAAGTAAACGTTCCACACTTTTAACACCATTGTCAGCTGAATCAGGCTCTCTCCCATTAGAAGATGATCCACATTTTACTATTCCAAACTTAGATGTGCCTGAAAATCCCATTAAACAAGCAAAAATGAAGCTTAACAGAAAAGAAAGAAAGAGAAAATGGAGAATTGTAAAGTTAGAACATACCATAAGGTTTAAAACAAGAAGCAGTGGGTTTGGGTTTGGGTTTGGTTAAACGAAGCTGAAGAAGAGGAAAAGCTGGAGTGGCAGCCATATAAAAGTAGGGTGGCAATGGAAATTTATGGACAAAGATAATATGGGTTTAAAGAAAAAATGAAATTGAAGATAATAGTGTGTAATGTGGCGGGACCTCCAACTCTCAAACTCTTTTTTTTATCTTATTTTATTTTTGTAATGTCTTAACCGCAAAAAAGGAACAGGAACTAGGCAGGGGAATCTTTCCAACAGTGGATAGCGTTTGATTCCGTGTCATCTAATTACCATTTTACACTCCATCTACCTACTCCCCCGTAACCTTAAACCAGACTGACTGGATTGCTTGGATCCTCAGTCCAAGTATCCGGCTGATAAGAAATATCCATTTTTATTTATTTTAATTGGTTGTATTTCATCATCATTATTTTATTTTTTCTTTTATACCAATTTTTAAATCTTCAACTTTAAAATAAAACATGTTATCCTTTAAAATATTAACCATATTAATTGAGCTAATATAACAGTGGTAATTTATTTATTTTATTAATACTAAGAGGAGATAAGATTGTTATAATCAATCCATTCTATTTCTTTGGCTTTTACTTTGATGGTTTATTTTTGTGTTTATAAGTTAGGTTAAAACTAGATGACATATCTATGTATTATATTGATAATTAGCTGAATTTGTATGTTTCACGCATCTAATTTCGGTAATTTTTGCTATTGAGTTTGTAATTTTTAGTTAATTTATCGAAATTTGAATTAACAAGCAAATCAAGCTAAATTAGAGCATAAACAATAAAAGAGGGTTGAATTAAAAATTTTGAGAAATTTATGGTTGATCAAATTTTTTATTTGACTTAGAAGAAAAAAAATTGATATAAAATATGATTTTATGTGGTTGGTTATTAGATGAATGAAGCTAAAATTAGCATATGTATTATATATAAATACATTGTACGGTGGCTTTGGAAAACACATTGGACATTGAGTAAAAATTACAATTTGTTTTCTTAATCTTTTTCCATACATCTGTAGTGGTAGATTTTGTCAAATCGTTCCGTCATCTCTTTTTTTTTTACCTTATTTTTGTTTAACTGTTTTGTAAGTCATTTCTACTTTTTACTTATGATTATTTTATTCATATCCACTTTTAAATTTCAATTTGAGTATGATTAATTTCATGCTCAACTAATTTCCTTTTATTTTTAACCCGGTTATCATTTTGATAAAAAAATTGTGAGATATGAACCCGCACTAAAAAATCTTTCAACTCAGTATTTGTTATCTCTCTGGAATATGGGATAGTCACAATCATCCCTTAAAGTTAATTCAATTTCAATTTAAAACGCGCGCGCTGGGTTGGAGTTGTTTGGCATACAGTTGGGAAAACGAGACAGTTGTCTGCCGAGTTTGAATTTCCGTGAACAAATTGGTGTGTTCAATTGGAAAAAGCTAGTTGAATTCTGTCAAGGGAGATAGTGGTCGAATTTAAATGGCCCACGCGGTTGAGGCCGTTAATTCAAGTTGGGCTTTTCTAGATCGTAAGGTTGCCGAGATCTTAAATTGCGGACGCATATTACGTTGTTAGATAACCGGTAAGGGTTGGTTTGCATGTCGTATCGGAATCAACTACACAAGCAAAAGTTGGCGGTTGGGGTGTCCTTGATCACTATAACCAACTTATCGTTTGGAAAGGAAAATTTACTTTCAAAAATCGATTCGATTTCGGAGTGTGCCAAGGCTGAGGCTAAGCATTCACATATTGATTTACCAGTTTGATTTAATTTCCTTAATTTTATTTGGCAATCATAATTTTGTTATTATTTTATTTTATTTTATATTTGTTTATTTTATTTTATCTTCTTTATCAGCTAAAATTTCCCCTTTTATTTATTTTACAGCTCTGCACCCACAGGTCATGAGTATGACAGCTGTCTAGACTCAGAAATCTAATTGCGTAAATAGAAAAATTAGGAATCTCAATCCCTATGAGATTGACTCAACTACTTTATACTACTATTTAATTAAGTTAGAGCGTAGGAAATTATATTTGATAGTTTTGATACTTATCACATACTATGTATACTTTCATATATATCAACCCACTAAGTCTAAACTTATATATTAATCGGTGTATATGTCTTTATTAATTTTTAATATATATAAACCCACTAACTCTAAACTTATATATTAATAGATGTATATTTTCGAAATCATTTTTTTGAAAAACAAGAATTGATTTTCGAAATCATTTTTTTGAAAAACGAGAATTGACTTTTTGAAACGAAAGTTTGGAGTCGCCACTGATCCTTCTTGATGAGGTGTGATCGGGTCATTTCAAAACGTGGTCGTTTTTCAATAAATAAATTGATTTATCAAAACAACGATTTTGGTCTGCGAAAATTGGAAAAACGGGTTCGGGAGTCGATTACGTGCAAGGAAGGGTTATCACCCTCGTCACGCCCAAATTTGGTACCTAATTGATTATTCAGTGTCTTAATGTTGAAAATTGAAAATTGAAAATTTGACAAGAGTTTAAAATACGATCCCTCTTATTGTTAATTTTATTTAAATTATTTGGATGAATTAAAACGTATGTCAAGGACCGTTTCATCTTAAGGTAAAATGTTATATCAAATATGTTAGGACACAACACCTCGACCCTCAAGTATGAGCTTGCCTTCTATTTCATTTAAAACTCATGTATTTAAATTTTAAAAATGATATTCAGATATTTAGATCAAAAGAAAAATTAAAACCCAGTACCTTAGGGCACGACTACTCGAATTTCTAAATACGGAATATTGCCTTTATTTTATTTAAAATTCATGTATTTTAATTTAAAAGGATAATCGGTTGCTTAGATCAAACGAAAAATCGAAACCCAGTATGTTAGGACACGATTTCTTGAATTTCCAAGTACCGAATGTTGCCTTTACTTGAAAAATCCAGACAAAAATAATAATAAATAAAATAATATAGAGATAAAAATGGAATAACAAAGAAAATTTGAATGAAAATTTAATTTAAATCGAGAGTGAATAAATAAACACATGTACAACAAAATATTGAATGAAATAGTTTAAAAATAGGATGGATAATAAAAATAATAGTAATAATAATAAAAAATATAATGGTAATAATATTAAAAAAAGTAAATATAATAATAATAATAATAATAATAATAATAAACAAACGACATATTAATGATAATAGAAAATAACGATAATAGTAATGGAAGTAATGAATATAATAATAATAGAAACAATAGTAATAAAAGTATTAATAAAATAGAAAATAACAATGATACATTAATAATAATATACGTACTAATAATAATAACAATATAAAAAATAAAATAATACTATATTAATAAAAATAATAATAGTAGGTTAATAATAATAGTAATACAAAGGTAAAAAATAATAAAATAATAAAAACACTATTACATTACTACAAATAATAATAAAAAAGAAAACAGTAATAGTATATAGAATAATAATAATAATAATAATAATAATAATAACACTCTCCCCCTCCCTTCTAAATCATCGCTCCGGCCTTGCTCCGGACACCGGACCTCCACGCGCGGTCGTCGGCGCCACCGTACACGGCGGCCGGACCTAAAAAAATTATTTTTTCGGCAATTTCAAAAGGGGTAAGCTTCTTCCCCTTTATTTTTACTTTCGTATGTAAAAAAAAAACCAAATAAAATTGAAAGATAAAATAAAATAAACAAAGAACTTAAAACGAGAATAGACCAAAAAAATACCTCTTTTGCTTTGATTTTTTATTAATCTCGTGTATTTCTTGTATTGAAAGTCTCTCTTTTTCTTGTATTCGAATCTCTCTCCTTTTTTCTCCAAAAAACAGAACCCCATTACAATGGTTTTGAATGGTTTTTATAGCCAAATTTTACAACTTGTTTGCTAACAGATTGCCTCTTTCTTTTTGCAGGCAAGTGGGGTGATGGAGTTAGTGATTGGTTTAGTGAGGTGTTAATTGGACTGTTAATTTATTAAATTATTTGTTTATTTTTTGGTTGTTGGGCCCGGGAAAATTGGGCTTTCTACAGCTGCCCCTCTTTTCTTGTTGTTGTGTAACGAGAACAGGGCAAAGACTTTTAAGAAAGACCAATCTTGCCTAGTCTCGCCGAGTCTTAATTTCTTTGGTGCTTCTCTTCTTCAAGTAGTCCTATTGCAACTTCAGGAAGACGAAACTTATAACTTCGATTTACTCCAATATAATTTCAAGGAGGAGAGATTTGTAGCTTCGATCTACTCCACTGGAACTTAAAGGAGATCAGAATTGGTAATTTCAACCTGCTCCATTACAACTTCAGGGGGATAAGGTTTGTGTATTTTTATCCTGCTCTACTACAGCTTCAGAGAGATAAGGATTGTGGCTTCGTTCTACTCCACTGCAACTTTAGGGAGATAAGATCTGCTATCTTCAGTCTGCTTCACTGCAACTTCAGAGAGATAAGACTAGTAACTTCAACATGCTCCATTATAACTTCAAGGAGACAAAGTTTGTGATTTGTAGCTTTAATCTGCTCTGCTGCAACTTCAGGGAGATAAGATTTTCTATCTTTAGTCTGCTCCACTGCAACTTTAGGGAGATAAGACTGGTGGCTTAAATCTGCTTCCCTACTACCTCGAGAACATAAGATTCGCCATCTTCGGTCTGCTCCACTACTTTTTAGGGAGATAAGATCTGTAATCTTTAGCCTGCTCCACTGCTGCTTAGGGAGATAAGGCTAGTGGCTTAAATCAGCTTCCCTACTACCTCGGGAAGATAAGATTTGTCGTCTTCGATCTGCTCCACTACTGCTTGGGGAGATAAGATCTATAATCTTCTTCAATCCATCCCACTGCGTCTCAGGGGTATAGGATCTACATTTTCTTCAATCCATCCCATTGTATCTCAGGGGTATAGGAACTACATTTTCTTCAATCCATCCCATTGCATCTCAGGGGTATAGGATCTGCATTTTCTTCAATCCATCCCACTGCATCTCACGAATATAGGATCTACATTTTCTTCAATCCATCCCACTGCGTCTCAGGGGTATAGGATATGTAATTTCATGGATCTGTTACACCATTTTTTGGGTAACATGACATGTAAGATGGGCCTACGCTTATGTCAAATGATTAGGATGCTGATTAGGATGCTATGATCAGAATGAATCAAATGCTCCTAACTAGATGTGCTATGAATGATATATGAATGTAAAATGAGAATGATCCCTTTTTAATATTTGGGTTGCCATTGCTTGTTACTCATCAAGGTTCTGTCACTGATGTGTTATCCTGCCTTCTCTACTCAGCTAGTATCTTTGACAGAAAATTATTTTCTTCTATCTATCCCACTGCAACTCAGGGGTATAGGATTTACACCATCTTCTTCAATCAAATGATCTGTTACACCCCTCTCTGGGTAAAATGACCAGATGTATATGTAGAGTATCAATTTTCTTTTTCGAGCATGATCCTCATTTAATGCTTGGGTGAACATTGCTCATTATTCGTCGAGGTTGTATCACCGATGCAATATCTTGTATCTGATACTTTTGACAAAAAATCTTAAGAGGTAGTCTCAACTTAGACCCTTCCTTCTCAAACGTTTCCAACCCTTAGGTTTGGTAAGTTCTAAACAATAATCTTGTTTCAGGTTCTTGTACTATTTAGAAACTTCCAGAGTAATATGCAGAACTTCTTTTGTAAAAGTATTATTAGTCCATTAATCGTTATTTCAATGCAAAATGCTTAAAAAAAATTATAACAATAGACAAGAATAAAATTGATTGAGAGCGTATCTTGAAAAGAATAAAGTAATCAAATATGGAAAATTCAATATGGGTAAGATAAAAACTAGGTGCCCCAGATATCGCAGCCTGAGCTTCTCTGTATGAACTTCTTGAGGACTATTTTGAGTTTAATATGTGTTTAGGAGATCTAGAGTACTCTATCGATACCCCAAGATGTAGCATACCACCTCTTTATTAATTCAAGCATAGCAAGACCACCGTATGTCCTACCTTCGATCAAAATTTGAACTGCTTTTTTCGGGTTTTCAACTCAAAACCCCTTTTGTCTCAAAGCGCCCTTTGCGGGTTTTCACTTTGGCCTCTCCTATTTTTCATTTCTTCTTTTTTTTATTGTTTTTATTTTTTTATATTTTTCTTTTTCAAAAGTGAAGTATTTCTTGATTGAACTCAAATTCATAAGATTATGTAGGTTTTTGCCATCCGCATCGACTCTCCTCTAGAGATAAGGTCATTCCCAATTTGATATTCATTTTCTCTGAAGTCCTTTTGCATAGAAATGATCCTTTTCAAAACTAGGTCTCTCTAATAGAATTCTCTGGGATGAACCTTTTCGTCATAATCTCGTATCATCCTATTACATTTGACCAAGACAGATAGTTTCTGACCTCCTTTCTTCAATCAGATTCACTTGGTCATCGAAATTAGATTTATGTTGTTTTAATCGACTTCAACTCTGACAAAACACATGGAGAAGAAATCACGAATTCAACGGACAAAACTGCCTTCATTCCATAAATCAATGAGAAAGGCATTGCCCCGGTAGAGGTTCTAAGAGAGGTTCAATAAGCATAAATGCCAATCATTTCCCACAATCTTCTTTTTTTTTTTGTTTTTTATTTTTTTGCACCGTTCCTTTTGGTGTGATACGGTGTTTAATCTTGAACAAACTGCAAACTTCTAATATCGTGCAGTTTTTCAAATTTAGTACATCTTCAGATGTGAACCTTCTTGGCATTCCATACCGACATAGAATCTGCTGACTGCCGACCTCACAACATCGGCATATGAAGCATCTTCCATCCACTTGGTAAAGTAATCGACTATCACAAAGATGAATTGATACTCGTTAGAAGATTTTGGCATGATCGGCCTGATGACGTCCATGCCCCACATAGAGAAGGGTCATAGATTCCACTGATTCTTTGTAAGGTGGGACCTGTTCCTCATCCTGTTCTACTATTTTTAAAAAATCAGGAGATAAACTACAATCTCGGTTATCTTCAAAGTCCTGAGATCTCTATAAACACATATCTCGCTCAAAAGAAGATTCTAAGTTGTAGCAAAGTTGCTCATGTCGTTGATATTTAGAGACCTGTATAGGCACGAAGAGATATCAAAAGAACAAATGAGTCTAAGAATAAACTTGTGGTATAAATATGAATGAAATGAAAGATTAAAAGAATATTTGCTCGAAATAAGAAACAAAGATGTATTTTATTAAAATAAAGATGCTGGACATAAGCCTATTTCATAAAAGAATTCTTATTTGCTCCTATACTTAGAACAATAAGCGTGTTCTGAACATTAATCTGAATTGGCTCTAAAAAATATAGGGATCTCTTCTACAGTCCCATTGTTCAAAACACTCCTAGGTATGTAAGGGCGACTACCTGATAAATTTTCTTCCCCAGCTCCCTTTTCAGATACGGTATTAATGTTCAGAATCCTTAATATCGGAGCCCTTGGCTTCTTCAAAGAATTCTAATTCTTTATTATCCATTAGACTCTGCACCAAAGTTTTGAATTCAGCGCACTCCTGGATTTCATGATCGTCTTCAACGTGGAACCTATAGTAGCTCTCCATCCCTTTCGGTATCTTTCCCGAATTTTGGATGATCAACCCTATATCTATCATTTGTTTCTAAACCCAGTTCAGTGGGGTTTTTACTTATGCATTGTTCTTCTTGATTCTCTTCCCCACATTCTTGATTATCACGTTTACCCCCTTATCAGCATGGTTGAGTAACGGATGTTCTACACCAGACAAATCATCCAATTTCACAATGCCAATTTTGATAAACTATTCGATTAACTTTTTAAAAATGGTGCAGTTTTCTATCGAATGTCCCGTGATTCCCGCATGATACTCGCATTGGGCGTTCGCGTCGTACCATTTAAGAAACGGAGGTTACATAGGTTCTGAGTAGAACGGAGATACAATATGGACATTAAACAAATTTGGTATAACTCCCTATATGTCATCGGGATGGGAGTGAACTGAAGTTTTTTTGAGCTCGACCTCGAGTTGGATTCTTACCTTAAGGGGTCTTGATAACTAGTAGTCACGGCCCTCGGTTGGCCAACAGTGACCAATTTGGAATACCCTTTGCTCACATTGTTCACTTCATTTTCACTTTTCTTCGGGGCTGATCTTTTGGTGCTGTCTCTCGCGCCTATTTTCCCACATCTTATTGCATTATCTATCATTTCACCAGACATCATTATGTCCGAGAAACTCTTAGTTGTGCTTTCCAGTATGTGATTAATAAAAGGTGCCTTCAGGGTATTAATGAACATCATGGTTGTTTTCTTTCCTAGCAGTGGTGGTTGGACTTGTATGGCGACTTCCCTCCACCTTTAAGCATATTGCCTAAAGCTTTCATCTAGCTTTTTCTCCATATTCTGCAACATGATCCTGTCAGGCGCCATATCTATCACATGGCCATACTATTTCATGAAGGCATATGCTAGGTCTTTTCATGAATTAACTTGGGCACGATTCAGCTGATTGTACAATTTGGCCGCAACCCCAGTCAAGCTGTCCTGGAAATAGTGAATCAAAAACTGGTCGTTGTTAACATATCCTGTCATCTTTCGACAGAACATTGTAATATGAGCTTCGGGGCAACTAGTCCTATTATATTTCTCAAACTCCGGCATTTTAAACTTGGGAGGGAGTGCCAAATTTAGGACCAGGCTCAACTCTTTAGCATTAACTAGCGCTTTCCAATGCCTTGAATTTCTCCTCCAACCATTTGTATCGGTCCTCCAGTTACCTTGGGAGCTTCGCTGTCGCCTTTAACCATATTATCGAGGTCAGGGACAATGAGGTTTGTCAGCTTGTCTCTGGGGTTGGAGCTTGAGCCTGTTGGGAAGTATATCGGTGCCGAAGTACCGGTCTGACATTGGGGTTTAATATTGACGGACACCCTTAGAAATTGTGCTTGTGTGTTTGTTGGGGTAAAGCCTCGAGGATAAGCAAGATCCTCGTTATCATTTCTAGTATTAACCATAGGGTTTTTCCTTTATCAGGTCCTCTAGCCAACAACTGTGCTAACTGGTTCATCATAGTTTTCTGGGATTCTAACATCTAATCCCTCATATCCTATTGGATCTTGGCCAACTGTTCTTGCATATGTACTTGCAGTTGATCCTGCATCTCCTTTTGCGTTTGTTTTAATTTTTCTAACCTTTAGTCCATGACTTTTGTTTTAGTGCGAGTACCGTAATGATGCTTAGTTGATGAACTTTTATCAGTTTCCAGATTAACCCTTAATAATTTTAAAATAATTAGGGCCCTTTTGTGAAAATCTAATGCATATGATGCAATGTAATGCAAATGAATGGGATGAATGCAAAAAGAAAGAGAGGCATTGATTCTGAATTCAATTGTATTAGAATAAATTTTCCAGAAAACAAATTCCTTTACATAAAATGGATACATATACAACCTTGCCCTTATATTCTAGGAAAAGACATCGATCTTTTCCCTCATATCCAGATGTAAGGTCAAATCTTGCGAACTTTCCAATGGATGTCTCTACTAGCTCCTTTTGCTTGATTCAGGCCACGACTCATTGCTCACTTATCCTCACGATGCTCGTTAGCTTCTTCAAGAAGGTCGAGGGGTAACGATTTTTTAATAATCTTTGTCGGCAGTATAGTCGTATATTCCTCCACGGACTACCAGCCTTCTTTCGCTGTTTACTCAGACCATATTCAGATGATCGTATTATACTCCACTTTATCAAGAAATTCATTTTTCATGCCAAGCTCTCTATTTAGCAATCGAATATGAATCAACACCTCCTTTCTATGATTAAAATGCAATACAATCAAAACAAAAGAAAACACGTTAGCACAGGAGAAATAAATAACCAAAATAGAGCACCTATCCGAGTGACCACTAGGGTTTGGTGTGCCTTTACCTAGGGTAGGCTCCTAGGGCTCTCTATATGCGGTTCAACTCTAAGGCAAGAGTACCTGAATCGACAGATTCTTCGATCCTTCCCCATTATAGGTTCATACGGACCGAGTTCAGTTCAGAGGAATATATTTCCCCATGGGTGCACAGAGATGAAAATCTCACAAAGACATAGTTACAGATGTATCCCGAAAGCGATCCACTATCCTGCACGGAGGTGAAAACCTCACAAAAGAATAGCTTCTTACTCCCACTTAAAAGGGGTAAGATCGACCGATCATGCGATACAATGTGCAGAAGGATACCAAAACTTAAACCAATACAACAATTATAAACCATAATGATGAGGATCGTAGCAAAGACGGATGAAATGCAAAGAAAGGATCTCTATGATGAAAACGCAATGCAATCTTAAAAGAAACATGTCAGTACAAAAACATAAATGACAAACAGAGCACCTATTCGGGTGACTACTAGGGTTTGGTGTAGCTCTACCTAGGCTGGGCTCTTAGGGCTTATTATATGTGGCTCGGTTCTAGAGTAAAAGTACCTGAACCGGCAGATTCCTCGATCCTCACCCATTATAGGCTCATATGGATCAAGTTCAGTTCAGGGGAATACATTTCCCTATGGCCATGCGGAGATGAAAATCTCACGAAGACATAGGTACGGATGTATCTCGAAAGCGGCCCACTATCCCATGCGGAGGTGAAAACCTCACGAAGGCGTAGCTTTTCACTCCCACTTAAAAGGGCGTGACCAAACGATCATGCAATACAATGCGAGGGGATATAAAAACTCGAAATAAAAAAAAAAACATGAATAAAATGATGAAAACCATAACACCAATGAAATGCAATGAGATGATCGTATGTTAAAAACCAATTTTCAATTTTCGACAAAAAGACAGAAAATAATCAATTTATGGCTTGATACTCTTATGCTCCCCAACGGAGTCACCAAGCTGTCGAAACCATTTTTTTGAAAAACAGGAATCAACTTTTTAAAACAAAAGTTTGGAGTCGCCACCGATCCTTTTTGATGAGGTGTGATCGGGTTACCTCAAAACGTGGTCGTTTTTCAATAAACAGATTAATTCATCAAAACAACGATTTTGGTCTGCGAAAATTAGAAAAACAGGTTCGGGAGTCAATTACGTGCGAGGAAGGGTTATCACCCTTGTCACGCCCAAATTTGGTACTTAATTGATTATTCAATGTCTTAATGTTGAAAATTGAAAATTTGACAAGAGTTTAAAATACGATCCCTTTTGTGTTAATGCTTTTTTAAAGTATTTGGATGAATTAAAATGTATGTCAAGGACCGTTTCATCTCAAGGTAAAATGTTATATCCAGTACGTTAGGACACAGCACCTCGACCCTCAAGTATGAGCTTGCCTTCTATTTCATTTAAAACTCATGTATTTAAATTTTAAAAAGGATATTCGGATATTTAGATCAAACGAAAAATCGAAACCCAGAACGTTAGGGCACGACTACTCGAATTTCTAAATACGGAATATTGCCTTTATTTTATTTAAAACTCATGTATTTTAATTTAAAAGGATAATCGGTTACTTAGATCAAACGAAAAATCGAAACCCAGTACGTTAGGACACGATTTCTCGAATTTCCAAGTACCGAATATTGCCTTTACTTGAAAAATCCAGACAAAAATAATAACAAATAAAATAATATAGAGATAAAAAATAGAATAAAAAAGAAAATTCGAATAAAAATTTAATTTAAATCAGGAGTGGGCAAATAAACACATGTACAACAAAATATTGAATGAAATAGTTTAAAAATAGGACGGATCATAAAATCATGTCAATCTAATAAACAAATCGGTAAAAATTTCATAAAGAGCCTTATATTAGGAGTTTGATTATATTTCGTTTATTTTATTAAAAATATAAGTAAATTAGTCTTTATACATTAGATCAAAAAATAAGTTAGTTCATTTTTTAAAAATTTTATCCATTTATACTATTAAATCATGATATGACAAAAAGAGCAAGTAGACAACGACATATGGTGTGTCACATGTACTGCACGCTTCGTGATTTTTTTTTCATGCTAACAAATATTTAAAAGTTAAAAATTCTAAAAAAAATTAATTTGAAAATTCATGTTCAGGATGAACTTCGATAAATTGTTGTTTAGGTTTATATGCACTTGGTCAACACTCGTCCAGATCAATCTTGAATATGATTTTTCAAAAAATTATAAAAATTATAGAAAATTATTAAGAAATATAGGAAACTATTAAAACTAATAGAAATATTTTAATTTATGATAAATATTCGAATTACAAATTAATCATCATCAAGTTACAATTTTTTAAATATTTAATAATTATTATGATAAATTATTATAAATATTAAAAATTTTGAAATGACAAATAACTATGAAAAAATATAAAATGTAAGCCTTAATATAATGAAAAGACTTGTAGAATAATTCAATAATAAATTAAATATTCAATGAAAAATGACATGCAGTTGAGTCCCTAATCAAATATATGTAATCAATTAAGCTCTTAAAAAATTCAAATTCCGCGTAAGTCTTGATAGCCATTAAGTCTATGTCGACGTGACAGGTGATGTGGCAAAATGTTAACGTGGTAGATGACCTGGCAGATTGCTAATAAGGAGAGCTTAATTAATTTTTAAATTATTTTACGAAGACTTAATTAATTTTTTAAATTATTTAAGTCTAAAAATTATAAAAAGACAATAAAAACCATGAAAAATAGGATAATTATAAAAAAGTATCAGATATAGTAAAATATTGTTAAAAATTATTTTTAAAAAATATAAAAACAATTATAAAGAATTTTTGTTATTTTGAAGGGTTGGAGTTTTTGGCTTTGGTAATAAGCAAATGAGTAGCTTGAAATGTGATGATGATAAGACTTTTATGGGGTGCCAAATCGATTAAGTCCAATCACTATCATAGTTCAAGTTCTCCATTGTTTTATTATCGAAATCAAAGACTCCAAACCTTCAAAATAAAAAAATTTATGTTCTTATATTTTATAATTTTTACCGTTTTAATAATTTTTATATAATTATATATAACTCTTTATATAAAATTTATGAAAATGGTTAAAAAGTTATAAAACTTATATTAAGAACTTACAGAGAATTTTTTTTTTTTTATTTTGATGGTTTGGAGTCTTTGGTTTCGATAACAAAAAAATGAGAGCTTAAATTGGACTTGGCAATGGTTCATTATACAAGTCCTATAACTATCACACTTCGAGTTCCTCATTTTCATATTATCAAAACCAAATACTTCAAACTTTTAAAATAAAAAAAAAATTATCTATGATTGTTTTTTTTATAATTTTAATAATTTTATAATTTCTATTTTTTTATTTTTATAGTTTTTTATAACTTTTATAATTTTCTAAATTTTTTATAATATTTTAATAACATTTTGGCTTAAATAATTAAAAAATTAATTAAACTCTCATAAAATAATTGAAAAATCAATTAAATTGTCCACGTGAACAACTTACCATGACATCTACCACAACATCTATTACATCATCTACCACATTAGCATTTTGCCACATCACTTGCCACGTTAGCATAGGCTTAATGACCAAAAAGGGCTTACACAAAAGTTGGTTTTTCGAGGGCTTAATTGATTGCTTATATTCAATTAGAGCTCAATTGATTATTGAATTATTTTACAGGCTTTTTATTATGTTAAGCCAAATTTTAACGAAAGCAAAAGCTTTACTTTTAATAAGTTGTTTGTGTTGTATTTTCTCCACTACTAAGTGAACCAACATAAGAAAGTGTGTTATAAATTTGGACAAAATAAATGTCACATCTCAAAAGCTAGGTTAGAAGAATATGGTTACTGAAATCCAAAGTGGTCACGTTCAATTTTTGATTTAAGGCTAAAGGGATTTTGTCAAGGGAATTGATCTGGTTTAGTGGATTTGGGTTGTGCTTGTGTGTGGAAGGTTTTAGGTTCGAATATTTCCTTTGAATTTTTATTGTTTTTATCCTAATTTTATCTCTAAAACGTTTGGCTTTTATATTATTTTCGCTCAACTTATAATAAGAATGAGTTTGTTGGTTTATTGGTAAGGCTTCAGTTTATCTTTTGGTTTTGTGTTTGAATCCTTGCGTGAGCAAATGTGATTTATTTTTGCTAAATCCCCTATGGGCCACCCATGTTGAGAAAATTTTTCCCCAAAAATCTCCCCATTAACTGCCGTCCATCTCTCCCAGCTCCCCTCTTTCCCCATTTTGTGATTTCACCCTTTCCTTTGACTTGGCTTGAAGCGTTGTCATTATTTGTCTTGTTAAGTTTTGTTCATGAGTGGTGGTGAGGCGTATTTTCCTCTGACTTCGTAAGTACGTTTAATTCGCGGCTGCCAAGAGAACTGAAATCCTCGCCGTGGTGTTTCAATCGAAAAAATAATAAGGTGTGTAACGAAAAATTTGAAAAATAGCAAACAGCGCGATGCTGGAATACCTACTATCAACGTCACACGGCCGTGTGGCAGACCGTGTGAGCCACAAGATTTGGATTTTTTGGGCCGTGTGGGCCCACTTTTTGAAAATTTTCACCTAGGCCTGTTTGATTCTTAAATTCGTAATTAGACTTTCCATGGGGGTCCATACTGCTTAATAAGACCTGAAAACAATGTATTTGTTAATATGTTTTTGTATATGTTGTGTTTAAGGTAAGTGAATTATATACGTATGATCTGTGTTCTGTCAATTTTGATGGTGTGTTTTCGTTTTGCTATGTTGAGTATGAGCATCTGATGTCTGAATCTGCTAAATTCGTGTATCTTTAGATTTTGATATATGACCATGCATGTGACGTTACGTCAAAACTAATTTGTTAATGTTGAATTTGTGATACGTCTGTTTTGTTAAAGCATGGAATGCCATGCTTTCTGATATCTGATATTGTATGACTGCATGTTTTACATGCTTTTCATTCTAATTCATTACATGCATGCCATATCATATTGCATGGGGTTTGAGATAATACGAAAAAAAGGAAGTTCTGGCAGTTTAATGATCTGTATTACCTGGTGGTTTATCCACATTTCTATCTGGCAGCTTGTCTACAATTATGGTGGCTTTACCACATATATCCGATATGGCAGTTTTAATTGCAATCTCTGGTGGCATTGACCACAACTATTTTGTTGGTGAGATTTTCGATGAGTTCTGGGGAACTCTATTTTAGTGTGTAGTAAACTTGGGTAGGAAGTTTTTCTGTAAAATCCGCATTATGATTTTCTAAAAAATACCGCACTGGCATAATCATGCATTCTCAGTTTTGTTTAATTGATCGTTATGAAATTCTCTGATTTGTATATTGTATTATATATTATCTAATTTTTAGTTTTAGTTATGCATTGAGCTTTATAGCTTACCTCTTTGTTTTATCTTTGACTTTTCAAGTAAACTTTGAGTTTAGGATTGGACGTCGTACGGGAGCTTGAATTATTTCTTGGTTAATAAAATAAGATAGTTTACGTTTTTTATTATTTTGGATTGTAAATTTGTTTAGACTTTGTTTTTGGTTTTTGTTCTGTTTGTTTGTTTTTGAGTATTTTATTATGAAACTGCAAAACCACACGGGTTAACAATTTAAAACTCAGTTTTCAAAATTAAAACTTTGAAAATTTTCCGCTACAAAATTAAGTAAACTCTTAAGTGTTTTTTTTTTAAATAAACAAATAGTTTAACGAATGTTTGCCTTAAAGCTGGAAAAGATTTGACAAAATAATTATTTTCAAAACATGGTTTTGAATTCAAATTCTGGATTTGGAATAAATGATTTCAGATTTAAGTATTTCTAAACATTTGTAAGAGTTTTGTCAAATTTTATGCTTTCAAAACGCACATTAAGATTGATTTGACCAAAAGTTCTTTAACGAACTGATGTAATTTTTCCAGACTCGGCCATAACGTGTAGGCCAAATTTGAGATGTTACAATAACAATAAACATTTAACGGAATATGTTAAAAATAAATGGTGTGAAATACAAATACTCCTCATTGAAAAACAAAAAGTTATAGATTCTATTATTTTGAATTTGTGGTTTGGTGAAGGTAATGTTAAATTTAGTTATTAATTTTAAATTAAGATTAATTTTTTAAAATTAATAAATTTAATTATTAATTATTAAATTTTAATTAAATATAATTAATATATACAAGTATAAAAATAAGTATAAATAATAAATATAATAATCTATATAATAATAGTATAATATAATATATTAAAAATACCAATTTAAAAACTATAAATAGTGAACAACATGATACAAAAATTGTAAGCAACATATCTGCCCTTGATAATTTTTAAACTGATTTTTCAATCTACAATAAATTTTATGTTTTGTTAAATTAAATTATTGGTTGTATTATTTCATTTTTATTAATGTGAAAATCTTCTAATTAATAAGTTTATTAAATTAAAATATTAAATAAATTAATTTTTTCTTTTAGTAAACTTAAATATTGAAGACAAAATTGATGAGTTATACACTATAATTTTTTTTATTTTATATTTTATAAAATTATGGAATGGTAATGCAAGAGACGACTACCAGGTCTTGCTATTATCAGCAAACTGCCACCAAATATCCATTAAAGATGGCTTAAGGACGTTTTCTTTTATTTATGGTAAATTATTAGATGTTTTTCGTACCAAAAAAAAGAGGATCATTAAAGGGTGTAAATTTGGCTTTTTTTTATTCTCAAGCATCAATGAAACTCAATTACAGTAAATGGTTATGGACTTTTCAGTAACCAATATGTCTAGGTTTGGCATCAATTTTGAAATCCAAAAAGAGCACTAATACCCCTATTTTTGGAGGTAAGGTATAAGAAAACTTAAAAGCGAGTTGTAACACTATTTGGTACAATTGGGAATGAATATTTGAAAGAGGATGGTAGAAAATTTATACATTATGATGAAGTGTATTGAAGATAACTAATTGATTATTAGTTTGTTTGACAAAACCATTCATAGATCGGAGAAATCAGAAATATTTGATCATCTATAAAAGAATTTTTGAAGTTGCTTAAGAGATAAGTTGAAAGAGGAGAAATTAGAAGGTGCCGTTGTAAAATGAATTTTAAATAAATAAATAAATTCTTCTTGAGTAACTATTTTATTAGTTGGTGCATAAGTTTTTCAAAGTACATGTTTTAGCGTTGGATTGGCAATGTGTGAAATCATTTCATTTAACATTAAGTGCACCTAAGTCAAATGCTTTTTCTTTGCTTAATAAGAAACGAAAAAAAATACAAAAGTTTGAGTTGATGATGATTTTGAGATATTCTTTGATGACAGATGGTACAGGTGAGGGTTTAATATCAACTGGGCTAAAATTAAGTTTATACAATTGGTTGTTATTAGCATTAGATGTCTACTGTAGAAAATGTTAAAATTGTGATAGTCTATGTGTATATACAATGTGAGATTGGTGAGAAAAAACTATTAGATGAGTAGTTAGACCTTCAATTTCCTGTTTAAGGGCAATGGTGATGGCCAATTTGTATGCTTGTGTGAAATTGATTAGTAGTAAAGATGAGATATTAAAAACTTTAATTGTTGTTTGAATAGAGGGGGAAGGAGGTTTTGCAATTCAACTTAATTTATTTATTTTGTGTTAACAATTAAACTTGAATTTTGAAATTTGAGAAATAGATTAACTAAATTCCTTAAAAAAAAAGTATAAGGACTAAATTTCAAATTTGTGAAGAATATAAAAACTTATAGTATATTTTATCCTATATATTATATAAATATGACGATTGTGATTATTAGATGAATATATAAATATATTTATGTCTTAACTTGTATGGAACGGTGGTTAAAACTCTTGTTAGACACAAGTTCAAATCATATTACTCCCATCCCCACACCTAGTATCGTATAATATATATATTTATATATGCAAAATTTTATATTAAATTATTTATTTGAAAATACACTATATACAATATTTTTTGTCATTGGTTAAGAGATTGCTGGTAAAGTAATATATTTGATGGTGGTATGTGGCTAGTGGCAAAGAAAATAGCTTTAAAAAAGAAGAAGATAAATAATTAAAAAACAAAAAATTGAAGGTTTTAGAAATAAGAAACTGAATAAGGTATACAACTAATAATTGGGTAGTTGACCTCAGGGTGAATTTATTTTGCTGTGGTTCAACATTTTAGAAATAAATTATCAGTTCTTGTCGTCCATCCTTTGCTTTATTTTCTCTGCATTTTCTTTAATGCCTCCTTTGGATTCATCAGCTTTCCCAAGCACAGTTTCTTTAGCCTTTTGAGCAGTTTCTATGGCAGTGTCCCATACCTGTTTTGCTGCATCCGTTGCCTTCTCAGCCATTCCTTTTGCCTTCTCGCTCACCTTCCAATAAATTAGTAGCAAACGTATATATTTGATCACCAATAACATTCATTACGTTCATAGTCGCAATGAATATAATAAAATCTACAGTTAAAGTCCTTACCCCAACAGCAGAAAATTCAAGAATTTCAACATGAAATGTATATAAAGAAATAATTACTTGGCTAGCAGCTGAAGTAGTCTTATCTTTCTTGTTTTTTGTGGCATCTGTTGCTTGATTAGCTTCTTGTTTTATAGTTTCTTGTGCCTTCTGGTTCACCTACCATTTTTGTTGGTTTCGAAATTAGTAGCAAACAGATACAATAATATAGTCCCTAGGGCAACACATCAACCAAGTGATATAGATAGTAATGGCAATGTGATGTTACGATCATTATTTTGTAATCTCATTTCTTTAAGCTTTTTAATATTTATTATAATTGATCATGAGGATGAAACCATAATTTAATCCCAATCCCACCAACAAAAATTGGAGACCTTCAATTAATAAGTATATATAAAAATAATTGATTACTTGGGAAGCAGCAGAAATAGCACTATCTTTCATGTTTTTGGTGGCCTCCTTTGTTTCATGGACTCCTTTTATAGTTTCCTTTGCCGTATCAAATGCTTTAGACTCCTGCTTTGAACTTGCCTACACCACATGAATATATATGTCAAACAAAAATACTCGCTTAATAGAGCCAACTGAGAAGCAACACAAATACAGAATTACATGAATAAATGTTGGAGTCGCAGGTGGAAGAACCCTATTCCTAACAACTCTACCACCAGAATTACTTATACAGAAAGGGCTGTTAGCTAGGTTTAACATTGCCATTTTAATTTCTATGAATTTGGCTTTGTGTTCCTCTGAACTGGCTTCTTTATTATATTATTATTATTACTATGAATTTAATGTGAACTTGAGTTTGCGAAAGGAGAATATAGGAAGGATGATAGTGGCTTTATGATTGGTGTTGTGAGAGTAATTTTGTAGGAGGACCCAGTCTTATAGGATAGATTTGTGGTTTCTGAGTAATGATCTCTCTATTATTCATAAGCCTTTTTTATACTCTATTTTTCATAAACCAAATCAGGGTAAAGTTGGATAACATCTAAATAACATGTTGGTTTTAGAAAACAATGAAAAAGATTAAAGTCTATTGAGTCTTAGTTCAATTGATATAGACATTATTACCAATGCAGAAGGAGGTAGGTTCGAGTGTGCTGAAGCATATTATTCTCCCATTTATAAATTGAGAAGGGACTATAAGTAATTCTAAATATTATATTAAAAAAAAATATGATTAGAACCTATACTTAAAGAAAGTATGATTGGTTGAAAAATAAAAATAAAAAATTAGGACACAAAAATATATTTTCATTATACACTAAAGATGATTCTAGGATTTGAATGTTATAGAATAATGCTCAAAATCGCTTACATCTTATTCTTAAGAAAAGAAATAGGACATATGAATCATCATAGTCTATGAGTGAGTATTATCTTTCATATATCACTGTGTATTTTATTTTTTGAATAATTGTTGATTATAATAAAAATCATTCTTTTCAATATAAATGTGTACACTTAAAAATAATGAGAAAACAACACCCAAATAAATAAGATATCTATTTTCTAAACAAAATTATAAGATAGAATCAAGTCTCATTCATGCTACATGATCCTTAAAACTCATTAATAACATGTTTTTCATTAAAAGATCAACAACCATTAATTCAAGGCTAATATATTCAACAGTCACTTTTGTTTACTTTGACTACCACTTTTGTTTTTTTAGATAAGAAAACAACAACTGCACTATCACAATATTTTTTCAATTGCTTAGAAATAGAATAGAATCATAATAAAACTCTTTAACCATACACCATGTTAGGTTGCCTAAAAATAAAAACCGAACTCAACCTCTATGGTAGAAGGTTT
Organism: Gossypium anomalum; assembly: GCA_025698475.1. Taxonomy (NCBI): domain Eukaryota; kingdom Viridiplantae; phylum Streptophyta; class Magnoliopsida; order Malvales; family Malvaceae; genus Gossypium; species Gossypium anomalum. Next base: position 81,252,616 of record CM046968.1, read on the forward strand.
GGTTTCCACTTCTCTAATATAGCTTCGCCGGCTAACATAAAAATGTATCTAGATATTGATTTTCATGAAATAACAGACCTAACAAAATCCGAGTCTAAGTAACCAACTATCTCCAATTTGCTATTATACATAAGCATGTAATCTTTGGTTCCTTTAAGATATCTCATCATTTTCTTAACAACTCTCCAATGGTCTAAACTTAGATTACTTCAATATCTTTCCTACATTCCAAAAAATGCAATGCCAGGTCTAGTACAAACCTGAACATACATTAGGCTTCCAATGGCAGAAACATATAGAATGTTTTGTGTTTGTTATTTTTAAAGCTCATTTTTCAAATACTAGTTTAGATTCAACCTATTGCCTTTTAAAATGACTACTACTGTAACGCCTCATACCCAATCCGATCGTCTGGTCCGGACTATAGGATATCACAACCCAACTTATGATCTAACCTATACTTTCAATCACGTTTATCATTAGCAATAAAAGAATGAAAACAAGGCTAAATTTGTCACTACTACTAAGTAAATTTAAAACTTTCAAGAATCTATGTCGAAGAATAAACTTTAATATAATATACAACAATGTCACCAATTAATCTTTAACATATTTAAAATAGTCACTTTATAGGAAAATTTGTAACCTGACCATTTAATTTCATTTACAACAAAAACCTTGAGACTCCGCCTCTAGGTCTCCCCTTTGTATGCAAGTTACAACTAAAAAACAAATTTGTCGATGTGCAACTAACTCTGGCCTAGTCCCTTCTCGAACTTTCAAAATCTCCTATTTACCTACAATGCATAACAACACCAGTAAGTTTTAAAGAACTTAATGAGCTTTTATATCTTACTAACACAATGCTAAAACGATTGCACTTCGTGGCTGGAACTTCTTGACGGTTTTGTCCTTGTTAAGACAGTACACCTGTAACACCCCTAACTCGTATCTGTCACTGGGACAGGGTTACAGAGCATCACTGGAGTTTTCAAACATTTACATATAATTTGTAACATTACTGTTCATTTTTCGATATTAACCATAATGTCCTTAAGATGGACCTTCGAGGTCTAAAATATACATTAGAATCGAGTCGGGACTAAATCGGGAACATAGAAAAAAATTTCGCGTAATTTAAAATTTTTCTCTTGTACAGGGGTCACACGCCCGTGTGTGTAGGTCGTGTGGCTCACACGGCCAGGGACACACCTGTGTGTCCAAGCTGTATAACTTTCTATTTTAAAATTTTAAAGGTGCAAGGAACATACGGCCAGGCCACATGCCCATGTGCTAGGTCGTGTGTCACACACGGCTGAGACACACGCCCGTGTCTCTGCCTGTGTGGACGAAAATAGGCTATTCCATGACAATTAATTCATACCAAAATCAAGTCTTATACATGACAATTAACCACATACAACCAATGTACCCATAGATACCTCAAACGACAATTTATTTTCGTATCAATCTTAAACTCATATTTGCCTAGATACCAATTTCACATTTATGCATATTATATCAAATATGCTAACTAACTTCAATCATCAATATGCTAATACAATTTTTATCAACCAACCATTTCAAACACATACCATGATATGGACTTTTATACATAAACACCAAAACATATTCATCACTAGCCGTTCTAATGACTAGTCATAACCAATCATTTACATGTCATCATTGGCCAAATTAACCTATACATGCCATTATAACCAGAATCAAATAATCCAAAATTACCGATAGAACCAATGGATAGTATGATATATCTTTGACAAGCTTCCAATCTAATCGAGCTTCTGATAATCCCAATACTCATGAAGCTATATTCATCAATTCACAAGGTGAATAAATCCACAACATTACTTATACATATTATCCCAAGCTTAGTAAAATGTTAAATATCTTTAATTCTTCCAAGTTTCTTTATTTTCATTTGCATGTCTTTACTTTCCACACTTATTCCAATGCATGACACACAACTCATAAACATATCATTCGACCATGGTAACAAGCTAGTGCATTTAGCCAAAGTTTTTTTTGACTTGATCACATGATAAGTCGTTTCATAAGAAATTGAATAATTTAAACCTTACCACTCTTTCATGAGCACTAACCTATTTTCACTTAAATACTTACCATTCCAATGCTTCATATAAATAAACATATCACCATTCGACCAATAGCTTGGCATTTGTCTAAGTATCAAGCAACAACATTGGTTAGCGTACTTGTACACATTACATATAATTTCAACATTGATAAACTTATTTTCTCGACAAGTTACACTTGTGTTTGTTACTCATCACAACATACATAATTTCTTCGTATCAACATAATAAAGATAATCACATATTTACATGTCATAATACATATCATTCTTTTGTCGTTTCTTCATAAACATATATCATTCATTTCATTATATCAATATTTCATGTACCATCATTTCAATGTATTTCAGGTATATACCAGTAATAATTCATTTCAAACTCATGTTATCTCATATCAGAACTTTGCCCGTTGGATCATTTAAATATCAATGGGTACACTTATTTTAGATCAACATCAATAACAACCATAAATCTTTCAATATTATTCATATGTCACTTACCAATTTTTGTCAAATTAGAGAACGTCTTACAGATTTGAGTACATCGTTTTCTTTATGCCATAGTCCAACTATGGTCTTACACTTGTATTGCCATGGCCCAGCCATGGTCTTACTCACGTAGTGCCATATCCCAGATATGGCCTTATCATCTTCATGATGCCATAGCCTAGCTATGGTCTTACACATACACATATACCACCATGGTCCAACCATGGTCTTACGTTCACGATGCCATAACCCAATTATGATCTTTTCATTGAAATGCCATATTCGAGCTATGGTCTTACGTTTACACACTTGCCATCGTCCAACCATGGTCTTATCCGTCAATTCATCACTTATCATTTCACTTGTCACTGAATGATCGTACTCAATCCAGCGTTCTGCTCAATTTGAACATTCAAATCACTTTTCATATACTTTCAATAGTCACAATTCAACGAAAAACACATGAAATAATACATTATATCATTTCTAAGATAACAAATAATCATAAAAGTTCAACCATATGAACTTACCTAGCTAAATTGCAAAAATACAATGATTTAGGGGCATTTTGGAAATTTTTATTTTCCTTGATTTTTCATCCAATCTTGATCTAAATTAATAATTTCATTCAATTTATTAATTTAGATAATAAAACAATTCATTTCCTACAATTTGGTCATTTTTGACATTTTCACAAAATTGCCCCTAAAGTTTTACTTTATTCAATTTAGCCCCTAAGTCTAAAACATGCAAATTAGCCATTTTTAATGTAAACCCAAACTAGCTGAATATTCATATATTTTCCTCCTCCTCCTCTCTATTCCATATCCTTAATGTATATATATAATTCCATTATTTACTTATATGTTCATATCAAGCTATCCACTTGATTCATAGTCACTTAATTATTTATATCTTGAGCTACAGAATTCTAAATTAAGATCCGCTTGATGTTTTAGAAAATAGACTCAAATATCTTTCTACTACAAAAATTTAATAATTTATAGCTTAGCCAATAAGTACAGTAAAATCTTCAAATTTATCCCTATTCTGCTATTTGATAGCTTCGACCTTTCTTCACTAAAAATTAATTATCTCTTAATAGGGGATTTAGATGATGTTTTTGTTTGTTTCTCTTGAAAATAGACTCAATAATAATTCAAAAATATAAATTTAAACCCCTAATTATTTTTTTACAATTTTTGATGATTTTCCAAAGTCAGAACAGAGGAACCCAAAATCATTCTGACATTGTCTCATAAAATTTATTATAACTCATAATTTACAATTCTATTTCTTACACCGTTTCTTCTATGAGAAACTAGACTCAATAAATTTAATTTTATATTTTATTCAACCTCTAATTCGATTTCTACAATTTTTGGTGATTTTTCAAAGTTAGACTATTACTGCTGTCCAAAACTGTTTTAGTGCAAAATGTTGATTACCAAGTTTATAACACCCTTATTTCCTTTCTCTACAATATTTCCCATCACATTATCTTATTTCCCTTCACTAACATATCAAGAACATAGAACCTTAAAAATATATTGAAATCTTGATGTTCTTACCTTGTCATATTGATTTCAATCTTTAACTTGATTTTCTTTCTCCTCCAGCTTCTATTTCTTGAATCTAACTTGATATTCTAGCTCCCCATGGTCTCCTTATTATTTTTCTCTCTCGGTAACTATAGAAATTATTTTGATTTCTGGGTGAAAATGGTAAATTTTTTGTGGAAGGACCAAATTGTAGAGAAAGAAAAACTTTCTTTCTTTCTCTCTTCATAGCCGTTGGAAGCCTTGAAAGAAGATGTAGAATTTTTTTCATCTTCCTTTCTTTTTATATTAGCCTTAATTAAATAAAATATTCAAAAATATCTTATTAAAATATTAATAAAATAATATTTATCTAATTAATTAATTTAAAATATCATCAACATAATCATCACATTCTAGAATTCTCTCTCTTACTAATTGACCATTTTGCCCTTCATGATCTTTTAAATTTCCATCCTTGAGTCATCAATTAATTTGGTAAAATTACGATTTAAGTCCCTCATAATTCCTCACCTATTCAAATTGGTCCTAATTCATCCATTTTCCTTAGTTTCTAGATCATTCCACCCTTAAAATATTTGCACTATTGGTCCTTTAACTTTTTCATATTTACACTTTAACCCCTCAAATTTTGAGTATTTACTTTTATGCAACAAAACTTTTCTCACTTTTACAATTTAGTCCTTTCTTGAATTAATATATCATAATATACTTCCTAATATTGACATAACTCAAAATTTCCCTTTTTATCACTTTATTTCCTTGTTTTACTATATCAAGAATAATATCTTACTTTCTTACTGTAAAAATTTTCGGGGTATTACAATGCCATCATCCTCTTTACATTAGATGACTTCTTGGCGATTTTCCCCTTACCGATTCCATTTTTAATTAATGCCTTCATGGCCCTTATGTATCTATCTCCTAGAGAGGGAAATCCTCGCGGATTCCTGCATGCACACTGTAAAAGATAATTTGTAAATAATACCCATAACAGGCCTACAAATGTCCACAAAAGACCAATCTTGGTGAATAGTCTCTATTGCAGGCTATTAACAACCTTTTGTCTTACCGAACTTATGTTGGAAAAAATAGATTTTTTTTGGAAGCTTTGAGGCATATTCTCGATTAGTAAAGGTGGAGATTTGAATCATAAAATTATGGTTTTATATTCTACTCCATGAGACCTTTACAACAGTATATCATATGCTCAAAATAGTTGAGTGATGAATGATAAATTAATGCTCAAAGTAAGCCACTTGTGAATTATGTTGAAGAAAATGGAAAGCTTAGTCTCATATTGGTTAGATATCAAGTGTGGAATATGTTTATATATGTGAATCAACTTGGAGATTATTGAATGACTAGACTAATGTTTTCCCTTGCACACAAGGGGTGCAAATCCAAACCTATCGGGGTTAGGAGTGCACAACGTGAAATGTCTGAACCGATCAGGCCTTCTAGGCCTGCAAATATTTTAGCCCAATATATAATCTTATTTTCTTTCCTCAGCAGAACTTATCAATTTGGAATTAAAAAGGAGTTAATGGCTCATTTAATTCAAACGTTAATTTGGGATTAATGGCTCCTTAATTCACAGACATATAATGTCCAGACCGGTTGGGTCTTCTAGGCCTGCAAATATTTTAGCCCAATACACAATCTTTTTTTTTTCTCAACAGAACTTATCAGTTTGGAATTAAAAAAGAGTTAATGGCTCCTTTAATTCAAACATTAATTTGGGATTAATGGCTCCTTAATTTACAGACACATTATTGACTCCATTAGTAAAAAATTTCCAAAAGTTCTTCATTTGAATTTTATTTAAAACCAAATAATATGCAAGAAAAAAAATACATTGAATTTTCCAAAATTTCGAGATATCTTTTCCCTGCATATTTTTCAAACTGTTTTCGATGATAGACAAAGGCAAGGCTATTATTCGTTGATCATTGCAGTCGTGCTATTGCCGTGCTCATCTTGTTGTTGTATCCTCGGAGATAGTCGACCAACATTTCTCCAGCACCAAAGAAGTGGTTGAATTTGTCTGTAAGAAACCATGAAAATAGACCTCAAGTACCAGTCCATTTTTCCTCCCTACCTACGAGTATAATATTCGATCCAATCTTTATTTCTATTCTTTTTATTATTATATATATGCAAATTTTTGTTCTTGTTCGATCTTGTGATTTAAATAAATAATTATATAACTATTTATTTTACTAACGTGTGTGCAACAACTTGGACTCATATTACGATCCTCCTAGATCCATAAGGGAAACACCCTTGCAGCGTAATATAGAAAGCCTGCTCATCCCCATCAAATGGACAGATCCAACAGTACATCATCTCGTCTGGGTTCCACAATCAAGTAGTCTGCTCTTAATGGTTATATCTTTGAATTAGATAACTTGTAGGCAGATTCTTATCAGTAAATCCTTTATTTGCAAAATCATACGTATAAGATAGTTGTGGCAGACTAACTTATTTTTCAAATACAATTTCTTTATTTCGGAAGTATAGGAGAATACCCTTATATCGTCCCCAAAGAAACTAGTGGACTGCCATATTTATGATATAACTCCCGTACAAATTGCCTGTACAGTGGACTCGAGCTTAGGATGTGCTACTAGCACACGAACTCATTCTTGGCAATCTTGTAAAATTAAATTCGAATCCTCGAATTCTCCTGCGTCTTTCACCAAAGTGAATTCCATAACTACTATGGGTGCAAATTTGTAAGAATAGTATGGTGGACCGTCATAATTTATATAAGCCTCACCATATTTGGTAATACAGGCACAATGGCCTTCTCATAATAACAGATCACCCCTTTTTCCGAACTCATACTAGCGGTCATATTGTAGAATCATATTCACCAGATAGTATTGGCGAACTCTTCTTGCAACGATAGTCCTGACGGACTTTCCCCATATTAGATAGACCTCACGGGCCTCCACAAAAGATGGTCCTAACAGACTTCCCACATTAGATGGTCCTAACGGGCTTCCCACAGTAGATAGTCGTGACGGGCTTCCCACATTAGTTAGATTAGTTGTTATTTGTATGTGATTTGGAATATTTATTTAGATTGTGTATATGAATTTGTGATGCATAAAAAAGAATAAAAATTAAATTTTAAGATTATGAGATAAACTCGAGTAGTGAATATATGTATAAATTTTAATATAAAATACAAAATTAAATTTCAAATATTGAAATTGAGTCCAATAATAATAAATTCGTAAAAAAATCCTAAACCTTTTAAAATTTCAGTTAAAAGATTACACGAATAGAGTAGATTTCTTGTAATAAAATAGTTCAAAATCAAGCTAGCCTCGTATATTTATTTCAAATCATGAAAATATTTAAATATATTTTAAAATTGAGTTAGATAGGCCGGTCCAGGATTAAGCAATAATATTTTTATTATTTGAGTAGGTGTGAGATGGAAAATTGAGTTAAAAAACCACACATTAACCCTATAATACTGGGTCATCTCTGACTATACAAGGTATATCTTTTGATCCGATCGTTCTCACAAATTACTCTCACGACAGCCAACATACACCACTATTTCCTTCCTTAAATACTCACTTTGCAAGGACAAGTTGACGATAAATTCAAACAAAAACAAAAAAAAAAAAATCCAAATAAAGGGAACACAAGCCAAAGTTCATATAAACTAAAATGGCTTTGTTAAACCCAGTTAAGAAACTTATCAATGTAGGCAAAATTGGAGGTAGAGTTGCTTCAGCTGTTAGGCGAAGATATATTCAAGTAATGTTGTTCTTTTTCTTCTCATTTTAATCTTTAGCTTCATTGTTGGTTCTAATAGGCAAGTTTTTGTTGGAAATATTGATTGGGCTTATTTCATTTGGCATAGGCAAGTTCAAAGCAAGAGGCTCAAGCATGTGAGAGAGCAAAGGAAACTGTCAAACAAGGATTTAATGAAGCAAAGGAGGTTAGTGGGAACATGAAATCTAAGACTCATGCGACTGCTAACCAATTAAGTAATATATATATTTTGTGAACCTAGTTGTTTTAGGTCATTTCGGTAAAAATATCATGAAAACTTGTATTAAGTGTCAAATTTCAATTTTCTCACTCTACTTAAAAATAAATAAAATTAGTCCGTGAACATTAGATTAAAGAATAAACTGGTCTGAACATTAGATTAAAGAATAAACTGGTCTTTCTGTTAAAAATTTCATTCATTTTTACTGTTAAAAACTAGCATTGTTAACAGAATAATCAAATAGTGACATGTGGTATTACATGTGTACCTCATGTTAACATATGAGAACCAGTCTTTAACGGTAGAAATAGATGTAATTTTTAATCGAAAGACCAATTTATTTTTTGATGTAATATATAGAGATTAATTTGTTATTTTTTGAGTAGAAAGGTAAAATATAATTCAACTCATTATATAAGAACCTCCATTATATTGTTACTGGTAATTATGGGATTGCATGTTTCGGATCAGACACAAATATTTAGAAAATGAAGAGTTCGGATACGTAGTTTTGAAGGTGAAAGTCTGGTGTTGTATTTGGGATTATATTATATTTAATTTTTTGGCAAAAATTTGATAGGGGAACAAGAAGGCAAATAGCAAAACGCAAAGTGCATGGGACTCAGCAAAAGAGACTGCTCAAAAGGCTAAAGACAATATGTTTGGAAAAGCCGATGAATCGAAGGAAGTTATTAAACAAAATGCAGAAAAGATTAAGCAAAGCATGAACAAAAAGGACTGATCATTTATTACATTTTAAAATCTTAAACCATAGAACAAAATAAATAAATTTGCCCTAAGGTCAACTACCCATTTCTTATTTGGTGCACCTGATTTGGTTCCATCATTCAAAACTATTTACCTTTTATTAGTTTTTTAGGCTATTTTCATGGCTAGCTAATTGCCATTTATTATGATATGTATTACTATTTTGATTACTAATTTTTTGGGAATTTAAAGAATATATCAATATTTGTTGGATTCTCATTATCTGCAATGCTATTAACTAGTTACATTATGCATAAATAAACAAAATAAATTTTCAGTAACAACCTGTATCATCATGATAATAATCACAATCATAATAATAATCATCACTATTAAAATAGTCATTTTTATTTACCTCCGGTTACATTTTAGTTACTTATGTTTGAAATGTTACGTTTTAGTCACTTACGTTAACGTGTTGTAACATTTTAGTCATTGATTCATTAATTGTCGTTAACGGTGTAATGGTAAGCTGATGTGATACGTTAAATCATCATTTCAAACAAAAATTTTAGGTTGAATTATATGGTTGGTCACTATATTTTCTCATTTTGAAACAATTTAATTTTTTTTATGTTCATTTAACGTTCTTTTTTTTCTTTATTTTCCATTATCTTCTGCTTCTTTCTCTATTTTCCTCCCTTTTCTATCTCTTTTAACGTAGTTTTTCTATGTTTTTCATTTGTTAAACTTTTTTATGTTATGAAAAAAGAGAAGGCGAAAGCTGAAACCAAAATAAAACTTACTTTCGCATATTCTCCCCCCAAAATTACAAACTCTCATTGTCCATTATCGCTTTAACGAACCAATTTGGACTCTCAATGACCTAGTCCACAAGCTCACCTCACTCAAAGACCTCATCAGTTGTAACTTATGGCAGTCCACCCTCAACAAAGTTTCCCGAGTCCGTTCCCCTAACCTCCTATCCAACCCCCATGATCATCTTATCTATCTTACCTACAACATTCTTGGCCCCTCGAAACTAAGTTGTTTCTCGGATTCTTCAAACAAGCTCTACACTCTCAATGATTAAAACAACAACCATATGAAACTTACCCTCAACTTTACCCAAACCAGCTTGGTTCCATGCTACCTTCCTCTCTTCGGTTCATCCATGCTCGGCTCCCAATCAACCTTACTTGAGAATATCAAAGAATGTTTAGATCAATTTTATTGTTTGCTTAATTTTATTCGTTAGAAAATAAAAGAAAAAGAAAGGAATAATCTACACAATTCTATAAAAGTTTGGAAATGGAAAAAAATATTTTGAATATAAAGAATTCAATTTATGTTTAGATTTGATTAATGATGTGATTTTTTATACTGATTAGTTAGATCCAATTTTAGTTTCAAAATTAGGTTATATTCAAATCGAGATTTGATTAAGAATGATTAATATTTGGTTTTTAGTGAAATTCAAATTAGGAATCATGTGAAAGAGACAATAATTGAGTTTATTTGGTGGGCAAAAATTATGTTTCTTCAATGAATAATATGATAAGAGAGAAAAATGAAGGGGTAGAAGAAAAGGAAAATAAAGAAATAAAAAGAAAAAAATTAAATTGTTCAGAAAATATAAAAGTATGGGGACTAGTTTTAACAAATGGAAAACGTAGAAAAACTATGTTAAAAGAAATGGAGAAGGGAGGAAAACAGGGGGACAAGGAGAAGAGAATTAAAAAAAAAAAGAAAATTCAAAGAACATAAAAGAAAAAATTTTAATTGCTCAAAATGAAAAAAATATAGGAACCAATTGTATAATTTAACCTAAATTTTTTGTTTGAAATGATGATTTAACGTGTTACATTAGCTTACTGTTACACCGTTAATGACAATTAACGCTCAGTGACTAAAATGTTACAACACGATAATATAAGTGACTAAAATGTAACCTAAGACAAACAAAAGTGACTATTTTGATAGTTTGCCCAATATTTTAACCACTAAAATTTAAAAATTAAATTATTAAAAGAGTCTTAATTGTAGCATAAATTTTCACTTGGAGTGAGGATGGATCGATAAGAATTACTCAAAAACAAATGGGAAAATAGGAATATGTTTTTGTTTTCTAATAGTCATAGTTCTGTCCAAGATGTGATAGATAAACGTATCAGTGGGACGAAAAGTTATTCGCCATCCTCGATAGCTGTGTACCATTCAAATTCTATGGTTTATGTTTCAAAATGGTTAGCTCTAAAGAGTGGTTGGGTTAAACTTAAAATGGATGGTGCAGTTTCATCTAGTGTTCACTCGGCTGCAATTGGGGGAGTCATTCGAGATGTTGATGGTATTTAGTTATGTGGTTACTCAATGACATTAGGAAAAGATGAAGTGTTTCGGATTGAAGCGAGATCGATGTTAAAGGGGCTTCGATTAGCTTTGGGCAAAGGCTATTGACAGGTTGAGCTTTAATTTGATAATGCTCTTGTCGAGACCATCTTTAAATCGTGTTCTTGGAAAATGGGAATCGACCTTAAGAAAAAAGAAAACGGGAGTCGCCACCAATCTTTTTAGGTGTGATTGGATCACCTTTAAAACATTTTGTTTTAAAATCGTTGGTTTTGGTCTACGAAATCAAAAGAACAAGTTCGGGAGTCGGTTACGTACAAGGAAGGATTAGCACCCTTGTAACGCCCAAAAATTGGTACCTAATTGATTATCAAGTTGCTTTAATGTCGGAAATTTAAAATTCTTAAGATATAATTCTCTTTGATTTTGAAATTGGAATTCACTTGTATCAAAGTATTGACACCAGGTTAGCTTTTGGAAATTCCTATCTCGAAACAATAAAACGCTACATCCAATAAGTTAAGATATATTGCTTTGCAATTCCAAGACAGTTGCTTACATTTTGAAAAACTTTAAAACTTAGAAGGGTACCTAACTATTCAAACTCAACGAGAAAAGTCGCAACCCGATAAGTTAGGGCACTACTTTCTCGAAATTTCCGAATATCAAGCATTGCCTTTATATTTTTTGAAAACTTTGGAGCCTTCCTTTTTTTTAAAAAATGATGCGTGGGGAATTGTATTGCATTATAAATCGTACATAGCAACATATTATTGTAGTAGGTAAATAATAGGTGCATTTAAACAATATGATGGAAATAATATAAAGACCGTGCATTAGATACATACATATAAAAAATATATATATAGCGAATATTAACAATATGCATACAAAGATATATACATAGCCTGTTTTGAGAATGAATGAACATACAAACATAAGTAATAATTAAATGATGCATGATATATAATTTAGTATATATAAAAAAGGTAATACAATATCAATGCATATGTTCGTGAAATGTAATATCAAATAATAAATATAAAGTAACATATAACACATAATATATGGAATATATAAAAAAATGAAATGAGTTAATGTTAGCAAAATATACATATAACACAAATAAAGACATAATACTTAATAATGATTTTAAAATAGTATATAAAATATAATAAAAAAATATTTATAAAAGAATAATAATTATATATATATATATATATAATATATTGAGTTAAAAAAACATATAAAATAAAAGTATATAAAAGATTTTATAAAATAAAAGTATCAAAATAACACATAATAAATAAATAATTAATAATTAAATATGTATATAATATGAGTTAAAAATATAATGATATATAAAAAAATTACAATTTATAATATAAAAGTGTATATGTAAGAAAATAACATATAATATGTAAAAATATAATAATATATAAATAGTATAATAATATATAGATAATAATGTAAAATACTAATAATTTGTGAAAAGTAATACATAATGGATAATAATAATATAAATAATATACAGCAAAATAATTATATAATATATAAATTAAAAATAAGGTTTAAAACAACAAATAACAATATAAAATTTATATATATAATAATAATAGAAATAAATATATTGGGTTAGATTTAAAGTTTAGCAAAAATTACAAGTAATTTAAAACAATAAAGCTGAACTAAGGCCCTAATTAAAACACGCATAAAGCAAAAGGGACTCATTGGGCAAATTGCCCTATTCCCAAAACGACTGTGTTTTAATCTCGGACTTCGAACAGTCACTGTAGGGATTAAATTAAAACTAAAACAAAATATCAGGTCTAAATCATAAACAAAATAAAAATAAGCTGTAAACATAAAAAAAGGTAGAGGGACTAATTGGGTAATTAACCCAATCCTAAAAAATACGCGGATCCTCCTCGGGTAATCGGGTCAATGCGCGGATCCTAGGGGTCTAATACGTCGTCATTTCATCAAGGTTATATAAACCAAATTTCACTTAAAAAAATCATTTAGAAGCCTGTTTTAAAAAAAAAAACTCAGAGAAAATCTCTGAAAGAGAGAGGGAGGAAGGGAGCTCCAGGGTCTGGCCTCCGTAGGTCACGCTCCGGCCATTGGTCCTACACGCGCTCACGCGCCGTCATACACGGAGGTTCAAGAGGCTAAAAGCCTTCGCTTTCCTTGGTAAGTCACAGGTAACCTCTTTTTCCTTAGATCCTTACTCGTACATGCTAGAATAGTTCATATATGTTCAAAATAAAGCACAAAATATGCGATTAAATCACCTTTTGAGAGACTGTTGATATTTTGAATGAATATCTGTAAGTATATTTCTATCTTTGTCCAAAAAAGGGGTCCTTTACATCGTTTTGATTCGGGCTTTTTATAGCCGCTGTTGTTGTTGTTACATTTTTAGAAAGAAACCTTTTCTTCCATATTTGTTTTGTTTGCTGCTGTGTTTCTTCCCTTCTTTTGCAGGTATCATCACGGGATCCGGCAATAACTGTGCTGGTGTGGATTCTCGATGTTGGTGAGGCGCTGATTATAGAGGAAGAGCCTTGAGTGACGGCCTCGATTGGGGAGTTGGACAGACGCTCCCCGAACCTTCCAGAACCTGCTGCGGCGCGAGGGGAAAGAGCTAGGGTTGAAAACCCTAGCTGATAATTTTGGGTTTTTGGGCCACTGTTATTTGGGTCTAGTTTAGGTCTGGGCTTCGGGTGTATTTGGGTTAAGGTTGTAATTGTAATGGGTCAAGGGATAGTTTAGGGTTTGCTGAGCTGGTTATTTATTTGGTTTTGTAATCTGAACTGTATATGGACTGTTAAATAAACAATTATTTATTTATTTATTTATTTGGTTTTCAGCTCGGTCTAATTTGGGCTATTACAGCTGCCCCTCTTTGCTTATTGTTGTGTAACAGGAATTAAGCAAATACTCATAGAAAGACCAAATTTGACCGGCCCTATCAAATCATGGTATTCAATTTCCTTTATGGCTGCCATGTTGATAAAGATGTCAAATCTGCTTCTTCGATTTGTAGGGATGTTAAATCATTTTAGATCTAGCTTCAGTGAAATTATCTGAAGGTGTGACCTGCTATGTATCTGCTCCCTGATGAAATAGAGGTGCCTGACTTCGATTTGTTCTCTGACAATACAGAGACGACAAATCATCTTAGATTTGCTTCATCGTAAACACGTGAAAGCCAAATCAACTGTGTCTTCGATTTGTTCCTTGTAAGCACAAGCATGCAAACCATCTTGAGTCTATTTGAGAACATCTGAGAGTCAAATCTGCTATGTCCTCGATTTGTTCCTTGTAAACACAAGAATGCCAAATCATCTTGGATCTGCTTTAGTATAAACATCTGAAGGTTAGATCTAATATGTGTCTGAGAACATCTGAGAGTCAAATCTGCTATGTCCTTAATTTGTTCCTTGTAAACACAAGAATGCCAAATCATCTTAGATCTGCTTCAGTATAAAAATCTGAAGGTTAGATCTGTTATGTGTCTGAGAACATCTGAGAGTCAAATCTACTATGTCCTCGATTTGTTCCTTGTAAACACAAGAATGCCAAATCATCATGGATCTGCTTCAGTATAAACATCTGAAGGTTAGATCTGCTATGTGTCTGAGAACATCTGAGAGTCAAATCTGCTATGTCCTCGATTTGTTCCTTGTAAACACAATAATGCCAAATCATCTTGGATCCGCTTCAGTATAAACATTTGAAGGTTAGATCTGCTATGTGTCTGAGAACATCTGAGAGTCAAATCTGCTATGTCCTCAATTTGTTCCTTGTAAACACAAGAATGCCAAATCATCTTGGATCTACTTCAGTATAAACATCTGAATGTTAGATCTGCTATGCGTCTGTTCTCTGTTGAAATGGAGATGCCAAACTTCGATTTGTTCTCTGACAATACAGAGACAACAAATCATCTAAGATTTGCTTCATCGTAAACACGTGAAAGCTAAATCAGCTATGTTTTTTTATTTGTTCCTTGTAAGCACAAGGATGTCAAATCATCTTAAGTCTGCTTGAGAACAACTGAGAGTCAAATCTGCTATGTCCTCGATTACCTGTAGAATGATTATGCCTGATAATTAGGATGCTATGCTCGAAGTGAGTCGAATGTCCCTAATTAAAGATGTTATGATGCAAAGTGCTGTGAATATGACCCCTATCCTAAGCACTACCATTCATTCCTTCATTTTCTTTTCTCAAAATTTCATTCTTGCTCAGCCTGTAGGCCTTCCTCTAATGCTACGATCTACTGAGGATATCTGTAAGAATTGAATCATTGGTTTTTTCCATTTTCCTTTTAGACTGGAAGGAAGAAATTCCTCGAGTTCCTTCATCCCTTACTTACTTGAATTTCTCGAACAATTATCCTGTTTTAGTTTCTTGCATTATCTAGAAATTCCAAATTAATGTGCAAAACTTCGTTTGTGAAAATATTTTAGTTCATCTATCATTATTTCAATGCAACATATTTAAAGAATAATAAAAGATGAATAAATCTTCAAGAATAATTGAATTTGAATGAATTGTCAAAAATATAAAGGAAATAAATCTGATAGCATATCTTTGAGAAGAAATAGAATCTAAAGATAGCAAACAGGATAAAAGTTAGATGCTTCAGATGTCGCCGCTTGAGTGTCTATACACTAGCTCCATGAAATCTTTCTTGAGTTCGACATGTGTTTAAAAAACCTAAAGTACTTTGTTGATGCCCCAATATGCAACGTGCTTTACTTCTTTGTTGAGTCAAATATAGCCAAATTGCTGTATGCCCTTCAAAATTTGAGCTGCCCTTTCGGGTTTTCAACTCAAAACCCTTTTGGTCACAAGGCGCCCTTTGCGGGTTTTCACCTTGGTTTCTCCTCTCCTTTAGACAAAGTACTTTTTGACTGAGTCTGAGCTCACTGGATTGGGTAAGCTCTTCCCATCCATTTCTGTCAAAATCAATGACCGCCAGAGAAAGCTTTCTTCACAACGTACGGCCCCTCCCAATTCGGCATCCATTTTCCCCTAAAGTCTTTTTGAATAGGAAGGATTTTTTTCAGCACGAGATCCCCCTCATGGAATTCCCTTGGACGAACATTTTTATCATAGGCTCGCATCATACGCTTCTGATACATCTGACCATGTCGGATGGCTCTCAGCCTCTTTTCCTCAATCAAGTTTAACTGATCATACCGGGATTGAACCCATTCAGCTTCATCCAACCTTATCTCGGTCAAAATACGGAGAGAATACGGAGAGAAGGTATTTCTACTTCAATAGGCAACACTGCTTCCATCCCAACTAATGAGAATGGGGTTGCCCCAGTAGAGGTTCTGATAGATGTTCGATATGCCAGGAGTGCAAATGGTAGCTTCTCATGCCAATCTCTATAAGCCTCAGTCATCTTTCCCACTATTTTCTTAATGTTCTTGTTGGCGGCCTCTACTGCCCCATTCATTTTTGGACGATAGGGAGAAGAATTGTAATGTTTGATGTTGAACTGGTCGCAAACCTCTACTATCGTTTTGTTGTTTAAGTTCAATGCATTATCAGATATGATCTTCTCAGGTATTCCATACCGACAAATAATCTCTTTCTTCAAAAATCGACTTAAAACGGATTTAGTAACATTTGCGTAAGAAGCGGCTTCTACCCATTTTGTGAAGTAGTCGATTACCACGAAAATAAACCAATGTTCGTTCGAAGCTTTCGGCGATATTAGTCCAATAACATCCATGCCCCATATGGAGAAGGGCCATAGAGAAGTCATAACATGTAAAGGTGATGGTGGTACATGAATTTTGTCCCCATAAATCTGACACTTATGGCATTTCCTGGCATATTTGATACAGTCCCCTTTCATGGTGGCCCAATAATAACCAAACCTCATGATTTGTCTAGCCATCATGAACCCATTTGCATGCGTCCCACATACACCTTCATGAACTTCTTCTAAAATCAGCTTAACTTCCACAGCATCAACATATCTCAAAAGTACTTGGTATTTCCTTCTCTTGTATAGGATATCCCCGTCTAAGACATAGTCACAAGCTAATATTCTTAAAGTTCATTTGTCATTTTCGGTTGCCTGTTTTGGATATTTACGATCTCTCACATATCACAATATATCCTGATACCACGGGTTATCATCCTTTTCTTCTTCTTCAATGTTACAACAGCTAGCTGGAGCCTCATAGACACTCATTTGAATTGGTCTCACCTCTTCCTCTTTATTTGCTTTAATCATTGAGGCCAAGGTTGCTAAAGCATCTGCCATTTGATTTTCGTCTCGTGGGAGATAATTAAAGGTGATATCATCAAATTCCTCAAGTAACCCTAAAACTACCTTTCGATAATTGATCAATTTAGGGTCCATTGTCTCCCATTCACCTCAGCTGATAAATTACCAACGCAGAATCTCCATATACTTCTAGGGTTTTTATACCTCGCTCTATGGCTGCTTGAAGTCCCATGATGCATGCTTCATACTCAGCCATATTATTCATGCAATCAAAGTCCAACTTACATGTGAATGGGTAATGATCGCCACTAGGGGATACCAAGACTGCCCCAATTTCATTTCCAACTGCATTAGAAGCCCCATCAAAATTGAGCCTCCATGGAGAATCTTCGGTCATTGTTATATACATTAAATCCTCATTTGGAAAATCAAAGTTCAATGGCTCATAATTCTCTAGAGCTCTACTAGCCAAGAAGTCAGCTACCACACTTCCTTTTATAGCCTTCTGACTTACATAGACTATATCATACTCTAAAAGCAAAATTTGTCATCTCGCCATTCTCCCATTTAGAGCCGTTGATTCCATCATGTATTTCAATGGATCTAGCTTTGAGATAAGCCAAGTAGTATGGTATAGCATGTACTGTCTTAATATTCGGGTAGTCCAAATCAGCGCACAACACAGTTTTTCAATTGGTGAATATCTCATTTCACAGTTAGTGAATTTTTTACTGAGATAATAAATTGCCTTTTCTTTTTTTCACAACTCGTCATGCTGACCAAGCACACATCCCATAAAATTACTGAACACTGATAAGTACAGTATTAACGGTTTATCTGGGCTAGGTGGAGACAATACTGGAGCATTCAACAAATACTGCTTGATCTTTTCAAAAGCATTCTGGCATTCTTCGTCCCAAGTACCTTGATTGTGCTTTCTGAGGAGGCGAAAGATAGGATCGCATTTCTCAGTCAATTGTGAAATGAACCGAGCGATGTAATTCAACATTCCCAGGAATCCTCGAACTTCCTTCTGAGTACAGGGTGGAGGTAACTCCTGTATGGCTCTAACTTCATCTGAGTCAACTTCAATTCCCTTTTCACTGACTACGAAGCCCAATAACTTTCCCGATCTGGCTCCAAAGGTACACTTTGCTGGATTGAGTTTCAACTGAAATCTTCTTAACCTTAAAAACAATCTTCTTAATACCTTAATGTTCTCTTTCTCTGTTCGGGATTTGGCAATCATGTCATCGACATATACCTCAAGGTCCCTATGTATCATGTCGTGGAACAAGTTCACCATAGCCTTCTGGTAGGTTGCCCTTGCGTTCTTCAATCCAAACGGCATTACTTTGTAACAAAAGGTGCCCCACAAGGTTATGAAGGTAGTTTTATCCATGTCTTCTTGATGCATCTTTATCTGATTGTATCCTGAGAAACCATCCATGAAAGAGAACAACGAACACCCTACTGTGTTGTCTACTAAAGTATCAATGTGTGGCAAAGGAAAATTATCCTTTGGGCTTGCTTTGTTTAGATCTCTATAATCAACACACATCTGTACCTTCCCGTCCTTCTTAGGAACAGGCACAGTGTTAGCTACCCATTCGGAGTATTTTACTTCTTGCAAGAATCCTGCGTCAAACTGCTTCTTGACTTCATCCTTTATTTTCAGAACAATATCTGGCCGCATTCTCCGCAACTTCTGTTGGACTGGTTTGTAATCTTGTCTTATCGGAAGACGATGTACTACAATGTTGGTACTCAATCCGGGCATATCCTGATAGGACTATGCAAAAATATCTTTGAATTCCCGAAGCAACTCAATCAAGCCACCCCTTGTGTCCTTAGTAATCAATGTTCCAATTTTCAACTCCTTCCCTTCCTCTAGGACTATATTCTCTATCGCCTCTTTCTCATGTGACATGATTTGTTTCTCCTCCTGTTTTACCATTCTTAACAGATCGAGAGATACGTCACAATTTTGAGCATCTTCAACATCCTGAAGTTCCTCTAAACACGTGTCTTGCTCGCAAGAAAAATCAGGAGCGGCAGTATCAGTGCTCATATCATTGATATCTAGGGACCTGTGGGGGTATGAAAGAATATACAAAGAATGAATGAATCTAAGAATGATTATTTATGTACTATGAATAAAAGAATAAGAATTGCCAAAATTTAAAAGAATATTGGTTGATAAAAAGTGAAATAATACTCGTTTAAATTAATGAAAGTTATGTTTTATTTAAATAATAATAGATGAAAATAAGCCTATTTTCACAAATGTAATCTTACTACTCCTAGGCTTTAGAGTAATAGACATGTTCCGAGCATTACTCTGAAAAATTCCTAAAGACTACAGGAAGGTCCTCCGCAGTCCAATTGTTAAGAGAGCTCCCCGGTTCGTAAGGGCAAATGCCCTCAAGGTTTTCTTGCTCCAATCTCTCATTATGTACAGCGTTGATCTGATAACTTTCTTCCATCAACAATCCTCCTGACTTAAAGGATTCAGATATAGGTGGGAATGTCATCGATTCCCACTCCACTTCTCCCCTATTCAAACGTGCCTTTCTTCTCGCTTGGCACTTTTCAATCTCTTGCCTCTTATGTTTATGGTCTGGCTTAAAACCCAAACCAAAGCGATCCTTCTTCTCTATCAATTTTGGGATTTGAATCCCTCCTTGCAACTGTTTTCCTAGTCCTTTTCCCGGTGATGCTCCATTTCCCATCATCATTTGCAGGGCCATCCTTGTAGCTCCAGACATTTTGGGTACTGGCACCTCACTTCATTCCAGAATGAAGGTTGCGTTGATAATTTCTACGGAGCGAAAAGAACATTCAATAGCCTCTTCACTTGCCTCGACATAAGGGGCCTTGCTAGTGACTGTTGCTATAATGTCCTCCTCCGCATTGATGGTTATTAAGCGTTCATCTGTCACTAACTTCAGTTTTTGGTGCAATGAGGAGGGTACCGCTCCTGCCAAGTGTATCCATGGTCTCTCTAATAAACAATTATAGGAAGGTTTGATATCCATCACCAAGAAATCAACTTCATATGTATTTGGCCCAATTTCCAAAGGGATATCAATTCGTCCCATCACTTTTCTTTCAGTTCCATCGAAGGCTCTTACCACATTGTGACATGTCTTCATGTAATGAACCAAAAGTACCGGTATCAGAAATCGAGTCTAGAGTATTGTTTTCGTGAATTTCAATTCATGAATATTTATTAGAAATATTTATGAATTATAGTTGAATGGTTATTTAGTGTTTAATTAAGTGAAGTAGCTTGAATTTAGTTTAAAGGATTAAATTGCATAAAGAATAAAAGTTTAATTATAGATTAAAGAAGTAAAAGGGACTAATCTAGCAATTAGACCCTAAGTGCCATGTGTGTGAATGTATGATATTACATATGTAATAGTTGGTATAATGCATTAATGGTGTTAAAGGCTTTTATTTTTTTTAGTGTTTAAATAATTTTTATTAAATTAGTATAATATTAAATAATGAGTAAAATTGATAAAATAGAAAAGAAGATAGAAAGACTAACAGAGAGCAAACGTGAAAAGAAAGAAGAAAGAAAGAAAGAAAAAGAAAAAGGGAAATTTGAGGTTTAAGGACTTGAAGCTTGATTGGTAAGATGTTTTAGCTCATTTTCTTGTGAATTTTATGTTTATGGATGCCTAATTCAAAGTTCTACATGTATGAGGTTAAAATGAAGAAAAATAGAGAATTTTCTAGATATTGATTTAGTTGAATAAATTGAGGTTTTATGGGTTAAATTGATAGGAATTGAAGTTAGAAGTGAAAAATGAGTGATTTATTAAAAGAATTCTAAGTTAGGTTTAAATAGGGACTAAGTTGAATAGAACTCAAAATTTATGTTTTATAATGAATTCTATGAGTTAGAAATTGTTAATGAGTTGATTAAATGAAAATATGAAGCTTAAGTTAAAGAAAAAGTTTAGTAATGGAAAAAGGACGAAATTGGAATTTTTGTAAAAGTTTGATAGAAAGTGAAAATGTGTTTTATGAATTAGTATATTAATGATTTTTAATTGTATGATTGTCCGTAGCTAACGTAGCACTGGATACGTCATCAAAGAAAGGAAAAGAGAAAGTGAACGAAGATATTGATTAAATTCGATAAATAGTGGTTTGTATTTCTATAAACCGAGCTTAATCGTTATTACTATATTTGATATTTATATTGTATGAAAATGTGAATGAGGTAAGTATTCTTACCATATTGAAATGAATATGATTTTGAATACCCTATTAATATGTTGTCGGGCTAGTCGGATATAGTTGACATGTCATAGGAATTGGAAGTATTGGGATATTCCGACCTTGAGTCGATGAGACACTATGTGTCGATCTTCGTTAAAGTTCCGGATTTGTTCCGATGAAGTACTTTGTGTACTATAATGTTAAAGTTCGGATTTGTTCCGATGAAGCACTATGTGCTTATCCCGAGTGTGGGTTGGATCCGTGTATCCGTCGATGTCCGAGTTATGTTAATAAAGGTAAATAAAGTAAAGATTATTAAAGTAATTGATTGATTGATCGTTGTTGAAATAATGATTGATATTGAATAATAGCAATAATGTGTTTGAATTACCATGTTTTAAAGTTGATTAAGCTATTGTTTATAGAAATACCATCGAGAGTATTCTCAACAGACGGTTTGTTTCATGACGCAGCTAGGTATTTAAAGTATAAGGACTCAAAGATACAAGCGGATCCCGAACTCAAATTGGTGAAGTTTCTATCTTTTGGAAAATGGCATTGTACCTAGGATGTCTTTTGGTCATTTTGAAAGTACCTAAGTTGTTAAGTGATATTTTGGTATGTTTTGTAAATGTTACCAAAACCTTAAGTATGGTATGTTTTTGATATGTTAGTGAAGAGAAATAAAGAGGAAGTGATGGTAAATATTGTAAAGAGAAGAAATGAAGATGTTATAAACTTAGTTATCAACATTTTATACTAAAACAGATTTGGACAAGAGCAGTAGTCCAACTTTAAAAATACACCAAAAATAGTATAAAGTGAATTATATGATTTAATAAAATATTTAGTTGAAGCTTAATGAGTCTATTTTTATATGGAAGAAACAAAATAGGTAAAAGAGTTGTATTTTATGAGATATTTACGTTTTGGTGAAACAGGGTTAGAAAAATTTCTGGATTCCCTATTATGAATTTAGAAATTCACCATAAATTGTGTATAAATAATTAGGACTCATATATGTATGGATTCCTTATTGAGTCTATTTTTAATTGAAATAAACGGCATAGTCATTGTATTTCTGTACAGGAAGAAATTTGATTTGTAGTGCACAGGGGGCCAAAGTAGCCAAACCTCAAACAGGAGACTTTTACTAATAAACTGTACTAATTGGCCTGACCAAAAATTCTAGAAAAAAATTAGTAAGTAGATATATGAGTCTAGTTTCAGGGAAAATTTACGGAATTGGATTTCGAGTTTTTTAACCCGAGATATGATTTTTTTAGCGATCATGATGCAGATGGATAGTTTACTACGAGAATTGTTTAAGTGCTAAAATAAGTCTAGTAATGTCTCCTGCTCGACTCCGGCGACGGTCTCGGGTAAGGGGGTGTTACACTTCATATGCAAACTATCAATGGGTAACCTATTCAATGTGGACAATGGAAGGACATTCAAAGCAGACCCATTATCAACGAGTACACTTGGAAGCGTGTATCCCTTTCATCGAGTAGTGATGTGTAAGGCCTTAGTTGACCCTATGCCCCCAGGTGAAATTTCATCATCATTGAAGTAGATGAAATTGTCAGCACTGCTGTTATTTACTAACCGGTACAACTTATTAACAGATATATCGTGAGTGACATACGTCTCGTTAAGTACCTTCAGCAATGCATCCCGATGCTCCTCAAAACTCGTAAGTAAAGTTTAAATCGATATGCGCGCTGATTGATTTTACGCAATTGCTCGACCACACTATATTCACTATGCTTAAAGAACTTTAGAAATTCCTTAGCCTCCTCCTCCCTTACCGGCTCATTAATGGATATTTCAGTCTTTTTCCCCTTTTCAATCTCAACATTCTTTGTTTTGATGGGCTCCACTCTAATCCCCCCGTCATAACGCTTCTCACTTCGTGTATGGGAACCTTCGTCTTGCGTGCTTTTAGACGCACTAGCTACACTTTCTCCCTGAGGCACTGTTACACTGCAGTCATAGCTCCATGGCACCCTCTTTTCATCTTTATGGGAGAAAGGAATGGGTTTATGGATGATTACTTTAGGTACTGCTGGCGTCCCTACCTCATTATTCCCCGGCAAGAAAATAATAATTCTTGTCGGCTGGTTCCTTGTTGTTCACCTTCAAACGCATTTATTTCTCTTTTATAAGAGCTACCTTCAAAAATTTGTAGCTCTTTATTATCAATGAAGCCTTGCACCAAGGCTTTGAATTCTTCACAATCTTGGGTCTCATGATCCTCTTTCCCATGGAACTCACAGTAGTTCCCCGTTTCTTCTCTTTCTTTCTTAGAGGTTATCATCCCTCTCTTCACCATCTCTTTCCAAATTACCCTTAAAGGCATCCTTATCTCAGCAACGTTTTCTTTCCCCTTTTTTCCACCAGCTTCACCAACGGCATTCACTCCTTGATTGTCATAGTTTGGCAAAGGGTTCTCAGTATTTAGGGTACTCTCAAATTTCAAAACCCCATTCTTGATCAACCTCTCTATGGCTTTCTTGAATCCAGTACAATTCTCAATTGAGTGCCCCGATATTCCAGCATGATACTCACATCTGGCATTTGCATCGTACCATTTAGGATATAGAGGTTGTAATGGTTTCAAGTGGAAAGGGGCTATAGCATGCGCATCATATAAGTTTTGATAAAGCTCCCGATACGTCACAGGTATAGGTGTAAATTGCATCCTCTTATGCCTGGTGCTAAATTCTTGCTTTTGAGAGCCCTCATTTGCCCAAATCGTAGCTACTTTAATGACTAACCGTGATCTTTGAATTGAAGTTGCTGGTGCTGTTCACCTCATTGTCTTTTCTTCTTGGGGCCGATCCTTTGGTCACTTCCCCCTTAATTTTACCGCCCCTTATGGCGTTCTCAATCATCTCCCCTGCCATAACTATATCCGCGAAACTTTTCGTGGTGCTTCTAATTATGTGAGTGATGAACGACACTTTTAAAGTGTTGATAAATAACATGGTGGTCTCCTTCTCTAACAGTAGTGGTTGAACTTGTATTGCCACCTCCCTCCAACGTTACGCGTATTGCCTAAAACTCTCATTAGGCTTCTTCTCTATGTTTTGCAGAGTAATCCTATCGGGGGTTATATCAGTCACATGATTGTACTGCTGTATGAAGGCTTGCGCAAGATCCCTCCATTAATTTATTCTGGCCCGGCTTAACTGATTGTACCACCTGGCTGCTGCTCCTATCAAACTATCTTGAAAACAATGGATCAACAGCTGATCATTGTTTACGTACCCAGTCATCCTTCTACAGAACATTGTAATGTGGCCCTCCGGGCAAGTAGTGCCATTGTACTTCTCAAACTCCGGCATCTTGAATTTGTGAGGTAGCACTAGGTCTGAGACTAGGCTTAAATCTTTGGCATCAATCCCATGATGATTGCCGGTGCCTTTCAAAGTTCTGAATTTTTCTTCCAGCCATCTGCAGCGTTCATCTAACTGTCTTGCAGCTTCAGCTTTCAGATCCTCCTTTTCTACCATATCTAGATCAGGGACGAGAGGATTGGTAAGGTTATCACCTAAATTGAATCCCCAGCCACTTGGTAAATTTATATAGATCCCAGCATCAACTGGCCCCTGTTGAGGCCTCACAGTGACAGATGATCTTCTAGGAGGTGCTTCAGTTTGCAATGGCACATGAGGCGGAGTAAAACCTGGAGGAGGACCCTCATTTTCCTCTTCAGTGATGGCCATAGGAGCCTTTCCCTTATCAGTGGCCCTCAGTAACTGAGCCATTTCAGCCATCATGTTCCTCTGAGCTTCCAACATTTGCTCCCTCATTTCATTCTGCATTTTGGCCAACTGCTCTTGCAATTGGGCTTGCATATCTTTTTGCAACTGCTCAAACCTTTGATCTATGTTCTTAGTTTTAGTGCGAGTGCCGTAAGGATGTGTGATTTCCAGATTTTCTTTTTTACCTTTATAAAGAAACTTTAACTAATTAGGGTCTTTCTATAACCTTAAATGCATATGATATGATGTAATGCAAATGCATGAATGCAACAAAGGCATCGATCTCGATTCAATCTCATTCAGAAAACTTTATTTAGAAAAAGAATATCTTTACATATAAATGGATTACAAGTACGCTTTCCCCCTAATGCCCAAAGTTTTAACTCTATCTAATAAAAGGGATAACTTTCGTCCTATATCCGACGACGATCCACACATCAGACTCAATACATCGGCTCGTACTGCCAAGTCCTGCACATATTCAGCAACCTCTCGAATCTGGGCTATGGCTTCTCCCATGACATGATCCCTTTCTCTGACCTGTCCTCTAAACTGATGAAGCTCTCCCCTTAGATAATCTTCTTGCGCCTCGAGCTGCTCAATCCGAAGTTTACCATTATGCAATGCCACTTCCAAACCTTCAACCTTAGTTTTTAGCTCTTTTAACTCAACTGTAGAGTCATGGTTTCGATGCCAACGAAGAGATTTTCCAAGCTCAGTTACCTTGGTCTTCAACCCTTTATTTTCTTCCTCTAATGCCAAATTCTATGACTGCATTTCTTGGAACCTTTTCTCCCAATACTCAGCCCTAGCTTTTTCTTCTTGGACCTCCTTCTGCAATTGATCTGAAGACCCCCTATTATTGCTCTCCTCAAGGATACTTGTGCCTTTTTGTAATGTTCTTTCAAATCATTTCTATCCTCCTCGATCTTTCTCTTTTCTTTCTTTTCTTTCTCGACCTTCATCTTTTGAACATCGACATCTAAGCTCAAATACATCTTTTCTTCTTCAAATTTTGCTATCCTCTTCTAGAGCTCCAAATTCCTTCTCTCGAACTCTTGCTTCATGATTTCTAGCTCCGAGGGCATCACTCGCAAATATTCCTCTATCGGTTGAGCTCCTTCCACACTTGGCTTGGGATGTTATCGTTAATCCTTCTGTCTCTCCATTCAACATACTCTAGAGTCGTAGCAGGGCTAATAGCTACTCCTTTCAACCGACAAGTCTTGTTCTAAGCACTAGAGGTCTCACTGACCCTCTTCTTATAGTCAGCTCCTCTATACACGTACTCACTTTGAGCCAGCCCATGAGTTGCTGGCACGAACTGCTTTAGACCAAATTGCTTCAACACAAGTAAGGGGGCATAACCAATGGCACTCCAAATTCCTAATAGAGGGACCCAATCGAAACTGCCACATCGGTAAAGAATCTCACCAGGAATCATCCACGGAGCTCTCCACTCAACATCTTTCGACTGAAGATTCTGAAGTAGCGCTATCCAATTCTCCTCTGGATCATCAACTCTCCTAGTTGAAGCGACTATGTCCTTCAGCGGTGAATAATCCTCGAAGAAAACCCGACAAATGACCCTATCTATCAATCGAAAATGGCTATAGAACCAAGCTAAAAGTAACTGAGCACAACCAACAAACCTGCCTGCACCAGCCTTCCTACATGTGCCTAAGGACCTGAATGTTTCCGCCAAAATCGCAGGGACGAAAGTGACCCTCTTACCAAGCCGATGGAAAAGATACGTAGTTGCCTCATCCACATATTCTAAAACCCTAGGGAATACTATCAATCCATACAAACTTAAGGCAAAACATCTACCTTCTTTGTCTCATTAGGGTGTGTCAAAATCAGACCCTTCAAAGCGTCCCACGAAATGCACTTGCACTCACCCTTCTCTTTAATTTTGGCAGTGATCCACTGCTCGCTCATCCCCGTAATAGTCATCAATTTCTTTCAAAAGGTAGGGACACTAGCAGCTCGAGAATAGATCCTATCAATCTGAAATTTGGGACAACAAAGTAAGGCAGTGTACTCCTCCACGGTAGGTATCAAGTCTACTTCCCCAAAAGTGAAACAACTATATGCCGGATTCCAAAACTGGGCAAGGGCTCGGAACAAGCGCTCATCTACCTGAACATCGAGTAAGTAAGGTAAATCTCCATAATTACCGTAGAATAACTACTTGGTCTCATTGCCCCACTGATCCCAAATTTCCTTAAGCTCCTGGAGGTTGTTCTGCGTGACACTAATACGAGTATATTCCGACAGCTCCGACATATATCCCACAGATATACTATCTCCCTTTTCTAATTGAGTTTGCTCAGACCATCTATGGATGTTGGCGTTGCCCTCCACTCTATTAAGAAGTTCGTTCTCCATAACAAAACTTCCTAACTTAGAGACTGATCGTGAATCGATACATTTGTAAATGCAAAAATGTCATGCAAACAAAAGAAAATAAATAGTCAGTATCACATGATATCAATAAATCTCGACAATAATTTATAAGGGTAATATCTAAAGTTCAACTTTAACTAAGTTGGGCTTTTACGGTTTATCTATATAAAGTTGGTTCTAAAGTTTGAGGTACCTGAACCAGCAGATTCCCCGATCCTCACCCATTATAGGCTCATTTGAATCGAGTTCAGTTCAGGGGAATACATTTCCCTATGGCTACACGGAGATGAAAATCTCACAAAACCATAGGTACGGATGTATCCCGAAAGTGATTCACTATCCTGCACGGAGGCGAAAACCTCACGAAGGCGTAGCTTCTCACTCCCACTTAAGGGTGTGACCACAACGGTCATGCAAATGCAGTGCGTATTAGAATATAGCAACACATGCAATAATACAAACACATGTAATGCAAAGAGGATTAAATTTTAAAATTTTAAATTTCTGACATTAAGACAAGAGATAATCAATTACACGGCTTGACTCTCTTATTAGTCCCCAGTGGAGTCGCCAAGCTGTCGAGACCATCTTTAAATTGTGTTTTTGGAAAATGGGAATCGACCTTAAGAAAAACGAAAATGGGAGTCGCCACCAATCTTTTTAGGTGTGATTGGATCACCTTTAAAACATTTTGTTTTAAAATCGTTGGTTTTGGTCTACGAAATCAAAAGAACAGGTTCGGGAGTCGGTTACGTACAAGGAAGGATTAACACCCTTATAACGCCCAAAAATTGGTACCTAATTGATTATCAAGTGTCTTTAATGTCAGAAATTTAAAAGTCTTAAGATATAATCTTCTTTGATTTTGAAAATTGGAATTCACTTGTATCAAAGTATTGACACCAGGTTAGCTTTTGGAAATTCCTATCTCGAAACAACAAAACGCTACATCCAATAAGTTAGGATATATTGCTTTGTAATTCCAAGACAGTTGCTTACATTTTGAAAAACTTTAAAACTTAGAAGGGTACCTAACTATTCGAACTCAACGAGAAAAGTCACAACCCGATAAGTTAGGGCACTACTTTCTCGAAATTTTCGAACATCAAGCATTACCTTTATATTTTTTGAAAACTTTGGAGCCTTCCTTTTTTAAAAAAAATGATGCGTGGGGAATTATATTGCATTATAAATCGTACATAGTAACATATTATTATAGTAGGTAAATAATAGGTGCATTTAAACAAGATGATGGAAATAATATAAAGACCGTGCATTAGATACATACATATAAAAAATATATATATAGCGAATATTAACAATATGCATACAAAGATATATACATAGCATGTGTTGAGAATGAATGAACATACAAACATAAGTAATAATTAAATGATGCATGATATATAATTTAGTATATATAAAAAAGGTAATACAATATCAATGCACATGTTCGTGAAATGTAATATCAAATAATAAATATAAAGTAACATATAACACATAATATATGGAATATATAAAAAAAATGAAATGAGTTAATGTTAGCAAAATATACATATAACACAAATAAAGACATAATACTTAATAATGATTTTAAAATAGTATATAAAATATAATAACAAAATATTTATAAAAGAATAATAATTATATATATAATGTATTGGGTTAAAAAAAACATATAAAATAAAAGTATATAAAAGATTTTATAAAATAAAAAGTATCAAAATAATACATGATAAATAAATAATTAATAATTAAATATGTATATAATATGAGTTAAAAATATAATGATATATAAAAAAAATTACAATTTATAATATAAAAGTGTATATGTAAGAAAATAACATATAATATGTAAAAATATAATAATATATAAATAGTATAATAATATATAGATAATAATGTAAAATACTAATAATTTGTGAAAAGTAATACATAATGGATAATAATAATATAAATAATATACAACAAAATAATTATATAATATATAAATTAAAAATAAGGTTTAAAACAACAAATAACAATATAAAATTTATATATATAATAATAATAGAAATAAATATATTGGGTTAGATTTAAAGTTTAGCAAAAATTACAAGGCGAATTTAAAACAATAAAGCTGAACTAAGGCCCTAATTAAAACACGCATAAAGCAAAAGGGACTCATTGGGCAAATTGCCCTATTCCCAAAACGACTGCGTTTTAATCTTGGACTTCGAACAATCACTGTAGGGATTAAATTAAAACTAAAACAAAATATCAGGTTTAAATCATAAATAAAATAAAAATAAACTGTAAACATAAAAAAGGGTAGAGGGACTAATTGGGTAATTAACCCAATCCTCAAAAACACGCGGATCCTCCTCTGGTAATCGGGTCAACGCGCGGATCCTGGGGGTCTAATACGTCGTCGTTTCATCAAGGTTACATAAACCAAATTTCACTTTAAAAAAATCGTTTAGAAGCCTGTTTTTTAAAAAAAAAACTCAGAGAAAATCTCTGAAAGAGAGAGGAGGAAGGGAGCCCCAGGGTCTGGCCTCCGTAGGTCACGCTCCGGCCATTGGTCCTACACGCGCTCACGCGCCGTCATACACGGAGGTTCAAGAGGCTAAAAGCCTTCGCTTTCCTTGGTAAGTCACAGGTAACCTCTTTTTCCTTAGATCCTTACTCATACATGCTAGAATAGTTCATATATGTTCAAAATAAAGCACAAAATATGCGATTAAATCACCTTTTGAGAGACTGTTGATATTTTGAATGAAAATCTGTAAGTATATTTCTATCTTTGTCCAAAAAATGGTCATTTACATCGTTTTGATTCGGGCTTTTTATAGCTACTGCTGTTGTTACATTTTTAGAAAGAAACCTTTTCTTCCATATTTGTTTTTTTTTGTTTGTGTTTCTTTCCTTCTTTTTGCAGTATCATCACTAATCCAAGCAATGACTGTGGCTTTGGTGCGGATTCTCAGCGTTGGTGAGGCGCTAATTACGGAGGCAGAGCCTTGAGTGACATCCTCGATTGGGGAGTTGATGAGGACGCCTCGAACCGGAACCCGCTGCGCGCGAGGGGAAAGAGCTAGGTTGAAAACCTAAGCCGATAATTTTGGGTTTTTGGGCCACTGTTATTTGGGTCTAGTTTAGGTCTGGGCTTCGGGTGTATTTGGGTTAAGGTTGTAATTGTAATGGGTCAAGGGATAGTTTAGGGTTTGCTGAGCTGGTTATTTATTTGGTTTTGTAATCTGAACTGTATATGGATTGTTAAATAAACAATTATTTATTTATTTATTTATTTGGTTTTCAGCCCGGTCTAATTTGGGCTATTACAGCTCTGTTAATAGAATTAATGTTAGCCGGTAATTTTAGTGCTAGTCATATTGTAAAATTACGAGCTATTCATAAGTTGTTGCATAGGAATTGGAAGATTCATATCCGTCACGTTGCCAGAGCTCCTAATAAAGTTGCAAATTTTATGGCCAAATATACTGCTACAGGATTCATAAGTATATTCATACCTCCTCAAGTTGTGTGGGGTTTAATTCAAAAAGATATTTTTGATTTTTGATTTTTGATTTTATTGTTATCATCTAATATTATTCTTATTTACCAAAAAAAAATTACTTTAGGTATAATTTTATAACATTAAAAAGTAAAAAAAAAAAATTCTTGATCGAAGAAAAAGTTTGTTGAATAAATGTTCTTTATTGAATAGATAATTCAACAAGTTTACCCATTGAATATTTTGTCCATTATTTACTTTTATTATCTATAATTTATATAATATTATGAGTTTAGAAAAAATTTTAAATTAATAAATATAATTTTTGTTATTCATTATATGGTTGAATTTGTCATTTTAAAGACTTATCATGTTTACAATTAAGAGTTATAATTTTATTAAATTAATTAGTTTAAAATTTTTACTTATATACCTATAAATAAAATTTCGATACTATTAAAAGGCTTTTAATATAAAATATTAATATAATATTTAATTAAAAATAATTATTATTTTGTTAATAAGATTAATTAAAATAATATTAAAATTTATTTTTGATATGACTTTAGCAAAGCAAAAATATTGTACAAAAAAAAAAAAAAACAAAGCAAAAATACTAATAACAATTTTTTTTTTTTTTTTGAGGAAAGCCACTAATAACATTAAAGTAAATAATAAAAAAACGTTTGTCGATCGAATAAAAAGACAGTTGAGGGCTCAAGTAAAAAGATTGGCTAAACTGTTAAAATAGTCACTTTTCTTTGTCTTAAGTTACATTTTAGTCACTTACATTATCATGTTGTAATATTTTAGTCACTGAGTCGATAATTGCCGTTAATGGTGTAACGGTAAGTTGACGTTACACATTAAATCATCATTTCAAATAAAAAATTTAGGTTAAATTATAAAATTGGTCCCTATATTTTTTTATTTTGAGCAATTTGAATTTTTTTCTTTTATGTTCTTTTAACTTTCCTTTTTTTTTTCTTTTTTTTTCATTCTCTTCTGCTTCTCCCTCTATTTTCCTCCCTTCTCCATTTCTCTTAACATAATTTTTCTATATTTTTCATTTGTTAAAACATCTGTGCATATAGGTTAAGCTCTTTTAGTTTGACATTTTTTGTTTCTTGCTTTTGGGAATTACAGGAAGGAAGGGAGTTTAAGGGGCACAACCAGGTCCGGTTCTTGACTAGATGTAGAGGGTAAGAATTGTGGTTGATGCGGCAAGTGGATTGGAATATTTGCACAAGAAGGTTCAACCTTCAATTATCCGCAGAGATATGAGATCTAGCAATGTCCTTCTTTTTGAAGACTTCAAAGCGAAGGTTGCAGATTTTAACCTCTCAAACTAGGACCTGGACATGGTTGCTCATCTTCATTCTATTCGTATTTGGGAACCTTCGACTATCATGCACCTGAGTATGCTATCTGAAGCTGTTTTATATCATTGTTCGTTCCTTTTCCGAACCAACCAGTTATTGTCAGTTGTTGACATAAATAATTGAAGGGAGGAAAACAAAAGGAGAAGTAGAAGAAAATGAAAAAAAAAAAAGTTAAAATAACATAAAAAGAAAAAATTAAATTACTCAAAAAGAAAAAAATATAGAGACCAATTTATAATTTAACCTAAAATATTCGTTTGAAATGATAATCTAACGTGCCACGTTAGCTGATCGTCACACCGTTAACGATAATTAATGACTCAGTAACTAAAATGTTACAACATGATACCATCAGTGACTAAAATGTAACATTTTAAACATAAATAATATGAAACAAACAAAAATGACTATTTTAATAGTTTACTAATAAAGATTTATATATGTTCGTCAACAAGGATATGATGTCTACTAGTGGAGTCTATTAAAACATCCTCTTAAGTTGGATTGGATGACCTGTCCCATTTTTGAAATTAAAATATGAGTGGATGATAAGGATAACTCAATCAATCCAGATTTGAAGTAGAAACCATTATTTTATCAGCCCATGATTCAACCGACCCAGTCCAATTCCACACGTGTGAATATAAACATCGAGTTTGTCTGAAGATGACGAATAGAAAAATTTGTCGAACACAGTGGACGGAGAAACCGCTGCAGATCTATCGCCTTCAATACTGCAAAAGGGGATCAAGAACTTAGACCAATTCTTCTTTATGTTTATATGATTTTTTTTTTGTAATTATACATATAATTTATAGTTATAGATCCAAGAATCTCATCTTTTTTTTTATTTGTTTTTCAGAAAATATAAATTAACGAGAATGAAATTAGTAATTAAATGAATGAGAACCCCGCCTTGTTTGCTATCTCTAACTTTAGATTCTGCTGTCCATAACCTTTCCAATATCACTGATCTCTCTCCTCTTCCTGATCACATTCTCATCGAGCTCTTCTTGGTAAAATTTTCTTTCTCTTTCTTTCCCTTCTTTGTCTTCTTTGAGTTTTCTCGCCTTTTCGATAGATGGGTAGTTTTAATTTCTTGATTGCTTTTTGGGTTTTTCTTTTTATGAAAAGCTATGAGTTGTTCATGTGTTGATTTGCATGTATGTATGGAGAAATTGAGTCATTTGATTTTGATGGGATATGGCTGAGTCTTCAGAGCGTACTTGATAATTTTATTGTTGTGTTGTCTAGTCTGTATTCTGAAATTTCAATTTTCTTTTGATTGTCTAATTCAAATATTAAAGTGCATTTCTTTTATTTTTTTCAAGTCTCACCCTTAAGTTGAGTTTCTTCGATTTGATTCCTTTGTCTTTTGGATCACTTGATCTGAACATTTTGCTATTGGTGCCACTTGTTTACTAATTTTCTTTGTATTTTCTTTTTCCCTGTTTATTAAATTTAATACATTGCTGAATTAACCTCATTTGAGTTCTCTAAATTCTTTTCTGTTTTCCCTTTTGTCTTCCAAATGCTTTGAACCTGAAAATAATTGAAAAACAATGCAGCTCGTTGTTATTATTTTTCTTTCTGTCTGACTAGATACATGGGTCAATCTTACCTCTGTAACCTTATATTATATGTAACTCTTGTTTGGTTCTAGTTGCATTCATTTAGTTAAGATAAATTCTCATGATTCTAGCAGAGAACATTGAGAGCTGGAAAGCTAACCGAGAGAGTTCTTAAGCTGTTCATAGCTACTGGCAAGGACGAGGTCTTCTCACTTATCCAGGCACTCAACATTCAAGTTACAGTTACCCCTGTCCTTCCTACCAGTAAGTTAGTTTCAGAATTTCTTTTTTTTTTTTCTCTCTCCAAATGAGTTTTTAGCTGATTTCCAAATGGATTTTTGTTCCCTACATAGGATGCTCCAAGAAATTCTGAGATTAGTTTAATCAGTGGAATACACAGTAGCTTGGTCTAAAGAGTAACGAAGCTGATTTTAAGAGGCTTGAGTAGTCTGAATTCTGTTGACGTTTGCATTTGGCAAGATGTCTCTATCAATTAAGGATGATGAGATTGATATTGTTATAGGAGCACTACGTCCTGACCTGACATCTTTCATGAATGAGTGGAGGCCTATATTCTCTCGATTTCATCTCATAATTGTTAAAGATCCTGATTTGAAAGAGGAGCTCAAAATTCCAGAGGGCTTTAACCTTGATGTCTATAAAAAGCCTGACATAGATCGTGTTGTGGGTACTTCTACTTCAACTATTTTCTCTGGCTATTCATGCCGGTACTTTGGCTATCTGGTATCTCGGAAGAAGTACATTATCTCCGTGGATGATGACTGTTACCCGGCCAAGGACAATAAAGGCATTTTGGTGGATGCTGTTGCCCAGCATATTACTAACCTTACAACCCCGGCCACACCATTCTTTTTTAACACTCTGTATGACCCTTTCACTGAAGGTGCAGATTTTGTTCGTGGCTACCCATTCAGTCTTCGGAGTGGGGTACAATGTGCTTTGTCATGTGGGCTATGGCTTAATTTAGCTGACTATGATGCACCTACTCAAGCCCTCAAGCCAGAAGAAAGGAATTCCAGATATGTTGATGCAGTTCTGACGGTTCCAGCTAGAACCCTGATGCCTATTAGCGGAATCAACATCGCTTTTAATCGGGAGGTGATTGGACCTGCCTTGCTTCCATCTTTGAGGTTGGGTGGGGAAGGTAAGTTTAGGTGGGAAACAATGGAAGATATATGGAGTGGGATGTGTGTTAAGGTTGTATGCGATCACCTGGGACTTGGTGTGAAAACTGGGATGCCATATGTCTGGAGAAATGATAGAGGTGATGCTATAGCAAGCTTGAGAAAAGAATGGGAGGGTGTGAAGCTGATGGAGGAAGTCGTACCTTTCTTTCAGTCGGTGAGGTTGCCACGGAAAGCTACAACAACAGAGGACTGTGTAGCTGAGGTGGCAAATGTTGTTAAAGAGCAGCTAGGATCGATAGATCCCATTTTTGCTCGTGCAGCTAAAGCCATGGTGGATTGGGTAAAGCTCTGGAAATCAGTTGGATCTAGCACATCCTCACCAGGGGCATAGGATTAAGACATGGTTATAATTTGTGTGTTTTTGCTTTTTGGTTTGCTAGAATTATTTCTATCATTCACTCTTCCATGATGGTGATATTACGTGGAATATCTGTTTGTAATTGAGCTGCAACCTGAATTGGCTTGCTTGCTAGTGATATTACGTGGTAAAACCGAACTTGAAGACTTTAGGTAACATTTTAAGACAATATCTGATGCTGGGTTTTGAGTTTTGTAATTCAAACTATTAAGATTTTTTTTTCAATTCGATAAAAACCCACCCCAATTCCGCTACCCTTAGAAAATCAGATTCAAACCAGGGTTGGAGTTGGCAAACACAACCCGGCGATGGAGTCCAATACGTATGCACGTTTCGCACGCTTTTACACTCAATTCGCCGCTAAATAGATTATATATGCCAAAAATAAAAGATTATACGTATATTATTTATTTTTCAATTTATATCACGAGTATAATAATCTTTAGTATTATATATCTTTATACATATATTTAAAATATTTCACATATAAACATAATGATATTTGAAATAATTAATTGAAATATTTTACATGTAAAAATATTTGAAATATCATACCTACAATGTAGATGAAATAATAATAATAATTGAAATAATTATTGATTTTATAATATTCACCATACGCACAATTTATCTAAATAAAATAATTATTTGACATATAAATATTGTACATGAAGAAAAATATATATAAAAAAAATTAGTTGATGTTTATATCATATATAAAGGAGTTATTAATTTTAAATATTTTAAATATAATGATATTTGTAAAATATATATTTTTATTATATAATTATATATTTGTTATTTGATTTTATCAATAAAAGAGTTATTAATTAAAAAGATGAATTAAAAATAAAAAAAATTTAGGTCTCAAGGATGAAATCATTATTATTTAACCATTTAACCAAAAGAGCTAAAATATTAAAAACATTAATTAAAGATATAAAAAACTTAAAACAAAACAAAATAAAAAATATATAAATGTGGGTGAGAGAGGAATCAAACTTGGATTTAAAGAAAAACCACTAACATTTAATCATATAATCAAACAAACTAATTATATTTAAAAAGTCAGAAAATATAACTTAAAGGGAAAGTGCGCCCAATCGGACGTACTTTCCCACTTTCTCTCCAAAAAATGACCTATTTCCCTAAATTTTAAAAAAATCGGCCTATTTAGCCAATAAACTTTTATTTTTGGCATATAGGGCTAATTTAGTCCAATTTGCCACAAAATAAAGGTATAATAACTTATTTATCCTCAACTTTAAAAATATTATTTTAACTTTTCATTTTATTTTGACGTAATGCCAAAAATAGCCCTAACATTTGACTGTTTGTTCACTTTGACCCTTTATCTTTTTTTTGGGAGCACTTTAATATCTAACGTTTATTTTTTTGGTCAAATTAGTCTATTTTTAATGGACATGCTGATATGGTCGTTAGTTGACTAACAATCAACATTAACCACGGACGTGGCGGTCCAAATGAAATTAAATGCTGATGTGGCACTATTTTGTCACCAAATTGAAACTAATAAATGGCCTCAAAGTTCGGCTCCCATGTCTCAAACTCGGTTCACATTTCTCTTCTTTTTCTTCATCATCTTCTTCTTATCACAATGATTCATTCATAGTCCATAAACCACAATGAATGAACCCTTCTTCTCAACGTTAACAACAACTAGGCAATCCACCATCCATGTAATACCTCTACCCGTATTCGTTACCGGAATAGGGTACGAGGCATTATCGAGGAGTACGAAACACTTACAGATAATTTAAATATATTTTCATAACAACTTGTCTCGATTTCATACTATTTCATATTTAAGCTTTATTCACCAAAGTATTTGAAATATCATCTTTATGCAAATAGCACATATGAGTTACATAATTTCATAATTATGAATGAACACATTTATCAAACATATTCCACATGCATATATCAATGTCTCATGTCTCCATATATCAATAACCGCCATTTTTCTTGTTTTTCAGATAATTATGTGTAACCATTCATAAACATGCAATTCACTGTTTCTTCCTGTTAATCACAATTTCAAATGACAAATTCATCTGAATGAGCTCAACCTCATTAGGTGTTTAAATTCTGTCACTTTGATTCACATACTCATAATTTACTAACATATCCTGTCAAACACAATCTTTGAATGACGAAATCACATAATTGGGCTCAATAATAATAATGATAGCATTACTTACATTTCTTTTTCCACACGCTACATTTACGACTTACCAACTTGTCCATTCAAGGAGCGGCTTACGGATTTAAGTACATCGTGATCTGAAGCCCGAAGTCTAGCTAAAGCACATAAGTGCTAAACGGAAGCCCGAAGGCTAACTGAAGCACACAAGTGCTAAACGGAAGCCCTAAGACTAACTGAAGCTCATCAGAGCTGAACTGAAACCCCAAAAGGGTTAACTGAAACTTATATGAGTTAACGAAAGCTCGTAAGAGCTAAACGAAAAGAAAACACGAGAATTCGCAACAAATACTGAATCTCGGTTTACTTGGGTAATTTACCGTCAATTCATCTTTTTCACTGAAAGATCGTACTCATTTCCTGCGTTCCATTCCTCTGAAATACTCAGTTCAATTTCATAACTTTTGTACATAATTTACTTATTTTGAACAATTAACATACATAAATATTAATCACCATTCATAAAATAATATTGAAATTTTATAATATTAACAAATGGTCGCTAAAATTTAGTTATATAAACTCACAAGTTCGATTTTTGTATTATAGCGATAATCATAATTTCATAATAAATATTCCAAATAAAACATTATATCATTTCTAATTCAACATTTATCGATTATAATTGGGCATGTGATCAATTTATACACAAGTCATTCATACATATATGTATATTTTCCAAATTTGCCCTTAATTCTACTTATTTTCTTGCTGATTTCATGCCCTTGCCGTCCAGCCCAAATAGACCTTGGGTCTATTTGCCTTTTAAACCCTCTTTCTTTTATCATTTAAGCTATTTAATTATTTCCCACAATTTTGCATTTGATACAATTTAGTCCTTTTTGTTCAATTAGCTATCAAGATTTTAAAATTTTTTGACTAAACTTTAATACTAACTTATTAACACTCCATAAATATTTATAAAAATATTTATGGCTCGATTTAAAATTCCCGAGGTCTCGATACCTCGTTTTCGATTCTAATTATTTTAATATATATATTTTTAGTACACTATTCACTATTTCAAAATTTTTCCTAACTTCACATTTAACTTATATTCACTAAATTAATAATATTTCCTACTCATTTGTCTGATTTAGTGATCTCGAATCATTATTCCGACACCACTAAAAATTAGGCTGTTACAATCCATTTCTTTATAGAACTCATCATCTTCGCCTCGTGATTGGCTAGAGATAATCTGCACCGCCGATTCCATCACCGAACTCTACCTCGATGACAAAAACATCATGACAATGATTCCGCCGTCGATATGTGACCTCAAAAACCTCACTTTCCTCAACCTTTCCTTGAATTTCATCCTTAGGGAATTCCCTGTTATGCTTTACAATTGTTTAAAGCTTCAATACCTAAACATTTCTCAAAACTATTTTGTTGGTGAAATCCCTAACGATATTCAACGATTATCAACTCTTGTTTCCTTAATATTATTAATAATAATTTTTTGGGGAATATTCAACCCAATATTGGGAGATTATGTAACACTCTTATCTCGTCTCCGTTGTCGAATTGAGGTTATAGAGCATTACTGATCAAAACAGAACATTTCACTTTATTTCAGAAAAGTTAAACAATTAATTTATAAACATATAACAAACAATGTCTATTCATGGTATGAATACAATTATGGGCCTTGAATTGGGCCTACGGGGCCCTAAAAATAATTTAGGAACAATCCAAAATTAAATCGAATCAAAACAGAAAATTTCAGAAAAAAATTAAAAATTTGAAAAACAAGGGTCACATGTCCGTGTGGCCAGGCGATGTGACATAGCTCAGATCGTGTGAGCATTCGAAATAAGGACACACGGTCGTGTCCCAGCCCGTGTGTCTAACCGTATAACTTACTAACTTGGCACACATGGCCATGTTGTAGGCTGTGTGTTAGACTGTGTAAGCCGCTAACTTGAGACACACGACCGTGTTTTAAACCATGTCTTAGACCGTGTAAAACTTGCACCTAATACAATAAAGCACACACGACCATGTGGTGTGACCGTATGTGACACACGGCCGTGTGACAGCCTGTGTCCCAGGCTGTGTTCTTACCATTTAACCCCTAATTCAAGTTAATTTAATACCAAGTCTTACCCAACAAGGTACACCAATATCACATACATTCTTAATACATTTTTAAACATGACAAAACAATCAACCTAAAGCATCTAACCAATGTACCGTTCTTAGGCACCTCAATTCATAACTAAACATTCAAATAATCTAACAAGACTTTGTCTAATATCAATTTCCAATTTAAGCTCCCAAAACTAACCATATTATTATTATTACATTTTGAACATGCTACAAAGTTTACCAAATAAACATCAGGATTACCATTTATACAAAAGATTTCATATTCCAACATCATAAAACATACTCAAAAGAAGCTAACAATCTTCTTAATCATCCATTACCATTAGCATTAACAACTTACAAACAAAACCTATATACACATGTCACAACCCAAAAAGAGATACAAAAGCTACCAAAATGAAATGAGAGAAACAAATAACATGAGAGAAACAAATAAGCTTAAATAGCTTAGTAAGATTATAATATAAAATCTACTTGACTTAACTTAATTAAAATAAACAATTAAAGTTATAACATGCTCATGCTAATCTTCAAATACATGGTAAGTTTGTTTTCACAATCAACCAAATCGAAATGAACATCTTCTATGGAAATTTATCATAATAGGATTATACTTATTCCACATAAAAATCCATAAATAAACCGTTCATACAAGTATATAACTAGTTCGTAGGACTCCGTAACATTTAGTCTAAATCATTAGTGCTCAATTCACATACTCAGTAATTACTCCATTTTCAGGGGCATCGTAGATGCAAAACAGGGGCACAGATGTGTAGTCAAGGGTACCAATGTGGAAACAGGGGCACGGTTGTGCAATTAGGGATACTGAAGTGTATACATAAATACTTAAAATTCACATGGTTATATAAATAACCAATATTAGCTTCACATTTATATATAAATTAATTAACTAGAAATCAGTAATCTAAAACAAAAATAAATCATAATTCTAAAACAAAGCACTATGATCTTACCTACGATCCACTCCCGATTCAAATGCAGGGATTACTCTGCAAATTTTCCCTTTCCTCGGTTATTGTCTTTATGACTTGTGTCTTGATCTATATAGTAATTAAATACATTCTATTAAATTCACATACATTTCACACTCAATTTAATGTATAAAACCCTTAGCTTTTCATTAATTACATATTTTCCCTAAACTTTTATATTTATCACAATTTAGTCCATACCCTCAAAATACCAAAATTAACAAAACTTTATAACATAAAATGTTAGCCGAATTTTTACCCTACCATATTCAGCCTACATTTATTCTAAATTCACTAAAATTCCTTACCACTTCTAACATTTCATCAATTTAATCCTTTGCTCAAAAACTAACAAAAATAACTTTATAATTTACTCATAACCAACAACTAATAACTCTAATTCATCATCTACTCTCATAATACTAAGTATTCATCCATGGTACATTTAAAAAATCTTAGCAGTTTCAAAAACGAAGCTAAAGGTTAGTTGGACCTAATTATAATGATCCCAAAGACATAAAAATTACAAGATATAAGCTTAAATTGAACTCACATGCAAAAGGAACTTTAACTTAACCTTGCTAGCACAAAAATGGTGGATTTCTTTTGTATTTTCGGTGGAAGAACCCTTTTGGAAAAATGATAATTTTGTTTTTAATTATTAAACTATATTAAATTAATTACAAAATTACCCTTAAAATTAAACATGCATTTTAACATATTTTCAAGCCTTAAACCGTCCATCAATAAACTTTATGGTCAAATTCCTTCATAAGTCCCCTCCACATCATTAATTAAACTATCAAGTCAATATAATTCATTAATTACTAAGTTTTACATCTTTCACAATTTAGTCTTTTTTATTCAATTAACTAATTAAACCTTAAATTTTTTTTACCAAAGTTTAAAACCCTAATACAATTTCATAAACATTAACTAAGTATTAAAACACGATCACACATATCAGAAATGTAGTCCTAAAACCACTATTTTCGACACCACTAAAAAAAGGATATTATAGATTACCACTATTGCAAACGTTATATTTACACCAAAACCTTTTCAATGGAACATTTTCTAAATAAATT
The DNA here is from genome assembly GCA_025698475.1 of Gossypium anomalum. Lineage (NCBI taxonomy): Eukaryota > Viridiplantae > Streptophyta > Magnoliopsida > Malvales > Malvaceae > Gossypium > Gossypium anomalum. Next base: position 81,294,966 of record CM046968.1, read on the forward strand.
GGTGATTTGTCTAATCTTCAAACTCTGGGTCTAGCTTATAATGGCTTTTTCGTCATGGAAATACTTAGGAATTTTATTTTTTGAAGAAATTGGTGTATTTATGGATGAGTGATGACGGAAACCAATTTAGTCGGTGAAATCGCAGAAAGTTTCAACAATCTTTCAAGTTTAGTGCATTTGGATTTGTTAGAAACAATTTGGAAGGTCGAATTCCAAGTAATTTGTTTACTTTCGAGAATCTAACTTATGTGCATCTCTTCAAAAATCATCTTTCCGGTGAAATACCCAAAGTCATTGATGCTTTGAATTTTGTTGAAGTTGATCTTTCCCAGAATAATTTGACCAGCGAAATTCCACAAAGGTTCAGTAAGTTACGGTATTTGAATTTGTTAAACTTATTTTCGAACCAGTTCACTAGAGAATTGCCGGAAAGTATCGGTTGACTGCCTGCTTTGAGGGATTTTATGGTTTTTGACAACAACTTGACTGGATTTTGCCGCCGGAAGCATTCGAGGTGTCAAAGAATCAATTTAGTGGCAGATTTCTGCTCTCTTTTTTTTTTATCTCATTCAAGTGTTTTACATTTTTTGTTTTTAATTGTTTTTTAATGAATAATTCTTTTGAATAATTTTTATTTTAATTACGTGTGAACTGCAGAATACTTTTTTTTTTTCTTTCACATCATTGCCGATAGTTAACTAACGGTTATGTCACCATCTAGGTTAAAAATAGATTAATTTGACAAAAAAAAATATGTTAAGAGTTAAACGTGCTCAAAAAAAGATAAAAGGCCAAAGTGAGTAAATAGTCAAACATTAGGGGCTATTTTTAATATTATTCTTTTAATTTTTCGTCTCTTTCAGCCTTTAAATTTATATATTTTAACTAATAATATTATTAATTTCAACTAATAATATTATTAATTTCAAATAATTACTTTCTAATTATTAAATATTTTTTTAAAATTATTTAAAATTTATATATTTTTTAATTTATATATATTTATATTTTTTTAATCTGGATATCCATTTAATAAAAAAATATTTTTTACGTAAAGCTTTTACATAACATTTTATGATTGGTTATTAAATTTTGTAGCGACTGTTAAAAAGTATAACATGACATATTTTAGACACCAAGCTCGGAAGTGGTTAATTTTTTAGATATCAAATTAAAATAAAAATATTTTAATACCAAAATAAGAAAACGAGTATACTTCCGGAATCAAATAGTGAATTAAGGCTAATAAAATGCACAAAATCCCCAAATCTAGTTTCTGAATGGGAGCCCTAACCCTCACCCGAATCCCTCTGTTCGGATCCCTCGGTTTCTCCCACTTTCGGATCCTCCGTTTCTCCCTCTTTTTCGCCGGTGGCTGAAACCCCCTTACGCTACCCTTTAATTTAAGTTTTATTGCTTTTCATTTCAATTTTTTTGTTTTCTTTTATAGATATAGATGGGAAATCCGTTAATTTTACGGAGGATACAGAAATAGGGGTAGAGATAGAGAGGGAAAGAGAGTTTAGAGAGAAAGAGATGGAGAATGGGGCAGGATTTGATGGAGGAGGAGTCGGGTTAATCGTGTGGGTACGCAGGAGGAACGGATCGTGGTGGCCGGGGAAGATACTGGGCCCTGAAGAGTTACCGGCCTCACACCTTGCGTCTCCGAGGACTGGAACTCCAGTCAAACTTCTTGGCAGAGAGGATGCCAGCGTGTAAGTCTTATTTATTTATTTTTTAACATGTGAGTTTTGTTGGCTTAATTTTTCCAAAAGAAATACTAGAGGCATTTTTAAATTTATAAGTTTTATCTTGATGTTTATATACCTAGGTACTAGGTATTAAGGATAGAATTGAACTACTGGTAGAATAGAGAATAGTGTGATTTAATGTCAAGTTACGAGAGTTTAGAAGAAATGAAGCTGTGATATTTACTCTTATGAACTTAACCTGTGGACAGTTAAGGCTTTTCTGAGCAAAACGAATGGTGAGAATGACTCTACAAATGTAAGATGTTAAGGACGGATAAAGTATTTTGATGATGCACTATAATATGGAACTCAGTTCTGCTTTACTTAGGAACTTGTGAATGAGTAATGGTTTACTGTGGAGGAAAGTTGTGAATGAGTGATGGTTTACTCTGAAGGAAAGTTGTTAATGATTGATGGTTTACTCCAGGGTCTAGGTCCTTTTTACTCTGCAAAAAGGTTTCGGGTAGTTCTAAAATATAGGTAGTTGTAGCTCCATCCTGCATGGTTTCTAGGGTTTGAACGATGCTTATCTAGATTTCCATTTGATTTCCAGTTAAAGAGAGGGAGAATAAGAGGGAGGAAGACTAATATGAATATCCATTCAGATTTTTTTTTAATCTATTGTTTGGATGTTGTACTTGTACCTATAAAGAATAAGGAAAACTATTTGTTAAACCCTAACACCATAACTACCACACACACACAAATTCACATTGTTTTTCTTGACAGAACATCATATTGTCATCCTGCTCAATGAAAGCTAATGTAACGCTCTGGCATAATTAATTTAATCTTACAATAATGTTTAGTCTGTTATTTGTGACTTGTGAGAAGCTAAAGAGGCGATAAATTTATCCCTTCTTTAATTCTTGTTGAATTTTGATTGCTTTGGCTATGGCCATTTTTATCTTATTCTGAACAGTGGAGCCTAAAAATATGTGTTAATTTTATTTTATTGCTTCTTTTCTATCCATGTTAGAGTGAGAGATACTACATTGCTGTATTCAACATTTCCATTAAAGATGCATGTCAAACTTTGTTTTTTCGATGTTAGGAGAAAGATTATCTGTATAGTTATTTGAAGCCTTTGTACGGAATAATAAGTTTAGTTGATGCTTTTCTCAAGTTTTTATGCCAACAAAATATCTTTACTTTCCACTAGCCTGTCTGAAGTTAATACGAAAGGAGTAGCATATATCTTGGGCTTCTAGTTATACAATTTTGATTGTCAGATTACTGAGAATTAGTTAATATTATCATTGCTTTGCTTTATTAATGCTTTGCATATTTTCTTGCAATTGTAGACAATTTCTGATCTTAGAATGAATGCCACTAGGTTTAACAGATCAATTCACATCACTTTTTGTAGACAGTTCTTCTGTTATATGGAAGCACTGTCACCTTCCCTTCTCTTCCCTTCCCTTCTACATTTCATATCCAAGCTGTTATCCTTGCCAGTCAAGTCTCCTCATTGGTCTGGAATTTTTCTCAAGTTGTCTCATTCTGTAAATTTATTTGGAAAATGTGCAAATAACTTGAAGGCATATAATATTTAGAGATTGCACTTTCCATCATTTTGCAAATATTTTCCTGTGGTCATTTGTTTGGAGAGAATTCATGGGATTAAGATTTTGTTTTTCTATACACCACTGATGGAATTTTTAAATTCCACAAGTGGTGTTAGAATGTTTCTACATGTCACATTACCTTTTATATTATTATTTTTTAAATTTTTATCTCTATAAATACCCTGAAGGACTATGGTGACCTTACTAACCTCACTGGTGAATTCTAAAAACTCCGCCTTTGTGGATGGATGATTTTCCATTTTTTTTCTAAGTTATGGCTCAAAAGCTCTTTTTTTTTTTTTTGTTCATATTATGGAATATGTTGTTCCATTTTCACTTTATTTCTACTTGTAAGATATATTTCTTTTTCTGTCTTCTTAGCGATTGGTACAATTTAGAAAAGTCTAAGCGTGTGAAGGCATTTCGATGTGGGGAGTTCGATGATTGCATTGAAAGGGCAGAATCCTCACTAGGTGTGCCACCCAAGAAAAGAGAGAAATATGCTCGACGGGAAGACGCTATCCTACATGCGCTTGAACTTGAGAAGGAATTATTGAGAAAACAAGGAAAATTGGATAGACCTTCTAATGCAAGAAGTAAATCATCTGGTTCTGCTAAGAAGGATTCTTGTGGTTCAGATATTAGAAACGGAAAACCTGGGAACACAAAATCAATTCAATCCAGAAATCAAGATACTTCCATCAAGGGTGAGACAGTGAGTAGCCCTGTACCCTTGCAAAAAGATCAAGCTGGAAATCTGCCAAGTTCAGAAAATGATCATGCTGAAATCATACCTCGGATGAGAGAAATGCAGGATATGGGGCTCAAGACTGCATGTGCAAAGCAAAAGCTTACATCTTTCAGTGCTTTGGATGATGATACTCTATCTCCTTCAACAAGGGTTCCCAGCATGGGAAGACCTGCGCACATTAATGGTAAAATCTTCTTTAGATTAAGGGAAATGGTTACATGAGGGATTTACTGAGGAATTTTTGGTCAAGAGATATGACTGGAGGTGCCCTTTTGTTCAAGTCTTGCAGAGTAGTGTAAAATTAGAAGTACTGCATTTTCTACAACCTGACTTTAGTGCTATTTCTGCTTCTATTTCAGGAGAGCAGCGAATGGAAGGTGTTCTCCGAGCAAAGAGGAGCAAATGCATGTACTTCTCACCTGAGTCTTTTGATGTGTTGGATTATAAAGAAATTCTTCGAAATCAAATTGAGATGTCACCTTCCCATTTTCTGGAATGTGATTCTTATCCTTTTCATAGGCTCTTGATTGAAGATGATTCTAGTGAGTTCTTGGAAGATGTTGAATCTGGTTCTTCTGAATCAACTTCCTCTGAATCTAAGTCAGAGTCTGATTCTTCTGAGACTGAACCAGATATGGATGAGGATATCACTTCACACTCAGGTTGAGTTTTCTTAGTCTTAATTCTAGTTTCATGCATTATGTTTGCAATATCATTTCACATCCCGGATAAATGTTCTACGTTTAGGATTGTGCAGATTCTGCAGTAATGTAATCCTGCTTCCACTGTTACTTGATTTATCTTGAAAACTGTATGTTTCGCATACTGTTCCCTATACGTCATTTGTGGTGAAATTAAACATACCTGTCAAGACAGAGATTTCCTTCTCAAATTATTGATTCTGGAACAATTTTGGATTTTTTGCAGTACAGCCAATTGTGTTCTTTGAGTCCTCAGATAGGTTAGGACGGGAACTTATTGTTGTTAAACAACAACCTGGATTAAAGATGCACTGTTGTTCTGTTTTCTGGTCTATTACTTTAGGGTGTATAAGTTCATGTTTCCATACGACATAGGGGACAGTGATTTATCTGTTGTCAATCAACAGCATGAATTAAAGATGCACTGTGATTCTTTTTTGTGGTCTATTATTTTAAGGTGTATATGATTTCATGTGTCCTTATGACGTTTATTTTTTCTGCTGAAATAACTCTGTTAGATTGGCTGAAATTCTTTACATATATATTTTGCACATGATGCTATTGTATTTGTAGTTTAAATTATAAGGATTATGAAGTGGTCAAATTTCGTATTCAGAAACTAATTTTGACTTGCTAGATACGGAATTAGAATTTCTCCTTCTTGATCCTTACATACCCTATTGTGATGGCAGAGCAAAGTTACATTAAATTGGGATGCCAATATAAAAATATGCACCAAAATAATGTAAATCACATAATTTTAATGTAAGATTAACAAATTTGGGGGGCCAATATAGATATATGAACTTGACCTAACTTACGATGACATAGTGTAGGAATTTGTAAACTTTTGGGAGCTTATGACCCCCTATGGTTCTAACCACATGCCAGTGCTACCATTTTATTTTATATTCAGGAAAGCATCATGGCCTGTCTAATTGTTGTTGGTAATCCATTTATTATTGTTTCTTATTATTTTCTTATTCTCTATTCAGGTGCTACTATATGTATGGATACTCGATTGGGTGCCTTTCAAAGACTCGACACAATAGGAGGTGGAAGCATGGGCCAGGGGGAGTCTGATGAGTCATCTCTTTCTGGTGAGATGTCTAACTTTTATCCTCATGGTCCTCATTCTGTGAATGAAGCGGTGTCTAAATGGCAGCTTAAAGGGAAAAGGAACTTACGGAATCTGGGAAAAAGATCCATGGATGCATCAGAGATAAGAGGTTATGATGGATATGCTCCTCGGTTACATTCTGAAGAACGAGGAATGTTCAGAAAAAGGCTGTTAGGTCAGACTTATTGTAGAAATCATAACTTCAACAATGATGTTGATGTGGCTGGTTTGAGTGCAAAAGATTTTGGCGTCCAAATGTTTGGTTTTGATGGTACAGGATCTTTATATATGCCAAGGGATTCATCCAGAAGTAGAGATAGTTTTGATCATAACATCCATGATTGGGAAGGCATGCGATGGGAAAACCATGCTGCTGAGAGAAACGAGTGGGAGAATGAAGTGTGGCATTTTGATCCAGAATTTTCTACCCATCAAAATTTTGGTGGGAAAAGAAGATCTATATTGATAGATGTTGATTTGAATGTCCAAGCAAGCTATCAGAAAGAACCTGTACCTATAGTTTCATTGATGAGCAAGTTGGATGGGAAGGCAATAATAGGGCATCCCATTCAAATTGAAGCTCTAGACGACAATTCAATTGAGACTCTTCTCTCCGCTAATGGTTATTTCAGTAATGGGCTAATGAACTATGGATACACTTCTCTTCCGCCAGCATGGAGGACTGCCAAGAGGACAAATTTTAGGGTCCCACGTCCTCACCGATCATTTGCATTGGGTAGTTATGAAGGTGGTGAATATCATTCCTTGAATCATGAACGAAAACCACCTTTTAAGAAGTGCAATGTAGTAAGTCCCAATCACAGTGCAGCCCTGGTTAAAAAGAGCATCTCTCATGTTCCAGTCTCTCCTACAGACAGACAGTTACAAAGAAAGTTACCAAAGAAAGTAAGCTTATTTTCTAGCCCAAAAACAAGAACATTGTCATCGATTGGTATAGAACATACTCTCATAGCTAGGCCCATACATGATAGCCGTAATTGTCAAACGGAGGGATCAATCAAACCAGAGTCATCTGGACTCACAACAGTGGCCTGCATACCTATCAAACTAGTATTCAGTAGGTTACTTGAAAAGATCAATAGGCCACCATCAAAAACAGCTAATAAAGTGATTCTCTCCACTAGTGATGCAGTGAGAGATCCGTCCTAGATCACATTGTACATTGATAGAAGAAAAATTAAATACTAGAGCAAAATAAGCATTGCTAATTTCCTCTTTTTGACGAAAAGCATTCCCGCCAACACTTCATTGTCAGCTTCGTCAAGGTGAGGTGCTTGTTTTGATTCCAATAATTAGATCGACCAGGTAATGGGCATAGAAACTAAGCTCTATATTATGATTATATTGATTGCTTGTAGTGATTTTAGGCTTTCAATATCTGCTTATAAGGGATTAATAGAGGAAAAGTGTTGTCAGCTAGCTAACAGGTAATTTGAAATTATCAAGGTGGTCTTTCGGAGTTTGCCTCGATTCTTTTCTTTTTTTTGTCTAAAAATGCCACTGTAAAGTTGTGGATTTTCAGTTCTTGTTAAAGCAGTCAGGAAGTGGATGTTTAGTTTTACCTATGTTACTTGGAGTTGGAGGGTAAGGGTCGGAACTTGGTTTGTGTGAATATGTGTTTGATATAAGTGTACCAACACCAGAGGAAAATTGAAAAGTTGGGGTAACATAGGTTTTATCGGTGTAAGTAAGAGGAGAGAAGCTGGAGATTGTTATTTACCTGTATTTCTTCTCATTTTACGTTTCGTTTTTGTGATTTGTACACATATTATATTGCAACATACTGTGAGGGAGTATACTTACACTGTGCTCTTTTTTTTTTTTTTTTTGTAAATGATCTGAGATAATTTGGCAATGCTATTTTTTAAGCAGATATCACCCCAAAAGTTTTGATGATTGCTTTGATCCTGCCATATATATTCTTCTTCTTCTTCTTCTTCTTTTCAGTTAAGCATAAAAAAGCCTTTGAACTAAAAATAAATAATCATACAAGTTTCTACCAATTTGTTGCAGTCAATTGAGCTTTCAAATGTTTGTTTCATTCATCTGATTCTTGAAATGCTTTGGTTGACTGTTCCTTCTGAAAGATTGCTAGCAACCAAAAAACATTCCCATATACAATTCCCTCCAGGAAAATTAAAAAGAAAAATTCCCTATCGATGACATATGTGATAATGTTATGAACGATGTTTGATTTATAAAATTCTACTTATTTTAAAAAAACAAGTTTCTTTCCCATCCAATCGATTTTATAACCATTTTAATGGGCTTTGGTTTTGTTTTTGTGTTTTTACAAAATAAAATAGTAATCTTGCGTTAAAATAATCTTGGGATTTTGAGTTTGCTCAATGTTTTATTGATTCATCACTAATAAAGGAACCATATTTTTTAAAATTTAATGAATTGATAACTTTTCTTTTAAGTTTTTATAAAAAAAATTGAAATGAAATAATTTTTTTTTTATTTTCTTGAATTTTAATAATTTTGTTAATATGTTTATTTTTAATTTTTTTTTATCATTAACTACTTATAATTTTTTGGGTAAAAATTTGCCTTTAATTAACTTAAAATCAATTTTGAGAAATAAAAGTTAATAAAAAATTATAACTTAGTGGCAAAATGAAATCGAAATTTCGTATTTCAATCGTAAAACTTTTCTTTTGGTACATAAATTTAGTTGTAAAGCTCAGTCTAAGCAAAGGTGGACTGTTTAATTTTCCTCTAATATAAAAATATAATTAAAAATGTCAATAAAAAGGCAGAGTGGAAAATATAAACAAATTATATATAAAGGTAAAATACAAGAATAGTCACCTAACTATTCGGTTCATTCTATTTTAGCCGCTAAACTATTTATTTTTTCGTTTTAGTTACTCAATTTTTTAAAATTAAATATTATAGTCACTCTTCTATTAGTTGCCTAATGGAAGCCTAATGTGGGCTTTGTTTTATTAGCTTAATAATGAATTTAGCCCTCTAATATTCACATATTTTATTAGTTTGATCTTTAAATCTAAAACATTCAACAAGCTTAGCTCTCAATGCTTACATGGTTTTTTATTTTAGTCATAATTATTAAAATTATAAAAAACCTTAAAACTTTTGAAAAGTAAATATAAATTATAAAAAAAGTAAATATAATTTTAAGATTTTTGTACCCAAAATGACTTTCAACAGGATCTTGATAACAGTATTTTGATAACAGCAATCTTAAAATACTGTTGTCATAAACTTCAAAAAGTTTCAGACTCAAAGAGTTGTCATAAATGCATTTCGCCATTCGATCAGAGGTCATATTTTGAGCTCTAGGAATATGCCGAATTCTTATATTCCAATCTCGAATAAAATATCCATTGATTAACTGAAGTTCCGCAATATTACTATTGGCAGCGTTGCCGAAAAGGAAGGATTCAACAAAAAGTGAATTATCACATCTGATTTTCAACTGTTTATAACCTTTTCCCCATGCTATATGGAGGGTTAATTTATTGACACGTGACATATTTATTGTGATATTTACTTTCATTTTTTTGTTATTTTAAAATAGAATATAATTTTGAAATTATAATATATTATTTGAATAATATCAATAATTTATAAATTTAAAAACTTAAAATAATTTAATTACAAACTCTGTCATACCTGATTTTATAAAATTGATAAAACTTTAACAATTAAAAAAAAGTCATATTAAAGGATCAAAATTTAATTATATAAAACTGTTAAATATTTGAAAATTTTTAAATAATATTATTTCAAAGATATATATTATTTATAAATTTAAAATAATTAATTTTATTACTAATTAAAATTATGTAGGTGAAAATATTAATAACAAAAATTGTTATTCAAGTATAAAATTAAAACAAAATTTTAAATAATAATGAAACACCCCAATACCCGGCCTAGGAGTTTAGACCGAATTTCAGAGGTCACATTGATTACCGAAGTGATCGTGGGAAATTTTAGTTTAACAAACCGAAAAACATTATAGCATTTAAGTTACGTAAAATTCTCAGTTATAAAATCCTGATATTTCAAAAGAAAGTACAGTCCCAATGACACTTACGTGCGTAAAATACAAAATTTAGTACCACATTTTTCTAAACAGTACTTACAATTCAAAGTGTTTAATTATAAAATCACAAATTATTAAAAATACTATTAAAGTCTTTTTTTAACCGTGACTGTCCAAGACCTCTGCATACCGAGTCCAATATTAGAATTCGAAAATGTACCTGAAAGGGAAAACACTAAAGGGGTGAGCTACACGAGCTCAGTGTGAGTTTGACACATGACTAATAACAGAATTACAGAAACCAATTCGAAAGTGAACATACTTACATATATACACGGAACCAGAAAGTGAACTTGGAACTAGCATCCCAACAAAATGTAACAATTCAAGCACACCATGTCACACACAGACACTTAGTCACAAGTGTTATTCAGTCAGACAGAATACAGCCAAATAATCTTACACCTAGAACATTCAAACAGATGCGTATGAAGGCAGTCAAGTAAAAAACCCACCCATCCAGCCAACACACCTCTCCGTCCCCCAATCACACCCCAAAAGAGATGTATAAGCTCATTTAACCAAACACACCACATAAGACCTCGAAAGGTCTATCCAACCCTACAGACCATATATGTGGACTAAGCCACTCAGATAATAATACACAGCAAATCTGGCGTATCTATAGTACAGTGCATTACGGTAAACCGTTGTACAAACATGTTGCAGTTAAACTGCCAGATCAGATAATAGTACGCACATGGTGTGGTAAACCGTTGTACCGATAAGTTATAGTTAAATTGCCAGATCAGATCAGAATCAATCTTCCTTCTCTTCACAACCAACCCAAAAATTACTTTATGCAAGTGCATGTATGCTTACAACCTCATAGAAACAATGAACGCATTGACAGACAGTCAGACAAAAACAGACATGTATACGCCAACTAACCGGGTTCAGAATCAGACTTCTCACACAACAGTCACAAATAACACATAAGCCGAAGCCCAGATCAGAGTTTTAACTACCCTCACTAAAGCCTAGCCAAGGGTTGAAACACATAGACAATTTCAGATAAAAAAAAATACACGGAACTAAAATTGGTGACTAAGGACCACACGGCCGTGTGCTCTGGCCATGTGGAAATGCCTAGGCTGTGTGTGGGGGGTCAACACACTCGTGTGAGTGGTCAACACGCCCGTGTGAGAGGAGCCACACGCCCGTGTGAGCCAGGGACATGGCCGTGTGAACAGGCCGTGTAACTTTCTGTCCATTTGTGCTAATATAAAGTACAAGGCAGACACGTCCGTGTGCCCACCAGACATAACCGTGTGTCTAAAACAAACACCCGTGTGGGATCCTTAAATCCCCAAATTAGCCATACGACCGTGTGGCACCAAATCACTAAATCGATTATTCTCAAACACACACGCCCATGTGCCCAGGGGACACGACGTGTGAAAATCGACTAAATTTCCCAAATCAGCTACACGACTGTGTGGCTCCTTAATAAGCCCGGAACCCTAAATCCCAACTATACACGACCGTGTGAACCACCCGTATGGGGGTACACGCTCATGTGGTCACAAAATCATGCCGAAATTGACTGAAAGTCTCGTTTTCTGATCACTAAAATAACCCCTAATCAAAAGTATTTTTGAGGCACACCACATTAAACCGAATTCATACTATTTAAAGCCAAAAACCTCAATTGCTCAACTACCAAATCACACGAAAAGGGTTGCCGAATTTCAAGCAATTCGGTATCGAGTTATACAGTTCAGAACACACTCATGATGTCAAATTACCCAGAATTAATTCAGTATTTCAATAACGGAAAAGAAGAGTGCAGAACCCACACCTGATTCGCAATCAACACACCTCGAACTCAAGCAACACCAGTCGATGACTTAACCCGAAAAAGAAAAAGAAACTCTTTCTTCCCTTTTTCAGAATAATAAAAATACAATTTAAAAAAAAGTAATTATCTTTAATTTAAAACAAATTGAAGTCACATGAAAATAATTCCTCAAAACACGCTTGAGGACTCAAACCCATAACCTCAAGGTACACCCGTAACCTTAAGGTACACTAACACTCAGCCAACCACTAGACCAACAGGTCTATTCTAACACTAAAATGCAGAAACCAACCCAATTGTCTGATCTAGCCACTAACTCTACTTATAAATCTCAAAACTCCTTACCCCCAAAATCTGGGGTGTTACAAATAATCATAATCAAATCTTAATTTTAATTAATAAATTATGTAGGGTTGATTTTAAATAATAATAATATTTTAAATAATTATAATGAAAAAAATTAAATTAATTAAATAAAATAAAAAATTGTTGTTTATTATTTTAATTTTAATCAGTGATGGAAGAATTGAGGATAAAAAACTCTTATGTTTTGGGATATTTGTAGATTTAATGTTTTCCAATTTAATCCTACCTGTTATTTACAAAAGCAAACATTTATAAATTATTTATGTTTGTGTTTTATAATTTAAATGTCTGCTTTCCTCCTTACATCATATTGATTACCTATTGATTTTTGCCATAAAATTATTCACCCTTTATTATGTAAATAAAGTTAAAGTTTGTATCAAGAAATTGGTATACCTATCATTTTTTTTTTATGATGCTTTTTATTTGTTCAATTCAGCCATGGGATGCAATATGAGTTTATCCATCTCCTTAAGTTTGCTCCGTCATACCCTTTTAAACTTACATTTACCAACATATTTAATCATATAAATAATACTTTTTAATTTTTATATTAAAAAATAAATTAATTTTAAAAACTATGAAATACTATTACAATTTAAAACTTCTTCTTTCCAAATCTAACTTTGGTATATTTTTAAAACATATCTATATATTTTTAGCTTGCACAGTTTAATTTAAGGAAAAAAAACAAATTGCATTTAAATATTTATTACAATATAAATTAATTATCAAACATAATTAAATTTAAAAAATCCAGAAATTAAAATTTTTTGTTAAATGGTGTTTAGATAATGTTTTATAGTTCTTTAATTTTTAGTTTTAACAATATTTTTTGAATAAGTAATTTGTATTTTTTCTCATACCCATCATAAAAATTATTTAATATAATACACAGTGAATCCAGTAAAAAAATCTAATATAAAGCTATAGTATTATTTGAATCTTACAATTCTGCATAATCTATAATATATATATATATATATAAAACTATGAAATCAAAAGTTGTAAAAAGTTTTGATAATTTTTAAATCCATCATTCAATTATTAACATTTTAAATTTCATCAAATAAAAATATCAATTAAAATAAATCAAGTGGAGGAGCTAAGCTGAGGTCCTTTTACCAGACGAGTGCCATCTTAAGTTTCTTTTCTACCAGAAGCTAGCAATAGCATTATAGGAAACAGCTTTAAAGCTTGTGCCTCTTTTTACATGTTGTGGCAGCCCTGCGCCCCTGCCACCAGGATTGACCTTTGCTAATCAATGATTGCTGAAAATGGGGGCCATTAGAAAGCACACTATTTCGCCTCCTTGTTGGAACATTTGCCCAACATATTTCAGCAAATATTTAAAAATATTTTTAAAATACTAAGAATAATTTTTTTTTTAAAAAGACCAATAGTTTTTCGTTATAAAAAATATAAAAAGTTATTTTTTAAATTATTAAGAATTATAAGAAAATATTGAAAATTATAACAAATATTTAAATTACAAATTAATGATCATCATCGAGTTAGAATTTATTTAAATATTTAATAATTATTGTGATGAATTACTATAAATATAAAAAAAATTTGGAATGACAAATAACTAGAAAAATAAGTGAAATTTAATGGAAGTTTTGTTTTAATTAGTTGTTTGATGTGCATCTTCGCCACTGCTAAGTGTACCAATTTGAGAAAATATGATATAAGTTTGGATCAAAAATACAAAAAGGCAATATGATTAAAGTAAATGACATGAAATACAAATACTGTTCAGTGAAATAAAAAAGTACGGATTCTATTATTTTGCATTTATGATTTGGTGAGGGTTACTTATTTTAAATTAAGATTAAATTTTAAATATTTTATTAATTTTATTTTTTTTATAGTTCTTAATAAATTTTAAATAATTTTTAATAATTATTAAATTTAGACAAACCGTACGTAATTTTTATTTTAGGCCTAGAATATTTTTATTTTTGGTGGATCTGATACCCATTTAAATTTATATTAAATTCAATAATTGTGAGCATGCTTAAAATTGAGCAAGAAAAAGAATTTATTGATCTAACCTAAATAAATTCGATCAGATTCAAATTAATTAAAAAAATAATCATAATTATAGCTCAATTGATGATGTAAATGAATTAATGAGTGACCTTCACCTTATCTAAAGCTATAATTGGTTTTTTTTTTTTTTTTTTAGCATTAAAGAATATAATATCTTTGAATCTTATGTATTCAATTTTACATTAGTTTTAGATAATCTATAATATTTGATATATAAAACCATGAATTCAAAAGTTGTAAAAAAGTGAATTACATTTATAGCCTTCGATAATTTTTAAAAGCGATCATTCAATTATTAACATTTTAATTTTTATCAAATAAAAATATCAATTAATTTTATTGTTTTCCATACTTCATGAAAATCATATTAAAATAAGTCAAGTGAAGGAGCTGAGCCGAGGGCCTTCTATATCAGACGAGTAGCATCTTAAGTTTCTTTCCTACCATATACTGGCAATATAGTACAGGCCATTTTCATAAGAAACTGCTTTAAAACTTGTGCCTCTTTTAACATGTTGTAGCAGCCAATCAAGACCATCCTACCACCAGGATCAATCTTTGCTGAAAAAAGGGGACATCAAAAAACACAAGTAGTACAAGAAACTATTTCACCTCTTTGCTGGACCATTGGCGCCAACCCTCGTTTGCAGAAATAGAAATCAAGTGTTCATCTTTTTATTGAGGATCATTAGACCATGTCAGAAAAAAATGGTATAGAAATCAAGTTTGTTGTACAATGAAAAATTATCTTTTTTTTTTTTTTTAAATTGAGTAATTGTGTTATTTATAGGTGTACAGGCCAATTTTTAAAATAGAAAACCCAAAACCCAATTACAACCCTTAATCCATTTAATATCCCAACCCCATTTTACAAAGCCCAATTACCTAAATACTAACCCAACTATCCTACAGCCCAAACTCTACCCAACAGACAGACCCAAATGCCACCTATCATCAAACCCTAGCCCACCCCTCTCAAACCAGCAACCAAACCCTAGGTGCGCCGCACCTAGGGTCTTCAGCTTTTGACTTTCAGCCACCCTAACTCCCACCTGCCTCCTGACACCAGCACTGGCCACCTGCTCCACCGCGCCCATCACCTGCAAAACAAATAAAGCACGCAACATCAACACAAAAAGAAGAAAACAACAAAGATGTAAGGCTATATAAAGCCGATTGAAATTTCTAAGAGGGGTTCGGATTTTTCTTCTTCTTCTAAAAGAAATAAAATAACTGATAGGTTGATTGTAGAGAAAAACAATCGGGTTCAAACACAAAGATAACATCTCTAAGCAACCAAACACAGATATTAAGGCCTAAGGTAATCGAATTTCATTCAGTTTCAAATTTAGGGTTAGTTTTGTGTAAATATATACGTAAATAAAAAGAGACACTAAACATATAAGAAGATAATATAAAAATACTAAAATTGAAATATAAAAAAAAAATATAAAAAAACTAACCTTTCGGGATTAGGCCATCACGCGTGCAGTGCCGCTGCCAGTGCCGAAGCTTCGGTGACCCGCCGGCGATCGGACCGGCCCCCTCCGGCCGGAGTCTCCCCCCTTCTCCTTTCCCCTCTCCTCTTTTTCTCTCCCTCTCCTTTTTTTTTTTTTCCTTTCCCCTTTACAAATGATTTTTTTTCGGTTTTTAGGCTATTTATAGCCTTCAAAAAGCAGTGCCGTTTTGGCCTTGAAACTCGGGCATGAAACGACACTGCGTTTTCGCCCTAGTCGGTCGGTCGACCCGACCCTAACCCGCCAGGATCCGCGTGTTTTTGAAGCGGAAGGGCTATTTGCGCAATCAGCCCTTCCGCTTTTCTGAGGCTTTACAATCAAATCTTTATGTTTTATAATTTGGCCCCACTTGTTTTAATCCGCATTCGATCTGGTCCCTCCTTACGCTGTGATGTTTAGATAAGCGGGAATATTGCGCTTTTGGTCCCCACTTGTTTTCTCGCGTGTTCAAATAGCCCCTTTATTTTTGTTTTCCTTTTAAATTAGCCTAAAATTACATTTCTCATTCGATTTCGTCCTTTTTTTATTTATTTTTTTTTTACATATTATTAATATTATCATTATTATTTTATTAATATATTGATTACTTTAAAGTATAATTATTATTAATAATTGTTATTTCTAGTTTATCATTATTATTATTAATATATGTATATTATATATATGTATATATATTCGTACATTTATATAGTACTATCTTAATTATTTTATACTATTATACTATACTTGTTTTATATATATTTCACTATATTTCTAGTATTATTATTATTAGTAGTAATTTATTTCTAATATGTACATACTATGTAAATGTTTTAATATTATGTGTATTTTGCACATACATTATGTATATAAGTTTTTAATATTATATCTCACATATATTATGATACATTTTAATCTTATTTGTCATATTTTACACTATTATGTACACATTTCTAATATTGTATTGTATATTCTTGATACTATTGTTTATATATTTATATATACGTATATGCATGTATTTATTTATGAAACACTAACGGTTTTCTTTTTCATATTATTATTTCTAATATATGTATATAT
Source organism: Gossypium anomalum (assembly GCA_025698475.1). Taxonomy (NCBI): domain Eukaryota; kingdom Viridiplantae; phylum Streptophyta; class Magnoliopsida; order Malvales; family Malvaceae; genus Gossypium; species Gossypium anomalum. The sequence goes on from CM046968.1 coordinate 81,311,754, forward strand.
ATATTTATATATTTATATTATACATATATATTTTTAATATTATTTATTGCATACTTCTTTACCATTCATACTTTTCTTATGTATGTGTATATATATCCTTTTATATATTATTAGTTATGTTTTTTACTATTTCATGTATGTTATTATATATATTGTATATGTTCATATTAAATATACGATGTATATATTTTTCTCACATACATTACGTATATACTCTTAATATCATTTTATATACTTCCACTTACTTATCCTCATTTCACATCAACTTTGTTTTACATTATTTCAAAAAATCATATTCTTGTCTTGCTAAGTAATTTCAATAATCAAGGCAATATGTCAATTTAACATCAAGTCATCGAGTTCATCGCTATGTTGGATGAATGTCAATTGACTCGTGTTGAAGCGATATACCCTTCTCAAAAACCAAAATAAAATTAAAATTTCTCGTCTTTTTTCGGATCACAACCAAATTCTAAATTAAACTCGTATTTTCGAAAATCAAGACAACATGTGTTTATGAGATACCAATTTTGGGCGTAGCGAGGGTGCTAATACCTTCCTCGCGCGTAACCGACTCCCGAGCCCTACTTTTTTCTCTGGACTTCGATGTAGACCTGAACTTAGCCTTCTTTTGTTTTAAAAATAGATCTAATAGGTGTCCGATCACACCTATAAAAAAGGATCGGTGGCGACTCCCTGTTTATTTCAAAAATCAAACGTCAAATTTCAAACTTTATTTCTAATAAATCGCCACATTTAGCGACCCGAATCCACAAATTTTTACGTCGCTACAATAGGAATAAATCCTTCATTGAATTCGTACATGTGTTTTGGAATAAGTAAAATTAATCATTTTTCAGCTTTCAACTAACACGAGCTTTTTTACTATTCTCGAACCCTCGACTTGCTTAAAGTGTGGGCACTATTCATGAACCAATAAACATAATGAAAACTTTATTGATATTCCTGTAAGGAAAATTGATTTCTCTATATGAGCTAGAAATTAAAGATGATCTCTCTTGAAAAATTGAATTTATTGAAGAATAAATCCAACTATAAAACGAAAAACTAAAAACGCTTACTGTGGTATATTTTGGTTTTGGTTTGGGTTCATTGGTCGACTCCCCAACCTGGTTCTTTCATTCTTAATACTGATGGTGTAGTTCGTACCCGAAAGCCTCTGCTGGTGGTTTGATATGTAATGAGAGGGGAGCTTGGATACACGGTTTTATGTTGATGATTGGGAGAACAATGGCGCATTCGTAAGGGGTTACACTTAAAATCTGGGTATCCATCCGCTTATTGTGGAAATGGACTCGTTGATGGCTGCCAATTTTGTAAACAAACCTTGTGATGATTTCCATTCCTCTAGTACCCCGCTTAAGGATTGCTCAGATTTGATTAGAGAATGTTGGGTTCATCTAGTATCCTAAGAGGTTAATCTATCATCCCTGCCGTCAAGCCTTCTGCCCCTGATGCTTGTGGAGTTGGAAAGCTTAAATTAATTTAAGCTTTCTTTAGATGAGTGGTATGTTTATCCTTAATGAGGTTAAAAATGGTAGTAACAGTAAAATTAATTACTATAATAATGAGATTAAAATTATCGATCAATATGTATTCACTCACCTTTTTTATTGAATTAATAATTAATTAAAAAACTATCTCATAGGCTATTAGCTTTTAACAGAAAATTCATGTATTGTTATACTAAAAATTATTTAAATATTGTGAATTAAAATTTCAACAAGCTTCTATATTTATAGTTTTTATATTTATATAAATCAACTTTTGAAAATAGGATTTGAATAATAATGTAGCTAATCCAGAAATAAAAAAGGTGGGAACTCTTAATCATTACAATTAATTTTTTTGGATGTGTGTATGAGGTCTTGAGTTTAAGTCTCATATTTGAAAATTCTATTATTTTTTATCGTAGCCTTATCCTTGGTGGGTTGGGTTATATTTTATCTTTAGTAAACTTATACTAGAATGAGCTTGCTGGTTCGATTGGTAATGAGTTAATGTGTTGGAGGTCCTATGTTTGAATCCCTACGTGAGTGTGGGTAATAAATTTTTGCTTTGAGTGTTTGTTAGAGGTTGGGTGGAACTGAAATTCTGAGATAGTTGAGAGTTAGTGGGTTAGTGGAGAGGGATTTAGGGGATTTGTTGTTATATTATTTTTATTATTCTTTTTTCTCTCTCTTCTAAATTTCCCAAAAAAAAATTTTGATGTTCTTTTCTTGTTAACTGAAAAAATCCTTTGTTCTCGTGTTTTTGAAATTTTGTCGCAATCTTGCCATTCAATCTCGGTATTTCGGTTCTTTCAGTGTTCTTATGCGTTTTGGTAAGTGGTGATAGAATGTTTTTGCTCGAGATAGGGAGAATTTCCTTTAAATTTGTTTAGAACAATGTTGTTTTTCTGTTGGTATTGAATTTGTGTTCTTGGTAGCAGAGAATCGGGAGGTGTGGAGTTCTTCGCTTGCGGAATCGTAGTCAGAGTCACTTGGGAAATTGGGTAAGCACTGAACACTCGAATTTCACTATTGTCAGTTTCGTTAGTTCAGTTTAATTGAGAGTTTAGATTGATTTTGGAAGTTTTTGGTGGTTGGCTCGGGAATGATTTCGCATCAAAATCATACTAGGTGTGTACTCTTAACACGAAAAACTGAGCTTCGACGAAAGCCAAAAATGGAGTCTGTCGATGCCGGACGGACGTGTGCTCGCCGTGTGGTTGGCCGTGTGTGAGACACAACCATGTGGTTGATGAAGATATGGCCCTGCGCAAGACACGGCCGTGTGATAGTGTAAGTGTGGCCGTGTAGGCCACACGGGCTAGGCCAAGTTGGGTGTATGGGCCACACGGGCGTTTAGGCCTACACGGGCATATCACACAGGTGTGTAGGTTTTAGGCCAAGTCGTGTGGGCCACTCGGGTAAGGCCAATTTGGGCGTGTGGGCCCATAATTCTAAAATTTTTCCTAGGGTCGCACGGGTCGTTCCGAACGACTATGAGCCTAGCGTAGGGTTGGTAAGGGCAAATCAAACCCTATTTCATGTGATTTGACATTCTAATGGGTTGATCTGAGTAGGATACTGATATGTATGACTATTTGTGCTGTTTAAGTATGTATCTATATACATACGAGCATGTTAAGCATGTTTAATTTGATATATCTACTTCTGTATTCAGTATCTGTGTTTGGGGTAGGAATTGTATATGTGGAGGAAGTGATCTGTATAGTGACTTTTCACCTATTTTCTAGCAGCTTGACTATATATTATCTGTAATGTGTCGTATTGACAATATATGATGTGTAGGAATGGGTAAGCGTTTTTAACCCTACATGGTATGATGGGATGGTTGAAGTTGGTGTGTCGAGGATGGGGGTAAGACTCTCTATATCTGTTCTGTTTATCTGGTTTTGATATCTGTATCTGTGACTGTTATGGACTTAGGTCCCAATCTGTGTCTGACTGATAATGAAATTTTGTGTATGTTGCATGACTACTTCTATTAGTTTACACACCAAGTTTATGAAAACTCACATTTGTTTGTCTATTCTGTTTAGGTAATCCACAAAGTTAGGCGAGTCGGTGCGGCGGATGCTCAACGGCCACTCTATTGAGATCTGTTCTTACTTAGTAATAATGGTTTAATTTTTAAATTTGGTTTTTCATGAGAGTTTGTAATTTTTGGGACTCTCTGGACTGTATGGTTTAACTTTTGGATTTGGATTTCGTTTTGCATTCTTTTGATGAAAAATCTATGCAAACAAATGGTTTAAACAAAAGGTTTTTGGAAAACAAGCTTGGCTTGGTTTTAAACGGTTGTCAACCTTCCGCTGCGAAATAATTTGTTAACTTGAAAGGACAACATGTAACGGTTTCAGTAAACTATATAAATATGTTTTGTTAAAACTTGGACTGTTTTTCTTAAGTAACTGAACATGGTTTTATCGAAGTATCATCGGTTTCAAAACCCTTCTTCGTAACCCTCTCGGATTTCACCATAACGTCTAGGCTGGGTTTGGGGTGTTACATCACCTAACAATTTAGTTCGTTTTATTTTGGTCACTCAATTATTAATTTTTTTCATTCTAGTCACGCAACTTTTTGAAATTAAATATTTTAGTCACTCTTTTGTTTGTTGCCTAATGAAAGTCTAACGTGAGTTTTGTTTTATTAGCTTAATAATAAATTTAACCCTCCTATATTTACATATTCTCTCAATTTCATCCTAAATCTAAAAAAATCAACAAATTTAACCCTCAATAATTTTAAAATTTGTTATTTTAATTCTAATTTTAAAAATTATAAAATATATTTATAAAAACCTTTAAAATATTTTCAAATTTTTATAATTTATATTTATTTTTCCCATCAACCATGCTCATTTCTCATCAACCAAACATATGAAAAATTTATAAATTAAATATTTTTGTTCAATCTCTTTTTATTTACATCTGTTTTTCTTTTGCTACATTGTTCGTCTTAAATGCCTAATTGAAACCCAAAAAAAGTTCAAAATTAACAAATTTATAAACTCAAAAAAATGGTTGGGTTGATAACACCAACTCCCACAACCTCACTCTTTGGTACAAAGATAGTACCGATTTTAGGTACTAGTGCTCACATGTCTTCATCATTCCTAGCTCAAGCATTGGAGAGAGATTGTAGGTCTAACATTTGATATTTCTAGTTTCTTTAATTGAATGAAAGAAAGAACAAAGTGAAAGATATTGTTAAAAGTCATTTTGGGTAAAAAAAATCTTTAAAATCATTTTATATTTGCTTTTAAAAATTTTAAAATTTACATTCACAATTTAAATTTTTTAGCTTTTTCAATATTTTTTTATAGCTTTTTATAATTATGACTAAAATAAAAAATCATTTAAACATTTAGGGCTAAATTTGTTAAATTTTTTAGATTTCAGATCAAATTGATAGAATATGTAAACATAGAAGGTTAAACTTGTTATTAGACTTCCGTTAAACAACTAACAAAAGAATGAATAAAATATTAATTTTAAAAAGTTAAGGGACTAAAACGTAAATAATAATAGTTGGATATTAACTATTGTTGTACTTCACCCGCATTTTATTATTATATATATACACCCTTCAAAAACGGGAATGGATTATGAGCTTGAAACTTTTTCACCTCAAAAATCCTATCCTTAAATACCAATGGATCTTTCCTTTCCCTCCTTGCTAATCTTGCTTTCTTCCTTTCTCTTCTTGTCAATCGTTGTTAAAATAGTAAAGAAAATTGAAACCATAGATTCAAACGATAAGCTGCCACCAGGGCCATGGAAATTACCCTTTATAGGCAACCTACATCAGCTATTCGGCTCACTACCTCATCGAGTTCTGAGAGATTTGGCCAATCAACATGGACCCTTAATGCACCTACAGCTTGGTGAAAGTTCCACCATCATTGTTTCATCACCAGAAATTGCCAAAAAGGTGATGATAACACATGGTATCATCTTTGCTGATAGACCTTATGTGGCTGCTTTGGATGTTGTGACTTATAATTCCATGGACATTGCCCTGACACGGTATGGAAATTATTGGAGACAGATGCGGAGAATTTGTACAGTGGAACTTTTAACGGCAAAAAGAGTGCAGTCGTTTGAATCAATCAGACAAGAGCAAGTCTCAGGTCTTGTGAAATATATATCTTCAAACCATGGCTCCCCAATCAATCTTACCAAGAAGATTTTTTCCCTGACATATAGGATCACATCAAGAGCGGCATTCGGTAACGTATGCAAGGAACATGATATATACTCCTCAGTTGTGGATGATATAGTAAAGCTGGGTTCTGGATTTAGACTTGCAGACATGTTCCCGTCCGTTAGAGTGCTTGAACGAATTAGTGGACTGAGACAGAAAGCTGAGGCTCTGTTTCAGAAGAGTGATAAGATACTTCAAGGCATCATTAATGAACACAGGGCCAGTCTGGAGAGAGGATTAATAGGTGAAGAAGTCAAGGAAGACTTAGTCACTGTTCTTTTAAAGATTCAACAACTTGGTGGTCTTGAATTTCCCTTGACTGACAAGGAAATCAAAGCAATCATTTGGGTTAGTATGTTCCTTTTTCCCTTTTTTGAGTTTATATATAGATTGATTCCTCAAATATGCATCTTTTAGAGCATGAAGTAATGTTGGCTCATAATCTCGCAGGATATGTTCAGCGGAGGGGGCGAGACATCATCAACAACCGTAGACTGGGCAATGTCAGAAATGGTAAGAAATCCAAGGGTGCTAAAAAAGGCACAAAATGAGGTTAGACATGTGTGTCATGGAAAGGGAGATGTGGATGAAGCAAGTATTAAAGAATTAAAATACTTAGCATTAGTTATCAAAGAAACCTTGAGGTTACACGCTCCACTTCCTCTGTTACTTCCAAGAGAAAGTCGAGAGAATTGCGAAATCAATGGTTACCAAATTCCTTCCAAGACTAAAATCATAATCAATGCATGGGCTATTGGAAGAGATCCCAAGTACTGGAGTAAAGCTGAGACATTTTATCCTGAAAGATTCCTCGATAGTTCCATTGATTTCAATGGAACAAATTTGGAGTACATCCCATTTGGTGCTGGAAGAAGGATGTGCCCAGGCATATCATTTGCTCTTCCTAACATTGAGCTGCCTTTGGCAAAGTTGCTTTACCATTTTGATTGGGAGCTTCCTAGTGGAATGTGGCATGAAGATTTAGATATGACTGAAGACGTTGGTATGGCTACAAGAAGGAAAGATGATCTAACCCTAGTTCCAACCTCTCAAGTCAATTAATCTCCTGAATAACGATTTTCTTCCCAGCATTTACTGTTATCTAAATAAAGATGTTTTTATTGTTAGAATAATTTGTGCTTTCGGCACTAACAACATGAGAATCATATTCCAACTCTTGTATGTTAATTAATGAACGTATTTATTTTTTTAAATGCATACAATTAAATCAATATTATAATTTTATGTGTATATATAAACCAATAATTAAAATTTCGTATATATAATTATAATAAATTAAAATTTATGTATTAAATTGCACAATAAACTAAAACTTGATCTAAAATATTTACCATGCTAACTCATTTGAGAATTTATCACACAATAAAAATTTGATAATTCATGAAAAACTATTAATCTATCTATGTCATTACTTACTAAATTGGAACATTCAGGGGCGGCAGCGTTGGCAGGGGATCGCACCATAAAATGGGAAATTTAAATTTTAGCCATTTAATTAGCACATTATAAATGGGGTTTTTTTACCAAACTAGGACAAAAAAATAAAAAAAATTCCAAAATAATACAAATAAAAAATTATGTACCAAAATGGTACATTTGAGGAAAGTGCACTGCTATGGTAGAGGCAAGACCACCCCATGTCCAATCAAAATTATTATTATTTATCGGTTAAATTGCGGCTCAGGACTAAAATGTAATAATATAATACATTTAGGGACCTGTTGTGCAATTATGCCATTTGAAATGATAGCTGAAAAAAAAAAAAAGGGTAAGGGTGCCGCCTGTCAGTGTGGCGGCACCAAACTAAAAATATGTCTAATTGCTTTGTTAGCCCTCATTATTTATTATTTTCATTTTGTTGCCCTTTAACTCATTATATTATTTTTAAACAAGCCCTTAACCTATTTTTGTAATTAAATAACCCCTTAAATTATGGTTTCACTCATAAAAAACCTTCATTTTAACATTAAAGTAAATATATTTTAAATTTCAAGCTTTTATCTTAATTTTTTCTTTGATGCAATAAAAATTATATACACTTTAACATCAATATAAAATATAAAAAGTAATCAAAATTTTTGAAAGAGTAGTTAAGAATATTTACTTTAATATTAAATTGAAGGGCTTTTATGAGTAAAACCATAATTTAAGGGGTTATTTAATTACAAAAATAGGTTAAGGGCTTGTTTAAAAATAATATAATGAGTTAAAAGGCAATAAAAGAAAATAATAAATAATGAGGGCTAACAAAGCAATTAGCCATATTTTAAGTTTGGTGCCGCCACACTGACAAAGCAGGCGGCCTTGCCCTTTTTTTTCAGCTATCATTTCAAATGGAATAATTGCACAACAGTCCCTAAATGCATTATATTATTACATTTTAGTCCTGCCGCAATTTAACCGACAAGAATAATAGTAATTTTGATTGGACATGGGGTGGTCTTGCCTGCCGCCATAGGCGGCACCACCCCAAATGTACCATTTTGGTACATAATTTTTCATTTGTATTATTTTGGAATTTTTTTATTTTTTTTGTCCTAGTTTGGTAAAAAACCCTTATAAATGTATACTTTGATATCCAAAATAATAAAACTTTAATTTAATTTTTTTAAAATTTATAAAAATATAAATTATTAAAATAATAAAATTATATTTTAACTCATATAGAATTATACAATTTAATTAAGACCCAAAATGTTTTGACTGCATTACCTTTTTTTTTATAGCAAAGGGCTCGGAAGCCACTACCTTGATTAACAAGAATCAGAGATAATACTATTGTGGATATCGCTTGGATACTCCACTCAAAAAACAAATTACAATTCTTAGCCAAGGCTAATCTACTAAAATGATTTGCGGCTTTCTTTTTAGACCGCCTAATCCATTAACATTGGTTTCAGCAAAAGAGTCAAGTAGGCCAACAATCTCCTTAACCTGATGATCGATAATGGTAATATCCTTCTGATTCTTCCAAACACGTTTGACAATGCTAGCACAATCTGTTTCAAAAATGACTTTCTCAAAGCAATTCGTGTGAGTCAAATTAATTCCCCCACTCAGCGCACAAAGCTCAGCCCACTCCACACCCCTGTGCTCTTCTCTACAAGCCGTGATGCCCCCAACAACAAAACCATCACTACCCCGCACAACAACCCCAATCCCAATCATATCGTTGGCTACAGTAGCATCCACGTTAATCTTTATAAACCCGATTGGAGGTTTCTCCCATTTTTGTGAGCTGTGACATAGGAATGATCATCTTGTTAGTTAAATTGTGGATCTAAAAATCAGCCGCAAGAGTCTTGGCCCAATCCCAAGTTACATTAGCCTCTTCTTGTTTGCCCCAGAAAAGGGAATTGTTACGATAATTCCAAATATTCCAGAGGATTGTGACAAAGTCTTCGAAAGCCTTCCTATCCATCAAGTGCATTGCCGCCTCCAACCAATCAATGCATCTCTCATAAACAGAGTTAAGAAGTTGACCATCAATCCCACCATAAGAGAGAATCGCATGAGCCTTTGGGAAATCCTTAAGAGCATGAATGGAGGTCTCGTTGATAACTCTTGAAAAGAGTTATATTTTATGCCTTTAGACTTGGTTAATTTCCTGTACTTAGGTAAGTTTAGTTACATTTTTAGGATTTTCCATTAAGAGTTTTTAGGAAATTGCATTAAAAGGCTTGGACTGTGCTTAAATGTTATTACATGTTACTTCTAATTGTTTGCGGGAATGATTTGTTTGTTAAGTGGCTGGTGCAGAATGAGGAAAACAAGTAAAGGTTTGTTGTGGCAAGAGGTTGGACAGTTTGCCAACATGAATGTTGTGGAAATTCCAGGAAGCGACCCAGTCAACACTTAGTCGTTATTAGCTCTACTGTACGTGTACTAGAAAAATCAGCCTAAAAAAGAGGAAAAAGATCATGGGATGATGGGTCTACCCTAGAGGGGGAGATATAAAACCCAAAAATAAAAACTGAAAAAGAGAGTAGACGATTAGAGAGTCATTTTGGAAGGAGAAATCCCTTAGATGAAAATAAAGGGTAGCGGTTGCAACAAGGACAGAGATGTAAGAAGACGAAGGCAGTCCCTCCTGGTCACAGGAAGACATTTCGTAGCCGGAGTTGTGGGCTAGATAGACGAAAGCTATCTTCCTAAATTCTACCTTTAAATCTTTATTTTCTGTTCCGTATGGACTCTACCTTTTGAACTTATGTACAATGCCAATGATTTTGCCGTAGGGGTAGTACTTGGGTTGAGAATGAACAAGGTATTTCATGATATCTACTATGCAAGTCGTACTTTGACTGATTCACAACTAAATTATACCACCACTGAGAAAGAGCTGATAGCTATGGTTTTTGCCTTCTACAAATTCAAAGGTTATTTAGTAGACACCAAAGTGACAATTTATACAGACCACTCTGATATTAAATACTTGGTGACCAAGAAAGACGTCAAGCCCAGGTTGATTCGATGGATATTTTATTGCAGGAATTTGATATAGAAATTAGAGATAGGAAAGGCATAGAAAATCAAGTGTTTGATCAATTGTCTCGACTTGAAGTAGGAAATGAAGACAATCATATTCAGCGCAATGGGGATGATTTTACAGATGAGCAATCGTTAGTTGCCATGGCATTACCATGGTATGCTGATATTGTAAATTTTTTAGTTAGTGGATTGTTGCCACCTAACCTCACAAATCAAATACAGAAAAAAATTTCTTCATAATGCCAAGTAGTATTACTGGGATGAGTTGTTTTTATTTAAACACTATGCAGACAAAATAATTTGGAGGTGTGTTCCAGATGACGAGATTCAAAGTATTTTATTTCATTGTCATTCAGCACCATCTAGAGGGCACTTTAGGGGCCATAAAAACTACGACAAAAGTTCTCCAATCGAGTTTTATTGGCCAACCATGTTTAAAGATGCTCATGAATTTTGCCAAGCTTGCAATCGCTGTCAAAGAACTAAAAATCTATTGATGAGGTATGAGATGCCCTTGCAAACTATTTTAGAAGTGACTATTTGATGTTTGAGGAATTGATTTTATGGGACCATTCCCACCTTCTTGGGGCAACGCGTACATATTTTTAGCTGTTGCTTTACCAACAAATGATGCCAAATCGGTACTGAAATTTCTCCATAATAATATTTTTACCAATTTTGGTACTTCTCGTGTTCTAATTAGTGATGAGGGTTCACACTTTGATTTCAAATTAGTTGTTAATGCTCTAAACAGGTATAGAGTTAAATATAAAATTGTCACAGCATACCATCCCTAGACAAATGGGCAAGCAGAAGTCTTTAATAGAGAGATTAAACAAATTCTAGAAAATTTAGTCAATCCCAACCGAAAAGATTGGTCATATAACTAGATGAAGCTTTATAAGCATATCGCATTGCATTCAAGACACCATTGGGATGTCACCCTTCAAGCTTGCTTATGGGAAACTTTGTCATTTGCCTGGTGAACTTCAACATAAGACATATTGGGCAATTAAGAAATTGAATATGGATCAGAATGCTACTGGTACCCACCGCCTATTGGAGTTGAATGTGATGGAAGAATTTTGAGCACAAGTCTATGAGAATGCCAAGCTATACAAAGAAAAGATTAATTGATGGCATGACAACAAAATTTTACTGCGACAATTTGCACCTGGACAACAGGTCCTATTATTCAACTCCAGACTTCAATTATTTCTTAGCAAATTGAAATATAGTTAGTCTGGTCCATTCGAGATAGTTTGTGTTTATCCTCATGGACCTGTAGAAGTTAAAGACAACAAGACTGGTTCCAATTTCAAAGTCAATGGCCAATGATTAAAGCATTACTCTAGAGCCCCTGTAATTAGTGATAAAAGTTCCATCATTTTTTCAAACTACTTAATATTTCTTTCTCATCCTATTTTATTCATTTACTTTTTTTTTAATTCTTTGTTTTATTTCTTCAATAGGTTTATTTACTTGTTATTTTCTTTTGTTACAGGTGCCTTATGGCCCACGATTGTAGATATTAGCCCATTCACTACATTAGTTAATTTTAATTTTCTAATTTTTCTAATATTTTTCTTTTCCCGCTTAATTTTTCTTTTGTCTATGTCAAGTTAATCTTAGCCACCATGTCATCGTTAAATTTTCTCTTATGTTTACCCTAGTTGTTTTACTTTTTTTCTAACTTCTTTTCCACTTCATCTTTAACTTCCTCTATTTGTACTCCATTCAAACTGTAAAGTCTCACCTTTTTCCATTTTTCCAGTCACTATTGTTGATACAATGGCTTGCCAAGCACCATCCTCTTCCACTCCTTTGCCCCCACAAACATTTTTTAGCAAAATCGCGGAAGAAAAGTATACCCATAACATATCAAAGCAGCCATTTTGTTTGGAAAAAGGGTTCCTTTTTCAAGATGCTCCATTTATGGGTTACTCTAAAGCTATCTCTTCTGTAGTGGAGAAACATGGATGGCAAATCTTCTGTCTCTACCCAGATTACGTTCTCACCAAGGTAGTGAAAGAGTTTTATGCTTATCTTACCTCTCCAGACAATGCCTTTATATGTGTCTACGGTGTATCGGTGCTATTCAATGAAGACTCCATTAATGCAGAATATGGGTTATTTGACGACCTAAACAAACACGCCCAATTTATCAAGTCTATGACCACTGAAGGACTCCAACAAGTATTGACAGATTTATGTGTCGAGGGGACAAAGTGGACAATTTCTAGAAATAGTTGTTATACCATTGACCATGTATCATTGAAGCCTCACTACCGAGTTTGGTATCATTTCCTTAAAACTTGTCTTATCCCTTTTACTCATAACTCAACTGTTTCAGAAGAACGTCTGTTAGTATTGCACTCAATTATGACATGCAGAAAGATCGATGTTGGAAGCATCATTTTTAGAGAAGTCCACCGCTGCTCTCAAAAGAATGCTGGTGCCTTAAATTCTCCATCCCTCATTACAACACTTTGTTAGCGAGCAAAGGTTCCTATTCAAACGAATGAAGACATAATCCCTAACAAATGAGCCATAACAAAGCTCGCCCTAAGATTTTATGGGGAGGAAATTCCAAGGCATCTGGGTTCCACATTTACATCATCACCACCTCTGCCTATTGATACTGCTCCATCAACATCTCGTAGTAATTTTCAGCAAAAAGTGATTGACGTTCTTAAGATGTTGTAGTAACAATTTTGAATTCTAGAGAAATACTAACAAAGGCTGGCCACTGATTTTGGCTGCGCTAAAGAGGAAATGGCTCTCTTTTGGGGGTATATTCAATGAAGAGATAAGGCCATGAAGAAATCTCTTCAGAAGAACTTTACGCGACCCATGCCTCCATTCCCTATTTTTCTTAAGAAATTGTTGTTGGAGCCAGAGGAGGAAGATGACAATGGCGAAGAAACTATTACGGAGAAGAAAACCACATAACAAGAAGAAGTAGAGAAAACTGAATCTATCCGTGTTGAATCTAAAAAGGATGATGACGATGTGACTTAAGCTAATACACTGCAGACACCATCACTGCACTGACCACTGCACCTATGATTGAACAAGAATGTACTGTTCATCAACTAATTGATTATCCCACAAAGTCAGACACTGATAACGAAGAAGAAGTGCCTACTAACTATCTAAAATGACAGCGCTACAAGAGAGCTACTGGAAAATCCATTCAAGTTGATGTTGGTGAAGTAGAAAGGTAGCAGTGATACAAACGTGCTGCCAAGAAATCCACTCAACCTAAATAGAGCAACCTCCATTCTTTCCAAGCTTTTATGTTTCTTTCTTTCATTTTATACTATATGTTTCATGCAATCATAGTTAGTTGTCATTGTATTTTTATATTCATGCATTGAGGACAATGCATTCCTTGGGTTTGGGGGTGTGTTGTGTTATACATATAGTATATCGTAGATAAATGCTTTAATATTCATGCATGTTGTCATTCAGTTTGCCATTACATACAAATGCCAAATAATTTCTAAACTATGATGAGTATATTGATATTAATGATGTTTGATGAGGATAATAACTCTTCAACTAATTTAGATAATTGTGGAACTTGATTAAGCATGTTTAGCTTAGGATAGTTGTTTGAAAATTGATTCCTAAAATTAGAACAACTTAAGTATCAATGCAACTAAGTCTATAGTAGGATTCTTTTAATGCATGTAGAATTTCTTGATCCTAAATTCAATAATTTGGTTAAATGATAAGGAATACCTTAGCAATAGTTTTACACTCCAATGTTTGAAACTGTCGAGTAGGTCAGTAATGCTTCGTTTGCTCTATCATGTTGCTGATCAGAAAAATGAGTTTAAATAAGAGTGATTAAAAAAATATATTAATAATTTAGGGACACTCCAATATAGTAATAGGCTGACTACCTAAGGAGGTAGTTGTTTGCTCCGTCCATCTCTTTAGCTAAGAGCCTTAGCTTTATGAGTGAAATACATTCAAATTGTGGCATGATATACTACCTGGTAATCTGGTGTATGCTCCATTGAGATTGTCAAGTAAAGAAATCATGTGACAAGATGAATTCCTTATAGAAAATAATATTTGTGATTAAATTTTTAAACTGACTGAATAAGTGAGAATAGTGAAATTGAGTTTAGAGGAAAGACATTTTAAATATATTAGGAGAGATCCGCTATTGTCAGAATTGCATAATTTATTTAGGAAATTTTATCTTTAGGAAACATTTTCTACACTTCATTTGCTAAACTAACCTATAAAACTCGAACCAGTTTTTTTATTTAGAAGACTGCTACGAATAGAGGTATTAAATATACTTCTCATGGTTCAACTTTTCAAATCATAATTGTGTGTTTTGACAAATATTCATGCATTTATGCATACTCATATACGTTTTGCTTGATAACAAGCAAAAATTTAGGTTTGGGGGTGTGATAACTCTTGAAAGGAGTTATATTTCAAGCCTCTAGATTGAATTAATTGTTTGTAATTAAGTAAATATGTTTTCATTTTTAGATTTTTTAGAATATTACATAACAAAGCTTCGATTTGTGCCATAAATGTTATTATTTGTTACTTCTATTATTAGGGAAGAAAGGTGTTGTTCGTGGTTGGCAACAGGTGCAGGATGAAGAAAAGAAGAGAAAAAGGATAGGAAAATGAATGAAGTGAAATATTGCCATGACAAAATGTCGGTTAGATTGCCAACACCAATGCCATGGCAATTCTAGGAAGATGATGCAGCACTCAGTCCCCGAAAATAGTGCCAAAAACTTGATGTAGTCGTAAACTAACTAAAAATTTGACAAAGGCAAGTGCACCTATCAATTAATAGTATAGCTACGATGAGCACAAATATCATTCCCATTAAGACTAAAAGTATTAGTAACTACCGTCTTTCTATTATTTAACTGAGAAATTGGAGTGATCGATTAAAACTAAAATTAACTAAATTAATTAACTAAAGAACACTGCAAAGAATAAATCAGGAAAACAAATGATTAACAAACAAGAAGCGAAACAATACCCAGGAAAGAATTCACCTAGACTTCATCTGTCATTATCAATATGAATTAAATAATTTCTTCACTTAGTATCTTGATCTGTTGAAATCTTTAAATTATGCTAATATCTCTTTCAAGAATAATAGCAATTGACTACAGGTTGATTAATTGAAATTTCTTTCTAATTAAAGCCCCTATTATCGCATTAACTTGATCTATGGATCCCTCTATTAGATTTGACTCTAATTTGGTAGATTTATGTCATCCTATTTCTGAATTGCATGCAACTTCACTCAATTATGTTAGATCTACTCTTTAACAAAGACTTTTTCTCCTCTATTCAAGCACATCAAACATGAATTAATAGTCTAAAAATATTAAACCAAGAATTAAGCACATAAAATTGAGAAAAAAATTCCAAGTATTTATTGCGTAAAACAAAAATCAAAAGACAGAATTCATCATAGGGTTCATCTCCCCTAGGTATTTAGAAAATTAGTTCATAATCGTAAATAAAAACATCTCAAAGATAGTATAACCACGAGAAACAAGAAAACCCATAATAAACTTCAAACAAATCAAAAGGAGATATTCAATCTTGATGGAAATTAGCTTCAGAATTGACTTCAATGATGTTTCCCAAGTTGTTTTCTTGAGTATTCTATGACGGCTTACTCCCCTATAGTTATCTTTAGTACATATAGGTCTTAGAATGCCTGAAAAACCTAAAATTGCATTTTTTTTTTCACATTTCTGATGTACAGTTTATGAAATCCACACGGTCTAGCACATGGTTGTTGGCAGTCCCTATGGCTCACACGGCCGTGTGCCCAGCTCGTGTGGGAGGGTCCAACCTGTGTGTCTCTTAAAACTTGCTCTGATTTTCTGATTTTGGCTCATTTTTCTCCCAAATGCTCTCATAAGTATAGAAACATGAATTTAAACGATTAGGAGCATAAAATTCACCATTTTACATCGAATAATCATCCAAAAATGCATTAAGAATGAGGCTAAAATATGTTACTTTTAGCATTTATCACTTTCAATAGGGTTATTTTTCCCAATCAAACTCTGATTATTCCAGAGATATTCCAGTCATATTAGAACTTTAGTCTCAACCTATTTAAAAGGCCATTATAACCCTAATAGGTGTGACCAAAAAGAATAAAAAGAGAGAATGTTATTTGGAGAGAGGGATTTTTTTCGAGATTCGGGGTTTGTACGATTAGGGTGATTTTTCTCCATATTTTATTCTCGTTTGTTTTCTTAAAAGTGAAAAGCCGATAGAATAAAAAATGGAAGATGGATCAAATAAATTGATGAATATGATGGATAGATGAATAAGAGTCCAATTGAACCCTATGAGATGTAAACCCCAACAAACTCAATTAGTGGCTCTAATCAACCCTCCAAGAAATAATCCTTGGCAAATTGAATGATGAAAAATGAATTCTTACGACTCGAAAAAAATCGAGAAGAAAACTAGTTCTAAAAATAACAAGAAAGCAATCTTACACAAAGAAACTAACTCCAAGACTTGACAACTTTATTAATGAAGAAACAACTGTGTATCTAATGAACAATGAAAAGGCCTTTATAGGCTAGCTAAGTACATCTAAATAAAACTCCCAAATATATTGAAGCTCTAAATAATCTAAACAAGAAGTATTTTTAAACTACACTTTCTTGTTGACTAAGAAACATAAAACTCCTAAATAACTCAAAAGACTTAAATAATATCCAAAATTTAGAATAAATAAATAATAAAACCTAATAAATTCAAACTTGGCTCATACATAATAAAAATTAAACCTAAAAATCGTACCCAATATGATTTAAACTTGAATTAAAAGTTTAAAACTGTTTGTTTATTTATATATTGTTTATATAATTTTATATAATTTTAAGTGTCATAATCAGATCAAAATTATTAAAAAAATTATGTTTATAATTCATGATGCTGATTCATGACTACATTAGACCATTGTTTTATTTGTATAAATTAAATTATTTTACTTGTATGTAAAAATTGGGAGAGAAAATTAGAGAAAATAACTGTTGTATTTGTTTTTCGTAAGATTAGCGAGATTAAAATGAAGGGTAATGTTTTTTTATAACCATGAATTGAATAATTGAGGTGGAACTCGGAACCGAAAAACTTTTGCAACCTAAAACATGTTCCTCACGGAATCTGATCCTCACGTTTTTAGTGTTGAAAGCACAAATTATTCTGACGATAAAAACTGTTGTGAGCCAATTCTGCTTGGGGCCCAAATCAAATTAAAAAATATAAAGCCAAAACATAAAAATATTAAAAGGTCCAAATTACAGTGGCCCAAATGGCCCAAACCTAGAAAAAACCCTAAGCCGAACAGAAACAAAAATAGAAAATTAAACCCTAGGTGCGCTGCATCTAGGTCTACCTAGCCTGCCACTGCCACTGTCAGCACCGCCTTCCACTTGCACCGCCACCTGCAAAGAACAAAAGCAGAAGTGACAGCAAATATAAAAAAATAGATTAAAACTTTGTAAATTGGCTATATAAGCCATGATAAACCATTGTAATTTTTTTTGAAAAAAGATTGAATAAAAAAAAAAAGACAGAGATTGAATACAAAAACAATGATTCGAAGAAAAACAGAGAATAAATAAAATACAAGGCAATTGGAAACGAAGAGTTCTAAAGGAAAATGTGTTTTTTTATTGTTTTCAATTTTTTGCTTTTATTTTTTTATTTTTTGTATTTAAACAAAAAAAATATAAAAAGATCGGAGCTTTTACTGTTTTTCGGCCGACGATAGGCAGATCCACGCTCGTGAGGCCGAGAGAAAAAATAAATATTTTTTTTACCTTTTCCGACCACTGTGGACAGTCCGCCGGCGGTCCAAAAGCTGGAGCTCAGCCTGGGTAAAGGGGATTTTGAGAGAAAAAAGGTTTTTTTTTTGAAGTTTTTTTTAAAAAAAAGGCTGAAATAATTTTTTTTTTTTGGAAATATTTGACGTAAATAAGCTCCCAAAACGACGTCGTTTTGGGCAGCCCTCTCAGGCGCCAAAATGACGTCGTTTAAGGCCAACCCGCTCGCGACCCAACCCGCTTCAGGTGGATACGCGTGTTTTCAATTTTTGGGCTATTTACGCCCCTGGTCCTTTTACTTTTTTATTGTTTTACTATTAAGTTTCTCTCATTTTTAATTTTTACCCTATAATTTATTTCGACTTTCAATTTGGTTCACCTTGAAGCTGTGCATTTTGGAGGGTGGAGATTATTTCCCATTTTGGTTCCTCCTTGTTATTCGTGCGTTCAACTTCATCCTTTTCCATTTTATTTATTTCTGATTTGCCCCAAATTTCTATTTTAAAGTTCAATTTAGCCCCTTTTTTGTTATTTTTGCTATTTTATTATTAAATTAATTAATTAAATATTATTATTACTATTATTATTTTCCTTTTTTTATTTATTTACTTGTTATTATTATCATATTATTAAATTAATTAGTTTTACATTATTATTTCTATTATATTTCTTTTTATATTTATTTACCTAATACTTTAAATACATTTATTCTATTCTATCATATTATATTTATTTATTCATATTCTTTTATATGATTACAAACCTTAGATTATTCATTATTTTTATTATCATTCATATTATTCTCATTATTATTAATATTATTATTTTTAAAACCTATTTTATATCCCATTTATTCATATGGGTGTTTCCTGTTGTTTTTTTATTTTATTTTTTTTCTTTTTCTAGTTTGCTTGTTATTTTTCTTGTTATTTGTAATCAGCTTGCTTGTTTCGTTAATTCATTCTCGTCTTTCTTGTTTTTTTAATACATTTATTTTGTTACGCATATTATCATTGTCGAGACCATTTTAAAATCGAGTTTTAGAAAAAGGGAATCAACTTTAAGAAAAACGAAAATGGGAGTCGCCATCAATCTTTTTAGGTGTGATTGGATCACCTTTAAAACATTTTTGTTTTAAAATCATCGGTTTTGGTCTACGAAATCAAAAGAACGAGTTCGGGAGTCGGTTACGTACAAGGAAGGATAAGCACCCTTGTAACGCCCAAAAATTGGTACCTAATTGATTATCAAGTGTCTTTAATGTCGGAAATTTAAAAATTTTAAGATATAATCCTCTTTAAAATATTTTGATTTTGAAAATTAGAGTTCACTTGTATCAAAATATTGACACTAAGTTAGCTCTTTGGAAATCCTTATCTCGAAACAACAAAATGCCACATCCAATAAGTTAGGACATAATACTTTGAAATTCCAAGACAGTTGCTCGCATTTTGAAAACCTTTAAAAACTTAGAAGGGTACTTGATTATTCGAACTCAACGTGAAAAATCGCAACCCAATAAGTTAGGGTACTACTTTTCTCGAAATTTCCAAACACCAAGCATTGCCTTTTTATTTTTATTTTTGAAAACTTTGAAGTTTCGTTTTTTTAAAAAAATGGTGTGTGAGGAATTGTATTGCATTATAAATCATACATACATATAATTGTAGTAGGTAAATAATACATGCATTTAAACAAAATGATAGCAATAATATAAAGATCGTGCATTAGATACATGCATGTAAAAATAATATATAGTAAATCTTAACAGCATGCATACAAAGATATACATAGCATATATTGAAAATGAATAAACAATACACACCAACATACAAAGTAATAATTAAAAATAATGCACGATATATAATTTAGTATATATAAAAAAGTAATACAATATCAATGCACATGTTCGTGAAATGTAATATCAAATAATAAATATAAAGTAACATATAACACATAATATATGGAATATATAAAAAAATCAAATGAGTTAATGTTAACAAAATATACATATAACACAAATAAAGACATAATACTTAATAATGATTTTAAAATAGTATATAAAATATAATAACAAAATATTTATAAAAGAATAATAATTATATATAAAAATATATTGGGTTAAAAAAACATATAAAATAAAAGTATATAAAAATTTTATAAAATAAAAAGTATCAAAATAATACATAATAAATAATTAATTAATAATTAAATATGTATATAATATGAGTTAAAAATATAATGATTAAAAATATAATGATATAAAAAAATTATAATTTATAATATAAAAGTGTATATGTAAGAAAATAACATATAATATGTAAAAATATAATAATATATAAATAGTATAATAATATATAGATAATAATGTAAAATACTAATAATTTGTGAAAAGTAATACATAATGGATAATAATAATATAAATAATATACAACAAAATAATTATATAATATAGAAATTAAAAATAAGGTTTAAAACAACAAATAACAATATAAAATTTATATATATAATAATAATAGAAATAAATATATTGGGTTAGATTTAAAGTTTAGCAAAATTACAGGGCCGAATTTAAAACAATAAAGCTGAACTAAGGCCCTAATTAAAACACGCATAAAGCAAAAGGGACTCATTGGGCAAATTGCCCTATTCTCAAAACGACTACGTTTTAATCTCGGACTTCGAACAATCACTGTAGGGATTAAATTAAAACTAAAACAAAATATCAGGTCTGAATCATAAATAAAATACAAATAAACTGTAAACATAAAAAAGGGTAGAGGGACTAATTGGGTAATTAACCCAATCCTCAAAAACACGCGGATCCTCCCCGGGTAATCAGGTCAACACGCGGATTATGGGGGGTCTAATACGTCGTCGTTTCATCAAGGTTATATAAACCAAATTTCACTTAAAAAAATCATTTAGAAGCCTGTTTTTAAAAAAAAAACTCAGAGAAAATCTCTGAAAGAGAGAGGGAGGAAGGGAGCCCTAGGGTCTGGCCTCCGTAGGTCACGCTCCTGCCATTGGTCCTACACGCGCTCATGCGCCGCCATACACGGAGGTTCAAGATGCTAAAAGCCTTCGCTTTCCTTGGTAAGTCACAGGTAACCTCTTTTTCCTTAGATCCTTACTCGTACATGCTAGAATAGTTCATATATGTTCAAAATAAAGCACAAAATATGCGATTAAATCACCTTTTGAGAGACTGTTGATATTTTGAATGAATATCTGTAAGTATATTTCTATCTTTTTCCAAAAAAAAGGTCCTTTACATCGTTTTGATTCGGGCTTTTTATAGCCACTGTTGTTGTTACATTTTTAGAAAGAAACCTTTTCTTCCATATTTGTTTTGTTTGCTGCTGTGTTTCTTTCCTTCTTTTGCAGATATCAGCGCGGAATCCGGCAATGATTGTGCTGGTGTGGATTCTCGACGTTGGTGAAGCGCTGATTACGAAGGCAGAGCCTTGAGTGACGGCCTCGATTGGGGAGTTGGACAGACGCTCCCCGAACCTTCCAGAACCTGCTGCGGCGCTAGGGGAAAGAGCTAGGGTTGAAAACCCTAGCTGATAATTTTGGGTTTTTGGGCCTCTGTTATTTGGGTCTAGTTTAGGTCTGGGCTTCGGGTGTATTTGGGTTAAGGTTGTAATTGTAATGGGTCAAGGTTGTAAATGGGTTACGGGATAGTTTAGGGTTTGCTGAGCTGGTTATTTATTTGGTTTTGTAATCTGAACTGTATATGGACTGTTAAATAAACAATTATTTATTTATTTATTTATTTGGTTTTCAGCGAGGTCTAATTTGGGCTATTACAATCATTGTGATATATTTTCACAACAAATTTTTGTTACATTAATCTTACTTGATTCATAAATTATGATTTTTAAAATAAGTGATACTTCGTATTTTGAGATTCGAAAGGTCGTGCCCTAACTTACGGGGCTTTGATTTCTAGATAAATCTGAATAAACAAATATTTAAAAAAAATGAATTTTAAATAATCTTGGGAGTCAAGAAAAAATCGTGTTCCATCTTACGGAATATGATTTCTTTCTAAAACTAAGATAATCGAATATCTTTCAAAATAAGTAAATTTTTTGGCATTTATTCTCGTATCGAGAATTTAAGACATTGTGTCTTAACTTACGAGACGTAATTCTCTTTCTCGATTAATGTGAAGTATGTCCCTTTCTCGAAAAATTTTCAATATTTTAACAAAGGATCGTATTTTAAAATCTCTTCAAATTCTTAACTTTCGACACTAAGACATTTATTAATCAATTAAGTACCAATTTCGGGCGTTACGAGGGTGCTAATCCTTCATCGTACGTAACCGACTCCTGAACCCGTTTTCTAAATTTCGTAGACCAAAACCATTGGTGACTCGATCGCATCTCATAAAAAGGATCGGTGGCGACTCCTATTTTTTTGTTTTCAAACAAAAAAGTCAGCCTTTTCAAAAAAATGGTTTCGACAGCTTGGCGACTCCACTGGGGATCATTTTTAAAATTAGAAAGTCAAGCCACGAGTTGATTATTTCTTGTCTTTTTGTCGAAAATTGGTAATCTGATTTAAATTTACGATCCCCTGGTTGGATTTCATTCGCCATTTTTGTGGTCTTTGTCATAATGTGTCCGCTTTATCAGTTTGAGTCTTTTGATATATCTTTACATATTGCATCGTATAAATCGGTCGATTTTACCCTTTTAAGTGGGAGTGAGAAATTATTCCTTCGTGAGGTCTTCATCTCCGTATAAATCGCGGAATCTGGCAATGACTGTGCTGGTGTGGATTCTCGGCGTTGGTGAGGCGCTGATTACGGAGGCAGAGCCTTGAGTGGCGGCCTCGATTGGGGAGTTGGACAAACGCTCCTTGAATCTTCCAGAACTTGCTGCGGCACGAGGGGAAAGGGCTAGGGTTGAAAACCCTAGCTGATAATTTTGGGTTTTTGGGCCTCTGTTATTTGGGTCTAGTTTAGGTCTGGACTTCGGGTGTATTTGGGTTAAGGTTGTAATTGTAATGGGTCAAGGGTGTAAACGGGTTAAGGGATAGTTTAGGTTTGCTGAGCTGGTTATTTATTTGGTTTTGTAATCTGAACTGTATATGGACTGTTAAATAAACAATTATTTATTTATTTATTTATTTGGTTTTCAGCCCGGTCTAATTTGGGCTATTACAGCTGCCCCTCTTTGCTTATTGCTATGTAACAGGAATTAAACAAAGACTCATAGAAAGACCAAATTTGACATCAAATCATGGTATTCAATTTCCTTTATGACTGCCATGTTGATAGAGATGTCGAATCTGCTTCTTCGATTTGTAGGGATGTCAAATCATTTTGGATCTAGCTTTAGTGAATTTATCTGAAGGTGTGACCTGCTATGTATCTGCTCCCTGTTGAAATGGAGGTTCCTGACTTCGATTTGTTCTCTGACAATACAGAGACGACAAATCATCTTAGATTTGCTTCATCGTAAACACGTGAAAGCCAAATCAGCTGTGTCTTCGATTTGTTCCTTGTAAGAACAAGGATGCAAACCATCTTGAGTCTATTTGAGAACATATGAGAGTCAAATCTGCTATGTCCCCGATTTATTTCTTGTAAACACAAGAATGCTAAATCATCTTGGATTTTGCTTCAGTATAAACATCTGAAGGTTAGATCTGCTATGTGTCTGCTCTCCATCGAAATGGAGATGCCTGACTTCGATTTGTTCTCTGACATTACAGAGACGACAAATCATCTTAGATTTACTTCATCGTAAATACGTGACAGCCAAATCAGCTATGTCTTTGATTTGTTCCTTGTAAGCACAAGAATGCCAAACCATCTTGATTCTGTTTGAGAACATCTGAGAGTCAAATCTGCTATGTCTTCGATTTGTTTCTTGTAAATACAAGAATGCCAAATCATTTTGGATCTTGCTTCAGTCTAATCGTCTGAAGGTCAGATCTGCTATGCTGCGGCCTATTACCCTACTGTTTAGGGGATTAAAGCACACCATCTTTGATAACCTGTAGAATGATTATGCCTGATAATTAGGATGCTATGCTCGAAGTGAATCCGATGTTCCTAATTAAACATGTTATGATGCAAAATGCTGTGAATATGACCTCTACCCTAAACGCCACCATTCACTCCTTCATTTGTCTTTTCTTTTCTTAAAATTTCATTCTTGCTCAGCCTGTAGGCCTTCCTCCACTGCTACGATCTACGGAGGATGTCTGTAAGAATTGAATCATTGGTTTTGTCCATTTTCCTTTTGGACTGGAAGGAAGAAATTCCTCGAGTTCCTTCATCCCTTACTTACATGAATTTCTCGAGCAATTGTCCTGTTTTAGTTTCTTGCATTATCTAAAAATTCCAAAGTAATGTGCAAAACTTCATTTGTGAAAATATTTTAGTTCATCTATCATTATTTCAATGCAACATATTTAAAGAATAATAAAAGATGAATAAATCTTCAAGAATAATTAAATTTGAATGAATTGTCAAAAATAGAAAGGAAATAAATCTGATAGCATATCTTTGAGAAGAAATAGAATCTAAAGATAGCAAACAGGATAAAAGTCAGATGCTCCAGATATCGCCGCTTGAGTGTCTATACACCAGCTCCATGAAATCTTTCTTGAGTTCGACATGTGTTTAAAAGACCCAAAGTATTTTGTTGATGCCCCAATATGCAATGTGCTTTATTTCTTTGTTGAGTCCAATATAGCCAAATTGCTGTATGCCCTTCAAAATTTGAGCTGCCCTTTCGGGTTTTCAACTTAAAACCCCTTTGGTCACAAGGTGCCTTTTGTGGATTTTCACCTTAGCCTCTCCATTTTTTTTTGCCAAAAATTCAAGGCGCCCTTTGTGGGTTTTCACCTTGGATTCTCCTCTCCTTTAGACTAAGTACTTTTTGACTGAGTTTGAGTTCACTGGATTGGGTAAGCTCTTCCCATCCAGTTCTGTCAAAATCAATGCACCTCCAGAGAAAGCTTTCTTCACAACGTACGGCCTCTCCCAATTCGGCATCCATTTTCCCCTAAAGCCTAATAAATTTCCCAATCTGGCTCCAAAGGTACACTTTGCTGGATTGAGTTTTAACTGAAATCTTCTCAACCTTAAAAACAATCTTCTTAAGACCTCAATGTGCTCTTTCTCTATTCGGGATTTGGCAATCATGTCATCAACATATACCTCAAGGTCCCTATGTATCATGTCATGGAACAAGTTCGCCATGGCCCGCTGGTAGGTTACCTCTGCGTTCTTCAATCCAAACGGCATTACTTTGTAACAAAAGGTGCCCCACAAGGTTATGAAGGTAGTTTTATCCATGTCTTCTGGATGCATATTTATCTGATTGTATCCTGAGAAATCATCCATGAAAGAGAACAACGAATACCCTGCTGTGTTGTCTACTAAAGTATCAATGTGTGGCAAAGGAAAATTATCCTTTGGGCTTGCTTTGTTTAGATCTTTGTAATCAAAACACATCCGTACCTTCCCATCCTTCTTAGGAACAGGCTTAATGTTAGCTACCCATTCGGAATACTTTACTTCTTGCAAGAATCTTGCGTCAAACTGCTTCTTGACTTCATCCTTTATTTTCAGAACAATATCTGGCCGCATTCTCTGCAACTTCTGTTGGACTGGTTTGCAATCTTGTCTTATCGGAAGACGATGTACTACAATGTCGGTACTCAATCCGGGCATATCCTAATAGGACCATACAAAAATATCTTTAAATTCCCGAAGCAACTCAATCAAGCCACACCTTGTGTCCTCGGTAATCAATGTTCCAATTTTCAACTCCTTCCCTTCCTCTAGGGCTATATTCTCTATCGCCTTTTTCTCATGTGGCATGATTTGTTTCTCCTCCTGTTTTACCATTCTTAACAGATCGAGAGATACGTCATAATCTTGAACATTTTTAACATCCTGAAGTTCCTCTAAACACGTGTCTTGCTCGCAAGAGAAATCAGGAGCGACAGTATCAGTGCTTATATCATTGATATCTAGGGACCTGTGGGGGTATGAAAGAATATACAAAGAATGAATGAATCTAAGAATGATTGTATATGTGCTATGAATAAAAGAATAAGAATTGCCAAAATTTAAAAGAATATTGGTTGATAAAAAGTGAAACAATACTCGTTTAAATTAATGAAAGTTATGTTTTATTTAAATAATAATAGATGAACATAAGCCTATTTTCACAAATGTAATCTTACTACTCCTAGGCTTTAGAGTAATAGACATGTTTCGAGCATTACTCTGAAAAATTCTTAGAGACTACAGGAAGGTCCTTCGCGATCCAATTGTTCAGAGAGCTCCCCGGTTCGTAAGGGCAAATGCCCTCAAGGTTTTCTTGCTCCAATCTCTCATTATGTACAACGTTGATCTGATAACTTTCTTCCATCAACAATCCTCCTGACTTAAAGGATTCGGATATAGGTGGGAATGTCATCAGTTCCCACTCCACTTCTCCCCCATTCAAACGTGCCTTTCTTCTTGCTTGGCGCTTTTCAATCTCTTGTCTCTTGTGTTTATGGTCTGGCATAAAACCCAAACCAAAGCGATCCTTCTTCTCCATCAATTTTTGGATTTGAATCCCTCATTGTAACTGTTTTCCTAGTCCTTTTCCTGGTGATGCTCCCTTTCCCATCATCATTTGCAGGGCCATTCTTGTAGCTCCAGACATTTTGGGTACTGGCACCTCACTTCTTTCCAGAATGAAGGTTGCGTTGATAATTTCTAGGGAGTGAAAAGAACATTCAATAGCCTCTTCACTTGCCTCGACATAAGGGGCCTTGCTAGTGACTGTTGCTATAATGTCCTCCTCCGCATTGATGGTTATTAACCGTCTATCTGTCACTAACTTTAGTTTTTAGTGCAATGAGGAGGGTACCGCTCCTACCGAGTGTATCCATGGCCTCCCTAATAAACAATTATAGGAAGGTTTGATATCCATCACCAAGAAATCAACTTTATATATATTTGGCCTAATTTCCAAAGGGATATCAATTCATCCCATCACTTTTCTTTCAGTTCCATCGAAGGATCTTACCACATTGTGACATGTATTCATATGCGAACTATCAATGGGTAACCTGTTCAATGTGGACAATGGAAAGACATTCAAAGTAGACCCATTATCAACGAGTACACTTGGAAGCGTATATCCTTTGCATCGAGTAGTGATGTGTAAGGCCTTAATTGACCCTACGCTCCCAGGTGGAATTTCATCATCATTGAAGTAGATGAAATTGTCAGCACTGATGTTATTTACCAACCGGTCCAAGTTATTAACAGATATATTGTGAGTGACATATGTCTCGTTAAGTACCTTCAGTAATGCATCCCGATGCACCTTAGAATTCAGAAGTAAAGCTAAAACTGATATGCGCGCCGGTTGCTTATGCAATTGCTCGACCACACTATATTCACTATGCTTAAGGAACTTTAGAAATTCCTTAGCCTCCTCCTCTCTTACCGGCTCATTAATGGATATTTTGGTCTTTTTCCCCTTTTCAATCTCAACATCCTTTATTTTGGTGGGCTCCACTCTAATGCTGCCCCCGTCATAACGCTTCCCACTTCGTGTATGGGAACTTTCGTCTTACATGCTTTTAGACGCACTAGCTACACTTTCTCCTTGAGGCACTGTTATACTGCAGTCATAGCTCCATGGCACCCTCTTGTCATCCTTATAGGAGAAAGGAGTGGGTTTACGAATGATGACCTTGGGCACTGCTGGCGTCTCCACCTCATTATTCCCCAGCAAGGAAATAATAATTCTTGGTCGGCTGGTTCCTTGTTGTTCACCTTCCAGCGCATTTATTTCTCGTTTATAAGAGCTACCTTTAAAAATTTGTAGCTCTTTATTATTAATGAAGCCTTGCACCAAGGCTTTGGATTCTTCACAATCTATGATCCTCATTCCCATGGAACTCACAGTAGTTCCCCGTTTCTTCTCTTTCCTTGTTAGAGGTTATCATCCCTCTCTTCGCCATCTCTTTCCAAATTACTCTTAAAGGCATCTTTATCTCAACAACATTTTCTTTCCCTTTTTTTTCACCAGTTTCACCAACGGCATTTATTCCTTGATTGTCATGGTTTGGCAAAGGGTTCTCAATATTTGGGGTACTCTCAAATTTTAAAACCTCATTTTTGATCAACCTCTCTACGACTTTCTTGAATCGAGTACAATTCTCAATTGAGTGCCCCAATATTCCAGCATGATACTCACATCTGGCATTTGCATCATACCATTTAGGATATGGAGGCTGTAATGGTTTCAAGTGGAAAGGGGCTATAACATGCGCATCATATAAGTTTTGATACAGCTCCCGGTACGTCACAGGTATAGATGTAAATTGCATCCTCTCATGCCTGGTGCTAGATTCCTGCTTTTGAGAGCCCTGTTGCCCAACTGTAGCTACTTTGGGCTGACTAATTGTGACTGCTTTCGAATTGAAGCTGCTGGTGCTGCTCACCTCATTGTTTTTTCTTCTTGGGGCCGATCTTTTGGCCAGTTCCCCCTCAATTTTTCCGTCCCTTATGGCGTTCTCAATCATCTCCCCTGCCATAACTATACTCGCGAAACTTTTCGTGGTGCTTCCAATCATGTGAGTGATGAATGGAGCTTTTAGAGTGTTGATGAATAACATAGTCGTCTCATTCTCCAGTAGTGGTGGTTGAACCTGCATTGCTACCTCTTTCCACCTCATATTGCCTAAAATTCTCATTAGGCTTTTTCTCCATGTTTTGTAAGGTGATCCTATCAGGGGTCATGTCCGTCACATGATTGTACTGTTGCATGAAGGCTTGTGCAAGATCCCTCCATGAATTTATTCTAGCCCGGCTCAACTGATTGTACTACTTGGCTGCCACTCCTATCAAACTATCCTGAAAATAATGGATCAACAGCTGATCATTGTTTATGTACCCAGTCATCCTTCTACAGAACATTGTGATGTGGGCCTCCGGGCAAGTAGTGCCATTGTACTTCTCAAACTCCGGCATCTTGAATTTGTGAGGCAGCACTAGGTCCGAGACTAGGCTTAAATCTTTGGCATCAATCCCATGATGATTACCGGCGCCTTCCAAAGTTTTGAATTTTTCTTCCAGCCATCTGCAGCGTTCATCTAACTGTCTTGCAGCTTCGGCTTTCAGATCCTCCTTTTCCACCATATCTAGACTAAGGACGAGAGGATTGGTAGGGTTATCACCTAAATTGAATCCCAAGCCACTTGGGTAATTCATATGGATCCCAGCGTCAACTAACCCCTGTTGAGGCCTCACAGTGACAGATGTCTTCTAGGAGGTGCTTCAGTTTGCAATGGCACATGAGGCGGAGTAAAACCTAGAGGAGGACCCTCATTTTCCTCTTCAGTGATGGCCATAGGAGCCTTTCCCTTATTAGTGGCCCTTAGTAACTGAGCCATTTCGGCCATCATGTTCCTCTGAGCTTCCAACATTTGTTCCCTCATTTCATTCTGCATTTTGGCCAACTGCTCTTGCAATTGGTCTTGCATATCCTTTTGCAACTGCTCAAACCTTTGATCCATGTTCTTAGTTTTAGTGCGAGTGCCGTAAGGATGTGTGATTTCCAGATTTTGTTTTCTTCTTTCGTAAAGAATCTTTAACTAATTAGGGTCTTTCTATAACCTTGAATGCATATGATATGATGTAATGCAAATGCATGAATGCAACAAAGGCATCGATCTCGATTCAATCTCATTTAGAAAACTTTATTTAGAAAAAGAATATCTTTACATATAAATGGATTACAAGTACGCTTTCGCCCTAATGCCCAAAGTTTTAACTCTATCTAATAAAAGGGCTAACTCTCGTCCTATATCTGATGACGACCCATACATCAGACTGAATACATCGGCTCGTACTGCCAAGTCCTGTACATATTCAGCAACATCTCGAATCTGGGCTATAGCTTCTCCCATGACATGATCCCTTTCTCTGACCTGTCCTCTAAACTGATGAAGCTCTCCCTTTAGATAATCTTTTTGTGCCTCGAGCTGCTCAATCCAAAGTTTACCATTATGCAATGCCACCTCTAAACCTTCAACCTTACTTTTTAGCTCTTTTAACTCGACCGTAGAGTCATGGTTTTGATGCCAGTGAAGAGATTTTCCAAGCTCAGTTAGCTTGGTCTTCTACCCTTTATTTTCTTCCTCTAATGCCAAATTCTGCGATTGCATTTCTTGGAACCTTTTCTCCCAATACTCAGCCCTAGCTTTTTCCTCTTGGACCTCCTTCTGCAATTGATCTGAAGGCCCTCCTATTTTTGCTCTCCTCAAGGATACTTATGCCTTTTTGTAATGTTCTTTCAAATCATCTCTATCCTCCTCGATCTTTCTCTTTCCTTTCCTTTCTTTCTCGACCTCCATCTTTTGAACATCGGCATCTAAGCTCAAAACATCTTTTCTTCTTCAAGTTTTGCTATCCTCTTCTCGAGCTCCAAATTTCTTCTCTCGAACTCCTGCTTCATGATTTCTAGCTCCGAGGGCATCACTCACAAATATTCCTCCATCGGTCGAGCTTCTTCCACACTTGGCTTAGGGATGTTATCGTTAATCCTTTTGCCTCTC
Source organism: Gossypium anomalum (assembly GCA_025698475.1). Taxonomy (NCBI): domain Eukaryota; kingdom Viridiplantae; phylum Streptophyta; class Magnoliopsida; order Malvales; family Malvaceae; genus Gossypium; species Gossypium anomalum. Next base: position 81,342,463 of record CM046968.1, read on the forward strand.
CATTCAACATACTCTGGAGTCGTAGTAGGGCTAATAGCTACTCCTTTCAACTGACAAGTCTTGTTCCAAGCACTAGAGATCTCACTGACCCTCTTCTTGTAGTCGGCTCCTCTATACACGAACTCACTTTGAGCCAGCCCATGAGTTGCTGGAACGAACTACTTCAGACCAAATTGCCTCAACACAAGTAAGGGGGCATAACCAATGGCACCCCAAATTTCCAATAGAGGGACCCAATCGAAACTGCCGCATCGATAAAGAATCTCGCCAGGAATCATCCACGGAGCTCTCCACTCAACATCTTTCGACTGAAGATTCTGAAGTAGCGCTATCCAATTCTCCTCTGGAACATCAACTCTCCTAGTTAAAGGGACTATGTCCTTCAACGGTGAATAATCCTCGAAGAAAACCTGACAAATGACCCTATCTATCAATCAAAAATGGCTATAGAACCAAGCTAAAAGTAACTGAGCACAACCAACAAACCTGCCTGCACCAGCCTTCCTATATGTGCCTAAAGACCTGAATGTTTCGGCTAAAATCGAAGGGACGGAAGTGACCCTCTTACTGAGTCGATGGAAAAGATCCGTGGTTGCCTCATCCACATATCCCAAAGCCCTAGGGAATACCATCAATCCATACAATCTTAAGGCAAAAACATCTACCTTCTTTGTCTCATCAGGGTGTGTCAAAATCAAACCCTTCAAAGCGTCCCACGAAATGCACTTGCACTCACCCTTCTCTTTAATTCTGGTAGTGATCCACTGCTCGCTCATCCCCGTAATAGTCATCAATTTCTTCCAAAAGATAGGGACACTAGCAGCTCGAGAATAGATCCTATCAATCTGAAATTTGGGACAACGAAGTAAGGCAGTGTACTCCTCCACGGTGGTACCAGTCTACTTCCCCAAAAGTGAAACAACTATATCTTGGATTCCAAAATCGGGCAGGGGCTCGAAACAAGCGCTCATCTACCCGAACATCGAGTAAGTAAGGTAAATCTCCATAATTACCGTAGAATAATCGCTGGTCTCATTGCCTCTTGATCCCAAATTTCCTTAAGCTCACGGAGGTTGTTTCTGCGTGACACTAATACGAGTATATTCCGATAGCTCCGACATATATCCCACAGCTATACTATCTCCCTTTTCTAGTTGAGTTTGCTCAGACCATCTATGGACGTTGGCGTTGCCCTCCACTCTATCAAGAAGTCCATTCTCCATAACAAAACTTCCTAACTTAGAGACTGGCCGTGAATCGATACCTTTGTAAATGCAAAAAATGTCATGCAAACAAAAGAAAAGAAATAGTCAGTATCACATGATATTAATAAATCTCGCCAATAATTTATAAGGGTAATTTCTAAAGCTCAACTCTAACTAAGTTGGGCTCTTACGGTTTTTCTATATGAAGTTGGTTCTAAAGTTGAGGTACCTGAACCAGTAGATTCCTCGATCCTCACCCATTATAGGCTCATTTGAATCGAGTTCAGTTTGGGGGAATACATTTCCCTATGGCTACACGGGGATGAAAATCTCACGAAACCATAGGTACGGATGTATCCCGAAAGTGACCCACTATCCTGCACGGAGGCGAAAACCTCACGAAGGCGTAGCTTCTCACTCCCACTTAAGGGTGTGACCACAACGGTCATGCAAATGCAATGCATATTAGAATATAGCAACACATGCAATAATACAAACACAGGTAATGCAAAGAGGATTAAATTTTAAAATTTTTAATTTTCGACATTAAGACAAGAGATAATCAATTACACGGCTTGACTCTCTTATTCGTCCCCAGCGGTGTCGCCAAGCTGTCGAGACCATTTTAAAATCGAGTTTTGGAAAAAGGGAATCGACTTTAAGAAAAACGAAAATGGGAATCGCCACCAATATTTTTAGGTGTGATTGGATCACCTTTAAAACATTTTTTTTTAAAATCATCGGTTTTGGTCTATGAAATCAAAAGAATGGGTTCGGGAGTCGGTTACATACAAGGAAGGATAAGCACCCTTGTAACGCCCAAAAATTGGTACCTAATTGATTATCAAGTGTCTTTAATGTCGAAAATTTAAAAATTTTAAGATATAATCCTTTCTAAAATATTTTGATTTTGAAAATTAGAGTTCGCTTGTATCAAAATATTGACACTAAGTTAGCTCTTTGGAAATCCTTATCTCGAAACAACAAAATGCCACATCCAGTAAGTTAGGACATAATGCTTTGAAATTCCAAGACAGTTGCTCGCATTTTGAAAACCTTTAAAAACTTAGAAGAGTACTTGATTATTCGAACTCAACGTGAAAAATTGCAACCCAATAAGTTAGGGTACTACTTTTCTCGAAATTTCCAAACACCAAGCATTGCCTTTTTATTTTTTTTGAAAACTTTGAAGTTTCGTTTTAAAAAAAAAAATGGTGCGTGAGTAATTGTATTGCATTATAAATCATACATAATTACATATTATTGTAGTAGGTAAATAATACATGCATTTAAACAAAATGATAGCAATAATATAAAAATCGTGCATTAGATACATGCATGTAAAAATAATATATAGCAAATCTTAACAGCATGCATACAAAGATATACATAGCATATATTGAAAATAAATAAACAATACATACTAACATACAAAGTAATAATTAAAAATAATGCACGATATATAATTTAGTATATATAAAAAAGTAATACAATAACAATGAACATGTTCGTGAAATGTAATATCAAATAATAAATATAAAGTAACATATAACACATAGTATATGAAATATATAAAAAAATGAAATGAGTTAATGTTAACAAAATATACATATAACACAAATAAAGACATAGTACTTAATAATGATTTTAAAATAGTATATAAAATATAATAACAAAGTATTTATAAAATAATAATAATTATATATATAAAATATATCGGGTTAAAAAAAACATATAAAATAAAAGTATATAAAAAAATTTATAAAATAAAAAGTATCAAAATAATACATAATAAATAATAAATAATTAAATATGTATATAATATGAGTTAAAAATATAATGAATAAAAATATAATGATATAAAAAAATTATAATTTATAATATAAAAGTGTATATGTAAGAAAATAACATATAATATGTAAAAATATAATAATATATAAATAGTATAATAATATATAGATAATAATGTAAAATACTAATAATTTGTGAAAAGTAATACATAATGGATAATAATAATATAAATAATATACAACAAAATAATTATATAATTTATAAATTAAAAATAAGGTTTAAAACAACAAATAACAATATAAAATTTATATATATAATAATAATAGAAATAAATATATTGGGTTAGATTTAAAGTTTAGCAAAAGTACAAGGGCAAATTTAAAACAATAAAGCTGAACTAAGGCCCTAATTAGAACACGCATAAAGCAAAAAGGACTCATTGGACAAATTGCCCTATTCTTAAAACGACTGCGTTTTAATCTCGGACTTCGAACAATCACTGTAGGGGTTAAATTAAAACTAAAACAAAATATCAGGTCTGAATCATAAATAAAATACAAATAAACTGTAAACATAAAAAAGGGTAGAGGGACTAATTGGGTAATTAACCCAATCCTCAAAAACACGCGGATCCTCCCCGGGTAATCAGGTCAACGCATGGATCCTGGGGGGTCTAATACGTCGTCGTTTCATCAAGGTTATATAAACCAAATTTCACTTAAAAAAATCATTTAGAAGCCTGTTTAAAAAAAAAACTCAGAGAAAATCTCTGAAAGAGAGAAGGAGGAAGGGAGCCCCAAGGTCTGGCCTCCGTAGGTCACGCTCCGGCCATGGGTCCTACACACGCTTAGGCGCCGTCTTACACAGAGGTTCAAGAGGCTAAAAGCCTTCGCTTTCCTTGGTAAGTCACAGGTAACCTCTTTTTCCTTAGATCCTTACTTGTACATGCTAGAATAGTTCATATATGTTCAAAATAAAGCACAAAATATGCGATTAAATCACCTTTTGAGAGACTGTTGATATTTTGAATGAATATCTGTAAGTATATTTCTATCTTTTTCCAAAAAAAAGGTCCTTTACATCGTTTTGATTCGGGCTTTTTATAGCTACTGTTGTTGTTACATTTTTAGAAAGAAACCTTTTCTTCTATATTTGTTTTGTTTGCTGCTGTGTTTCTTTCCTTCTTTTGCGAGATATCATCGTGGAATCCAAGCAATGATTGTCTTTGGTGTGGATTCTCGGCGTTGGTGAAGCGGCGACACGGAGGCGCGAGCCTTGAGTGGCGGCCTCGATTGGGAGTTAGGCAGACGCTCCCGAACCTTCAGAAACTTGCTGCGCGGGGAAAGAGCTAGGGTTGAAAACCCTAGTTGATAATTTTGGGTTTTGGGCCTCTGTTATTTGGGTCTAGTTTAGGTGCGGGCTTGGGTGTATTTGGGTTAAGGTTGTAATTGTAATAGGTCAAGGGTGTAAATGGGTTAAGGGATAGTTTAGGGTTTGCTGAGCTGGTTATTTATTTGGTTTTGTAATCTGAACTGTATATGGACTGTTAAATAAACAATTATTTATTTATTTATTTATTTGGTTTTCAGTGCGGTCTAATTTGGGATATTACAATCATTGTGATATATTTTCACAACAAATTTTTGTTACATTAATCTTACTTGATTCATAAATTATGATTTTTAAAATAAGTGATACTTCGTATTTTGAGATTCGAAAGGTCGTACCCTAACTTACGGGGTTTTGATTTCTAGATAAATCTGAATAAACAAATATTTAAAAAAAATGAATTTTAAATAATCTTGGGAGTCAAGAAAAAATCGTGTTCCATCTTACGAAATATGATTTCTTTCTAAAACTGAGATAATCGAATATCTTTCAAAATAAGTAAATTTTTCGGCATTTATTCTCGTATCGAGAATTTAAGACATTGTGTCCTAACTTACGAGACGTAATTCTCTTTCTCGATTAATGTGAAGTATGTCCCTTTCTCGAAAAATTTTCAATATTTTAACAAAGGATCGTATTTTAAAATCTCTTCAAATTCTTAACTTTCGACACTAAGACATTTATTAATCAATTAAGTACCAATTTCGGGTGTTACGAGGGTGCTAATCCTTCATCGTACGTAACCGACTCCTGAACCCGTTTTCTAAATTTCGTAGGCCAAAACCATTGGTGACTCGATCGCATCTTATAAAAAGGATCGGTGGCGACTCCTATTTTTTTGTTTTCAAACAAAAAAGTCAGCCTTTTCAAAAAAATGGTTTCGACAGCTTGGCGACTCCACTGGGGATCATTTTTAAAATTAGAAAGTCAAGCCACGAGTTGATTATTTCTTGTCTTTTTGTCGAAAATTGGTAATCTGATTTAAATTTACGATCCCTTCGTTGGATTTCATTCGCCATTTTTGTGGTCTTTGTCATAATGTGTTTGCTTTATCAGTTTGAGTCTTTTGATATATCTCTACATATTGCATCGTATAAATCGGTCGATTTTACCCTTTTAAGTGGGAGTGAGAAATTATTCCTTGGTGAGGTCTTCATCTCCGTATAGGATAGTGGATCACTTTCGAGGTACATCCGTACCTATGTCTTCGTAAGATTGTCATCTTTGTATAGCCATAGGGAAATGTATTCCCCTGAACTGAAATCGGCCTATATGAGTATATAATGGGTAAGGATCGAGGAATCTATCGGTTCAGGTATGTTTGCTTTAGAACCGAGCCGCATATAGTGAGCCCTAAGAGCCTACCCTAGGTAAAACTGCGCCGAACCCCTAGTGGTACCCAAATAGGTGCTTTATTTACTAATTCTTGCTTACTTTAGCTTTGTATTGACTTGTTTTACTTTTATTGTAACTGCATGGCATTTTCATCACAAAAAAGGTTTTGATTCACATTCGGTTACTAAATAGATAACTTGTCATGGAAAAAGGGTTTCCTGATAAAGTGGAGGATAATACGGCTATCTGGCTATGGGCCGAGACAACACAACAAGAGAAGGGTGATAATCTTATAGAGGGGTATGTGTCAGAGTTGTAGGATTTTACTTGTGTCAGCGTAACCCAAAATAATCTTCAAGAGATGAAAGAAATATAGGATCAATAGGATGACAAGATCAAGCAACTATTCTACTGTAATTATGGTGATCTGCTCTATCTACTCGATATCAAAGTGGACAAGCACTTATTCCGAGCTCTCGCCCAGTATTGGAAGCTTGTTTATAGTTGTTTTACTTATGGAAATGTGGATTTGGTACCTACTGTGGAAGAGTACACAGGTTGCTCCGTTGTCCAAAGATTCAAATTGAAAAGGTTTATTCCAGAGTTGCCAATTTCCTAACGTTCTTAAAAAAGTTGATGAACACAGGAATGAGTGAACAGGGGGTTACAGCCTGAATCAAGCAGAAAGGTGACAGTAAGTGCATTCCTGAGAGAAATTTCAAAGATTTGATCCTATCACATCGTGATGTGAAGAAATGGTTGATGTCTTTGCGTTAAGCATTTACAGATTGGTTACCTTCCCTAAGGCTTTAGGGCATATAAACGAGGCAGCCTCCAATTTATTTGACCGACTTGATAAAATGGTCGCACCTATTCCCATAATTTTGGCCAAAACTTTCAGATCCTTGAACGCATGCTGAAGAGCGGACGAAGGAAGATTCATCGGATGCGCACAACTCATACTAACATAGTTCCACAGCCATTTTTTGAAAGTGGAAAAGGTCTCAGATCGAATCTTCTCCAAAAACTATTTTCTACTAAAAGAGTTAGTGGCTACGCCGAGACGGGATGATATCACGGAGGAGAAATGGATGATGATTCTCCAAAATCTACGAGACAAAGATGTCGAGTGGAGAGCCCTTTGGATGGTCCCTGACGAGATTTTTTATCGGTATGGAGATTTTGATTGGGTTTCCCTACTTGGAATATGGGGGGCTGTTAGGTATGCTCCTCTACTCGTGTTAAGATAATACAGATCAAGATAGCTTACGCCAGTAACACAAGGGTTAGCTTAGTGTGAGTTTGTATAGAGATAATTACGAAAAGAAAGTTCGTGAAGTATCGAACGCCTGAAATTGAACTCGCAGAATGAAAATGTTTGTTGCCAACTCGATGACTACCCCTGAGAATGACCGGTGGTAGGGTCAGAGATTCAACAACAACATAATGACCGGTGGTAGGGTCAGAGATTCAACAACAACATACCTACATCAAACTAAGAAAACCCTCGTTCCATAGAAGAACACTTGTAGGTGATCCCGTCTGAGCTAGAGATCATCAAACAAGATTTTGAGAGAAAGAGTTTGGAACTAAAAAAAGGATAGAGCAATTGGAAGAGGAGAAAAATGCAGTTGGGACTGGATGTCGCCATCCAGAAACTAGAAACTGAGAAGCTGAGATAAGGGAAGAAGAAAGCTGAAGAGGATTTGGACAGTTTGAAAACGGGCTACTAGAAGTTACGATTGTCAATAAGAATAGTTGGTCTAGGAAAAATGTCAGAATAATGGCGGCAAGAAATTAAAAAGGAAAAGAGTAGAGCCAGTCAATGGGAAAGGAAATTCTGAGATGTTCAAGCGCGAGAAGACATTTTGTAAGGGAGTTTGGTAGAAAGTCAAAATGAGAAGGTGGGGTTAAAAACTCAGTTGGCAGAGTTAGAAAGATCCCTACATCAATATCGTAGTCTTAACTCTATAATCTAGTTGAAGGCTAGCCAGAGCAAAATTGAAAAGCTAAAAGGAAAGATAGAAGAGCTCGAAATCATGCTACAAAATTGCGAACTTTGAGTTGAACTCCTGGAAGGAAATAATGAGCAGTGGCAAGAGCAGCTTCATCGATCTCAAGATTAGGTCAGGGATAGGGATTACGTTATGGGTGTAGCTTTAACTCAAGTACGAGAGGTGGCTAATCATTTACAAACCTTAGCAGTCCAGGTTGATGTACTGAGTTTGAAATATGAGTCAGAGTCAGATCGAGGCCGAGAGTTAGCTTAGCTTCTTAGGAAAGTTAAGGCCTTAAGTATTAGGGCGAGGCCTTATATGTAATCGTTTTATCTGAAAAAATTTGTTTTTTAGAAAAGTTACTCTAATGAAATTGAAAAAGAATCAGTGCCTTTTTTGCATGCATTTCATGCACTAGCATTACATTGCATCATGTGCGTTAAATCTTACAAAGAGACCCTAAAATCATGGTAGTTACCTTGGAATATCGTTATGGTACACAAGGAAAAACTAAAGCAGTGGACCAAAGATTGGAAAGATTAGAGCAAATACAAAAAGAAATGTAAGATCTGCTACAGATACAGATGCAAGAACAATTGGTCAAAATTCAACAAGACGTGAGGGATTAGATGCTAGAATCCCAAAAGAACATGATGAGCCAATTAACCTAGTTGTTGATTAGAGGGCTAGAAAAAGGAAAGAGCTTTATGGTCAATTCTGGGGATGAAATTGAGGACCCTGCTTATCTTCCGGGCTTTACCCCAACAAACACCCAAGCACAACCAAACGCATGTCCACAAAGGGTGTCCGTTAACATCAGACCCCAATATCAGACAGGTACCTTGGCACCAACAAGCTTCCCGACAGGTTCAGGGTCTAACCCAGGAGATAACCCAGCAAATCCCGTTGTCCCTGATCTTGATGATATAGCAGAAATGGAAAAGGCAAAAATAGAGCTCCCAAATCAACTTGAAGACCAATGCAAATGGCTAGAAGAGAAATTCAAGGCATTGGAAAGCACTGATTACCATTGTGGAATTAATGCTAAAGGCTTGAGCCTGGTTCCAGATCTAGTGCTCCTACCCAAGTTTAAGACCCCGGAGTTTGAGAAATATACTGGGACCAGTTGCCCCAAAGCTCACATTACGATGTTCTGTTAGATGTTGACAGGATATGTCAATAATGATCGGTTGTTAATTCACTGTTTCTAAGACAACCTGACCAGGGCTGCGACCAAATGGTATAATCAGCTAAGTAGTGCCCAAATTAATTTATGGAGGGACTTGGCATAGGCTTTCTTGAAACAATATGGCCATATAACAAATATGGAACCCGACGAGAGCACATTGCAGAATATGGAAAATGAGCAAAATGAGAGCTTCAGACAATATGCTTAAAGATGGAGAGAGGTGCAATGCAAATCCAGCCACCTTTTCTGGAGAAAGAAACCACAATACTTTTCATCAATACTTTAAAAGCCCTGTTCATCAATCATATGTTGGGAAATGCTACTAAGAGTTTCTCGGATGTAGTGATGTCTGGTGAAATGATTGAAAACATATTAAAAAAAAGTAAAATAGACTCGGGGGAAAGTACCAAAAGATCAGCCTTAAGGAAAGGAGAAAATAAAGTGAATAATACAAACATGTATAACAAGGGCTATTCAAAACCAATCACTGTAGGCCAGCCAAGGACAATGACTACTAGCCATCAAGGCCTCTAAAGGCAAGAATCCAACACAAGGACAAATACAGAGAGGCTCTAGTTTACACCCATACCAATGACATCTAGGAAGCTGTATCAGAGCCTATTTGATACACATGTAGTATCCCCTTTCTACCTGAAACCTATGCAATCTCCGTTTCTCAAATGGTATTATGCAAATGCTCAATGCGAATACCATACGAAAATCACAGGACATTCAATAGAGAACTGCACCGCGTTTAAAAAGTTGATCGAAAGATTCATTAAGATGAGAATTGTAAAGTTTGTTGACCCATCAGGACCTAACATGGTAAGAAATCGATTACCCAGTTATTCTGATAAATGGGTAAATGTGATAATTGAATGTGGAGGTAAAAAAACCAAAATTGATATGGTAGACATAAAACCCCATTAAAATGGGTTTGGAAAAAGTCGGTAGAAGGAGGATTAATTAAACAAGGTTCAGAGAAGAGACTCAAAGGGATAAGGGACTATTGTGAGTTCCACGCTAAGCAGGGTCATGAAATTCAAAAGTGCATTAAGTTCAGGACCCTAGTATAAAATCTGATGGATAATAAAGAAATTGAATTTTATGAAGATGTCAAAGGCCCAGAAGAAGGAAATGCATGTGCCTCAGAAAAAGAGTCAACATAGAAGGTCTATAGAGTCAACCACCCAGTGGTTATCATTTCACGACCAAGAAGCAATGAAACCGGAGTACAAATTACACCAAGGGTTATAATCTAGAAACCTGTAGCCTTTCCATACAAGGACAGCAAGAGGGTTCCCTTGAATTATGACTACAACGTAATGATCTTGGGAAAGGAGAACCCGATTGGCGCTTCAAGGGAGGACCAGGATGTGGGTTTCTACACGTGCAATGGGAGGCACTACGACCCATCAAATGCAAAAGCTGAACCCGCAAAAGGAAAAGCCTTGGTGGTTGAACAAAAGAAAGAAAAGGCGGTCAGACTTCAATTGCCTGTTAACGGGCCGACAACTAAAGAGGAGGTTAAAGAGTTTTTGAAATTCTTAAAGCATAGTGAGTATAGTGTTGTGGAGAAACTGCATAAACAACCATCTCGCATATCAGTATTAGCTTTACTCTTAACCTCGAAGGTACATCGTAGTGCGTTGATGGAAGTATCAAATGAAACTTATGTTGCTAATGATATCTCGGTCAACAAGGTAGATTGTCTGATCAGTAACATAAACACCGATAATTTCATCTTTTTTAATGATGATGAAATACCACCTAGAGGCATGAGATCTACAAAGGCTCTTCACATTACCAGCCGCTGCAAAGAATATACATTGCTAGGGGTGTTAATTGATAATGGATCAGCACTAAATGTCTTGCCCCTATCCATGCTGGATAGGTTGCCTGTGGATAGCTCTCATATGAAGACATGTCAAAACATAGTAAAAGCATTCGATGGAACCAAAAGAAGGGTGATGGGAAGGATTAAGATACCCTTCTTGGTTGGTCCAAACACGTATAAAGTAGATTTCTTGGTGATGGACATCAAGCCTTCCTATAATTGCTTGTTAGGGAGACCTTGGATTCACTCGGCTGGGGCAGTGCCATCATCACTACATCAAAAGCTAAAGTTGGTAATTGAGGGTCGACTGGTAACGATAAACACGAAAGAAGGCATTATTGCATTCGTAACGAGTGACGCGCCATATATAGGGACAGATGATGAAGCAATAGAATGTTCATTTCGATCGTTGGAATTTGTGAATACAACCTTCGTTATCGAGAGGAACAAGATCCTCACACCCAAAATCTCCAAAACTAAAAGGATGGGCCTGCAGTTGACGGTTGGGAAAGGAGCCTTGCTTAGGCGAGGACTTGGAAATTACCTACAAGGAAGGATCGAGACAACCAAGCTCATGGACAAACAAGACCGCTTTGGCTTAGGATATAGGCCAGATGCAAGGTAAAAGAAGAGAGAGCTGGAGAAAAAGCAAGAAAGGAGAAGAGCATGACTAAGTGGAGAAGAGGTTAAGTGGGAACCGATAACCTTTCCCCATATATCCAGAACTTTTGTGTCAAGAGGAACTATTCACCCTGAACCAAAGATGTCAGGAAAGGAGACCGGTGATGAAATGTTGGGAAATTTGAATCATCAACACCATATCCGAAGAAGGAATTTAGGGAGAAAATTTATTAAACATCTTCCTCTATGTGCCTGGAAGTGTTCTGAACAACTAGACTGTGGAAGAGATTCCTATAGTTTTTAGAGGTAATTCAGAGTAATGTTCAAAACACACTTATTTCTTTAAGCCTAGGGGCGATAAGAGTCCTTTTGTGAAATAGGCTTATATCCAATATCTTTATTTCAATAAAATACATCTTTGCATATCATCTTGAACAAATATTCTATTATTCTTTCATTTTATTCATACTTGTACCCCATAAATAATTATTCCTAGATTCATTTGTTCTGTGGGTCTTCATTTATTTCTATAACAGGTCTTCAGATATCAATGATATGAGCGACGTTGCTACTAACTCAGAATCTCCATTTGAGCGAGATATGTGTTTAGAGGAACCTCATGACTTTGAAGATGACAGAGACTGTAACCTATCTCTTGATTTGTTAAGGATGATAGAACAAGAGGAGAAACAGATTCTACTCACAAAGAGTCAGTAGAGATTGTGGTCTTGGATGAAGGAAAAGAAGTGAAAATTGAAGCTTGCATTGCCGCAGAGACAAAACGAGATCTCATTTAGTTTCTCTAAGAATTCAAGGTCATATCAAGATATGCCTAGACTAAGTACTAATATCGTGGCACATCGACTCCCCATAAAAGAATAGTGTAAGCCAGTTCAATAGAAACTTCGAAGGATGAGGCCCGATGTTTTGCTAAAAATAAAAGAAGAGGTCAAGAAGCAATTTGATGTTGGTTTCTTACAAGTGGTCAAATACTCAGAATGGGTAGCCAATATCATCGCCGTCCCTAAAAAATATGGGAAAGTATGAATGTGCGTAGATTACAGGGACCTGAATAAAGCCAGCCCGAAGGACAATTTCCCATTGCCCCATATCAACACCTTAATGGACAACACGACAGGTTACTTATTATTCTCCTTCATAGATGGCTTATCGAGATACAACCAGATAAAGATGCATTCCGAAGACATGTATAAGACCATATTTGTAACCATGTGGGGAAACATTTTGCTATAAGGTGATGCTAATTGGACTGAAAAACGTAGGAGCGACACATCAGAGAGCTATGGTAACCCTGTTCCATGGTACTCACCAATTGAGAAGTTCACTGAGTGTGAGACAAGATACTCGTCAATTGAGAAGTTGTGTTGTGCCTTAATCTGGGCAACCCGAAGATTGAGACAATATATGTTGTACCACACAACTTAGTTCATCTTGAAACTAGACACTCTAAAGTATATGATGGAGTCGACTGCTTTGAATGGAAGGATGGCCCAATGGCAAATTCTGCTTTCCAAATTTGATATAGTCTATGTGAATCAGAAAGCTGTAAAAGAGAGTGTAGTAGCAGATTTCCTAGCCAGTAGAGCTCTAGAAGATTACGAGCCTTTGAACTTTGATTTTTTAAAAGTTTTAGGGTTTAGGGTTTATCTAATGTATGTTGCCACCACTGAAGAAGACTCACAAGAAGGTTATCTTTGGAGGCTAAATTTTGACGGACCCTCAAATGCTGTGGGTAGCAAAATAGAGGTAGTTTTAGTATCCCCAAATGGAGATCATTATCCCTTTGATAGTAAATTGGATTTTGATTGCATGAATAATATGGCTGAATACGAAGCATGCATCATGGGTATCCGTACAGCCATAGAACACAAAATCAAAGTGCTAGAGGTATATGGGGATTTTGTGCTAGTGATCTATCAACTCAAAGGTGAATAGGAGACGAGAGATCCCAAGTTGATTGATTATTGAAGGTTGGTTCTTAAATTAATTAAAGAGTTTGATGATATCACCTTTTGCTACCTCCCGCAAGAAGAAAATTAGATGGCTGACGCCCTAGCAGCTTTGGCTTCCATGGTCATGGTGAACAAACAAGAGGATGTGAAACCAATCCAGATGAGCATTTATGAGGCTCCGTCTTATTGTTACAACATCGAAGAAGAAGGAGGAAAGGATGATTACCCTTGGTGCCGCGATATATTACGATACATAAAGAATTGTGAATACCCTGATTAGGCAACTGAGAATGACAAAAGGACGCTAAGAAGACTGGACAGTGACTATGTATTAGATGGGGAGGTCCTATATAAAATGAGAAAGTCTTAGGTGCTACTAAGATGTGTAGACGCTGTCAAGGCCAAGAAAATCTTGGAAGAAGTCCACAAGGGTGTCTGCGAAACACATGCTAATGGTTTCACAATGGCCAGGCAAATCATGAGGTTCAAGTATTATTGGTCCACCATGAAAGGAGATTGTATCAATTATGCCAAGAAATGCCATAAGTGCCAAATTTATGGAGATAAAATTCATGTACCTCCTTCGCCTCTGCATGGTATGACTTCTCCATGGCTTTTCTCTATGTGGGGCATGGATGTCATTGGGCCAATTTTTCCAAAAGCTTCAAATGGGCGTTGATTCATCTTCGTGGTCATCGACTACTTCACCGTGGGTAGAGGCTGCTTCATATGCCAATGTTACAAAGTCAGCAGTTAGCAAATTCCTAAAGTAGGAAATCATTTATTGGTATGGAATGCCAGAAAGGATCATATCTAACAATACATTGGATTTGAACAACAGCATGATATCCAAAGTCTACAGTCAGTTCAAGATTAGACACCACAACTCGTCACCGTATCGCCCAAAAATGAACGGTGCAGTCGATGAAGCCAATAAAAACATTAAGAAGATCATGGGGAAACTGACTGATACTTATAAATATTGGCATGAGAAGTTACCATTTGCCCTCTATGCTTATGGAACGTCTTTCAGGACCACCACCGGGGCAATGCCTTTCTCATTAGTTTATGGAATGAAGGCGATTTTGCCCATTGAATTCGAGATTGCTTCTCTTCGGGTTTTGTCAGAATTAAAGTTGGATAAAGAAGAATGGATCCAATCTCGATATGGTTAGCTAAACTTGATTGAAGAGAAAAGGTTGAAAGCCATCCATCATGGTTAGATGTACCAAAAGCGAATGATGCGAACTTACAACAAAAATGTAACACCTCTAACCTGTATTCGTCGTTGGAATAGAGTTACGAGGCATTACCAGACAAAACACAATAATTACATACATTTATACATTCATAATCAAAATACATTCAACTTATTAACATTGTCCTTTATAAGGTCTTACGAGACCTTAAAATATGCTTAGAAGGGGTTCGGGACTAAACTGATAATAATTGCATATTTTAGGAAAATTAGAAAATTTTCAAACATATAAGGATGACACGCTCGTGTGAATAGGCCGTATGCCTCACATGGTCACCAGACATGTCCGTGTTATAGGCCATGTGAAAACAGGGCATACATACTGACTTGGGTCACACGGTTGACCACACGCCCGTGTGTCTAGCCTATGTACCATTCGAAATGGCCACATACGACCATATGCCGAGGCTGTGTGCCTCACACGGCTACCAGACACGCCCTTGTGTCTAGGCCGTGCTCGAGACTGACTTGAATTTCTAATTACTCTTCAGGGGACATATGGCCATATAATATAACCGTGTGTCATACACGTCTGAGACACATGCCCGTGTAGACAAAAATAAGCCATTTGCAAAGCCAATTTGCCACCTTTTTCTCGAGCATACATAGCAACCAAAATAGCACCATTTAAAAAACATCTTTAAGCAACCAAAAAGATACCAATTCATACTCATATAATGCCATCTATTCACAACCATTTAAAGCACTCAATTCTATATTTAAAACATACCAAATCATTATGCCAAGTCACTTATTCTAAATGCATTAACTTATCAACTTATCCTTAATTTCTAAATGCATTAAATTATCAACTTATCCTCAATTTCAAATCACATAATATACCATAACATCATCTCAAAACAAACCACAATATGACAACTTCCAAGAATTAGCACATTAATTAACAACTAACCAAAATAACCATCACATAACCACACCGAATAATCCAACATATAGGACATTATATTTATCACATATATAACACTTACCAAAGCCAGCTTTAATGGTAATACATACCAACATTTACAAGCCAAATCTCATGGCTAATATCATAGCTCAAAACATACCAAAATGGCACTAGCCTATATATGCCATATACCAATCTACAAGCATCCAAAAAATACCAACAAGTAGTCGATAGTGTGATGATGTTTCTCGATGATCCCCGATGTCCAAGCTAGTTTTGATAATCTATGAAACATAGAAAGAACACACAAAGTAAGCTTTAAAAGCTTAGTAAGCCATATACAAATAAAGTCACCATATGAACATTTACATATCAATTCAAATATGTTAAGCATAACAAATCATATACAAATTTACAAACCTTTCACCTTGAACACATATTTTACATCTTAATCAAATTCATCATTTACTTCAACTTTCAATACTCATACGTACCTGAGTAATTTAAATCATACACATATTCTTTCTTGACTTGACTTTGCCCGTTGAACCATTTGGAATCGTTAAGGATACTCGGAAATCACATAAGCTCGTACAATGCCATATCCCAGATATGGTCATACATGTTAACACATATCGATGCCAATGTCCTAGACATGGTCTTACACGTAATCTCAATATTCCAATGTCCCAGACATGGTCTTACATGTAATCACATCTCAGTAACCTAATGTCATGACATTCGTATCCTATACTATTCCTAAGGTTCGTACGAGATTTTCGGATGTCATAACTTCGTCGATTCATGCTCGTATTTTCTCGTTTGACATTCATAGCAATTCAATGATAATAAAACATATATAATTCAATTCAAAGACATTTATTTGCATATGAACTTACCTCGTACTGAAACGAACGGATCAGAACAACTATTCGATAACCTTTGATTTCCCCCGATCCAAATTTGATTTCTTTCGTTCTTGATCTATATACATTCAAAATTAAATATTTTATTCATGAACTAATTCAATTTCATCCAAAAAATAAAAATTTGGGCATTTTTTCACTTTATCCCCTAAAGTGTCACATTTATTTAATTTAGTCCCTATTTCACAAAAACACAAAATTTCACAATTTCTTTCAAATACATGCTAGCCGAATTTTCATAGCATACATATCAGCCCATATTTATCATTTATTCACACATTTAACCCCACATTTTCACAAATTAACCCCTTTTATGCAATTTCACTAAAAATCACTTTACAAAACATGATAATCTATCAAGAAATACTCATTTTCCATCGTCAAACATTCATCAATGGAAACCTTCAAAATCATCAACACTTTCAAAAATTGAGGCATGGGCTAGCTAGAATACAAAACAACAGTCACAAAAACATAGAAATCATAAAAAATAGAGCTAAAATCGTACCTTAATCAAGCTAAGAATGTGCCAAAATTTAAAAGCTTCAAAACTTATCTTCCTTTTCTAAGTTTCGGTTGCCAAAGATGAGAAAAAATGAATTTTGACTTTGTTTTTACTAAATTATAACTTAATTACCAATTTACTATATTACCCTTGTTTATAAACTTATAAAATCATATAATGGATGTTCGTTAATGTCCATTAACACTATCTATGGTCTAATTTCATTATAAGGACCTCTCATGTAATATGACATGGCAATTAAGCACTTTTAACATATAGAATGCAACTTTTGCATTTTACGCGATTTAGTCCTTTAGTCAAATTAACCACCTAAATAATAAAATTAACATATAAAAATTTCACACATACATATTCACATGATATAAACTCTAAAAATAATATTTAAATAATTTTTTAATCTCAAATTTGTGGTTTTGAAACCACTATTCCGATTTAGCTAAAACTGGACTGTTACAAAAAGGTTCGTTTTGGAGAATACCATGAGGGGGACCTAGTATTGAAAAAGATCCTAACCATACAAAAGGATTTCAGAGGGAAATGGATGCCAAATTGGGAAGGACCTTATGTGGTAAATAAGGCCTTTTCTAGAGGAGCATTGATATTGACCGAGATAGATGGTAAGAACCTGCCTAATCCAATGAATTCAGATTCAGTCAAGAAATACTTCACCTATAAATAAATAAATAAATAATAAATAAATAAAAAAGAAAGGCCAAGGTGAAAACTCGCAAAGGGCATCTTGAGAACAAAGGGATTTGAGTTGAAAACCTGGAAAGAGGCAGCTCAAATTTGGAATGAAGATTGAACATATGATGGTCGGGTCTTCTCAGAAAGAAGAACGTTACATCTTGAGGCATCGACAAAGTACTCTAGATCTCCTAAACACATAATTGAGCTCAAAATGATCGTCAAGAAGTTTGTGCAGAGAAGCTTATGCTGCGATATCTGGGGTATCAACTTTCATCATACTCGTTTTGTACTTTAACAAAATTTGCTATTTTGATTAATTCCATTAATTTCGAGCTTTGCCTCTGATAAATTTCAGTCTTGTCCATTGTTATAATCTTTTCCAATCATTTTTATTGAAATAGCGATTAATGGACTCATAATATTCACATAAAAAGAGTTTTGCATATTGCTCTAAAAAGCTTCTAAATAGTACAGGGGCCTGAAACAGGACCACTAGCTAGAACTAACCAAACCTAAGAATTGGAAACATTTGAGAAAGAATAGTCTAAATTGTGACTATTTCTTTAGATTTTCTACCAAAGATACTAGCTAAACAAGAATACTTGGTAACACATTAGTGACAGAACCTCGATGAGCAACAAACGATGACAACCTAAGCATTACAAAGGGATCATTCTTGAAAAATGACATTCTGCATTCATGTAAATATCATTCATACATATCTAGTTAGGAGTATTTGATTTATTTTGATCATGACATCCTAATCACTTGGCATAAATAGGCCCATGAAATGGATTCTACAGGTTATGTTCCCCAAAAAATGACAGATAAGACGAATCCCAAATCCTATACCCTTGAAGTTGCAGTGAGATAGATTAAAGTTATCATGGCCAGTCTTATCTCCTTGAAGTTACAGTGGAGTAGACTGGAGGTTACAAATCTTATCTTCCTGAAGTTGCAGTGGAGAAGATTGAAGTTATAGATCTTATTTCCCAGAAGTTACAGTGGAGTAGATCGAAGATAGCAAATCTTAACTCTCTGAAGTTATAGTAGAACAGATTGAAGCTGTAAACCTTATTTCCCTAAAGTTATAGTTGGGCGAGTTGAAGTTACAAGTCTTATCTCCCTGAAATTGCAGTGGAGTAAACTGCAGATAGCAAATTTTATCTCCCTGAAGTTGCAGTGGAGTAGATTGAAGCTACTAATCTTATCTCCCTAAAGTTACAATGGAGCAGGTTGAAGATAGCAAATCTTATTTCCCTGAAGTTACAATGGAACAGATTAAAGCTACAAGTTACAAATCTCATACCTATGGAGCTGCAGTGGGATGGATTTAAATTATCACAGCGAGTCTTATCTGCCTGAAGTTGCAATAGAGCAGACCGAAAATGACGAATCTTATTTCCCTAAAGTTGCAGGGGAACAAGATTAAAGCTACAAGCCACAAACCTTATCTCCATAAAGTTACAGTGGAGCAGGTTAAAAAGAAACAAATCTTATCTCCCTGAAGTTGCAGTGGAGCAGATTGAAGATAGGCTACAAATCTTATCTCCCTGAAATTACAGTGGAGCAGATTAAAGCTACAAATCTTATCTCCCTAAAGTTGCAGTGGAGCAAATTAAAGCCACAAATCTTATCTCCCTAAAGTTGCAGTGGAGAATATTAAAGCCACGAATCTTATCTCTTTAAAATTGCAATGGAGCAGATTGAAGCTATAAGTCGTACCTCTCTGAAGTTGCAGTGGATTGGATCAAAGCAACAAGATGAAGCGGACTGGAATGAGGCTACTTGAAGAAAAGAAGACCAAGAGAAGTCAAGACTCGGCAGGACCAGGAAAAATTGGCCCTTCTTAAAGTTTTTGCTCCATTCCCGTTACACGACAATGAGAAAAGAGGGGCAGCTGTTGTGGGCCAATTCTTCCCGGGGCCTAAATCAAATAAAAAAATATAAAACCAAAACATAAAAATATTAAAAGGTTTAAATTACAGTGGCCCAAATGGCCCAAACCTGAATAGCCCAAACCTAGAAAAAGGCCTAAGCCCAACAGAAAAAAAACAGAAAATTAAACCCTAGGTACGCCGCATCTAGGTCTGCCTAGCCTGCCACCACCACTGTCACCACTGCCCTTCACTTGCACCACCACTTGCAAAGACTAAAAGCAGAAGTGACAGCAAATATACAAAAATAGATTAAAACTTTGTAAATTGGCTATGTAAGCCATGATAAACCATTGTAATTTTTTTTTTTGGAAAAAAGATTGAATACAAGAAAAAAAAAGACAGAGGTTGAATACGAAAACAGTGATTCGAAGAAAAATAGAGAATAAAAAAATACAAGGCAGAATAAAAAAAATACAAGGCAATCAGAAACACAGAGTTCTAAAGGAAAAATGTGTTATTTTTATTGTTTTCAATTTGTTGCTTTTATTTTTTTTATTTTTTGTAGTTAAACAAACAAAATATAAAAAGATCGGAGCTTTTACTATTTTTCGGCCGACGATACGCAGATCCACACTCGTGAGGCCGAGAGAAAAATAAATATTTTTTACCTTTTCTGACCACCGAGAGAACAACGGGTTCGGGAGTCAGTTACATACGACGATTACATATGAGGTGATAAAAGTTAATAAAAAATAAATATTTCGAGTTAATCGAGTTGACGAATCATATTTTATCATCCTAATTTGATTTAAAATTTTCTCGAATCGAGTCGAGTGAGATGGAACTCGAATCGAATCGAATCGAATATATTTATTCAAGTTAAATTTTAAAATACAATTTTGGGTCCTTGTAACCACTGTCACCTACCGTAATAAAATTTGTCCACCGTAATCAAATTTTTTATTAACTTTTATCACCTCATAATTTATTTATTAATCTTTTATATACGGGTTAGCTTCTTCGCTTGCTTAGTTGTTTCAATTATCTTCAGATTCTTGTCATTATGTATTTTGGATTTAAAAAATATATTAAATGTAAAAATGTGATTTTTTTAATAAAAGTTATTTTAAAGATAAAATGTGAAATTGATACCAATATAAAATTTTAACACGAATATTTTATGGCATCATTAATAATTCAATTTTAACATAAGTATTCAATATGACTAAACAATTCAATAATATAAATAATATAAAATGTGAAATTTAATTTAATAATATAAATAATAGATATAAATAAAATTATTACTATTTATATTTAGAATTTTTTTGGATAATTTTGATTGTTTATTTGGAAGTAAAGGGTGAGAACTAAAAGTTTAGGGGGAAAAATAAAAATTTGAGGGAAAATAAATAGGGGAGAGTAAAATTTTGGAGGGAAAATATTAAAAAAAAAATTGGGGAAGGGGGATGGGTTTGGGGTAGATGGGGAGTGGGATGGGAAGGAAGTAAAAGTTTTAGGGGGAAAGCGGGAGGGAGTAAAATTTTGGGGGCAAAATAAAAAGTATTGAGGGTTTTTGGGAGTAAAATTTTGGTGGGAAATAGATTTTGGGTAGATGCGGGGTTGGGATGGGAGGGGAGTAAAAGTTTTTGGGGGAAAGTGGGAAGAAGTAAAAGTTCTGAAGAAAAAATAAAAAGGTTTGGGAGTTTGGGGTAAAAATGTAAAATGTTATAGTTTACTATTCGATTTATTCGAATTTGAAAACTTAACTCGATTCGAACTCGAAATTCGAAAAAAATTTGAGTTGACTCGAATAACTCGATTCGTTTAACTAAACAGTCAATTTTTTTTTCGATTTTTTCAAGTTGAATCGAGTTTTGCTCACCTCTACCTTTAACAAAATCGAGAAGAAACTGTTTAAAAAAAAAAAACAATCGTGCACAAAGAAACTAACTTCAAGACTTGAAAATTTTATTAGTGAAGAAACAATTGTGTATCTAATGAACAATGAAGAGGCTTATATAGGCTAGCTAAGTATATCTAAATAAAACTGTAAAGCATATCAAAACTCTAAATAATCTAATTAAAAAGTAGTTTTAAACTGAACTTTATTATTGACTAACAAACTTAAAACTCTTAAATAACTTAAAACATATCCAAAATTTGGTATAAATAAATAATAAAACCTAATAAATATAAATTTGACTCATACATGATAAAAATTAAGCCTAAAAATCAAACTAATATAATTTAAACTTGAATTAAAAGTTTGAAAGTGTTTGTTTATCTATATCTTGTTTATACAAGTTTATATAATTTAAGTGTGATAATCACATCAAAGTTATTGAAAAATTATAAAAATAATTATGTTTGTAATTCATGATGCCTGCTTCGTGACTAGATTAGACCATTCTTTTTTTCATTTAAATTAAATGATTCTACTCTTATGTAAAAATTGGGAGAGAAGATGAGAGAAAATAAGTGTTGTATGTGTTTTTAGTAAAATTAGCGAGAATGAAATGATGAGTAATGTTTTTGTATAACCATGAATTGAAAGATACTTGAGTTCGAACTCGGAACAAAAAAAACTTTGGCAACCTAAAACATGCTCCTCTTGAAATTTGATCCTCACGTTCTTAGTGCTGAAAACACAAATTATTGTGACAATAAAAACATCCTTATTTGGATAACAATAATTAGTCAAAAGAAAAATGTTATTTAGTAGATTCATTGATATGATTGGTTGGAATTAAGATTAGATCATCTTTCCTACTCATAGTCCCGTCGAAGGCTTCAGCCATATCTAAATCTTCAGTCCAAATGTTCATGCGTCTGGTGATGGTCAAGTTGTTGGCGCCATTGCTAGAGAGATTTTGATATTAAACTGAAATTTTATTTTCTTCATTTTAATAGGATAAATAGGAATATTTATAATTATATATACGAATTTTATTTTTTATTATTTTGTTTTTTCGGTTACTAAGTTTAGTTCAATTTCTCTTTGATTTTAGTGTATGACCCGAAGTGGAACCATTCCAATCGAGCCTAATCTTGAACCGGAGAGAATTCTGAGACGAGCCCGTCAACAAATGCAAAACAATCCACCTGTGGTAGCTGACTTACCTTGGGAAAATCCTTTGTTTGATGAACCACGAAAACCACCAGTACAATTCCGAAAAGAGCCATTGATGGCTTGACAAGAGTGAACCTTGCACTACCCACCTTAGATGCAGTTGGAGGAAGTTTCGAGAGGCCGATGATCAATGCCAATAATTTTGAGACTAAGATGGCCACCATACTAGTGATGCACAATAATTTGCAATTTTGGGGCAATATAATGGAAGGCATGAATGGTTGTAGGGTCGTCATCGAGTCAAGTGACATTAAGATATCTCATACAATTCTCATTTTGATAAGAGGTAAAAAAACTGGCAGTTTATATATTCTGCAGGGTTCAATAGCAACTAGTGTATCATCAATTTCCTTTTCTATTATGGAGTGGGAGGCAAACAAGTCTCAACATTGCAACGAGAGATTGCTTGAAGTCACGACGAATTCCATCTATTATTGTAATGACCCGAATTTTACCGATACTGAAAAAGTGTAATTTTGGATCTCTGTTTATGAAAAATGGATTCGTAAATATTTATTAAAAATAGTTACGAAGTAAAATGAGTGATTAATTAGAGTTTAATTAAGTGAATTTAACTTAATTAAGAGTGATTAGGAAAAAGGATTAAGTTGAATGAAGTGTAAAAGTTTAATTACAGAATTAAAGAAGATAAGGGGGACTAAATAGGCAATTAAGCCTATTCTAAAGAATGAGGCGGCAAAACATAAAAATCTTTGATTTTTATGTTGTTTAAATTATAAATATATTATTAATGTTATTATTTTATTATATTACAAATTAAATTAATTATATTATTATGTTTTGAAATAAATTAAGAAAAGACAAATGTATGGTGCATATGGATATGGTGACATGTGTAATATTAATATACATACAATTGTAAAATACATGTATATTTACTTATTATATAAGTATATTATTAAATTATATATTAGTATTAAGTAAAAGATATTTATATAATAAATAGATTAAAGAAAGACAAATGTAAGGATATAAATGGATACAAATGTTAAATAAATATTGGTTATTTAATAGATTTTTATTGTTATTATATTATATATATAAAACAAATGGAATAAAAAAAAAGAGAAGAAGATACAAAAGAAACAGAATGAAACGAAACAGAGAGCAGGGGAGAAAAGGAAAGAAAGAAAGGGAGAAAAGAGAAATTTTAAGGTTTGAAGCTTTAAGCTTTAATAGGTAAGTCAATCAAGCCCTTTTTACTTAATCTTGATGTTTTAGAAGCTTCAGAACAAAGTTTTGATGAAATTAAGTTGATATTTTGAAAGTTATTAGATTTCTATATATTATCCATGATAAGTAAAATGATGAATTAAGGGCTAAATTGATAGAAAATCAAGTTAGAAATGATATAAGGATTGAATTGCAAAGTGATTCATAAGTTTTATGCTTTAAGGACTAAATTGAAAGAATTTTGAAATTATGGTTTTATGATGAAAAATAGATATTTATGTCTAAGTTTGGTTAAAAATTGAGTAGAAGTAAAGTATGAATTAAGATGGAAAAGTAAGTGAATTTAGTTAGGATTAATTTGAAATTAGAAGTAGAAAAATCAACATTTTGCACTAAAGACTATTTTGGACAGCAGCAGTAGTCTAAGTTTAAAAAATCACCAAAAATTGTAGAAATTGAATTATAGGATTAATAAAATATGGAATTAAATATTATTGAGTCTTGTTTCTTATAAATGAAATGGTATAAGCAATTGAATTGTAAATTATGAGATATAATGAATTTTGTGAGACAAGGTCAGAATGAATTTAGGTTCCCCTGTTCTGATTTTGGAAAATCACCAAAAATTGGAGAAAAATAATTAGAGTTCTAAATTATATGTTTAGAATTCCTAATGAGTCTATTTTTAGGATAAATCAACAAGAATATTATCTGAGTTTTGTACTGTGAGATAATTAATTTTTAGTGAAGGAGGATCGAAACTGTCAGACAGAAGAATAGGGATAAATTTAAAGAATAAACTATAATTATTGGATAAACCAAGAATTCTGAAAATTTTATGGTAAGAAGATATATGAGTCTAGTTTCAAGAAAAATTAGCGGATCTTAATTTAGAGTTTTATAGCTCTAGATATAAATAATTTAGTGACTATGACACAGATGGACAGCTTGAATATCCATAAAAGTAAATAATAAAAATTATAGATAATGTTACTTACAAGTGTGTTACATACATTAAGGATGTGGAATGGAGAGGAGGAGGAGGAGGAAAATATATAGGAATATTCAGTTAGCATGGCTAATTTGTATGTTTAAGCTCATGGACTAAATTGAATAAAAGTAAAACTATAGGGGGCAATTTTATAAAAATGTCAAAAATGACTAAATTGAAGGGAATGAATTGAAATTGTTTATTATCTAAATTAATAAATTGAATGAAATTATCAATTTAAGATTGGGTGAAAATTGAAAAATGGTAAATTACCAATATACCCCTAAATCTTGGTATTTCTTCAATTTAGTCAGGTAGGTTTGTATATCCTGAATGAGCGTGTAAATATGACAATTTAAGTATTGTATCGTACTTTATATGATATTTTCAATTGAATATATGAAAAAGATGTTACATGAAACATGAAAATGAAAACTAAATAATATAAATTAATTGAAATTATTCTAAAAATCTCGGTAATGCCTCGTATCCTATCCCGGTCTCAGGTACGGGTATGGGGTATTACAATTATGGAGTTAGAGTCAACTCGGTTGTGGCATATACGAGTCGGTCATATGAATGAGAAAGGTATGACTATTTTGTGTAAGAGATGTCTTCTCCTAGGTGCAGAAATTGAAAAGTTAGATTTTTGCGAGCGTCACGTTAATGAGAAGCAAGCATATGTCAACTTTGATTTTGCAGTGCACAAGAAAAAGGCACCCTTGATTAGATTCATTCTGATTTATAGGGTCCAGCTCAAGTCACCTCAAAAGGAGGTGGAAGATATCTCCTGATATTTATTAATGATCACTCTAGGAAGGTTTGGGTCTATTTTCTGAAACACAAGAATAAAGTTTTTGGGATCTTTAAGCAGTGGAAGACCTTACTGGAGAAGCAACTGGGAAGCTAGTAAAATGATTGAGGACAGATAACGAACTTGAGTTTTATGTAGCTGAGTTTAATAACTATTGCAAACATGAATAAATTGAATGACATCGCACAATTGTCGATACCCCACAACAAAATGACATTTTAGAAAGGATTAATAGAACTACTTGAGAGAGCCTGGTACATGCTTTTCAATGTAGGCTTAGATAAGGGGTTTTGGGTAGAAGCTGTAAACCTTACAAGCTATTTGGTGAGCTGGTTACCACATTGACCATTAGATGGAAAGGTTCCCAAAGAGATATGGTTATGTAAACCTCTAAATTACTCCAACCTTAGATTATTCGGTTGTCCTGCTTATGCACACGTTAGTGAATGAAAGCTTGAACCTAGGGCATTGGAAGGTATACTTCTTGGTTTTTATTATTGGTATAAAGGGTTTTAAATTATGGTGTTCAAAAACTAAGAAAATTATGGTTAGTAGAGATGTTGCCTTTAATGAAACTACGATGCTTCACTCAAGAAAGGAGTTCCCTACTTTTATCGACATAGTAAAATAGAGTGTTTCAGGCAAGGTGGAGCCAGAGCCAAAACAGCCGCATCGTCATAACTAGGAATCATGTGACATCTTGACATCATGACGAATTCCTCATTTACATTATGATGAAGGCTTTTTGGACCAACAAGAGGTTTTTGAAGCCATGCCAGATCAGTTAGAGACTCTATCTGAATCACAGGTATCTCCTACATCTCAATTTCGAAATTATCAACTAGCTCGTGACAGAAAGAGACAGGATATCAAACCACTGTAGAAGTTTTGCCATAGAAATCTAATAGCATAAACTCTAAGCATCATAGAGAGCATTGGTTTAGCCAATCATTCAAATTACTCTGAGGTGGTTCAGGCTCTTAATTCCAGCAAGTGGCTTATGGCCATGGAAAAAAAGATAAAACTCTCTACAAAAGAACAAGACATAGAAGCTTGTGAAGCCACCTACTAGAAAAAAGATTGTCAGCTGCAAGTGGGTGTTAAAGTAGAAGGAAGGATCAGATCTAGGAGACGTTAAGTATAAGGCAAGTTTGGTTGCAAAAGGGTTATAATCAAGTGAAGGAAGTTGATTTCCATGATGTTTTCTATCCCCTTGTGAAACACACGTCTATTCGAGTATTACTGGCTATTGTTACATTATACAATCTTGAGTTAGAGCAGTTAGATGTGAATACTGCATTCCTTCATGATGATCTGGAAGAGGATATTTTTATGCAGCAACTTGAAAGCTTCAGGATTGAAGGTAAGGAGGGTCATGTTTACCTTATACGAAAATCATTGTATGCCTTGAAGCAGTTTTCTTGGCAGTGGTATAAGAAATTTGACTCTTTCATGTTAAGCATTGATTTTGTTAGAAGTAAGTATGACATATGTGTGTATATGCATTGCTTAGATGATGGATCGTTTGTATATTTACTACTTTATGTTGATGATATGTTGATTGTTGCTAAGGATCCATTTGAAATTGAGTGGTTAAAAACCATGCTTAACTTTAAGTTTGATATGAAGGATCTTGGTGCAACCAAGAAAATTTTGGGATGGAAATTTCTAGAGATAGACGCTACGGAAGTTATTCTTGGATCCTCGAGTGGTTTGCAATGCAAAATTTGAAGCTAGTTGGTACCACCTTAGCTACACACTTCAAACTTTCAGCTTTAGAGTCACTATACACCAATGATGAAGAAAAGTACATGCCCAAGGTTCCCTACTCCGGTGCAATCGGTAGTTTGATGTACATAATGGTCTGTACTCGCCTTGATATTTCAGATGATGCTAGTGTTGTCAGTAGATACATGGTTAGGCTCAAAAAATTACATTTGCAAGCAGTTAAGAGGATTCTCAGATATTTGTGGGGCACATATAATATTTGCTTGAAGTTCGGGAGAAATTCAGAGGGCCTAGTTGTCTATGTGGACTCAGATTATGTAGGAGATTTAGACTAAAGGAGATCTCTCACAGGTTTTTTGTTTGCTTTAAAAAATTGTGCTATTAGTTCGAAAGCCACGCTACAGGCCACCGTGGCATTATCGACTACAGAAGCAGAATAAATGGCAATCACAAAGGTTGTGTAAGAAGCCATTTGGTTGAGAAGTCTATTCGGGGAGTTGGTTAATGAAGAAAGAATGACTATCATATATTGTAAGTCAAAATGTTCTACATTTCACTAAGAATCACATGCATCATGAGAGGACGAAGCATATAGACATCATGTATCACTTTGTTCGGGAGGTGGTTGCTCAAGAAGATGTTCAGATTCATAATATTAGCATAGAGGATAATTCAACTGATATGATGACTAAGAGTCTTCCAATTTCCAAGTTCAGGCACTACTTGAACTTGTTGGTATCCCGCGAAGGTCGAGTTAAGCCCACGGTGGGGCCCGACAAAGAAAGCATGTTAAAATATGAGTTACGATAGAGATCTGTGGAGCGTGTCTCGTATTTTTTTCATGACATTGCGACAAGAAGATTTGTGACGTCGCAACGACACAAAGACATTCGAAACAGAGATAAAACAGAAACGATGTTGGAACGGTGTGACCCGTGATGTCTCAACGACGTGACGGTTTGCTAACTCAAAGCAGTTACGTATTATATTTTTAGCAGGATTACTTTTTCCTAATTAAGCTCTAATTATTCCAGAGATATTCCAGTCATATTAGAACTCTAATCTCAACCTATTTAAAGGGCCATTATAACCCTAATAAGTGTGACAAAAAAAGAATAAAAAAAGAGAATGTTGTTTTGAGAGAGGGATTTTGTTTTTTTTTTTGGGATTCGGGGTTTGTATGACTAGCGTAATTTTTCTCCATATTGTATTCTCGTTTGTTTGCTTAAAAGTGAAAAGCTGATAGAATAAAAAGTTGAAGATGAATCGAATGAATCTATAAATATGATGGATAGATAGATAAGAGTCCAATTGAACCCTTTGAGATATAAAACCCAACAAACTCAATTAGTGACTCTAATCAATCCTCCAAGAAATAATCCTTGACAAATTGAATGATGGAAAATGAATTCCCATGACTCCTTGAAGAAAATCGAGAAGAAAACTGCTTCTAAAAATAATAATAAAGCTATCTTACACAAATAAACTAACTCTAATACTTGAAAACTTTATTAATGAAGAAACAATTGTGTATCTAATGAACAATGAAGAGGCCTATATAGGCTAACTAAATACATCCAAATAAAACTCTAAAATATACCGAAACTCTAAATAATCTAAATAAGAAGTATTTTTAAACTACACTTTCTTGTTGACTAAGAAACATAAAACTCCTAAGTAACTTAAAAGACTTAAAAAAAAATCCAAAATTCAAAATAAATAAATATTAAAACCTAATAAATTCAAATTTGGCTCATACATTATAAAAATTAAGCCTAACAATCGAACTAGTATGATTTATACTTAAATTAAAAGTTCAAAACTATTTGTTTATCTATATCTTATTTATATAAATTTAAGTTTCATAATCACGTCAAAATTATTAAAAAAATATAAAATAATTATGTTTATAATTCATGATGGTTGCTTCGTGACTAGATTAGACCATTCTTTTATTCATCTAAATTAAATGATTTTACTCTTATGTAAAAATTGGGAGACAACATCGGAGAAAATAACTGTTGTATGTGTTTTTAGTAAGATTAGCGAGATTGAAATGAAGGGTAATGTTTTTGTATAACCATGAATTGAGAGAAGGATTTGTCCAAGTTGTTGAATCTTTAAAAGAACAGTAACCAAGTCTTCCTTGGCTTCGTCACCTATTACTTCACTCTCCAGACCGGCTTTGTGTTCATTAATGATGTCTTGAAGTATCTTATCACTCTTCTGAAGCAGGGCCTCAGCTTTCTGTCTCAATCCTCTAATTCGTTCAAGCACTCTAAAAGACGGATACATGTCTGCCACTCTAAATCCAGAACCCAGCTTTACTAATTCATCCACAACTGATGAGTATAATTCATGGTCATTGCATACGTTACCGAATGCTGCTCTTGATGTAATCCTATATGTCAAGGAAAATATTTTCTTGCTGAGATTGATTGGCGATCCTTGGTTTGAAGATATAGATTTCACAAGAGCTGAGACTTCCTCTTGTCTGAATGATTCGAACGATTGCACTCTTTTCGCTGTTAAAAGCTCCACAGTACAAATTTTTCGTATTTGTCTCCAGTAATTGCCATAATGTGCCATGGCAATGTCCCTAGAACCATAACTCAGAATATCCAAAGCGGCCACATAAGGTCTATCAGCAAAGATAATATCATGTGTTATCATAACCTCTTTGGCAATTTCTGCTGATGAAACAACGATGGTGGAAATTTTACCAAGTTGTAGGTGCATTAAGGGTCCATTTTGATTGGCCAAATCTCTGAGAATTCGATGAGGTAGTGAGCCAACTAGCTGATGTAGGTTGCCTATAAAGGGTAATTTCCATGGCCCTGGTGGCAGCATCTTGGTTGAATCAATGGTTTTCATCTTCTTTACTATTTTAACTACGACTGACAATAAGAGAAAGGAAGAAAGCACGATTAGCAAGGAGGGAAAAGGAAGCTCCATTGGCTTTGAAGGACAGGATTTTTAAGGCAAAACGTTTCAAGCTGATAATCCATTCCCATTTTTGAGGGGTTTATATAAGAAGATGAAACTTGTAGCTGCTATTGGAAACTTTTCCCTCTAACCTACTTTCTGATTAAACTAGTTGTAATGATTGAGGATACCTACATTTTTTATTTCTAAATTAGTTACATTATTATTCAAATGGCCTCCATTGGATCTAGGGGTCAGCGTTCGATCGAATCGAATGAAAAAATTTCGAGTTAATCGAGTTGATGAATTATATTTTATTATCCTAATTTGATTTGAAATTTTCTCGAATCGAGTTGAGTGAGATGGAACTCGAATTGAATCGAATCGAATATATTTATTCAAGTTAAATTTTAAAAAATAATTTTGGGTCCTTGTAACCATTATCACCCACTGTAATAAAATTTGTCCACCGTAATCCAAATTTTTATTAACTTTCATCACCTCATAATTTATTTATTAATATTTTATATACGGGTTAGCTTTTTTGCTTGCTTAGTTATTTCGATTATTTTCATATTCTTGTCACTATGTATTTTGAAATTAAAAAATATAATAAATGTAAAAATGTGATTTTTTTAATAAAAGTTATTTTAAAGATAAAATGTGAAATTGATACCAATATAAAATTTTAGCACGAATATTTTATGGCATCATTAATAATTTAATTTTAATATAAATATTCAATATGACTAAACAATTCAATAATATAAATAATATAAAATGTCAAATTTAATTTAAAAATATAAATAGTAGATATAAATAAAATTATAACTATTTATGTTTAGGGATTTTTCTGAATAATTTTGATTTTTTTATTTGGAAATAAAGGGTGGAAGTAAAAGTTTAGGGGGAAAATAAAAAGTTTTGGGGAGTAAAAGTTTGAGGGAAAGTAATTAGGGGGAGTAAAATTTTGGAGGGAAAATATTAATAAAAAATTAAGGGGGGGAGGGTTTGGGGTAGATGGGGGTGGGATGGGAAGGAAGTAAAAGTTTTTGAGGAAAGTGGGAGAGAGTGAAATTTTGGGGGGACATAAAAAGTTTTGAGGGTTTTTGGGAGTAAAATTTTGAGGAAAAGTAAATGAGAGGGTAAAATTTTGGTAGAAAATAAATTTTGGGTAGATGGGGGGTTGAGATGAGAGGGGAGTAAAAGTTCTGGGGGGAAAAGTGAGAAGGAGTAAAAATTTTGAGGAAAAAGTAAAAAGTTTTAGGAGTTTGGGGTAAAAATGTAAAATATTATAGTTTGACATTCGATTTATTCGAGTTATTCGAATTTAAAAACTCAACTATTTCGAACTCGAAATTCGAAAAAAAATTTGAGTTGACTCGAATAACTCGATTCGTTTAACTCGAAATTTAATTTTTTTTCGATTTTTTTGAGCCGAATCGAGTTTTGCTCACCCCTAATTAGATCATTTTAAAAGCTGATTTAAATAAATACAAAACTATAAATATATAAGCTTGTTTAAAGTTTGATTCATAATATTTACATATTTTTAACTACAACGATACATGGATTTTCTTTTAAAATTTAACAACATGCGTAATAACTTAGAGATGTTTATAACTGAGTTAAGTACTGCAACTCCAAAAAAATTTAAATTTTTATTATTCAAGTGGAGTTTGGACTACTAAATTACTCATTTTACTCTTATAATTTATAATTTTTTTTATTTTATTTATAAAAAAACTTAAATAAAAATTTGGTAAATTATAAAAACAACTACTTAACTATGCTTTTAGTTTTATTTTGGTCACTCAACTACTAATTTTTTTGATTTAATCACTTAATTTTTTTTGAATTTAAAATTTTTAGTCACTATTCCATTAATTGTAGATAGATGAGTGATGGCAAGCGGACGTAGGCTTTTTTATTGGCCTAATAACAACACGTTCTATTAATTTGATCCTAAATCTAAAAAATTTAACAAATTTAGCCCTCAACATTTACAAAATTTGTCAAATTCATTCTAATTCTAATCATTAAAAAAAAGATAGTATTTTTAAAAAAATATTATTTGTGAAACATAAAAATGATGGTATATCATAATTGTGTTAATAATTTATGAGAATTAGGTCAAATCAAAATTTTATATATAAAACTGCACAAGATCAAATTCATGTATAAAATTACACATTAAACCAAAGTTTATGTATAGCTTTGAGATTTATTACATAAGTTTAACATGGCAAACTTTTCCTTTTTAGATTTAGATTCGAGTGCATTATATTTAATAGCAATTGATCAATAAGAATAGACTACTTTCTTTTCTTTTCTTTTTTTTTTTTTTTTGGTAGAATGATGATTTGAACTTAAGTTATT
The DNA here is from genome assembly GCA_025698475.1 of Gossypium anomalum. NCBI lineage: Eukaryota > Viridiplantae > Streptophyta > Magnoliopsida > Malvales > Malvaceae > Gossypium > Gossypium anomalum. The sequence goes on from CM046968.1 coordinate 81,375,151, forward strand.
TATAAGAAAGATGAATATGCGACCAATAGACCACAATTTGAGATTCAAAATATTTAAAGATTGAACATAAGCTTGAACGAGAAAAAAGAAGCATGCAACATGAAGACTTTCCAGAGATCATCCATCTTAATGCTACTCTTGTCCAAACACACTTAGCTTGTAAGTTTTGATAAGATCCATATTATTGTTTGTATGATAACAACGAATAGACTATTTAGATGTAGACAATTCCTTTGTTTTTTGCATGTTCAGCATAAGAGTTAATATCAATCCCTAACATATCTACACTAACTAATTATTAAAATAAAAATCATGTTCAAAAGGATGACCTCAATATAATAAACTTAGTATATTAAATATCATTATGTTACAAAATATTAAAGAGTATTATATGAGATTCCTTTGTTTTTTGTTGTTGTTTATAGTTGATGGGAATGTTATGATCTATAAGATCTTTTTATAAGCTTTGAATCAATATAAAAATAATGGAATCTTTGGTGCCACTTTGACTATCTTTTCTACAGAATTGTTTATTAAATCTCTAATATGACATTTATAAGAATCGAAAGATAAAATTCACATTAAAATAAAATAATTATTAAAATTGAATAATCATATTAAAAAGAAAAGAAAATAAATCAATAATGAAAAGATAAAAAAAAAATCTTACTATAAAGAATTTTATATTAGTTATTTATAGGGTTGTAGTACAACGTTGAACGAGCTAGTCGTGAACCGTTCGTACAATTCTTGTTTAATTAATTAAATAAATGAGTATGAACAAATAATTTATGTTCATTTATTAAATGGATAAGTTTGAACAGAGATATGTTCGGTTCATTTATGTTCATGGATTAGTTTGTTTATTAACTCGTTTATCTGAACTTAATATTTTTTTTTATGAAAAATACTTGAATAATATTTTCCCTCAATTTTTATATTTAAATTTTTATTTATTTTGTTTGTTTGTTTGGTTTACTATTTGTAAACAAGTTCATTTAATGCTTACAAACATGTTTATTATGATTTGTTTGATTTACTGTTTCATCCGCCACAATTCGTTGTGGCAAATTAAAGTCTTTCTGACACTTAACGAGCTTATTTTCGAGTTACATGATTTTGTATTGTTTTTTGTTTTCTTCATCTTAAGTTTAATTTATGCAAAATAAGCATTTTTTCGCAATTTTGAGTGATGTCATGATCTATGGGACATCATAGGCCTAGGGATGATTTAACGGCTTCATTTAATGTGTATGACACTATTTTCAAGCTTAGAAGATGAAGGACGACTGCTGCATCGCGACACCGAGGAGTGGTGCCACAACACCGGACTTCGAAGCCACAATATCCCCATTCGAAAGGCAGTGTCACGATGCCGGTCTTGTGGTGTCACGACGCCGGGTGTAACACACCTTAACCCTCTCCATCGTCGGATTAGGGTCACGAGCATTACTAACACTTTAAACAATTAATCAATCATAATTACACATATATATACTAGCCATTAACAATATAATATACAGGGGCAGGTCATAAACAATCAAATTATATCATACTAGAATATTATACAATCGAATAATGATTCATGCTATGCAAAGTTAAACTTGGTCTTCCACTGTCTACACTCTTATCACTATTTATCCCTTCTTAAATGTTAGAATTTGGATATATACAAGACTATTCCAATTATTAGCATCAGAATGTTGGTCCATACTCCATCTACGATTATCTTTTTTATTTATCTTCGATGATGTTAGTGGAATGCACTTAATTTAGGTTTGCTAATCCATCCCAATTCAGAGTAAAAATTACTCTTACAGCCCCTATTACGAGTCTAAGGGACCCTAAAAGTAGTTTAAAAATAAGCAGGGACTAATTTGAAAAAATTCTAGAAGTTTAGGAAATAATTACAAAAAAATTTGATTTTAATGTGTGGCCAGGCCGTGTGCACCTAAAAGTACCTTAATACTCAAGTTTACCATTTCCTACTTACTTGGGCACTAAGCAACTCAATTACCAATCGTTTAACCTATTCAAAACACGATTAAACATGCCGAAAGTACACCAAATTCATCACCTAATATGCCTAACCAATGGACCCTCATTGGTACCATATTTTATATGTTTAAACACATCGACAACACATCAAACATTAAAGACTTTCATTCATATTCACATTTACCATAATAGGACTATCACTTAGCTATTTAAGCTACTAAAATTTAATCTAACACATACCAAATATAAACTAGGCTAACATACCAACATAGCCTCAACCACAACCGTATACACATTTAAGCATCATTTCACTAGCAACTAAGATAACCACACCTTATAGACAATAGCAACAAAAGACTCCCTAGGTACATACCATTACAAAATGAAATATCACCACACTTGAGCTCAGGATTTGTGATTTGATGTTGATTCGGCGATAAATTGAACAGTACCTAGCCTACGCACGGAAAACAAAATTGCACGCTAAGTAAAACTCAGTGGTATTTCTATATTTTGAATAACATAAACTTGATATAAGTATTTAAAATGCAAAATACAACAAGTAAGCTATGTTCATATGTTTCAATTCAATAATATAATTTTTTCTCATTCCTTATTCACGTCTACTAAGACTTTTACATGTTCAAATATATAAGTATACATTAATGGCATTTCATTTAACATTTGAATACATCATTACATGCAATGGCATGATTCATATCTTTGACCAGTGCTTGAATTCATTCAAGTTTCACATCTCAATTCATCATTTCATATCTCATTTCTCATCTCATAATCATTTATCATATTTTCCATTTGAATATTTACTCATCTCATATTCATTTCTCATCTTTGTCATTTCAATATCAATAAGATAAATTATTATTTTACTTTCCCCTATTAACACGACACAAACTTGGACGGATACACAGATCTAACCAACAGACCAATTTGGCACCCAGTGCCTCATCGGATAAATCCCAAGTAATAATTGCGCCCAACGCTATATAAATTGACACCCAGCGTCTCATCGGTTAAACCGAAGCAAATTGACACCCAGTGCCTCATCGACTCGAGGTCGAAGTAATCTCTGAACTCTTCCTATCCTATGACATGCCATCTATATCCGACTCAGCCCGATACAATTAATAGGGATTCATTTTACTTTTCAATACAACCAATGTCTCAATTTCATGAATGTATATCATCACATATAAGCATATATTCAATTTGATAATAATCACATTTTTCTCAATACACATATATTCATAATCAATATATTTCATAATATACAAAATCAATCCATTTCATTTCAATTATGAATTTAATTTAATCCCAAAGTACCAAAGTACTCACCTCAAATGCTTACCATATGCAAACAATTATATATGCGATAATCTACTATTTAATTCGGATTGTAGAAACACAAACTGTGATTTTCAAGCTATTCGACGTCAATTTTATCCTTCCCATTTTTACTCGAGGATTCCGGTACAACGTTAGCTACAGAATAAAACAATTAAATCACATTAATATTACACATTTCAACTTCACATTAAATTTCAATTTTTACACTATATTTTATTTATTTTTCAATTTAGTCCCTAAATCGAGACTAATTTTAACCTTCACAATTAATTTCATATTTTTATACTAATTGCACTCTAGACCACATTTAGCTTCCTCTTTTCCAATTCGACCTCTTAATTTTGAATTTTTTACAATTTAGTCCCTATTGTTCAAAATCAACAATTAATTCCACAATTTAGTCTTTTTCGATTTCTAACTTAAAAATATATCTATTTAATCCTTAATACTTAAAATATTCAACAATGTAAACATCTTAAATCTTGAACAATACTAAAAATAATAATATGAGCGGGGTAGCCCTAAGTATCAAGATTCCAAAAACATAAAATTTACCATATATATACATTAAAGTTAACATATATTAAATATATATTCATGCATTTTGCTAAGTCCATAGCTGACCACCTATGTACCAACATTAATTAAGTGGCATAATTGCTACTTTAGCCCCTTTAATTTATTTCAATCTATAATTCAACTTTTATCCCTTACGTGATTTAATCCTTGTACCTTAATAACTCCTAATTTCACGAAATTTACTAAATCAAAAATCAATTAGCTACCTAACTAAAATTAATTAGCTACTCAACTAACTTTTAATTAGCTACTCAACTAACTTTGTAAATATTTAATTAAATATTTATGAGTTCGGTTTACGAAAACGGAATCCCGAAAATATGTTTTCTGACACCCCCGACTATCGGGTTGTTACACCAGGCGACGATTAGGAATTTTAATTATGGGTATTTAAGTCCACACAGTGAAATGTGATTAGATGTTTGGGCTGTTAATCAATCTTAATTAGGTCAGAACATAAACTCTATAAATAGGCATGTTTAGCCTCATTTTAAGAGGCTTGGCTAAGTGAGCCACTTAGTTAGTTTTAGGTTTTTATTTTCTTTCAATTTAGTCCTTTAAATAGTTTTTATTCTTGTTTAACTTGGATTTTATTTTAATCCAAGCTTTCAATTTAATAGTTTTTAGTTATTTCTTTTTGGTTTCCAATCGCAAACAAAATTATCTTCACAACTGTTAAAGGGAATCCCACTTTTGTGCTCAAATCGACATCGAGACAAGTTTATTTTATTATCCCATTCTTGTATTTAATTTACTGTTTTGTATGTTAAATATGAGTATAGGGAATATTGCATCTAGGTCCATTAGTGACTAGTTTCCTTAGGGAGATTAATGAATGGATGTGTGATTGATTAATGAACGAATTAATGTTTAGTTTTGAGTTTTGGTTTAAATTATGTGTGATTAAACCCTAGGAAGTGACAACCCTAGGAAATAATTTAGGATAAATAAGATTAAATGATAAGTTTACCGAATAGATCATAATTTATCCCAGTCAAGAAAGTAAGGTCGAGAGGTAAGCGTGTATTGGTCGATTAGTCAATTAGTTAGAGACCGAGAGGTAATAACTAGTTAATTAATAGCTAACTCAATAAAAAACCCTAGTTCTAAAGTTAATTAGAAAGACTAAAATGAGTTAATCTAATGTATGTTAATTAGAATTAATTTCGATAGTTAATTGGTTGTTTTCATTTTAGATAATTTATGTTAATTTGGTTAATTAATTTTAATTTAGTTTTTTTGTAATATAATTCTAGATTAGTACTATTTAGCCTTGTTAGTGTAGAAGATTAATTTAAGTTTAATTCAACTTCCCTTGCGTACGATCCTTGAAGTATTTTTTAGAATATTTCATTGTAAAATTCTTCTATATTACAAATTGACTTGTAACTTGAAGACGCCACTATTTAATCATATATTTATTTGTTGTAGTATTTCTAGTCCAAATCTTCACATGTCTAGCAACGATCAAGTTGTTGACGCTATTGTCGGGGAGATTTCAACATTAAACTGAAATTTTATTTTCTGCATTTTAATAGGATAAATAAGAATATTTAGAATTATAGATATGTATTTTATTTTTAGTTATTTTATTTTTTTGGTTACTAAGTTTAGTTCAATTTCTCTTTGATTTCAATATATAACCCGAAGTGGAACCATTCCAATCGAGCCTAATCTTTAACCGTAGAGAATTTTGAGACGAGCTTGTCAACAAATGCAAAACAATCCACCTGCGGTAGCTAACTTACCTGGGGAAAATCCTTTGTTTGACGAACCACCAAAACCATCAGCACAATTCCAAAAAGAGCCATTGATGGCTTGACAAGAGTGAATCTTACACTACCAACCTTAGATGTAGTTGGAGGCAGTATCGAGAGGCCTACGATCGATGCCAATAATTTCGAGACTAAGATGGCCACCATCCAAATGATACAAAATAATTTGCAATTTTGGGATAATATGATGGAAGACCCGAATCAACATTTAAAGCGGTTTCTACAACTCTACGACATGTTTAAGTACAACAGGGTTACCAATGAAGTAATTTGTCTTCGATTATTTCCCTTTTTGATATGTGATAATGTGTGTGAATGGTTGGATTCACAAGAGCTTGGTTCTATCACGACGTGGGACGAATTAGCCGGAAAATTTTTACATAAGTTTTTCCTCACTAGTCGAACCATCCAATTAAGGTGCGACATTGCCAACTTCAAACAATTTGAAGGTAAAAACTTGTACGAAGTGTGGGAACGATTCAAATTATTGGTAAGGAAGTGCTTACATCATGGCATGCAAGAGTGGTTGCAATTATAAATTTTCTACAATGGATTGGATGGTAGTTTGAGAGCTAGATTCGATGGCACATCTGGTGGGGCCTTCATGGAAAATACATACGAGCGAGCTTGTCAATTGATCGAGGACATGGCTATGAACTTGTATATTTGGCCCAAAAAGCACTTTTCATATAATCCAAAGCCATCAACGACTAAAGTGGTTGAAAAAGACGATAAGTATCAACAAATTTTGGAAAAACTACATCGTTTCGAGAACACTGTTAAGCAGTCTATGAATGATGTCACTCGAAGCTACACGTCGTACTCTGAAACCCAATCAGAGGAAGTGAATTATTTGGGTAATAGGAGTGGAAATCCCTATTTAAACACTTACAATCCCAGTTGGAAAGACCACCCGAATCTAAAGTGGGAAGGCAACCACGATAGCAAAAACCCAGCTCTAAACTCCATATCAAACCCTACATATGCAAAGGTCTCAACAGAGATACATGAGTAACGACCATGTTGGTTGTGGTCAACGATTGGACTAGATTGGAAGTGAGATGCAACTTATTAGATCCGAGGTGTTTGCTGTTCGAAAGCAAGTTACCAAAGGAACTTTGGGTTAAGGCAGTGAACACATTAGTTTATTTGCTGAACAGACTTCCAACCAAGGCAGTAGAAGAAAAGACTCCATTTAAAGCATAGTTTGGAAATAAACTCTCTGTTTCTTACTTAAAAGTTTTTGGCTATGTTTGTTTTGCTCATTGTCGTAACCATTTTTTTGAAAAAACGGGAATCGACTTGGATTTTGAAAATAAAAACGAACAAAGGAGTCGCCACCAATCCTTTTTGATGAGATGTGATCGGGTCACCTCAAATTAATCATTTTAATAAAAGTTAAGATTTACTAAAACGATAATTTCTGGTCTACGAAAATCAAAAAATGAGTTCGGGAGTCGGTTACGCACGACGAAGGATTAGCACCCTCGATACGCCCAAAAGTTGGTACCTAGTTGACTAATTAGTGTCTTAGTGTCGAAAATTGAAAACTCAAAAAAAACTTTGAAATACGATCCCTCTTTTTGTAAAAACATTCGAACGTTAAAGACCTTCTTGTCTCGAAGCAACAAAATGTCATATCCAGTGAGTTAGGGCATAACATCTCGAACTTTTGAGAATGAGCTTGTCTTTTACCTAAAAATTCGTGTATTTCAAAAGGATATTCTGTTAGTTAAGGTGAACGAGGAAAATCGAAACCCAGTAAGTTAGGGCACGTTTCCTCGAACTTCCAAACACTGAATATTGCCTTTCTTGTAAACATCTTATTTTGAGGTAACAAAATGCCATACCCGGTAAGTTAGGGCACAATACATCGTATCTCCGAGAATAAACATTTTTCAAAACTCGTATTGCGATGTAAAAAAGTATTCTGTTATTTAGGTTAAAGGAGAAAAATCAAAACCCAGTAAGTTAGGACACGATTTTCTCGAAACTCCAAACACAGAGTATCGCTTTTTATGAAAAAGTTGTTTTCTTCGGGGCAAGGTTAATAAAACATAAGTTGCAATAAAATGAGATAATAAAGAATGCGTGAATAAATTCAAATTTGGATATTGATAGGCATAACAGAATAAACATAGAAGCAAATGCGAACGATGATAATAAGAGCTAAAATAAAATGGATGAAACGAATAAAAAAGAAAATAACAAAAAAGCTAGGAAATATTCGAAATTAAAAAGAACTAGTAATAAATAAACAATCATTATGTAAAACTAAAGAATGATAGTATAGTAATGATAATAATAATATTAATAGTAATAATACAAGTAATAATTTTGGAATGACGTGTGAAAGTGTATATATGTATGTGTGTATATAAGTAAGTAAATAATATATAATGTGAGTGAAAAAATAAAAATAAGTGTATTTAAAGAGTAATGGGTAAAAATATAATAATAATAATATAATAGTATTAATAATGATAATAATAAAGTAATAAATCATAATGATAATAATGATAATAATATAAGTAATAATAATAATAATAATAATAGTAATGGTAATAGCAAAATAGTATTAGAAATATACAATATATAGTATTAGAGATAAATACATAATATATACATATTAGAAATAATCATGATATTAAAAACGACTATATATATTACATAAAAGTATATATATATATATATATATATATATATATATATATATATATATGCATGTTAAAAAATATTAATTAAAGCTAAAACTAATACAAACAATAGTAAAAACTAATAATATAATACATAAAATAAAAATAAAGAAATAATAGTAATTTTAGAACAAGACAACGAATATAAATAGGAATATAACAATAATAATGACAATATGTCAACTTAATCTAATAATAATAAACAGTAAGTAAATGAAAGGGAAAATACTAGTGGCAAAAATAATATTAAATTGGTTAATATGTTAGTAACAATAACATATAAGTATAAGGAAATAATAATAATAATGGTTAACGATAAAAAAATAAAAGTAAAGAAAGTAAAAATAATTTTAATAACAAAGTAACTAAATAACTAAAAAAAGGGACTAAATTAGGCTTAAAACCGGAGTTGGCGGGTAAATTCAAAAAAAAAAAAGAAAAAATGGAGGACCATATTGCCATACACACACAAAGTAGAGGGACAGAAATAGGAATTATTCCTTTTTGCCAAAACAGCATCATTTTATTAACGTATAAAAGGCCCATTTTTTTTAAAAAAAAGAATCTTTCATTTTCTTTCTTTTCCAGAAACGAACAGCAGCCCCCTCCCCTTTTCTTCATTTTTAGATCTGTTAGGGTTTCAAAAGGAACCCATTTCGCCGCCGTCGTCGGACCGCCACCGTATACGGTGGCCGGTGTTCCCAAATCACCCTTTTTTTTGGCCGATTTAGCCTTCCCTTCCTCGTTTTAAAACCCGAAACTCGTAAAAAAAAAAAGACAATAAACCCTCGGTTTCTTCCTCCAATCTCAAGAAAGGTAATGTTTTTCTTCTCTTTTCTTTGAAAATGTCTATGTGTCTTCTATGGTATGTTATATCTAAACATATAAGTAAAAAAAAATGATGTACCTTTGTAAAGAAAAATAGTATTTTGATTTCTCTTTTTTGTTTCAATTGATGGTATAAGTTTTTTTTGACAAAAAACGACCCTCCTCTCCTTTTACATTGGTTTCTATTCCCCTTTATAGCTGATTTGTTACAACATTTATTTGCTATCTTTTCTTCGTGCAGGCGATTGGAGCAAGTTGAGGAGTAGGTGGCTGACAAGGGCGGTGGAGGCAGACTAGGGCGGTGGGATGGGATTTGTTTGGGCTTCTGTTAGGTTAATTGGGTTTGATTTGGGTAGGGTATTTAGGGTTATTTGGGCCTGCAAATTGGGCTTGTACAGCTGCCCCTCTTTGCTCATTGTCGTGTAACGAGAATAGAGCAAAGACTTTCAAGAAAGACCAATTTGCCTGGTCGCTGAGTCTGACTTCTTTGGTGCTCTTATTCTTCAGGTAGCTTCATTCCAGCCTACTGCATCCTGTTGCTTTACTCCGCTTCATTGTTCTATTGCAACTTCAGAGAAATAAGATTTGCTATCTTTAACCTACTCCACTGCAATTGTTCCACTGCAACTTCAGTGAAATAAGATTTGCTATCTTCAGTTTGCTCCACTGCAACTTCGGGGGGACGAGACTTGTGACTTCAATTTACTCCGCTAAAACTTTAAGGAGATCTTCTATGGCTTCGAGCCGCTCCAACGCCATTTCAGGGAGAAGAGATTTGTAACTTTTAGCCTGTTACCCTACTGCTTAGGAGTTCAAGGCCTGTCACCTTCGATCTGTTTCCTTACTGCTTAGGGGTTTAAGACCCTTCGTCTTTAATCTGCTCCACTGCAACTTCAGGAAGGCAAGATCTGTGATTTTCAACCTATTATCCTACTGCTTAGGGGTTTAAGGTCTGTAAATTCAACTTGTTACCCTACCGCTTAGGGGGTTAAAGCTTGTTATCTTAGATCTATTTCCCTACTGCTTAGGGGGTTAAGATTTGTAAATTCGACCTGTGACCCTACTGCTTAGGGGGTTAAGGTCCATATTTGATCTGTTTCCCTACTGCTTAGGGTGATAAGATCTATAAATCTTTAGCCTATTGCCCTACTGCTTAGGGGGTTAAGGCTTGTTTGTCTTCGACCATCTCCACTAATGCTTAGGGAGATAAGATCTGGAATTTTAGTCTGTTACCCTACTGCTTAGGGGTTTAAGACCCTTCGTCTTTGATCTGCTCCACTACAACTTCAGGAAGGCAAGATCTGTGATTTTCAACCTATTACCCTACTACTTAGGGGTTTAAGGTCTGTAAATTTAGCTTGTTACCCTACCGCTTAGGGAGTTAAAGCTTGTTATCTTCGATCTATTTCCATACTGCTTAGGGGGTTAAGATCTGTAAATTTGACCTGTTACCCTACTGCTTAGGGGGTTAATGTCCATATTCGATCTGTTTCCCTACTGCTTAGGGTGATAAGATCTGTAAATCTTCAGCCTGTTACCCTACTGCTTAGGGGGTTAAGGCTTGTGAATTCACCGATTCTAGGGACATGACCTATAGAATTAGTTTCATATGTCTATGCTTATGTCAAATGATTAGGATGCTATAATCGAAATGAATCAAATGCTCCTAACTAGATGTGATGCTTATGTTAAATAATTAGGATGCTATGATTGAAATGAATCAAATGCTCCTAACTAAATGTGTTATGAATGATATATGAATTAAAATGATCCCTTTAAAAAGGCTTAAGGTATTATCACTCGTTCATCAGGACATTATCACTGACGTATTATGCTGCCATCTTGTTTGGCTGGTATTCTTGACAGAAGAGTTAGAAAAACAATTACATTTTACTCAGCAAGCTTGCCCCACTGTAATTTTAGAGTCCCTTCTACTGTACCTTCTGGGACATAAAGTTTGTGCCTTTCATTGCAATTTCAGAGGAACAACATTTGATTTCTTCCATCCATCCTGCTGTAACTCAAAAGTACAGGATTTGTATCATCTTCAATCAATTTGATCTATGTGTAATGACCAGATGTATATGCCTGATATTTGCATGGATGCAAAGTATCATTTTTCTTTTCCCGAGAATAATCTCATTGTTTGTTCTTTGCCAGGATTATAACACTAATGTAATTTTTCTGCTCAACCAATATCTTTGACAGAAAAACCCAATGAGATAATTTCAATTTGGGCTTAAATATTTCCAACCCTTGGGCTTGGTGAGTTCTGAATAATAGTCCTGTTTCGGGCCCCTGTACTATTTAGAAGCTTCCAAAGTAATATGCAAAACTTTTTTTGTGAAAGTATTATTAGCCCATTAATCGTTATTTCAATGCAAAATGCTAGAAAAAGATCAAAACAATGGACAAGAAGGAAATTGATTGGGAGCATAGCTCGAAATGAATAATTAATCAAAGATTGCAAATGCAATAAGGAGAAAATTAACTTAAAATGAATAGGATAATCAAATATAGCAATGCAATAAGAAGGAAATTTATTGGGATATATCTTGAAAAGAGATAATCAAAGATAACAAATTCAAAAATGGGCAAAATGGAAGCTAGGTGCCCCAGATATCGCAGCTTGAGCTTCTGTGTATCAACTTCTTGAAGACCTTTCTGAGCTCAATATGTGTTTAGGGGATCCAGAGTACTTAGTCGATGCCCCAAGATGTAGCGTACTTCTTCATTGTTAATTCAGACATAGCAAGACTGTTGTATGCCCCACTTTGATCCAAATTTGAGCTTCCCTTTTTTGGGTTTTCAACTCAAATCCCCTTTGGTCTCAAGGCGCCATTTGCTGGTTTTTGCCTTGGCCTCTCCTTTTTCTTTTTTTCTTTTTTTTAAGGCTCCCTTTGCAGGTTTTCGCCTTGGCCTCTCACTTTCTAAGTGAAATACTTCTTGACAAAATCTAAATTCACCGATTTGGGTAGATCTTTGCCATCTATTTCGGTCAATATTAATGCCCCTCCAAACAGGCCTTCTTTACTACATAAGGTCCTTCTCAGTTTGGCATCCACTTTTCTCTAGAGTCCTTTTGTATAGCAGGAGTCTTCTTTAATATCAAGTTTTCCCTTATGGAACTCTCTAAGATGAACTTCTCCATCTTAAGCTCACATCATTCATTGGACCATGATAGATGGCTTTCAACCTCCTTTCTTCAAATTCAACTGATCATATTGGGATTGGATCTATTTTACTGTATCCAACTTCAACTCTGTCAAGATTCAGAGATAAGAAATCTCTTATTCAAAATCGTCTTTATCCTATAGACTAATGAAATATGTTGCCCCGGCGAAGGTCTTGGCCAACGTTCGATGAGCATAGAGGGTAAACGATGACTTCTTATGCCAATCTTTACAAGTCTCAGTTATCTTTCCATGATCTTTTTTTTTTTGGGATTTGATGATTGGTATATGAAACGACTTTCACCCTCTTGGTGAAGTAATTGATACCTGCTAGAAGCCTTTGACGAGATCGGCCCGATAACCTCCATGCCCCACATAGAAAGAGTCGAAAGAATGAATGGGCACATGAATTTTCTCTCCATAAATTTGGCATTTGTGACATACTGATGCAATCCCTTTCTCTAGTGGACCGGCAGAATCTCATGATTGGCCTGACCATCATAAAACCATTGGCGTATGCTGTTCAAACACCTTGCAGTATCCTCACGTCTTAATAGCCCAGGCATATCTTGATGCAATCATACGAAAATGTCTTTGAATTGGGAATAACTCAATGATGTCTCGCTTTGTCCTTGTGATGCAGACTCCAATGTTTGCCTCTTTCTTTTGTCCTAGGCTTACTGTCCATTGACTTTTTGTAAGGTAGGATCCATTTTTTATCTTATTCTACCATCCTTAACAAATCAGGGAGTAGTCTACATCTTTGTCATCTTCAAAGTGCTGAGATCCCTTTAGGCCCATATTTCGCTCCAAAAGAGACTCGGAGTCAGTGGCAGCATTACTCACGTCATTGATATCTGGGGACCTGCTAAAGGCAGATTCCAAAGAATAAATGATTCTAAGGATGATTATTTGTATGGTATGATCATGAATGAAGAAATAAATGAATATTTGAAAGAAAGTCCAAAGAATAAAAGAATTTAAGAACAATTATTTGTACCGTATAAAATGAAATCAAAGAATATTTGCTCAAAAAGATGCATTTTATTGAAATAAAGACTTAAGACACAAGCCTATTTCACAAAATGGGTCTAATTGCTTCTAGGCTTAAAGCAACAAGCGCGTTTTAAATATTACTCTAGATTAGCTCTAAAAATAAAGGGATCTCTTCCACAGTCCCATTGTTCAAAACACTTCCAGGTAATGCAAGGGTTTGGAAACTTTTATTCCATGATTCCTTCTTCTGATAAGTCATTCAGATTCCCCAATATTCTTTTTAAGCTTTGTTAAAGGCATCGCAACTCTTTTGCCCCCACTTTCAAATCGTCTTTACTGCATTGTCAGAGCGATTTGGTTTTGAGGAATCGTTAAACTTCACAATTCCCATCTCAATCAACCTTTCGACCAACTTTTTAAATGTAGTGCAGTTTTCGATTGAGTGTCCCGTTATTCCTGTATGGTACTCGCATTGGGCATTCTCATTATACCATTTTGGGAACGGAGGTTGCACTGGTTCCGAGTGGAACGGAGACACCAAATGCACATCGAAAAGATTCTGATACAACTCCTTATATGACATCGGGATGGGTGTAAACTGGAGCTTTTCTGTATTTGGCCTTGAGTTGGATTCCTGCCTCGGCTGGCCTATGTTGACCAATTTGGGGTGCCTTTTGCTCATATTATTCACTTCATTTTTATTTCTCTTTAGGGTTGACCTCTGGGTGCTTCCTCCTGCGTCTATCTTCCCATTCCTGATTGCATCTTCAATCATCTCGCCGGACATTACTATATCTGAGAAGCTCATGGTAGCACTTCCCAAGATATGGGTAATGAATGGGGCTTTCAGGGTGTTGACGAAAAGCATCGTAGTTTCTTTCTCTAGAAGAGGTGGTTGGACTTGAGTCGCTACCTCTTTCCATCTTTGGGCATATTGTCTGAAGTTCTCACCTTGCTTCTTTTCCATATTCTGTAATGTAATTCTATCGGGCGCCATGTCTGTCACGTGGCTATATTGCTTCATGAAAGCCTGTGCCAAGTCCTTCCATGAATGAATTTTCGCACGGCTCAGTTGGTTGTACCATTTGGCCGCTGACCCAATCAGATTATCTTGGAAGCAATGAATTAACAGTTGATTGTTATCAACATGACCTATCATTTTTTGGCAGAAGATCGTGATGTGAGCTTCAGGACAACTAGTCCCATTATATTTTTCGAATTCTGGGGTCTTGAATTTTGGCGGGAGTACTAAATCGTGATGTAATCAGCGTTCCCCATCACTCTAAGTTTTTCTTCCAACCACTTGTATCGATTTTCGAGTTGTCTTGCCAGTTCAACCTTTACTTTTTCTATTCCTGCCATTTCGTTTAGATCAGGAACTTCATGATTGGTTGAACTGTTCCTTGGATTGGAACCTGAGCCCGTCGGGTAGTTCATGGGTGCCGAGATACCAGCCTGATGTTGTTGTGATCTGATAGCAATAGGTACATCTTGCGGACATGTCTGATCATCTATCGGGGTGAAACTCGGAGGGTAGAGAGGCTCCTCATTATTCTCCCCAATATTGAGCATGGGGCTTTTTCCTTTTCCTAGCCCTTTAGTCAGTAATTGGGACAATTGATTCATCATATCCTTTTGGGACTCTAACATTTGGTCCCTCATGTCTTGCTGGATCTTCGCTAGTTGCTCTTGCATTTTGCGGTTAATCGGTTTTGCATCTCTTTTTGAAGTTGTTCCAATCTTTCCAATCTTTGATCCATATCTTTTATCCTTTTTCGTGTACCGTAAGGATGCCTAGTTGTTTGGCTTTTGTCGGTTCCCAGGTTAACTGAAATAATTGTACCTAATTAGGGTTTTTTTTTAGGGAAAGTCTAATGCAAATGATGCAATGCAATGCAAATGCAAATGCAAATGCAAATGCAAATGCATGGAATGAATGCAAAAGAAAGGAATGCGTTGATTCTGAATTCAATTCCATTAGAATAACTTTTCTAAAAAATAAATTCCTTTACATAAAACAGATTACATATACGGCCTTTCTCTCATATTCCAAGCGAAGACACCTATCTTCCTCTTCACATCCGGATGTTTATGGTTGAGTCTGGTGAATTTTCCAAAATATGTCCCCGTTAACTTCTTTTTGCTTGACCCAGGCTATGACTCGTTGCTCGTTTATCCCTACGATGCTCGTTAGCTTCTTTAAGACATGAAGGCTCTCGAATAATCTTTATTAGCTTGAATCCTTAGGCGATGAAGCAAAGTCGTGTATTCCTTCATGGGCTATCAGCCTTCTTTCATTGTGTTTACTTGGACTATATTTAGACAACCGTGTTATAATCTACTTTATCAAGAAATTCGTTTTCTTATGATAAACTATTCTATTTAGCAATCAAATATGAACCAACACCTCCTTTCTATGAGGATGTAATGCAACAAAACAAAAACAAAATATGTTAGCAAAAGAGAAATAAACAAAACAGAATACCTACCTGGGTGACCACTAGGGGTTCGAAGTGGCTCTACCTAGGGTAAGCTCCTAGGTCTCTCTATATGTGGCTTGGTTCTAGAGTAAAGGTACTCGAACCATAGATTCCTCGATCCTCACCCATTATAGGCTCATATAGACTGAGTTCAGTTCAGGGGAATACATTTCCCTATGGCTGCACGGAGATGAAAATCTCACGAAGACATAGGTACGGATGTACTCCGAAAGCGATCCACTATCCTACACGGAGGTGAAAACCTCACGAAGGAGTAGTTTCTCACTCCCACTTAGAGGGGTATGACCATAACGGTCATGCAATGCAATATGCAAAATCATTTAAAGGCTCAAACCAACACAACAAGTATTATATCACAAATAACAGATGAAATGTGATGAAAGAAGTATTTCAAAACCAAATTTTTAATTTTCGATAAAAAGACAAAAGTTAATCAACTTGTGGCTCGACTCTCGAAGTGTCCCCAGTGGAGTCGCCAAGCTGTCGTAACCATTTTTTTGAAAAAACGGGAATCGACTTGGATTTTGAAAATGAAAACGAACAGAGGAGTCGCCACCAATCCTTTTTGATGAGGTGTGATCGGGTCACCTCAAATTAATCATTTTAATAAAAGTTAAGATTTACTAAAACGATAATTTCTGGTCTATGGAAATCAAAAAATGAGTTCGGGAGTCGGTTATGCACGAGGAAGGATTAGCACCCTCGATACACCCAAAAGTTGGTACCTAGTTGACTAATTAGTGTCTTAGTGTCGAAAATTGAAAACTCGAAAAAAACTTTAAAATACGATCCCTCTTTTTGTGAAAACATTCGAACGTTAAAGACCTTCTTGTCTCGAAGCAACAAAATGTCATATCTAGTGAGTTAGGGCACAACATCTCGAAATTTTGAGAATGAGCTTGTCTTTTACCTAAAAATTCGTGTATTTCAAAAGGATATTCTGTTAGTTAAGGTGAACGAGGAAAATCGAAACCCAGTAAATTAGGGCACGTTTCCTCAAACTTCCAAACACCGAATATTGCCTTTCTTGTAAACATCTTATTTTGAGGTAACAAAATGCCATACCCGGTAAGTTAGGGCACAACACATCGTATCTCCGAGAATAAACGTTTTTCAAAACTCGTATTGCGATGTAAAAAAGTATTCTGTTATTTAGGTTAAAGGAGAAAAACCAAAACCCAGTAAGTTAGGACATGATTTTCTCGAAACTCCAAACACAGAGTATCGCTTTTTATGAAAAAATTGTTTTCTTCGAGGCAAGGTTAATAAAACATAAGTTGCAATAAAATGAGATAATAAAGAATGCGTGAATAAATTCAAATTTGGATATTGATAGGCATAACAGAATAAACATAGAAGCAAATGCGAACGATGATAATAAGAGCTGAAATAAAATGAATGAAACGAATAAAAAAGAAAATAACAAAAAAGCTAGGAAATATTCGAAATTAAAAAGAACTAGTAATAAATAAACAATCATTATGTAAAACTAAAGAATGATAGTATAGTAATGATAATAATAATATTAATAGTAATAATACAAGTAATAATTTTGGAATGATGTGTGAAAGTGTATATATGTATGTGTGTATATAAGTAAGTAAATAATATATAATGTGAGTGAAAAAATAAAAATAAGTGTATTTAAAGAGTAATGGGTAAAAATATAATAATAATAATATAATAGTATTAATAATGATAATAATAAAGTAATAAATCATAATGATAATAATGATAATAATATAAGTAATAATAATAATAATAATAGTAATGGTAATAGCAAAATAGTATTAGAAATATACAATATATAGTATTAGAGATAAATACATAATATATACATATTAGAAATAATCATGATATTAAAAACGACTATATATATTACATAAAAGTATATATATATATATATATATATATATATATATATATATATGCATGTTAAAAATATTAATTAAAGCTAAAACTAATACTAACAATAGTAAAAACTAATAATATAATATATAAAATAAAAATAAAGAAATAATAGTAATTTTAGAACAAGACAATGAATATAAATAGGAATATAACAATAATAATGACAATATATCAACTTAATCTAATAATAATAAACAGTAAGTAAATGAAAGGGAAAATAATAGTGGCAAAAATAATATTAAATTGGTTAATATGTTAGTAACAATAACATATAAGTAAAAGGAAATAATAATAATGGTTAACGATAAAAAAATAAAAGTAAAGAAAGTAAAAATAATTTTAATAACAAAGTAACTAAATAACTAAAAAAAGGGGCTCAATTAGGCTTAAAACCGGAGTTGGTGGGTAAATTCGAAAAAAAAAAAGAAAAAAGGGAGGACCATATTGCCATACATGCACAAAGTAGAGGGACGGAAATAGGAATTATTCCTTTTTGCCAAAACAGCATCATTTTATTAACATATAAAAGGCCCATTTTTTTTAAAAAAAAAAAAATCTTTCATTTTCTTTCTTTTCCAGAAACGAATAGCAGCCCCCCTCCCATTTTCTTCATTTTTAGATCTGCTAGGGTTTCAAAAGGAATCCATTTCGCCGCTGTCATCGGACCGCCACCGTATACGGTGGCCCGCATTCCCAAATCACCCTTTTTTTTGGCCGATTTGGCCTTCCCTTCCTCGTTTTAAAACCCAAAACTCGTAAAAAAAACAAAAGACAATAAACCCTCGGTTTCTTCCTCCAATCTCAAGAAAGGTAATGTTTTTCTTCTCTTTTCTTTGAAAATGTCTATGTGTCTTCTATGGTATGTTATATCTAAACATATAAGTAAAAAAAAAACGATGTACCTTTGTAGATAAAAATAGTATTTTGATTTCTCTTTTTCGTTTCAATTGATGGTATAAGTTTTTTTTGACAAAGAACGACCCTCCTCTCCTTTTACATTGGTTTCTATTCCCCTTTATAGCTGATTTGTTACAATATTTATTTGCTATCTTTTCTTCATGCAGGCGATTAGAGCAAGTTGAGGAGCAGGTGGCTGACAAGGGCGGTGGAGGCAGACTAGGGCGGTGGGATGGGATTTGTTTGGGCTTCTGTTAGGTTAATTGGGTTTGATTTGGGTAGGGTATTTAGGGTTATTTGGGCCTGCAAATGGGGCTTGTACACTCATATGCCACAGGTGAAACGGAGCAAGTTAGAGAGGAGGTCGCAGCTAGGTATTTTCCTTGGGTATAGCAACAATAGGAAGGGCTATAAAATTTATGATCCTTCCTCCAAGAAGGTTTTAGTGAACAAGGGATGTTTGTGTTCGACGAAGGTAGAACATAGAACTGGGACGTTTTGAAGTTGAACAAAGAATCTGCGAATTGGGTTCGCAAAATCATGATGATGGTGGCGAGTTGGATTGCAGTTTGGCAATGAGCTAACTAAAGCAGACTTCGATGATACTCTAGTAAGAGGCACATGATCCATTGATGAGATCTATCAACAAGCTAACATAGCATTACTAGAACCTACAAGCTTTGAAGAGGTTGACCATTCTATTTCTTTTCATTTTCTTTAATAAAATTCCTTTTTTTTTTTTGTTTTCTTTTATTGATTTTATGAATTAGTTTAATATGGATTTAGGTAGATAGCCAATTGGTAGAAAGTTGTGAGATTTGAACTCATATTTAAAAATCTTCATGCCAATATTTATTATTTCTCTGATTTAGAAGATAGACATCGTTGTCTCACAAAGTTATTTTGACACCAAATCAAAAGTGCTGCCTGATTTAGTGTTAATAAGCATATAATTGGAAGAACCGATACGAGCATCTGTCGTATTTTGTCTACCGAAGGACACATTGGTCCGTCCAATTAAGTGATTGCTTGGATCCATCAAGGGAAATAGCAATCGGATTTAAACGACCTGCGCAATTGAGACCGTTGATCCGAGTTGGACCCTTCTAGTTTGCAATGTTATTGGAGAGCTGAATCGTGGATGCGTATTTCATGATTGTTCATTTGGTAAGAATTAGTTGTCAGGCATTCTCGCAATTAATTTACACATGGAAGGGTTGGTGGTCTGAGGCATCCTAGTTCACTATAACTAACTTACCGGTTGAAGGAGAATATTTGCTATCAAGGATCAGTTCAAAACTAAAGTAACAAATAAAGCCTAAAGCTAGAATTTCATCATATCGGTTTATTCAATTGAATTTCGTTTTTGTTTATTTTTACTGTTATTTTTATTTTAATTAATTTTACTTTTATTAGATTTAAATTATCTTTTTTATTATCCTAGTCTCTGTAGAATTGACTTTACTCCATATACTACAATTTATTTACTGTTTAGGTGTACGGATATTATTTTTGATGGATTTGACATCCATAAAAAATTCTTAGTGAGTTATACTTACCACTAAGTTCTAAATAGTTTGCAATCTCTAAGTTGAAATGTGCAGTGTGATTAATGTTTCGAAAAATATTTGGAGCTTTCTATGGTAACTTAAACTCGTGATCATCTTTCTTTGGAAAATCCATAACAAAGTCCTTCCTTGCAAATCTAAGATAAAAAGAGAAATAATTCTATTGATTTTGGGTGTGCTCTCTGCCAAGGTAACGAAGAGAACATAAATAATCTGTTTTGGGAATGTGAACTTGCTAGAGTAGTTTGATTTAGAGACATAAGCACAAATTCAAATTCAGTAAGAGATTGGATCATCCAGAAGATGAAATTGGCACTAGCGGATGAAAATACCATGAAAGATGAGATTATAGGATTGGCCATATTATCCTCTAGAAAATTTGGGGACACAAAAATAAAATAATATTTAAAGGAATCAACCCTAATCCGATTGCAGTAATCAATGAAGTTGAGGAATACATTAAGATGACTAGGAAAGTTCAATTGGAATGAAGCTCCGTCAAACCGGAAAATTATGTATGTTTCGATATAAGAATTATAACTCATTATAATTATAATTATAATTAATTTAATATTTCTTTTACAAAAATTGTCTACTTTATCTTAATTATTATGAAGTTATATATTTTTACAATTCAGTGATTTCTGCACATTATTACTTATAATTAATTATTTTGATTAGTTAATAAATTGTGAATGAAACTTATATATCATAAACACCAAATAATTATTATATTTACGTATATCATTATTATATATCATGAATTTAAATAAAATTTTAGTCCATGACTTATTTGAATATATAATAATTTTATAACATTTTTTGCATTTGGAAATAAAGATACAATTATCTTAAAGTGAAGTGGGCCATAAATTTATAATTTATTTCATTTTATTAAATATAGTCAATAGTAATTGCTATTTTTAAATATTTACATTGTTGGACTGATTGTTTAAAATATATACACATGAGTTGAAAGTTGAAACTAGTTCTACTAAAAATATTTAAATATTGTATATCACAAGATTTTTTATTTATAGTTTTAGAATAGTCAAATATCCACCATTTGAATTGTAAGTTAGCTAATCTTAGAAATAGACAATATGTTGGCAGCCTCAATCATTACAACTAGTTTGTTCAGAAAATACGTAAGAGGTAGAAGTTTGCATTAGCAGCTACAATCTTTATCTTCTTATACAAATTCCTCAAAACCGGGAATTGATTCTCAACTTGAATCTTCTTATGCTTTCTTCGATAATACCAATGGAGCTGTTTCCTTTTCCCTCCTTGCAAATCTTGCTTTCCTCCTTCCTCTTCTTGTCAGTCGTAGTTAAAATAGTAAGGAAAATGAAAATCATAAACTCAAACAAGAAGCTGCCACCAGGGCCATGGAAATTACCCTTTATAGGCAACCTACATCAGCTAGTGGGCTCACTACCTCATCGAATTCTCAGAGATTTGGCCAATCAACATGGACCCTTAATGCACCTACAGCTTGGTGAAATTTCCACCATCATTGTTTCATCACCAGAAATTGCCAAAGACGTCTTGATAACACATGGCCGTATCTTCGCTGATAGACCTTATTCGATTGCTGCAAATGTGATTTCTTATGATTCCAGGGACATTCTCATGGCACCATATGGCAACTACTGGAGACAAGTACGAAAAATCTGCACTGTGGAGCTTTTAACAGCAAAAAGAGTGCAATCCTTTGAATCAATCAGACAAGAGGAAGTTTCAGGTCTTGTGAAATATATCTCTTCAAACCAAGGGTCACCAGTCAATCTTACCAAGAAGATATTTTCCTTGACATATGGGATCACATCAAGAGCAGCATTCGGTAAAATATGCAAGGACAAAGACTCTTACTCAATAGTTGTGGAAGAAATAATAAAGTTGGCTTCTGGATTCAGTCTAGCAGATTTGTACCCATCGTTTAGAGTACTTGAGTTAATTAGTGGATTGAGACAGAAAGCCGAGGCTCAGCTTCAGAAGAGTGATGAGATACTTCAGGGAATCATTAATGAACACAGAGCCAATCTGGGGAGTGGAAGAATAGGTGAAGGAGAAGCCAAGGATGACCTGGTTACTGTTCTTTTAAAGACTCAGCAACTTGCTGATCTTGAATTTCCCCTTACTGACAAGGAAATCAAAGCAATCATTTGGGTTAGTTACGATTTTTTTTTTTTTTTGTGCAATGGGAGAGTAGATTACTTATTAACTCTATATTTTTATCAGAATCTTCATATTACAATCTATATAACCTTTGACAAATTCGTAGCTTATACCTTCTGTTTTAATCATTCAGAATATCTTCGGCGCGGGGGGCGAAACATCATCAACAAGCGTAGATTGGGCAATGTCAGAAATGGTGAGAAATCCAAAGGTGCTACAAAAGGCACAAAAAGAAGTACGCCAGGTCTGTCATGGAAAAAGAGACGTGGATGAAGCAAGTCTCAAGGAATTAAAATACTTAGCATTAGTTATCAAAGAAACCATGAGGTTACACCCTCCTTTTCCTCTGTTACTTCCAAGAGAAAGTCGAGAGAACTGTGAAATCAATGGCTAC
The DNA here is from genome assembly GCA_025698475.1 of Gossypium anomalum. Taxonomy (NCBI): domain Eukaryota; kingdom Viridiplantae; phylum Streptophyta; class Magnoliopsida; order Malvales; family Malvaceae; genus Gossypium; species Gossypium anomalum. The sequence goes on from CM046968.1 coordinate 81,398,013, forward strand.
CAAGTTCCTTCTAGGACTAAACTCATAATCAATGCATGGGCTATGGGAAGAGATCCCAGGTACTGGAGTGAAGCCGAGACATTTTATCCTGAAAGGTTCCTCAATAGTTCTATTGATTTCAAAGGAACAGATTTGGAGTATATCCCATTTGGTGCAGGAAGAAGAATATGCCCAGGCATATCATTTGCACTTCCTAACATTGAGTTGCCTCTTGCAAAATTGCTTTTCCATTTTGATTGGGAGCTTCCTAGTGGACTAAGCCATGAAGATTTGGATATGACTGAAACATTTGGTGTGACTGCGAGAAGGAAAGATGATTTAATTTTAATTCCAACCACTCATGCTAATTTTTCTGTTAAATGACATTTTTCTTCCTACTCTTTACTATTATACAAATAATTTGTGCATTTAAGTTTTGGTCTTGAAAGCACAAACAAGTGAATCAAATTTCCTCTAAAATTTTATGCTCTACTTTAATCTATCACTTTATATCTTATTATTTTATTATATCAAACGAGAAAATGTTATATAAAATAGAGTTTTTAAGTAAAAAAAATTATTTTTATTTCTGAGTCATTTCAAAGCATGTCGTATATTCTCAATTAAGAATTGATACATAAACAATAAATTTATTTAAGTAAAAGTCTTATAAGGATTTTGAAATAAATCAACAAGTAATCAAATCATAATTAAATTTGTATTTTATTTTATTTTTGGTAGAAAATTGTATTGTATTTTAATTTATAATTATGAAATTTGAAAGAATTAAGAAGAAATGACAGTCAAAATACATAAGAATAAAAATAAATTATAGTGAATCATTTAGTAGTTTACTTGCCAAAATTATTCTTAATGTAAGAATGATATAGTAATTACAGTGAAAATCATTTTTAAATAATATAGTAATTATAGTAAATACTAATTTTAAAACACTACATTAGTCAATATTAAACATTACATATTGATTGGGTTAGTCGTAGTCTAATCATATATATATATTACCTGTACTTTTATGGTGATAATTATAGTAAGAATTTTGAAGATAAGAATCATAAGAATCAAAATGATTTTAGCCATTAAATCAAAATAAATTGTTTTGAGTTTTAGATTTTGTTCTTATGTAACCTTATTAAAATAAAATTAACTCTCAATCTTTCTCTTTTTTTTTCTTTTTCTTTTCACCATGTTATTAAAATATTAGCGGGAAAATTGCAATGGAAAGCAAGATTTTCTTTTTTTTTTTTTTTTTATAAAAGGGAAAGACCATCAGTGGCCTTAGGACCTATTAGTCCTTACATAAGAATTTCCAGATTTATCATCTAATAACATCTTCCTAATATTATTCAAAGGTAACTTAAATATGATTAACTCTAAAGCATTATTAGGACACTTTTTTGCTAAAGAATTAGCTATTGTATTAGCTTCTCTAAATACATGTTGAAATATGACCATCAAGAATTGCCTACTTTCAACTTTAATACCCCAAATGAGTGGAACGATGTAAATGTACAAGTGTACACAATCGCAACAAGTAATAAAGTGAGAAGTAAATATCGAGTTATTGTACCCACAGGGACTGGTTAAGAAAATTATTTATGAAATGAAATTCAAACACTTTGGTGATTAAAAATATTTTGATTTTGAAGAAGTGATTAAAAACTAAAATTTAACTAAGTAAAATAAAATAAAAACAAAACAAAAGTTTCAATACACAATTTTAAAAGATGGTTTTAATCAAGATGACATAATTGTGTTAGATTAATTACATTTCTTAACTTAATATTACCAAATCAATGTTCATGTTGTTGCGAATAAATTCATGGAAACTTGGTAATTTGTTAACTATAGCATATACCGACTTACTAAATTAACTAATCTCTTAAACATATCATTATGCCAATTCAAACAATTAATCAATTTATATAAAGTAAAAAATTAAGTGAGGTAATAATATATTCCTACATTGAAATAGGTTAAACATATCACAAGACTAATTTACCGTTTAATACCATCGCTAATTTAATCCTCAGCTACCTTAGAAGATTAAACATGCACTGATTAAGTATTGTGTCAATTAATTACAATTTCAATACGATTAATAATTAGTTCATTAGTTATCTTACAACTGTAATGCAAGAATAACATAATCATGGTTTTACTTAATCAAACATTTTACCAAGACCTATAACAACACAAACATAATTTTAATAACTTAAGTGAACGAAATGCAATCAACCTAACACGAATTAAATTTAAGCCATGTTAATTAAATTTAAAATAATAACATAAAAAAATTCATAGGCATGTTCATAACAATAACAAGAAAAATTAAAGGATAGGAAACTAGAATCAAATCTCATGTTTCTCCGAAGCCTAACTAGTTTGCTCTGCTCCTCCTTCTCCGCTTGTTTTGTTGAACCAAGACTTCTACGAGCACTTGAATGTTACTACCCAAGGTGTTTGAAGGGGTCTTTTCCAAGAGGGAAATTGGCAAAAAAGGGACAAGAAAAAAAATGGAAAACAAATGAGAAGAGTGAGTGAAAGTGAGAAAGAAATGTGGAATGAAGGTGTGTTAAATGAATAGGTGAAATGTGCTATTTATAGGTGGAAGTGACTACTAAAAATAGAAATTAATTAGCAGCCACACACTCTCCTTGGCCGGTGATGTACTCTTATATTTGACACTTTTTGCTTGTTAATTCCTTTGTCTTATGAATTTTTCACTACTTAATTGGTTGTATTTGATTTATTTCTTGTGTAGTGAATCCAATACTGGAAATGGAAACAAAAAGACGTAATCTGCAGTTTTGTTTCTTTTTATTCTGTCACGGCTAGAGTCGTGGGCATGACGCTGGGCACGAAACGGATTTGACGTGGCAAAACAGAAGTCAACACGGGGAATATTCTGGAAACAACTTATCTTGATCTATTGACGTGATTTGGGGGATTTTGGATTTCATTTTCATAATTTTAAAGATATTATCTTATCTTTTTTTGATTAGTTTGTTGATTTGGGAATTTGTAGCCTATAAATACCCACCTTTGGGTAAGGCTAAGGCATCTCTTGTCTTTTGTTCTTGTTGCTACTTTATTTTCATTTTTAATAAAATTTTCTTCTTTTGTTTTATTTCTACTTAATTGTATTTTATTTTATGTTTTTACATTACCAAAACATGTTAAGCATGATAATCAATATCATGCTTGGCTAATTTTTCTCAAGCCAAAAGCTAGTACGAATCAATTCCTCACGTGAGAATTGAATATTGCTTAAATCCCTTTGGGATACATTTTCATCTTTCTGCTTAGATAGTTTGGCAATCGGCCTTACTAAATTTTTAAATGTTTTTCAAATAAAAAAGGATCTGTTTGTTTGGAATCGTTTAATTTTACAGTTGGGAAGAAGGATCGGCCTGTGGCATTTCGACTTTCTATGAACACTCTTAGCGGCGGTATGCTAAGGAAAGACGAGATCGGAAATGATTCTTGATAAGACAACTTCCGAGTTGGGCTTTTCCTATTTTAAAACTAAGTATTTTAACGGCGATAGTCGTGGTTGATTTACTTAAGAATTGACTTTCGAAGATAGACTTGGGAAGATCGGTTACATGAGAGAAAAGCAAGTTACGATGGGTTGGGCCTCGTAGACTGTAACCGAGATGAATCCCACAGCAAAAATCTATTTTCGATGATCGTGGGAATTGACGCAACTAGCTCAAGGCGATTCTTATACTCGTGTTTATTCAACTTAATCTTTCATCTTCTTTATTTTATTGCTTCTATTTTAATACATCTTTCTTTGCAATTTTACTTGTTTATTTTATTTTCTTGCTACTTCTCAAATCACCTTTTTTTTTTTATTTTCTATTTCAGCTCTTAGGTCGAGAACAAGAAATTTAATCAAGAATTCCATTAAACTCCCTGTGGATCGACCCTCTTCCACTATTCTACCTTTTTATTTATTTATTTTTTTTGAAGAGGTTTATTTTATTTTGATAGGCAAAACGACGCTCGTCAAAATTGGCGCTGTTGCCGGGGAGTTTTATTTTCGACAATTACTGATTATTTTGTTTGATTTTTATGACCAGGAGAAATCTAGGGACTCTAGTTCAATATAACCCAGAAATTGAAGCAAGCGCTCGTAGAAACCACGGTCAAATGCTTCGACGAAAGAAAGAAGCGATGAAGAGCAAAGAGAACGACAATCAAACGGAATCTATACGTGACACCACCACTTGAACCGGAACAAACTCCCAATGAAGAACCATCTCCCAACACCACTACTCAAATAACAAATCCCACGTTTGAACCGGAGCCAATGGCGAACCAAACCATTAGAGAGCTTGCCGCCACCCCCGCCGTACAACAACCGCTCTGCATTACCTTTCCTCAAGGCATTACTCCTTTTCAACTCAAAACAGGGTTAATTCATCTCCTCCCTACATTCAACGGTCTTCCTAGCGAAAGCCCACATAAACATCTCGCCGAATTCCACATGGTGTGCAGTAGCATGAAGCCGCAAGGAGTCTCGGAAGACCAAATCAAACTAAGGGCATTTCCTTTTTCTTTAGCCGGAATGGCTAATGAATGGTTATTTTACCTTTCGCCTAACTCAATAAATAACACATGTATTTGAACTATCTCGTGTTTTCCTTGATAGGTATTTTCCAGCGGCAAAGGCGAGCGAGCTTAGGCGAAGCATTTTGGGAATCCAGCAAAAGAGCGATGAATCTCTCTACGACTACTGGGAGAGGTTCAAAAAGTTTTGCGTAAGTTGCCCACAGCATGGCCTATCCGAGCAGACCCTCCTTTATTATCTCTATGAAGGAATGCTTTCGATCGACAAAAAGATGGTGGATGCTACAAGTGGTGGCACACTCGTCAATATGATGCTAGAAAATGCGAGAACTCTAATCTCTACTATGGCTTCAAACTCGCAACAGTTCGGCTCTTCAAGCCGACGGGTTCACAAAGTAAGTACCGTTCTTTGGAAAATAAAATAGACAAATTGACTGATATTGTCAACTCTCTTGTCATAGGTAAGATAGGAGCCGTGAAGGTTTGTGGAATCTGTACGATGCCGAACCGCCCAAAATACCCTATGCTCGAGTTCGACAGGCAAGTGGCAAGGTTTGCCAAAAACAAGTCAGTAAGGTGACATCCCGATAGGTCCTTTGTAGGCCTGCAATATGCCCACAACGCATCAACTAATTTCAAGCTCCAATCTTTCCGATTTGGTTTAACAGTCACTACAGCAAAACAGACTTTTAGCGGCGCTTTTTTTAGCCTTTAGCGGCGCTTCTAAGTGCCACTAAATCTTTTTGCGGCGCTTTTGAAAACGCCGCAAAAAACGCCACTATAGGCGGCGCCGCAAAAATTGGTGGCGTTTATTGAAAAAAAGCGCCACTAAAAGTCAAGGCCTTTAGCGGCGTTTGAAATAAAAGCGCTGCTAAAAGTCAAGGCCTTTTGCGGCGTTTGAAATAAAAGCGCCGCTAAAAGTCAAGGCCTTTTGCGGCGTTTGAAATAAAAGCGCCGCTAAAAGTCAAGGCCTTTAGCGGCGTTTGAAGTAAAAGCGCCGCTAAAAGTCAAGGCCTTTAGCAGCGTTTGAAATAAAAGCGCCGCTAAAAGTCAAGGCCTTTGGCGGCGTTTTAAATAAAAGCGCCGCTAAAAGTCAAGGCCTTTAGCGGCGTTTGAAATAAAAGCGCCGCTAAAAGTCATGTCCTCTAGCGGCGTTTGAAATAAAAGCGCGCTAAAAGTCATGTCCTTTAGCGGCGTTTGAAATAAAAGCGCGCTAAAAGCCCTAAATGTCATGGACTTCGCGGCGTTTATTAGAAAGCGCGCTAAAAGTCATGTCCTTTAGCGGCGTTTTCCCACAAACGCCCGCTAATTTTGGTGATTTGCAATACATTTTTACACCTATATTCAATTACCTTCACGCATTAAAATCCAACCAAATACAACAAATATAGTATAAAATGCAGCCAAAATAGCAAATTTAGCATAAGAAAATACAACCAAAAATATTAATTCTAAATAATACTTCAAATTTAACGAAAAATATATGATGTAATTAATAAAGTATGATTTAAAATATTCTTAGAATAATGTTAAACGTGACAAAGTTAAAAATATTCTTACAACGAGAAAACTAATGTCTAAGATGGCGGCTTTTGCGACTGTTGAAACATTTGCATCATCTGCTGAAGCTGTAGCTGGAGGTCATCGTACTTTTTCCTATGCTCTGCCTCCCTCGCTGCTGCCATTTGCCTCCTCCGCCTTGCCATTTGCCTCCCTCTCTCTCTGCCTTTGCCTCCTCTCTCGCCGCCTCCGCTCTAAGTTGTTCTTTGGAGTTCTTCATATTTTCGTTGAACCTCGGCAATTTGCTCAAGCTGTGTTCGCTTGCATCCGAGCCATCGATCTCTTAACCTCGAACTTGACTTTAGCTTGACTTAGGAAGGCATGTATTGCCGGGAGCGGATCCAAAATATTGAGTCGGGGTAGTGCGGATCCTTGAAATCGAACCCGACCGTACCTTTCGGGACCCAAAACTTGGTGATAATTACTGTTATCAATGTTCTCAAGATTAACAGAACTATCGATCAAAGCGATCGCTTCATATTCCGCCTTCTTATCCTTTAGTTTCTCCTAAAAATCAATTAAAAAGTTAGAAACGAAATATATAATAAAAAGGAATGCAACATAGCATTATTTAAAACTACTAACGATGAATTGAATTAAACAATTATAATTAAACATTATAAATATTTAGAATAAATCAAATAGTATTAAGTAAATATACCATAATTTCTCGACCGGATGTCATAGGAGATCCATCTTTCTTCCTATCGTAATCTCAAAAAAAGTGAAGGCGCCCAACTTTTGTCAGATTTGACTTCTTACAATATAGTAGTAAAAATATTATTTAATATTAGAAAGTTATTAATATTTGAAAGAATTAATAAAATTTTGATACCTCGGCCTCATTTCTGAAGCAAAACTTCTCGACCGACTCTAGTGTGCGTGAATTTTTTTTTTGCTTTGCTTATTCCAACTCGCTCACGGTCCTACATAATGAAATTATTATTACGTATATAGTAAACACTATATATAGGAGTTTGGAAATACGTAATACCTCTCCTTTCTTTGAATTCCAGAATCTAACCGCATCTTCCCATTGGTACCTCAGCATTCCCGGCGGGACATTTCTTAATTTTTCCTCGAGGCTTATGTCTTTCTTAAAATATTGTTTTTTTAAAGTGCTTTTATTGTCTCTCCATTTTTACCCAATGTCTTCTTGATATAATCATCGGAGACCTCTAAAGCAAATCTATCCTAAAAAAACACAAGTTTAGAATGTAAATATGAATGAAACTTAAACCAAAATATTATAAATTACATTCACATTTTGTTACCTTAATATTAGCGAGAGCCTGATTTTTGTTGCTATCGGGCATGTGATGCCATGATTCGTAGTTGATGGGCAACATATTGGCATTTCGTGCTAAAATGCCAATATAGCTGCTAAAAGTCGAGCTTCAGATCCAACGGTGGCCATAAGTATTTCTACTTACTTTGACACGGTTGGCAGGATCTAAGTCGTATAAATCACTAAGCAGTGTACGTCCTCGAACTCTGCGCGTCCCACCATTTTCAGCTGAAAAATGATATACTATTATTATATTAAAATTTACAAATAAATTAATAATAAAAGTCAACACATGTAAAATAAACGTAACATTACTTTGAAATTCTTGAGGCTCGTCAAGTGTCTCGGCACATTCGGAGATCCAACGGTATCTGCATTGTTCACTATTTCCTTCTTCCAAATTTGGAGTATTATGGACAATACTTAAACCACGTAATCTTCTTCTACGCATTTTCTGCAATACACATAAAATAGTTAAAGTTTTAGTAATAAATTACAACAATAATAGTACATATAAAATAGTCAAATTATATAACATGACCAAGATTAAAATTATAATATTACATATAATTAAAAAACATAAAATCTTACTACATCATTATTCGTAAATATCTTCATTCACATCATCTCGAACCCATTGATATTGTGTACTAGTACTAGGATATTTTCATCTAAGTTTTGTTCGGAAAAGGTAATGTTTCGATCTTTCGACAATGTCATCTCTACTTCCATTACCCATGTCAAACAAGTCTCTAGGGGTGTTCCAGAGTACAACATACCAACCCTCATCAGTTGGATCTTTTGAATAAAAAACTTGTTTCACTTGAGAGGAAAATACATATGGTTCGTCCATCAATTGTTGTCCAGTATGAATCAAGCGAGAGAAATTCACCATTGTAAAACCAAATTGATCTTTTTTAATTCCTCGAGCGATATTAACATCAGCCCAATCACACCGAAATAAGATAACTTTCCATCTGCCATAGTAATCCAACTCAATAATGTCGGTAAGAAGTCCGTAATACTCCACATTACCCTCAACCAGATTACTATCCCTAGCACTAGCATAACTTGTAATTGAAGAATTAACAACAACTCCACAATTTTGAGTTCTCCTCATTCTCTCGCGATACTTTGTATGAAATCAGTATCCATTGATGAGGAAGGCACTATATCTTTTATTACTCTGTTGGACCTTGGGAAAGCCATTTAATTTCGTCATTGAAGTCCTTCCCACTCCAAACCTATTGAATCGAAAGTAAATTAAATAATTATAAATGTATTATGTAAAAACATTCTTATTTGATTAACTTAATTTCGCGATTATATGTAACTTATTAACTTTAGTTACATACCGTTTGACTTAACCATTCATGAAAAGATTCTGTGAATAACTTATTAATCTCTCGATGTTGTAATCTTCGAGAGCGTGCACGAGATCTCAAAATTTGTTTGTACTCACTATGTTAAAAACAAGTTTAATTGGTTAGAAGATAAACAAATCAAAACGACGAATATGTAAGACAATTTTATAACTTACTTGCGCAACGGTTCCATTGAATCGTGGTGAAAAAGTACATATCGATGTGCCTGTATCCACGATATATCATCTAATTCTACAATTTCAACTTTGCCGATTGGTTCTCCATAACTTTGAAATAAATAAGTTTCGGCCAAGTCATGATCATTGAGCCCAGCATTTCTACTTGGTCTATTCAATCGTGTTTCAGCATCTTCTAAATATCTAGAACAGAAGGTCATGCACTCTTCTGCCAAGTAGCCTTCAAGCAATTGATCCTTCGGATAACGCTTATTGCGACAATATGACTTCAATTTGCTTAGGAACCTAAACACGATATACAATATTTATCAAAAGCTGTAACTAAATGTATAGAGGTGAATGAGTGAATACTTGAGAAATAAATTAGCACCTTTCAATAGGATACATCCATCGCTAAAAAATCGGTCCACCAAGGATTGCTTCGTGAGGGAGATGGATTACCAAGTGCACCATAATAGTGAAGAAGGAAGGTGGAAAGATCTTCTCTAAATTGCATAAAGTCAAAGCCGCTCGATCCTATACTCTCTCAAGTTCTTCGACATTCAAAACTTTGCCACAAATAGCAATTGGGAGTAAATCTTGCATCAAGATGTGGTAATCATGTGATTTTAATGAATATAATCTTCGATCTTTGAAACTCACACATCGAGATATATTTGACGCATACGCATCTGGGACCTTTATATCCTTCAACACCATGCAGAAAACTTCTTTCTCTTTCTTTGACATTGAAAAAATAGAAGGCGGCAACCGACATTTCCCATTCGGAAGTACTTGAGGATGAAGATCACGCCGGATTCTCATGTCAACTAAATCAAGTCGGCTCTGAAGATTGTCTTTTGATTTTCCATCGACATTTAAAATTGTCCCAATTATGTTCTCGCAGACATTCTTCTCAATATGCATGACATCAAGATTGTGGCGTAAAATGTTGTGCTCCCAATAAGGCAACTCAAAAAAAATACTCCTTTTCTTCCACAACTCGCCTCATTAGGATCATCCTCTTCGTCGATTCATCATCGATTCATCCCTCGATCTTCTCCTTGTTTGCGTGATAGGTGGTTGATTCATCTTCCGTAACTAAAGTTGATATCTTTTAACATAAACAAGATTTCAGATCCAACGGTCTGCTCAGGAGCTCCTCTGTACTCTTCAGTACCGTCAAATAGAGTCCTCTGAAATCTAAATTTATGATTTTCATCTAACCACCGACGGTGGCCCATGTAAGAGAACTTCTTCCCATTATACAACAACTTGAACAAGTTTGCGCAAAGACAACAAGGACAGCATAACGTCCTTTAGTAAACCAAACCGATAAATTAGCATAAGCCGGGAAATCATTAATTGTCCACAATAAAGCTGCACGTAAATTAAAGTTCTCCTTTCTCAATACATCATATGTCTCAACACCCGACCATAATTGTTTTAACTCTTTAATAAGTGGCTGCAAATAGATGTCAATATCATTTAGGGACCTTTCTCTCGGGGATAATCATTGATAAAATAAATGAAGATTGCTTCATGCAAATCCATGGAGGCAAATTGTGAGAACAAGTACTACAGAGGCCAATCGCATCTGAAGTACTCATGATTTTAAATGGATTAAAGCCATCATTTGCTAGCCTAAGCCTCACATTCCGAGGATCGCTTGCAAAGCTTGGAAATTTCTTGTCAAATGATTTCCAAGCTAAAGAATCCATGAGGATGTCTTAATAATCCATCATCGGTCCGTTGATCATTATGCCACGTCATAGATTCTAATTTGTCTTTGAGGACATGAAAAGCCTTTGAAGTCTTGGTATCGGGGAAAATATCGCAAGACCTTGGTAGCTTCTTTCATAATCGTGCCCCACCTTCATCCGTATTCACATCTTCGTATTACTATTCATCCAACGAGACTTACCGCAAACATGACAAGATTGTTGGTTTTTACGATCACCCCAGTACAACATGCGATCATTTGGGCAACTATGAATTTTATCGTACCCAAGGCCCAAATCTTTTATTAGTCTCTTCATATCTTGACAAGACTGGGAATTTTTGCAAGCGAAACATCTCTCTTAGAAACTCTAGCGACATTGTAAAAGAGTTTCCGGTCCACCCTTCCAAACATTTTAAGTGAAATAGACGAATGCAGAAGGACAATTTCGAATATTTTGATCCCTCGTAAAGTTCTTCATTCATTTCATTAAGTAAATTGTAGAACTTAGCCGCTTCTTCATTTGGCTCCTCATTAGGTGCACTTGTTCCCGCTTTTCGCAAAAAAACATTTCCAGTAATATTACAATCCTCGGATATAATAAAGTCGTGGAAACGATTGCTCACCATGACTACGCATATTAAATGCATCCGCAACATATCTTCCATATCATCTTGTCTAACATATCGATGGTAATCGATGATCGAGGATAAGTCGGATTAATCGTTGAAGAAGTTCCACTAGATGTACACTCTCCATGGAAAATCCATTTTTTATACCCCCGAATAAAGCCATCAACAATTAGATGTTCGTAGACAACTTCATGAGAATGCCAGTAGATGTTGCCACACTTCTTACACGAGCAAAGAATCATATTCTCTTGGCTTGCATTTTGAAATGCAAAATTTAGAAAAGTTTGTACTCCATTTTGATAGGCATTGCTTACCCTTGACAATTTCATCCAACTCCTATCCATTTTGTAGATCTTGAAATCTAAAGTTGACAACATATTACTGATTACTTAAATGTTCTCAATTGATTTAAATCATATCATTATACTAAATATCAAGTCTCTAATGGGTATAAACTAATTCGAGCAAGTTATGAGATTTTCAACTATAGATTTATGTATTATGTAAGTTAAGTAAATTTCGTAAACTAGTTATGTATGATATGATATATTTATGTAAATTATATATTTATCTAAGTTATATAAGTTATGTAAGTTATGTAAATTATGATATAAAATATATTTAAGTATTATGTAAGTTATGTAAGTTATATATTTATCTAAGTTATATAAGTTATATAAGTTATGTATGTTATATAAGTTATGTAAGTTATGTATGTTATATAAGTTATGTATGTTATATAAGTTATATATTTATCTAAGTTATATAAGTTATGTACGTTTTGTAAGTTATATAAATTATGATATCAAATATATTTATGTATTATGTAAGTTTTTATATCACGATGTGGAAAATCACATGGATAATACATATCAAGTATGAAGTATCTCAGTGTAAGTAGCGGGATTAAATAATATTTAATTAAATAATATTTATAAAAATTATTTTAATTAAGTAATATACATGTCGTTCGTTTTTATTTGACAAATCACATGTGCGATTAAAATAGTCCACACTTAATTTAATTTATGTTTTACAAGTCATCTTTTCTTAAGTACATATTAAAGCCTTTGTGTGGACATCCGTATTTAGCTTAAAAGCTATGATTTAGTTTGAATAAAAGTTTAACTTAAATGGTAAAACGGACGATCCATTATTTAAGATTCATCGACGTGGCGTTGTTACACCTAGGGAGGATCCATTATATCTTGCAGCTCGATATAAGGCAACCCGTCAGGTTTCCAGCCTATATACTTTGAATCTTTAAAATATTTAAACTTTGTAATTTTGATAAAATTGTTGCCATTTTGATAAAAATTAGTTATAACTTTCAAAGACATTTAAAAATATTAAATATTAAAATCAAACATTATTAATATAAAAAAATAGTAATATGAATATAATAATATAAAAAAATCGTAGTTTAATTTTGATAAGTCAATTGGAAATAAATTAAGGTTATATAAATATTGGATAGTAGATGAGCTCGATAGAATTTTTTTCAAGTCTTTTTTAATTTATTTAAGATTCATCGTACGTGGCGTTGTTACACCTAGGGAGGATCCATTATATCTTGCAGCTCGATATAAGGCAACCCGTCAGGTTTCCAGCCTATATACTTTGAATCTTTAAAATATTTAAACTTTGTAATTTTGATAAAATTGTTGCCATTTTGATAAAAATTAGTTATAACTTTCAAAGACATTTAAAAATATTAAATATTAAAATCAAACATTATTAATATAAAAAAATAGTAATATGAATATAATAATATAAAAAAATCGTAGTTTAATTTTGATAAGTCAATTGGAAATAAATTAAGGTTATATAAATATTCGATAGTAGATGAGCTCGATAGAATTTTTTCAAGTCTTTTTTAATTTATTAATTCATACATATTCATACTTAAGTTGAACCAAATAATAAGTAAGTTGATCCAAATATTAAATATTAAAATCGAAATAAAATAGTTCTACTCCAAACAGAATGAGCAATTAAATCTTTACAAAATCGCAACCCCAAAATATTAAATTTTCCAAAATCATAATGATAAAACTATTATTGATTAGAATTTTGAAATAAAACGTACCTTAATAAAACTTACAGTCTACTCCACTCTCACACACAAACAGAGGTGAGTCGGAAAAGTAATATTTGTTAAGTAGGTTAAAGTGAAAATGCATAGAAATAAGGAAAAAAATTTAGCAACGAAACCTGTATGTACCTAGAACAAATGTCAATGGCTGTGGTGTATTTAGTTGCACCAAATATTAGTTCAGGTGCTCGATAGTACCTAGAACAGATGTAAGATTATAAGAGTAGCACCAAATATATTTCAGTTTAAACAAATATAAAAACTTTACCTATATCGGTTTTGCAAGTGCCCACTTGTACCAGGATCAAAGACACACGCCAATGAAGTGTGTACACCTTAGCAAAATATGGCAAAAGCGCATGATAAACACATAAGTTGGATAGAAACATGAAAACAGACCAAAAGAACATCTAAAAAACAAAAATGGAATCAGCATTAGTATGTAAACATGAAAATGCACATCTTTAAACAAACCAACTTTGCATGTGCAGAATCATACTCCACAAAACTCATAAACATTAACTTCTCCTAACCAGAATACCAAAACACTATACTTCATATTATTCTTTTTGATATCCGTATAGACTCGATTCAGCTACCACTCCCCGTGAAAATGCCTTTGCAATTGTACAAACATTAATTGAAATTTTTGCAAAAATAAAACATTCCAGTTGTTTGTGCACAAATTCAGAAACATGAGATTCTTTTTTGATAATTTACTCGAGCAAATTACTATTAGGCACATATATAAAATACTGACATGATAATAACCCAAAGACACCCATACTGAGATGGATACTCGAGCAAATACCTGTGCAAACATTTATATATGCCAGTGGAGGAGTACTACTGAGACTTGGTGTTAAGGCCAACAACACATGATTAATTATTCAGCATATAGCTATCCAAATGAAGAAGAAGAAAGTCGACACGAAGATAATCTTTTAGTCCAATGACCAAATTGATTTAGACTTCCTCTATTGAAGTGTTTGTTATCAACATCTATATCATTCTCCATACCTTTCTCACCCAGTTTGAAGCAGTTGGCAAATCTGTTATATTAAAAAAACAGATTAAAAAAGCAAAAAGCAACTGTTACTTATAAATGCAAAAAGCAAAAAGCAATACAGACAATTTCAATTTTAATTAGGTCTAGGATGGTAACCATGTCCACTTCTAGAATATCTTGTTTTATTCACAAGAAAAGGGTGATGTAAGAAGTTTTTTACAATTTCTTTCTTTTTTAATTATTCATAGCTTTATTTTCCAAGTCATTAGATTTACTTTTGCATTCATTTTAATAAATTTTTCTCGTTGCTCTTGTAATACTATTCAATATACAATATAATTAATGGCTAAAAAATATATACAATATCATTTTACTTTCATATTATTAATACCAAGCAATATTATTTAAAATAATAAATGAGTACCAATAAAAAGTTCCTAATCATTACTAAAAAATATATACAAGTTATAAAAACTTAATATATTATAAATTAAACTCTTAAGGAATAAATTATTCATAGATAAGGTATAACTATAGTATATTTGTAAAATTATATATATAAAATTAATAATAATGATGAAGATGATGCTGCATTTAATTGAGAACCACTAAAATTTCTAAGTTGCCCATGAACAAACACCATAACTTGCAGTACAAATGGACAAACAAGGAGATAATACGTCCCAACTATGACATCCAAGTCAACAAACATGCTCCACGTGAAACACCCAACTATATCTCACCCTATCACAAACCAATCTTAAATTTAAAACACCTACAAAACACACAAATGCACTTCACACATCTGAGAAGGAATTTGGGTTTTAGATTACCATAAATTATAGTGGTGAATGAATTTGAAAATCAAATATTTATGAGTCTTAATTAATTATTGTATAGTGGGTGCATTTCATTCTCAAAAATTAAAATAAGTGATGGTAACATCTTCTTGTCAATACTCAAGCATTAAAGTTAGAAGCCTTTGCAAAAAATATCAATCGATTATCTATATATATACACACATTTATTTAATCATATTGGATATGCAGTCTAGAGATACAAAACTTTCCACTATAGGATATAACTTCAATTTCCATGTACTCTATAGAAGGGATGAGAAGAAGGGAGAGGGAATAAGACAGATATGTCTTTCCATAAGTGCATTTGCAACCTATCAATTTACATGCTAAGCTGTAGGGGTGACTTTTAAGATTATCTTGTTTTTTTGCAGCAAGGAATACAATGACCTATACCATCATTTCCATAGATAAATCAAAAGTCTCAAATATTTTTAGAAATAATTCGTACCAAAAGCGAGGCTTAAGGGTTCCTTTAGGAATAAACCATGAATGTTGTCCCCGATCAACAACGGCGAGAGATGACATATTCAACCCATCATGGCTTTAGAAGCAAAGTATTGATGCCTCCAACATTGGCCATGAGATATTACGAGAAAGCATCAAGATATTTGTCAACATTAATTCTATATCCTTTGAAATAAGCAAGTATAACAATTGTACATCATCATGATATGATGTAGAAACGACTTCACGTACATAAGCAGGGAATGTATGAAACACAGAACACTGAACCTCAACTCCCAAAATTTAAAAGTTGAAACAGAAATACAAAATC
Source organism: Gossypium anomalum (assembly GCA_025698475.1). NCBI lineage: Eukaryota > Viridiplantae > Streptophyta > Magnoliopsida > Malvales > Malvaceae > Gossypium > Gossypium anomalum. The sequence continues at coordinate 81,414,067 of CM046968.1, forward strand.
CTAAAACTTAAACTCTATGAACATCGAAATTAAAGGAGAAGAAAATATCCAAATTATTCCAATCATGATTGAAAAAAACAGTAACATCACATTGTAGTCACAAAGATGACATTCATTATCCATTTTCAAAGAGACTAAATTAAACTAAATAAAGTGCCCATATAAGTAGTAACAATACCTATAGGACTCGAAAATTCCAATGACAAATGCGGAGAGAAGAGGCGGATATGCATTTGACGCAGACGCAGTTAGGGTCCAAAAATCAAAAATTTTGATTTGGGGTTATGGGAAAACTACTGATAGCAGAGCAAATCAAAGGGAATTCGGGGAAAACGATTTGAGGGTATCTCTTTGGGGGAAATTATAGGGGATTTCTGAAATTAGGGCTTGAAAGAAATGGGAAATTTTAAGGGAAATTTGAAACAGACGAAGTAAAAGGAAAAGTAGTCGGGGTAAATGAACTGGGGAAAAGTAAAGGGAAATTGGGGTTCCAAAAAACGACGCCGTTTTGCAATCTATTAATAGATTTTGTGGCGTTTTTAGAGAAAACGCCGGCATTTCACACCTTTTGTGGCGTTTATTAAAGCGCCACTAATAAAAGACAACGAAACGACGACATTTTGAAATCACTTTAAATGTTTTGTGGCATTTTTATATAAAGCGCCACTAATAACAAGGTAATAACGATGTCGTTTTACAATCTGTTGAAAGATTTTTGTGGCGTTTCTGGATAAAACGCCGGTAATTCTCACCTTTTGCGGCGTTTATGGAAGCGCCACTAATAACAACAGTGTAGACGACGCCGTTTTACATTCTTTTAATAGATGTTTTGTGGCGTTGTTTAGAAAGCGCCACTAATAAACTATACATATTGGCGGCGTTTTTTGCTAAAACGCCACTAATTATGACAATAATTTTTCCTCCTTTTTTTTCCTTTATTATTATTATTATTATTATTATTATTATTATTATTATTATTATTATTATTATTTCCTATTAATACATGGTTAAATTTTAATTTGGTCTCTCTAATATATTTAAATTTTAGATTTATTTGCATATACTTTAATTTTTAATATCATTTAGTCTATATATTTTTATAATATTATTAATTAATCTAAATGATTAATGTTATTGACTTTTTAATAAAACATCACATGGTAATATATAATTTGAATATTTAGAGAATAGAGATTGAAACGTGGTTTCCGTTTTTTTATATGTTTCTGTCGTTCTTTTACATTAATATCTATATATATCAATATATATATATATATATATATTATTTATTCTTATAGGTTAATTTAGGATTTATATAGTATTTAAGTGTTTAAGGGTTTGTTGTCTACAGTTTAAGGTTTTATGGTTTTGGATTTAGGGTTTATAGTTTTAAGTTTTATAATTTAGGGTCTAGTGATATTAGGTTTATAGTTTTATGATTTAGGAATCTATATTTAAGGGCTTAAGGGTTTAGTGTCTATAGTTTAGGGTTTTATGGTTTTGAATTGAAGATTTAATGTTTAGGGTTTAAGGTTTACAATTTAGGGTTTATGACTAGAGATTTAGGGTTTGAGATGTAAAAAGGTTATTGATTTTAGGGGTTAGGGGTTAATTAAGGTTTAGAGAAAGCCATAACATTGATTTTAACATCTTCGTAATTTAATTAAATGAAAACTTCTAAATAGTTTATTTATCAAAGTGTAACTTTTCATAATTAAGTAACTAAAATGAAATTAACTTTCCCATAGTTAATTCATATTGTGTCTTTAATCTTTTAGCGGCACTTACGTAAAAACGCCGCTATAGATCGGTCTATAGCGGTGCCTCTATAAAAACGCCGCTAATGCTCAATCTATAGCGGCGTTTTAAGGAAAGCGCCGCTAATGAACTGAATACGGCGTCGTTTGCATTAATCTTTTAGCGGCGTTTTTATTAAAAACGCCGCTATAGATCAACCTATAGCGGCGCTTTAATGAAAATGCCGCTAATGAACTGAATACGGCGTCGTTTGCATTAATCTTTTAGCGGCGTTTCTATTAAAGCGCCGCTATAGGTTTATCTATCGCGGCGTTTTACTAAAAACGCCGCTAATGAACTGAATACGGCGTCGTTTGCATTAATCTTTTAGCGGCGTTTTTATAAAAGCGCCGCTATAGGTTGATCTATAGCGTCGTTTTACTGAAAACGCCGGTAATACTTATTTTTAGTGGCGTTTTCTATTAAAACGCCGCTAAAAACGCCGCTAAAACCCTATTTCGCTGTAGTGAGTCTTTTCTAGGATTGACTTGATTTCTCGATTTGAAACCTCTGCTTGTCCGTTGGTTTGCGGATGATAAGCTGTCGCTATCCGCTGAGTCACGCCATATTTCTTCATCAAAGCTTCGACAACTCGGTTAACGAAATGTGTTCCTCTGTCGCAAATGATCGCTCTCGGAGTTCCAAATCTTGAGAAAATAAAATCACGTAAAAAATTAGTTGTGGTTTTTGCATCATTTTCTCGGGTGGCTTTCGCCTTTACCCATTTTGAAACGTAATCAACGGCCAAAATAATGTATAAATTTCCAAATGATGAGGTAAATGGCCCCATATAATCGAGCCCCCACACATCAAAAATTTCACAGATGTGTATAGGATTTAATGGCATCTCACTCCTTCGACTTAGATTTCCGACTCTTTGGCACCTGTCACATGCTTTGCAGAAGTTGTAAGTGTCTTTAAACAAGGTTGGCCAATAAAATCCGCACTCAAGAATTTTGTGTGCGGTTCGTTTAGGACCGAAATGTCCACCGCAAGCGTAGGAATGACAAAACTCAAGTATGGATTTTACCTCGCTGTTACTTACGCATCGTCGTACGACTTGATCCGAGCAATTTTTCCATAAATATGGATCATCCCAAATGTAGTATCGAGACTCTCTTTTTATGCATTTGATCTCAGATTGAGATAGATTGTTTAGAAATTTACCCGTAACTAGAAAATTCACCAAATCGGTGAACCATGGGAACGATGCGTGTGCTTCCATCAATGTTTCGTCTGGAAATTGTTCTCGTAGGGGAGGTTCGACTGGTGAAGTAGGCAAATGGCTTAGGTGGTCAGCTACTAAGTTTTTGCTTCCCTTTTTATCCTTGATTTCAAGATCGAACTCCTGCAGTAAGAGAATCCATCGTATCAACCTCGGCTTTGCTTCTTTTTTGTTCATCAAATATTTTAGCGCTGCATGATCGGAAAAAACAAAAATTTTAGTTTCTAATAAATAAGAACAAAATTTTTCTAATGCAAAAATGACAGCAAAAAGCTCTTTTTCTGTTGTCGAGTAGTTATGTTGAGCCGAGTCGAGAGTCCTAGAGGCATAGGCTATCACGTGTGGTCCTTCTTTACTCCTTTGGCTGAGAACGGCTCCTACGCTAAGGTCAGATGCATCACACATAATCTCAAATGGTAAAGTCCAATTTGGTGGTTGTACAATTGGTGCGGTTATAAGCCTTCCCTTAAGCTCATCGAACGAATCTTTGCAAGATTGATCAAAAACAAAATTCACATCCTTTTGTAGTAATCGGCAAAGAGTTTGTGCCAACTTAGAGAAGTCCTTTATGAACCGTCAGTAGAAACCTACATGGCCAAGAAAACTACGAATTTCCCTCACCGAAGTGGGGTATGGAAGTGAGCGAATTACATCAATTTTTCCCTTATCAACGGCAATTCCTTGGGCCTAAACCACATGATCGAGTACCAATCCTTTACTTACCATGAAATGACATTTCTTGTAGTTTAAAACCAATTTAAATTCAATGCATCGATTAAGAACATAAGAAAGATTGGAAAGGCATTGAGAGAATGAATTACCGTAAACAGTAAAATCATCCATAAATACCTCTATTTCTCGCTCGATGTGATTGGAGAAAATGCTTAACATGCATCGTTGGAATGTGGCCGGAGCATTGCAAAGATCGAAAGGCATTCTCCTATAGGCGAAAGTTCCGAAAGGGCAAGTGAATGTTGTTTTTTCTTGGTCTTCAAGTGCCATCGGAACCTGAAAAAATCCAGAAAATCCATCAAGACACAATAATGTGTTTTTCCAGCAAGTCTTTCGATCATTTGATCGATAAATGGTAAAACAAAATGGTCCTTTTGGGTTTGTGAGTTGAGTTTCCTATAATCGATACACATTCTCCAACCATTTTGTACTCTCTTCAGAATCATTTCTCCTCTGGCATTTTCGACCACTGTAATTCCAGTCTTCTTTGGCACAACATGGACCGGACTTACCCACTTGCTATCAAAAATGGGGTAGATAATGTCAGAATCTAGCAACTTTTGAATCTCCTCCTTCACAACCTCCATCATTGGCGGGTTTAAACATCGCTGGCCTTCTCTCGTTGGTTTCGCGTTCTTCTCTGTTTTAATTTTATGCATGCAAGTGGATGGACTTAAGCCTTGGATATCAGCTAATGTCCATCCAATTACCTTTTTATAGGTGCGCAAAATAGCAATCAATTCTTCCTCTTCCTGTTGTGATAATTCACTTGAAATGATAATTGGCAAGGTTCGATTATCGTCCAAAAATTCGTATTTGAGATGCGATGGAAGTTGCTTCAATTCTCGTTGTGGCGCTTGCAAAATTGAGGGAAGGGGTTTAGATGGAATTAATCGAGAATCAGAAATGGAGGAAAGAGTTGAAATGATTTCGCTTTCATCATCGAGATCCTCCAATTCCCTACAAAAATCATAAAACAAATCAGTTTCGATAAAATCATCGGTTAACGGATCTATAATATCAACAAAATTTAAACTTGCGATGGAATCAAGATACTTCATAGCCTTGTACACATCGAATTTAACCACTTCCCCGTCAAATTCCATGGTTAAGATGCCGTTACGGACATCAATTTTTGTATGCGCTGTTGACAAGAAAGGGCTTCCAAGCAAGATCTCTGATCCGTTGTTGCTGCGGTCATTTTCCACGTCAATAATGTAAAAATCAGCAGGGAAAATGAAATCGTTTGCCTTAACCAACACGTTTTCTAGTACCCCTTCGGGGTAGATAACTGACCGATCAGCTAATTGAACCATCACTCGCGTCTCTTTTAATGGTTCTGTTGAAATTTTGTTGTAGACTCTTAGCGGCATGACATTAATAGATGCGCCTAGATCGCACATTGCTCTTTTTATTCTGACTTTTCCTATTTTGCACGGAATTGCAAACATCCCTTGGTCCTTGTATTTTGGTAGTAGGCGTCTTTGAAAAACAGCCGAAATATTCTCGTTGAGGTTAACTCTTTCATTGCCGGATAACCGCCTCCGATTTGTGCATAAGTCTTTCAAAAACTTCGCATATTTTGGCACCTGCCGAATGACATCAAAGAGTGGAATATTGATTTCCACTTTTTTGAATATATCCAAAATTTCCTTCTCCTCTTCCTTTTTGTCACGCCTTGCAAGCCTTCCTGGAAAGGGAGGAAGGGTCTCGTAAGTAGAAAAATAAGGACTAGGAATGACTTTACCTGAGGTAGGCGAGGATTTTTCTTCTTGACTCTTCAAAGAAGTGTCTTCTTTGTCTTTCTCGATTTTCTCGAGCTCCTTTTTCAGCACTAGTGAAATTACGGTACCACTTCGTAAAGTAATCGCGCTCACATTTTCCCTCGATTTATTTCGGTTTGAGAGGGCAATCGTCCTTGAGACTCTAGGCAACCAACGGTTTAGGCTAGTTGGCTTATTTTTTGTCAATTTCTTGGAGATGAGATTGTGTTTGGGTTTGGAATTTCTCTTGTGAAATGGCCAACTTTTCAACAATGGTCTCAAGAGACGTTTTTTGTGGTGATTGATTTGGAAAGGGAGGTGGTCTCGCTTGGTGATTTTGGTTTTTGTTTCCATAGCTCATATTTGGATGCTCTCTCCAACCAGGATTGAAAGTGTTACCGTAAGGATTGTATGGCCTTTGAGGAGGTCCTGGGAAGTTATTTATGGCATTGACTTGGGTGCCTGTCTCATCTTATAGCATTGTACATGAATCGGTTGGGTGGTTCGGCATCGTGCAGATTCCACAAACCTTCGCGGCTCCTATCTTACCTGTGACAAGAGAGTTGACAATATCAGTCAATTTGTCTATTTTATTTTCCAAAGAAACGGTACTTACTTCGTGAACCCGTCGGCTTGAAGAGCCGAACTGTTGCGAGTTTGTAGCCATAGTAGAGATTAGAGTTCTCGCATTTTCTGGCGTCATATTGACGAGTGCGCCACCACTTGCAGCATCCACCATCTTTCTGTCCATCGGAAGCATTCCTTCATAGAGATACTGAAGGAGGGTCTGCTCGGATAGGCCATGTTGCGGGCAACTTGCGCATAACTTTTTGAACCTCTCCCAGTAGTCGTAGAGAGGTTCATCGCTCCTTTGCTGGATTCCCAAAATGCTTCGCCTAAGCTCGCTCGCTTTTGCCGCTGGAAAATACCTATCAAGGAAAACACGAGATAGTTTAGCCCATGTGGTTATTGAGTTAGACAGAAGGTAAAATAACCATTCCTTAGCCATCTCGGCTAAAGAAAAAGGAAATGCCCTTAGTTTGATTTGGTCTTCCGAGACTCCTTACGGCTTTATGCTACTGCACACCATGTGAAATTCGGAGAGATGTTTATGTGGGCTTTTGCTAGGAAGACCGTTGAATGTAGGAAGGAGATGAATTAACCCTGTTTTGAGTTGAAAAGGGGTAGTGCCTTGAAGAAAGGTAATGCAGAGCAATTGTTGTACGGTGGGGGTGGCGACAAGCTCTCTAATGGTTTGGTTCGCCATTGGCACCAGTTCAAACGTGGGATTTGTTATTTGAGTAGTGGTGTTGGGAGATGGTTCTTCGTTGGGAGTTTGTTCCGATTCACGTGGTGGTGTCGCAGAAGTAGATTCCAGATTGGATTGTTATTTTCTTTGATCTTGCTGCTTCTTTCGTCGAAGCGTTTGACCGTGGTTTCTACGAGCGCTTGCTTCAATTTCTGGGTTATATTGAACTAGAGTCCTCAGATTTCTCCTGGTCATAAAAATCAAACAAAATAATCAGTAATTACCGAAAATAAAACTCTCCGGCAACGGCGCTAATTTTGACAAGCGTCGTTTTGCCTATCAAAATAAAATAAACCTCTTCAAAATAAATAAATAAATAAATAAAAAGGTAAAATAGTGGAAGAGGGTCGATCCACAAGGAGTTTAATGGAATTCTTGATTAAATTTCTTGTTCTCGACCTAGGAGCTGAAATAGAAAATAAAAAAAAGGTGATTTGAGAAGTAGCAAGAAAATAAAACAAACAAGTAAAATTGCAAAGAAAGATGTATTAAAATAGAAGCAATAAAATAAAGAAGATGAAAGATTAAGTTGAATAAACACGAGTATAAGAATCACCTCGAGCTAGTTGCGTCAATTCCCACGATTATCAAAAATAGATTTTTGCTTTGGGATTCATGTCGGTTACAGTCTATGAGGCCCAACCCATCATAACTTGCTTTTCTCTCATGTAACAGATCTTCCCAAGTCTATCTTCGAAAGTCAATTCTTAAGTAAATCAACCACGACTATCGCCGTTAAAATACTTAGTTTTAAAACAGGAAAAGCCCAACTTGAAAGTTGTCTTATCAAGAATCATTTCCGATTTCGTCTTTCCTTAGCGGACCGCCGCTAAGAGTGTTCATAGGAAGTCAAAATGCCACAGGCCGATCCTTCCTCCCAACTGTAAAATTAAACGATTCCAAATAAACGGATCCTTTTTTATTTGAAAAATGTTTAAAAATTTTAGTAAGGCCGATTGCCAAACTATCTAAGCAGAAAGACGAAAATGTATCCCGAAGGGATTTAAGCAATATTCAATTCTCACGTGAGGAATTGATTCGTACTAGCTCTTGGCTTGAGAAAAATTAGCCAAGCATGATATTGATTATCATGGTTAACATGTTTTAGTAATGTAAAAACATAAAATAAAATACAATTAAGTAGAAATAAAACAAAAGAAGAAAATTTTATTAAAAATGAAAATAAAGTAGCAACAACAACAAAAGACAAGAGATGCCTTAGCCTTACCCAAAGGTGGGTATTTATAGGCTACAAATTCCCAAATCAACAAACTAATCAAAAAAAGATAAGATAATATCTTTAAAATTATGAAAATGAAATCCAAAATCCCCCAAATCACGTCAATAGATCAAGATAAGTTGTTTCCAGAATATTCCCCGTGTTGACTTCTGCTTTGCCACGTCAGATCCGTTTACGTGCGCGATGTCGTGCCCACGACTCGGCCGTGATGATGAGAATAAAAGAAACAAAGCTGCAGATTACGTTTTTTGTTGCCATTTCCAGTATTGGATTCACTACACAAGAAATAAATCAAATACAACCAATTAAGTAGTGAAAAATTCATAAGATAAAGGAATTAACAAGCAAAAAGTGTCAAATATAAGAGTACATCAAATTCCCCCTCACTTGTCTCATACTTGCCCTCAAGTATGTTTCAAATAAATTAATCAAAAGCTTAATCATCTTTCTCCTAAACCGTTGCAAGTCTTAAACAAAGTTATGAGAGTTCAAGTGCACAAAAATAGCGTGAATAAAACATGAATCAAAGCGAATAGGTGCAAGCAAGAACAATCATTCAACCTTACCATTGTCTATCAATTATCAATCAAATTCTAACTTTGAGCTTAATTCTTACCAAGATGCACTCAAATCACTCAAAGTGTTTGGTGTAGAAATCAAATTCACTCAAAGTCAAAATTTGAATTAGGGTCTCCATAGGCTTGTGGCAAGATCAATTCTCCACTACTTTAAAGAAATGAGATGCAAAAATCATTAGGACTTTTAATAAAGGGTGTAATGGGGCTTAGGTAAAGGTGGGGAATAAGGCTAAAATGAGGCTAAAGAAAATCAAGACAAGAGTTTCCCAACAAGTAACTATATCATGTCCACAACCTTAGAAAACATAGGCAACAAGAATAAGCAAACTAAACAAAGGTAACTATAATGAACAAATCATCAAACCTTTTTTTTTGTTTTTTTTTTTCTGAAACATGATCTCACAACCTTAAACTTATGCTCTTTGTCTTGTCAAGGGTGGAAGAGAGGAATAAATGAAAAGGCTAGGGTTTAAAATCTTGATGAAAACAAAGAAAACAGAATTAGGCTTCAACTTGGTTCATTAAGGGAAAATAAAGGGTGAATCCTAATGCCTAAATCATATTAATGCATCAAATTCTAATGTAATCTCAAAATGCATACAAGCCACAAGTTCTAGATTCCAATGTCCAAATTGACACTCTCAGGCAAGAAAAAGAGCATAAAAATATAATCATATATGCTAAAGGCTCAAGTTCTCACAAAATGGGCTAATTAATTAAGCTAGGTGAGAAATTCAACTAACAACATCAAGACAAATTGTAAGGGTTGTCAAATTGGACTTACTCATATTATTCGATTATCAAGCATGGCAAGCAACGGCAAAGGAGTTGTTCTTCTAATCAATTCAAACAAACATATCATCAAACAAATATGACAAGCAAGGCATTATGGAGCTGAACGCTGTTGGCGAAGCACGGAAACTTCATATCCAAGAGCTTGAGGAGATTCACCGCAACACTTACGATAGCGCACAAAATTATAAAGAGCGAACAAAAGCATTTCATGACAAGCGCATTTCATTTAAATCATTTTCCGTTGGGCAGAAAGTTCTCCTATTTAACTCAAAATTAAAAATTTTTGCAGGAAAACTTAAGTCCAAGTAGAGCGGACCATTTACCGTGATCAATGTTTTTCCTTATGGAGCCGTGGAAATTGAGGATAGCTCAGGTTCACGGTTTAAAGTTAATGGACAATGGCTAAAACCTTTCTTTGAGAGCACACCAATCGGACTAATTGAAGAAATCGGGTTGGAAGAGCCAAAAATCTGTCGAGCTTAACGACGTTAAACAAAGCGCTAAATGGGAGGCAACCCATTTGTTTACTTTTCATCAATTTTAATTTTTTTTATTGTTTGTCGTTTGTTCAGACCCCTCCAGGCCCTAGAAGAGAACATCACGGAAATACTCTCCTTCCTTTACCTCAGTCGTGGCCACCGTCGTCATTGATCACGGGGAGTATCCTTTACCTTCCTTTGTTCTTAAATGTACTTTACATTTTTTTTCCGTATTGGGACAATACGATTAAGTGAGGGGGAGGGTAAAGGATGACATTAATTTTGCCTTGCTTGTCATATTTGTTTGATGATATGTTTGTTTGAATTGATTAGAAAAACAACTCCTTTGCCGTTGCTTGCCGCTAAGCATGTTATGATTATTTTAGTTCATAAAGATACTTGAATTCTAGCATGCTTGATAATCAAATAATATGAGTAAGTCCAATTTGACAACCCTTACAATTTGTCTTGATGTTGTTAGTTGAATTTCTCACCTAGCTTAATTAATTAGCCCATTTTGTGAGAACTTGAGCCTTTAGCATATATGATTATATTTTTATGCTCTTTTTCTTGCCTGAGAGTGTCAATTTGGATATTGGAATCTAGAACTTGTGGCTTGTATGCATTTTGAGATTACAATAGAATTTGATGCATTAATATGATTTAGGCATTAGGATTCACCCTTTATTTTCCCTTAATGAACCAAGTTGAAGCCTAATTCCGTTTTCTTTATTTTCATCAAGATTTTAAACCCAAGCCTTTTCATTTATTCCTCTCTTCCACCCTTGACAAGACAAAGAGCATAAGTTTAAGGTTGTGAGATCATGTTTCAAAAAAAAAAATAAAACAAAAAAAAAGGTTTGATGATTTGTTCATTATAGTTACCTTTGTTTAGTTTGCTTATTCTTGTTGCCTATGTTTTCTAAGGTTGTGGACATGATATAGTTACTTGTTGGGAAACTCTTGTCTTGATTTTCTTTAGCCTCATTTTAGCCTTATTCCCCACCTTTACCTAAGCCCCATTACACCCTTTATTAAAAGTCCTAATGATTTTTGCATCTCATTTCTTTAAAGTAGTGGAGAATTGATCTTGCCACAAGCCTATGGAGACCCTTATTCAAATTTTGACTTTGAGTGAATTTGATTTCTACACCCGAAACACTTTGAGTGATTTGAGTGCATCTTGGTAAGAATTAAGCTCAGGTTAGAATTTGATTGATAATTGATAGGCAATGGTAAGGTTGAATGATTGTTCTTGCTTGCACCTATTCGTTTTGATTCATGTTTTATTCACGTCATTTTTTGTGCACTTGAACTCTCATAACTTTGTTTAAGACTTGCAACGGTTTAGGAGAAAGATGATTAAGCTTTTGATTAATTTATTTGAAACATACTTGAGGGCAAGTATGAGACAAGTGAGGGGGAATTTGATGTACTCTTATATTTGACACTTTTTGCTTGTTAATTCCTTTATCTTATGAATTTTTCACTACTTAATTGGTTGTATTTGATTTATTTCTTGTGTAGTGAATCCAACATCGAAATGGCAACAAAAAGAGCGTAATCTGCGAGTTTTGTTTCTTTTTATTCATCACATTTTTTGGAGTCGTGGGCACGACATCGGGCGCGTAAACGGATCGACGTGGCAAAGCAAAAGTCAACACGGGAATATTCGGAAACAACTTATCTTGATCTATTGACGTGATTTGGGGGATTTTGGATTTCATTTTCATAATTTTAAAGATATTATCTTATCTTTTTTTGATTAGTTTGTTGATTTGGGAATTTGTAGCCTATAAATACCCACCTTTGGGTAAGGCTAAGGCATCTCTTGTCTTTTGTTGTTGTTGCTACTTTATTTTCATTTTTAATAAAATTTTCTTCTTTTGTTTTATTTCTACTTAATTGTATTTTATTTTATGTTTTTACATTACTAAAACATGTTAACCATGATAATCAATATCATGCTTGGCTAATTTTTCTCAAGCCAAGAGCTAGTACGAATCAATTCCTCACGTGAGAATTGAATATTGCTTAAATCCCTTTGGGATACATTTTCGTCTTTCTGCTTAGATAGTTTGGCAATCGGCCTTACTAAAATTTTTAAACATTTTTCAAATAAAAAAGGATCCGTTTGTTTGGAATCGTTTAATTTTACAGTTGGGAGGAAGGATCGGCCTGTGGCATTTCGACTTCCTATGAACACTCTTAGCGGCGGTCCGCTAAGGAAAGACGAAATCGGAAATGATTCTTGATAAGACAACTTCCGAGTTGGGCTTTTCCTGTTTTAAAACTAAGTATTTTAACGGCGATAGTCGTGGTTGATTTACTTAAGAATTGACTTTCGAAGATAGACTTGGGAAGATCTGTTACATGAGAGAAAAGCAAGTTACGATGGGTTGGGCCTCATAGACTGTAACCGACATGAATCCCGGAGCAAAAATCTATTTTCGATGATCGTGGGAATTGACGCAACTAGCTCGAGGCGATTCTTATACTCGTATTTATTCAACTTAATCTTTTACCTTCTTTATTTTATTGCTTCTATTTTAATACATCTTTCTTTGCAATTTTACTTGTTTATTTTATTTTCTTGCTACTTCTCAAATCACTTTTTTTTTCTATTTCAGCTCCTAGGTCGAGGACAAGAATTTTAATCAAGAATTCCATTAAACTCCCTGTGGATCGACCCTCTTCCACTATTCTACCTTTTTATTTATTTATTTTTTTTGAAGAGGTTTATTTTATTTTTATAGGCAAAACGACGCTTGTCAGTCAGCCACACATGTAGCAAAGTTTGAATGTTTCAAACTTTGCTAAATTTAGCTTAGGGCAAATCTTTAAAGGCATAGAAAGTGGAGGGTTTGAATAGGATTTTAAGGAAACTTGAGGGCTATTTTGAAATTAAATTAATTAGCTAAATTATCTGATTGGCTCAGCTTGGGTTGGTTTTAGGCTGCAAATTTTCCTATTGGATCAGTCTTCAATGCTTAGCACATTGGGCCACTTTCTCATTCAGGCTTTATATTAAATTTTAACCCAATAACTTGGATAAAAATTAAATATAAAGTATATAAAATGATCATCATTTGGACTGACCTTGGTTGAAAAAAAATATTTAATCTTGCCCTTAGTTCACTCAATGCAAAAATTCCTCCGACGATTCAAGCCTTTCGAGGTGTCTACCGAGCCAATTTTCACCTTTTGTGCAAAACTATCGAAAATAAACCAAATTTGTGAAAATTTATTATAAAAATAAAGTGCAAATTAATTATTTTATAATTAAAGTGTGAAATTCGACAATTTAACGACGAAATTGCATGAATTCGGACTTAAAAGGTGCTGAAAAAGTTTATATATTTTTGTGTTACCAATGAGCGAGGCCATCATAGCATCCTCAGAATCTGCATTTAGCATTTCAATCATTATCTTGCTATCACTCTCTAGAATAACCTTAGAAGCTACTTAAAAATCATGATATATTACCTATAATTTAACTGTGAGACTTAGACATCTTCCAACAGAATGGTATAATCTTGCTATCCAATTACCATGACAATCATGTCAGACACCACCTATGGTGGAATAGTTCCTATTATCATTTAATGCTCCATCGGTGTTAACTTTGAACCAACCCTTCTTTAGAGGATTCCACTTCACATAAATACTTCGATTGAGTGACTTAAGGCTATCTGATCTTATTAAACTACAAATATTGGTGGCGAGACTTTCAGTACTTCTAAGAATCTCTTCCGGATGGACACTATCATGTTGAAATATAGCTCTATTCCTATTTTTCCATAAGAACCAATGCAAAACAACAAATTATATTCCCCTCGCTATACTACCAACATGCAAACCAACATTATTTTCTAGATTAACAATCATCCCAAAAAAACTTAGATATGTAACTTGAGGGGATTAGTTTATACCACACACCTGCAGTAGAGGGACAATCTCATAAGATATGAACCATGGATTCTTGGCTTCCACCATAAATTGAACAACTGCTATCATATTGCCTCATTACCATCTTCTGATTTGTCAATAGCCCCTATCTCAAAACTAGCCATATAAAGTGCTTGACTCTTGGTGGCAAATTATTTCTCCAAACAACCTTCCAATTATCTATATTAGTAGAGTTTTCCAAGTGAACAAAACCCTTATATGCATCTCGAACAGAAAATCTGCCAGTCGCACTATTCTTCTAAACACATCTATCTATGCCAAGTTCATCATATGGTGGAGGATATGCTTCAATATACTTTAAGATCTCCCTATAAAAATACTGTCTCAATGAATTCCAATTCAACCAACCATCCGAGTCCACTAAATCTGCAACTTTAAGCTCTAGAAAATCAATCAGGGAATTTTTAACATAATTACACAACGGCCCCAAACATGGACTCCAATTATCAGTAAGAAAATTAACAGTTCACCCATCTCCAATACTTTAACATATGTTATCCATAAATGAATTCCAAACTTTAATAAGAGATTGCCAAGTATGAGTGTTAGGAATCGACCCGATTAAGCAACAAACAAGTAAAAATAGCAGAAGAAATGGAGAAATTGAACACACAAATTTAACGTGGAAAAACTCCTCCAAAGAGGATAAAAAAACCACAGGCAAAGATAATTTTACTATAATGGCAAAAGAACGAATAGTACAAAAGATGGAGATAAAAATTAAACCCCGAAAACCTGAAAACAAAGAACCCTCAAAACGTATACACAAAATTCTCTAAATGTGTTATGAGTTCTAATCTCTAATGGGTGTATTTTCTAAAGCTGTAAAAGAGCCTATTTATAGGCTAAATTCATAGGTCAAATAATAATAAAATAATCTAGACTAATCAAAGTTTAATTGAAACAAATAAACAGAGTTTAACTAGAAGATTATTTCTTAAATTTGATTGAAAATATGAGTCATATTTAACAAATCTCCACCTTGACTCATATTTTCACAACGTCATCTTTGCCAAAGCCCGCCACGAGCCTATCTTGAACCATGCAGAGAATTAACTGAGTCGAATCTGTACTTAGAAACTGGAAGACTTCTAGCCTTCGACTTGTACACTGCCAAATCAAAACTAACCTAGGTCTGATTTTCACGAACATAGTGCCTTAACTTTTCAAAACCTGCATCCAAAAGAGAACCTCTATTCAACGAAACAGTCATACATTTTTCCCTCCAATGACCAAGTTGTCTCCGCTCCAAACAAGTTGACTTTGACTCTGTAACAGACGAGGGATGTCTGATTTCACCGGTCACTGTAGAACCTTTCAGAATATAAAGACTGTCAGTTCTTTTACCTTTAACAAAATGAGAGCTCCATGAGATACTTTAATGCAGCTCAACTCGATGTTGATTCTTCATCCTTTCAAGTCTAAAATACTCAAGGAGATGAGATTCTTTCGTAAATCAAGTACATACCTAACATCTGAGAGTGTCCTAATCGTCCCATCGTGTATCCTAATTTTAACAGTACCAATACCAATTACCTTACTAGATGAATCGTTTCCCACGCACACAACTCTACGTTCAACAAAACTGTATGTGGAGAACCATTCTCTATTGGGACACATGAGGAAAGAACATCCCGAATCTAGGATCCACTCAGACGTGAGCTTGGAGTTATCTCTCGTTGACACTAACAAGAAATCATCACCGCTTTCATCGGCCAAATTAGCACCAGCTACATCTTCCTCGTTACTCTTAGCAAGTCTTTTATTTCGTAGTTTATAATAATCTACTTTGATGCGACCTAATTTTTTTTAGAATAGTGACACTTTTTGTCTCGTTTCTTTGATGCTATCAAAATGAAAGCTTGCCTATCTGCCTTGTTATCCAAATGAAGCTCATTGTCGAGTTTGTCTCTACTCAACAAATGACTTTTCACATCTTCGAATGTGAGTTTGTCTTTGCCATAAATCTGGGTCTCTCTGAAAGACTTGTATGAAGGGGGTAAAGAGCACAATAATAGCATAGCTTGATCTTCATCATCAATATGAACCTCAACGTTCTTTAAATCATTTAAAAGAGTAATGAGTTGACTGATTGATCTCTAAAAAGCTCACATCCGTTCATGCGAAACGTAAATAGACGTTGTTTCAACACTAAATAGTTAGCCAAAGACTTAGTTGCATAAAGAGTTTCTAACCTTTTCCACAAGGAGAATGAGGTTTTCTCCATCAATACCTCCTGCAATATCGTATTCGCGAGGCACAATTGGATTGCAGACGAAGCCTTTTTATCAAGCTCTTCCCATTCTATTTTATTTAGATTCTCAGGCTTCTGCCCGTAACAACCTTTTTCAATCCGAATTGTACTAGAATTGCCATCATCCGAACTTGCCACAGATTGGAATTTGTGTCACCATTGAACTTCTCAATTTCAAACCTTGTTGTTGCCATATCTGAATGGACTGATTTATAAAAATTGAACTAGCTCTGATACCACTTGTTAGGATCGACCCAATTAAGCAACGAACAAGTAAAAATAGCAGAAGAAATTGAGAAATTGAACACACAAATTTAATGTGGAAAAACTCCTCCAAAGAGGATAAAAAATCACGGGCAAAGATAATTTTACTATAATGGCAAAAGAACGAAGAGTACAAAAGATGGAGATAAAAATTAAACCCGAAAATAAAGAACCCTCAAAACGTAAACACAAAATTCTCTAAATGTGTTAAGAGTTCTAATCTTTAATAAGTGTATTTTTTAAGGTTGTAAAAGAGCCAATTTATAGACTAAATTCATAGCTTAAATAATAATAAAATAATTTAGACTAATTAGAGTTTAATGGAACAAATAAACAGAGTTTAACTAGAAGATTATTTCTTAAATTTGACTGAAAATAGGAGTCATATTTAACAATGGGGACAATTAGCTCTATTAATTGAAAGAGGACATATCGCACTAACCTTGTATTTAGCCCTTAGAAAGTTAACCCACAAGGCTGCAATTTTCGTCATGAACTGGAATGCTAACTTCATCAAGAAAGCGTAATTTTGTAGAATTAATTTTTTAAATCCAAGGCCACCAAACTTTATAGGTTGACAACAAGATTCCCATTTAACCAGCGCCAGTTTCCTAGCTCCATTGAAAGATCCCCCAAAAAAATTTCTCACCGTTTTCTCAACAGTCTCGCACAACCCAACTAGTATCAAGGCTAATTGCATAAAATACCCAAGAATAGTAAATAAACCTGACTTTGCCAATGTTACTCTCCTAGCCAACGACAATAATTTAGCATTAATCTACTATGCTTCCTTTGCACCTTATCAATAAGAAATTGGAAAGTACCTTTTATTACTCTACTATGCAATAATGGAACACCCAAATATATGCCCAAGTTTGACACCTCTTTAAACCCCAACTCATAGTTGATCATAGTCTTAATCAACTCTTGCATGTTAGTAAAAAAGAAAATTTGAGACTTAGTAGCCTTTGTTTTATGTCCAAAAAAAAACAGAATTGGTCCAAAGTCCTCTTAATAGTCACAACACGCTCCTTGTTCGCTCACTAAAAAGAATTAATCATTTGCAAAGAAAAGGTAAAATAAAGGGGGACAACCTCCCCCTAGGCGTATAGGTTTCCAAGTTTGTCTACCAACTTCCCTAATAATCGAATGACCAAGTCTTCCCATAGCTATGACAAATAAATATGGTGATAGCGAATCTCCTTGTCTTATTCCTTTAGAAAGAGAAAAATCATCTGTATAATTTTCATTCCATAAAATTTGCATTGAAGATGTCATGACACAATGCATAATAATACGTATCAAATTCCCTAGAAAATTAGCATCCTCAAGCGAATATTGAATGAAATTCCAGCTAAGTCAATCGTATGCATTCTCCATATCTATTTTAATTGCCATCCAACCATTTTTCCCTTTTTTTAATATGCATTGAATGGATTACTTCCTGAGCAATAATCACATTATCCATTATATTTCAGCACCCACAAAACTCATTTGATTAGGAGCTATGATAGACGGAAAAATTGGTTTAAGTCTATTGACAATAATTTTTGTTAACACCTTATACGGAACAATACACAAACTTATAGGTCTATATTGAGACACAAACTCCGGAGATAACACTTTTGGAATTAAGACTATTAAAGTATTGTTGAAAAATGATTCTAGGCATCCACCTTCAAACACATTTTATGGATACTAAATATTCTCCCATGATGTTCCACTAATACTGATAGAATTGTGCATGGAGCCCATCCATTCCAGGTGCTTTCAACAACGCCATATCAAACAAAGTTGTTCACACCTCCTCTACTGATAGAGTATGATCCAAATTATCTACCATACTCAAATCGATACTAAGAAAGCAAGTTCGAAGGAAACTTTTCTATTCTCAGAGATTCAACTGTATACAAACTTTTGAAAAAACCAAGGGTCTCCATTCGAAGCTTCTCATCATCATAACACCAATTACCATCCACCAGCTTCAACGCTGTGATTTGGTTCCTTCTTCTTCTAGCATTAGCTCGACAATGGAAGTATTTTGTGTTGCGGTCACCTTTAATAAGCCAATCACTAAGAGACTTCTGCTGCCATAAGTGCTTCTCTTTATCCAGAATATCTTCCAACTCAATATGTAACTCCTCAATCTTTATAAGTTTTTTTTATTGGAAATGCTCAAGAGCTTTTTGAACCCCATTAATTCGAACTAAGATATGCCTCTTCCTTCACAAAACGTGACCATAAACGTCTCTGTTCCAAATTTTCGTAGCTTCTGTAAACTTCTTAACTAAATTCTCCATGGAACTATTTCTGTCCCAATTTCCATCAACAAATGAGTTAAATCTTTTGTGTGCAAGTGATAAGCCATAAAAGTAACATATTTTAATCCCATTCATGATGCATTTTTGGATGATTTGTTATTTAATTTAGTGAATTTGATGCTCCTAATCCTTTAATTTCATGTTTTATACTTAGGAGAGTATAGGGGAACAAAAGGAGTGGGAACGGCTCAAAATCGGACAAAATGGGCTATTTTGAGGATCTACATGGCCAAGCCTTTTACCACACGGGCTGGGCACAAGGGCTGGCCACACGCCCATGTACTAGCTAGTGTCGATTTCGAACCCTGTTTCTTTAATACGTAGAAAAAGCCAATTTTTAAGGTTTCTAAGTACTCTAAAGTTTATAATTACATACTAGAAGAGGACTTGAGGGGACACGCAGAGTTAAATAAAGAAAAGACTCGAAGAACGCCAACGAATTCAACTCTGAAGTAGGATCTCCTTTAAGACTGAAGATCTCCATTCAATTTCTCTCAAATTTTTTAGGTTTCTTTATGTTTTGTTGTTTTCCTAATTTTGAGATGTTTTCCTTCCAAGTATGAACTTAATTTCCTAGATACCTAGGGAGGATGAAACCAAAGACTGATTTTATTATTTGATTTTTCTAAATTACATGATAAATATTTGTTCTTGATCTCAATTATGTGTCCTTATTTCATGTTTTAATGTTTTCAGGATATTAATTCATGATTAATGTGCTTATTCAGTGGAGCAAAAGTCCCTGTTTAAGAGTAGATCTAGCATAATTGAGTGGAGTTGCATGCAGTCCTAGAAATAAGACAACATAAATATATCGGATTAGAGGGGAATCTATAGATCGAGTTAATATGATAATAGGGGTTTTAATTAGAAAGAGATTTTAATTAATCAACCTAGAGTCAGTTATTTTTATTCTCGAAAGATATATTAACATAAGTTAGGGATTTCTACGGATCAAGACAAGTGAATAAATCGTTTAATTCAGATTTAGAATAAATAAATCGTTTAATTTAGATTTAGAATAATAAGTGAAGTCTAGGTGGATTCTTTCCTGGGTATTGTCTCTCTCATCGGTTTTCTTCAAATATTTTCCTACTTTATTCTTTGTTCGTCTTAGTAATTAAGTTAGTTAAGATTAGGTTAAAATAAATCCCTTCAATTTATTCGGCTAGATAATAAAAAGACAGTAACTACTAGTACTTTTAGTCCTCGTGGATACGATATTCTCGACTCACCATAGCTATACTACCATTCGATAGGTGTGCTTGCCTTTGTCGCATTTTAGTTAGTTCGTGACGTCATCAGCAAGCCATCCTGTAAAAAACCTAAACGGGCAATACGTACCCCCATTTTCCATTCTGCTAAAACAAATAGCCAAGGGCCTATGATCATATTTAATTTTTTGAAGATGGTACACAATTGTATTCGACAAATCCAATTCCCACTGATTATTGCAAAAAGCCCTATCTAAATGCTCAAATATTGATCCTCTATTCCTTGTAAAACTTGGCCCTTTGAATCCAAGATCCTTCAAATTATAATCCCGTATAACTTGATTAAAATGCTGGCAACTAATAGTTCCTCTCTTAGACCCTCTGATATGTGTTTTCCATACTAACTAAATTTTACGGAAAAGGCAAGCGCATCTATTGAACAATAGTATAGCCACGGTGAGTAGAGATATCGTATCCACGAGGACTAAAATTATTAGTAATTACCATTTTCTTATTATTTAGCCAAAAATTTGGAGTGATGAGTTTTAATCTAAAATTACTAAACTAATTTAACTAAGAACGCAACAGAGAACGAATCAGGAAAATAATTGAAAGATAACCAATGAAAAAGAAATACCTAGGAAAGAATCCACCTAGACTCATTCTATTATTAATAATCTGATTTAAACGATTTATTCACTAGGTGTCTTCATCTTTAGAAATCCCTAAATTATGCTAATATCTCTTTCGATAGTAGAAACAACTGACTTTAGGTTGATTAATTGAAATCTCTTTCTAATTAAAACCCTTATTGTCGCATTAACTCAATCTATGAATTCCCCTGTTAGATTTGACTCTAATCTAGTTGATTTATGTTGTCCTATTTCTAGGATTGTATGCAACTCCACTCAATTATGTTATATCAACTCTTAAATAGGGACTTTTGCTCCACTAAATTAAGCACATTAAACATGAATTAATATCCTGGAAATATTAAAACAAGAAATAAGCACACATAATTGAGCACAAGAATCAAGTATTTACCATGTAAAACAAAAATTAAATAATAAAATTCGTCATAGGTTTCGTCCTCCTTAGGTATCTAGGGAACTAGTTCATAATTTTGAATAAAACCATCTCAAAGTCAGAAAAACCATAAGAAATGAAGAAACTCATAAAACTTCAGAAGAAATTAAAAAGAGGTCTTCGATCTTGATAGAAATCTGCTTCGGAAGTGGCTCCAATGATGTTCTTTGATTGTTTTCTTCGATATTCACTTATGCCACCATATCTCTTCTTCTATTTGGTATTTATAAACTTTAGAATGCTTAGAAAGCCTAAAAATTGTGTTTTTTCGCTTGTTTGGGAAGCAAGGTGCGAAATCGACACGGGCTGGCACATGGGCGTATGCCCAGCCCGTGTGGTTCACATGGGCATGTGCCCAGCCCATGTGGCTCCTGAAATCTACTCTTTTTCTTCGATTTTCGCTCATTTTTCGCTCCTTCTACTCCTAAATGCTCACCTAAGTATAAGAACATGAACTCAAGGAATTAGGAGCATCAAATTCACCAATTTGCATAAATAATAATCCAAAAATACATTAAAAATGAGATTAAAATATGTTAGTTTTATCATTTATCACCCTCCTTTCTTTTCATCATTATTTAACATAGCATTAAAATCCCCAGCAATAAGCCATGGACTTTGTACACCTTGTGCAAGATAACCAATACCGTTCCAAAGCTCCTTCCTTTTCATTCTCTGTGGGCTCCCATAAATGGCTGTAAAAAACAAATTTGCAGGCAAATCCGAAAAATAGAGCTCCATATGCACAAATTGTACTTCAACACCACCTTTACTTGCACACAATCCTGCCACATTACCCATATTCCACCAGCAAAGCCACGGGCTTCTATTCTATACGAATAAGGCAAACCAATTTTCCCAACTACACAGTCTGCCTTTCTACCACTCACACGAGTCTCCACCAAGATAACAATATCTGGATCGAAATCCCTCAAATACTCCTTTAAAAATCTATGAAATTTTGGGTGCCCAGCACCTTGACAATTCCAAACCAAGATTCTTGACTTCATAAAAACAATAATGAAAAAAAATAACCATTAATCAGGCCAGACGTTCCCGCAACAAACCATCCTTGAACGTGTTTCTCCTCTCGGATATATGATCCATAAGATTCGAGCGGAAAGCAAGATATTACAGTTATTAAGATTATGTATTAGGTATTTTTTTTCTTGATTGATAAAATTAGTTGACCGTCTCATTCTAAAATAGTCGACCATTTTATTCAAGTAAGAAAAACAAATACTTAATAATTATATTGATTAATCTTAATAATTCTAATCTCTTGTTTTTCAGTCTAATTTTTTCTCAAACAAAAAATTAAATCTGGAAGTAAAGATTATCCAAATTTTTTTCACCTTAAAACTTCAATTACACCGCGAAAGAAAAATGAAATGAAAAATTGGGTGTTGCTAATTTTATTTTAATAAGGTAAGATAAATATAAAAACTAAAGTTTAAAACCATTTATTTTGATGTAATAGCTAAAATCATTTTGATTCTCATTTAAAAAGTTTTGGCTATGATTGTCACCGTAAATTTAATATATAAAATATTATATATGGTAACATATATTTATCATTTAATGTAAAATAAAAATAAATATATGGTAATATATTTTGATATCGTGGTTATATATATGGAAAATATTAATTTTAAAATACACGTCATAGGAAAACCATACCAAATATAATGTAACAAATTACAGCGAATCATAAAAAAAAATGGCTAATTCTAGGATCCAAACAAAAAATCATTTAGAAGATCTCAAGAACTCACTCAAATAGTTGAGTCATATGATAATTCAAACAAAGAATCTTCCAATACAATTTGTATATTCTAGAAATATTTTTTTAAAAAAATTCCTTTAGAATGAATATGTTTATGGGTTTTTTCTTATAAATTTTATTTAATGCATAACTAATTGCAATTAAATTTTTTACATAAACCAAATATATAATTTTTAAAAAATAAAAATTGTAATATATAATACACGATTAATTCATGCTATTATGATATTTTCTCAATTATCATATTTATCACTGCTATTATCAATCAATAATTAATATTAGAGTAATTCTTTTGCTCAAACCGTATAATGAATATGAAAAAATTTGTATGAAGCATAAAGTTAAGGACCCACTTAGATTGAGAAATGTGGTAAGCGAAATTCAAGCTATCAATATCAAGCATGACTTCTTTTCTTAAATAATGCTTTAAAAAGGCACACACGTTTCAAAATTTAATGCAATGAATCTTAATATGTGGGTTGACATTTTATTATCTTATATTATTTTGTTTTCACTTTCTCAATCATAATATTTTATAATTTTATAATTTTATAATAAATTTACATAATATATTTTGATAGATATACACAATCAAATTCAAGAATCGCATAGATATACAAATTAATCTATTATTATTATTATTGTATAATTTAAAAATCAGAAGTCATGTTTCAATTTAAGCTATATTCTTTTCATAATTTATCATGATTTGTCGGTTTTTTATTCAAAGTACTATAAATTAATAATTAATGTTTATATATTCATATCGTATTTATATTATTTTTCATATTATGTTAACTTTAGTTATTTTCTTATATTACCTTTGTGTCGTATCTTTATTGTATATATAATAAAAGGCAAATATAATTCCAAAATTATCTTGTATTGTAAACACTACAGGAAAATAGGGCTTTAGCGGCGTTTTTAGTGGCGTTTGAACAAAAAACGCCGCAAATATTTTACATCCGTGGCGTTTGCAATAAAACGCCGCAAAAAACAGAGCAATAGCGGCGTTTTTGATCCAAACGCCGCTAAAAACTGAGCAATAGCAGCGTTTTTGGCCCAAACGCCGCGAAAAACTGAACAATAGCGGCGCTTTTGGAAAAACGCCGCTATAGGTCGAGGTTTTAGCGGCGCTTTGGGAAAAACGCCGCTATAGGTTGAGGTTTTAGCGGCGCTTTTGTAAAAACACCGCTATAGGCCGATGTTTTAGCGGCGCTTTTGGAAAAACGCCGCAAAAAAAGTAATTTAGTTTATGAGTTATGGTTTAGTGTTTAGGGCCTAGAGTTTTAGGATTTGGGATTTGGGGTTTGGAATTTAGAGGTAAATATGGTAAACTACTTAACTTGTGTATCTTGGATTTTTTTTTATAATATAAATCTAAATAAGATAAATATAAATTATTATTTTAAAAAATAGGTATATATATATGTTTTAGGGGTTATGCTATTAGGGATTAGAGGTTATGATTAATGATAAAGAAATTAATTTATTTTAGAGTTTTGGTAAGCATTAAGATTCTATTTGAATTACTTTTGTCCCTTGTTATATATATATATATTAAACTTCTAATATATATTAAGATTATAATATATATTTAGGGTGTAAGTTAATTTAGGTTAAGGGTTTAAGGAAATGATACTATTAGCTAGCTAGAAATTAACTGAAGAACATTTGGATTTTACTAAGATTCAAGCTATTTTGTATATACTCATATTATTTCATATAAGAATATAAACATATATATGTGTGTGTTTTAATTTGTACTACACTAACATTGGCCACACGAATTCCAAAAAATATGTCTACGATTATGGTTTAGGGTTAACAGTTTTTAAAGTACACTTTATAGTTTGGGCTTTATGGTCTAGGAGTTATGGTTGGTTTAGGGGTTACCGAATGGTTTTGGGGTTTAACGTTTGGGGTTAGGGGTTTTGTATTTGTGGTCCAAGGTTTAGGGTTTAGAGTCTGAAGTTTAGGGTTTTAAATTTAGAGTATAATTTTGGATTTTAATGTAGAATATAAATGTATATAAGATAAATATATATAAATTATTATTTTAAAAAATATATAAATATATATATGAAAAGTGGTTTAGTGTGCAATTGTGTACATGAACTGTAATTTGATCTAGATCTTGTAAAATATTTACACGTTATTGATATAATAAATAGCATCATGTTTTTATTTAATTAATTTATATGCATACATAATATGTATTTTAAAATGTGTATTAAATCAAAATTAAAATTTTAACTATAGTTAAGGTTTAGAATGTAAGTTTATAGTTTGAGGTTTAAATTAGTTTAAGGTATATTATTATTGGAGACTGAACCAATATTTAGAATTTTATGATATTCTTGCGAATTTGTACTAAACCTAATATATTGAAGATTGAAATATATATTTTGTACATCACAGTAACATTATTTAGATATAATTTAAAAGAAATTCTAAATATATATAGTTTTAAATTTTGATTAATTTTTATAAAATATTCACGTATTAGCGGCGTTTATACATAAAACGCCGCAAAAGATAGGAAATAGCGGCCTTTTTTTAGAAAACGCCATAAAACTTCAATATACATTAGAGTAAAACGGCGTCGTTTCCTCTGAATAGTAGCGGCTTTAGCGGCGTTTCTAATATAAACGCCACAACTCGTATTAGAACGGCGTCGTTTTGTAGTGTAGATAAAAGGGCGTTAGTGGCGCTTTACTGAAAACGCCGCAAAAGGGCTCATTACCGGCGCGTTTCTGAAAACGCCACAAAATTTCCTTATTTGAAATGGCGTCGTTTTTTCTCTCCTGTGGTTTATGCCCTTTACCTGAAATCAGTTTCGATTTTTGCTAAGTAATTTTCCCCCATTTCGTCTCTTCCTTCCCTAAATCCCTAAAATAGAAAACCCCTCTTTCTTTTTCCCCAAATCATCCCCTAATTCCCCAAACTCGAAATCCCTAACATTTTTCTCAAGTCCCCCTTTTTTTCCCTTAATCTGTTCCCCCATCCCCGAAATCCCTAATTATTTTCCCTTTCCTCTCGTCGACGGTGATATGCTTCATATTTAGGGTTTTAGCCCAATGATCATCAACTGCAAAACATACAAGAAGAAAGCCCTATCGATTCATTTTATCGACAAATCAGGGTTAGTTGATTCGTACAAAGCTCAATTTTTGAATGTTATGAAAAAGTAGCAAAGCACTTCTCTCTCACTCGATTTCGTCTGAACCAGAACCAGGAGAGCCAACTCTTCATACGTCAACTATTCACCGATCGATCCCAAGCTTTCTGGTAACTGCTAAGCCATATCGCTTTTTTCTTTCACTTTATTCGTTGGGTCCTTGAAGCTTCAACAATATTTCTTTTATTCTTTCCTTAAAATATCGTCAATGATGAACTGGCGGTAAGGTCAGCCTATTGAATTCGAAAATATTACTTAAACCAAAAGTCACCTTATAGAACACTGAATTTAGTTCAACTATGGTCTAAACCAATTAATCTAATCCTTCAGTTTTTGCGTGTTAAAGCAACTCAACTTTCGTACTTGGGGCGTTTGTTTTGTTTTGTTTTATTTTTCTTGTGTGGTTTTGTTTGTTTGTTTTTTCATGTATTACTTGCCTTTTTTTTTTTTTTGGTTTGAAATGGTTTGAAATGGGTTTGATCTCGATGGTTATACCCTTGTTTTAAGTAAACCCAATACCGGGTCTGGTGTTTCTAGTGCTGTTTTTAACTTAACCACCACAATTATTGGTGCTGGAATCATTGCTTTAGTTGCTACTATGAAGGTTCTGGGGCTTGTTTTAGGGACTTTTTTGGATAAACCTGGTTGGGATTTTGTCTGAAATTAGTGTCGAGATGTTGATTAGGTTTGCAGTTTCTTGTAAAGCTAGATCTTATGGGGAAGTTGTGCAAATTGCAATGGGGAGAACTACTAGGGTTTTGTCTGAGATTTGCATAATTGTCAACAATGCAGGTGTCCTGATAGTTTATTTGATTATTACGGGTGATGTTATGTCTTGTTCGGTTCGTCATATTAGGGTTTTCTATCAGTGGTTAGGACATGTTTTTTGGGATCATAGGAAGTTATTGGTTTTGGTTGTTATGGTTGTTTTTCTTGCTCCACTTTGCGTGTTAGATAGGATTGATTCATTGAGCATGACTTGGTGCCCGGTAGCTCTCATTTGTTGTTTTCGTTGTGGTTTGCTTTGCTGTTGCATTCATTAAGCTTATTGAGGGGAAGATAGAGGCTCCAATGCACAAGGAGACATGCTAGATAACATAGAAACGCAGGTAGCTGAACCCTTCCATAGAATCTTTGATCAAAGACATTAGCAATCTTAGATAATCCTTAGAAGAACCTTTTTTCCCCTTGCAGTTGATCACGTTTAGTCGGGGCATAAGGTGTTGGTAAAGGCGAGGGAGAAACAGAAGAGCAACAGGAAGTGGAGGTGCATTGCAGTTATACTCGTTCTCATAATTTTTCTAATTATTGCACTTGTTGTGCTCAAGCCTGGAACAACAAAAAGAAAAAGAAAAAGCTGCTTAGATTGTGTTGTGTGCAATTAATTTGTTTGTATGTATGTATGTATGTATGTATGTATGTATATGTGTGAATTGGGTCAATGATCTTTGGTCAACATTGCAGCCCCATTTCTCTTTGTTGGTTGATAAATTTGGAAATTTTATCTTTGTGATATGTTTATATAGAGATATGTTTTAATAATGGAAATGTATTGAAAATTATCAAAATATTGATTGAATTAATTGATAGTAGTTGTATATTTTGTGGGATATTAGCATCAATAGTTAAAATAGAGGAAAGTAAATTATTTATATTTGTCCTATCAAAATGTTGGAAAAACAATTCCAATGATTAATATTTTATATTAAATTGATTTTATTTTAAACAATTCCTATCAGGTAGCTGTTGCATTCATAATAGGAAATATTTATACCAAATTGCAATGATAATATGTATACAATGTAACTTACTGTCTTTTAATGGTATTGAGCTTGGTCATATTTCTCCTCACAATGGTCTTCATTAGGGTGACTGTTACTTACTGTCTTTCCCTAGAATTTTAACTATGATTTTTAGTATATTGGATCCTCCCCAGGTGTAAAAACGCCACGTATGATGAATCTTAAAAAATTCAAAAAGACTTGAAAAAAGTTCTATCGAGCTCATTTACTATTTAATATTTATATAACCTTAATTTATTTCCAATTTACTTATAAAAATTAAACTACAATTCTTTTTTGATATTATTATATTCAAATTACTATTTTTTTATATTAATAATGTTTTATTTTAATATTTAATATTTTTAAATGTCTTTAAAAGTTATAACTAATTTTTATCAAAATTACAACAATAGCTGACCTTCTGTCCAACCTTATTTTAAATATTTTAAAGATTCAAAGTATATAGGCTGGAAACCTGACGGGTTTCCTTATATCGAGCTGCAAGATATAATGGATCCTCCCTAGGTGTAACAACGCCACGTATGATGAATCTTAAAAAATTTAAAAAGACTTGAAAAAAGTTCTATCGAGATCATTTACTATTTAATATTTATATAACCTTAATTTATGTCCAATTTACTTACATAACTTATATAACATACATGACTTATATAACATATATAACTTACCTAACTTATATAACATATATAACTTACGTAACTTATATAACATACATAACTTATATAACTTATATAACTTAGATAAATATATAACTTACATAACTTACATAATACTTAAATATATTTTATATCATAATTTACATAACTTACATAACTTATATAACTTAAATAAATATATACTTTACATAAATATATATCATATCATAACTTACATAACTTACATAATACTTAAATATATATCATGTCATACATAACTAGTTTACGAAATTTACTTAACTTACATAATACATAAATCTATAGTTGAAAATCCTGCAACTTGCCTAAATTAGTTTATACCCATTAGAGACTTGATATTTAGTATAATGATATGATTTAAATCAATTGAGAACATTTAAGTAACTGTAATATGTTGTCAACTTTAGATTTCAAGAACTACAAAATGGATAGGAGTTGGATGAAATTGTCAAGGGTAAGCAATGCCTATCAAAATGGAGTACAAACTTTTCTAAATTTTGCATTTCAAAATGCAAGCCAAGAGAATATGATTCTTTGCCCGTGTAAGAAGTGTGGCAACATCTCGGCATTTTTTCGTGAAGTTGTCTACGAACATCTAATTGTTGATGGCTTTATTCGGGGGTATAAAAAATAGATTTTCCATGGAGAGTGTACATCTAGTGGAACTTCTTCAACGATTAATTCGACTTATCCTGATATTGATTACCATCAGTATGTTAGATAAGATGACATGGAAGATATGTTGCGGGATGTATTTAATATGTGTAGTCATAGTGAGCAATCGTTTCCACCTAATTTTATTATATCTGAGAAATGTAATATTGGTGGAAATGTTTTTTGCGAAACGGGAACAAGTGCACCTAATGAGGAGCCAAATGAAGAAGCGGCTAAGTTCTACAATTTACTTAATGAAATGAATGAAGAACTTTACGAGGATCAAAATATTTGAAATTGTCCTTACGCATTCGTCTATTTCACTTAAAATGTTTGGGAGGGTGGACCAGGAAACTCTTTTTTACAATTTGCTAGAGTTTCTAAGAGAGATGTTTCCGTTTGCAAAAATTCCCGATTTTGTCAAGATATGAAGAGACTAATAAAAGATTTGGGCCTTGGGTACGATAAAATTCATAGTTGCCCAAATGATCGCATGTTGTCTTGGGGTGATCGGAAAAACCAACAATCTTGTCATGTTTGCGGTAAGTCTCGTTGGATGAATAATGTCTAATAGAAGATGTGAATACGGATGAAGGTGGGGCACGATTAAGAAAGAAGCCAGTCAAGGTCTTACGATATTTTCCCCTGATACCAAGACTTCAAAGGCTTTTCATGTCCTCAAAGACAGCCGAATCTATGACGTGGCATAATGATCAACTGACCGATGATGGATTATTAAGACATCCTGCGGATTTTTTAGCTTGGAAATCATTTGACAGTAAATTTCCAAGCTTTGCAAGCGATCCTCGGAATGTGAGGCTTGGGCTAGCAGATGATGGCTTTAATCCATTTAAAATCATGAGTACTTCGTACAGTACTTGGCCTGTAGTGCTTGTTCCTTACAATTTGCCTCCATGGATTTGCATGAAGCAATCTTCATTTATTTTATCAATGATTATCCCTGGAGAGAAAGGTCCCGGAAATGATATTGACATCTATTTGCAGCCACTTATTAAAGAGTTAAAACAATTATGGTCGGGTGTTGAGACATATGATGTATTGAGAAAGGAGAACTTTAATTTACGTGTAGCTTTATTGTGGACAATTAATGATTTCCCGACTTATGCTAATTTATCGGGTTGGAGTACTAAAGGACGATATGCCTGTCCTTGTTGTGCTACGCAAACTTGTTCGAAGTGGTTGTATAATGGGAAGAAGTTCTCTTACATGGGCCATCGTCGGTGGTTAGATGAAAATCATAAATTTAGATTTCAGAGGACTCTATTTAACGGTACTGAAGAGTACAGAGGAGCTCCTGAGCAGACCGTTGGTTATGAAATCTTGTTTATGTTAAAAGATATCAACTTTAGTTACGGGAAGATGAATCAACCACCTATCACGCAAACAAGGAGAAGATCGAGGGATGAATCTGATGATGAATCTGACGAAGAGGATGATCCTAATGAGGCGGAGTTGTGGAAGAAAAGGAGTATTTTTTTTGAGTTGCCTTATTAGGAGCACAACATTTTACGCCACAATCTTGATGTCATGCATATTGAGAAGAATGTCCGCAAGAACATAATTGGGACAATTTTAAATGTCGATGGAAAATCAAAAGACAATCTTGAGAGCCGACTTGATTTAGTTGACATGAGAATCGGCGTGATCTTCATCCTCAAGTACTTAGAATGGGAAATATCGGTTGCCGCCTTCTATTTTTTCAATGTCAAAGAAAGAGAAAGAAGTTTTTGCATGGTGTTGAAGGATATAAAGGTCCCAGATGCGTATCGTCAAATATATCTCGATGTGTGAGTTTCAAAGATCGAAGATTATATTCATTAAAATCACATGATTACCACATCTTGATGCAAGATTTACTCCCGGTTGCTTTACGGTCTTTGTATGTCAAAAATGTAACGTCTGTATAATTGAACTATCCAATATAATGAAAGCTATTTGTGGCAAAGTTTTGAATGTCGAAGAACTTGAGAAAGTCTGAGGATCGAGCGGCTTTGACTTTATGCAATTTAGAGAAGATCTTTCCACCTTCCTTCTTCACTATTATGGTGCACTTGGTAATCCTTCTCCTCACGAAGCAATCCTTAGTGGACCGGTTTTTATCGATGGATGTATCCTATAGAAAGGTGCTAATTTATTTCTCAAGTATTCATTCATTCACCTCTATACATTTAGTTCTGACTTTTGATAAATATTGTATATCGTGTTTAGGTTCCTAAGCAAATTGAAGTCATATTGTCGCAATAAGCGTTATCCGAGAAAGATCAATTATCGAAGGCTACTTGGCGTAAGAGTGCATGACCTTACATTTCTAGATATTTAGAAGATCTTTGAAACACGATTGAATAGACCAAGTAGAAATTTGGGCTCAATGATCATGACTTGGCGAAACTTATTTATTTCAAAGTTATGGAGAACCAATCGGCAAAGTTGAAATTGTAGAATTAGATGATATATCGTGGATACAGCACATCGATATGTACTTTTTCACCACGATTCAATTGAACCGATTATGCAAGTAAGTTATAAAATTGTCTTACATATTCGCTCGTTTTGATTTGTTTATCTTCTAACCAATTAAACTTGTTTTTAATATAGTGAGTACAAATAAATTTTGAGATCTCGCACGCTCTCGAAGATTACAACATCGAGAGATTAATAAGTTATTCACAGAATCTTTTCATGAATGGTTAAGTCAAACGGTATGTAACTAAAGTTAATAAGTTACATATAATCGTGAAATTTAGTTAATCAAATAAGAATATTTTTACATAATACATTTATAATTATTTAATTTACTTTCGATTCAATAGGTTTGGAGTGGGAAGGACGTCAATGACGAAATTAAATGGCTTTCCCAAGGTCAGAACAGAGTAATAAAAGATATAGTGCCTTCTTCATCAATGGATCTGATTTCATACAAAGTATCGCGAGAGAATGAGGAGAACTCAAAATTGTAGAGTTGTTGTTAATTCTTCAATTACAAGTTATGCTAGTGCTAGGGATAGTAATCCGGTTGAGGGTAATGTGGAGTATTACGGACTTCTTACCGACATTATTGAGTTGGATTACTATGGCAGATGGAAAGTTATCTTATTTCGGTGTGATTGGGCTGATGTTAATATTGCTCGAGGAATTAAAAAGATCAATTTGGTTTTACAATGGTGAATTTCTCTCGCTTGATTCACTTTGGACAACAATTGATGGACGAGCCATATGTATTTTCCTCTCAAGTGAAACAATTTTTTTATTCGAAAGATCCAACTGATGAGGTTGGTATGTTGTACTTTGAACACCCCTAGAGACTTGTTTGACATGGGTAATGGAAGTAGAGATGACATTGTCGAAAGATCGAAACATTACCTTTTCAGAACAAAACTTAGATGAAAATATCCCTAGTACTAGTACATAATATCAATGGGTTGAGATGATGTGAATGAAGATATTTACGAATAATGATGTAGTAAGATTTTACGTTTTTAATTATATGTAATATTATAATTTTAATCTTGGTCATGTTATATAATTTGACTATTTTATATGTACTATTATTGTTGTAATTTGTTACTAAAACTTTAACTATTTTATGTGTATTGCAAGAAAAATGCGTAGAAGAAGATTACGTGGTTTAAGTATTGTCCAGAATACTCCAAATTCGGAAGAAGGAAATAGTGAACAGCAGACAGTTGTTGGATCTTCGAATGTGCCAGAGACACTTGAAGAGCCTGAAGAATTTCAAAGTAATGTTACGTTTATTTTACATGTGTTGACTTTTATTATTAATTTATTTGTAAATTTTAATATAATAATAGTATATCATTTTTCAGCTGAAAATGGTGGGATGCGCAAAGCTCGAGGACGTACACTGCTTAGTGATTTATACGACTTAGATCCTGCCGACCGTGTCAAAGTAAGTAGAAATACTTATGGCCACTGTTGGATCGAAGCTCGACTTTTAGCGAGCTATATTGGCATTTTAGCACGAAATGCCAATATGTTGCCTATCAACTACGAATCATGGCATCACATGCCTGATAGCAACAAAAATCATGCTCTCGCTAATATTAAGGTAACAAAATGTGAATGTAATTTATAATATTTTGGTTTAAGTTTCATTCATATTTACATTCTAAACTTGTGTTTTTAGGATAGATTTGCTTTAGAGGTCTCCGATGATTATATCAAGAAGACATTGGGTAAAAAATGGAGAGACAATAAAAGCATTTTAAAAAAACAATATTTTAAGAAAGACATAAGCCTCGAGGAAAAATTGAGAAATGTCCCGCCGGGAATGCTGAGGTACCAATGGGAAGATGCGGTTAGATTCTGGAATTCAAAGAAAGGAGAGGTATTACGTATTTCCAAACTCTTATATATAGTGTTTACTATATACGTAATAATAATTTCATTATGTAGGACCGTGAGCGAGTTGGAATAAGCAGCAGGCAAAAACAAAAATTCACGCACACGGCAGGGTCGAGAAGTTTTGCTTCTATACCTGAGGCCGAGGTATTAAAATTTTATTAATTCTTTCAAATATTAATAACTTTCTAATATTAAATAATATTTTTTTACTATATTGTAGGAAGTCAAATCTGGACAAAAAGTTGGGCGCCTTTAGCTTTTTGAGATTACGCATAGGAAGAAAGATGGATTTCCTATGACATCCGAAGCTGGAGAAATTATGGTATATTTACTTAATAATATTTGATTTATTCTAAATATTTATAATGTTTAATTATAATTGTTTAATTCAATTCATCATTAGTAGTTTTAAATAATGTTATGTTGCATTCCTTTTTATTATATATTTCGTTTCTAACTTTTTAATTGATTTTTTAGGAGAAACTAAAGGATAAGAAGGCGGAATATGAAGCGGCTACTTCCAGTGATAGTTCTGTTAATCTTGAGAACATTGATAATGAATTATCATGAAGTTTTAGGTCTGAAAAGGTGCGGTCGGGTTCGATTTCAAGGATCAGTGTTACCCGACCCAATATTTTGGATCGGCTCTCAGCAATCACATGCCTTAGGAAGTCAAGCTAAAGCTGAAGTTCAGAGGTTAAGAGATCAGATAGCTCAAATGCAAGCGAACACAGATGAGCAAATTGCCGAGGTTCAACGAAAATATGAAGAACTCCAGCAACAACTTAGAGCGGAGGCGAGAGAGAGGAGGAGGCGCGGCAATGAGGGAAGCGAGCATAGGAAAAAGTACGATGACCTCCGGCACGACTTCAATGAGATGATGCAGATGTTTCAACGAAGAGCAAAGCCGCCATCTTAGACATTAGTTTCCTCGTTGTAAGAATATTTTTAACTTTGTCACGTTTAACATTATTCTAAGAATATTTTAAATCATACTTTATTAATTACATCACATATCTTTCGTTAAATTTGAAGTATTATTTAGAATTAATATTTTTGGTTGTATTTTTTATGCTAAATTTGGTATTTTGTTTTGCATTTTATGCTATATTTGTTGTATTTGGTTGGATTTTAATGCAGGAAGGGCTGAATATTCGTGGAAAAAATTATTGCAAATCTGCCAAAATTAGCGGCGTTTGTGGGAAAAACGCCGCTAAAGGCCATGACTTTTAGCGGCGCTTTTTATTCAAACGCCGCTAAAGGCCATGACTTTTAGCGGCGCTTTTTCTTCAAATGCCGCTAAAGGCCATGACTTTTAGCGGCGCTTTTTTTAAAAAACCACTAAAGGCCACGACTTTTAGCGGCGCTTTTTTTTCAAACACCGCTAAAGGCCACAACTTTAGCGGCGCTTTTTCTTCAAACGCCGCTAAAGGCCACGACTTTTAGCGGTGCTTTTTTTCCAAATGCCGCTAAAGGCCATGACTTTTAGCGGCGCTTTTTTTTAATAAACGCCACCAGTTTTTGCGGCGCCGCCTATAGCGGCGTTTTTTGCTGCGTTTTCAAAAGCGCCGCAAAAAGTTTTAGTGGCGCTTAGAAGCGCCGCTAAAGGCTAAAAAAAGCGCCGCTAAAAATCTGTTTTGCTGTAGTGAAATATTGTGTGTATAGAAAAGGACGGAGATGAGACAACATTATTATAACGCAGAAGAGCAAGTAATTCAATTTTGGTAGATTTCATACATTCCCAACTAAATATCTAAAACTTACATTGATGGTAGATTATTTATTTGTTTGGTTGAATATAATATTTATTCGATGAAATAATCATTATTTCTCTATTATTTGCTTTCTTGGAATAGCCATTTTTTGGCCCAAAAAAAAAAAAATTCTAGATTAATCCTTTAAAACTTGGACTTAAAAAACATAAAAATAAAATATTTGAAATATTTTAATATAATTTAATATAAAATATTTAATTTCAAAATATAATTTAAAATAAAATATTTAAATATAATTTAATATAAATATAATTATATTAAAACTATTGTTAAAATATGATTGAATTATTTATTTTTTATTAAAGTATTTTTAATAATAATCCTATTAAAATTTTAATAGCAATAATAATAATAACCATCTATCTAAAAAAATTCTGCTAAGAGTACTCTGGTCATTTAAGCTTTTTTCCTTATGTTATTATAACATCATTCCATTCAACCAAACACAACAATACTATTATAGTCTTATTCTATTCCATTCAAACAAATAGTTGAATTATTGATTACAACTCTGTTACATTAGAATTTTATTCTATTCACTACAGGAAAATAGGGCTTTAACAGCGTTTTTAGTGGCGTTTGAACAAAAAACGCCGCAGATATTATACATTCGCGGCCTTTGCAATAAAACGCCGCAAAAAACTGAGCAATAGTGGCTTTTTTGATCAAAACGCCGCTGAAAACTGAGCAATAGCAGCGTTTTTGGCCCAAACGCGGCTAAAAACTGGAAAATAGCGGCGCTTTTGGAAAAACGCCGCTATAGGTCGAGGCTTTAGCGATGTTTTTCCAAAAGCGCCGCTAGAGGTCGAGGTTTTAGCGGCGCTTTTGGAAAAACGCCGCAAAAAAGTAATTTAGTTTATGAGTTATGGTTTAGTGTTTAGGGCCTAGAGTTTAGGATTTGGGGTTTGGAATTTAGAGGTAAATATGGTAAACTACTTAACTTGTGTATCTTGGATTTTTTTATAATATAAATCTAAATATGATAAATATAAATTATTATTTTAAAAAATAGGTACATATGTTTTAGGGGTTATTAGGGATTAGAGGTTATGATTAATGATAAAAAATTAATTTATTTTAGAATTTTGGTAAGCATTAAGATTCTATTTGAATTACTTTTGCCCCTTGTTATATATATATTAAACGTGTAATATATATTAAGATTATAATATATATTTAGGGTGTAAGTTTAATTAGGTTAAGGATTTAAGGAAATGATACTATTAGCTAGCTAGAAATTAACTGAAGAATATTTGGATTTTACTAAGATTCATGCTATTTTGTATATACTCATATTATTTAATATAAGAATATAAACATATATATATATATATATATATATATATATATGTGTTTTAATTTGTACTACACTAACATTGGCCACACGAATTCCCAAAAATATGTCTACGATTATGGTTTAGGGTTAACAGTTTTTAGAGTACTTTATAGTTTGGGCTTTATGGTCTAGGAGTTATATATGGTTGGTTTAGGGGTTACCGAATGGTTTTGGGGTTTAAAGTTCTGGGTTAGGGGTTTTGTGTTTCTGGTCTAAGGTTTAGGGTTTAGAGTCTCAGGTTTAGAGTTTTAAATTTAGAGTAGTATAATTTTGGATTTTAATGTAGAAAATAAATGTATATAAGATAAATATATATAAATTATTATTTTAAAATATATATAAATATATATATGAAAAGTGGTTTAGTGTGCAATTGTGTACATATATGAACTGTAATTTGATCTAGATCTTGTAAAATATTTACACGTTATTGATATAATAAATAGCATCATGTTTTTATTTAATTAATTTATATGCATACATAATATGTATTTTAAAATGTGTATTAAATCAAAATTAAAATTTCAACTATAGTTAGGGTTTAGAGTGTAAGTTTATGGTTTGAGGTTTAAAAGTTTAAGGTATATTATTATTGAAGACTGAACCAATATTTAGAATTTTATGAGATATAATTTAGATATAACATTCATCACAAGAACATTATTTAGATATAATTTAAAAGAAATTCTAAATATATAGTTTTAAATTTTGATCAATTTTTATAAAATATTCAGGTATTAGCGGCGTTTATACATAAAACGCCGCACAAGATAGGAAATAGCGGCGTTTTTTTAGAAAACGCCATAAAATTTCATTATACATTAGAGTAAAACGGCGTCGTTTCCTCTGAATAGTAGCGGCTTTAGCGGCGTTTCTATAATAAACGCCACAACTCGTATTAGAACAGCGTCGTTTTGTAGTGTAGATAAAAGAGGCGTTAGTGGCGCTTTTCTGAAAATGCCGCAAAAGGTCTCATTACCGACGCGTTGCTAAAAACGCCACAAAATTTCCTTATTTGAAACGGCGTCGTTTTTTTCTCTCCTGAGGTTTATGCCCTTTACCCGAA
The DNA here is from genome assembly GCA_025698475.1 of Gossypium anomalum. NCBI lineage: Eukaryota > Viridiplantae > Streptophyta > Magnoliopsida > Malvales > Malvaceae > Gossypium > Gossypium anomalum. The sequence goes on from CM046968.1 coordinate 81,451,753, forward strand.
ATCAGTTTTGATTTTTGCTAAGTAATTTTCCCCTATTTCGTCTCTTCCTTCCCTAAATCCCTAAAACAGAAAACCCCTCTTTCTTTTTCCCCAAATCATCCCCTAATTCCCCAAACCCGAAATCCCTAACAGAAAAACCCCTCTTCCTTCCCTAACGATTTTCCCTTTCCTCTCATCGACGGTCATATGCTTCATGTTTAGGGTTTTAGCCCAATGATCATCAACTCAAAAACATACAAGAAGAAAGCCCTATCGATTCATTTTATCGACAAATCAGGGTTAGTTGATTCGTACAAAACTCAATTTCTGAATGTTATGAAAAAGTAGCAAAGCATTTCTCTCTCACTCGATTTAAATCTCGAACTGAACGGAAGAGCCAACTCTTCATACGTCAACTATTCACCGATCGATCCCAAACTTTCTGGTAATTGCTAAGCCATATCACTTTTTTCTTTCACTTCATTCGTTGGGTCCTTGAAGCTTCAACAGTAGTTCTTGTTTTGTTTTATTTTATTTTCCTTCTGTGGTTTTGTTTGTTTGTTTTTTCATGTATTACTTGCCTTTTTTTTTTTTTTTTGGTTTGAAATGGTTTGAAATGGGTTTGATCTCTGTGATTATACCCTTGTTTTAAGTAAACCCAATACCGGGTTTAGTGTTTCTGGTGTTGTTTTTGACTTAACCACCACAATTATTGGTGCTGGAATCATGGCTTTACCTGCTACTATGAAGGTTCTGGGGCTTGTTTTAGGGATTTTTTTGATAATCCTGATTGGGATTTTGTCTGAAATTAGTGTCGAGATGTTGATTATGTAACACCCTGAATTTGGGTCTAGAAGAATTGGGTTTTGAATTTGGGATTCGGATAGAAGAAAACCTGAATAATTAAGAAGTTTTAAATATTATCGTTTAAGAAAAACATTTTGAATTAAATTACCACTAGAAAATTTTTACTATATTTATTATTATGGATATTTTAAATTTTTATGGAAATTATTATTATTTACTGTATTATTGATATTTGAAATTTTTTATTAGTAGATATATTTTTAAAATTTTTATTATTAATTAATGTATTATTAGATAGGAAAAAATATATATATATTTATAATTATAAGAGTATTGTTGTTTTGGTGTTTAAAATCTAGGAAAAAAATTGTTTTAATTATGCCCCTTAAGGGAATCTGGGCAGTAGGCCTTATTAATAAATTGGGCTGAGTTTTAGCGTAAAGGAGAACCTGGCCTAGTGGCTAAGCATGCTAGGTAGTGGGAAGGAGGGTTGGGGTTCGACTCCCAACATGTGCAAAATAGTTTTCTTTTTTCTTTAAATCAGGGAACGACGCAGGGAAGTGTTATATAAAGTTGGGGTTAAAAGGTAACACAAAAGGGAAGCTTGGCCCAGTGGCAGAGGCGTTGGGAGTGTGGTATGGTGCTTAGGTTCGAGGGTTGGCACACGCAAAGGCTTGTTTTTATTTTAATAAGCCAGATCACACTAAAGTAAGGTTTGAGTATAGTTGCGACCGAGTTATGCCACTAAGAGGCTTGTGGCACAGCGGCAGCAGTGCGTTAGGAGTCCCAGGGTGGCCCAGTTCGAGTCCAGGCGCATGTATGTTCTATTTTATTTTTTAAAAGAACTCAGGACGTTAGCAGGTAAGGTTTAAAGGTAAACGCGACGCTATTATATCAAAGAAGAAGACCTGTCCCGGTGGGCAGCAGCGTCTTTGGGCAACACTGGAGGTCCCCAGTTCGAATAGGGCTATGCCCAAAAGGGAACTTCTTTTTGCTTTGACGCGCATGGGAAGGACCAGCAGGAGGAGGAGTCGGTGAGCGGTGGACTGCTGCTCAGCAGTGGAGAGTTTGAATTAAATTCAAACTTTGAATTTGGCCATGAATTAAGGAGATAAGGAAGGAATTAAAATTAGAAAATGATTTTATTTTATTCTAATCTCATCTTATTTCTTTGCTCTCATATTTTTTTTCTTTTTTTTTAAAAAGCTGAACAATTCTCTCCTTTTCTATTTTCTTTCTTTCTCTCATCTCTTCCCCTCTTCTCTTTTCTTTCTGTTGCCGATTCTGATCCTATCATTCTTTTCATTGCTAACCGAATAGCAACAAGCCAAATCCCAAAGTAGGCAAAGGAAGTCGATTTCTTCATAGAGGTGTGCACTTGTTTTTTCTTTTAGCCGATTCATGTTATGTCAGAAGCCTTTCAACTCTTTTGTCAACACCCTGTTTGGTCCATAACCACTTCTTCTTCAGTGATCCAGAAGCCGAAAGCACAGCATCCTTGGGTAACTTGGTGGCCGATTTTTAGGATCCTTGTGGTGCGATTTTTGCTAGTGTTTTGAAGCTGAGACTGCGTTGAATAGGAGTTGACACGGGATTGGAACTGTTTGGGTAGGTGAACCTTGGTAAGTGCTCGTAGCTTTAATCAATTCGGTATTATGGAGGTTAAGAAAAGTCGAAACCCCTCTAGTTTAGGGAGGTGGCCGAATATGGGTTTAGGCTCATGGGATTATTCTTTTAATAATTTTATGATTTCTATAGTGAAGGAGCAACAACGCGTAGTGACGACTTGAGTCGGTTGAATCGTTGGAGTGGCTAGATCTAAGTCAATCGGTGTCGGCAAGGTAAGGTTTTTTAAGGCTATTGTGGTGGGTGGCCGAAAGTGTAAGTGTTGATAATAGATGGCTCTCGTTTGGTTTAAATTAAATGGAAGCTGATTTATTAACGGTTTATTATAGGAGAAATCGTGTAGGAGATCTCGTGGAGAAAAATCGCCAAACAGGTGTGTAGCTTACCCTCTTTCCTAGCTTAAAGCGATAAATACCGAAAAGCCGAAATGCCGAAATTCTGGCAATTCGAGGACGTGTGAGCAAGCGAATGCTCACTAATTGGTTTGATGTCGATGAGTCGATGAACGAAAATGATGGAAAAGGGTAAGAATGTGACTTCGGGCAAATTCGGTAAGATGGGCCTCGAGGGCCGAGGTAAGGCCCATTGGGTTTTCAAGCTAATCGGAAAAATGGGCGGACTCGCCATTTGATCCTATGAGCTATATTATCTCGATAATGAGTATGGAAACCCCAGTATTTGGTAAAATTACGATAATACCCTTATAATATGAAAATGACTATTTTGCCCCTAGGTAAAAAGACCATTATACCCCTAGGGTTTAATTGTGAATTTGACACATGGGATTTTGATATACATGATTGATATGATATGCACATGAAATGTATGATATGCACATGACATGTATGGTATGCACATGATATGTATGAGATATACATGATAAATTCATTATATGCATTTGGGTTGGGTTTTATATATGGATGGAGGAAGTGCAAAAGGGCTTACGCCCTGGGCCATGAGAAATGGGCTTATGCCCCGATTATTAAAAGGGCTTATGCCCGATTATTATAAGAGGCTAGGCCTCAGTTATATGATAAAGCAGCTATCTTTGCCGAGTGGAGAGTTTGGTTGGGTGGGTTGAGTTATTCCCCACATGGAGAGCTTGGTTGGTACGGGTGGAGAGTAGCGGATGGTGGGTTGAGTAGTCTCCCCAAATGGGTTGCATTCATGCATTAATATTATATGTGATATTGAAATGGGCTTATGGGCCATACCGTTTACAGTAAAGGCTTCGGCCCAGTGATATGAATAATAATAAAGGTTTCGGCCCAGTGATATGAATAATGAAAAGGCTTCGCCCAAAGATATGAACAAATAAAGGCTTGGCCCAATATATGTGGTAATCGAATTTGGGCTTAGGCCCGATGGTCTGATATTGACTTGGGCTCTGAAGGGGGCTTGTTGCACACCGAGTTTTCCAAACTCACCCCTTTTCTTCCTTATCCTTACAGGTGAGCCTTGATGTGGAGACTTGGAGCCGGAGGGATTTGGGGTGGCCATGATGATCACGTTTGGACTTACCGACAAATAAGCGGTTTTCTTTCGGTTTATCTTCACTTTCAATTTTATTTATACTTGGGTTGTAATAAGGCCATTTTAACTATTTATTTGGGATTATTTTTGAATAACTCTATATTTTCCGATAATGATCAAAATGGGCTAGACTTAGGACACATTTTCAAAATGATACACATTTTCAAAATAACACAACGACACTCATAATTGGTTTAACAAAGATAACCACTTAGAGGAGATTTCAACTCGTTTACCAAAGTGTGGCAATGATTGTGGGCATGTCTAGGATTGGTTCTATCCGGGAGCTTGGTACTTAAGCAGCCTTCATGGCTCACCTCCTCCGTTTGGATACCTACGGTGCCCACCTCCATTCACTTTGGTTGCTTGACTTTAGGGCGGTTTTTTAGTCAATCAAACGGAACATGGATTTTTAAACACGTGTGACACGTCAGATTCGGCCATAGCGTCTAGGCCGGGTTTGGGGTGTTACATTTAGTGGTATTAGAGCCAGGTTGCAACAACTTGGCTGTGGATCGGGTCCGAAAATTTTTCTAAAACTTAGGCCTAAGAAGGGTATTTTTGGGAAACGATAGATTTTTTTTCAAAGATGTTCAAATTTTGCTGTTCTTTTAATGGGTTTAAAATCAAAAATTGTAAAACGGAGGTATTATAAATTAATTTTGGAAAATTTTTGACCAAAGGTATGTTTTAATTTTTGAATGGTTTGAAGAAGGATGTGGCACACTGAATCCCCGGCACCAAGTCTGTAAGTACCCTTACTTTTATGTTGGTAAATTCTGATAAAATGTTAAACTGAGGCCCTACTATGATACTGTGGTTAGGGTAGAACTGTAAAACAGTAGGATTGGTACTGTAGCTAGGCTATGATTCTGTGAAAATAGAAACTCTAAAATACTATCTCTGCATAAGACATACGAATAAATAGCAAAATTTTTGAGATCTTTATAGTTATTTGATATGTGTGTTTGGTAATGTAGAGTATTGATATGAATTCTGAGGGTAAGCAAAGTCTGCCAACTTCGGGTAGCGGTAACTCGGAGCTTAGGACTGAGGCACTGGCCGAGTTAGTAAGGAAGGTGGTAGAAGAAGTACTGGAGACCAAGGTTAAGGAAATTAGGGAAACACTTCAAGCAGAATGCTTGGAGTGTAGGAAAAGGAAGGATTCTAGTTCTCAGAAAACCAAGCCTCGTTCTGTGAAACATGTTAAGACACGACCAAACTTTCCAACCTGCAAGAACTGCAACAGGCGTCATCCGGGTGAATGCCATAGGAAGACGGGAGCATGTTTTAGATGTGGGTCCAAGGAGCATCGAGCTCGGGATTGCCAAGTTTATTCTATTTGAATATGTGTTACGAGTTGTATGGGTGCTTGATAAAAGTTTCTTTATTTCGGTAGTTAGATGTTCTGGGTTGTATTAAAATTATTTAGATCAGAGTGCGCAGCGGTAGCATAGTAGCATGATGGTTTGAATAATACGGTTAGTTGATAGTTTGAAATTTCGAGGACGAAATTTTTTTTAAGGAGGGTAGAGTTGTAACACCCTGAATTTGGGTCTAGAAGAATTGGGTTTTGAATTTGGGATTCGGATAGAAGAAAACCTGAATAATTAAGAAGTTTTAAATATTATCGTTTAAGAAAAATATTTTGAATTAAATTACCACTAGAAAATTTTTACTATATTTATTATTACGGATATTTTAAATTTTTATGGAAATTATTATTATTTACTGTATTATTGATATTTGAAATTTTTTATTAGTAGATATATTTTTAAAATTTTTATTATTAATTAATGTATTATTAGATAGGAAAAAATATATATATATATTTATAATTATAAGAGTATTGTTGTTTTGGTGTTTAAAATCTAGGAAAAAATTGTTTTAATTATGCCCCTTAAGGGAATGCAGGCAAGTGAGGCCTTATTAATAAATTGGGCTGAGTTTTAGCGTAAAGGAGAACCTGGCCTAGTGGCTAAGCATGCTAGGTAGTGGGAAGGAGAGTTGGGGTTCGACTCCCAACATGTGCAAAATAGTTTTCTTTTTTCTTTAAATCGAGGAACACGCAGGAAGTGTTATATAAAGTTGGGGTTAAAAGGTAACACAAAGGGAAGCTTGGCCCGATGGCAGAGGCGTTGGGAGTGTGGTATGGTGCTTAGGTTTGAGGGTTGGCACACGCAAAGGCTTGTTTTTATTTTAATAAGCCAGATCACACTAAAGTAAGGTTTGAGTATAGTTGCGACCGAGTTATGCCACTAAGAGGCTTGTGGCACAATGGCAAAGAAGATGCGTTAGGAGTCCTGAGGTGGCCCGGTTCGAGTCCCAAGCGCATGTATGTTCTATTTTATTTTTAAAAGAACTCAGGACGTTAGCAGGTAAGGTTTAAAGGTAAACGCGACGCTATTATATTAAAGAAGAAGACCTGTCCCGGTGGCAAGAGTCGTTCGGGCAACTGGAGGTCCCAGTTCGAATAGGGCTATGCCCAAAAGGGAACTTCTTTTTCTTTGTACGCGCATGGGAAGGACCCGAGAGTGCAGGAGGAGTCGGTGAGCGGTGGACTCTTTGCTCAGTGATGGAGAGTTTGAATTAAATTCAAACTTTGAATTTGGCCATGAATTAAGGAGATAAGGAAGGAATTAAAATTAGAAAATGATTTTATTTTATTCTAATCTCATCTTATTTCTTTTGCTCATATTTTTTTCTATTTTTTTTAAAAAGCTGAACAATTCTCTCCTTTTCTATTTTCTTTCTTTCTCTCATCTCTTCCCCTCTTCTCTTTTCTTTTCATTGTCGATTCTGATCCTATCATTCTTTTCATTGCTAACCGAATAGCAACAAGCCAAATCCCAAAGTAGGCAAAGGAAGTCGATTTCTTCATAGAGGTGTGCACTTGTTTTTCTTTTAGCCGATTCATGTTATGTCGAAGCCTTTCAACTCTTTTGTCAACACCTGTTTGGTCCATAACCACTTCTTTCTTGATGATCCGAGCCAGAAAGCACAAAGCATCCTTGGGTAACTTGGTGGCGATTTTAGGATCCTTGTGGTGCGATTTTTGCTAGTGTTTTGAAGCTGAGACTGCGTTGAATAGGAGTTGACACGGGATTGGAACTGTTTGGGTAGGTGAACCTTGGTAAGTGCTCGTAGCTTTAATCAATTCGGTATTATGGAGGTTAAGAAAAGTGAAACCCCTCTAGTTTAGGAGGTGGCGAATATGGGTTTAGGCTCATGGGATTATTCTTTTAATAATTTTATGATTTCTATAGTGAAGGAAGGAGCAACAACGCGTAGTGACGACTTGAGTCGGTTGAATCGTTGGAGTGGCTAGATCTAAGTCAATCGGTGTCGGCAAGGTAAGGTTTTTAAGGCTATTGTGGTGGGTGGCGAAAGTGTAAGTGTTGATAATAGATGGCTCTCGTTTGGTTTAAATTAAATGGAAGCTGATTTATTAACGGTTTATTATAGGAGAAATCGTGTAGGAGATCTCGTGGAGAAAAATCGCCAAACAGGTGTGTAGCTTACCCTCTTTCCTAGCTTAAAGCGATAAATACCGAAAAGCCGAAATGCCGAAATTCTGGCAATTCGAGGACGTGTGAGCAAGCGAATGCTCACTAATTGGTTTGATGTCGATGAGTCGATGAACGAAAATGATGGAAAAGGGTAAGAATGTGACTTCGGGCAAATTCGGTAAGATGGGCCTCGAGGGGCCGAGGTAAGGCCCATTGGGTTTTCGGGCTAATCGGAAAAATGGGCCAGACTCGCCATTTGATCCTATGAGCTATATTATCTGATAATGAGTATGGAAACCCTAGTATTTGGTAAAATTACGATAATACCCTTATAATATGAAAATGACTATTTTGCCCCTAGGTAAAAAGACCATTATACCCCTAGGGTTTAATTGTGAATTTGACACATGGGATTTTGATATACATGATTGATATGATATGCACATGAAATGTATGATATGCACATGACATGTATGGTATGCACATGATATGTATGAGATATACATGATAAATTCATTATATGCATTTGGGTTGGGTTTATATATGGATGGAGGAAGTGCAAAAGGGCTTACGCCCTGATTTACATCGAAATGGGCTTATGCCCTGATTATTAAAAGGGCTTATGCCCGAGTTATTATAAGAGGCTAAGCCTCCAGGTTATATGATAAAGCGGCTATATTTGCCAGTGGAGAGTTTGGTTGGGTGGGTTGAGTTATTCCCACATGGAGAGCTTGGTTGGTGCGGGTGGAGAGTAGCGGATGGTGGGTTGAGTAGTCTCCCAAATGGGTTGCATTCATGCATTAATATTATATGTGATATTGAAATGGGCTTATGGGCCATACCGTTTCTGATAAAGGCTTGGCCCGATGATATGAATAATAATAAAGGCTTGCCCCGATGATATGAATAATGAAAAGGCTTGCCCAAGATATGAACAAATAAAGGCTTGGCCCGGTATATGTGGTAATCGAATTTGGGCTTAGGCCCAGTGAGGGTGATATTGACTTGGGCTCAAGGGGGCTTGTTGCACACCGAGTTTTCCAAACTCACCCCCTTTTCTTCCTTATCCTTACAGTGAGCCTTGATGTGGAGACTTGGAGCCGGAGGGGATTTGGGGTGGCCATGATGATCACGTTTGGACTTACCTGACAAATAAGCGGTTTTCTTTCTCGTTTATCTTCACTTTCAATTTTATTTATACTTGGGTTGTAATAAGGCCATTTTAACTATTTATTTGGGATTATTTTTGAATAACTCTATATTTTCTGATAATGATCAAAATGGGCTAGACTTAGGACACATTTTCAAAATGATACCTGTTTTCAAAATAACACAACGACACTCATAATTGGTTTAACAAAGATAACCACTTAGAGGAGATTTCAACTCGTTTACCAAAGTGTGGCAATGATTGTGGGCATGTCTAGGATTGGTTCTATCCGGGAGCTTGGTACTTAAGCAGCCTTCATGGCTCACCTCCTCCGTTTCGGATACCTACCTGGTGCCCAGCCTCCATTCACTTTGGTTAGCCAGCTTTAGGCGGTTTTTTAGTCAATCAAACGGAACATGGATTTTTAAACACGTGTGACACGTCAGATTCGGCCATAGCGTCTAGGCCGGGTTTGGGGTGTTACAGATTAGGTTTGCGGTTTCTTGTAAAGCTAGATCTTATGGGGAAGTTGTGCAAATTGCAATATTAGGTGATTCTTTATTTTCTCTGTTTCAAATTGCAATTCATTCACTTCAAATAATAGGTGATTCTTTGTTTTCTCTCTCTTCTTTTTCTTTCTTTCTTTGCTATAATCCCATGAAACAGCAAATAATAAAACTAGTGAGAAATGGATTGTACAAAGAAGCACTCTATCTATACAGTAAAGACCTCATTGCATCATTACTTCCCAACAAATTCACATTCCCTCCACTCTTTAAAGCTTGTGCCAAGCTCAACTCACCATTCAAGGCCAAATCCTCCACACTCATCTCATCAAAGTGGGTTTTCCCATGACATCTATGTCTGCCACTCGCTCTCACGGATATGTACACAAAATTGCACTGCTTTGAATGTGCCCTCAAAGTGTTTTATGAAATGCCTGACCGAAACTTAGCTTCCTTAAACACGATCATTTTTGGGTTTTGGAGAAACGAATATTGTAATGAAGCTCTTATATTGTTTAAGGATATTTGTTTTGGATTGTGGAGGCCTAATTCACTCACTATAGCTACCGTCTTGCCCGACTTGTCGAGTCTTGAACTTGGTATGCAAGTTCATACTTGGCCATGAAGTTGGGAGTTGAGTTGGGCGTTTACGTGGCAACTTCGTTGTTGACTATGTATTCTAACTGTGGAGAAATAGTTTTAGCCACTAACATGTTTGTAGAGATGACTAATAAGAATGTTGTCGGCTATAATGCTTTTCTTTCGTGGCTTACGCAAAATGGGGTTCCACTTATGGTATTGCGGTGTTTAAGAACATGATGGGAATTGTCAAGTAGGACAACCCAATTGTGTTACTTTAATTTCTATTATATCTGCATGTGCAAGTCTTTTTATACCTCTGATTTTGGTGAGTGCATGTGTTCATGGGGTTCTTATGAAAATTGAGACACAGTTTGATACTATGGTTGGAACTGCACTTGTTGATATGTATTCAAAATGTCGGGCTTGGCAATGGGGCTATGATGTTTGTGTCTCTATATATGTATGTATTTGGTACTAGATGAAAGCTTTACTCCAGTTTTGAAATATAGACCAAGTTTTGCATACATTGATCATTTTCTGGGTCTTTTCCTTTGAATACATGGTTCTCTTGATACTTTCTGCATATTCTGTGATTCTTATTAGATAAGTTATAAATCAACAGTTATGATAGTTTTCATCAAGGCCTCTGTAAACATAAAGTTGGTATTCTGGTTAGGAGAAGTTAATGTTTATGAGTTTTGTGGAGTATGATTCTGCACATGCAAAGTTGGTATTAATTATTTGAAGTATGAATAAGTATGAATAAGAACACGTGATAATCAGTGTCTTCTTGAGTAGTTCCTATCATCACATCCTTAAGTTTCCTTTGTCCCATTGATGATAATCGTGTGCTTTTCTATCTTTGTGCTTTTTGCGATTTTCTTTGATGTGTACACCTTCATTGGCAGTGTCTTTGATCCTGGTACAAGTGGGCACTTGCAAAACTGATATAGATAAAGTTTTTATATTTGCTTAAACTGAAATATATTTGGTGCTACTCTTATAATCTTACATCTGTTCTAGGTACTATCGATCACCTGAATTAATATTTGGTGCAACTAAATACACCATAGCCATTGACATTTGTTCTAGGTACGTACAGGTTTCGTTGCTAAATTTTTTTTCCTTATTTCTATGCATTTTCACTTTAAATTACTTAACAAATATTACTTTTTTGACTCCAGCCTCTGTTTGCTGGTGAGAGTGGAGTAGACCAGGTACGTTTTATTAAGGTAGGTTTTATTTAAAAATTCTAGTCAATAATAGTTTTATCATGGTGATTTTGGAAAAATTAATATTTTGGGGTTGCGATTTTGTAAAGATTTAATTGCTGGTTCTGTTTGGAGCAGAACTATTTTGTTTCCAAATTAATTTTAAATATTGGGTTCAACTTAATTATTATTTGATTCAACTTAAGTATGAATAAGTATGAATTAATTTTATTACCATGTAGCTTGCTTGTCCATTAAAATTACAACAATAGCTGACCTTCTCTCCAACCTTATTTTAAATATTTTAAAGATTCAAAGTATATAGGCTGGAAACCTGACGGGTTTCCTTATATCGAGCTGCAAGATATAATGGATCGTCCCTAGGTGTAACAACGCCACGTATGATGAATCTTAAAAAATTCAAAAAGACTTGAAAAAAGTTCTATATATCGAGCTCATTTACTATTGAATATTTATATAACCTTAATTTATTTTCAATTTACTTATAAAAATTAAACTAAGATTCTTTTTTGATATTATTATATTCAAATTACTATTTTTTTATATTAATAATGTTTGATTTTAATATTTAATATTTTTAAATGTCTTTAAAAGTTATAACTAATTTTTATCAAAATAGTATTAATTATTATTTTATTTTATTTGAAGATTAAGAGATCTTAGTATTGTACAGAATACAAATTCGGAAGAAGTAAATCTTGAGCAATGAGACGGTTGTTGGATCTTCAAAGCGTCAGGAGTCACTTGACGAGTCTGTGGAATTTCAAAGTAATGTTAAGTTTATTTTACAAATTGTATTAAATTTTATTACTGATTTATTTTTAAATTTCAATATAGTAATAATATATTATTTTTCAGCTGAAAATGGTGGACGCTTGCAGAGGTCAAGGACGACGCTCCTAATGATTTATATAACTTAAATTCATGACCGTGTCAAAGTAACTAGAAACGACCATGGTCACTGTTGGACAAGAAGCTCGACTTTTAGCAAGCTATTTGGGCATTATAGCACGAAATGCAAATATGTTGTCCATCAACTACTTAATCATGGCATAACATGCACGATAGCAATAAAAATCAAGCTCTCTCTAATATTAAGGTAACAAAACGTTAATGTAATTATAATATTTTGGTTTAAGTTTCATCTATATTTACTTCCTAAACTTGTGTTTTTTAGGAGAGGTTTGCTTTAGAGGTCTCTGATGCCTATATCAAGAAGGCATTGGGTAAAAAATGGAGAGACAATAAAAGCATTTTGAAAAAAGAATATTTTAAAAAACCCATAAGCCTCGAAGAAAAATTGCAAAATGTCCCACCGGGAATGCTGAGGTACCAATGGGAAGATGCGGTTCGATTTTGGAATTCGAAGAAAGGAGAGGTATTATGTACTTGCAAACTCTTATAAATTTTTCGGTTTATACTATTTACTATATACGTAATAATAATTTCATTATGTAGGACCGTGAGCGAGTTGGAACAAGCAGCAGGCAAAAACAAAAATTTACGCACACGGCAGGGTCGAGAAGTTTTGCTTGTGTAGCTCAGGCCGCGGTACTATGGATTTATTAATTCTATCAAGTATTAATGATTTTTTATTATTAAATAATATTTTTACTACTATATTGTAGGAAGCCTCATCTGGTAAAAAAGTTGGACGCCTTCAGCTTTTTGACATTACGCACAGGAAAAAAGATGGAACTCCGATGACATCTGAGGCTGCAGAAATTATGGTATATTTACTTAATAAAAATTGATTCATTATAAATATTTATAATATTTAATTATAATGTTTTAATTAGTCGTTTTTATTAGTTGAATTTAAATAATGTTATGTTGTATTCCTTTTTATTGTATATTTCGTTTCTAACTCTTTGACTGATTTATTAGGAGAAACTAAAAGATAAGAAGGCAGAGTATGAAGTGACTGCTTAGACTGATAGTTCTGTTAATTTTGAGGATATTGATAACAGAATTATTAATGAAGTTTTGGGTCCTAAAAGGTATGGTCGGGTTAGATTTCAAGGATCCGGTGTTAACCCGACCCAATATTTTGGATCCACCTCGCACCAATACATGCCTTCCGGTAGTCAAAGTCAAGCTGAAGTTCAGAGGCTAAAAGATCAGATAGTTCAGATACAAGCTAGCACAGATGAGCAAATTTCTCAACTTAGAGCGGAGCAAAGAATGAGGAGGCGGAGGCGAGCAGAAAATACAATGAACTCCAAACTCTGACTTGATCTATGATGACTATGTTCCAGCAATTTCAAAATCCGCCATCTTAAACATTTGTTTTCTTGTAACTTTTAACATTATTTTAAGAATATTTTGAATATTCATTTACAATTTATATAATATATTTTTCGTATAATTTTGTATTATTTAAATTTGCGGGTTTTGGTTGGATTTCATGGTATATTTGCTGTTTTTAGTTGAATTTCTTGCAGGAGGGTTGGATATAGGTGCAAAAACACATATTACAAAACTGGGCAAATTAGCGGCGTCTTTTATAAAAGCGCCGCTAAAGGTCCTGGTCTTTAGCGGCGTTTTTTATAAAAGCGCCGCTAAAGACGCCGCTAAAGGTCCGAGTCTTTAGCGGCGTTTTTTATAAAAAAACGCCACTAATTTTTGTGGCGGTGCATATAGCGACGTTTTTTGTGGCGCTAAAGCACCGCTAAAAGTATTAGTGGCGCTTAAAAATGCCGCTAAAGGTAAAAAAAAAATGCCGCTAAAAGTCTGTTTTCCTGTAGTGATTACGGCAAACCAAACGTAATGTTATTGTTTTAGATGAAGCTTTTATTCAAAGCAGTTAAAACCTACTAGGAGTAATAAATGCTAAGCATGTCTTGCCACTTAGTGGGGGCAAAACTCGGTTCTTCTCAAAAAATCAATTTTTTTAATTTTTATTATTTGAGTTATTAAGCTTTTTTGAATTAATTTAAATAAGTAATTTGTTTTTTGAATTCAAGTCGAGTTGAATTTTATAATTCGAATAATATATTGGTATAAATACCCTTTTAGTCCCTGTCAATTTTGAAAAAGAACAATTTGATCTCTCTCAACAAAAATATAAAAGAAAAATAAAAAAATTCAAAATTTTAAAATATTAAATTTTTTTTCCAAATTTTCATTTTTTTAACTATAAAAATTAAAAATTCTAAAGAATATAAAAAATTTTAAATTTGTTTTTAAAATTCCAAAATAATCTTTTGAGGACTTAAACAAATAAATTATAAATTCCAATTTATCATATAAAAGTATTTTTTTCTCTTATTTTGCTTTGACTCGATACAAAAATGTTTCAAATTGAGTTAGGATAATAAGTAAAACTCATCAATTTAACTAACTCAAAATTTTTTGATTCGAAATAATCACACTTATTGCCACTTACAGTCGACAAATGGCTAATGCCCAAAGTACTGCATAGTGAATTATTAACATTACTATTTTAATACAAGAAAAATAAATAAGATCCCTTTTGTTAAGTAATTGAATCAAATGACGTAAGATTTTTAGTCCAAATTTTGTAAGTCCAAACAAATCTAAGATAATATGGTGTTTTACTTTAGTAGAAGTTAATCTTATTCGTTTATTCAACTACTTGATGGATGTGTCGGATTAAAGATTGATCATTATAAATTGATCATCCTTCTACCTATTAAGGTTACACAAACACACATAAAAGAATTATACCCTCCATTGCTTAGGGTTTGTGTAATAAAGGAAAAAGATCAAGAGGAAAATGTCATTTTATCAGAGTATTCTTCTTCATCAAACTCAATAGTCAACTCCAATTCCGTAGTAGATAATCCTTAAACTTGTGAAAATCCTATCATTCTAAAGATCTTACTATCTTTGTTTGTGCAATATTAGAGTTTGGTTTGCATAATACCAATATCATAAAGATTCTAGATGTGGTATCATGAGCTTAGGTAAAGAATATATGATTTTCTATTACAGTGATTCTTTATGATAATGTTTACATAGTTCCAAGAAACTTACGACCACGAAGTATGATAGGGTGAAAGGAATGCAAAAACATATCATCGAGATAACTAATATTGCAACAAGGCTAAAGACCCTAAGGATGATGGTAGATGACTCCTTCTTAGTGTAGTTCATACTGAACTTACTATCTCCGAATTATGAATCATTTTAAATTAACTATAAAACTATTAAAAATAAATGGAATGTTAATGAATTGACTATTAAGCTGGTTGAAGAAGAAACAATATTAAAGATTCAAAGAGCTTAAGGTGAAAATCAACAAGTTCAAAGAAAAGCAAATTATGCTAATCAATATCTATAGTGGCGAGAAAAAGAAAAGAACAAAGGAAATATAAGTGTCACTTCTATAAAAACGCAAGACATTTGTAAAAGCCCCTTTTTGCTCGGGCCCGCTAAACAACAAATAAACCAAATAAAAAATCAATTAAATGGTCCAATTACAAGTCCATTTACAAGGCCTGAATACTCTATGGCCTAAAAAAACTAACCCAAACCCTAGCCCATAACTTAAACAAACTTTCATAAACCCTAGGGTCTTCCCCCTTTGCGTCGTGCCGCTCCCACATGGTGTCAGCACGTTCAACGCCTGACCACCCACTGGCGCCTCTGTTGCCTTAGCACAGCAACCTCTGGCCCCGTCCCATCGCTCCCATCAACCATCTACAGCACGCAAGCAAAGAGAAACACGCAACAACAAAGAACCAAAACAAAACGCAAACAGTAGCAGGGACAATATTTTTCTAATATTGTAATCGGCTATAAAGCCAAAAAGAAACCAATGTAAAGGAGGATTTTTTTGAGATTCAAAAAACAAAGGATTGAATACAAAAGTAGTGAAATTAAAAAGGTGCTTCTTTTATTCATTTTTATTTCGAAATAACTTGTAAATAAAAAAACAAAAATCTTACCTTTTAATTCGCATTCCGTTGCTGTTGAGAGCCTTCGAAAACCCAAGCGTCATAAACCCCCTTTGGGTTCCGACGAGGGTCGGAGGTGCAGCGCAAATGGGAGTTTCCTCTTTGTAATCTATTTCTTTTTTTTTTTCTCCTTTGTTGCGTGTTCATTTTAGATATAGATCTAAGTTTTAAAAAGATTTTTAAAAAAAAAAATAGAGGGGAAAGGGTTTCGAAAGGGGCTGAAAAAGCCCGTTTTTGGTGCACCTCCGGCCACCTCCCACGGCGGAGCCGCGGCGGTGCGATGGCTGACTGTCAGTGGCCTTCTCGACCGATTTCTGGGTTTAGCCCAGAGAGAGAATAGAAGTATTTTTTTTAAAAGGGGCTGAGAGAATGAAAATTTTGTTGAAATTTTGGTATTTATAAGGGGACCATACGACGTTGTTTTGGGCCCTAGTTTCAGGCGCCAAAATGGCGTCGTTTTGCATCAGACTCGCGACCTGACCCGCTTCCCTTGAGGATCCGCGTGTTTTTGCAGTGAAGGGGATAATTGCGTGCGCAGTCCCTCCGCTTTCGTAGCGTCTTGTAATGTGGCCCTTGTTCGCTTCTTTTGTTTTTTTAATTTTTTCCACATGTTTTGTGTTCGCTTCAGTATGGTCAGCCTCGAAACGCAGCGCGTGAGGGTTGGGGATATTTCTCAATCAGTTCCTCATTTGTTTCAGCGTGTTTCATCTAGGTCCTCGACAGCCTATTTTCTGTTATTTATAATTTATGCCTTAATTTTTAATTCTATTTCAACTTAATCCTTAATCTGTTTAATTGATTTGTTTATTTATCTTTTTATTTTATTTTTTAAACTATTATTATTATTCATTTTAAGTTTCTATATTATTTATTTCAAATCATTTTATCTTTAATTTTCTTTTTCACATATTATATATATTTAAACTATTACTCATGTTGAATTCTATATATATTATTTATTTTAAACTATTATACCTTACTTATTTTGAAATTATTTATATACTTTAAACTTATATATATATATATACATATTTTACTTTGGATTATATTTGTATATATTCATTTAAACTGTTTCTGTATATTATTCATGTTAAATTTCTCTTTTAAACTCTTATATATGTTCTTTTTAGGGTCTTTTTTTGTTACTTTATACATTATTTTAAATTATTTTACATATCATTTGCTTTAAGTTTTTATATCATTTATTTTAAACTTTTACATATTATATATTTTAAATTTATACATTATGTAGTATAAACTATTTTATATGTTAGTTATTTTAAACTTTTTATATTAGTTATTTTAAACTGTTTTACACATTTTAGTTTTAAATATTTTTATGTTATTTATTTCCAAACATTTTTACATATGTTTTCTATTTTAAATTTTTTATATGTCGTTTGGTTATATTATTTTACATGTAAACTATTTTAAGTTCTTTTATTATTTATTGTAAATCTTTTTATTATTATTTTAAGATTTCATATATTATTTATATTGAACTATTTTGTGTATAATTTATATATTATTCATTTAAAATTGTCTTATCGTTTATTTTAAATTGTTCATATTATTTATTTCATTTCCCTTTAACTGTTGATATTGGTATTTAGATAATATGCATTGTATATTGCCATTGTATGCCTTAGAAATTGCTTATTAGTATCTTCATTGACATTCATTAACATAATATTTAATTCATGTATTTTTTTTTGTGCTCTAGATTCCCTTTTGTTTCATTTCGTTTAAATCATATTTCACATTAACCTCAAAAGTATTTATCCAAATATCAACCGTTTTATTCCAAACAAAATAAACGCACATTGCTAAATGTCGCATTCGTTTTTATTCAAAGTAAGGCAATATTTCGCGTTTCAGGAATTCAAGAAATCGTACCCTAACTTACTGGGTTTCGATTTCCTTGTTAAACCTAAAAAGCCAAATATCCTTTTAGATTTCAAAATACACAAATTTTCGGTAAAGATTAAAGGCAAGCTTGCTCTCGAAGATTTAAACGTCGCATCCTAACTTACGGGATGTGGCACCTTATTATCTCGGTGTAATAGCCCAAATTTGACCGGGCTGAAAACCAAGATTAAACATAACAAATGTTTATTTATTTAAAAAGTCCTTTTACAAAGCCCAAGTCTAAATAGCCCAAACTTATCAGACCCATTACCCCGTTAGTCCTAACCCGTTACATTACAGACCAAGACTCAATTAAAAAGGGGCCCAATTGACCCAAACTCTCAGAGGCCCAAAACCTAAAATCATCAGCTAGGGTTTCTAACCCTAGCTCTCTCCCTACAGCCGCTACAACAGCTTCGGAAGCTTCGGGGAGCGTCGGTTCAACTCCCCAGATCAAGGCCATCAATGCACACTGACGCGCCATCAATGTGTTCGTCCCTCTCGCGACCGTCTTGCACCGTGATCTCAGGCCTCCCCTCTGGCCTTGTTACCACCGTTAACGCCAAGATCGTCGGGGTACCTGCAAAATGGAAAAGGAAACAAGCAGATGCGAACAAATAAAGCAAGAAGCTAAAACAAAGGAATCTCAGCAGATCATGGTCAAAGATACAGTAGACAAGAAATAGAAAGAAATTAGAGATTTCTTTCCTTATGTAACAAATCAGTGGCTATAAAAAGCCCCTTTGTAACCCTTGTAACGGAACACACAGATACAGAAATAAAAAAGCGAATAAAAATAGTTTCAAAGGTGATAACCGAGTGACTTGTTCTTTATTTTATCGCATATATATGAACTGTTTAGCAAAATACTAAGGGTATTTAAAAAGGAGAAGAACTACCTGTTTTGGATCTGAAAAGACGAGGGTTTTTAAACCCTCCGATCTCCGTATACGGTGGCCCTTAGGGCGGCGCGTGGGCGCGTGGACCGGAGTGTGGCCTAAGAAGGCCAGAGCCCGGAGCTCCCTTCCTCTCTCTCTTTTAGAGAGAATTTTTTAGTTTTTTTTTTAAAAATCGGGGTTCAAATTAATTTTAAGCTAAGAAGGTAGCTTATATAGCTTGAACGAAACGGCGACGTTTTGCGACCCCCAGGATCCGCGCGTTGACCCGATTACCCGGGGAGGATCCGTGCATTTTTAAAATTGGGTTAATTTCCCAATTAGTCCTTCTACCCCTTTTGTATTTACAATTAAATTTTATTTTATTTATGATTTGGCCCTATTATTTTATTTTAGTTTTAATTTGGCCCTGACAGTTGTTAAATTATATTCTGGGAAACGTGGCCATTTTGGGAATAGGGCAATTTGCCCAGTGAGTCCCTCTAATTTTACGCGCGTTTTAAATAGGGCCTTAATCCAGTTTTGTTTCTTTGAAATTCGCCCTGTCATTTTGCTGAATTTTAAATTTAGTCCTATATTTATTCTATATATATATTTTTTATATATATTGATATTTATTTTTATCCTTATTGTTTATATTATATACTATAAGATTATTTTATTGTATATATAAATTATTATTCTTCATATTATCTAATATTTTTTAAATTATTTTACATCATTATTTTTTATATATATTATTATTATATTTTTACTTGTATTATATGTTAATTATTTATACATATCATTTTTTCATATAAACTTTCATTGTTCTATATTATATCTATTATAGTTCTTGTTTCCTATATATATTTAAAGAATACTTTATTTTATAACATCTATATATTTTCATTTTTATTCTATATTACTTATTATTTTTTTATGTATATCATATAATACCTATTACATTATTTATATTATTCATTATATTATTTAAATTCTCAAAATTTGTAAATTAAATTTTTTTTTACTCATATTATATATCGAACTATTAATTATTTATTATGTATTATTTTATTTTAAATGATATTTTTATATTCTTTTACATACTTCTATTTATATATTTTTTAAAACCCAATATATTTTACATATAATTATTATAAATATTTTGTTATTATATTTATATATTATATAGCAAATACTATTTTAAAATTATTTTTTAGGTCTTTACTTGTGTTATATATATTTTGTTAATAATAATTCATTTCATTTTATTTTATTTTGTATATACCATGTGTTAAATGTTATTTTATCTATTATTTGATATTACATTTCATGAACATGTACATTGATATTATATTACTCTTTTTTGTATATCATGCATTATTTAATTATTACTTTGTATGTTTGTATGTTTATTCATTCTTAATACATGCTATATACATCTTTGTATGCATATCGTTAATACATGCTATATATATGTATTATTTTTATATATATGTATCTAATGCACGATCTCTATATTGTTACCATTACTTTGTTTAAATGTATGTATTATTTACCTACTACAATAATATGTTATTATGTATGATTTATAATGCAATATGATTCCCCACACATCACTTTTAAAAATAGGGGCACCAAAGTTTTCAAAAATACAAAAAGGCAATGCTTGATGTTTGGAAATTCGAGAAAGTAGTGCCCTAACTTTTTGGGTTGCGACTCTTCTCGTTGAGTTCGAATGATCAAGTACCCTTCTAAGTTTTTAAAGGTTTTCAAAATGAAAGCGATTGTCTTGGAATTTCAAAGCAATATATCCTAACTTACTGGATGTGGCATTTTGTTATTTCGAGATAGGGATTTCCAAAAGGCTAACTCAGTATCAATATTTTGATACGAGTGAACTCCAATTTTCAAAATCAAAAATATTTCAAAGAGGATTGCATCTTAAAATTTCTAAATTCGACCTTAAAGACATTTGATAATCAATTTGGTACCAATTTTTGGGCGCATGAGGGTGCTAACCCTTCCTCGTATGTAACCGACTCCCAAACCCGTTCTTTTGATTTTCAGAGACCAAAATCGATGATTTTAAAACAAAAATGTTTTAAAGGTGACCCAATCACACCTAAAAGATTGGTGGCGACTCCCATTTTTGTTTTTCTTAAAGTCGATTCCCATTTTCCAAAAACTCGATTTAAAAATGGTCTCGACACTCGGGACGAGTAAGTCTTTGATACTCGTTTCAACGTAATTCTAGCGTTTTAAAATTAGCACTCGTAAAAAAGGATCATATTTTAAAATTTATTTTAAAATCTTTTCAACTTTCGACGTTAAGACATTGATTAATCGATTAGGTACTAATTTTGGGCGTGACGAGGGTGCTAATCTTTCCTAGCACGTAATCGACTCCCGAACCCGTTTTCTCAAATTTTCGTAGACCAAAATCGTTATTTTGATAAATCAAACTGATTATTAAAAACAAGCACTTTTCGAGGTGACCCGATCACACCTTAACAAAAATGATTGGTGGCGACTCCCCGTTTTTTTCATTTTCATTTTCATTTCAAAATCAAAGTCTACTTATTTTTCAAAAAATGGTTTCAACAACATTGATTGTCAAAAATGTCAACTTCACCTATAATTTGAAAATATAATGACAAATATAATCGCGAAATTTTTTGTAGTGTGGATATTGTGTGTATAGAAAAAGACAGATGAGACAACATTATTATAACGCAAAAGAGCAAGGAATTCAATTTTGGTAGACTACGTAAATTCGCAACTAAATATCTAAAAGTTATTGTTTTAGATCATTGGAAGCTTTTATTCAAAGCAATTAAAACCTACTAGAAGCAGTAAAAAAAACTGAGCATGTCTTGCCGCTTAGTGTGGACAAAATTCAGTTGAGCTTAAAAAATCAATTTTTAATTTAAGTTATTAAGTTTTTCGAGTTAATTTGAATAAGTAATTTTATTTTTTGAGTTTGAGTCAAGTTGAATTTTGCAATTCGAATAATATATTAGTGTAAATATTCCTTTTGTCTTTATCAATTTTGAAAAGGATTAAATTGATCTCTAACAACCAAAATTACAAAAGAAAAATTAAAATAATTTTCAAAATTTTAAAATATTTAAAAAGAATTCCAAATTTTCATTTTTTTTAATTATAAAAATTAAAAATTCTAAAGAATATAAAAAAGTTTATTTTTTTAAAAAAGTTCCTAAATAATCATTTTGAGGACATAAACAAGTAAATTACCAATTCAATATCATATTAAAGTATACTTTCTCTTATTTTGCTTTTGTTGAAACCATTTTTTTGAAAAAGGGTCGACTTTTTATTTTGAAAATGGAAACGGGAGTCGCCACCAATCTTTTTTATTTAGGTGTGGTCGGATCACCAGTAATTCAATCATTTTAACAAATATTTAAATTTATTAAAACGGTGATTTTTGGTCCACAAAATCCAAAAAACGGGTTTGGTAGTCAGTTACGCATGAGAAAGGGTTAGCACCCTCGATACGCTAAAAATTGGTACCTAATTGATTAATTAATGTCTTAGTGTCAAAAATTGAGAACTTTGAAGAGATTTAAAATACGATCCTTTGTTAAAAAATTATTTAACTGAAATTTTTTTGAGAAAAATGGCATATTTCACGTTAATCGAGAAAAAGAATTATGTCCCGTAAGTTAGGACACAATGTCTTAAACCCTCGAAATGAGAATAAACCCCGAAATTTTTTTTATTTTGAAACAAATTTGACTATCTCGGTTTTAGAAAGAAATCATATTCCGTTAGTTAGAATACAATCTTTTCTTAATTCCCGAGAACATTAAAAATTTTAAAAACGTTTACTTGGTTTGGATTTATCGAGAAAATCGAAGCCCCATAAGTTAGGGTACGACCTCTAGAATCTTAAAACACGAATTATTAAAAAACAACATTTTTTTTTAAAATGTATCGGATAAAAATGTAATACGAATTGGTAGTAAAATGTAAAAATAATTGTGATGTCAATATACGTGACAGAATAACAATAGATGCATTAATATGAATGACAATAATAAAAAAAATGGAGTAAAATAAACAAAACCAATAAGCTAGTAAAAAGAAAAATAATAAATAAAACTAAAAGAGTAAATAAATAAGCCAATAAAATTTTAATATATAAAAAAATAAAAAAGAAATAATAATAGTAAAAAAATAATAGTAATAATAATAATAATAATAATGATAATGATAATATTAATACAAATAATAATAATAATAATACATTAATAATAATAATAATAGTAAATACAATAATAACAATAGTAATAATAATAATAATAGAAAATAATAATAATAAAATAAGGAATAATAATAAAAACAACAACAATATAAATAATAATAAAAAAACAATAACAGTAATAATAATAATAATGATAGTAATAATAATAGTAATAATAGAAAATAATAGTAATAGTAAAAATAATAATAATAGTAATAATTAATTAATTAATTTTAATAATAAAATAGCAAAATAAATAAAAAAGGGCTAAATTGAATTTAAAACAGAAATTCGATGCAAATCCGAAATAAATATAAAAGGGAAGGGTTAAATTATAACGCGCGCATACAATGAGGGATCAAATGGGAAATATTCCTTGTCTTGCGAAACGTGCAAATCTGATGTGGACCAAAATGAAATAAACATGAAAGTTATGGGGCAAAATTACAAAACCAAAAGAAATGAATAGTATTTAATTGAAAAAGGGTGAAAAAATAGAGGGACTCGTCGCATAAATAACCCAAAAATTACAAAAACACGCCGATCCCCTCGGTGTGAGTCGACTCGGGTCGGCTCGGGTAGGCCCTAAATGGCGTCGTTTTGGCGCTTGGGTCCCTAGCTCAAAACGGCGTCGTTTTGCTTCTATATTTAAATAAAAAAAAGTTTTAAATTTCATTTTCACTCTTCCCTCTAAAAAAAAAAGAAGCATAAAACTCTCTCAACTCCCTCAACCCTTTTCAAAATCCGGTAGAACTCTGGTCGCCGGACCACCGTGGCGGCCACCGGTCGCCGACGGCGCCGTCCACAGTGGCCGGAGAGAAAAAAAAGTAATTTTTTTCTTTTTAATCCCCAACCCCAAAAATACTATCTTTTATCGGAGATAGCAGCCTTATTTTCCCCCACGACGGCGTAAACGAAAAAAGGTAATATTCGGCCTCTTTTTTTTTAAATTTTTTTTGTTTATTTCTAAAAAGAAAAAAAAATAGAATGGTCAATATAAAAAAAAGAAAAGAGAAAACGTATCAAATAACCACCTCTAAAATTTTTCTTCTGTTTTGATTACTCTCTCTATATTCGTAAAAAAAAAATACATTGTGTTCATGGTTTTTTTATAGCCGAAAAAGAAAAAAAAATACAAAGTTTTTCTTTTTTTCTTTGTTTGCTATCGTGTTCTTTTTTGCTTGGTTTGCAGGTACAGAGGAGGTTGGACGTGCTACAAAGGCACATGGGCGCTGTGGAGGCACAAGTGGCGGCAGCAACTGCTAGGGTTTTTTTTTTTTGCTAAAAATTGGCTTAATTTTGGGCTGTTTGGGCTCTAGGTTTAGGTTTATTTTAGGCCTGTTTGGATTTAGCTATTTTAGGCATGGTGTAATGCCCTAACTTATTGGGTTGCGACTCTTCTCGTTGAGTTCGAATGATCAAGTACCCTTCTAAGTTTTTAAAGGTTTTCAAAATGAAAGCGACTGTCTTGGAATTTCAAAGCAATATGTCCTAACTTACTGGATGTGGCGTTTTGTTGTTTCGAGATAGGGATTTCTAAAAGGCTAACTCAGTATCAATATTTTGATACGAGTGAACTCCAATTTTCAAAATCAAAAATATTTCAAAGAGGATTGCATCTTAAAATTTCTAAATTCCGACCTTAAAGACATTTGATAATCAATTTGATACCAATTTTTGGGCGTTACGAGGGTGCTAACCCTTCCTCGTATGTAACTGACTCCTGAACCCGTTCTTTTGATTTCGTAGACCAAAACCGATGATTTTAAAACAAAAATGTTTTAAAGGTGACCCAATCACACCTAAAAAGATTGGTGGCGACTCCCGTTTTTGTTTTTCTTAAAGTCGATTCCCATTTTCTAAAAACTCGATTTAAAAATGGTCTCGATAGCTTGGCGACTCTACTGGGGACATAATAAGAGAGTCAAGCCGTGTAATTGATTATCAAGTGTTTTTAAATATCAGAAATTTTAAATTTTAAAATTTAATCCTCTTTGCATTACATGTGTTTGTATTATTGCATGTGTTGCTCTATTCTAATACGCATTGCATTTGCATGACCGTTGTGGTCACACCCTTAAGTGGGAGTGAGAAGCTACGCCTTCGTGAGGTTTTCACCTCTGTGCAGGATAGTGGATCACTTTCGAGATACATCCGTACCTATGGTTTCGTGAAATTTTCATCTCAGTGTAGCCATAGGAAATGTATTCCCCTGAACTGAACTCGATTCAAATGAGCCTATAATGGGTGAGGATCAAGGAATCTGCTGGTTCAGGTACCTTAAACTTTAGAACCAACCTCATATAGAAGAAATCGTAAGAGCCCAACTTAGATAGAGTTAAACTTTATAGATTACCCTTATAAATTATTGTTGGGATTTATTGATATCATGTGATATTGACTATTTCTTTTCTTTTGTGCATGTCATTTTGCATTTACAAAAGGTATCGATTCACGGTCAATTTCTAAGTTAGAAAGTTTTGTTATGGAGAACGGATTTCTTGATAAAGTGGAGGGCAACGCCAACGTCCATAGATGGTCTGAGCAAACTCAATTAGAAAAGGGAGATAGTATAGTTGTGGGATATATGTCGGAGCTGTCGGAGTACACTCGCATCAGTGTCACATAGAATAATCTCCAAGAGCTTAAGGAGATTTGGGATCAGTGGGGCAACGAGACCAAACAGTTATTCTACGGTAATTACGGAGACTTACCTTACTTGCTCGATGTTCAAGTAGATGAGCACTTGTTCCGAGCCCTCGCTCAATTTTGGAACCCAGCGTACAATTGTTTCACTTTTGGGGAGGTAGACTTGGTGCCTACTGTAGAGGAGTACACTGCCTTGCTACGTTGTCCCAGGTTTCAGGTTGATAGGATCTATTCTCGAGCTGCTAATGTCCCTACCTTTTGGAAGAAATTGATGACTATTACAGGGATGAGCGAGCAGTGGATCACTGCCAAAATTAAAGAGAAGGGTGAGTGCAAGTGCATTTCATGGGACGCTTTGAAGGGTCACTGCCAAAATTAAAGAGAAGGGTGAGTGCAAGTGCATTTCATGGGACGCTTTGAAGGGTCTGATTTTGACACACCCCGATGAAACAAAGAAGGTAGATGTTTTCGCCTTAAGTTTTTATGGATTGATGGTGTTCCCTAGGGCTTTGGGATATGTGGATGAGGCAACCACGGATCTTTTCCATCGACTCAGTAAGAGGGTCACTTCTGTCCCTGCGATTTTGGCGGAGACATTCAGGTCCTTAGGCACATATAAGAAGGCTGGTGCAGGCAGGTTTGTTGGTTGTGCCCAATTACTTCTAGCTTGGTTCTATAGCCATTTTTGATTGATAGATAGGGTCATTTGTCGGGTTTTGTTCAAGGATTATTCACCGCTGAAGGACATAGTCGCTTCAACTAGGAGAGTTGATGTTCTAGAGGAGAATTGGATAGCATACTTCAGAATCTTCAGTCCAAAGATGTTGAGTGGAGAGCTCCGTGGATGATTCCTGGTGAGATTCTTTACCGATGCGGCAGTTTCGATTGGGTCCCTTTATTGGGAATTTCGGGTGCCATTGGTTATGCCCCCTTTCTTGTGTTGAGGCAATTCGGTTTGAGGCAGTTCGTGCCAGCAACTCATGGGCTGGCTCAAAGTGAGTTCGCATATAGAGGAGCTGATTACAAGAAAAGGGTCGGTGAGATCTCTAGTGCTTGGAACAAGACGTGTCAGTTGAAAGGAGTAGCTATTAGCTCTGCTACGACTCCAGAGTATGTTGAATGGAGAGGTAGAAGGATCAATGATAATACCCCTGAGCCAAGCGTGGAAGGAGCTCGACCGATGGAGGAATATTTGCAAGTGATGCCCTCGGAGTTGGAAATTATGAAGCAAGAATTTGAGAGGAAAAATTTGGAGCTTGAGAAAAGGATAGCAAAGCTCGAAGAAGAAAAGATGTACTTGAGTTTAGACATTGATGTCCAGAAGATGGAGGTCGAAAAAAAAAGAAAAGAAAAGAGAAAAATCGAGGAGGATAGAGATGATTTGAAGGAACACTACAAAAAGGCACAAGTATCCTTGAGGAGAGCAAGAATAGGAGGGTCCTCAGATCAGTTACAGAAAGAAGTCCATGAAGGAAAGGCTAGAGCTGAATATTGGGAGAAGAAGTTCCAGAAGATACAGTCGCGGAATTTGGCATTAGAGGAAGAGAATAAAGGGCTGAAGTCCAAAGTAACTGAGCTTGGAATAACCCTTCGTTGGCATCGTAACCATGATTCTATGATCGAGTTAAAAGAGCTAAAGAGTAAAGTTAAAGATTTGGAAGTAGCATTGCATGAAGGTAGACTTCGGATCGAGCAGCTCGAGACACAAGATGATTATCTAAAGGGAGAGCTTCATCAGTCTAGAGGGTAGGTCAAAGAAAGAGATCATGTCATGGGAGAAGCCATAGCCCAGATTCGAAAGGTTGCTGAATATGTGCAGGACTTAGCAGTACGAGCCGATGTATTGAGTCTGATGTGTGGGTCGTCATCAGATATAGGACGAGAGTTAGCCCTTTTATTAGATAGAGTTAAAACTTTGGGCATTAGGGTGAAAGCGTACTTGTAATCCATTTATATGTAAATATATTCTTCTTCTAAATAAAGTTTTCTAAATGAGATTGAATTGAGATTGATGCCTTTATTGCATTCATGCATTTGCATTACATCATATCATATGCATCCAAGATTGTAGAAAGACCCTAATTAGTTAAAGTTTCTTTATAAAAGTAGAAAAGAAAATCTGGAAATCACACATCCCCACAGCACTCGCACTAAAACTAAAAACATGGATCAAAGGTTTGAACAGTTGCAAAAGGATATGCAAGACCAGTTGCAAGAGTAGTTGGCTAAAATGCAGAATAAGATGAGGGAGCAAATGATGGAAGCTCAGAGGAATATGATGGCCGAAATGGCTCTGCATTCATCGAGGGCCACCGATAAGGGAAAGGCTCCTATGGCCATCATCAAGAGAAAATGAGGTCCTCCTCCGGTTTTACTCGCCTCATGTACCATTGCAAGTCGAGGCACCTCCAGAAGGTCATCTGCGCTCTGTGTGAGACCTCAGCATGGGCCAATTGATGCTGGTATCCATATGAATTTCCTGGCTGGTTCAGGATTTAATTTGGTTGACAATCCTACTAATCCTCTCGTTCCCGATCTAGATATGGTGGAAAAGGAGGATTTGAAAGCCGAAGCTGCAAGGCAATTGGATGAACGCTGCAGATGGCTAGAAGAAAAGTTCAAGCTTTGGAAAGCACTGGCAATCATCATGGGATTGATGCCAAGGATTTAATCTAGTCCCAAACCTAGTGCTGCCTCACAAATTCAAAATCCCAGAATTTGAAAAGTACAATGGTACTACTTGCCCAGAGGCCCATATCACAATGTTCTGTAGAAGGATGACTGGGTATGTAAGCAATGATCAGCTATTGATCCATTGTTTTCAAGATAGTTTGATAGGTACGGTAGCCAGATGGTATAATCAGTTGAGTCAGGCTAGAATAAGTTCATAGAGGGATCTTGCACAAGCCTTCATGCAGCAGTACAATCATGTGACAGACATGACCCCTGATAGGATTACCCTGCAAAACATGGAGAAAAAGCCTAATGAGAATTTTAGGCAATATGCGCAAGAGGTGAGAGAGGTAGCAATGCAGGTGTTCAACCACCTGCTGGAGAAGGAGACCACTATGTTATTCATTAATACTCTGAAAGCCCCATTTATTACTCATATGATTGGAAGTACTACTAAAAGTTTTGCGGATATAGTTATGGCAGGAGAGATGAGAGAGAATGCCATAAAAGGGGGAAGAATTGAGGGGGAAGTGGCCAAAAGATCAGCCCCAAGAAGAAAAGACAATGAGGTGAACAATACGAGTAGTTTTAATTCAAAAGCAGTCACGGTTAGCCAGCCCAAAGTAGCCACAATTGGGCAACAGGGCTCTCAAAAGCAGGAATCCAACACCAGGCATGAGAGGATGCAATTTACACCTATACCTGTAATGTATAGGGAGCTCTATCAAAATCTATATGATGCGCATGCTATAGCCCCTTTCCATTTGAAACCATTACAACCTCTGTATCCTAAATGGTATGATGCAAATGCCAGATGTGAGTATCATGCTGGAATATCGGGGCACTCAATTGAGAATTGTACGGGATTCAAGAAAGCCGTAAAGAGGTTGATCAAGAATGGGGTTTTGAAATTTTAGAGTACCTCAAATACTGAGAACCCTTTGCCGAACCATGACAATCAAGGAGTGAATGCCATTGTTAAAGCTGGTGGAAGAAGGGGGAAGGAAAATGTTGCTGAGATAAGGATGCCTATGAGGGTGATCTGGGAGGAGATGATGAAGAGAGGTATGTTGACCTCTAAAAATACGAGAGGAAAAACGAGGGACTACGATGAGTTCCATGAAGATTGCGAGGAATTCAAGGCCTTGGTACAAGGCTTTATAGATAATAAAGAGCTACAGATTTGTGAAGGTAGCTCTAGTGAAAAGCAAATATGTGTATTTGGAAAATGAACAAAGAAAGAACCAGTAAGCCAAGGATCATTATCTCTCGCTGGGGAATAATGAAGTGGGGGCACCAGCAGAGCGCCAAGGTCATTATCCATAAACCTACTCCTTTCCTTTGAGGATAGCAAGAAAGTACCATGGAGTTACTGATCAGTAGCATAATGAGGTTAGGAGGAAGGAAATATAGCCAGCGCATCTAAAAATGTACAAGTTGAAGGTTCCCATACGCGGAGTGGGAAGCGATATGATACGGGGGCGTCAGAGTGGAGCCCACAAAATCAAAGAGTGTTGAGATTTAAAAAGAGAAAAAGATCAACGTACCCATTAACGAGCCGGTGAGGGAGGAGGAGGCTAAGGAATTTCTAAAGTTCCTTAAGCATAGTGAGTACAATGTGGTCGAGCAGTTGCATAAGCAACCAGCACGCATATCAGTTTTAGCCTTACTGCTGAGCTCTGAAGTGCATCAAGAAGCATTGTTAAAGGTACTCAACGAGACATATGTCACCCATGACATATCCGTTAACAAGCTGGACCGGTTAGTAAACAATATAAGTGCTGACAATTTTATCTATTTTAATGATGATGAAATTCCACCTAGGGGCACAGGGTCAACCAAAGCCCTACACATCACTACTCGGTGCAAAGGATACAAACTTCCAAGTGTACTCGTGGATAATGGGTCTGCTTTGAACGTCCTGCCACTATCCACCTTGAATAGATTGCCCATTGACAGTTCGCATATGAAAACATATCATAATGTGGTGAGAGCCTTTGATGGAACTGAAAGGAAAGTAATGGGGCGAATTGACATCCCTTTGGAGATTGGGCCGAATACGTATGAAGTTGATTTCCTGGTGATGGATATCAAACCCTCCTATAATTGTTTGTTGGGGATACCATGGATACACTCGGTAGGAGCGGTGCCATCCTCACTACACCAAAAATTGAAGTTAGTGATAGATGGTCGTTTAATAACCATCAATGCGGAAGAGGACATCATAGCGGCAGTCACCAACAAGGCCCCTTATGTTGAGGTAAATGAAGAGGCTATTGAATGTTATTTCCGTTCTTTAGAAGTCATTAATGCCACCTTCATTTTGGAAGGAAGCGAAATGCCAGTACCCAAAATGTCTGGAGCCACGAGGATGGCCCTGCAAATGATGATAGGGAAAGGGGCATTGCTGGGGAAAGGGCTAGGAAGACAGTTGCAAGGAAGGGTTCAAATCCCAAAACTGATTGAGAAGAAGGACCGCTTTGGCTTGGGCTTCAAGCCAGACCACAAGCACAAGAGGCAGGAAATAGAGAAACGCCAAGCGAGAAGAAAGGTACGTTTGAATGGAAGAGAAGTGGACTGAGAACCGATGACATTCCCACCTATATCCAAATCCTTTAAATCAGGAGGATTGCTGACAGAGGAAAGTCATCAAGTTAATGCTGTACACAACAAGGAATCGGAGTAAGGAAGCCTTGAGGGCATTCGCCCTTACGAACCGGGGAGCTCTCTGAATAATTGGACTGCGGAGGACCTTCCTGTAGTCTTTAGGAATTTTTCAGAGTAATTCTCAAAACATGTCTGTTACTTTAGGGCCTAAGAGTAGTAAGATTATATTTGTGAAATAGGCTTATGTTTATCTATAATTATTTAAATAAAACATAACTTTTATCAATTTAAACGAGTATTGTTTCATTTTTATCGACCAATATTCCTTTAAATTCTAACAATTCTTATTCTTTTATTCATAGCACATAAACGATCATTCTTAGATTCATTCATTCTTTGTATATTCTTTCATACCCTCACAGGTCCCTAGATATCAATGATATGAGCACTGATACAGCTGCTCCTAATTTCTTTTGCGAGCAAGATATGTGTTTAGAGGAACCTCAGGATTTTGAAGATGTCCAAGATTGTGACGTGTCTCTGGATCTGTTAAGAATGGTAAAATAGAAGGAGAAACAAATCATGCCACATGAGAAAGAGGCAATAGAGAATATAGCCCTAGAGGAAGGGGAGGAAGTGAAAATTGGAACACTAATCACCAAGGACACAAGGCGTGGCTTGATTGAGTTGCTTCAGGAATTCAAGGATATTTTTGCATGGTCTTATCAGGATATGCCCGGATTGAGTACCGACATTGTAGTACATCGTCTCCCTATAAGACAAGATTGCAAACCAGTTCAACAGAAGTTGCAGAGAATGCGGCCAGATATTGTTCTAAAAATAAAGGATGAGGTCAGGAAGCAGTTTGATGCAGGATTCTTGCAAGAAGTGAAGTACTCCGAATGGGTAGCTAACATTGTACCTGTTCCTAAGAAGGACGGGAAGGTACGAATGTGTGTTGATTACAGAGATCTAAATAGAGCAAGCCCAAAGGATAATTTTCCTCTGCCACACATTGACACTTTAGTAGACAACACAGTGGGATATTCATTATTCTCCTTCATGGATGGCTTCTCAGGATACAATCAGATAAAGATGCATCTAGAGGATATGGATAAAACTACTTTCATAACCTTGTGGGGTACCTTTTGTTACAAATTAATGTCGTTTGGACTGAAGAGCACAGGGGCAAGATACCAACGAGCCATGGTAAACTTATTCCACGACATGATGCATAAGGATATTGAGGTATATGTTGATGATATGATTTTCAAATCGAGAACAGAAAAATAGCATATTGAGGTCTTAAGAAGATTGTTCTTAAGGTTGAGAAAATTTCAGTTAAAGCTTAATCCAGCAAAGTGTACCTTTGGAGCCAGATCGGGAAAGTTATTAGGCTTCGTAGCCAGTGAAAAAGGAATTGAAGTTGACTCAGACAAGGTCAGAGCCATACGGGAGTTGCCTCCACCACGTACTCAGAAGGAAGTTCGAGGATTCCTAGGAAGGTTGAATTATATCGCTCGGTTCATCTCACAATTGACCGAGAAATCTGATCCTATTTTTCGCCTCCTCAGAAAGCACAATCAAGGTACTTGGGATAAAGAATGCCAGAACGCTTTTGAGAAGGTCAAGCAGTATTTGTTGAATGCTCCAGTGTTATCTCCACCTAGCCCGGATAAACCATTAATACTGTATTTATCAATGTTCAACAATTCTATGGGATGTGTACTTGGTCAACATGACGAGTCAGGGAAAAGGGATAAGGCAATTTATTATCTCAGTAAAAAAATCACTAACTGTGAAATGAGATATTCACCAATTGAAAAGTTGTGTTGTGCGCTAATCTGGACCACCCGGAGATTAAGACAGTACATGCTATACCATACCACTTGGCTTATCTCCAAGTTGGATCCATTGAGATACATGATGGAGTCAACTGCTCTAAATGGAAGGATGGCGAGGTGGCAAATTTTACTTTCAGAGTTTGATATAGTCTACGTGAGTCAGAAGGCTATAAAAGGAGGTGCGGTAGCTGACTTCTTGGCTAGTAGAGCTCTAGATGATTATGAGCCATTGAACTTTGATTTGCCAAATGAGGAATTAATGTGTATAGCAATGACTAAAAATTCTCCATGGAGGCTCAATTTTGATGGGGCTTCTAATGCAGTTAGGAATGGAATTGGGGCAGTCTTGGTATCCCCTAATGGTGATCATTACCCATTCACGTGCAAGTTAGACTTTGATTCCACAAATAATATGGCTGAGTACGAAGCATGCATCATGGGACTTCAAGTAGCCATAGAGCGTGGTATAAGAACCCTAGAAGTATATGGAGATTCGACGTTGGTAATATATCAGCTTAGAGGTGACTGGGAGACCAGGGACCCTAAATTGATCAATTATCGAAAGGTAGTTTTGGGGTTACTTGAAGAGTTTGATGATATCACCTTTAATTATCTCCCGCGAGATGAAAATCAGATTGCATATGCTCTAGCAACTTTGGCCTCAATGATTAAGGCAAATAAAAAGGAAGAGATGAGACCAATTCAAATGAGTGTCAATGAAACTCCAGCTAGCTGTTGTAACCTTGAAGAGGAAGAAAGGGATGATAATCCTTAGTATCAGGATATATTGCGATATGTAAGAGATCGTAAATATCCAGAACAGGGAACCGAAAATGACAAACGAACTTTGAGAAGGTTAGCTTGTGACTATGTCTTGGACGGGGATGTCCTATACAAGAGAAGGAAAGACCAAGTACTTTTGAGATGTGCCGATGCTGTAGAAGCCAAGCTAATTCTAGAAGAGGTTCACGAAGGTATATGTGGTACCCATGCAAATGGGTTCACGATGGCAAGGCAAATCATGAGGTTCGGCTATTACTGAGCCACTATGGAAGGAGACTACATCAACTATGCCAAAAAATGCCATAAGTGTCAGATTTATGGGGACAAAATTCATGTACCACCTTCACCTTTACATGTCATGACTTCTCCATGGCCCTTTTCCATGTGGGGCATGGATGTCATCGGACTAATATCGCCGAAAGCTTCAAATGGACATTAGTTTATCTTCGTGGTGATTGACTACTTTACAAAATGGGTAGAGGCTGCTTCTTACGCAAATGTTACTAAGTCAGCTGTAAGTCAATTTTTGAAGAAGGAGATAATTTGTCGGTATGGAATACCTGAGAGGATCATATTCGACAATGTATTGAATTTGAACAATAAAACGATAGCAGAGGTTTGCAACCAGTTCAAGATCAAGCATCACAACTCTTCACCCTATCGTCCAAAGATGAATGGGGCAGTGGAGGCTGCCAATAAGAACATTAAGAAAATAGTGGGAAAGATGACTGAGACTTATAGGGATTGGCATGAAAAGCTACCGTTTGCACTCATGGCCTATCGAACATCTATCAAAACTTCTACTGGGGTAACCCCGTTCTCGTTAGTTTACAGGATGGAAACAGTGTTACCTATTGAAGTAGAAATACCTTCTCTCTGAATTTTAACAGAGATAAGGTTAGATGAAGTTGAATGGGTTCAGTCCCGATATGACCAGCTAAACTTAATTGAGGAAAATAGGCTGAAAGCTATCCGACATGGTCAGATGTACCAGAAGTGTATGATGCGAGCTTATGATAAAAAGGTTCGTCCAAGGGAATTCCATGAGGGGGACCTTGTGCTAAAGAAAATCCTTCCCATTCAGAAGGACTTTAGAGGAAAATGGATGCCAAATTGGAAAGGTCTATACGTCGTGAAGAAGGCTTTTTCTGGTAGTGCATTGATTTTGACAGAAATGGATGGAAAGAGCCTACCCAATCCAGTGAACTCAGACTCAGTCAAAAAGTACTTTGTCTAAAGAAGAAGAGAATCCAAGGTGAAAACCCACAAATGCCA
This sequence comes from Gossypium anomalum, assembly GCA_025698475.1. NCBI lineage: Eukaryota > Viridiplantae > Streptophyta > Magnoliopsida > Malvales > Malvaceae > Gossypium > Gossypium anomalum. The sequence goes on from CM046968.1 coordinate 81,486,486, forward strand.
TCTTGAATTTTCACAAAAAAAAAAAAATGGAGAGGCCAAGGTGAAAACCCGCAAAGGGCGCCTTGTGACCAAAGGGGTTTTGAGTTGAAAACCCGAAAGGGCAGCTCAAATTTTGAAGGGCATACAGCAATCTTGTTAGATCTTACTTGGCAAAGAGTGAGGCACAGTGTACATTGGGGCATCAAGAAAGTACTTTGGACCTTTTAGTCACATGTTGAACTCGAGAAAGATTTTATGGAACTAATGTATAGACGCTCAAGCGGCGATATTTAGAGCATCTAATTTTATCCTGTTTGCTATCTTTAGATTCTATTTCTTCTTAAAGATATGCTATCAGATTTATTTTATCTGTATTGTTGACAATTCATTACTCTTAAGGATTTATTCATTTTCCATCGTTCTTTAAAAAAAAATAGAGAGGCCAAGGTGAAAACCCGCAAAGGGCGCCTTGTGACCAAAGGGGTTTTGAGTTGAAAACCCAAAAGGGCAGCTTAAATTTTGAAGGGCATACAGCAATCTTGTTATATCTTACTTGGCAAAGAGTGAGGCACAGTGTACATTGGGGCATCAAAAAAGTACTTTGGACCTTTTAGACACATGTTGAACTCGAGAAAGATTTCATGGAACTAATGTATAGATGCTCAAGCGGCGATATTTAGATCATCTAATTTTATCCTGTTTGCTAACTTTAGATTCTTTTTCTTCTTAAAGATATGCTATCAGATTTATTTTCTTTGTATTGTTGACAATTCATTACTCTTAAGGATTTATTCATTTTCCAGTGTTCTTTAAGTGTTGCATTGAAATAATGATAGATGAGCTAAAATATTTTCACAAACGAAGTTTTGCACATTACTTTGGAATTTCTAGATAATGCAAGAAACTAAAACCAGGACAATTGTTCGAGAAATTCACATAAGTAAGGGATGAAGGAACTCGAGAATTTCTTTCTTCCAGTCCAAAAGGAAAACGGACAAAACCAATGATTCAATTCTAACAGACATCCTCAGTAGATCGTAGCATTGGAGGAAGGCCTACAGGTTGAGCAAAAGTGAAAAGAAAAGAAAAATGAAGGAATGAATAGTGGCGCCTAGAATAGGGGTCATATTCACAGCACTTTGCATCATAATTAGGGACATTCAATTCGCTTTGAGCATAGCATCCTAATTATCAGGCATAATCATTCTACAGGTGATCAAAGACGGCGTGCTTTAATCCCCTAAACAGTAGGGTAATAGGTCGTAGCATGGCAGATCTGACCTTCAGACGATTAGACTGGAGCAGATCCAAGATGATTTGGCATTCTTGTATTTACAAGAAACAAATCGAGGACATAGCAGATTTGACTCTTAGATGTTCTCAAAAGGATCCAGTGTGATTTGGTATTCTTGTGTTTACAAGGAACAAATCAAGGACATAGCAGATTTAACCCTCAGATGTTCTCAAAACAGATCCAAGATGATTTGTCGTCTCTTTATTGTCAGAGAACAAATCAAAGTTTGACATCTCCATTTCGACGGAGAGCAGACACATAGCAGATCTAACCTTCAGATATTTATACTGAAGCAAGATCCAAGATGATTTGACATTCTTGTGTTTACAAGGAACAAATCGAGGACATGGCAGATATGGCTCTCAAATGTTCTCAAACAGACTCAAGATGGTTTGGCATCCTTGTGCTTACAAGGGACAAATCGAGGACATGGCAGATATGACTATCAAATGTTCTCAAACAGACTCAAGATGGTTTGGCTTCCTTGTGCTTACAAGGGACAAATCGAGGACATGGCAGATATGACTCTCAAATGTTCTCAAATAGATCAAAGATGGTTTGGCATCCTTGTGCTTACAAGGGACAAATCGAGGACATGGCAGATATGACTCTCAAACATTCTCAAATAGATTCAAGTTGATTTGGCATCCCTACAAATCGAAGAGGCAAATTCGACATCTCTATGTTCGGCAGTGAGCAGATCAAAGATATCAACATGGCAGTCATAAAAAATAGAATATCATGATTTGTTAGGGCTGGTCAAATTTGGTCTTTTATAAGTCTTTGCTCGATTCCTGTTACACAGCAATAAGCAAAGGGGGGCAGCTGTAATAGCCCAAATTTGACCGGGCTGAAAACCAAGATTAAAAATAACAAATGTTTATTTATTTAAAAAGTCCTTTTACAAAGCCCAAGTCTAAATAGCCCAAACTTATCAGACCCATTACCCCGTTAGTCCTAACCCGTTACATTACAGACCAAGACTCAATTAAAAAGGGGCCCAATTGACCCAAACTCTCAGAGGCCCAAAACCTAAAATCATCAGCTAGGGTTTCTAACCCTAGCTCTCTCCCTGACGCTACAAGCGGCTTCGGAAGCTTCGGGAGCGTCGGTTCAACTCCCGGATCAAGGCCATCAATGCACACCGACGGCGCGCCATCAATGTGTTCGTCCTCTCGCGCGACCGTCTTGCACCGTGATCTCGGGCCTCCCTCCGCCTTGTTACCACCGTTAACGCCAAGATCGTCGGGGTACCTGCAAAATGGAAAAGGAAACAAGCAGATGCGAACAAATAAAGCAAGAAGCTAAAACAAAGGAATCTCAGCAGATCATGGTCAAAGATACAGTAGACAAGAAATAGAAAGAAATTAGAGATTTCTTTCCTTATGTAACAAATCAGTGGCTATAAAAAGCCCCTTTGTAACCCTTGTAACGGAACACACATATACAGAAATAAAAAAGCGAATAAAAATAGTTTCAAAGGTGATAACCGAGTGACTTGTTCTTTATTTTATCGCATATATATGAACTGTTTAGCAAAATACTAAGGGTATTTAAAAAGGAGAAGAACTACCTGTTTTGGATCTGAAAAGACGAGGGTTTTTAAACCCTCCGATCTCCGTATACGGTGGCCCTTTAGGGCGCATGCTGCGTGGTGGAGTGTGGCCTACGAAGGCCAGAGCCCGGAGCTCCCTTCCTCTCTCTCTTTTAGAGAGAATTTTTTAGTTTTTTTTTTTTAAAATCGGGGTTCAAATTAATTTTAAGCTAAGAAGGTAGCTTATATAGCTTGAACGAAACGGCGACGTTTTGTGACCCCCAGGATCCGCACGTTGACCCGATTACCCGGGGAGGATCCGTGCATTTTTAAAATTGGGTTAATTTCCCAATTAGTCCTTCTACCCTTTTGTATTTACAATTAAATTTTATTTTATTTATGATTTGGCCCTATTATTTTATTTTAGTTTTAATTTGGCCCTGATATGTTTTGTTAAATTATATTCGGGAAACGTGGCTATTTTGGGAATAGGGCAATTTGCCCAGTGAGTCCCTCTAATTTTACGCGCGTTTTAAATAGGGCCTTAATCCGCTTTTGTTTCTTTGAAATTAGCCTGTCATTTTCTTTGAATTTTAAATTTAGTCCTATATTTATTCTATATATATATTTTTATATATATTGATATTTATTTTATCCTTATTGTTTATATTATATACTATAAGATTATTTTATTGTATATATAAATTATTATTCTTCATATTATCTAATATTTTTCAAATTATTTTACATCATTATTTTTATATATATTATTATTATATTTTTACTTGTATTATATGTTAATTATTTATACATATCATTTTTTCATATAAACTTTCATTGTTCTATATTATATCTATTATAGTTCTTGTTTCCTATATATATTTAAAGAATACTTTATTTTATAACATCTATATATTTTCATTTTTATTCTATATTACTTATTATTTTTTTATGTATATCATATAATACCTATTACATTATTTATATTATTCATTATATTATTTAAATTCTCAAAATTTGTAAATTAAATTATTTTTTTACTCATATTATATATCGAACTATTAATTATTTATTATGTATTATTTTATTTTAAATGATATTTTTATATTCTTTTACATACTTCTATTTATATATTTTTTTAAAACCCAATATATTTTACATATAATTATTATAAATATTTTGTTATTATATTTATATATTATATAGCAAATACTATTTTAAAATTATTTTTTAGGTCTTTACTTGTGTTATATATATTTTGTTAATAATAATTCATTTCATTTTATTTTATTTTGTATATACCATGTGTTAAATGTTATTTTATCTATTATTTGATATTACATTTCATGAACATGTACATTGATATTATATTACTCTTTTTTGTATATCATGCATTATTTAATTATTACTTTGTATGTTTGTATGTTTATTCATTCTTAATACATGCTATATACATCTTTGTATGCATATCGTTAATACATGCTATATATATGTATTATTTTTATATATATGTATCTAATGCACGATCTCTATATTGTTACCATTACTTTGTTTAAATGTATGTATTATTTACCTACTACAATAATATGTTATTATGTATGATTTATAATGCAATATGATTCCCCACACATCACTTTTAAAAATAGGGGCACCAAAGTTTTCAAAAATACAAAAAGGCAATGCTTGATGTTTGGAAATTCGAGAAAGTAGTGCCCTAACTTTTTGGGTTGCGACTCTTCTCGTTGAGTTCGAATGATCAAGTACCCTTCTAAGTTTTTAAAGGTTTTCAAAATGAAAGCGATTGTCTTGGAGTTTCAAAGCAATATATCCTAACTTACTGGATGTGGCATTTTGTTATTTCGAGATAGGGATTTCCAAAAGGCTAACTCAGTATCAATATTTTGATACGAGTGAACTCCAATTTTCAAAATCAAAAATATTTCAAAGAGGATTGCATCTTAAAATTTCTAAATTCCGACCTTAAAGACATTTGATAATCAATTTGGTACCAATTTTTAGGCGTTACGAGGGTGCTAACCCTTCCTCGTATGTAACCGACTCCCAAACCCGTTCTTTTGATTTCGTAGACCAAAATCGATGATTTTAAAACAAAAATGTTTTAAAGGTGACCCAATCACACCTAAAAAGATTGGTGGCGACTCCCATTTTTGTTTTTCTTAAAGTCGATTCCCATTTTCCAAAAACTCGATTTAAAAATGGTCTCGACACTCGGGACGAGTAAGTCTTTGATACTCGTTTCAACGTAATTCTAGCGTTTTAAAATTAGCACTCGTAAAAAAGGATCATATTTTAAAATTTATTTTAAAATCTTTTCAACTTTCGACGTTAAGACATTGATTAATCGATTAGGTACTAATTTTGGGCGTGACGAGGGTGCTAATCTTTCCTAGCACGTAATCGACTCCCGAACCCGTTTTCTCAAATTTTCGTAGACCAAAATCGTTATTTTGATAAATCAAACTGATTATTAAAAACAAGCACTTTTCGAGGTGACCCGATCACACCTTAACAAAAATGATTGGTGCGACGACTCTTTTTTTTTCATTTTCATTTTCATTTCAAAATCAAAGTCTACTTATTTTTCAAAAAATGGTTTCAACAACATTGATTGTCAAAAATGTCAACTTCACCTATAATTTGAAAATATAATGACAAATATAATCGCGAAATTTTTTGTAGTGTGGATATTGTGTGTATAGAAAAAGACAGATGAGACAACATTATTATAACGCAAAAGAGCAAGGAATTCAATTTTGGTAGACTACGTAAATTCGCAACTAAATATCTAAAAGTTATTGTTTTAGATCATTGGAAGCTTTTATTCAAAGCAATTAAAACCTACTAGAAGCAGTAAAAAAAACTGAGCATGTCTTGCCGCTTAGTGTGGACAAAATTCAGTTGAGCTTAAAAAATCAATTTTTAATTTAAGTTATTAAGTTTTTCGAGTTAATTTGAATAAGTAATTTTATTTTTTGAGTTTGAGTCAAGTTGAATTTTGCAATTCGAATAATATATTAGTGTAAATATTCCTTTTGTCTTTATCAATTTTGAAAAGGATTAAATTGATCTCTAACAACCAAAATTACAAAAGAAAAATTAAAATAATTTTCAAAATTTTAAAATATTTAAAAAGAATTCCAAATTTTCATTTTTTTAATTATAAAAATTAAAAATTCTAAAGAATATAAAAAGTTTATTTTTTAAAAAAGTTCCTAAATAATCATTTTGAGGACATAAACAAGTAAATTACCAATTCAATATCATATTAAAGTATACTTTCTCTTATTTTGCTTTTGTTGAAACCATTTTTTTGAAAAAGGGTCGACTTTTTATTTTGAAAATGGAAGCGGAGTCGCCACCAATCTTTTTATTTAGGTGTGGTCGGATCACAGTAATTCAATCATTTTAACAAATATTTAAATTTATTAAAACGGTGATTTTGGTCCACAAAATCCAAAAAACGGGTTTGGTAGTCAGTTACGCATGAGAAAGGGTTAGCACCCTCGATACGCTAAAAATTGGTACCTAATTGATTAATTAATGTCTTAGTGTCAAAAATTGAGAACTTTGAAGAGATTTAAAATACGATCCTTTGTTAAAAAATTATTTAACTGAAATTTTTTTGAGAAAAATGGCATATTTCACGTTAATCGAGAAAAAGAATTATGTCCCGTAAGTTAGGACACAATGTCTTAAACCCTCGAAATGAGAATAAACCCCGAAATTTTTTTTATTTTGAAACAAATTTGACTATCTCGGTTTTAGAAAGAAATCATATTCCGTTAGTTAGAATACAATCTTTTCTTAATTCCCGAGAACATTAAAAATTTTAAAAACGTTTACTTGGTTTGGATTTATCGAGAAAATCGAAGCCCCATAAGTTAGAATGCGACCTCTAGAATCTTAAAACACGAATTATTAAAAACAACATTTTTTTAAAATGTATCGGATAAAAATGTAATACTGAATTGGTAGTAAAATGTAAAAATAATTGTGATGTCAATATACGTGATGAATAACAATAGATGCATTAATATGAATGACAATAATAAAAAAATGGAGTAAAATAAACAAAACCAATAAGCTAGTAAAAGAAAAATAATAAATAAAACTAAAAGAGTAAATAAATAAGCCAATAAAATTTTAATATATAAAAAAATAAAAAGAAATAATAATAGTAAAAAATAATAGTAATAATAATAATAATAATAATGATAATGATAATATTAATACAAATAATAAAATAATAATAATACATTAATAATAATAATAATAGTAAATACAATAATAACAATAGTAATAATAATAATAATAGAAAATAATAATAATAAAATAAGGAATAATAATAAAAACAACAACAATATAAATAATAATAAAAAACAATAATAATGATAATAATAATAATAATGATAGTAATAATAATAGTAATAATAGAAAATAATAGTAATAGTAAAAAAATAATAATAGTAATAATTAATTAATTAATTTTAATAATAAAATAGCAAAATAAATAAAAAGGGCTAAATTGAATTTAAAACAGAAATTCGATGCAAATCCGAAATAAATATAAAAGGGAAGGGTTAAATTATAACGCGCGCATACAATGAGGGATCAAATGGGAAATATTCCTTGTCTTGCGAAACGTGCAAATCTGATGTGGACCAAAATGAAATAAACATGAAAGTTATGGGGCAAAATTACAAAACCAAAAGAAATGAATAGTATTTAATTGAAAAAGGGTGAAAAAATAGAGGGACTCGTCGCATAAATAACCCAAAAATTACAAAAACACGCCGATCCTCGGTGTGTGTGAGTCGACTCGGGTCGGCTCGGGTAGGCCCTAAATGGCGTCGTTTTGGCGCTTGGGTCCCTAGCTCAAAACGGCGTCGTTTTGCTTCTATATTTAAATAAAAAAAAGTTTTAAATTTCATTTTCACTCTTCCCTCTAAAAAAAAAAGAAGCATAAAACTCTCTCAACTCCTCAACCCTTTTCAAAATCCGGTAGAACTCAGTCGCCGGACCACCGTGATGACCACCACTGGTCGCCGACAGCGCCAAATCCTGATGGGGGAGAGAAAAAAAGTAATTTTTTTCTTTTTAATCCCCAACCCCAAAAATACTATCTTTTATCGGAGATAGCAGCCTTATTTTCCCCCACGACGGCGTAAACGAAAAAAGGTAATATTCGGCCTCTTTTTTTTTAAATTTTTTTTGTTTATTTCTAAAAAGAAAAAAAAATAGAATGGTCAATATAAAAAAAAGAAAAGAGAAAACGTATCAAATAACCACCTCTAAAATTTTTCTTCTGTTTTGATTACTCTCTCTATATTCGTAAAAAAAAAAAAAAATACATTGTGTTCATGGTTTTTTTATAGCCGAAAAAGAAAAAAAATACAAAGTTTTTCTTTTTTTCTTTGTTTGCTATCGTGTTCTTTTTTGCTTGGTTGGCAGGTACAGAGGAGGTTGGACGTGCTACAAAGGCACATGGGTGCTGTGGCGGCAGCAACTGCTAGGGTTTTTTTTTTTGCTAAAAATTGGCTTAATTTTGGGCTGTTTGGGCTCTAGGTTTAGGTTTATTTTAGGCCTGTTTGGATTTAGCTATTTTAGGCATGGTGTAATGGACATTTGGACTGTTAATTTGAGTTTGATTTTATTATTTTGTTTTTTATTTTGGTTTTGGTATGGGCCCGGGCAAATTGGGCCTGTTACAGCTGCCCATCTTTGCTCATTGTCGTGTAACGGGAATAGAGCAAAGACTATAAAATGGCCAATTTTGCCTGGATCTGCTGAGTCTGGGTGCTTCTTTTCTTCTTCTTCAAGTAACCTCGTTCCAATCCACTGCATCTTCAGAGGTATAGGAATTGGTGCTTCGATATGCTCCAATGTAATTTTAGGGAAAAGAGATTTGTAGCTTCGATCTACTCTACTAAAACTTCAAGGAGATAAGAATTGGTAATTTCAACCTGTTCCACTGCAACTTCAGGGAAATAAGGTTTGTGTATTTTTATCCTGCTCTACTGCAACTTCAAATAGATAATGATTGTAGCTTCGATCTGCTCCAATGTAATTTCAGGGAGAAGAGATTTGTAGCTTCGATCTACTCCGTTGAAACTTCGAGGAGGTAAGAATTGGTAATTTCAACCTGCTCCACTGCAAATTCAGGGAGATAAGGTTTGTGTATTTTTATCCTGCTCTACTGCAACTTCAGAGAGATAAGGATTATGGCTTCGATCTACTCCAATGTAATTTTAGGGAGAAGAGATTTGTAGCTTCGATCTACTCCATTGGAACTTCAAGGAGGTAAGAATTGCTAATTTCAACCTGCTCCACTACAACTTCAGGGAGACAAGTTTTGCAACTTGTAGCTTCAATTTGTTCTGCTGCAACTTCAGGAAAATAAGATTTGCTGTCTTTAGTCTGCTCTACTGCAACTTCAGAGAGATAAGGATGGTTGCTTAAACCTGCTCCACTACAACTTCAGGAAGATAAGATTCACCATAATTTGTAGCTTTAATCTATTCCACTGCAATGTTAGGAAAGCAAGATTCGCTGTCTTCAGTCTGTTCCGTTGCAACTTCAGGAAGATAAGACTGGTGGCTTCGATCTGCTCCACTGTAACTTCAGGAAGATAAGATCTGCCATTTTCGATCTATTCCATTGCAACTTCAAAGAGGTAAGATATACGACTTCAATCTGCTCCACTGCTACTTCAGGGAGATGAGATTTGTGGATTCACCGAACTTGTTACACTGTCCTCTAGGGGACATGATCTGTAGAATCGATTTCATGGGCCTATACTTATGCCAAATTATTAGGATGCTATGATCAGAATGAATCCAATGCTCCTAACTAGATGTACAGAATGATATTTGCAAAATTTCATGAGAATGATCCATTTTTAATATTTGGGTTGTCATTGCTCGTTGTTCATCAAGGTTATATCACTGATATGTTATCCTGCCTTCTTTGCTAAGCTGGTATCATTGACAGAAAATTTAAAGAAATAATCACCATTTGCTCAGTCGGTTTGCTCCACTGTAACTTCAGGGAGATAAAATTTATGGTTTCTTCCATCTACCCACTGCAACTCAAGGGTATAGGATTTGTATCACCTTCAATCCATCCCACTGCAACTCAGGGGTATGGGATTTGTATCATCTTCAATCCATCCCACTGCAACTCAGGGGTACATGATTTGTATCTTCTTCAATCTAATAATCTGGGTAACATGACCAGATATGTATGCAGGAATGTAGAATGTCATTTTTTCGAGAATGATCCCATTTTAATACTTGGGTTGCTCGTTATTCGTCGAGGTTGTATCACCAACGCAATATCTTGTCTCTTCGTTCAACTGATATTTTTGACAGAAAATTCACAGAGATAGTCACAATTTAGACTCCTCTTTCTTAAACATTTCCAACCTTTAGGTTTGGTGAGTTCTAAACAACAATCCTGTTTCAGGTTCTTGTACTATTTAGAAGCCTCTAGAGTAATATGCATAACTTCTTTTGTAAAAGTTTTATTAGTCCATTAATCATTATTTCAATGCAAAATGCTTGAAAAAGATCATAACAATGGACAAAAAGGAAATTGATTAGGAGCATAGCTCAAAATGAATAAATTAATTAAAGACAGCAAATGCAATAAGAAGGAAATTAACTCGAAATGAATAAGTTAATCAAAGATAGCAAATGTAATAAGAAGGAAATTAATTGAGAGCATAGCTCAAAACAAATGCAGTAATCAATGATAGCAAATTCAATATGGGTAAGATGAAAACTAGATGCCTCAGATATCGTAGCCTGAGCTTCTCTGTACGAACTTTTTGAGGACCATTGTGAGCTCAACATGTGTTTAGGAGATCTAGATTACTTTTTCGATGCCCTAAGATGTAGCATATCTCCTCCTTGTTAATTCAGGCATAGCAAGACTACTGCATGCCCTTTACAGGTTTTCAATTCAAAACCCTTTTGGTCTCAAGGAGCCCTTTGCAGGTTTTCACCTTGGCCTCTCCTTTTTTTTTTTTTTTTTTTGGAAAACTTTTTGACTAAATCTGAATTTATGGGATTAGGCAGGTTCTTGCCATCCATCTATCAATGCTTTTTCAGAGAAGGCCTTCTTTACCATATAAGGTCCTTCCTAATTCAGGATCCATTTTCCTCTGAAGTCCTTTTGTATATGAAGGATCTTTTTCAAAACTAAGTCCTTCTCATAGAATTCTCTGAGGCAAGCCTTCTTGCCATAAACTCGCATCATTCGTTTTTGATACATTTGACCATGATAGATACTTTCAAACTCTTTTCTTCAATTAGGTTCACTTGATCATATTGAAACTGGACTCATTCTGCTTCATCCAATTCTTGACTCAATCGAAGCTTGGAGAGAAGGAATCTCGACTTCAATGGGCAAAAATCGCTTCCATTCCATAAACTAATGAGAAGGGTATTGCCCCGGTAAAGGTCTTGGCCGACGTTCAATAAGCATAGAGGGTAAATGGTGACTTCTTATGCCAATATTTACAAGTCTCGGTCATTTCCCCACAGTCTTTTTTATGTTTTTATTTTTTTCTATATATATATTTTTGTTTTTTTTTTCTACCTCTGCTGCACCATTCATTCTGGGGTGATATGGCGTCTGATCTTGAACAGACTGCAAACTTTTGATATCGTGTTGTTATGCATTATTAGATATGATCCTTTCTGGCATTCCTTGTTGGCACATGATCTCCCTCTTTTTTTTTTTAGAATTTGATGACTGTTGACTTTGTAACATTGGTATATGAAGCGACTTTCACCCATTTAGTAAAGTAATCAAAGACCACAAAGGTGGCGTTATCTGCTAGAAGCTTTTGACAAGATTGACCCCATAACATCCATGCCCCACATAGAGAAAGTTTATGAAGAAATGAAGGAGGCACATGAATCTTGTCTCCATAAATTTGACATTTATGTCATAACTGATGCGATCCTCTTTCATGGTAGACCAGCAGTACCCGAACCTTATGATTTGCCTGGCCATTGTAAAACCATTAGAATGTGTTCCTCAGACACCCTTATGGACCTCTTCTAAGATTTTTTTAACCTTAACAGTATCCACACGTCTTAGTAGCCTAGGCGTATCTTGATACGATCGTGCGAAAAAAATCTTTGAATTCTTAAAATAACTCAATGACGTCTCACTTTGTCTTTGTGGTGATATAGGCTCCCATTTTCACCTCTTTCTCTTCTCCTAGGCTCACAATATCTATTGACCCTTTGTAAGGTAGGATCTATTTCTCATCTTGTTCTACCATCCTTAACAAATCAAGAGATAGGCTACAATCTCTATCATCTTCAAAGTCCTGAGATCCCTCTAGACACATATCTTGTTCAAAAGGAGATTCTGGGTCAGTAACAGCGTCGCTCATGTCGTTGATATCTAGAGATCTATCTGAGGTATGAAGGAATATTCCAAAGAATAAATGAATCTAAGAATAACTGTTTGTATGGTATGATCATGAATGAAGAATAAAAGAATATTTGAAAGAAAGTCCAAAGAACAAAAGAATCTAAGAATAATTATTTGTATAGAATAAAAGAATATTTGCTCAAAATGACAGCAAAGATGCATTTTATTAAAATAAAGATTTTGGACACAAGCCTATTTCACAACAGGATTCTTATTACTTTTAGGCTTAAAGCAACAAGCGTGTTTTGAATATTACTCTAAATTGGCTTTAAGAAATACAAGGATCTCTTCCATAGTCTCATTGTTCAAAACACTCTCAAGTATGTAAAGGCAAACGGTTGGAAAATTCTATTCCCCAGTTCCCCCTTCAGATATGGTGTTAATGTTCAGATTTCCCAACATTCCTTTCGGGTATCTGACCTCTTCAAAGAATTCCAACTCTTTGTTATTCATTAGACTTTACACCAAAGCTTTGAATTCGGTGCACTCTTGGATTTCATGACCTTCTTCCATGTGAAACTCACAGTAGCTCCTCATCCCTTTGGGTATCTTCTTCGAGTCCTGAATGATTAATCCCATGTCTATCATTTGCTTCAAAACCTATTTTAGTGAAGTTTTTAGTTCTGCATCATTGGTTTTGGTTCTCTTTCCTCCATTCTTAATTATCGCGTTTATCCCTTGATCTGAATGACTGGGTAATGGATTTCCTGCTACATGAGGTCCTGATGGATCATCGAATTTCACAATGCCCATCTTAATGAACCTTTCGATTAACTTTTTAAATGCGGTGCAGTTCTCAATTGAGTGTCTTATTATTCCCGCATAGTATTCGCATTGAGCATTCGCATCATACCATTTCGGGAATAGAGGCTGCAAGGGTTTCGATTAAAATAGGGATACCACATGTGCGTCAAACAAATTCTGATACAGTTCTCTATATGTTATCGGGATGGGTGTGAACTGGGGCCTTTCTCTATTTGGCCTCGAATTGGATTCTTGCCTTAGAGGGCCTTGGTAGATAGTGATTATAGCCCTTGGCTGGCCAACAGTGACCGATTTGGAATACCCTTTATTATACATGCTCAGGTTATTCACTTCATTTTTCTTATTCTTTGGGGTTGAACTTTTGAGGCTTTCCCCCTTATCTATCTTTCCACTTCTTATTACGTTTTTAATCATCTCTCCAGACATTACTATATCTGAGAAGCTCTTCGTAGCGTTTCCTAACATATGGTTAATGAATAGGGCCTTCAGAGTGTTGATGAAAAGCATCGTGGTTTCTTTCTCCAGAAGAGATGGCTAAACTTGCGTTGCCACCTTTCTCCATCTTTGGGCATATTTCCTGAAGCTCTCATTTTGCTTCTTCTCCATGTTCTGCAATGTGATTTTTTTAGGTGTCATGTTCGCCACATGATTATATTACTTTATAAAACTTGTGCTAAGTCTTTCCCTGAATTAATTTTAGTATGACTCAGTTGGTTGTACCATTTGGCAGCTAACTCGATCAGACTGTCTTGGAAGCAGTGGATTAACAGTTGATCATTATTGACTTATCCTGCCATTCTTCGACAGAACATAGTGATGTAAACTTTTGGACAACTAGTCTCATTATACTTCTCAAATTCTGGAGTCTTGAATTTCGGCAGGAGTACTAGATCTGGGACCAAACTGAGATCCTTGGCGTCAACCCCGCAATGGTAATCACCATTCTCTATTGCTTTAAGTTTTTCTTCCAACCACTTGTACCGATCTTCAAGTTGTTTTGGCAGTTCCACCCTTACTTTTTCTATTTCTGTTATTTCGTCTAAATTAGGAACTACATGATTGGTTGGATTGTCCCCTGGATTGGAGCCTGAGCCTGTCGGGTAGTTTATTGGTGCTGAGGTACCAGTCTGATATTGTTGGGGTCTGATAGTAACGAGTGCCTTTTATGGATGTGTGTCTAGTTGGGCTTGGGTGCTTGTCGGGCCTAGAGGATAGGCAGGGTTTTCATTATCGTTCCCAGAGTTAACCGCAGTGCTCTTCCCCTTTTTGCGTTCTCTAGTTAGCAATTGTGCCAACTGGCTTATTATACTATTTTGGGATTCTTGCATTTGTTCCCTCATGTCTTGTTGGATTCTGGCTAATTGCTCTTGCATTTGTGCTTGTAATTAATCTTGCATATCTCTTTGCATTTGTTATAATCTTTCCAATCTCTAATCCATTGCATTGGTTTTACGGCAGGTACTGTAGCGATATTTAGTTGGTAAACTCTCGTTGGTTTCCAGATTACTGAAATGATTTTTTTTAATTAGGGTCCTTTTGTGAAAATGTAATACATGTGATGCAATGTAATGCAGATGCATGTGATGAATGTAAAAGGAAAGAGAGGCGTTGATTCTGAATTCAAATCTATTAGAACAACTTTTCTAGAAAACAAATCTCTTTAAATAAAGTGGAAACATATACGACCATACCCTCATACTCCAGGCGAAGACATCGATCCCTTTATTCATATCCAGATGTTAAGATCAAATCTCACGAACTTTTCAATGGATGCCTCTACTAGCTCCTTTTTGCTTGATCCGGGCTGCGACCCATTGCTCACTCATCCTCGGGAGGCTTGTTGGGTTCTTTAAGAAAATCGAGACGTTAACGGCTTTCAAATAGTTTTTGTCGGCTTGAATCCTCGGGCAATGAAGCAAAGTCATATATTCCTCTGTCAGACTATCACCCTTCTCTCGTTGCGTTTTCTCAGACCATATTTGGATTGTCGTATTATATTCCACTTTATCAAGAAATCCATTTTTCATGACAAGCTCTCTATTTAGTAACTAAACGTGAATCAACACCTCTTTTCTATGATGATGCAATACAATGCAACCATAAACAAAACATGTCAGTACAGAAGAAATAAACAACAAATAGTGCACCTATTCGGGTGACTATTAGGGTTTGGTGTGGCTCTACCAAGGGCGGGCTCTTACGGATCACTACATATGGTTCGGTTCTAAAGAAAAGGTACCTGAACCAGCAGATTCCTCGATCTTCACCCATTACAGGTTCAAACAAATCGAGTTCAGTTCAGGGGAATACATTTCCCTATGGCTATACGGAGATGAATATCTCACGAAGATATAGGTACGGATGTATACCGGAAGCGATCCACTATCCTATACGGAGGTGAAAACCTCACGAAGGACTAGCTTCTCACTCCCACTTAAAAGGGTGATAGAACGATCATGCAATGCAATATGCAAAAACATCTAAAGACTCGAACCAATAAAGCAAATAAATTATGATCAAGATCAAAAAAAGACGGATGAAATGTGATGAAAGGATCGTATTTTAAATCGATTTATCAATTTTCGACCAATAAGACAAGAATTAATCAAATCGCGGCTTGACTCTCTTATTTGTCCCCAGCGGAGTCGCCAAGCTGTGAAACCATTTTTTTGAAAAAGGGTCGACTTTTTATTTTGAAAATGGAAACGGGAGTCGCCACTAATCCTTCTTATTTAGGTGTGATCGGATCACCTAGTAATTCAATCATTTTAACAAATATTTAAATTTATTAAAACGGTGATTTTTGGTCTACAAAATCCAAAAAATGGGTTCGGGAGTCAGTTACGCACGAAGAAGGGTTAGCACCTTCGATACGCCCAAAAATGGTACCTAATTGATTAATTAATGTCTTAGTGTTGAAAATTGAGAACTTTGAAGAGATTTAAAATACGATCCTTTGTTAAAAAATTATTTAACTAAAAATTTTCTGAGAAAAAGGGCGTATTTCACGTTAATTGAGGAAAAGAATTATGTCCCGTAAGTTAGGACACAATGTCTTAAACCCTCGAAATGAGAATAAACCCCCAAAATTTTATTTATTTTGAAAGAAATTTGACTATCTCGGTTTTAGAAAGAAATCATATTCCATAAATTAGAATACGATCTTTTCTTAATTTCCGAGAACATTAAAAATTTTTAAACGTTTACTTGGTTTGGATTTATCGAGAAAATCGAAGCCCCGTAAGTTAGGGTACGATCTCTCGAATCTTAAAACACGAATTATTAAAAAAATAACATTTTTTTAAAAATGTATCGGGTAAAAATGTAATACGAATTGGTAATAAAATGTAAAAATAAATTGTGATGTCAATATGCATGACAAAATAACAATAGATGCATTAATATGAATGACAATAATAAAACAAAAATAGAGTAAAATAAACAAAACCAATAAGCTGATAAAAAGAAAAATAATAAATAAAACTAAAAGAGTAAATAAATAAGCCAATAAAATTTTAATATATAAAAAATAAACAAGAAATAATAATAGTAAAAAAATAATAGTAATAATAATAATGATAATGATAATAGTAATAGAAATAATAATAATAATAATAATAATAATAATACATTAATAATAATAGTAAATACAATAATAACAATAGTAATAATAATAATAAAATAAGGAATAATAATAACAACTACAATAATATAAATAATAATTAAAACAATAATAGTAATAATAATAATAATAATGATTGTAATATTAATAGTAATAATAGAAAATAATAGTAATAGTAATAATAATAATAATAATAAATTAATTAATTAATTTTAATAATAAAATAGCAACATAACTAAAAAAAAGGGCTAAATGAAATAAACGCGAAAGTTATGGGGCAAAATTACAAAACCAAAAAAAATGAATAGTATTTAATTGAAAAAGGGTGAAAAAGAGGAGGGACTCGTATAAATAACCCAAAAATTGCAAAAACACACGGATCCCCTCGGTGCGGGTCAAGTCGGCTCGGGTAGGCCCTAAATGGCGCTGTTTTGGCACTTGGATCCCTAGCTCAAAACGGCGTCATTTTGCTTCTATATTTAAATTAAAAAAATGTTTTAAAATTCATTTTCACTCTTCCTTCTCAACAAAAGAGAGCATAAAACTCTCTCAACTCCCACACCCTTTTTCAAAATCCGGCCGAACTCTAGTCGTCGGACCACCATGGCGGCCACCGGTCGCTGGCAATGGCGTCGCCGTCCATGGTGGTCAGAGAGAAAAAAAAAGTTTTTTTTTTTGCTTTTTAATCCCCAACCCCGAAAATACTATCTTTCATTGGAGATAGCGGCATCATTTTTCCCCATGACGACATAAACGCAAAAAAGCTAATATTTGGCCCATTTTTTAAAATTTTTTTGTGTTTATTTTTAAAAAGAAAAAAATAGAATGGTCAAGATAAAAAAAAGAAAAGAGAAAACATATCAAATAACCACCTTTAAAATTTTTCTTCTGTTTTGATTGCTCTCTGGATATTCGTAAAAAAAAAGGCTTTTTATAGCCGAAAAAAAAATACAAATTTTTTTTCTTTTTTTCTTTGTTTGTTGTCGTAGTTCTTTTTTGCTTGGTTTATAGGTACGGAGGAGGTTGGACGTGCTACAGAGGCACGTGGGTGCGGTGGAGGCACGAGCTACGGCAGCAACTGCTAGGGTTTCTTTTTTGCTGAAAATTGGCTTAATTTTGAGCTGTTTGGGCTCTAGGGTTAGGTTTATTTTGGGCATGTTTGGATTTAATTGTTTTAGGCCTAGTGTAATGGACATTTGGATTGTTAATTTAGGTTTGATTTTATTATTTTGTTTTTTTATTTTGGTTTTGGTATGGGCCTGGGCAAATTGGGCCTGTTACAGCTTTGAAAAAGTTTTCAAATACATATAGTTTCAAATTTATGTGCTCTAACATGAAATTAATTATATTATAACAAGATTGTAATTTGACATGTTTAATTTTTTAAATATTTAACTTGAACAATTTCACTCAATTCAACTCGAAATTCATTTTACTCAACTCAATTAAAAAAAAAGTTCAAATTGAGTTAGGATGATAAATTAGAACCCTCAACTCGATTAACTCAAAAAATTGTCACTCGATCCGGCTGAATGCTCACCCTTATTGCCACTTATAGTCGACTAATGGCTAATGCCCAAAGTACTGCATAGTGAATTATTAACATTACTATTTTAATACAAGAAAAATGAACAAGATCACTTTTGTTATGTAATTGAATCAAATGATGTAAGGTTTTTAGTCCAAATTTTGTGAATCCAAACAAGTTTAAAATAATGTGGCTCAATTTAAAGGGATTAAGTGTTTTGCTTTATTAAAATTAATCTTATTTGTTTATTCAGTTACTTGATGAATATACCGGATTAAAGATTGATCATTATAAATTGATCATCCTTCTACCTATTAAGGTTACACAAACACACATAAAAGAATTATACCCTCCATGGCTCCATCGCTTAGGGTTTGTGCAATAAGGGAAAAAAGGTCAAGAGGGAAAAATCATTTTATCAAGGTATTCTTCTTCATCAAACCCAATAGCCAACTCCAATTCCGTAGTAGGTAATCCTTAAACTTGTGAAAATCCTATCATTCTAAAGACCCTACTATCATTGTTTGTACAATATTAGAGTTTTGGATTGCATAATATTAATATCATAAAAATTTTACATGTGGTATCATGAGCTTGGCTAAAGAATATATGATTTTCCATTACAATTATTCTTTATGATAATGTTTATGTGGTTCTAAGAAACTTACGACCATGAAATATGATAGGTCGAGGGGAATGCAAGAACATATCATCGAGAAAACTAATATTGCATCAAGGCTAAAGACACTAAGGATGATGGTGGATGACTCCTTCTTAGTGTAGTTCATATTGAACTCACTACCTCCGAATTATGGATCATTTCAAATTAACTATAATACTATTAAATATAAATGGGATGTTAATGAATTGGCTATTAAGTTCATTCAAGAGGTCTTTATTCTGAATCTTGCATGTGAACTGTTCAAGCAAAAATATATATAATTTATAATATTTCTAATAATTGACAAGTGTTTGAGCATAGTAAAGATTATATATGTGCTATGATGATATTTGTGAGGTTCTATTTGAACATAATGTTGGTTGATAAGTATGCAGGTAAAGTTTGATACAAAAAGTATGAATCAATTAAGAATGCGAACAAATTTGGATAAGTAAATGTTAAGTAAATGTCCCTCTATGATGCCTCTAGTAGGGCAATTATATTGTTAACCAGACTAGTAGATCATGATATGAAAACAAGAGTAATACTATGAGGTTGAGACTAATGACATCTTATGATATGAAAACATTTATGGTGTAGCCTCTAGTAAAATGAAGATTGGACTGGCGGATCACGATACAAGAAAGTGTATAAGTCTATATGGCTAAACACCCATGGCATAATATGATATGATGATGTGAATATTCATGGTGTTGCCTTCAATAATGTGTAAATCGAATTGACAAATCATGATACATGAAATTTATGTATAAGTCCATAGGGAGAAAACCATGGCACCTTTTGTGAAAGCCCGTCGGGACAGTAAACATCTAATTTTGTATGTTGCCCTTGTGGCATATTTTGTTTGGCCCTTGTGGCATACTCTGCTAAGTTCGTATGGTAGAATATGATTATTCGCCTTTATGGTAAGTTTTGGATAAATTCCAAGTGTTTTATGATAGATATTGCCATGATAAAGTTATAATACGTCCGAAGTTAATTTGGTTGAATTAGATTTTTGATATAATCGAATAAGTTTTAAGGGAAGTTCTTGAAAAGAAGTGTGAATTTGTATATTCAAAAAATGGTATTCACTATGGTAATCTGTCAGTTTTGAATATAGGCGTGTTTTTAGTTATGAAAGATATAAGAAACTGTCAATATGAGTTCATTTGTGTTATATAATGCCAAAATATGAGTATCTGGCATCCATCATATCTAAATAGTATTATGTCTTACTCTAGAATCTTATAAAATCTGAATTGTTTGTCATCTTGGGTAGATTTGTATTTGGTAACAAAAATATGGGTAATTATTCTGAATTATTTGGATAATTCATTATTTTGAATTTGACAAAGAAACTGCCAGCAAACAATATTTGTGAATAGTTGTTCTGAAATAAGTGTATGTGTAAAGAGATGGCCTATATGAAATGGGATCTGAAGATATATTCTTTTGAAAAATACTTTTATGGTTTTAAGAGAATGAAGAGATTAATGAAATATCAGGAAGGATCTTGAGTCAGTTGGTAGTTAAGAAAGAACTGGTACATTAAGAATATGGTAGTTGGCTTGTAAGTGTAAGCATGAAATTGTAAATGCATTCACCAAAAAAGAAGTAAAATGTTAAGAATGGTAGCTGGCGCACAGATATTCATTCGATATTATAAAAGTATCTATCAATGTATTTGGTATTAACTCTCACTAAGTTCTCTTAAACTTACAAGTCTTATGTTTATTTTCAGGTTATTGCATGATTGAGTTCGTTGGGAGGAATAAGCCAGGAGTGTGTCAAGGTAGCAACAAAGTGGGTTATTATGGATATAGTGGACTACTTGTAAATGAGGCATATTGTAGAATTACACTCAAGGAGTCTATCTTAACACACTTTTGTGTTGATTAATTTGTTGTAATAAATTTGATGTAATATTTTATTTCTAAATAATTTATTTTCCTTCTTCGATATTGAGTCTTTGATTAAAATGATAAGAAAAATGTTTTAAGTAAGGAGTATTCACCAATTGTTTCGAAATTTAGCTAAGTGATTTGTGTGGTAACATCCGAAATTAGGACCCGGTAATTCAAGTCGGGTTGAGGGTTTTACAATGTTTTTGTATGTTTTGAATCAAACTTAATTGAGGTTTCAAATAATACTTGGTTGTTTAATTTTGGTGTTATTACTAATGTATCCGACATGATGCAAGTGTTTCTTTTAGATCCAAAACACAAACCCAACTGAAGATTTCCTACGAATTGGGAAACATATAAAGGCTCTAATTTAAGCATAAAGACTTATTGATACAAGTTATCACTTAGAGTTGGGATCTAGTTCCCTACTATTTCTCATTTTGGTACTTCTAATTTTCAAATAGATTAGTTTAAATAAAATTTCATTACTCATTAATATCATTTGTATTTGTCCTCAGAGGTTTTACATGCGAAACAAAATGAAAGTAAATATTAGTTCATTGGTTATCTAATGTTTATCTAATATTAAGTTACATTATGTGGTCAGGTCATAATGCAAGAGGACAACTTATATTAGTATATAATCTAAACATTCCATAGTCTAATCAAAATTGAACAAATTGATTGAAAGACTATAATTTATCTATCAAATCCAATGGGGAGATATCTTGCCTTGAGTATCGAAGCGGATGACTCCTAGGAGATAGAAATAGAGATCTAATTGTCTAGATTGACAATACATCGAACATGATTAAAGTTGAATTTATCCTAGATTCATTTATAGATTTATTCACTTGTGACGTTCATAGTGTGACATGCCTTAATCCTAAGTGGATGGTAGATTATGTATGCTTGACTTGTATACTTTGATGTATTAAAAGCTTGAGTTCAAATAGATAATAAACCAAAAGCTAGTACATTGACTATACAACTTCTGCATGATGTAGCATCATTCCACAACAATGGAATCATAACCCTATAAGGGTAAATGATATCTTCTCATTGACATTACATGGTGTTGAAAAAGTAATGTGGTCACGAGTCATTGTCACAAGACAAATGATTTAATTACTATGTATTAGTAATTGACTTTTTCATATCAGAAGATGTAATGAATACCAGGAGATAAAATAGGATTATATCATGAGAACGAATTTTATCCCAATGGGATTAAAGATATCCTATAAGGGTAACCACTTCTGACAAGGTAATTGGACAAACACTTATTGAGTAGCTTTCATAATGATATATAATAAGGGAGAGTTCAATCATGGTACTATAGTAGAATGACTCCAAGATAAAATAATGTTGCAATTAATATGCAAAGAGCTAGAACTTAATTACAAATTATTTGATTCTTAATTATATATGTCTAATTGGTCTCTCCACTAGCTCGAGATAATCGAAAATGAATTGTATGTAGAACCGATAACTATGGTATGAATGGAAACGATGAGTAAGAGAAATGGATCGCATGTATCACTTTATTCGCAACAAATGAGTTTTTTTTCGCTAAGTACAAAATATGACTTAGAAATTAAAATATGACTTAGAAATTAAGTTAACTTCTTCAAATTATTATTTAATTGATTGCAATTAAATAATTTAAGTTTGAAGGGAGAATTAAATTAATTAGTCATCGTATATTTATTGAATGAGATAATTAAACTGGTTTTCTTATAGATTCTAATACGATAAAGTTGTTGTAATAGGCCATTTTTGCCCGAGCCCAACAAAAAAAACCAATAATAAAAATAAAAAATAATAAATGAGTCCAAAGTCCAAATTACAGTACCAACCCAAATTGCAAATTTAAAACCTAAATTACAAACCCACTACCCAGGGCCCGACTAGCCCAAAACCTTAACTACTTTCAGTAAAACAAAAACCCTAGCCTATTTTCGCGCCGCAGCCTCACCACGTCGGCAGGCGTGCCGTCTGACACCCCTCTGCCACCACTGTTGACTTCGCTCTCTACCACTGTCGCTTGCAAAGAAGAACAAACACGCAAAAAATAGATAAAAATAATAGTGTAATCTGGCTATAAAAAAAGCCTGAAAATCGATTGTAAAGAGGTTCCTTTTTTTTAAAAAAAAATAGAGAAATATATACACAAAAACAAAGCTTTTGAAATCGATTCAATATTGAAAGGTGTTGCATCTTCACAAAGCTTTTGAAATTGATTCAATATTGAAAGATGTTGCATCTTCATCTTTTTATTTTCTTCTCAAAATAAATAAATAATAAAAATATAAAAAAGGAAACTTTTTCACCTGTTGTTTCATCGATGGAGCCACCATCGGTTCACGAGGCCGTCAGATCCCTTGGGATTTGGCCAAAGCCTGCAGCGGAGGACGCGGGAGTCAAGGGGTTTTTTTCGTTTTTTATTTTGGCTTTATTTTTTGGTGATTTTAAGTCCAAAAAGGGGACATACGCGAAAATATACAAAAAGGGGGGGTTCAGGTGATTTTTCGGCCATCGTGGACGCGGCACCGTCACTGGTGACTGGTGACCGACGCGGCAGCGACTGGTCAAACCGACACGGCGACGACTGGCCGGACCAACGACTGGACCTGGGGCCTTTGAGAGAAAAGAGGAGAGCTTTTTTTTTTTGAAATGGGATAAAATGAATTTTTTGGGGAAAATTTTGGCTTTTATAAGCAGGTGAAACGACGTCGTTTTGGAGGAGTTTGGAAAGCCCCAAAACGATGTGGTTTTGAGGCCGAACCGAACCGACCCGACTCGACCCGTCTGCATACGATCCGTGTGTTTTGCTTAAGGGGGTCTAATTGCATTTTTGGTCCTTCCGCTTTTTACATATCTTGCAATAGAGTCCTATTCCCTTTTTTTTTTTAATTTATCCCATTTAATTTTTATTTTTTTATTTTGATCCTTTAAAACGGTGTGCATAAGGAGGATAGGGATATTTTCCTTTTCAGCCCTATTCTTTTTTAGCGTATTACAGTTTAGTCCTTTATTTTATTTTTACCCGACTTCTCCCCTAAATTTTTATTTCAGATTCAATTTAGCCCCTCTTATATTCATGAACTTATTTTATTATGATTTAGACTCTTAATTTCATTTTAATGTCAATTAACTCCTTTATTTAATTTCAGCCTTTTCATAGATTTTTTAGATCTTATTATTAATTGTTTATTTATCTATTTATTAATATTGCCTTGCTTTTTTTTTTTTTTAAAACTCATGTTGTTTATATTTGTACACATTATTATATTGTCATCTCATTTTATTTTATTTTATTTCCTTTATGTGCTATTTTATTTTTCCTTTTATTATTTTTGGTATTTTTAAGTCGTGTCTTTTCAATCATGTATTTTTTATTTTGTTTTATGTTACTTTATCTATTTATTTAGATTATGATATTATTATTAAAGTATACCCTTATTTATTTATATTTTATCATTTCAATATTCTATCTATATAGTCATTTTATATTGATTCATCATCACTACATCATGCATTATGTTTAGATATAATTAGTTGTTTTTATACTATACCCCAAATAAGATAAATATCCATCGTTTTAAATATTACACTTTTTATTTTTCAAAAAAAGGAAAATTTAATAAATAGGCAATGTTTCGTATTTAGAGATTCGAGGAGTCGTGCCCTAACTTATGGGGTTTCAATTTTCTTGTTGAACCTAAAGGACAGAATATCCTTTTAAAATTAAAATATATGAGATTTAATTAAATAATAAAAAAAGCAAGCTTATTTTTCGAGATTTCAAGGTGTTGTATCCTAACTTATGGGACGTGACCTTTTGTTATCTCGAGACAAGAGGGCGTTTAACATATGTTTCGTTTTATTCAAGCGATTTTTAAATAAAAATAACATTAATATAAAGAGGGATTGTATTTTAAATTCTTTTCGAGTTTTCAACTTTCAACACTAAGATATTACTTAATCAATTAGGTACAAATTTTGGGCGTTACGAGGGTGCTAATCCTTCCTCGTACATAACCGACTCTCGAACCCCTTTCCTGAATTTTGTAGACCAAAAATCATCATTTTAAGTAAGTTTAAATTTTTATTAAATTGATTAAATTATAAGGTGATCCGGTCACACTTAATAAAAAGGATCGGTGGCGACTCCCATTTTTCATTTTTTAAAATAAAAGTTTATTTAAAAAATGGTTTCGATAGTTGTCATGACTTTAATAGAATTAGAATTGGGTTGAAAAAGTAATTTACTTGTAGTAGAATACTATATTTTGTATTAAAATATTATTATTTAATCACCCCTTATTCAAGTAAAATTCTTGTACTGTTTTTCTATAAATAGGAACTATGAGATGACCTAAAACACAATACAGAAGTCATTGAGCGTTGTTATTATGTCGATAAATAATGGCAATTTATTTTTAGAATAAATTTTAATTTTCTAAAAAAGTTCATAGTTTTCGGTCCATGGAGAGAATTAATTTTTCCACTGAAAGTTAATAAACGTTTTCATTTTGTGTACTTGGTCTGTTTTACTTGAACCTACACTCAAAGCAATTCAGGATTCGAGAATAGCAAGGAAGACCATTTAGTAGAAAGCCAAGAAATGACTTAGACTGCCTCACACAAAACATAGTAATAATTCAATTAAAGGTTTATAATTATAAATATCATAATGGTTGGTTTTATGAAAAAAATGTAAACTTTCGCTATGCCTAAAAACATTGTTTTCTAAACTGAATTTTTCAACACTTAGACCTATTTCAAACTTTTATGCTCCTTCTATTTCTAGGAACCTTATATCTATTTCAAAACTTGATATTTATGGTTAATGTTTAATTTAGACATAGTTGTTTCAATTTATTTAAGAATAATATTGTTTTAGGCTCTAAAAACCTTATTAATAATTTATATAAATTTAGACTTGATAATTTTTATTTTTTTTTTTTGGAATCCCTACTTGTTGATTATAGCAATGTTGTAATAAAGGTAGTATGTTGAATAAAAAAATTACTTACTTGTGACATAGATGTATCTAAAGAAAGACTAGAAAGATTAGTAAAGAATAAGATTTTATCAAATCTAGATTTTACTTATCTTGGTGTATGTGTGGGTTGTATAATAGGAAAGCAAACCGAACAAATTAAAAAAGATGCCACAACAAGTACTCAGCTTCTCGAGATAATACACAGTGATATATCTGAACCTTTTGATGTTCCATCCTTTAATGGAGAAAAACATTTTATCACCTTTATTATTTATTATTCATAGAATTGTTATATCTATTTTCTTGATGAAATCTCAAACAATAAATGTCTTTAAGGTAAACATTAATGAGGTTGAAAGGAAATTAGAAGAAAAGTAAAAATAATAAGATATGATGAAGGTGGTGAATTTTATGAACAATTTATTAAATCAAGATCACGTCAAGGCTCATTTGCAAAATTCTTAGAAAGTTGTAGCATATGTGCATGGTAGTATATTACATAGGGCACACCTCAACGAAATGGCGTGACAATAAAAGCGTGATCGGACTTTGTTGGATCTGAAACGTTATAGTGGTTACTGAAGCATCCCACTTGATCAATTGTTCAATAGTTGCATATAATAAATATATCTTTGAGCATACAATCACGTTTATAAATTTTAACTATCTACCGAAACATAAATTTTAAGTGTATTAGGAAAATTAATTTTTTTAAAAATTATATTTTATAAATTATTATAGTTTAATAAACCAAAAGAAAGAAATCAATAGCTTCAAATTATAGTCTACACATAGGGGCAAAGTCAAGGGGGGTTGGTACGTGCCCCGACCCCCCTAAAATGTAAAATTTATATTTAGTCCCTTAAAATTTTTTAAAAATTTTACATTAATAAAGGTAAAATTACACTTTGGTCCCCTTAAAATTATAAAAATTCGATTTAGTCATTTACAAATTATAAAGATATAAACTATAAAAAATTAAAATTTCATCCGACCCCCTAAAAAATTATTCCAACTTCGCCCCTGTCTACACAATAAACTGTAAGCAACCATGGAGACCCTATACTCTATTGCATTTCGCTATATCCGAAGAATTTCCGATGAATTTTACCAAACATTTTTATCATTTATTAAAGTAGTAATTAACAATAATTTTTTCAAAAACAGTCAATTACTAAAAGTAAGAATTTAACAAAAACAATATATTAAAAAATAATTTAATAATATATTATGCGAAATAAATCCCGAATACAAGGAATCAAAAAATCGAAATTTCCTAAGTGCAACCCCTCTTCCAGTGTTATCCCCTTGTCCTTCGCTTTGGATGACTCGGCGACTCTAATAGCTTCAACATGGAAACTACACAATGTTATTAATCAATCCCGAGTACAAGGAAATTGACTTGAGGTTAATAAGGTCTTATCTTTGAGGCGATTGACTTCCTCAATCTTTAAGGTAATCTATAAAAATAGTCACTTTTGTTTGCATCAGGTTACATTTTAGTTACTTATATTTGAAATGTTACGTTTTAGTCACTTATGTTATTATTTTGTTACGAAGTGATCATTCTACCGTTAAGTTCTGTTATCTCTCTAACGGTAATCCTAAGTGACAGTCCAACTAGATTTTAGGTGCCAACTTGGATTTCTAAATGGGATGAAAGTAGATTTTTAATTAAAAAAATTTAATTAATTAAAATTTTCAAACCTAAACCTTAACTAAAAAAACTGTTCATCTCCTCTTTTTAATTTTTCTTCTGTCTCTTATTTTTTTCAAGGGGTTTTTTTTTTCATTTGACTGGAAAAACTATTATTAAAATCAAAATAGTTGAAATCAACAATAAGAAAGAATAATCTGGAATACCCAGAAAGAGATTGTGAACATACAAGTTGATTCATATCAGGAAAAATTTGATTGAGAAACCAATTATTCAAGAACTGTTAAAAAAACTAGAAAATATAATAATTAGGAACAAGAATAGTGAAAGTAACAGCCCTTTTCTGAAAATTTTAAAATTAGCTTGAATGAAACATGTTCATGAAAACATGTTTCTGGTTGCATTTTATAGGATGTCTACTGACGCAAAATAAAATACATGTTTACAAACAATTTCAAAAGTAGAAGAAAATATCAAGAATTTTAATTTAGGGTTTTTATTAAACAATAAAAAATATAATCTTTTATTTTTCAGTATTGAATAAAAGAGATAGAGGAATGCAAAAAAGACATACCTGAACCCTCCATTGAATCCATCTTTATGAAGCAGTTAAATGAGGAAAAAAAACCCATTGAAAAAAAGAAGAGATGGAAGAAAATTAAAAAGAGGATATGAACAGTTTTTTTAGTTAAGGTTTAGATTTAAAAATTTTAATTAATTAAATTTTTAATTAAAAATCTATTTTTATCCCATTTAGAAATCCAAGTTGGCACTTAAAATCTAGTTGACTGCCACGTAGGATTACCATTAGAGAGATAACGGAACATAACGGTAGAGTGATCATTTCGTAACAAAATAATAACATAAGTGACTAAAACGTAACATTTCAAACATAAGTGACTAAAATGTAACCTGAGGCAAACAAAAATGATTATTTTTATAGATTACCCCAATCTTTATATGGCTAATCAATTCTTCTAGAGGAATGTCCAGCTTCTTATGCTTCAGAAGATTACGATAGTCAAACCAAGATTTTAGTAGTTTTTCAATCAGGACGTTTGTTTGGAGAATTTCTCACATTTCCATCCCTTCAACTAGGATGTCGAAGACTAACTTCTTATAGATGTATAATTGATCCATAATTGGCTTATCATCGGTCATTTGGAATTTGAGGCTCGAGCTTGGAGAAATCATGAATGTATTTGTTGATCGGGGCAAACATGTTTAATAGTAATAGTAATTAGTTTCTAAATTGTTGGAAAAATTACAAAACAAACTTGTTAGCATAGACTAAAAAGTAAACCAAGATTAAATAAATAAAATATTATTGTGCCGTGGATGAACTACAGTCTTAGAATCGAATTCACCCTAATTGATATAATCGTATAGTGTATGTTGTTCCCTAAGCTTAACACAGTTTTTCAATATTCGTACACCCGAATAAGGAAGGTGAAACTCAATTGGTATTGCTCTTCTGAACTAATCTAAAAATAGAATTAATCGGAAAAATCACACTAGAATCAATTCATAAGAAAGTTTTGAGGAATCACAGACAATCATGCTTAAAACCCAAACTCTTAGACAGAATTTCTTCCAATGCAATTTAAAAAAAATTCTAAAGTTTTAGAAAGAATGAGAGAGAGTAGAAGAAGCTTTGTCAAATGAAGGGAAAATGTCTTCTATTTATAGGGTTTTGATAGGGGTAAAAACATAATTTAGTAGGGAAAAAGGGTAATATTTCTATCTAATGGTTAGAAAGAAAAAAAAAAGCTTTGTAATTGTTGAAAATAATAGTTTGTAACTGCTTACTTAAATTTGTAATACTAACTTTTGCAACGTCAAACATCCCAACATGTAGAGCTTTCCTCCTCTTTACCTGAACCAAAGAAGAAAAAACGCATACGTATACAGTATAAGTCAAGGAAAGGAAACTAAAGAAGACTTGGATCGATTCTTCCGTAACTCGAAGCTACCATGAACAATTAACTAGCCATATCACTCATTTTGAAGGAACAAGTAATCCCACATTGTTTAAGCAGTGGGAGCATTTTAGCAAGGGCAATTCCTTTGTAGTAATAGCCAATGTCTTAAGCCCTTTCAAACTCGATAAACTGAAGCAAGTATCATGAATATCTTGCCTTACAGTGGGATCACCGCCGGTGGGACGGATCATGGTAATGGCAAGCCTAGTCTTAATCGTTAGAGTTTCACATCACAACATGAAAGAAAAAGAATGTTCTTAGGCTTACTAGACCAGTTTCAAAGGGGATATACAACCTCAGCAAGTCTGAAGAGCAAAAGCATTCCTTTTAGTTTCCGAGCAGTTAAACACCTCCATTTGTCATCGTCATCTCCAAAAATTTAAAACTTTCTAGAGATTATCATTTTATAGTCAATCTCCAAAAATGATTAGATTAGTGATTATGAGACGAAATCTTAGAACATCTGTCCATTATATGATATTAGGGACATTTGATATTTTGGTCTCTCCTAAAAGTTCTTAATTTTGTAGTGTTACTGACACCATGTTATGTTTTGCTTTGATATTCTGCAAAAGTGAAGGTTGGAACTGTGTTAGTGGCTGGGATAAGATTTAACAAAAAGTTTTTTTTAAGGGCTAAAATTAAAATTTTGTATTGAAATGACTCAGATTCAATTTTTAACTTTTGAGAATGACCAAAATACAGTTTTTTTTTTTTAATTTAACAAAAAAAGCTAGGATGGATTAAATTAAATTATTAATATTTGAGAAGGACTAAGTTGCAATTGTACCACTTAACAAGGAGAGGCAAGACCTTGCTTGCACCCTGGCTATACCTCAGATACTTCAGGATTTTGCTACTAGTGTTTCACTTGCACTCTTGTTTTCGATCGGTTTTGCCTCACTTTGGTCACACATTCATTCTTGATATGTTTTGCTTAATGTTCCTTTTATGTTGGGATCATTTGTCCCCCTTTCTCTGCTTAACTTTGAATTTTGATTTTAGAATTTTATTTTTGAAATTTATGATTCTTAATTTGCATTTAACTTTAAATAAAAATTGTGTTTTATTTGTAAGATTTTAAACTCAACATTCAATAATAAAAAATAAATATAATATAAATAGTCAAACGCATTAAAATTTACATAAAACAAATTATAAATAAATAAATAGATAATTATTTTATAAAAAAATTTAATTTCACAATTGAGATTGAGATTTACTAAGTGTTTTTAAGTTGTATTTAAAAAATTAAATAAATAAAATATATGATAAAATCTTGTGTTATATCAAATAATTATGACAAAATTATGGGAGTGATAGCTATACATTGACACTTTCGACCTAACATACAACAAAAGATAATAAATTAACGTATGAAATATTGTACAAGTATATAGCATCTAGAACTTGATTTATTAAATTGAGAAATAACTTTCATAAATTACTAAAGAGAGATGATAATTTTTTCTTTTATCTAAATGAGTTGAATAACTATTCAGTTTATCATCTTCAACAAGCCATTGAGATAAAAGAACCATCCCAGCGTGATCATACAGCTCAATTCTTCTTGCGTTTGACAAAGCCTTCCATGATGGGAAACTAATTTTGAAAAAAGGGATACAAGAGAAATTTGGTCATTCATTCATGCTCTCTACAATTTTCTGTATTTACATTGAATGTGGAAATCAATTGCTTTGCAGTGCAGCATACTTCTGCCCCACTAAGCCCATATATTTACCAATGGCAATGAAATCTGGTTTACCCTGTCATATATACATGTTTCTTTACGATCTTACTTCTACAACATCGCCATCTTTGAGCTCTGTGCTAGGCAATACCAGTTGACCATTAACTAGAACTAGCTTTCCCTCAAGCCCTGCTCTTCTTGCAGCATCTGCAGCAGTGCTGCCAGTTCTCAGTCTCATTATGTCACCATGAGGCCAACATATAATAACTACTTCCCCAAGAACAACCGAATCTGCGTGGTTTCTTGATTTTGCGCCGCCATCTTGTCTTCCAAAACTTGATTCCGACCGTAGTTTCTCTTCCCATTGAAGCATGGTCCTTAACAATCGTACCTGTATAATTAAAGTCAGAACTCAGTACATTTCGTTCTAATTAGAGGTGAACCGTTCAGGAAAAAAAATACTACCCCATTGCCACATGATTGCGTTTAGAGAAAAATAGTTTGTATTGTATAAGTGTAAGAAAGGGGAAGCAATACATAATAAGAGGATCTTAGAATCACTCAAGTGGTAAAAGAAATTAAAATGTATGCATGATTTGAGTAGTTAAATAGTTGAATACAGGTTCATATTGATGGTCTTAGGTTCAAGTCCCAAACAAATAGAGTTCTAGGTCCCATAGCTAACAAATCAAATTAAAATAAAAAAGCTTATTAGTACGTCTTGCTAGAACTAGGAAAATTCGATCAATTGATAGTAGAAATCACAAACACCAATTCTATATTAGCAATGCTGTAAAGGATAAGGTTAACGAGAAAAGGAAAATAAATATACGATCAGGGAAAAAGAAATTAAATAATTCTGAATGCAAATTCATGGATATAAACATGTATTCAACTGCAAATTACATGCTTTGAAACTGGAAGCCATACTTCAACAACTGAAAAATGTCTTTATAAATGTTATTGCAACCTAACCTTGCGGTTGATGCTAGCTTCAATTGAATTGGAAGCAACATAATCTAGGTTGGGCCTTGATTCAATAGATTCAACTGGTTTGCCCTCAAAAACAGCAGACATAACAGTCCAATATTCAGATTCTTCTTGATCAGTCAAATCGATCACTTGAATAAAGGTCGGCAAAAGACGTTCGAATTGGTCTTGCTGCATGGAAATAATTTTAATCAGGTAAGCAAATCTTCTCACGGTAGACCAATATACTGATCAGTTAAAGTTGAATTGCCAATACAGGAGAGCTGGAAGAAGCAAAAGCTCACTGATGTGCAAAGTTCTTAATGGTTTATTAAATATGTTTGCTGTTGAAATTTTTGAGATGCTCACAAGACAAGGGACGTGCCATTGATACAAACATTCAAAAATGGAAACGAAGAGAAGCAGGTGAGAAGAAGAAAAGAGAAATAAAATCAGGTAATAAAAACTTGTTCATTTTCTTCAATAATGTCTCAAATGATTACCCAAAAATAGATTTTAAAGTTCTTGGATTCTAGATTGCGCCATTTCCTTATTCCAGAGTCTATGGAATTTTCAGATACCTCATCCAAATTGCAAAAACACACTAAGCATTATAAAAAATTGAAGACATTTATTTTCCTCAATAAGTGCTTGCAAGATGTACCTTATGGTATATTCCGTCCCTACAAAGTGTATATTTCTCAAGGCAAGTACACCAATCCCCATGTCCTGGTTCACACCACCACTCATCCGAAACCTGGTAAGCCAAAGTTGATATCAGCAAAGCAAGTTAGTAGTTTTAAAAGTTAACAAGTCATCCCACTTTCGATTATTCGACTATCAGAACATGAAAGCCTATCAAAGCTCAAGGCATTCTGAAGATTTAGATTTTAGAGGCCTAAAGTTACTGTGTTGTTCATATACTATAAAATCTTAGTCATCATTCAATAACACATCATTTTGCACATAACACCAGCTTTTCAGCTCCACTAAGAACTAAAAAATTCTAGCAGAATACAACTTGCGAGGTTCTCCTCTTAAGTCATTTCAAAGATGGATTTTCAACAGCCTGGTTTTCTTTTAAATAAAAGCAGCAAGATCAAGCCCAATTTTGTATCAATAGATGAAGAAACCTTATTTATCTCCCAGCCATCTCTCATTGGAAACAGCAGAGTGATACATGGGGCCCATTCTGTGACATATGTCTGATGATTGAGTTTACCTCTGGGAAGTGATTATAGCATTATCCATTGCAATGTACTTGACTGAAAACAAAGATAAGCAGCGAAGCAAAGCACCTTTTTGTATAACCTAGCGTAAGCTTCCCATCGCTTTATTTGGAAAGAAGACCTTCTGTCAGCTACTGCTTCAGAAGCAGCCAATCCGAAGCTCACAGCAACAAGCAACTCTCTACCCTCCTTATCTACTCTGTGGATGCAATTTCAAGCACCAGTTTATTAAATGTGAAGATTAGCAGGTACAAACAATAAAACATTAGGTATAGAGTTATAACATACTTGATTATAACTGCAGCAAGTAGGTTACTTCCTTCCACTCTGAGGATTGGATGTCCCACTTTCAGGGAGCTATACCTCTGAAACGACTCATAGTCCATGGAATTTTGATCATCCAGATCTTCAGGGAGATAGGATGATTCTTCTATTTCAGATTCATCCAAGACGCTTATGGAAGGTAAATCATTTCCAGTTTCTTTATAAAGCCAGTGGGCAGCAAGTCCATGTTCAGCATATTCATGCATTCTCTGAGAAAGTTTAGAACTACTATTAGATAATTGAATCTCAATCTCACTCAAGTGTGACATCAAATAAACCTGGAATAAGTTCTGAACCTGTGTACGGATCTGAACTTCCAAAGGTGAGGCATCAGGACCTTGTACTGCAGTGTGCAAAGACTGCATTTGGCAATGGAAAATTTGTCAGAAATGAGACCCAAAATATAGGCGGGAAATATATTTTGCTTTATACTCCAAGCAGGTGAAGAGCTCTTCTTGCAATTTCACTTTGATTAAAAAACAAAAAACTAGAATCTAGTCATTGTTGTTTCGTAATTACACATCAGGCATTGCATTATGTTGATTAAGTCAATTAATTATGCTCGAGTAGAAAATTTGTTTCTTGCAAGATAAAGACTTTTAAATCGAATGATTGGTAGATAAACTGTTTCCATGCTCCTATTTTAACTTTGAGAAAATAAGAAGGATTTACAGCTTAATCAACTCTAAGAATCTAAGTTAAAATTTTACACTGTTTCTTGGTGCAAAATTGATGTTAACGAACCATCCAAAGCACAATTCATCTTTGAAACGTTCTTCAACTCACTTTAAGAGACTAAATAAGGCTGTATTAGTTCTCACAAACAACTTTACAGCTACCACCTAGAATGGAGTATCAAAAGGCAGAAACTTGATACATACATTAATTGTCATAAGATGTGAAGCTTGTTAAATACATGTTTGGCCTTATATCTGTGGAGGACTATGTTGATATATTCATTTCTTCAAAAATCTATGAACATTTGCAAATTATTACCTGATAGCCACTGGGTTTTGGATTAACAATGTAATCATCAAATTCACCATCAATTGGAGTCCAAAGTCTGCAGATAAAGAATAGTTCGACTCTTATTTCTTTAAGAAAACGACATCATCATTGAGAAATATGGTTTATGAATATGTTAAAACTGAGAACTTCTACATTTTTATAAATACTGTTACCATAAGCCAAAGAAATTATCCACAAACATAAACTATATAATATGTTTTTTCTACTATATATATCTTTCGATAAAACCATGACATATAAACTCAAAGTAGTCTATGCTTGTTAAAGATATGTGACCCAAATACTTGTTAAAAAAAATACAAGTGGCAAGATAGGGGGATCTCCGGCCCCCACATCCCAATACGGTACAGGCTGCACAAGTGAAATTCATATAGAAGTATGCTTTCTCTATTTGATCTTAATTAGAATAAGGTGTTTTAACCTTACTGCATTACTTAGAATAAGTTTTACAAATATAAATAGACCTAGTCGAATCTGTGTGTTCTACTTTTTCTCTCTTTTCTTGCAATTATCGACATTCTTTTTTTTACAATGCTAATTATTGAAAAAATTTCTATTAAATAAAATAGAACCAAATAAACACATTGAAATACCTATGTACAATGTTGAGAAGACTGTAGCAACATTGAACTGCCGGACCATGTAGGGTTCCATTCTTGTCTCCAACAACTACCCTCAGTGCACGTGCATCAAATATTTTATTGATGCCGACATCTTTCCTTTTCATCTACAGGAAGACCAAAAAACAAACTAAACATGGGCAGATATTACAAAGGGATTTCTGAACCAGAATTCAGCTCAGACTGCTTGCTGATTTTTACTAAATGATTTTAGAATCACATTTTAAACTAAGCTTTGACTACATATGATTCTAACAATACCCTTAAGCACTGCTATATCATTTTACAATTAAGAAACAAAGAATCCAAAAGTCAATACAAATACCTTAATTGTTACTCATACCTTGCTGTAGATACTATACAAACTTTTTAATCGGCTGGACAAAGTAACCTCCATCCCTGGGACATAACTGCAATGCAAAAGAGCAGTATGAGAAAGCATGTAGAAGAAATGACCAAACTAATAATAGTTGCTCCTAGATACACAGGAATTAAAACTAATAAATAAACCAAAATAGTTTTGTTAGAAAAAAGTAGGAACAGATTATAAGACAAGCAAAACATACGAAATTGATATGAATAACTCCCTTTCAAGTGCCTCCTCACAAACAACAAGAGATGCTAGAGCAATTCCAGCATCCTGCACAACCTTTGGTTTTGGTTCCATCTCTGAACTTTTCGCGAGATTATTAAGAAAGTTAACCCGCTTTCTACGATCCAATAAGATGTCAAAAGGAACCACTGCTTCCAAAAGATCCTGCATGCGTAAAACAACTGGAACTAATTACTTATAATTAAGGTCCCAATTTTACATTACATCACTTGGTTCTCTTCCTACTGACTCAACCCCCTCCAACGGTCCAACACTTTTTCTTCAGCATTGAAGCTTCCAGACGAGCTCACATGCTGTGAGAATTATTATTACAAACATTAAGAAAAAAAAAACTGAACTTAAAGCCAGCCAATGCATCTAAGCTGTAGGAAATAAAGACTCCTGGTACTTTTTGAAAGGAAATTTCCTCAAAATTAATATATTGCAATAATATAACGAGTATGAAACATTAGAAGTTCAGATCCTCAAGTACGACCTTTTAATTTCGGGTTTCTCAAATTCATCTCCTATTTGTTTCTCAAATTTTATTTTGTATTAAACAAAAGGTTTCCAATATAGTCAAGGAAGAGTATGAATCTTGTGCAGATTATCTGGTAAAGCACAGACAAACAATCTGACAAAAAATTAAACTACAAAATGCAACACTCACAAGAATTTGACAAGCCTAGTTTGGCCAGAAATTCTTGACAACAGCTAATAAACCACCACATGTTCTTTGCTAAAGAATCGAAGCAAACTATGATGTTCACTAATCAATATAGATGTAAACTGAGATATCTTTTGAAGATTACATGCTGAAGGTGGCCAGCGGCAGCACATATTAAATATTTTCACACTGTCAAAGGTTCACTCTGGCAGGAAGGAAAACAACATTATACATTAAAAACCGTCTATCAATGGGTAATTATTAAGATTGGCACAATCCGAATATATCGAAGCAAGCTTTTAGCCAACAACAGAGAGTTTAGAGAGCATCCAGACACAGCACACGGTTACCTTTATGCTAGTTATATCTTCATCATGCATAGGAGCTTCATCCTCATGCACTGAATCATTTCCCTGCATGGAGGACCAACTTCCTTTCGCAGATATTCGTCTAGGACATGTTCCTTTATTGCTGGGACTCCACATTGAAGCCAGATCAGCTCGTAGCTTTCTAAATATTTGAGGCTGCACCATAGTATTGACTAAAAAATTTACTGAAATACATAATCCAAAAGACTTCCCATTTTTAGTTAGAACTTAACAATAATACCTTCCGACCAAAAAAGAAGAAGCTATAGTAGCTTTTCATAAAAGAATTTTAACTCATGAGATTGATTAAAATAACACTATGGCATACAGGTTCCCCCCAAAAAAAAAAAAAAAAAAAAAATCAAAGAGTGTCATTTTTTTCTAATTCTTTATCCTTGACAATCTTAATCACACTATATGCAATATGGTTAATGGCGCGTTCATCCTAAGTGTGTTGATAACATGGACCTAAAAGTCAATGCAAACTATTGCTGTTACTGCATGGATCTAAAAAGGCAATAAGAAGGCTATCTAACACAACTGTCGAGTACAATGTACTGCAGTTCCATATAGCAATGCCTGATCATGAAAGTAGAATCCATTAACTCATGCTATAATTGATCTTAAACTGTTTTAAGTGTTAGAACCCAAATTTTAAGTATTCAAAAAATACGTTCTTTTCTATTTTTTGACTATAATCGGGAAAAGAGAAATACATTTCTCTTATAGAAAAAAAAAATCAAGTGAAGCTTTCATGATTGAAATGTGCCAATTTAAAAATTCATGCATGATATATGCATCCCACTTTCACATAAATTAGTTTAGATTTACTATAGTACTTCAACAAAAACAAGAGAGAAAAAGAAAAGAGAAAGAAGGCTCTAATGTTTAGGAGATCATAAATATAATACCACAAAATTGAAAAAAAAAAAAAAAAAAAAAAAAGAAGAAGAAGAAGAAGAAGAGAGAAAGAAGGTTGTAATATCACGTTAAACATCCAACCTAAACCCAGTTGGAAATTAGTAGACAGACCAACTTGAAAGGCCAAACTAAACCCTAAACTTGAACATAATATCACTTAAAACTAACATTACAAAATACATCAAGCATGCCTGAATGAAATATATGTGCCAGTCTAACAGAATAAATCATGCTCAACCTACATGACGAATGGAGTACAAGATTAAGGACTAATTCTGCAATGTAATATCATGAAGTGCAATGAACATTTTAATAATATTAAGACTGAGCCCCCACTTCTACCAGGAACTGAAATGGCAGCTCTATACCTGAAGAACTGCAAAACATAGATCTTCCAGCTCCGCCTTCAATGCCCACAGACCCAATCTGGAAGCTAGGGAACACCAAACAAGTAAGGTTTCTTGTGCAACAGCTTGAGCCTTAGCTAGTGGCAGGGCATAACTGTAAAGAATGATCACATCTTTGAGTGCACTTCATACAACGATACCATGAAGATTAACCTTAAAAACATTCAAGAATTATAGCACCAAAGATTTTGTTATAAATATCCCAGAAGTTCATATACTGTGGAACAATCTCCTTGTATTTGTTCATGGGATGGATAAATAGTGTCCAAGCTGCAAGATTTGTAAAGGGCTTTACAATTTTAAATCCAAAAGATTCGAAAAACAGTTCTTTTTCTTAATTTCTATGAATTAGTTTTCTTGATACATGGGATGGCAGATTTAAAACTTCCTTGACCCTCCCAGGGTTAATGACAACTAGACCAATTTCAGTTGCTTTTTCCAAATGAACTAGATAATTTAAAAAATAGAAATCTGTTCTCATCTTATGATAAATCAAATAGGTAAATTTAAGAGACATTACATTGTTCTCATATTGTGAAGACGGTCCGCCAGTTTGATAAGCACCACCCTTGGATCATCAACCATTCCCAAGAGCATGACACGTAGATTATTAGCCTTAGAATCAAAAGAAAACAATACAAAAATCAGAAAACAACAGCCTCTAATGCTTGTTAAGTACAACTTAATTTTTTCATTTTTCTATGACCATATATTATAGTTTCCTACCCAGCTAGTTCTTTAAGCGCATACCATCCCCATCCATACACACAGATAATTCTTGAAGATGACCACAAGAGCAAGCAGAGCGCTTTGAACCATAACAGAAATTGACACTTCCTTAGAGGACTCCACACAATTGCTCCCAAGACCCTTATGAGATATCACAGTTACGTGTAACTATTATCACTTAGATCTTTGCAATATGCGTTTGTACATTTTCCTACTTTTGTTTTCAATTTCCCTTATCTATTAATATTTACGTTTTGACCACTTCTTTTAAGTGTAAAAATATGGTTTTTAAGTTCAGCGCATGTCAGAGAAAGCACTCAAAACCATTTCAACTGACCTCCCAACAAAAACAACTAACTTATA
Source organism: Gossypium anomalum (assembly GCA_025698475.1). Lineage (NCBI taxonomy): Eukaryota > Viridiplantae > Streptophyta > Magnoliopsida > Malvales > Malvaceae > Gossypium > Gossypium anomalum. The sequence goes on from CM046968.1 coordinate 81,525,805, forward strand.
CATTGAATATACAATTTAGTCATATCAAAATACTCAGCTGATGTTTTACCTTATTGTAATGTGCAGCCATATAAATCATGAAGTTTCACCTAAGGTTTAGATTATAAATTAGTTTGTAAAACATTACATTTATCTGTTATGGTGGAGATTCTCCAACCACATACCTCTTCATGACTAAGGGTACTCTGGTTAACATTTATCCTTCGATGTCTCCGTAGAAGCTGCAAACGATATATTAATCGCATGACTGTCTATATAGTGGAAGGCATTAAATATTACAATCTGAGGATCCAAAAAACAAAAGCACGATCATGATATTGCACCACACAGGCGTCAAGCAATTGTAGCAACACGGGAAAAAAAGCAAAGATGGCAAATTTTAACTAAGGTAGCTGGAAAAACAACAAGAAGAAAGGACAAGAATTCATATTTTCAAACTTTCTAAAACTGACAGCAAGATCGTTATGGTTTCCTATAATTGCTATCAATTGATGAGGCATATCTTCCATGTACATAAAATATCAGATATCAGAAGTAAAACCCCTTCTGCATTTTGTGGTAAGGCAAAGGAAATAAATAAGAATTACTTTGAAAGAAGAAGTTGTTTCCCGATAGTTTATCCGATTTCCAATTGAAAAAAAAAAAAAAGATCTAATGGAAGAAAAACATGCCTAAGTAATGCTTTTGTTTTATGGAGTTTATAATATAGTCAAAGAGTTGATCAACACATCCTAGGAATTTCTGGTGAATACCATCTCAATTCCAGAAATCGTTATTTTGCAACAATTCATTTTTCAATTAAAAATGAGTTATAAGTGAACTGATAAGTTGCTGGATCTTATACATGTCAACATAAGCATACTTTATGATAAATATATAACACAACCATCACTAAGGTACTTATTTTCTTCTCGTATTCTTGTCTTTCTACTTTAATTTTTCCTTTCCAGTTTAAAACATGCTGTTAATTATAAAATTGTAAGTTAATACAATGGAAAAATTCTATTATGACCCCTCCAAAAAATTATAATTCAATTCTGGCCCCAAAAATGAGTTTCCAGCTTCACCCCTGAGGACTGGAGTCAGCTCTCCAAGACCCCAGTGCGTCACCAACGTAGGAAAAGGTGCAATAATAAGCTATCCTTATTAAAGGGCTAAGATACCACATAAGTAAGCTTACTGCTTATAAATACTTTTTAATGAAATAAAGATATAAGGAGATGATCTGTTGACAGCTAATCTCATTACTGATTTTTAGGGATTAGATTAGCTTAAAATTAGGATTATTGATCATTTTTCCTTTGGCCTACTCTTTTAGTATAAATAGCCATGTAAATTTTTTTGTTGAATATACAAGAGAAAAGGATTCATATTATCAACATGGTATCAAGAGCTTGACAATCCAGATTTAGGGAGTCTATCTTTTTCGAAATTTCCAAACCCTAGAAAATCCAATTTGGTCCTCTCCATTTTTCGGCCTATTTTTTTCCTCACAGCCCCCTTCGACAGAGACAGTCTCATCTCCAGCGAAACCTCAAAATCCGGTCGAGTTTGATTCTCTAACCACCATGGTGTTTCTCCAAGCTTCCTTGCTGTTATTGGCTCTTGTGGTGCATTTTTTTTTTAGAAGAAAATGGCAGAATTAAAAAAGAATCCAACATCCAATTTTATAGAGTAAGTAATGCCTTATAATACTCATATTAATATTGACTCATGGATTAACGTTCCTCTAAAAGTTTTTTAAACTACTTCCAAAGTAAAAAAAAAGAAAGTGTTAGGATAGCTGATAGGGCTTTTACTCCTGTAACTGGATCAGGTTCTGTCAACTGTACACCCAATATTAAACTATCCTCTGTACTACATGTTCCTCGTTTTCCGGTTAACATTTTATTTGTTAGTGCCATCACAAATACCTTAAACTGCAAAATTTAGTTTTTTTTTCCTGATAATTGTGTATTCCGGGACCTTCAAACAGGGAAGAAGTTTGACAGTGGTAGATTGCATGATGGCTTATATATATGTTGGAGAGCAGTAGTGAATCTGTTCAAGCCTTTTTTGTAAGTAATAAGATTATCAACCAATAAATAATGAAGTGGAATAAGCGGTTAGGAAACACACTAAAAATTCTTATCATTTGAGAAATAATAGAAGTAATACTCCTTTTATGACTATTCATTCTAATGTATGGGGACCAACTCGACATAAGTCAATATCTGGTAATCGGTCGTTTATTACTTTTATTGATTGTTGCACTAGGATGACTTGGTTGTATTTGCTAAAATCGAAAAATAATGTGTTTACATGCTTCCAACCTTTTCATAAAATGGTGTGTACTCAATTTGATGCAGCTAAGATACAGTTTTTTAGAATTGACAATGGTACAAAGTACAATTTTGATACCTATTTAGAGTCTTATGGGATAATCCATCAAACAACTTGTTCCGATACTAGTTCACAGAATGGGGTTGATAAAAGGAAAAACATGCATTTGCTAGAAGTTGCCAGAATTCTTATGTTTTCCATGAACCATCCAAAATCATTATTGGGGGGGGGGGGGGCACAATTCTTGTAGCCGCCTACCTTATTAATAGAATGTCACTCAGAACCCTTAATGTCAACAGCCCCTTGGAAATTTTATAAGTTTATAAGGTAAAAATAATTATACTATTCCTCCCAGGATATTTGGATGAGTCTATTATGTCAATGATCGAAAAACTGGCAAATTAGATCCACGAGCCCTTAAATGCGTGTTCATTGGGTATTCTCTAACACAGAAAGGTTACAAGTGTTATCATCCACCTTCACGAAGAACTTTCGTTAGTATGGATGTTACATTCAGAGAAACCGAGCCCTATTATGGTACAACTCAATCACCTCTTCAGGTGGAGATCAATGAGAGAGAATAAGTGATACTTGACTCAGTAACTATTGAAAACCTTATTCTAGAAAACACCATTGTTCAAGAGGAAGCTATTGTTGAGGGGGAGACTATTGTTCCAGAAAACATCATTATTCAAGGGGAATTGATCAGGGGGAGACTACTATTCAAAAGGAGACTGTTGGACGTTTGGACATACCAGATTTAAAGAAGTATTCAAGAAGGCTTAGAACAAAAGAAGCCATCATGCAACCTACCATGTGCCAAGAATCTTCCTCTTCTTGTGAGTTACCCCCTAATGATTTAGATAAATCAACTGCCCAAAGAAAAGGTGTTAGATCCTGTACTAGACACCCTATATCTAACTTTATCTCTTATGACTCATTGCCCCTTTCCTATAAAGCCTTTGTCTTGTCTTGTCTTCTGTGTCTATTTCACAGGATTGACATGAAGCATTTGAAGATCTCAAGTGGAAAGAAGTCATGGTTGAAGAAATGAAGGCACTAGAAAAGAATGAGACTTGGAAGCTAGTAACTCCTCCAATAGACAAGAATTTGGTGGGATGCAAATGGGTATTTAATGTGAAACACAAGTCTGATGGTTCGATAGAAAGGTACAAAGTCAGATTGGTTGCTAAAGGTTTCACTCAAACTTATGGAGTAGACGACGTTTGCGCCTGTTGCCAAAATGAACAGCATCAGAATTTTGTTATCTTGTGCAGCCATCCTTGATTGGAACCTACAACAATTTGATGTGAAAAATGCATTCCTACGTGGAGACTTAGAAGAAAAAGTATATATGGAGATTCCTCCTGGATTTGATAATGCAAAAATGCAAGGGAAAGTATACAAATTGAAGAAAGTCTTGTATGGATTAAAACAATCTCCTAGAACATGGTTTGACAGATTCTGCAAAGCTATGATCACTTTTGGTTAGCAACAAAGCAATTTTGATCATACCCTTTTTATGAAACATCACAAGGGTAAGATTACTCTTCTTATTGTATATGTTGATGACATAGTGATAACATGAGACGATGAGGAAGAAATTGCTCGACTGAAACAATGTTTGGCTCAAGAATTTAAAATAAAAAATCTAGGGAAGTTACAATATTTCTTGGGAATTGAAGTTGTCAAATCAAAGAAATGAATCTTCATGCCTCAAAGAAAATACATCTTAGACCTCTTGACTGAGACAGGTATGATGGGATGCAAACTCGCAGAATCATCTACAGAAAGCAATCATAAGTTGCAAGCTGGAATAGGAGTTAGTGGATAAAAAAGGATATCAAAGATTGGTTGGTAGACTAATTTATCTCTCACACACTAGACCTGACATAGCATATGCAGTTAGTTTGGTAAGTCAATTTATGCATGATCCTCGAGAGTCTCATATGCAGTCTGTCTTTCACATTCTACGTTACCTAAAGTCTGTCCCAAGAAAAGGTCTCTTCTTTTCAAAACATGGTCATCTCCAGATAGAAGCTATTACAGATGCAGATTGGGTTGGATCTCTGGATGATAGGAGGTCTACATCTGGATATTGCACACTTGTGGGAGGAAACTTAGTCACTTGAAGAAGCAAGAAGCAACGTGTGGTTGCTCAGTCAAGTGTTGAGATAGAATACAGAGCCATGGCTCGAGGTGTTTGCGAGTTACTGTGGTTACTAAAAGTTATGGAGGAATTAAAGTTGTCAAATAAAGGAAAATTATCCTTATATTGTGACAACAAGGCTGCCATCAGTATAGCCCAGTACAACATGATCGAACAAAGCACATAGAAATTTATCGCCATTTCATCAAAGAAAAGTTGACTGCCGGCATCTTGGGCTTAAGTCATGTAGCCTCTGACAAGCAAATAGTTGATGTGTTCATTAAAGGACTTAACAACAGAAGCTATCATAATTTCGTTTGCAAATTGGGCATGTGTGACATCTATGCACCAACTTCAGGGGGAGTGTTGACGGCTTATGTCAGCTAATCTCATTACTGATTTTTAGGAATTAGATTAGCTTAAAATTAGGATTGTTGATTTAATGTATTGATTATGTTTCCTTTGTTAGGCCTACTTTTTTAGTATAAATAGCCATGTAAATTTTTCTGTTGAAAATACAAGAGGAAATGATTCATACTATCAACATAATCCTACAGACAGAACAAACTAAAATGAACTTTACCTGATTTATATAGCTTAATCTAGAAACACCCGCTACCAACCTTGCTACATCATCACCAAATTCTGCTTCTATACTGAACAAACGTTCACATGTATCATCAACCACATCATGTAATATCCCAGCCACAACTGTGTCAACAGCCTGCAGCAAACTTTCCAGCCTTAGTTAAGGAACTAACTGAAAGTGAAGCAAGTTTCTTAAGCAACCCCGAAACTCTTAAGTGCTACTTTTAGTAATAATAAGAAAGAATGCATTTTAGTAAGCATAATACTATATGAAATAAGTTTCCATACTGACATCATTTGAGTTTAATCAACTATCTACCCATGTAATCATTGGTACATAAGGACCAACTGTTAACCATTAACATCAAAATGGCTGAAGATAAAAACTGATTAAAACATCACAATGGCTATTGCTTTTACTGTAAGATGTTTTCCTAGCCTACAACACTAAGTAATACTTGTAATGGTTCCCTAACTTCTCTGGAAGAGAGTAATGATCATATTATACTGGTCTACGGCTACAAGTATAAAGATGGATCAATGAAAGAAAACACTAGGCTGATGTGCTGAAGAATGAGATAAATGCAACATGCATGCAGGGATGGAACCAGGATAAAACATTTGGGGGGTCAACAAATATAAATTGAAATCACGGTTTGTCGTAGCCTTTTTGGCTCTCAATACCTAATACTTGCAAGCCTAGAGTTTATTTTGAACTGAGAAAGTTTTTTTTTTTTTTTTTTTTTTTTTTTTTTTTTTTAAGTTAATTGGGAAGGGTTTGAAACTTTTCTTTTTTAACATGAAGCTGAAGCCATTTTTTTTTTTTTTTTTTTTTACAAGAAAACTTAAGTTGTTTAAATCTTGCAACTGGGCTTCGCTCTAATTGGGTCTAAGAAGTGGGTTGTGCTCGCCCCCACCATATATGTAGCGCCATCTCTGCATACATGCAATTTTTGTGAGTGCAAATAGCAGGCATATGGTAAGCTGATGGAAGATTATCAGAAGAAAAGCATAATAAAGACACGCATAATATAATAAACTTAATAGTAGTTGCTTATACAGTTTCATACTCGTAAGCCAGTTGATGGAACCAACATAGCTAAGATTCTTCCTGTGTGAATGCAATGCGATAAGTACGGGTCTCCTGTTTTCCTAAACTGCCCATTGTGAGCTCTTTTTGCAAATGCAATAGCTTTTTGCACCTGCCTTCACAAATTCAGTGTTTTAGTGGAAGAAGAGGACTATATGCAAGTCATACTCATGAGGCAACGAGACATGGCAAACCTTTGCCTCACTGAATATAGGATAGCCAGTCACATCGATTCCTTCCACTGTAAAAGAACCTGCACCACATTGATTGGCGTTGTTAACATGAAAATTGATAGCAGAAAATATGAAGAAAATGATCCAGTAAGAAGACAGTGAATGGTTTGACATCTAACAAGAAAAAGAAAGCAGGAGATTGTGATTGTAAACTGTAAAGAGGATAAATCATAGTCATGGTCTTGCTAATAAGCTACAATCAAGAATCAATAATTGGTGTAATAAGAAGGAACACAAGGTATCTAATGAAAACTATATCCTTTTCAATATGCTCAACTATGATTTCATAATTTTGAGAGGAATCAAAGGCAGAATCCTCTAGGCTCAAAATATGTAATACAAGACTTCAGGAAGAAGCATAGAAATATGTAAAACATTTGTGACATGTAGGTGCTAAAGAAAACAGATTTTAATGGTTTACATCCAAATAAGGTTCAATCAGACAAAAGCAATAATAGAAGGATAGAAACTTATTTGGAAAATTCAAGAAAGTACTTAATATATGCACAATTGTAAGAACTAGAGAAGAAAAAGTATACACACAGACACACCCCAACAGGAGGCTTGAAAACACTGTTAAAATTAAAAAGACAAAAAGTAACATAGTCTGAGATCATGAGGAGGTTCTTAATAAGCCAATAGTGAAGAAAGTACACACTTAGTACTCCCTAATCTGGAACTGAAAAAAACCAACTTCTACAGGATTGCCTAAAATGGACTGTAACAAAACTATTTCTAACATATAGAAGCAAAATCAAGTAATATTGTAATATCCAGAACTGCATAAAATTCCAAAGCAAAAAGAAATGAAACAGAAGGGTACCTTGTTGTTCCTCCACTTTGGGCCACAAGAAGTCAACCTTAGTGGAAAGACAAGCCCCGGAGGCTATAGCAAAGGCAGTAACAGCTACTTGGGTAATCGCAGAAGAGACGGCCCCATGGATGGTGGCACCAGAGCCAGAGGCAGCGGCAGCAGCTATGGTGTTAAGGGAAGCAGAAACAGTGAATTTCTTGGGAATACATCTAAACTTAGTAGCAGTTTGGGGATAGAACTTGTGGAGAAAAATAGGGGAAGTTTTGTGGACAAGAAACATTGTCTTGGAATGGGTTTGAGATTGGCATGAAGATGAAGATGAAGATGTAACAAAGGGCATGTTCAGGTAAAAAAAAAAAAAATCATATGTCTAACATGATTCTTCTGTTTGTTGGCCTAGAGGGAGTTTGAGAGTGTTAGTTTTTATTTGTGTGGCTGGGATTCTTGGACTAGGCAAAAACGGTTGTTACCAAAAACCTTGGGGAAACAGGATTTGCTCTCGTTGAGAGTCGAACTCAAGACCTCCCGCTTACTAAACGGGTGCTCTAACCAACTGAGCTACGAGAGCTAGCCAACATTTGTGGTTTAATTACATAATATTATCTAAACTTAGTAAAAAACTTTCTAACGTTCAAAATTACAGCATGTTAATCGTGTGTTGTTGTACATTTGTAACATACTTTGCTTCGTAAACAATAAAATTAAAATTATTCAAAAAAAAAAAAGAGTTATTGTTCTTTCAATTAAGTGATTGAGTATAATAGTAAAATATATTGTAAATTAATATTCGAATATTAAAAGATGATATAGTTAAGAGGAAAGTACTAAAAAGTATATTCTTTGTCAACATTAAATTTTAATAGTAAAAATCATTTTTTAAAAATAGTTTCGGATTTAAAATTTTGAACCTTATTGTTAATTATTGGAGTTAATTGCACCACATATTCTATAATTTTATTATAAATTGGTCTTTAAAACATATTCTAATTATATCTCTAAATAATCGAGGTATATCAATAATGTCCTTCCATTATTAAAATCGTTAATTATCCGTTTATTGATATGTCAAATCTTACGTGGCATGGTTTAAAATAAAAATTTTAAAGAAAAATAAATATTGTGAAAAACATATGTAAAAATCTTGAGTTTGAGGTTTTCGAAGCTTTTACAAAAAAGTTTATCGTTCACTCTTTTTTTTCAATTTTACTTTATTCTTAGTTTTAACTTTTAAAAGTTATGTGGTAACTTTTTACTATTTTTTAAATTTTAATTTAAATTATACAACGTACGATTTAATATGTTATTTAATGGTTAAATTAACAATTTTAATAATAGAAGTACCTGATTGATATAACCTTAATAGTTTAGGATGTAATTAGGACATTTTGAAATTTGGGGACCAATTTAGAATGAAGATCATAGTTTGGATATATGTAGTGCAATTAACTCTAATTATTGGTAATTTCACATTTTGTAGGACAATGAAAACAAAAGACTCAAATTATTGAAAAAGATTGATTTTGGGGAAAAAAAGAAAATAGGATGATTATTCGATTAATTAGAGAAATATATTGTTTTTGCTTAATCGAATTCTATTGTGGCAAAAGCATGTCCCATAGGATGCACAGCAAAAATGTGTTCTACGAGGCATGTTTTTGCCACAACAACATCCAACTCAATAAATATGACCATTGAATCTCCAATAATTAAAAAAAAAAAAGATAAAAATATTATTATTGCCCTTGTATATACCCAACCTATATTTTTTTACAAATCATTCATCTCATCATCAAACCAATCTTCTAAATTAATTCTCCCAATTTCATTCTTTTACAAAATATTGATCCTTCAATTATCAATTTCATTTTCTAAATAAATATCAATGTTTGTTTTCTTCTCTCAATTAATAATATATTGTCTTCACCATCAAAATTTTATCAAGTAATTTAAGGTAAGTTATGTTATTTCAAGTGTTATGTATTTTTAATATTAGATTAATTTAATTTTAGGTTGCTTACGTCTACTATTTTGTTATAGTGAATTAAATGATATGTTAGAAAATTCTAAATTTTGTTATAATCTATATTGATAATTTAATAAATTATTAATTTATTACTTTGTCAAATATTTGTATAGTAATACATTTTTATTTAAAAAATATAGATTTTGTATAAAAAATATAAATTTAAAAAATGACAACATCATTGATACAGTCGGATCACAAGCACATTTCTAACAATCAACTACAAATCGAAAGAAAAAGTTATTAAATTTTTATTTTGTGAATATCATTATTAAATCAATGAATTTCACTAATATAATTATATAGTAATTTGAGTGTACTATGTGTTGATATTAATAGGTCGAAGATTGTATTATTCAAATGGATATATGCAATTTGCCATTGAGAGCACCAATGCTGATGGAATCATACTTGAATGATGTCAGATTCTTGCATACACGTATGCTCAGTGGATGTAAATTGGAGCCAACTCTTATTAGTGCATTGCTAGATGGAGACTCGAGACTCATACGTTTCATCTAACGTGTGGTGAGTATACAATTACACTCGAAGATGTGGTGTTATAACTCAATTTACTAGTGGATCAATTGTTATGGGTGTAACACAGGTTAAGGATTGGAGGACAATTTGCCAACACCAACTGGGAAAGGTACTTGACAAGTTTAGTGGTGGTCGGATTAGAATCAAATGGCTAGAAGAAAATTTCAAGGAACTCAATAAACATTCTACCAAGGTGGAAAGGCAACAATTCACACGACCATTTATATTAAGGTTTAGTAGAGGGGGTCTTCTAATGCCAGATAAATCCTGGACAAATATTGTACATTTGAGATAACTTCTACAACTAATTAACCTTAAAGAAGACGGGCGGCTTAGTTGGAGTTCAATTATCTTGGCAACATTATAACGAGAGATGTCCTATACGACTAAAGCTCCGAAAATAAAATTGTTTGATGTCTACTCCTACGTCATTCGTAAGCATGGTATCAATTACCAATTTTATGGCCAAAAGTAAATTTTCCTTACCAATTTCCACTCGTGATAAGCTAAATATTATTTATTAAGTCATCATATTATTTTCTTTATATAAAATAAGTGTTCAAGAATAATATTTTTTTTGAATAGGTGGAACAACGAAGCAAGCCATTGCGATATTTTAAGTGAGATTGAAGAGATCCGATTAGTTTTAGATTAACAATCAAAAGACAAGGTAATTTATTTCAGTTACAAAATAATAACGTAAGTATTGAAAATTTATTAAATTTCAATATTTCTAATGAAATTTATGATTATATTTTGCAATTCATATGGATAACAAACGCCAATCATTTAATACAATAATGCATCTCGGTTGAATTTAAGGCAAACCTTAACATATGGTGTAACACCTCGAAAATTGATAATTCCATTGGGTCTAATCAATCCAACCTAAAAAAAATAAATGAAATATATGTGTTTTGTGAAAATTAAATTTGAAAATGATAATTCAATCTTTTTAATTTTTCTTCGTTTTAAGAATAGCTTAATCATAAAAAAATAGAAAAATAATAAAAATATCAGTTTAAAAAATTAAATCAATTTTCAAAAAATCTCATATAAAATACAAAATAATAATACGTAGGAGGTAAAGTAGCAAAGAAAAGAAAATTCAAGAGAAAAGGTTAAAGAAAGGGAGATAGTAAGAAATGAGTTTATAAAGTAAATAGAGGGTAGGATTTTCTTTGGGTTCTTTCTACTAAATGTTTTTGAAGTTCTCTTTTCTTTCTTTCATTTTTATTTAGTTTGGATGATGATGCTTTATTTGATCCCTTTATGTTTTAGGGAATGGACTTGAGGATTTGTCCTTGTCATGTTTTTGCTATGATATTAGATTACTCTGCATTTTAGTTATTGATGCTTGTCTTACCTTACATTAATAATTAATTCTATGATTTTAAATCTTAGTTGAATAGTTGGATTAAAAGGAGTATCGAGATTATATTGATTAAATTACTTTATTTGATGTGTTGTTTTTGTTCAAAAATGTTAATAAGAAACATTGTTAGTGCTAGCTATAAAGGTTTGGTGCAATGTCATTGCAACTCAACGAACATTTGACAAGTCATTATAAATTGTCTTATTTAGTTGACATTTTTTACTAAATTGTTAGAGCTTTGAAACGCATATCTTTAAAATCTATTAGCAACTCTTACCAAAGACTAATCATGCAAGAATCAAGTTAAGCAAAAAAAACTTTTAAAAGGCTCAATATGGTCAGAAATTTCCTTATATAAAAGATTTGATTTGCAAGGCAGTTGATATTGAGAAGACCTTTACTAATATAGTCTTTATTGAAGACATATTTGAAAACTACTTTTCAAGAGTTAGATATTCGCATAGATTGCATTTTAACAAGTTACGTTATACTTATTTAAAAGGTCGCTTATATTAGGTTTAAGTAGAGTGATAGAGAACACTTGTTCATTGAGGAACTTATTTTGAAAGCATATTTGTGCAAGTAAACTATTTTGTTCATCAATTTACAACTAAGGGTCCATTTGGTAGCCTGTAAAAGCTTTTCCGTAAAAGCTTTTCAGGCTTTTCTGATGTTTGGTTGCTTGAAAATGATTTTCCAAAGTAAAATGTTTTACAAAACACGGGAAAATGAGGGCTTTTTTTAAGGAAAATGTCTTACCCTTTTGAAATCGGTAAGACATTTTCCGAAAATTGACGCTTCTTCTCCCCTTTCCCCTTTCCCCTTCCCCTTCCCCTTCCCCTTTTGAAATCGGTAAGCCATTTTCAATGTTGAAGAACCTATTTTCAATGTTGAAGAAGCCATTTTCAATGTTGGCTTATCTTAGGCCACCGACTGAAACAATGGCTTGAAACCCGGGTAGAAATAAGACCAATCGGAAACCTTGGAAGCAACAAATCGCAGGGGCGTAAGCTGTTAAATAAGCTGTGGGTCTTGAGGCAGATGTGGCATCTTCTGAACTACCGGGGAATAAGCTGTGGGTCTTGAGGCAAATGGGGCATATTTTAATACTTCCCACCATGGTAGGCGTTGCAGAAATAGTGGACTTCTGTGATTTCCTATCCCCTACTCCCGAAGAGCAAGCAAAGACGTGATGTGTATTTTGTGCATTTTGTTTTTTATGTTATCAAGTACATATGGCCTACCTGCAGGATATGATTGGCAACCTCTCTTTCTCTCATGCATAAAAGCACACACATATAAAGATGCATACATAGTGTACAATGCCAAATGGTAATGAGTTGTTGCTTTGCAGCCAGAAGTTTTTGGGTCGTTTAGGAAAGGGCTTTATTTACCAACAAGTGATATTGATGTGAGTAGTTTGCTTCCTTTTATCCCATAAGTTTATGTCTTGCAACTCAAACTATATCAATGTTTAATCTTGTTAAATTGTAAGTTGCGTATTAGGATTATGAAATTTAGTATATAGATTTTCTACTATGGAAAGGAAAGAAAAACAATAGGCAGAGGAAAGCTGACCCAAATTTTTGTATTTCTCCCCTATTTTGTATGACTGACATTCTTAAGCCATTTGTTTCCATTTTATGTAGTAATGATTCTAGAGTCAGGTATAAAAAATCCACAGACTGGTTTGTATGCTCTTTTCCAGTATTATCTCAAAGGGAATTGCAAAAAGATGCGGTATTTAATTTTTGGAAAGTTTCTTGATACAATAGAGTATATTTAGCTAAAAATTCAATTCCTATCAGGTGATTGCAAAAGCTCGCGTGCCAATAATTAAGTTTGTAGAAAAGAAAAGCGGTGTCACATTTGATATAAGGTAATTCTCTTCACCTCCGAACATTTCTGAATTTGTTTTAGTTCTGGTATGAATATCATCATAAAAGACACTGGATTAATATGAAATTTTAGCAGTGGGGTTTTTTGGAAGATATTATGGTAGGACTTTTGAATTGTCTTCATTGTTTTCTTTGAGGTCCATGATAATTGGAAGGTCCAAGTAATTGGAAATTCCATAAAAAAAACTTAGTATTTGGATATTAGTAGCGAATGAGGCTAAATAGTTTACCAAACATAGAAATTTTCTTTGCTTTTTATTTCAGGAAGATGAGATTGTCGAGAATTTATGAACAAGAAGTCTTGGTCATTTTTTCTCTAATCACATAAACAGTTCACTTGATTGAGATTCCTATTTTCTTGAATTTTCTTGATTGACAAGATCTAATGGGATGCTTGGAATTTGATGAGGGTGGAGGCATGTTTATGTTCCTAGACTGACTTATAGCAGATGTGATAAGTGCACCAAAGAAAGTTGTTTATCTCCATCTTGGCTTGATGTGGCAATTTAAAAGCCATGTTTCATATTTTCTTTAGCACTTACATCTCACACAGTTTAATATTTAATTGGGTGTTCAATATTACTGACTTTGATGTGGATAATGGACCAAAAGTCGTTGAGTTTATCAAGGTTTGTTACAATTACAAACTTTCATGTGCTCGAGATGTTTTATTTGTTAGTGGTGCTTAAGATATAGTTATTTTAATCCCTTTTTTTGTCGGATGAGGTCAATTAAGTTGGAGCATAGCCTCTTTCTTATTAGGATTTCTTCGAGTCAAGTTTCATTTTTGGTGCAATTATTCTTGAGGATTGTGCTCTGTGTTGAGTTTGATTGTTTGCTAGCTTTATCTTCACCAATGGGAATCTTTGCTTAATTTTCATTTATTTCCTATGTCTACTTCTGGATTTGTTGATTAAAATTTATGTAAATCATTTTGGTTCGATTAACTCATGTTCCTCAAAATTAGGACTTCTGTGGTTTTCCTGTAGTTAATTAAAGCTCTGCTTCTTTAGTTTATTTCTTTGTATGTTCCATAAACTTTGGACTTTTTTCTAGATATTTTCTTTTTTTTTTCTAAATTTAAACTTTGCTTATGTGTTTTCTCTTAGGAAGCAGTACTAAAATGGCCTCAATTACGACCATTGTGTTTGATCTTGAAAGTATTTTTACAACAGAGAGACCTGAATGAGGTTTGAGTTTATCTATATTGATGATCTGTTCGTTTTGTTTAAAAAGTAGTGTTCCTCTATTCTTGATTTGCAATGTTTTTTAAACTATGCAGGTATATTCAGGTGGAATAGGTTCATATGCTCTCCTTGCAATAATCATAGCCATGTTGCAGGTATGCATTTTCGGATTTTCGATAAGGTATTGGACTCTGCTTGGTGATGATCATCGGCAAGATAGTCTATATTCACTTTCATGTCGAGAATTATAATTTTTTTCTGCAATTACATTGATTCTGCTATAATTCACTTATGAGTCCACATAAATGTTAAATGAACACATACATGACATGCTATTTGTTCTCTCCGAATGTAATCAAATCTTGTGTTTATGATAAACAACTTGTGGTTCTTACTGCAGAAAGTTTAGAGCGGTGGTTGATGCAGCTTTGGAGGCCCATCTGTACTGACTGCAGCTATATCTTTATAGCACAGATGATAAGGTCGTTCCGTATAACACTGTCCCCCTTCCTCTGCTGTCAAAACCCAAAAGATGTGATTTGTAGCTCTTCCCTTTAGCATTGATGACCAGCTCAAGGCTCAACATTGCACGTTCCACATGGTGGCCATAAGCTATTTCAGTTACTAGACAACGACTGGTTTTAGTTTTAAAGTTATTTGGTGCTAGCAATGCTTGCATTAAGTTACTGATGACAAACAATTGAAATAACATGCATTAAGACGCACAGACATTGCGAAAAAGGGTATTGTAAATATTTCATTAAAGAGATTTGAAAGAAGAATGGATAGTTCTATACTTATGTCAAACTTATTTATACATGCTTTTTTTCTCTTTATGTATTTCGCATTATGGATCTATTTGTCAGAATTCATAAATTAAAGCTAGTCCAAGATTTTGAATTTATGGTTTATGGAATTTTCAAGGCTCTGTCTTACAGGACACGCGTTGAAGTGCAGTAATAGTTTTTGGTGCTTTGATAGCAAAGGTTTAAATATTTCACATTTTGCATTGTTCTTCTCCTTTTTATTTTCTAATGTATATTCTAGCTTAATAATTGAGTATTATTATATATTTAATTTGATTTATTTATAAATTGTAATATATGTAAAAATAATTTAAAATATAAATTTATTAATATATGTAAAAATAGCTTTTTCGAAAAATATTTTTAGGTAATCTGCCAAACAACAGAAAATATTTTACACACATTCATCCAAACACCAGAAAAGTAAATCATTTTCCAGAAATCATTTTCCGGAAAACATTTTACTGACAAACAAACGGAGCCTAAGTTTTTAGGGGAAAAGACTTGGTAAAAAGTAGAGGTGATCATGGGCCAGGCCGGGCCGGGTTCGGGATGGGCCCAGACAAAATTTTAGGCCCGTCTACTAGGTCCGGGCTCAGCCCAGCCTGAAATATGGGCCTAAAAATTTGTCCAAGCCCAGCCCGAAATAAAATTGCTAAGCCCGAGCTCGGCCTGGCCCGACCCATATTAAATAAAAAAATTAAAAAAAAAATCAAATATATTTAAAAACATAAAAACAAATTAAAACAAATAAAAATGATACTAAAACAATTCTTAAAACAAAACACAAATTTACAATATAATAAAAAAATGGTTATATTAAAAATTTAAAATGATTAAAAATAAAATAAAAAATATATTAATATATAATTCGGGCCGGGCCCTGGCCAAAAAACTCTTACCCGAGGCCCGGCCCGTTTTCTAAACGGGCCTCATTTTTTTACCCAAGCCTATTTTTCGGGCCTATATTTTTACCCAAACCATCCCATTTTTCGAGCCGGGCCTTCGGGCCGGGCCGCCCAGCCCATGATCAGCTCTAGTAAAAAGCATGGTTTATATAGGAGTATAGGAGTGATGTAACGACCCAAAATCCGTGGACACCGAAAAAGTGTGTTATCGGGCCTCCGTCTTAGTGAAATAAGTTCGAAAATAATTATTAAAAATATTTATGAGCCTAGTGGTGTGTCTAATTAGGTTTTAATTAGGTAAATTTAGCTTAATTTAGAGTAATTAGCAAAAAGAACTAAATTGAATAAGAAGTAGAAGTTTAATTCTAAAGAAATAGAAAGTAAAAAGGGACAAAATGACAAATATGCCATTAAGTAATGGTTGAGGCGGCATAAATGTATTAAAAATCTAAGATTTTATTTAGATTATATATATATTATTATATTATATAATTGATTATTATAATTATTAATTGTTATGGTTTTATATTATTATTAGTATTATTATTAAATAAATTAAATAGTAGAGAATTGTATGGTAATAAAAATATTGGTATATTTGTAATAAATAGATACATGTGTACTTGTTATAAAATAATTTGTTTACTTAATATTAAAGTAATAGATAATTAGATTAAATTAAATTATTGATAATTAAATAATTATATCATAAGATTTTTTTTATATGTTAAATAAAGTATGATTATGACAAGTGTAAGGTGATAAAAATATACATATGTAATGATAATATTTATACAATTATAATATTTTATTTAAATTAGTAGATATTTATTATTTATTATTATTAAAATTAAGAGATATTTATTAATTAAATAATTATAAAATAAATTTTTTATGTGATAATTAAATAAAATTATGACAAATGTAGGGTGATGATATTGGACAAATGTAAAACATGTGTGTGTACAATTGTTATATATATAATATCTATTAAATAGATATTTATTAATTAAATATAATATAAATTAAATAAGTAAAAAAGAAATAAAGCATAAAATAAATAGAAACAAACAAACAGAATAGAAAATAGAAAGCATTGGAAAACAGGGGAGAAAAAGAGAAAGAGAAAGGAAAAACTAGATATTTGAAGCTTGAAGCTTTGATTGGTAAGTCAACTAAGTTCTTTTTAGTTAATTTTGATGTTTTAGAAGCTTTAGAACAAAGTTTTGTTGAAATTAAGTTAAGGTTTTGGAAGTTTTTAGGTTTTTGAACATAGTTCATGTTGAGCAAAATAATGAGTTAGGGATTTAATTGAATGAATTTTAAGTTAGAATTGAATAAATGATTGAATTGTAAACTAAGCTATAAGTTTTGAGTTTTAGGGATTAAATTAAAATAAATTTGAAATTATGAGAATATGATAGAAATTAAATAGTTAGATGTGAGTTTGGCAAGAAATTGAGTAGCAAAAAGGTATGAATTGGGAAAGAAAAATATATAGGTTTAGTTAGGATTAAATTGGAATTAAAGTAAAAGTTAGATAAAAATTTCAGCATTTAAATTGTGTTATGCTAATAATTGTGAAATTATTTTAATTGTTCATAGCTAATATCGAGCCTGAAGCATCGGCCCAAAAAGGAAAAAGAAAGATCGTCAAGGATTAAATCCGAAGAGAATTCTGGTTTGTATCACTATAACTCAAGCTTTATAATTAATATGTGTTTAATTTAATATGAATGTGTGGTAAGTATTTTAAGGTAAGTATTTAATGAACTGATAAAATTTGTGATTGGGTATTAAAATTGAGATTGATATTGAATGAATTATGGGATCTGAATATTATTTTGAATACCGAATCGAACTGTGAAATTATGAATAATGTTACGTATATTGCATTGAATCGTGAAATTTCTAATGAAGCAAATTATTGTATATCGTGAAAATTGATCAAAATAATAAATTATAATTAATATTGAATCGAAATGGAAATTGTCTTTGAAAAATGATTTAAATACCCTATTAACTAGTAGGGCTAGTCGGATATAGTTGGCATGCCATAGGATATGGAAGAGTACGGTTTTTTGCCGCTACATCGATCGTGCAGCACTTATGTGCCGATCATCTTATCGTTATCGCCATCATTATCGATTTGACACTTTGTGTGTCTAATATTGTTACCGTTACTATTACAAATTCAGCACTTTGTGTGTTAATATCATATCTTTATTATTGCATCGCCATCTGCTATCGATTACCAATTAGGTATCGTGAAACCGTTAAGGCACATTGTGCCGTACTGGTGTGTTGGTTGGAATCCGTGTATCCGCCGAGTTCGAGTCAAGTTAATAGGGACAAATGAAATAAATCTACTGATAAAACTAAATTTGAATGATATGGCATATGTGAAAGTTGAGAATTGAAATAAAGAAATAAGAATGGTATATATATAATCGAATGATAACATAAAAAGATTGAATTGTTCATTAAGTGATGATAATTGTAATGTAAAAGTAGATGTGTGATTTAATGTATTTAATTATAAATTGAATTATAGTGATACCACTGAGTATATGCATACTCAGCGTACGGTTGTTTCGGTGCGCAGGTTGTAGAAGTCAAGTACTGAACCAGCATCCAAAGCCAGACCCGACTTCAGCAAACTTTTGGTGATGTATATTTTCTTTTGGTAATGTGGCATGTACATAGGATGTGTATAAAAGTTATTATGTTTTGAATATAAATGGTTAAAAATGTTAGTATTACAAGTCTAAGAATTATAATGAAAAAGTTTATCCATTTCAATTTAATTAGTACAATGATAAATTTAAATTGATATTATATTGATTAAGTTGATTAGAGTGTATTTAGAATAGAAAATGAATGTGTGAAATGAATTGGTTGAATTAGTTATGTTTGAAATGGATATGGTTTTAATTGCAGGGGGTTTTATGTAAAAATAAGCAGAAATGCTGTCGAAATTTATAAAAAAAAAATTGGAGCACTTAAACGAGTCCCGTTTCACTTAAACGTATGTTTTCGACTTTGAGAGTTCATTATAGGGATTTAGTAATTAAATTATGCTATGAATGTTATTTTATTTGTGAATTATTCATAAGTTGTCTGATACATCCGGTAATGCCTCGTAACTCTGTTCCGGCAACGGTTCGAGGTTAGGGGGTGTTACAAGTGATGTTGCAGCCTAAATCACTTATTGCACTTTTTTAATAGATTACTCTCTCGACAAGTCCTATAGATGTAAGAAGTTTTTGAATAGCATAATTAAACTTAGGTGTTATTTCTTATTTTATAATTGTTAATTAATCCAATTGCATCTGAATTTCTTATTTGATAGTTGTTAATTAAACCAATTGCATCTAAATAAAAATCTGAAAAAAATTAAACAAATTCACATATTATCATCCTCTTGCACATTTTCTCCAAATCTTGAAAATCTTGTAAAGCTAAAGAAAAAGAAGCAGGGATGGCATATGATAGTGCAACAATCAAACTCCAAACCAAAGATTCCTATTGAAATTTGCTTTGGCATACAACATCCAAGAGCCTAAATTCAAGATGTGTTATGTTGTTATTCTTCAAGCATTTGTTTAGTATTAAGTAAGAGAATCATTTTTAAAATAATTTCTATAAATAAGAGAATATTCCCAAGCCATAATAAAGTATTAGGTCTATATTAAGATGCCAACGAACTTCACTTAAATTGTAATATTAATTTCATGCTCTAACAAAGAAATATCAATCTCACAAACTGTAACACCTCAAATTTTAGGGCTAGAAGATTTAGGATTTTGTGGTTAGGGTTAGTGAGAAGGTTACGCTAATGTGTTTAGCTGTGCATTTAGGTGTAAGAATGAGCTGGTTGGTCTGGTGGTTATATGAGTGTTAGAATACCTTAGGTTTTGAGTTTAAGTCCTTGTGTGGGCGTTTTGGAGAAATATTTTATTTATTCTTATTTTAAGTTATTAATAGCTACTTATTTTGTTTAATTTTATATTACTTTATTTATTTATTTATTTCTATTTTATTTTATATTTTTGGAAGTTATTATTATTGTTACTGGACGTTTTTATTTGTTTCTTCCACTCTTGGGTTCTTTTTCCTTGGTTTTCCGTTATTTTCTCTTGAGGTCAGTTTGTTGGGGAGTTTTGGAGAGTCGCTTTCTCGTTGTCAAAGTAAGTGTCAGAGCGCCGTAGATCGCAAAACATGTGTGGGTTTCGTATCCTCTTTTGCTCTACTTGCGAATATAGCTTCGATTGTAAGAAAAGTCGACATCATGTGTGTGGTTGTTCACAAACCGGTAAATTTCGATGTTGTATCATCGTCTTATACTTAGAAGTTGTGTGTATCGGTATATTTTTGAACTATCGAGGGCTGGAGAGTGCCTCATGGCTGAAAGCACTTTTTTGGGGCTATTTTTAGGGTGGTTTCGTGACCACACGGGTGGCCACACGAGTATGTATCGATACACACGGCCGTGTGCTTTTGGGAATTAGGGTTTTTGGGCTGATTTGGGCATCACACGACCTGGCCACACGACCGTATGGCCTATTTGGGGAAATTAGTTGATTTTCACACGACCGTGTCCCCTAGGCACAGGGGCGTGTGTGTTTGGGAATTAAGGTTGAGTGATTTGATGCTACAGGCCTGGCCACATGGCCGTATGGCTAATTTGGGCATTTAGAGATCTCACACAGGCGTGTGTTTTGGACACACGGCCGTGTCTGGTAGGCACACGGGCGTGTGAGACCCTTATAAGGCCGTGTCTGTCCTGTACTCTAATTTAGCACAATTGGACAGTGAGTTACATGGCTTGTTCACACAGCCATGTCCTTGGCCCATACGGGCATGTGCCTCAGTCACACGGTTGTGTATCTCCCTTCACACTGGCATGTGCTACTGTCACACGGCCGTGTGCCCCTCTTCACACGGGCATTTGACCTTCCCTCGCGGCTAAGCATTACCACACGGCCAGAGTACATGGGCGTGTGGTCCTTAAACACCAAATTTTAGTTTGTGTGTGTTTGTTTTGAAAATGTGTCTGTGCACTCTGACCTTTAGCTAAGCTTTAGTGAGGGTGTTTAAGTTTTGATATCTGTGACAGTTGTATGAGATGTCTGATTCTGTATCTGGTCTATGGAGTCTGTTTGCAGATCTGTTCCGTCTGACTATTTGTTTAAGTGTCACTGTTCTATGAGTTTGTGTGCATGTATACACTTGCATAAAGTTTTGGGTGGGTATGCGCAGATAAGGGAGTTTGATTTTGATATGATCTGGCAGTTTTACTGCAAATTATTCGTACTACAATTTATCGCACTGTATTGTATGTACGTCAACTTTGCTGCGTATTATTATCTGATTTGGCGGTACAACTGCAACAGGGTTATACAGTGGATTACCGCGTTGTATCGTACAACACATACGCCAGCTCTACTGCGTACTGATATCTGAGTGGCTTAGTCCACATACATGGTGTGTAGGGTTGGATGGGCCCTCGAGGTCCTATGTGGTGTGATTCGGTTGGATGAGCTTAAATAGCTCTTATAGGGTATGATTGGAGGGCGGAGAGGTGTGCCGGCTAGATGGATGGGTTTTATCACTTGACTGCATTTCATCCACATTTGTCTATGAGTTCTGACTGTAAGATTGGTTATTTGTATTCTATTTGTCTGTACAAAACTTGTATTAAGTTCAATGTATACTTGGTGTGCTCTGATTGTCGTGTTCTGTTGGGACGTTAATCCTAAGTATGCTTCCTGACTCTGTGAGCATTTGAGGATCTGTTGTGCTACTGATTGGAATTTCGTATTTCATCTGTCTCTTGTTTTGTTTCAAACTCACATTGAGCTCGAGTTGCTCACCCCCTCTTAGTGTTTCCCTCTCAGGTATCTTCTCAGGATTTTGATGCTGGACTCGGTGTGCGGGGGTCTCAGACAGTCTTGGTGAAAATTTAGTATAAGTTATATTTTCATTTTCTATTTGTCATTTAGTTTCGAAATATAAAGTTTTATAAAACTGTGGTACAAATTCTGATTTAAGGTTTATTTGTTTTATTTTAAGTTTTATTCCTCTTATTTATATCCAACCTTAACTGTAATTTTACTGACTAGTTTAAACAATTAAATATCACGATTTGACATGTCAATTGTTTTGTCAAAATGTACCTACGATCACTTCAATGATCAATGTAACATTCGGGATTCGGTCTAAACTTTAAGGCCGAGTCACGGGCGTTACACAAACTCTTGCATCTGACAACCAAAAGCATCAAACTTCTCTTGAAATTTGTAAGTTATTATTAGAGGAAATGAATAACAAATAGAATGGTCAACTCAGCTTAATTCTCAATTGATTGACCATTCACCATTTGTTTTTTACAAAATGATTCATTTACAGTTAAAATTCTGGTACATTACTTGTATATATATTGAGGTCATGTTCTCCTTAACATATATGACAATGAGAATATTTTTCCTTTTATTTATATTTTCTGGGATGGTATCAGAGTAGCAGTGTTTTTTCCCCTTTTAACCATCGAGACTAGATCTACAGATCCGACACTTAGGAAGTCCTTTAATTCGGTTACCTTTGCTACCCAAAAGGTGGCGACTGTTATAGATGATAGTAATTTTCCTACCCGGAAGCAGCATATGCTACTTATCATCAAGACCCATAGTCTTTATTCATACATCGATGGCTCAATTGTTGTACCACCTTAGAAGATTCTTGGTGATGATAATATAGCTGTGGAGAATACGACATTTATTCACTATGAGCAATAAGATTCTACTCTCTCGGCATGGCTTCTTTCTATTGTTAGTGCTTTTTTGCCTAATCAACTTATTGGTTGTTCTTCTGCATTTGAGCTTTGGCAGGCATTAAATCGAATCTTTGGTGTATATTTGTTAAAGCTGATCTCCATACAGCTGGTATGAAGCAAGTGTAGCTGGAAGTTGGCCATGCAAGCTCGTGACAAGCATGCAGCAACTATGGTTTCTTGTTGCTGTTGGATTTGAACTAATGTTTTGTTATTTTGTAATCTAGTTTGTCTCTCCAACTTAGTAGGTAATATTTTGATGTAATCCATTGATTGATTGACTGAAATTTTAGCAATACAAAATGGACAATTAATCTATCTATTTTCAATGTAATAGAGTGGGGTTAGGTATGTGATTTGGTAGTCATTTTGACTTGTACACTTCATCTTTATTTTTTATATGTGTAATGGCAATATGCCAAGTTTTTCTACTTGATGAATACACATCTTTTAAATCAATACTCTCAACTATTCTCCATTGCTTCTTCTTCTTTTTCTTTTCTTCTTTTCTTTTTCTTGATTCCTTCTTGTTTGTTCAGCAAGTATCATGACTTGCTGCAAAAGCTAAAACTATACCAGCTGCTTGCTTGCTCTATAACACCAACAATTGGTATCTAGAGCTATTTTCTTTGAGGACCTGTTTTGCTTGATTCAAAAACTTGAATGGCTTCTGCTAGCTTCTCTCCAGAAGCACCACCAGTCTTCACTGGTGAAGGTTTTCACATCTGGGTGGTCAAGATGAGGACCTACCTCTAAGCATTCGACTTATGGGAAGTTGTTAACACAGACATTGAGCCAGCTCCACTGAGGGCTAACCCCACCGTGGCTCAGATTCGTCAGCATGCAGATCAGAGGACTAAAAGACACAAGGCTATGTACTGTATTTAGAATTGTGTTTCTGATGTGATATTCACTAGGATTATGACCTGTGACACCTCAAAACAGTCTTGGGACAAGCTTAATGAGGAGTTCCAAGGCACTGAAAGAACAAGGCAGCAGCAGCTTCTGAATTTGAGAAGGGATTTCGAGAATCTGAAAATGAAAGAAGAGGAAACTGTCAAGCAATATTCTGACAGGATAATGGCTGTTGTAAACAGCATAAGGCTCATTGGTGAGCAATTTGATGAAGTAAGAATTGTTGAGAAGGTTCTCTCTACCCTACCACAGAGATACGAAGCAAAGATATCCTCCTTAGAGGACTGGAGAGACTTGACAAGGATCTCCCTGACTGAGCTTATCAATGCTCTTTATGCTCAGGAGCAAAGAAGAGTCAGCAGGATCGAGGAGCACTAGGAGGGTGCATTTCAAGCCAAAGCCAAGCCTAACTCGAGTAATTCTGCCTACAAAGGCAAGAAAAATTAAAGGGATAAATCCAAAACTGATGCCTCGAGAAAATGGGATAGACCTTGTAGGCACTGCAAAAGGCCTGGTCATCCAGAGGCCAGATGTTGGTTCAGACCGGATGCTACATGTCAAAATTGTAAGAAGAAAGGCCATAATGAGAAGGTCTGCAAAGAAAAAGGAAGATCTGGCCAAAACCTACCACAATTCAAGAATGAAGAGGCTAGAGTAGCTGAACAAAGCAGTGACAGTGAAGAACATGTCTTTGCAGTTTCATGCTTAGCTACAAAAGACAAGGTTACCAAAGGTTAGCTTCTTGATAGTGGCTGCACTAACCACATGTCACCAGATGCAACCATTTTTAGAACCCTGGACAGAAGCTGCAAAACCAAAGTCAAAATAGGCAATGGTCAGTTCATCAAGGCTGAAGGAAAGGGAGATGTCCTTATATGTACATCCACTGGAGATAAAGTCATTACAAATGTGCTGTTGGTACCTGAGATTGATAGAAACCTACTCAGCATTGCTCAACTATTGGATAAGGGCTATTCTGTTGTGTTCAAGGGCCAGGAGTGCAAAATCACTGATCCAAATGGATCAAGCCTCATGACAGTCACCATAAGTAACAAATACTTTGAAGTCAACTGGTCAGGTGACTCAGCCCATGTTGCTTCAACAGAAGACACCAACCTTTGGCATCAAAGACTTGGCCATGCCAATTTCAAATCGATGGCTGAAATGGCTAGCAATAAAATGGTTGAAAACTTCATAAAGTCAGTTCAAAGTGAAGATGTCTTTGAGGTCTGTCAAATTGGAAAGCAAGGCAGGCTTTCATTTACTGCAAACATATCCTGGAGAGCTTTAACCAAGCTAGAATTAGTGCACTCAGATGTCTGTGGCCCTATGAAGACAGAATCCTTGAATGGAAGTAAGTATTTCATTCTCTTTATTGATGATCACACCAGATTTTGTTGGATTTACTTTTTGAAACACAAGTCAGAAGTAGCTCAAGTATTTGTAAAGTTCAAGGCTGCAACTGAAACAGAAACAGGCCTCAAGTTGAAGACAATCAGGACAGATAATGGAACAGAGTACACCTCAGCTCAGTTCCAAGCATTATGCAATAAAGCTGGTGTTAAACATCAGTTAACTAATGTCTATACACCTCAACAGAATGGGGTCAGTGAAAGAAAAAATAGAAGCCTATTGGATATGGCCAGATATCTCTTGTTTGAGAAGAAATTACCTAAAAATTTATGGGCTAAAGCAGTTAACACAGCAGTCTACTTACAAAACAGGTTTCCAACCAAAGCCTTAGAACAAAAGACTCCATTTGAAGGCTGGTTCGGATTCAAACCTTCTGTAGAGCACCTAAGGGTGTTTGGTTGCCTATGCTATGCTCACATACCAGCTGTGAAAAGAGATAAACTGTCAGAAAGGGCTCAACCTGGGATTCTGATGGGTTATAGTGCAGTTAAGAAAGGTTATAGGATCTTGGATCCTTTGACAAACAAAATTCAAATGAGTAGAGATGTAATCTTTGATGAACATACTTGCTGGAATTAGAATAAGGGTGAACCTGAGGGTACTTCTGAGAATCTAATAGTGGATCAGACTGAAGGTGTTGAAAATGATGTTGATATGGACCTCGATGATAAACTTGTCAGAGGAACAAGAACTCTTGCTGAGATTTATGAAAGAGCTCACATGGCTTAAGTTAAACCAAGCAGTTTTGAAGAGGCTAAAGCTGATGAGGGTTGGAGGCAGGCAATGGCAGATGAGATTGCCATGATCGAAAAGAACCAGACTTGGAAGCTAGTTGATAGACCTGCAAATAGAAAGGTCATTGGAGTAAAATGGGTCTACAAGGCCAAGCAGAATGCTGATGGAAGTTTGAATAAACTGAAGGCCAGACTTGTGGTGAAAGGTTTCAGTCAAAAATATGGTCTGGATTACTTTGAAACTTATGCACCGGTTGCTAGATTAGACACAATAAGGCTGATTGTAGCTTATGCAGCTCATATGCATTGGAATGTCTATCAACTAGATGTAAAATCAGCCTTTCTAAATGGGATTCTTCAGAAGGAAATTTATGTTGAGCAACCACAGGGGCTTGAGGTACCTGGCAAAGAAGACATGGTGTGCAAACTAAGAAAGGCCTTGTATGGCCTAAAGCAAGCTCCTAGAGCTTGGTATGCACGAATTGACACTTACTTGCTCAGTTTGGATTTCCAAAGAAGTGTCAGTGAACCAACATTGTATATCAAGAAAAATAATACTGAAACTCAGCTTGTGGTGTCCTTGTATGTCAATGATTTACTAGTTACAGGAGGTGATGAAGCTGTTTTAACAGATTTCAAGACAAAGATGAAGAAAATGTTCGAGATGACTGACCTGGGGCTGATGACATACTTCCTAGGAATGGAAGTAAGCCAGAAACAAAGAGGAATCTTCTTGAAACAGAAATCATTTGCCTTGAAGGTGTTGACAAAGTTTTCAATGCTGAATTGCAAGCCAACTCCTACACCTACTGCAGTTGCGTTAAAATTATCGAGCCAAGAGGGTCATGAAGAAGGTTGTGAAACTACCTATAGAAGCTTGATTGGTTGTCTCTTATACTTGACTGCAGCGAGATCAGACATCATGTTTGCAGTAAGTTTACTTTCTAGATTTATGCACTGCTAGAATGTACAACATTTTCAAGCTGCAAAACGAGTACTGAGATACATTAAAGGTACTCTAAATCATGGTCTCTTGTTTAGAACTGAAATTGAAAGGCTACACAGATAGTGATTGGACTGGTTCTAAAGACGATATGAAGAGTACATCGGGGTATGCCTTCACATTGGGGTCGCAATGGTCCGTTGGAGTTCAAAAGCGGGTCTTTAGTGGCTCAATCGACGGTGAAATGAGTATGTAGCTGCTGCTAGTGCAGTAAATCAAGCCATTTGGCTAAGAAAAATCTTAGCTGATTTGAACCTATTTCAAAAAGGAGCAACAGAGATACTTTGTGACAACAAGTCTACTATTGCAATTGCAAAGAACCCTGTCTTCCATGGTAGAACTAAGCACTTTGACATAAAGTTGCATGTGATAAGGAAGATGGAGCAAGCTTGTGAAATAAAGCTGGTTCATTGCAATTCGGAGGATCAAATCGCTGACATTTTGACCAAGGGTCTTGGTGTATCGAAATTTAACAAGTTAAGAAAGCTTATGGGATTTTGCAGTATGAAGCTCAAGGAAGAGTGTTGAAGCTGATCTCCATGCAGCTGGTATGAAGCAAGTGTAGCTGGAAGTTGGCCATGCAAGCTCGTGACAAGCATGCAGCAACTACGGTTTCTTGTTGCTGTTGGATTTGAACTAATATTTTGTTATTTTGTAATCTAGTTTGTCTCTCCAACTTAGTAGGTAATATTTTGATGTAATCCATTGATTGATTGACTGAAATTTCAGCAATACAAAATGGACAATTAATCTATCTATTTTCAATGTAATAGAGTGGGGTTAGGTATGTGATTTGGTAGTCATTTTGACTTGTACACTTCATCTTTATTTTTTATATGTGTAATGGCAATATGCCAAGTTTTTCTACTTGATGAATACACATCTTTTAAATCAATACTCTCAACTATTCTCCATTGCTTCTTCTTCTTTTTCTTTTTTTCTTTTCTTTTGCTTGATTCCTTCTTGTTTGTTCAGCAAGTATCGTGACTTGCTACAAAAGCTAAAGCTATACCAGCTGCTTGCTTGCTCTATAACACCAACAATAGTCCACTACCAAGGCAATGAGGTATCGATCTCTGCTTCACAATTTTAAGAAAAATGACCTCTCCATGTCAGCATATCTAGCAGGCATAAACATCTCTACAATTCTCCAGCAAGTTGCGACCACCGTGTATCCCTTGAAGAATATCAGTCGACGATTATTAATAGCCTTTCACTTGAGTTCGATCACATTGTGTCCATTATCACCACCAGTCATGTGCCTTTCGATTTACAAGGGATTACAATAGCCTTATTGGATGTCGAGGCTCGACACCAGGCTCATTTCACTCAAGTTCCTGTTGCTATAAATCTTGTTGTAACTGAGAAAGACATTTCGTCACTTCCTGCCTATAACAGTCAACCTCTGTCACAGTCTTTTTGTTTCAATCAAGTTTCTGGGTTTGCTTGATGGTCAAGGTCATGGTTGTGATCGTTCAGGTGGTACATCTCAACTGTAATGCTAAATCTGTGGCAAAATTGGCCATATGGCTTGTCGATGTTTTTATCGCTATGACGATTCCTATGAAGATTTTGTTAGTGCTACTTTTCACTCTAGATCTGGCTATATGGGATCAGTTTCTTCTAGTCCTATCACTTGCACAAGTTTTGGCCCTTGTTCAGACCACATGTGCTACATAGATAATGGTTTTGTTGGGCATTGTCAGCCTGAAGCCCATTTTATTCATACTAATTCTTACAAGCCCTCTTTCCACCCTACTGTTCACTCATGTGTAGGTGATTCTTCATCCACTACTTCCAAGCCTACTACCACAGGCGTTGTCACAGGTGCAACTTGGTATCTCGATAGTGGCGCCACGACTCATATGACTAATGATCCATTCAAGTTTTTCAATTGCAACCCTTACATTGGCTTAGGTAAAGTGATTGTGAGGAATGATAATTCTGCTTCTATTTCTCACACTAGTGAGTCGTATATTTCTTTTGGTTCCATTCACATGCCTCTCACCAATTTGTTATATGTTCCTGCAATACATAAAAATCTTTTGTCAGTTTCTAAGCTTACAAACGATAACAACATGTTCTTTGAATTTCATCCCTCATGTTGCTATGTAAAGGATTTGGTGACTCACAAGATCTTGCTTCAAGGCTTTGAGTTAAATGGCTTATATCAACTGCTACCCACACCTTCCACAAAATAATTTATTGCTTTCAATAACACTATCTCTATTTCCTCTGTCCATGACGCATCTACTAGCAAGTCTATAACTCTCAAAAGCACAACTTAGCTCATTCGGTGGCATCAACGTCTAGGTCATCCTTCCACTAATGTTTTAGCTAATGTGTTACAATCATGTAATATCACTGTTCCACGAATCAAATTTCCTTCACTTTGTAATATGTGTGCACTTGGTAAGAGTCACAAATTGCCATTTAAGTCTTCCACATCTGTCTATACTGCATCACTTGAACTGGTTGTTATAGATCTATGAGGCCCTACTCCTTGTTATTTTAATGGATATAAATATTATATTTCATTTGTGGATTATTTCTCTCGACATATATGGATATACTTTCTCCAGAACAAGTCAAATACCTTACAAGCATTTTTACTCTTTAAATAGAATGTTGAGTTACAGTTAGGAACTAAGATCAAACAAATTCAAAGTGATGGAGGTGGGGAATGTTGTAGTTTTGACCTTCCTCTCCAACATTTTGGCATTCAACATCATGTTTCCTGCCTACATACCTCTGAATAGAATGGACTGGTTGAAAGGCCCCATCGACAGGTAGTTGAAACTGGCTTAGCCCTTCTTGCTCAAGCATCATTACCTCTATCATATTAGGTTGATGCTTTTAATTCTGATGTCTATTTAATAAACTTACTGCCTACAAAAGCACTCCATGGTGTATCCCTTACAGAGAAGTTGTTTAACCAACAACTTGATTATAAATTCCTCAAAGTGTTTGGCTATCTTTGCTACCTTCATCTAAGACCGTATAATAGACACACGCTCCAGTTTTGATCCACTTCGTGCATATTCTTGGGGTATGCTTCAGGTTACAAATGGTACAAGTGTGTCGACAAACATGGCAGGATCTACATTTCACGACATGTACAGTTTGATGAGGGTGTGTTTCCTCATGTTGGTCGTTCTGATTTATCTACAGCCTCTCCAGTCAGTAACTCCACCGCTAATGATTCTATGTTTAAACTACCACTTGTCATTGCACCATTACATGTTGTAGTCTCTTCTGTTCTGCTTGAGTCTCCATTACTTCTTCCCACTGTTACTTTTCATGAGAGCTCCCACACTTTGCTTCCTTTAGTCTTATCTGATTCTGTTAACAACTCGTTGTCTCCTTATTCTTCAACAAGTGCTACACAGCATGATCCTTATCCACCTCCTCCTTGCAACACCGGTTCTATGGTTACAAGGAGTAACGATGGCATTTTCTAACCTAAAGCATATGTTGCAACTGTTAGTACAGTGGAACCCTTTAACATTTATGAAGCCATGTCTATCCCATCATGGAAAGATGTTATTCTTGATGAATTACAGGCTCTGACTACTAATAGCACCTAGGATTTGGTTCTCCCTCCTCTGAATCGCCCCCTTGTTGGGTGTAAGTGGTTGTTCAAATATAAAAAGAATCCTGACGATTCAGTTGTTCAAAACAAGGCACGAATCGTATCACGAGGTTTCTCTCAAGCTGCGAGTATGGATTATCATGAAACAATTAGTCTTGTTATTAAAGCTAACATGGTGCGCACTATACTTGCTTTGGTTGTTTCTAACAGGTGGAAGTTAAGACATGTGGATGTCAACAATACATTCTTGAATGAGAGTTTGGCTGAGGAGGTGTACATGAGACAACCACTAGGGTTCGAGGTTGTCGGTGCTCATGGAAATCTACTAGCTTGTAAACTCAACAAGGCTCTGTACGAGCTTAAACAAGCTCCTAG
Source organism: Gossypium anomalum (assembly GCA_025698475.1). Classification (NCBI taxonomy): domain Eukaryota; kingdom Viridiplantae; phylum Streptophyta; class Magnoliopsida; order Malvales; family Malvaceae; genus Gossypium; species Gossypium anomalum. The sequence continues at coordinate 81,556,602 of CM046968.1, forward strand.
AGGTTGGTTTAAAAAACTTCATGATTTCTCAGTTCAGGACCTGCAATTTCAATCTTCAAAGGTTGATTATTCATTGTTCTTCAAGAAGTACCCTACTAGTAGGAATATGTTTCTTCTTGTTTATGTCGATGATATCATAGTTACTGGTGATTCTAATTCTTCGATTGAATCAGTTATTCAATCTCTCAATAGTCAGTTTTCTCTGAAGGATTTAGGAGAGCTTAGTTTTTTTTCTTGGACTTGAGGTAGCTCACCGTGGTGATACAATGCATGTGTCACAAAGGAAGTACGCAAAAGAGCTCTTAGAGAAAGCAGACATGTGGAATGCCAAGTCTATTGCTACGCCTATGGTCAACTCACCAATGTTGTCCTCTCTTATTGATTCACACTTCCAAGATGAAACCAAATATAGGCAAATTGTAAGGGGCATTCAATACCTTTGTTTAACTTGACCTGACATTACATTTGCAGTGCATAAAGTCTCAAAGTATATGCACTTGGCATATGATGTGCGTTGGACTGCAGTAAAAAGAATCTTAAGGTACATTCGAGGCACGTTAGATCATGGTCTGGTTTTTTAACCCTTGGCAATCCGTCTGACAGGGTTTTCTGATGCTGATTGGACAAGCTCACTTGAAGACCGCAAGTCAACATCTGGTTTTTACATCTATCTTGGTGACAACTTGATTAGATGGTCGTCTAAGAAACAAGGGGTTGTGTCCAGGTCCACATCTAAGGCTAAATACAGAAGCCTTGTAAATGCTACTGTAGAGATAACTTGGTTTCAGTCTATTCTCAGTGAGATAGGAATCTCTTTACAACAGGCTCCAGTGGTGTGGTGTGATAATTCCAACTTTATAGCCTTGGCTGCAAACCCAATCTTACATGCACGTGTCAAACATGTTAAGTTCGATGTGTATTTTGTGCATGACAAGGTGTTACATGGAAAGCTTCAAGTGAACTATGTTCCAGGGCATGATCAAGTAGCATGCGTTTTAACAAAGCCACTAACAGCTGGTGCATTTTCCAGATTTCGGGATCTACTGAATGTTACTGCACTTGAAGAATTTTAGCAAGGAAATGCAGAGGGAATATCAGAGGACATGAATAACAAACAGAATGGCTAGCTCAGCTCAATTCTCAACTGATTCACCATCAACCATTTGTTTGTTACAAAATATTCCTTTACAGTAAAAATTTTGGTACATTACTTGTATATATATTGAGGTCCTGTGCCCCTTAACAAATATTAAAATGAGAATATTTTCCCTTTTTATCTATATTTTTTGGTAGTTATTTCTTATAAAACTTGCTCAATATAATATTGCTCACTATTCACAATCAACCAGCGGATTTTTTAAAAATTTGACCCAATTTTTTTTTAATTATGAAAATAATATACTTGTAAAATTATGTACGAAAATAACTCGTTTGCTATAGTAAACTTCGTTGTCACCTTTCCCATTGGCGACACCACCCTTAATAAGTACCCAATCATTGGTAGGGTTAAAAAAATTTCCTAGGGTGCCGTCATTGCCATTGGCAGCACCAGTAAAAATAAGCGTACATGTCATGCTAAAATACCCGTATTTAGAGGGAAATATGTATATATTGTATTTTAATAGATACCGCTGTTATTATTGGCAGCACCAACGTTTTTATTAAAAAAAAAAGCATGTCAAATATTTTTTTTAGTGGCACTGTTGCCATTGGCGACATCGGTGTAAAAAAATTACTTTTTTTGTGAGTTCATTGTCATTAACAGCACTGATGTCAGTGGGTCAAAATATTTTTTTTTTTTTTTTTTTTGTTGCTTCCCTTGACTTTGGCTGTGTAGCAAAAAAAAAAAGAAGAAAAAATTGGTACATTTGTCGTCGAGTGAAAAAGCATGAGGACAAAGAAGAAGAAGAAAAAAATTGATATATACCTAGCTAAAAACGAAAGCTCCAATGGTGAGAAAGGTGAATCTAGAATAAGAGAAAGATAGAGGAGAAAGAAATGATTGTTTTGGTGGTTAATCCAATGGTGAAAAAGGAAACTAAAAGACTTTTAAGAAAAGTAAAAAGTTAAGGGGGAGATTGAAAAAAAGTTGAAATAATAAAGAAAATGGTTAGGTAGTTGGATTAAATAACATTTATCAAGATAAATGCTATTTAAACCTTAAAAGGGTGGAAACAGAGAATGTGTTTTCCCTTGAGATTAAACCTTAAAAGGTTGGAAACAGAGAATGAGTTTTCACTTGGCTAATTGAGGCTTCTTTTTTTTTTTTTTAAATTGATTCAAAATTATTTATTAATTATGAAAATAATCCATCTGTAAAATCATGTAAAAAAAACCCGTTTGTTACAATAACTTTGGTGTCATTGTTATTATTGGTGGCACTAGTAAAAATACACGTACATGTCATGTTAAAATACTCGTATTCTAAGAAAAAAGAAAAAAATTATATTTTAATAGGTACCGCTGTTATCATTGGCGGCATTGGCGTTTTTATTAAAAAAAATTTGGGTCAGATGTTTTTTTGGTGTTGCCGTTGGCAGCACCAGTGTCAATGGGTGGGTTAGAAATTTGATTTTTTTTTTTTTTTGCCAGCCTTGACATTTGTGGTGCAGCAAAACGAAGAAGAAGAAGAAAATAAAACTTGTACCTTCATAGTCAAGTGAAGAAGCATGAAGATAAAGAAAAAAGAAAAGAGCCTCAATTAGCCAAGTGAAAACTCATTCTCTGTTTCCAGCCTTTTAAGGTTTAATCTCAAGTGAAAACTCATTCTCTGTTTTAAGGTTTAATCCCACTTTCTTTCTTTGGTTGAATATGTAATATTATACCATACAATTAATATTTTATATATATATATATTAAATTAATCGTTGAATTAATTTAGTAATATAATTAGACTTATAAGCAGTAGTTAAATATTTGTTGGAATTCAAAAAAACCAAGATTAAACCTTGTTATTGTAATCTTTTTAAAAAAAAAATGATATTTATACGACTATATCGATGAAGAATATCTTTCTTTTAATATTTTGGATTATTAAACTTTTTTATATTAAATAAATGGTTATTTTTTTAATTGACTCAAAATTCAATATATACAACCTAAATAAAAAGAGAGATGCGATATTGGAATCACAACGAAGTTAGAAATTCTTTTAAGAGTCGAAAGTAGATTATATATTTTTACGTCAATAAAAAAGTAATTTTATCATTTTAATAGTTTATATCTTTACAAATTTTAAGAGATTAAATCAAATTTTTATCATTCTAAGGACCAAAATATAATTTTACTATTACTAATTTAAAATTTTATAAATTGTAAAAGGATCAAAATAAAAAAATTATTTTAGGGGATTGGATCCCTCCCTCCTGGCTCCGCCCCTGTTTGAAATAAATAAATATATATCATATAAAACTTATAAAACCTTGTAAAACTTTAATCAATTTTACAATAATACATATATATAATAAATATATGTATATATATATATACGAGTTTTTACATTCCGTGGAGGACTTCTAACCTCAGCCAACCATTTTAGACTTGAACCTTCTTAAGGTGGTGCAAATATTTCATATTTCTTTTAGGCTTTTCGCCAAACAAGGTTGGTGCACGGTAACAGCGTGCAGCGTACTTGGGTTGGTGAGCCTGCCCTGCACACGCATTCAAATTAAGACTAAGGCACTAAAGTCAATGTCAACCTTGAAAATTTTCTATATAAATAGGCACTCCACTGAAACCAAGACGCACCGTTGCCTTCTCTTGTATCACTCTTATCCTCTTCCACAACCAGTACCTCGCTCTCTTTTAACTCCAAATTTACACAAACCAATGGCCCCAACACTTGCCGATCCATTCAATGATTCTTCTGCTCTCATTGACTTTGTTATTAACCAAGGGAATGGAGTGAAGGGTTTGTCTGAACTGGGTCTTAAAGCCCTTCCTAAGCAATATATCCAGCCTTTTGAAGAGAGGATGTGCATGACCAATATCGTACCCCAAGGATCAATTCCCATAATTGATATGTCAAACTGGGAAGATCCCAAAGTAGCGAAATCAATTTGTGATGCTGCTACGGAATGGGGCTTCTTCCAAATTGTTAATCATGATGTGCCTATTGAAGTGTTGGAGAATGTTAAAGATGCTACTTATAACTTCTTTAGATTACCAGCTGAAGTTAAAAATAAGTATTCCAAGGAACATTCATATTCAAACAATGTGAGGTTTGGCACAAGTTTTACCCCTCAAGCAGAAAAGGCTCTCGAGTGGAAAGATTATCTCAGCTTGTTTTATGTCTCTGAAGAAGAAGCTTCTGCACTATGGCCTTCTGTCTGCAGGTAGAAAAAAATGTTCGTTGTTAGATTTTCTTGAATCCTTAAACATCATGCCATGCATCTTTTTGTTGACAAATATATTAATAAACCTTTTTGGTATTCTTTTGTAGGGAGCAAGTGTTAGATTACATGAAGAAGTCCGAAGTTGTCATTAAACAGCTATTACAAGTGCTAATGAAGGGTCTAAACGTCAATGAGGTTGATGAGGCAAAAGAATCATTATTGATGGGTTCAATGAGGACTAACCTTAACTATTATCCTAAATGTCCAAACCCTGAACTCACTGTCGGAGTAGGTCGTCACTCTGATGTCTCAACTCTTACAATTCTTCTTCAAGATGAGATTGGGGGACTTTTCGTAAGAGGAAATGAGGGAGACGATTGGATTCATGTTCCTCCAATTAAAGGTTCTCTTGTGATCAATGTTGGAGATGCACTACAGATAATGAGCAATGGAAGGTATAGGAGTGTTGAACATCGGGTGGTCGCTAATGGAAGTAAGAACAGAATTTCAGTCCCTATTTTTGTGAATCCAAGACCTGTTGATATGATAGAACCATTGCTTGAACTGGTCGCAAATGGTGAGAAACCAATTTACAAACAAGTTCTTTATTCAGATTACGTCAAACATTTCTTTCGTAAAGCACACGACGGAAAGAAAACAATTGAATTTGCTGAATTATAGACATACACTATACATTCTGTTTCCGTATCCAATATAGTGAAGCTCTTGATTTTGTAATGAAAAATGACTAAGATAAATAATATGTATGAAACTAGCGGTTCTCTATGAAAATGTGTATCTTGTATAAGATAAAAAAATCATTCATTTATTTTGAAATAATAAAAAAAATCTTAGTCTTTCTTTCTTCTTCTTCTTTTTTTTTTTTTTAAAATTTTTTTTAATTTCTATCCAAAGGGTGTGCCAGGATAAGAAAGTTTATGATTTGGGAGACTTGTATATTAAAACTCATCATTTAAAAATGCAAGTATTTGCAACTATTTTGTTTGGATAAATTTTATCATGGTATCAATATATATTTTTATAATTTTTAAAAAATTAAATAAAAAATTTATATTTTTAAAGGTCAAATTATAATTTTACCACATATTTACTTAATAAAAAACCTTAAAATTTCCATTTTAAGAGTACAAACAAACCTTCGCCTCTGCTCTTAGAGTACAACTTCTTCCAATGCCTTCATAGTTCATTTTTCTTTTGCAAACATCTAGCTCCACTAGGTCTAATCAATCCAACCTAAAAAATTTAAATGAATTATTTTTGTTTTGTGCAAAATTAAATTTGAAAATGATAATTCAGTGTTTTAAGAATAGCTTCATCGTAAAAAACAAAAAAACAAATAATAGAAAATATCATTTTAAAAAATTAAATCAAATTTCTAAAAAATGCCATATGAAATACAGAATACTAATATGTTAGGAAGTAAAGTAGCAAAGAAAAAAAATCCAAGAAAAAAAGTTAAAAGGACGGCAGATAGTAGTGTCGAAACTATTTTTTGAAAGGTCGACTTTTATTTTAAAAACGAAAATGAGAGTCGCCACCAATCCTTTTTATATGAGGTGTGATCGGATCACCTCGAAACTTGATATTTCTAATAAAATGTTTAATTTATTAAAACAATGTTTTTCGGTTTACAAAATCCAAAAAAATAAAGGGAGTCGGTTACATACGAGGAAGGGTTAGCACCCTCATATCGCCCAAAATTGGTACCTAATTGATTTATTCATGTCTTAGTGTTGAAAGTTGAAAATTTAAAAATAGTTTAAAATACGATCCCTCTTTGTATTAATGTTAATTTACTTAAAAAATTACTTGAATAAATCGAAACAAACGTTAAAGACCCTCTCGTCTCAAAATAACGAAATGTCACATCCCGTAAGTTAGGATACGACACCTTGAACCTTTGAGAATAAGCTTGCCTTTATTTTTCATTTGAAATCTTATATATTTTAATTCTAAAAGAATATTCGGTTATTTAGACCCAATGAGAAAAATAAAAACCCGTAAGTTAGGGCACGACTTTCTCGAATTTCTAAATACAGAACATTGTCTTATTTTGAAAACTTTCTTTTTTGAATAATATCAAACATAATATTTAAAACGATGTATTTATCTTATTCGGGGTATAATATAAAACGGCCTATTATGACAAAAATACATTTAAACGTGATTTATTTTACGTGATTTTAACGAAATGAGATAAAATGGTGATGTAGAAAATGGAACGATGATATATGAATGAAATGTCGTGCAAATGACAATAATGAATATACTAATAAGAACGATTTACGAGAATCGCATAATGTATATTATTTTAACAATAATATGAACAATCAAAGATAAATTAAATGAATAATAACACTGATAATAATGACAAAGAATGCACATAAAAGGACAATACCAACTTAAAAAACTAAAGACAGAGAAATAAATAAAATAAATACATAAATAAATGTAAGAGAAAATTTTTTATAAAAATATTGAAAATAAAAAACCAAATTAAAATGTAAATGAAATTAAAGGTACAATTTGTAATAAAATATATAAATAAATAATAATAATAATAGATAAAATAATAATAGTAATAATAAGAACAATATATGTACAAGTAAAAAACATAAATAATCTAATTTTTAACAGTATAAAAAAGGGGGTAATAGACAAATAGATGAATAGATAATAAAATAATAATAATAATAATGAAGGCATAAATAAAATAAATAATTAATGAAAGAAAATAAAAGTTAAGAAATGAAAGAATAATGGCGAATACAAGGATAAAAATAAATAAATGAATGAACAATATATAAATAGAAAAGTAATTGAATAAGCAAATGAATAAAATAAAAAGAATGATGAATAAATAAACAAATAAATAAATGAATTAAAATAAAAAGGGCTTAATTGTAACTTAAATGAAATTAAAGGGACAAATTGAAGAAAATAAATAACAAAAAAGGCTAAAATGTAATGCGCGAAAATAAGCTAGGACTAATAAAGAAATTAACCCAATCTTCTGGACACGCGTCCCTTCTCTAGGGACTAAATTGAAATGCGTGAAAAATTCAGTGGCCAAATCTATAAAAATTAAAAGAAATGGATTTGGGCCTCATTGTAAACCATTCGAAAAGCAGAAGGATTGAAAGGGTAACTATACCCTTTGTTGAAAACACATGGATCCTCTGGAGTGGGTCAGATCGGCGTGCGGGTCAATGGTGAAACGACGTCGTTTTAGAGATATTGAAGCCAACCTTAAAACGACGTCGTTTTAAGGGCCTATTTAAGCTAAATTTTTTACAAAAAAATAATTTCATGCCTAGGTTAAAAAAATTCAAAACAAAAAAAAAAAACTCTCCCCTCTCTCTCAATATCCCTACGTCCGGCCTAAGAGTCGTCGTCGGCCACCGTGGTAGCCACCGATCACAGGCGACAGCGCCGCCGTCTACAATGGCGGAGAAGTAGAAAAGGCCGTTCTTTTTGTTTTTCGAGCCTCCGAACCCAAAAGATGTCATTTTTTATTGGAAACAACGAACCTCTGCCACCTAAGGCGGCGGAACGCGAAAGGCCAGGTAAGTTCGACCCCCTTTTTATATTTTTTTTTGTTTATTTCTTTCTTTAAAAGAGAAAAAATAACAGTAAAATAAATAAAAAGATCACCTTTTCTAATTTTTGTATTCGACTTTCTCTTCTTCTTCTTTTTTTTTTGTAATTGATGCTGTGTAAAAACATTACATTGAGGGATCTAACTTTTTATAGCCGTTTACAACATTGTTTATTATTTTATTTCTTTCTATTACTGTTCTGTGTCTGTTGCTCATGCATGGGCTATGTCCTTTTTCATTCTTTGCAGGTATCCTTGGAGAGTCAACGACGGAGAGCAGGTGATTTCTTCGCTCTTTTGGTGAAACGGCGGCAGAGATGTTAGATCTTGGGATGAGGAGCCTCGGGACAAGGCGCTGATGTGGCGTGGAGAGGGTTTCTGGCTTCTGCCGAAACTGTTTAGGTTGTGGGCCTATTTAGGTTAGGCTTAGGTTTTTTACTATTGGGCTGTTATAACTTTATTATTTTTGTTTAAATTTTTGTGATTTGGGCCTGGGACTTTGGACTGTCGTCATTATTTTTGTTTTTTTTTATTTTTTTTGGTTTTGGGCCCGGGCAAATTGGGTTATTACAAGTAAGAAATGAGTTTATTTTTTGGGGTTCTTTCATTTTTGTGTACTTTGGATGATGATGCTTTATTTGATCCCTTTATGTTTTGGGGAATGGACTTGAAGATTTGTCCTTCTCATGTTTATGCTATGACATTTTGGTTATCGATGCTTTTGTTACCTTACATTCATAATTAATTCTATGATTTTAATTCTTCGTTAAATAGTTGGATTAAAATGAAGTATCGAAATTATATTGATTAAATTACTTTACTTGATGTGTTGTTATGTTTTTGTTCAAAAATGTTAATAAGATAGATCGTTAATACTAGCTATAAAGGTTAGATGCAAAGCCATTGCAACTCAACAAACATATGGCAAGTCATTATAACTTGCCTTATTTCTTTAGCATATTTTGAGCACAAAATTGTTAGAGCTTTGAAATGCAAATCTTTAAAAACTATTAGTAACTCATTACCAAAGACTAGTTGTGCAAGAATCAAGTCAAGCAAAGACTTTTAAAAGACTCAATATGATCAAAAGTTTCATTATATAAAAGATTTGGTTTGTAATGGAGTTGATATCGATAAAACTTTCACCAATATACTCTTTATTCAAGACATATTTGAAAACTACTTTTCAGAAATTAGGTATTTGCATTGATTGTGTACGGGCCCAAATTTGTCCAACCCGTCAAGAAACCAAACACATAAATAAATAAAAAGTCCCAAAATTTTAAAAAAAGTCCAAATTACAATTAAAACCCACACCAGCCCAAATTATCAAGGCCCAATCAAATGACCTAAACCCTAGCCCACTAGCTATCAACATTTTCAGCAAGCAAAAGAACCCTAGTCGCCTCTGCCATCAGACACCGCTCCACCCTATGTGTGCCGCACATCAGCAAGGCCTTCCCCGCACGCTACCGTCGCCTCCACTCGCATCAGACGCCACTAACATCACCTGCAACACGCAAACAAAGAAGAAAAAACAAAAAGAAGCAGAAAACAAAACGGAAAAAAAAAAACAAAGAACGAATCTTATTTTTGGCTATAAAGGCCGCAATCTCAGCCTTGTATTTTTTTTACGCACATTAAGAAATAAAAAAGCAAAAACGAAGGCTAAAAAAGGTTAATTTTGGATTCTTTTTTTTCTTCGATTTCCTTTTTTTTTATTTTCTGTCTCAAGTTTATTTTAAATAAAAATATAAAAAAGGGAAAGAAGGAGTAAAAGTTTACCTGAGCCGTCCCGCGGTTTAGTCATCGGAAGTCCTTATCTGGGGCCGAAATCAAACCAATAAAGGGTAGGGGGTCCTTTGTTTCTTTCTTTTTTTTTTTTTTGATTTTCCGGACTAGGAGGATTTGGCCCCCTCAAAATACAAAGAAACGAGGGTTTAAAAAAACCCATTATGTGCGACGGCGGCCACTGGCCACAATGGTAGCACGGCGGACCGACGAAGAAGCAAGGGTAGGCCAAAAGGGGGGATTTGAGAGAAAATTTTTAAAGAATTAATTTTTTTTTAAAAATGTAACAGAATGATTTTTTAGAAAAAAAAGTTGCTTTTATACATAATCAAAACGGTGTCGTTTTGCACCCAAGACCCCAGCACCAAAACGGCGCCGTATAGGGCCTTTGCTCGCGCAACCCTCCCCGTGCCCGCAAGGGATCCTCGCATTTTTGACCTAATGGTCTATTTACACATTGGATCCCTCTGCTTTTGTAGCATGCTTCAATGGGGTCCCATGTTACCTTTTTATTTCGATTTCTGCCCCAGCATTTTACCTCTGTTTCAGTTTGGTCCTTGGATTATTTGAAGAGGCAGACATGTGAAACACAACGTATAAGGGCTAGGAATATTTTCCCAATCGGTCCCTCTATTTTAAGCGCGTCTCATCTCGATCCTTGATGGCTTATTTTTTTTATTTGCAATTTGTACCTTAAATTTCAACTCAGTTTCAGCCTAATCCTCTGTTTAATTAATTAATTAATTAATTAATTTATTCCTTTGTTTTTTAAAACTGTTAATATTATTCATTTTAAGTTTTTTTATATATATTTATTTTAAATCATTTTATTATTACTTATTCTAATCCTTTTTCTATTTTAAAATATTATCTATTTTAAATATGTTACATATATTATTTATTTTAAACTATTATTCATATTACTTATTTTAATTTTTTTTATCTTTTTATTTTAAAATATTTTAGATATAATAGGTATTTTAAAATTTCTTATATGTTATTTAGTTATACTCGTTTATAGGTTAATTGTTTTAAATTCCTTTTTTTGTTATTTATTTTGAACTTTCCATATATCACTTATTTTAAAATATTTTTTTATATACTGCTTATTTTAAAATTTTTTATATGTATATGTTACTTTTATATATATATATATTATTTAAACTGTTTTTGTATATTATTTATTTTAAGCTCTTTTATTTGTTTCCTTTTTAGAGGGATCTTTTTTATTACTTTGTGTATTATTTATTTTAACTTATTTTACATATTATTTTATTTCAAATTGTTATATATTTTATTTATGCCAAATCTTTTTCATATATTGTTATTTTGAACCATTTTTTGTATTACGTGTTTTAAGTTCTAATTATTTCGTTTGTTATCAATTTTAAACTTTTTATCTTGTTTACTTTAATTTTTTTTCCGTATATCATTTCACTTTATTTGTCTTTGATTATTGATTGGTATTAAAAAATAATATATATCGTGTGAATATTGCCATTACATGTTCTAGAAATTATTATTTACATCTTCATATTGTCGACATTCATCAACATTGTATCTAATTTGTGTTTTATTATTCCATGCTCTATGTTATAATTTTGTTTTATCTAGTTTAAACCACATTGTGTGTTAAAGCTCAAATGCATTTATTCAATATAGACTGTTTTATTTTATTTTAAACAAAATAAACACACGTTGCTATTTGTTGCACTCGTTATTATTCAAAAAAAAAATCAAAATAAGGCAATATTTTGCGTTTCGGAAATTCAAGAAATCTTACCCTAACTTATGGGGTTTCGATTTTCTTGTTTAACCTAAATGGCTAAATATCCTTTTAGATTTCAAAATACACAAAGTTTCGATAAAAATTAAAAGCAAACTTGTTCTCGAGGGATCAAACGTCGCATCCTAACTTACAGGATGTGGCATTTTGTTATCTCGGGACGAGTGGACCTTTGATGCTCGTTTCCATTTAATTCAAGCATTTTTTAAAATGAACGTTAATAAAAAGGACTGTATTTTTTAAAACCTTTTCAAAATTTCAACTCTCGACATTAAGGCATTAATTAATCAATTAGGTACCAATTTTTGGCATGACGAGGGTGCTAATCCTTCCTTGCATGTAACCGACTCCCAAACCTGTTTTCTCGAATTTCGTAGACTAAATCTTTGTTTTAGTAAATCAAACCGTTTATTTAAAACAATCAAATTACGAGGTGATCCGATCACACCTTATAAAAAGGATTGGTGGTGACTCCATTTTCGGTTTTAAAATAAGTCGATGTCCTTCTTTAAAAAAAATAGTTTCAACAGATTGCATTTTAATAAGCTACATTATACTTATTTAAGAGGAAGCTTGTTTTAGGTTTAAATAGAGTGATAGAGAGCAGTTGTTCATTGAAGTACTTATTTTCAATGCTTATTTCTTTTATTCAGTATAAATAACATAATCTTAATACATTATTATATAATAAATATTTTTATAATTTATTTTTAATAAATATAAACATTTTTAAATTTTATTTATAATCTAGGATAAATATAATTTGTATTTATATATATATTTTGGCCAGATATATTAATAAGCAGTAGTTAAATATTTATTGGCATTCCAAAAAAACCAAGATTAAACCTTATTATTGTCATCTTTTTTCAATCAATTTTATATTTATATGACTATATCGATTAAGAGTATCTTTCTTTTAATATCTTGGCTTATTAAACTTCTTTATATTGAATAAACAGTTCATTTTTTTTAATTGACTTGAAATTTAATATGTACAGAGAGATGAAACATTTGGAATAAATAAATATATATCATATAAAACTTATAAAACCTTGTAAAACTTTAATCTATTTTACAATAGTACAAATATATAATAAATATATGTATATATGCATACGAGTTTTTACATTCTGTGGAGGACTTCCAACCTCAGCCAGCCATTTTAGACTTGAACTTTCTTAAGGTAGTGCAAATATTTCATATTTCTTTTAGGCTTTTCGCCAAACAAGGTTGGTGCACGGTAACAGCGGGCAGTGTACTTGGGTTGGTGAGCCTGCCTTGCACACGCATTCAAATTAAGACTAAGGCACTAAAGCCAATGTCAACCTTGAAAATTTTCTATATAAATGGGCACTCCACTGAAACCAAGCTGCACCATTGCCTTCACTTGTATCACTCTTATCCTCTTCCACAAACACTACCTTGCTATCTTTTAACTCAAATTTACACAAACCAATGGCTCCAACACTTGCTGATCCATTCAATGATTCTTCTGCTCTCATTAACTTTGTTATTAACCAAGGGAATGGAGTGAAGGGTTTGTCCGAACTGGGTCTTAAAGCCCTCCCTAAGCAGTATATCCAACCTTTGGAAGAGAGGATGTGCATGACTAGTATCGTACCCCAAGGGTCAATTCCTATCATTGATATGTCAAACTGGGAAGATCCCAACGTAGCGAAATCTATTTGTGATGCTGCTTCGGAATGGGGCTTCTTTCAGATTGTTAATCATGATGTGCCTGTTGAAGTGTTGGAGAATGTTAAAGATGCTACTTATAACTTCTTTAGATTGCCAGCTGAGGTTAAAAATAAGTATTCGAAGGAACATTCATCTTCAAACAACGTGAGATTTGGTACAAGTTTTACCCCTCAAGCAGAAAAGGCTCTCGAGTGGAAAGATTATCTCAGCTTGTTTTATGTCTCTGAAGAAGAAGCTTCTGCACTATGGCCTTCAGTTTGCAGGTACGAAAAAAGTTAATCGTTAGATTTTCTTTAATCCTTAAACATCATGGCTTGCACTCCTTTCGCTGACAAATATATTAATATATCTTTTCGGTTTTTTTAGGCAGCAAGTGTTAGATTACATGAAGAAGTCCGAAGTTGTCATTAAACAACTATTACAGGTGCTAATGAAGGGTCTAAATGTCAATGAGATTGATGCGGCAAAAGAATCATTATTGATGGGTTCAATGAGGACTAACCTTAACTACTATCCTAAATGTCCAAACCCTGAACTCACTGTCGGAGTAGGTCGTCACTCTGATGTCTCAACTCTTACAATTCTTCTTCAAGATGAGATTGGGGGACTTTTCGTAAGAGGAAACAAGGGAGATGATTGGATTCATGTTCCTCCAATTAAAGGTTCTCTTGTGATCAATGTTGGAGATGCACTACAAATAATGAGCAATGGAAGGTATAGAAGTGTTGAACATCGTGTGGTTGCTAATGGAAGTAAGAACAGAATTTCAGTCCCTATTTTTGTGAATCCAAGACCTGCTGATATGATAGGACCATTGCCTGAACTGGTCGCAAATGGTGAGAAACCAATTTACAAACAAGTTCTTTATTCAGATTACGTCAAACATTTCTTTCGTAAAGCACATGACGGGAAGAAAACAGTTGAATTTGCTGAATTATAAACATCTTCTGTTTCTTTATCTAATCTCGTGAATCTATTTGTAATGAAAAATGGCTAAGATAAATAATATATATGGAACTAGCCATTCTCTATGTATAAGATAAAAAAAAAAAAAAATCTTTCATTTATTTTGAAATAATTAAAATTGTGTCTTAAATTTTTTTTAATTAAAAATTTATTATTTTTTATATAATGCTTAGTCATAACCCTCCACAACCTTTAAATAGGAGGATAAGCGCACTCGAACTCATGTCCTCTTACACTGGGCAAATTTTAGAGACTTTTAAAAGACTTGTATTTTAAAACTTATCATTTCAAACTGCTAGTATTTGTAATTATTTTGTTAATTTGGATAATTTTTTTTTAGAATAGTTTAAGTTACTAATATTTCAAAGTTAAAAAAAAAATTATAAAAGAAGAATAATGATATTAATATGAATAATCTAAAATTATGCAATATAAATAACGTTAGATTTTTAAAATATATAAATATATTTAATAATATAAAATATAAAAATTAGGAACGAAGCCATAAATTTTTGTTTAGGGCAAGATAAAATCATAATCTTTTCTGAGAAAATAAATTAAAGAATTGTATCCTGTTGAGGAAGAAAATAGTTATTTTATTAAGTGTCTTTGTTCATCTTGTTTTGATGGTCTTATTAGAATAAATTTTTTTATTATATTAATTTCTACTCTACCTTCCCCGAGTTCATTCTCGATAGAACCCATTCATTTAAAACATTTCGTTAGATTCTTTTTAATCTTCTTATTTTTTTTTAATTTCGTTGGAAATCAATAAAGATAATTCCTATTTGAAATAGATATTTCTGCAAGTATTTTACAATTCAGAAACAATTGTTTCTTGCGCAGATTGTCTATTAATCTACTATAATTATTGGATACCCCCACTTAGCGAATTACTGCATTTATTCGAGTGATCCTGAAACGATAAAAATCTCTTTTTTCCCTATCTCTATTCCGATGAGCTGAAACCAAAGCTTTTATTCTTTGTTGAGTAAAAATGATTAAATTGAATTATTAATTTTTTAAAAGAGTTAATATTATCTCTCTCTTTTTCATTTAGTCAAATATTAGAAAAGCCTAAGTTGAATCTTTTAATTTGGAAAGGGGCTAAAGAGCAATTTTCTCATTTAGCCAAGAAGGGTTGGATAAAAATAATATTGGAATTAAATAAAAATTACATATTGAGGTTTATTTTTTTTAATTTTCTAGTACCATGTGAATTTTGAAAAATCATTTTTTTTTAAAGTTGAAATTGAGTTACTCCAAATCGCTTTTGAAAATTTTAAAATAAAAAAAAAATCAAGTTAAATGTAAAAGCATTTATAGGACGAAATTATATATGTTGCTAAATAATGATATTACATGTAATAATTATGGCTACAAAAAAGGTGAAATGTTGCTTAAATAAGAAAATTTATGAAACAATAATTCATGTGTTATAGAAAAATTAATAAAACAATAAATAAAAATGGATGAAAATACGAGATAATTTTTCGTTGTCGTATTTTCACTTACAAGGTGCTATTTATAAGCTCCTTTACATTTAATTACATTTAATGAACTAAGTTTTCTTAATTACTCCATTTAATGATCTCCTGGTTATAAATAAAGTAAAGAGTTTTATTCCTTTAATATGCTTAGGGGGTTATAGACATCCATTTAATTTACAACACTCCTCCTTGGATGTCTTTCTAAATAAAAATGTGCCTTATTAAAACTTTTTTCAGGAAAAACCCTGTGGGATAAAAACCTAGTGAAGGAAAAAGAGTACACAATCTCCTATTACAAGTTGTCTCGTTAAAAACCTTTACCAAGAAAATCTAGTGGGACAAAACCTTGGTTAAAGGAAAAGAGTATAACGTGTTTTAGACTCTCCTTAATGGCGACATCACATTATATCTTTGAGTCGACGCATTCCAATCTTGTTTCGTAGTCTTTCAAGTGTTGAAGTTGACAATGCCTTGGTAAAAAGATCTGCTAAATTATCACTAGAACGAATTTGTTGAACTTCTATGTCACCTTTCTTCTCAAGATCATGAGTGAAGAATAATTTTGGTGAAATATGTTTCGTTCTGTCACCTTTGATATAACCACCCTTTAATTGAGCTATACATGTTGCATTATCTTCATATAAGATAGTTGGCATATTTTCTTGTAAAGGCAAATTACATATCTTCTGGATATGTTGGGTTAATAACCTTAGCCACACACATTTTCGGCTTGCCTCATGCATTGCAATTATTTCAGCATGATTTGAAGAGGCAACAGCTAATGTTTGTTTTGTCAAATGCCATGATATGGCAGTACCTCCACATGTAAATAAATATCCGGTTTGAGATCGACCTTTATGCGGATCAGATAAATATCCAGCATCAGCATAACCAACTAATAGGGATTTTGAATCATTTAAATAAAATAACCCCATATCAATGGTTCCTCTGAGATATCTAAATACATGTTTAATTCTATTCCAATGTCTACGTGTTGGAGAAGAACTAAATCTTGCTAACAAGTTTATAGCAAAAGCTATATCAGGTCTTGTGTTATTTGCAAGATACATCAATGCTCCTATGGCACTTAATATGGTACTTCAGGACCAAGAAACTCTTCATCATTCTCACAAGGACCAAACTGGTCTTTATTCACATCTAACGATCGTACAACCATCGGAGTACTCAATGGATGTGCTTTATCCATATAAAATTTATTTAAGATCTTTTTCGTATAAGTTGACTGATGGACATGAATTCCATCTTTAAAATGCTCGATCTGCAGGCCAAGACAAAATTTTGTTTTTCCAAGATCTTTTATCTCAAATTCGTTCTTTAAATAATTTACTGCATTTTGAAGCTCTTCAAGAGTTCCAATAATATTTAGATCATCAACATAAATAGCAATTATCACAAAGTTTGATTCAGACTTTTTTATAAAAACACATGGGTAGATTGGATCATTTTTATAACCTTCTTTTAACAAGTATTCATTAAGACGATTGTACCACATATGTCCAGATTGTTTTAATCCATATAAACTTTTCTTTAATCTGATTAAGCAATTTTCTTGGGAAACTATATATCCTTCAGGGATTTTAAATCCTTCTGGGATTTTCATATAAATTTCACTATCAAGTGTACCATACAAATAGCTGTAACAACATCCATTAGACGCATGTCAAGTTTTTCACGTACTATCAGACTAATAAGGTATCTAATTGTGATTGCATCCACCACAGGAGAATATGTCTTTTCATAATCAATTGATCGTGATTTTCCGTGATAAGTTTTATAAATTTATAATGAATCGTTCTTGAAACTAACTATTATCACGATGTAGGCAAGTGTACCTATCGAACAGTAGTATAGCTTTAGCAAGATCGGATTGTCGAACCCAAAGGACTAAAAGTACTAGTAATGACTGTCTTTTTTTATTTTCTAGCCTAAGAAAAGAGGTTTATTTTAACTAACTAATTAAACTAAGAAATTACAGAAAATAGATTTGGGAAATTTTTTTCGGAAAATGATTGATTATGGACAATACCTAAGGAAAAATCCACCTAGACTTTTACTTGTTATTCTGGCTCCGAACCGGACGATTTATTCATTTAACTTGTTCCGTAGAAATCCTTAAGTTATGTTATTATCCCTATTCAAGACTAATAACGTCTAATCCTTAGGTTGAATAACCGAGACTTTTCTCTAATTAACACCCTAGGGTTGCATTAACTCGATCTATGGATTCCCTTATTAGGTTTCACCTTAATCTGGCAAAATCTTGTCACCCTATCTCTAGGTGCACAATCAACTCCGCTTAATTATGACAAATTTACTTTTAGTCAGGGTCTACTCCTCCTCCAACTAAGAGTAGTAACTTGAAGTGATATCCTGAAATACCAAAACAAGAATTAAGAACATATAATCAAGAACAAGTCAAAAATTTATCATACGATTCAGAAATAATAACAAGATTTTGTCTTAGGTTTCATCCCCCTTAGGTATTTAGGGGTTTAGTTCATAACTAAATAAGAAAACATCTCAGAATAATAAAGATTACAAAACATAAAGAAAACCCAAAACTCCTGAAGGGGAAATTGAGGAGAGATCTTCAGTCTTGATGGTGAATCCGGCTTCTGAGATGGATCAATCAGCTTCCTTGGACTAATTCCTTACTCCCTATTCTCCGTCTCCATTTTCTCCCTCTTCTGGGGTGTATTTATAGGCTTTGGAATGCCTAAGAACCCTTAAAAGTGGCCTTTTCCGAATTAGACTCAACTTTGGTTCGGCAGGGACGCGCCTGTGTGACACGCTCGTGTGCGATAACTTCAAGCCGTGTTTGAGCCTGTTAGATTGGCACGGGCGTGTGTTCTATCCGTGTGAGTCGTGTTTCGATTCTGCCAGATTGACACTGCCGTGTGAGCTACCCGTGTGAGGAGGTCCAACCTGTGTTGATTTCGTACCTTGGCCCATTTTCTCATTTTTGGCCCGTTTCTCGTTCCTTTCGCTCTCCTATGCTTACCTAAGGATAAAACATAAAATTAAGGCATTAGGAGCATCGAATTCACTAAATCTAAGGAGAAATCATTCATAAAACGTGTTAAGCGAGGGAGAAAATATGTATAAATTATGGTTTATCAAATACCCCCACACTTAAGCATTTGCTTGTCCTCAAGCAAAATCCTCAAATCATAATTAAAAATTCCTTTTTCTCAAATTATAATTTCTATCAATAATATCTCAAACCATCTCATAAGTAATCATACCTTGAGAATTCAACTAAAAGAACATTAGAGCTTCAAACATTCCAAATTGAGTATTTTAATCATGAAAAACCTAGGCATCTCCCTTCATCTTAGTAGTTATCATTGATTCGGAACCTCACAAAGTTTAACATCCTCACTAAAGATTCACTCAAATCACTCGAAGTGTTTAAGGACAATGAAAGTAACACTTATCAGTCAATATGAAAAGTTATTACCATAGGCTTGCATGAAAATCAGATCTCCACTACTACAAATCGAGATGATACATCAATCAAAAGGTCTTTAAAGGGTTGTAGCGAGGCTTGGTTAGGGGGTGTGGTCACAAGCTGAAAGAAAAGGGCTAGAATCAAGATTGACTTGAAAATTTACTTAACTAGAAAAATATTTAATCATTACTTGCGTACAATAAAGCTTCTTCTTTGACTATGGAAATTGAATAATGAGGCTTACAAACAAAAGATAACTACTAATATGTATATATGTTTTTTTTCTTTTTTTTTAAGAACAAGTCAAATCATCATAAACTAACTATTAAGAACAAGACATAGCTAAGCAATTTATTCAAATCAAATTTCAACAAAAATAGGGATCAAATTAATTTGAGGGGATTTGAACAATAATGGGTTAAGGGTTAATATTAAGGGTAATATAAGGAATGGTTTGTTAGGCTCAAAGGGGTTTACTAAGGGTTAATCGTGGAGGTAGGCTTTTCATGGCATGAGTGAGTTAATCCTAAGTGCCTCTATCATCTTGACATATCAAATCAAATAGTGTGGTCTTGACATGCATAATCAAGCAAGTTCTAGAATAACAATTCAATATTGACACACTCAAAGCAATAATAAAAATGAGCATGAAAGAATTAATAGATGCTCAAAAGGCTAAAAAACTCACAAAAATTATGGCTTTTTGATGTTTAAACCTGTGGGATTCAATTCAAGATAATGCCTAGACTTGGGGAAACAACCTAAAGTTTTAAATTCTTAAAAATCAACTTATCATGCTTAATTTTCTAATGTCTTAAAGTTTATATAATCAATGCACGAATGCCTATAATTTAATTCAAGATAATCAATCAAAATCATAAGTCAATCAAAATTCATCTTAAACATGATATGAGAGATTTACAAGAGAACAAAGCAATAGTCAGGGATTTTTCAGATAATGAAATGATTACCCCCCACACTTAAGATGTATATTGCCCTCAATTTACAAAGATAGATATATAGAAAAATATAAAATCATAAGAGAGGGAGAGAATTGAAACTTCCTGAGTGTTGAATGAATGTATTCCCTAGTTTGGAGTTATAGAGGTGGAGGAAGATACTCCGGTGGTAGAGGTTGGGTACCACAGTGCCGTGCCAAAAGAATATTATATCTTGTCATTGAGCAGGGCATGACAATTGTGGAGAACCTTTTCCAATAGAGTTTGAAGTTCCTAAGTGGTTGTGAGCTTTGAAGCTCTTTATAATTACGATAAAAGCAGGAACTGTTTAGGGGATATGAGGAAGAATAATTATTCGTAAAAAAATAGCTCAGATTAAAATTTGTGAAATAAAAATTATAAATCGTAATGAAAATAAGATGAAAGAAAAAAATAAAAATTAGTTTTAAATGAAAATAAAAACAAAAACATAAAATAATAAATAAAAGTTTTTAAACATCTTCATCGCTGGATGGTTCGCGAGGTGGGACTGGCGATGAGATGTGGAAGTGCTAACAAATTTGCTATAGAGTAGCATCAATGTTGTCAAATCTTTGAAAACACTGTTACTCGAATCTGTTAAGGTACTCAGAGATGTCAGCATATGAAGCCGCCACATGAACTGGCCGAGAAGGTGGTGGTGGCTGGGAAGGTGGGTCTTTGTGCTGGGTAGGGACATCATCAGTAATGTCCTCTCGAGCCTCCTCCTTGGTAGATTGAGCAAGACGATATTGGGGAGGGTAGGTTCCTCGGTGCCTCTCAATCATCCTCATGCTAAGCATGCTCGAGATGCCTTGTGGAGACATCTGGCCAATGAGGGTCAGGGATGATTCTTAGGCCGCGGTGTTGAGGAGTCTGAAGTATCGCGTCAGTCGAGTCACGTAAGGGCCAATGGAGATGACCCCCCGCCGATGTCACCCCGTCTAGTGGCGTATGAGAAGGGCGATAAAATAGGCAAGGTCGATGACGTGCCCGTTTGACATTCACCATAAGTAATAAACATCGTGGGTAGTGACGACGCCAGTGCTCTCCCTCCGCTCTGTCAAAGTGTGAAATAAGATAGAATGGAGGTACCTTAGGGCAGAGGCAGAGACAATGCCTTGGTGCGACTGGGGTCGTAGGTGGCCGAACGTGGCACGAAGGTGTCCTAACAACGTGAGGGAGAACGATGGATGTGGCAGTCGAGAGCATGTAAGTCATTCTCCTCTCTGAACTCCTCGGTGTAAAGACCTAATGCAGAATTGAACTCGGGGACGCTTAGTTGGCAGACTAATCCGCTTAAGCGAAACTGGACTGTGCCGAGATCATCGTAGTTTGTCATCACCATTTGAAGATGAAACGTGGAACATAGTTCCATCGTCAGCTCTAAGTATGTCGGCTCGATGATCCCAAAGAATAGCTCCCAAGGGTCGATGGTAAGGAGGGCCCGGATCGCATCAGCCAACTGCACTTGTTCGACAGTAGCCCAGTCGATGCAAAGGCCCGTAGTTAAAGGTCGGGCACGTAGTATCTGAAAATGTTCCTCTTGGGGCCCGTTGGGGAACTGTAGAAACGGGTGGCGAATTTTTGAGGTAGGACCCGAGGAAGATGACGTTCCTTTCCTTTTCTTTGAGGCGGGGACGGCGGCTTTCTTCCCTCACGACGATGACATATTAACACTGAAATTTGAACCATTAAGTCGTCTTAAAAATTGGACAAAGTAAAATGCAACTAAAGTCAAAAGAAAAACCATGAATATGTTTAGCCACAATTACTAAAAATACTAATTTCAATAGCAATTTTTTGTAGCATGAGCATTGTGGTATGAGTAAAAATGACAAAGACTAGAATGCAACTTATTATATGGATGAGAGAATGGTCAACACAAAAGGGGTGAAAGTTTCAACTACCCTAATCATGCATATTTGCTTCTAACTAAGTGAATGGAGTAAAGGAATAATGCAATGGGTGAGAAAAAGATGATGGATATTCTAGATTATGACATTTAAATGATAGAAATATAGAAATAAAATCAAAAACTTGTATATTATCATGATAAATAGCCCTAGAAATCAGTAAAATAGATAAGGAAGAAGTAAACAAATGCTAGGAAGAGGAGAAAAAGCTTTAAAAATATAGTTGAAGGCGGCGCACGGGCGCGGCAAGGAGGCGGTGTGGACTTGCAGCAGCTAGGGTTAGGGTTTTTGAGTGGGGAAGATAATGAATAGTACAGCCTATTTATAGATTTTAGGGCACACGGCCAGGGGACACGCCTGTGTATCTCAATTTTAGCCCGTGTGTTTCGCGTTTTTCCTATTTTGGCACGTTTGAAATTCGACACACATCCGTGCACCTCGGGCTTGTTGGTGCACATGGCCATGTCGCACGATTGTGCCTAGATTCATTCACTTCTCCCATGCCCTTGTTAATTTGACAGGTTCGACCACGAGCGTTAGGCACTGGCGTGTCGTACGCCCGTGCTAGTTTCTCAGTTTTAACCACGGTCTTCAGGCACGGACGTGTCACACGCCAGTGTTGTGTTGGCAGGTTCGCCCACGGCCATGTCGCACGACCGTGGCGATTTATCGTAACCCGTGTTTTGGAGAAATCTTTGCCCTGTTTCCACACGGTCCTAAGCACGCCCGTGTACTTGGCTGTGTCTCTGTGGTGAACCTGTTTTCGAGAGCTTCGTCAGTAGGTCAGGTGTTAAGCACTAAAATTTAAAGAAGTTAATACAGTTAGTGCTCGGGTTGCCTCCCGAGAAGCGCTTATTTATGGTCTAAGCTCGACTTACCTCTCCATTGGATGGTTATTGTGGTTTAAGAAGTTCATACTCCTCATTCCTGCTATCAATATTATCAAAATAAGGTTTTAGACGGGTGTTGTTTACCTTAAAAGTGCCGAACTTGGAATGACTTACCTCCACTGTACCGAATGGGAAAATATGAAGTACCGTAAGAGGGATTTCTTCATTCGGGTTGGTGGTGACAATGTGAGGATCTGCGGCATCTAGTAAGACTTTTTCTCCGACCTTAAGTTGATTTGAAGAGGTATCGAGCTTGTTCTGGCGTAGTTCTAATTTATCATGTGTTCTCGATTTATGTGCTCGCCATTCGTCTAGCTCCTCTATTTGTAGCCTTCGTTCTTCATGAATGGATCCTCTATTTTTGCTTGAACATGGCTCATGTACTTCTTTCAGACTCAATTTCTGCAAAGTAGGTTGCGTCATATTGTCAGTTTTAGTAGAATGGTGTGGACAATTACCTTCAATGTTTGATGTGATGCTAGAGTTTTAGGCTTGAAGGGTGATTGTTTCGTCTCCCACACGAAGTGTGAGCTCACCTGTGCCACCATCAATAATTGTTTTAGCAGTTGCTAAAAAGGGCCTCCCTAAAATCAAAGGGGTGTTGTTATCCTCTTCTATGTCTAGAACAATGAAGTCAACGAGAAATATAAATTTATCCATTTTAACTAGTACATCTTCAATAATACCCCTAGGAAATCTTATAGTTTTATCTGCTAATTGAATGCTCATCCTAGTTTGTTTAGATTTCCCAAGATCTAGTTGCTTAAATATTTTGTAAGGCATGACGTTAATACTCGCCCCTAAACCAGCTAATGCATGATTCACATCTAAACTACCAATTAAGCAAGGAATTGTAAAACTCCCTAGATCTTTCAATTTGTGGGGTAGCTTATTCTGTAGAATAGCTGAGCAAACTACGTTTAGCTCCACATGTGATGCCTTATCCAACTTCCACTTGTTTGCTAAAAGCTCTCTTAAAAATTTCATTGCATTCGGCATCTGCGACAGAGCTTCAATAAATGGTACGTTAATATGTAATTTTTTTAAAAGTTTAAAGAATTTACCGAATCGAGCGGTCTTTCCTCGTCGCGTTAGGATATGAGACACAAGGTTTATATTCTACCTTCACCGTTTTGTTTTCATTATGACTTACCTCACCTTTACTTTTGCTCACCATATTTTCTTGCATCAATTCTGGCTCAGGCTCAACGAATCCTTCTTTATCTTGAACATTAATTGTGTTGAGCTATTCCCTTGGGTTAGGTTCAGTATTACTTGGCAAGCTACCTTGTGGTCGTTCAGATATTAGCTTTGACGGCTGGCCTATCTGTGTTTCGAGTCCTTGGATTAATGCTTGTTGATTTTTAAGTGTTGTCTCGGTATTCTGGAAACGGGTTTCTGACATCGAGATAAATTTGGATAGCATCTCCTCAAGGTTCGGTTTCTTTTCCTGTTGATAAGGTGGCTATTGAAAACCCTGAGGATTTTGTGGTTTTTGATTCCCTTGACCACCCTAGGAGAAATTTGGGTGGTTCCTCCAACCTGCATTATAAGTATTACTATATGGGTTATTTTAAGATCTAAAGTTATTGTTACCCATATAGTTGACTTGTTCCTCTTCGGTTGTAGGATTGAATGGTTGATATTCTATATGCACACCTCCTCCACTTGAATCACACCTCATCACTGGATGTACCTGCGTAGAACCAAGTAAACCATCAATTTTTTTATTTAGAAGTTCTACCTGATTTGACAACTTAGTAACCGAGTCGACGTTATAAACGCTTGCTATTTTTGTTGGCTTAGTCCTCATGACTTGCCACTGATAGTTATTCAGTGACATCTCTTCAATAAATTCGTAAGCCTTTTCAGGTGTTTTGTTGTTGATGGTTCCACTAGCGGCTGCGTCAATCATCTGTCTTGTTGAGAGGTTCACACCTTTGTAGAACGTTTAAACTTGCAGCCATAGAGGTAACCCATGGTATGGGCACCTTCGCAGTAGGTCTTTATATCTCTCCCACGCATCGTAAAGTGTTTCTATGTCCATCTGCACAAAAGAAGAGATATCATTACGTAACTTAGCCGTTTTAGCTGGCAAAAAATAGTTCAATAAGAATTTTTCAGTTATTTGATCCCAAGTGGTGGTGGATCCTCGTGGTAACGAGTTCAACCACTGTTTAGCTTTGTTCCTTAGTGAAAAAGGGAATAACCGAAGGCGAATGACATCATCAGAAAAGCCATTAATTTTGAAAGTGTCGCAAAATTCCAGAAAACTCGCCAAGTGAGTGTTGGGATTCTCATCCTGCAAACTATCAAACTGAACAAATTGCTATATCATTTGAATCGTGTTAGGTTTTAGTTCAAAATTATTTGCAGCAATAGCAAGCCTAACTATACTTGACTCAGTTCCTGTTAATGTAGGTTTAGCATAATCATACATAGTACGAGGAGCAGGATTCTGATTTACTAATTCAGCGGGTATTGCTGGAGGTAGCTGATTGCCTTGGTTTTCAGTCAGCTCCTCGATTGTAGTTAATATATCGTCCTCTTGCTCTTCTTCTGTTTATCTTAAGCTTTGCCTTATTTCTCGTCGGTTTCTACAAGTTGTGTGATCGATCTCTTCGTCAAAAAGTAGTGGTCCCGATGGGTTTCTTCTAATCATAAATTGTAAGAACCTGCCAGAAGAAAGAAATAGAAAATTAGTAAATTAGCACAAAATAAAGTTAAATTGCAAGAAAAATAAATGGCTAAAGTAATAAAAATTGAGCATTCCTAATATCTTAGTCCCCGGCAACGGCGCCAAAAACTTGATCGTGATTTTCCGTGATAATTTTTTTAAATTTATAATGAATCGTTCTTGAAACTAACTATTATCACGACGTAGGCAAGTGTACCTATCGAACAGTAGTATAGCTTTAGCAAGATCGGATTGTCAAACCCAAAGGACTAAAAGTACTAGTAATGACTGTTTTTTTATTATCTAGCCTAAGAAAAGGGGTTTGTTTTAACTAACTAATTAAACTAAGAAATTGCAGAAAATAGATTTGGGAAATTACTTTTGGGAAAATGATTGATTAAGGATAATACCTAAGGAAAAATCCACCTAGACTTTTATTTGTTATTCTGGCTCCGAACCGGACGATTTATTCATTTAACTTGTTCCGTAGAAATCCCTAAGTTATGTTATTATCCCTATTCAAGACTAACAACATCTAATCCCTAGGTTTAATAACCGAGACTTTTCTCTAATTAACACTCTAGGGTTGCATTAACTCGATCTATAGATTCCCTTATTAGATTTCACCCTAATCCGGCAAAAATTTGTCACCCTATCTCTAGGTGCGCAATCAACTCCGCTTAATTATGACAAAGTTATTCTTAGTCAGGGTCTATTCCTTCTCCAACTAAGAGTAGTAACTTGAAGTGATATCCTGAAATACCAAAACAAGAATTAAGAACACATAATTAAGAACAAGTCAAATATTTATCATACGATTCAAAAATAATAACAAGATTTTGTCTTAGGTTTCATCCCCCTTAGGTATTTAGGGGTTTAGTTCATAACTAAATAAGAAAATATCTCAGAATAATAAATATTACAAAACATAAAGAAAACCCAAAACTCCTGAAGGGGAAATTGAGAAGGGATCTTCAGTCTTGATGGTGAATTCGGCTTCTGAGATGGATCAATCGGCTTCCTTGGACTAATTCCTTACTCCCTATTCTTCGTCTCCTTTTTCTCCCTCCTCTGGGGTGTATTTATAGGCTTTGGAATGCCTAAGAACCCTCAAAAGTGTCCTTTTCCGAATTAGACTCAACTTTGGTTCGGCAGGGACACGTCCGTGTGACATGCCTGTGTGTGATAACTTCAGGCCGTGTTTGGGCCTGTTAGATTGGCACGGGCATGTGTTCTACCCGTCTGAGTCGTATTTCAATTCTGCCAGATTGACACGACCGTGTGAGCTACCCGTGTGAGGAGGTCCAGGCCGTGTTGATTTCGTACCTTGGCCCATTTTCTCCGTTTTTAGCCCATTTCTCGTTCCTTTCGCTCTCCTATGCTTACCTAAGGAAAAAAATGAAATTAAGGCATTAGGAGCATTGAATTCACCAAATCTAAGGAGAAATCATTCATAAAGCGTGTTAAGCGAGGGAGAAAAATATGTATAAATTACGATTTATCATCAATGCCTGGTCTTTACGAAAATCCTTGTGCTACAAGTTGTGATTTATATGTTACGACTTCATTTTTCTCATTTCGTTTTCGTACAAATATCCATTTATATCCTACGGGCTTTACATATTTAGGTGTTTGGACTATAGGTCAAAAAACCTCACGTTTAGAAAGTGAATTTAATTCTGCTTGAATTGCGTTTTTCCATTTTGGCCAATATTTTCTATTTCTATATTCCTCAACAGATTTAGGCTCAGGATCCTTATTTTCTTTTGCTATTTTAATAGCAACATTATAAGCAAAACTGTTGTCGGCAACTATATTTTTTCGGTTCCATCTTTTTCCTGAAGTAACATAACTTATTGAGATTTTTTTGTTATCACCATTTTCAGGTACCTAAACCTCTTCTGGGGTTTTTTGATTAGTTATATCTTTGGCTTCTTCTGGGGCACTTGCCTCTACAATATTACCATCTTGAATAATTGCTCCTTTCCTTTTACAAGGATTTTTATCTTTGGAACCTATTGGCCTTCCACGCTTCAGGCGTGGATTACTTTCTTTTGCACTAACAATTTGCCTTATTGGGATATCAATTCGTATTGGAGTATTTTCAGCTGGTATGTGAGATTTTGTAATTCTCTATAGGTCAGTAAATGAATCTGGTAGTTGGTTAGCAATGTTTTGCAAATGTATAATCCTTTGAACTTCTTGTTCACATTGACTTGTACGAGGATCTAATTGAGATAATGATAATCCATTCCATGTAATTTCTTTGACCAGTTGTATTTTCTCTCCCCCTAATGTTGGGAATGTTGTTTCATCAAAATGACAATCAATAAATCGTGCAGTAAATAAATCTCCAGTTAATGGTTCAACATATTTAATTATAGAAAGAGATTCATAACCAACATATATTCCCAACCTCCTTTGAGGACCTACTTTGTGCATTGTGGTGGAGCAATTGAAACATATACTGCACATCTAAAAATTCTAAGATAGGAAATATTTGGCTCCTAACCAAAAGCCAATTGTAATGGGGAGTACTTATTATAACTTGTTGGCCTTAAGCGCACAAGTGCTGCTGCATGCAAAATAGCATATCCCCAAGCTGTAACAGGGAGTTTTGTTCTCATGGGTAATGGCCGAGCTATTAGTTGGAGGAGTTTGATAAATGATTCAGCTAAATCGTTTTGTGTATGAACATTGAGCTACAGGATGTTCAACTTTTATCCCAATTGACATACAATAATCATTAAAAACTTGGGATGTAAACTCATCAGCATTATCAAGATGAATAGTTTTGATTGCATAATCTGAAAATTGTGCTCTTAATCGAATTATTTGAGCAAGTAGTCGATACTAAGCACACATGTGACCACCTACTAGATGCATCTATTAATACTATAAAATATCTAAATGGTTCACATGGTGGATGAATAGACCCACATATATCACCTTGAATATTTTCCAGAAATGCTGGAGATTCAATCCCAACTTTAGCTGGTAATGGTCTAATAATCAATTTTCCTTGAGAACAAGCGACACTAGATAAATCCTTGAATTCAAGAATCTTTTGGTTCTTTAATGGGTGTCCAATTGAATTCTCGATGATTCTTCGCATTATAATAGATCCGGGATGCCCTAATCGGTCATACCAAATAGTAAAAGTATGTGGTTCTACAAACTTCTGGTTTGTAGTAACATGTGACTCAATTGCACTAATATGTGTATAATATAAACCTGATGAAAAAGCAGGTAGCCTTTCCAAAATATATTTCTTTCCACATTCAACATTTGTAATATATAGATATTCAACATTTTTCTCATTCATAGTCTCAATACGATATCCATTAAGACGAATATCTTTAAAACTCAATAAATTTCTTTGAGACTTGGTGGAATATAAAGCATCATCAATGATAAATTTTGTACCTTTAGGTAATAATATAATAGCTCTTCCAGAGCCTTCAATAAGTTTTGAACTGCTTGATATTGTATTAACATGGGCATTACTCATTGTCAAATGAGAAAAATATTTTTTATCTTTGAGTATCGTATGTGTTGTAGCACTATCTACAAGACACATGTTTTCATTGATTTTGGGTCCATCGAAATTTTGTTGAATATTCATATTCTTCATAAAAACAAACAAAATATAATATAAGAAACATTACAAATATTTATTACATATATAAATTATTCTTTATGCAAGAAAACAAAATATACTTAAAACAATATAAAAATGTCAAAATAACATCAATTTTTCTAATGATTCTCAAAGAAATCTGCCACATCTAGGTGAGTTATATTATTAAGGTCATTAAATTTATCATCCTCATAGGCATGGTCAGTTTTATTATTATAGTGAATATCTTCATCTTTTGCCTCCATTTCATCATTTTGGGATATAAAATTTGTCTCTATATGCTTTCCTTTCCTTTTAATGGATGCTTGATAAAGTTTCACTAAATGCTCAGACGTACGACAGGTACGTGACCAATGCCCCTTCATACCACATCGGTAGCATATATTCTCAACAATCTTTGAAGGATTATTTTGACCACTTCTTTCTTGTCTTTCATTGTTATTATTTTTTTGGTGGTTAGAAGTGTCATTGTTATGACCACCATGATAACAATTACTAATACGTCCTCGACCACGTCCCCCACCACGTCCATAACCACAGCCGCGACTTCTATATTTTCTATTTTCATAATTATTGTGTACTGCTGCATTCACTTCAGGGAATGGTGCAGAACCAGTAGGACGAATTCCATGATTTTTCATCAATAACTCATTATTTTGTTCAGCCACCAAAATGCATGAAATCAATTCAGAATACTTTTTAAAACCTTTTTCATGGTATTGCTGCTGCAGAAGCACATTAGTAGCGTGAAAGGTTGAAAATGTTTTCTCTAACAAGTCCTCATCAGTTATGTTTTCTCCACATAATTTTAGTTGATAACTAATTTTGAAAAGTTCTGAATTGTATTCACTTACAGTCTTAAAATCTTGCAACCATAAGTGCATCCAATCATAATGAGCCTTAGGGAGTATCACAAATTTCTGATGGTCAAATCGTTCTTTCAAATTTTTCCACAACTCAAAAGGGTCTTTCACAGTGAGATATTCCACTTTTAATCCTTCATGCAGATGATGACGGATGAAAATCATTGCTTTTGCCTTGTCTTGATTAAATGCTTCTTTATATGCTAATATAGTATTCCCTAGACCTTTAGCATCTAGGTGAATTTTAGCATCTAACACCCATGACAAATAATTCTTACCTGAGATGTCTAATGCCGCAAATTCAAGTTTGACAAAATTTGACATTATAATCACTTGAATCAAAATACGTATACCGTATATAGTTTAACGGGAGTTATACGGGTAAATTATATAAAGTCGAAATGACATGAACTTCACTATGAACTCGTAGAAGCTCGTGCTGATAATGTGTTATAGAAAAATTAATAAAACAATAAATCAAAGTGGATGAAAATATGAGATAATTTTTCATTGTTGTATTTTCACTTACAAGGTGCTATTTATAAGCTCCTTTACATTCAATTACATTTAATGAACTAAGTTTTCTTAATTACTCCATTTAATGATCTCCTTATTATAAATGAAGTAAAGAATTTTATTACTTTAATATGCTTAGGAGGTTATAGACATCCATTTAATTTAGGTTATAGACATCCATTTAATTTACAACATCATGTTGTTATTTTAGACTTTCAAAATATGCAATGGTCTTTTATTTACCAATACAAGTTTAAGCAATTATATAAATGGAATGTGTGCTACTATTAAGCATGGTATGTTGCTTAATACATTAAAAAGCTACATTTAAGAATTGTTGCATAATGTTTAATATAATGCAATAATGTTTATATTTATTACAACTTGTTTTTTTAATCAAGGATTATTAGTATTTTTAAGTTCACTCAATCTAATATAATCTCTTCAAAATATGAAATGTTTATGAGTTTAAGTAGCGTCAAACACAAGTAAATATGTGCAAAAACTGCCTTAACAATAAATTATTTCACACCTACTAGTGGGTGAAAGAAAACATTTGATGTAAAAAGATATTTTTTTTAAAAAAATTATTCAATAATGGTAAAGAACTTATTTATAAATCTATTAAATATATGTTTGATCCTTGGATATGTTAATTTTAGTTTTTTTTATTTAAAGATTATATAAAAGTATAAAAAGACAAAAGTGTCATCATAATAATATTAGTAATCATTTAATAAAAAATATATTAATTTTTACCTAATTAATTCGTGATATTAATTTAATTAAATATATTATAATATTGTGTGTGGTTAAAACTCTTATTAGGCATCTGAGTTCAAATTTTGTCACCTTATTTTCAACCCAATATTGTGTAAGAAAATTAATTTTAAAAAAATTCCTAATGTATGTTATCATGCAAAACAGCTACTTTAAATATATTTTTTTAAAAAAATATTTTTAAAATTTTTTTATGAAATAAAATATCAATCTTTCTGAAATTCAATATTTAAAAAGGAAAATAATGATTAAAAATATAATTATATGAAGAATTTAAAAACTACAAAAGAAGAATTAACATGTCTCAAACAAAGGAATGGAGGTTGGAAAGATGTTCTAAAAAGAAAGCTTAGGAATATTCTTTTTAATGTAGTATAGATGGAGAATGAAGAAATATTAATAAATTTTAGTTGAAAGATAATTGGCCAAATTAAGATGAACAATTATTAATTGTGTGGTTCCTCTCATGCTGCCTGAGCTTGGCTGCTTTCCCCCTACTTTTCTACCACTCTTCATTTCATTTCAACATAAATCCACATTTTATTACTAACTAATAATGAAAAAGAAAATTCATTTACAGAGCCACCACCAAACACGTTAGCATGACTTGGGCTGCTGTATCTAGAACTTTTTATTTTTCTCATCTAATTTTATAAAAATAATTATTCTAGTTTTTTATTAAGTTGAAAGATTTTTTTAATGAATTTATATAAAAATATTAAATTTTATATTTAATTATTTTAGATTTAAATTAATTACTTTTCTTTAACACAAAAAAAGTTATTATTATATTATTGCATAAAAATATTAGAATAAATTTTATCTTTATTACTAAGTTTTAAATATTAAAAAATAAAAAGACGAATTTACACTCTATATATCATATTAAATTATATTTTTATTATGATTTAAAATTATATAATTTCGAGTTACACTTTAAATTAATTTTACACTGATCTATATAAATATTGCTAATATATATTATGACATTAATATATCAATGGTGGAGTTCTTTCTAACCTCAGCCAACCATTTTAGACTTCAAACTTTCTTGAGGTAGTGCAAATGCTTCATACTTCTTTTAGGCTTTGAGCCAAACAAGGTTGGTGCACGGTAACAGCGTGCAGCATGCAGTGTACTTGGGTTGGTTAGCCTGCCATGCACACGCATTCAAACTAAGACTAAGGCACTGAAGTCAATGTCAACCTTGAAAATTTTCTATATAAATAGGCACTCCATTGAAACCAAGCTGCACCGTTGCCTTCTCTTGTAACACTCTTATCCTCTTCCACAACCAGCATCTTGCTCTCTTTTAACTCCAAATTTACACAAACCAATGGCTCCAACACTTGCCGATCCATTCAATGATTCTTCTGCTCTCATTGACTTTGTTATTAACCAAGGGAATGGAGTGAAGGGCTTGTCCGAACTGGGTCTTAAAGCCCTCCCTAAGCAATATATCCAACCTTTGGAAGAGAGGATGTGCATGACCAATATTGTACCCCAAGGATCAATTCCCATCATTGATATGTCAAAATGGGAAGATCCCAAAGTAGCGAAATCAATTTGTGATGCTGCTTCGGAATGGGGCTTCTTCCAAATTGTTAATCATGATGTGCCTATTGAAGTGTTAGAGAATGTTAAAGATGCTACTTATAACTTCTTTAAGATGCCAGCTGAGGTTAAAAATAAGTATTCCAAGGAACATTCATCTTCAAACAATGTGAGGTTTGGCACAAGTTTTACCCCTCAAGCAGAAAAGGCTCTTGAGTGGAAAGATTATCTAAGCTTGTTTTACGTCTCTGAAGAAGAAGCTTCTGCACTATGGCCTTCTATCTGCAGGTAGAAAAAATGTTACTTGTTAGATTTTCTTGAATCCTTAAACATCATACCATGCATCCCTTTTGTTGACAAATATATTAATAAATATTTTTGGTATTCTTTTGTAGGGAGCAAGTGTTAGATTACATGAAGAAGTCCGAAGTTGTCATTAAACAACTATTACAGGTGCTAATGAAGGGTCTAAATGTCAATGAGATTGATGAGGCAAAAGAATCATTATTGATGGGTTCAGTGAGGACTAACCTTAACTACTATCCTAAATGTCCAAACCCTAAACTCACTGTTGGAGTAGGTCGCCACTCTGATGTCTCAACTCTTACAATTCTTCTTCAAGATGAAATTGGGGGACTTTTCGTAAGAGGAAACGAGGGAGATGATTGGATTCATGTTCCTCCAATTAAAGGTTCTCTTGTGATCAATGTTGGAGATGCACTACAGATAATGAGCAATGGAAGGTATAGGAGTGTTGAACATCGTGTGGTCGCTAATGGAAGTAAGAACAGAATTTCAGTCCCTATTTTTGTGAATCCAAGACCTGCTGATATGATAGGACCATTGCCTGAACTGGTTGCAAATGGTGAGAAACCAATTTACAAACAAGTTCTTTATTCAGATTACGTCAAACATTTCTTTCATAAAGCACACGATGGGAAGAAAACAGTTGAATTTGCTGAATTATAGACATAAACTATACCTTCTATTTCTCTATCCAATATAGTGAAGCTCTTGATTTTGTAACGAAAAATGGCTAAGAAAAATAATATGTATGAAACTAGCCTTTCTCTATGAAAAGGTGTATCTAGTATAAGATAAAAAAAGATATCATTTATTTGTTTTGAAGTAATTACATTATTAGTCCTAAACTTTCGTTTTATTTAATTTCAATCCTTAACATTTGAAATTTATTATTTGTTCTTTATAAGTTCCAAAAAATTTCATATTGGAGACATATGAGTCGAACTTATATATATATATTTATATATGCTCCAAGTTCCTGTACTCTTTATACATTTGAAATTTAGTCTCTTTACTTTAATTTTCAAAAAATTAGTGCCTCTACCTTTCATATTTTAAAATTCATGTCAATTGTTAAAACTATTAAAAATCTTCTATTAAATTTGTTGGCATAATAGTTTAAAATAAAAAACTCGGTTATTAGTCATGTAATAAAATAATATTGTAATGAACTTCAATTTAACATAATAATTTTAACGATTTGTTGAGGACCAAAGAAAGCAGGTGGAAAAGAATGGTGGTTCACACAATGATGAGGTGCTGAGAGCTACTAGGTAGGAAGATAAGGCAAGTAAATAACATAAAGAGAAGAGGTTGAAAAAGTTCCCTAAGGTTAATGGGGTATTTATAGGCCCGGATGGCCACACATTGGCATTAAAACTTGACATGAGTCGGTATTGATCTTGTCATGGCTAGCTTTTTAGGGAACATAACCTTTCTAATTGGTGATGGGATTGATGTGAACTTGGAAAAACCCACGTGGCCCTACATGTGTTCCATGCAAAGGAAAGACTCAACACTTGTCTTTGGCGAGGTAGGCTAAAGGTGTTCTACATGTCGAGCATGCATATGTCGACAAGGGTTATGGTTGTCGAAGCATCATTCATAGGCTAGGTTGTAATTGGTGAGATTGTGATCAAGCAAGGTGAAGGTGGGGAAGCCTATTTTGATGAGATATCAATAGTAATTCCCCCTATAAGTCAAGGGAAGGTTATAAAGTAACCTCCCCCAAGACGAGTCAACAACATTTGCATTCCTTCTTTCTTAAGAGAGGTAGAATGCTAAAAACTTGTACGTGAAGCATATGTGTGGTAAAGAAAGGGAGTATGCCGCACACATAAGCTGATGCTATGAATACATAATAAAACATATATTGATAGTTTATGTACCAAATTGGACATTTTATGAAAGTACATGTACCATAATAAAGCACATATAGATAGTTCAAGTGCCACATATTGATAGTTTAAGCACCACATTAGACATTTTCAAAGTACATGTGCCACATTGGATATTTTATGAAAGTATGGGTGCCAAATGTGACATTATCCTTAAAAAAAAAAAACTCACTTATTAGCAATGTAACTAAAAAAATGATGTTTTAATGAACTTGGATTTAACATAATAAGTTTAAGGTTAAATTCTACCATCAATCCCTATACTTTGAGAAAGTTGTGGATTTAGTTCTTGTACTTTAATTTGATCAATTTTAGTCCTTTGTACCCTTTAAAATATGAAATTTTAGTCTTGACTAAAACAGTATAGTTAAATCCATTTGGTTAGACTCAATTTACTAGTCTTGTACTATGCATATAATTGTAGATTTGGTCCATATTCTTGAATTAGATAATTTTAAGTCCTTATACTTTTCAATTTTAAAATTTTCAGTCTTGATGCAAATGACAATTATTAATCCATTAATTGAATTTTTAAAGAGTAATATGTGAAAATAACAGCCTAACATGGCGTTACACATATAATAATATGTTTAGCACTTCAAATTGTGGAAATAACAAAACTTAACATAATGAATTAACAACTATTATTTGGTGAGGACCTAAATTTTAAAAATTGAAAAGTATAAGGACTAAAAATGACCAAATTAAAGTACAAGGATTGAATCCACAACTTTCGCAAAATAAGGGATTAATAACAGCATTTAACCTAATTTTAACACAATTCGACCTGAAAATTTTAAAAAGTAAAAAACTAAATTCCTATAAATAAAAATATAAAAATTAAAATTTACAAATTTACAAAAAATATAACAACTTATATCATTTTTCATGTCATATATCAATGCAATTCATATTTGTATAATTTGTCATAATAAGTTTTGTATCCATTTATCTAAGATATTAAACAAAATATTATTCACTACTTACTGCATCATTTTTAATTTTATTTTTAAATTATGTATTTAAATATTAAATGAGCTTTGTTTTTAATTTTAGCGCAAGTATACATTTTGGGTTAATATTTGGTATATTGACAGTATATTTTTTTTCTACAAGTAATCTTAAAAAATTTTATGTGTCTTTTTTTCAAAATATTTATTTTTTTAAATATTTTACCATTTCCTTACAAGACACTTATTAATTTTTGACCTTGCTTGTAGAGTTTACAAATTTTACAAGTAGTGTACCAAATATTATTTAATATATTTTATCTTTAATATTTGTATTCATTTTTTATTAAAATTTTATATTCTTTTAAAATTTAGTATTAATATATTATACTTAATTTTATTTATATAGTGACGTATTCGTGTATCCTACGAATCTAAACCTAGGAATGATTTATAGTTGCAACCAACGAAACATATATACTTTACGAAGCTTAAAATATACTTTGATTCTCTATACCTATAATATATTTAAATTTTAGTTATTTTACTTTAAATCACAACTTCAATTATTATTATCATTAAATTTTTTTAATAAATTTAGATACATTAAAATGTCATTTTTTTTGATACATAAGTATCGAATGAGTATTTTTTTTAGTTCAAAATGTGACACTCGTGAATTCAACAAAAACCTTTAACAGCGTTAATTATCGGATTTGAATTTAAAATTTAAAAAGTAAAGAGACTAATTTTTTATAAAATAAAAATAAAAAACTAAATTTTAAATATATGAAAAATAAAGGGACTTGAAGCAGAATTTAACCTTTATTAATTGTGTCGTTCCTCTCGTGCTATCTGTAGTTTTGTACATCTATTTTCTCGTCGTCGTGTCTTACCCGACTTTGGGTGCCTCTCCTGTGCTTTCTTGTTCTAACTTTTGCAGCACTAATTAAATCATTTCGTTGGAGAAATACACATTTTATTAATAATTAATTAAGGGTACAAATAGAAATCGCCACTAAAATATTTCCCGCATTTTATTTTGGTCACTAAATTATGCGAAATTAAATTTTTTGGTTACCGAACATTAACAGCAGTTTGAAATTTGATGGAAGTGTTAATATAGACCTTTTTATTGGTCTAATAACAAATTTAGTCCTCTAATATTTATATATTCTATCAATTTTATTTTAAATATAAAAAATTTAACAAATTTAGCCCTCAATGTTTACAAAATTTTTCATTTTAGTTTAAATTCAAAAAAAAAAAAATAGCCCTCTTCATTTATAATTATAAATGAGAAATTTTGTAAAATCTATTTATATAAGGAACTTGGGTAAGGAATTGATTTGGAGAGAGAAGAAAGAAAAGGCAAGATGGGCATGGTTTTGGATTG
Organism: Gossypium anomalum; assembly: GCA_025698475.1. Taxonomy (NCBI): domain Eukaryota; kingdom Viridiplantae; phylum Streptophyta; class Magnoliopsida; order Malvales; family Malvaceae; genus Gossypium; species Gossypium anomalum. The sequence continues at coordinate 81,594,121 of CM046968.1, forward strand.
AAGGTTGCCATTCCATATTTCCATTGGTTACAAACAAGTTCAAAATTTGCCCGTTAAGGGTGTTTTTCTTCACTCCCCCAAATCTTTCTCCATTTGCATTTTGGCTGTTTTTATTACCCACCGCACTTTGCAATTTGTAGAAAAAGTTAGTGATATAGTATATTTAGGATTAAATAGATAGTATATGTAAATATTAGAAGATTAAATTTATTATTAGATCAATAAAAAAGTCTGCATCGGCACTTCCATCAAATTTTAAATGACTTTTAGTTTTTAGTGACAAAAAAATTGATTTTGAATAGTTTAGTAACCAAAATAGAAAAAATATTAAAAATTCAGTGACCAAAATAACATAGGAACAATACTTTAGTGACCATTTTGTACTTTACCCATTAATTAAATTAATGAAAAATAAAATTAAAAGACGACGACCAAACACATAGCATGGATTGGGCAGTTATTTACTTCATTCATATAAAAGATCCACATTAAAAACGTTTTGTCAGATGTCAATTAGTTGTAATATTTTACTTGGTTCTTTTCTTCTTACAAATGGAATCCATGTCACCCTTACATTGCATTTGGGAGCATTTTGGGTATATTTATTTTCATTCCTGTTTTACTTTTATATATAAACGTAAACCCAATACAACTAATTAAATTTATCCAAAAAAGAAGCATTAGTTTAGAAAATGATATATGTATTTATTACATTATTTTCATGTTGATTAGGTATATCTAAAGAAGCATTAGTCTTTGCTGATTATGATATAATAATTACAAGAGGATAGTAAAAATTTTCGAAAAATATAATCTCTAAATCGTAAAATAAACACGAAGATATTTAATTTTAAAAAAATCGGCTTAATAATAATTTATTTAATCTGTCAACTTTACAAAAGAAATTATTTTAACCTTTATTTAATTTCTTTTATTTTTTTAAGTCTTTAAACTTGCATTGTTGATGGAAAAATAGATAAAAAAGTCAATATCAATTATCTTTGCTAATGTGACATCCACGTAGATGTCACGTCAATAATGAATTAATTTTTTATTTTTAAAATTTTAAAAATTATTAAATAAGTTATTAACATTACTAACAAGTATAAAATATGAAAAAAATATTTTTAAAATTTTATTTAATTCTTGATGTGGCATATATATGGATGTCTTGTCAACAGTGTTAACTGATATTAATATTTCTATCTATCTTGAAGTGATTTGATAAAAAATATAAATTTAAAGACTAAAAGAGATGAAAAATTAAAATAAGGGTCAAAATTATTTTTTAAATATAAAATTAGCAGACTACGTTTATTATGAAAAAAAAAAAATCAATCAGGTTTGACCAAAGCAACCAAATTATTATCTGATTCTTTTCTCAGCCAAATTATTCTTTTCTCATACATTTATAGAAATAAATTATTCTCGACTTTACGTGAATTTGTTATGACTATATAAAAAACAAATTGACATTTTTAATTGACTCAAAATTTAAGATATAAGGTCTACATGAGATGATAGAGTCAAAATCAACAAATATAAAATAATTTTACACAAATTGTAAATAAATATTTACTATGAGTTTTTATATTGTAATATACCAAGGGTGGAGTTCTTCTGAACTCAGCCAACCATTTTGGACTTGAAACAACTAAAAGTAATGCGAATATTTTATGTTTCACTTAGGCTTTGCGCCAACCAAGGTTGGTAGTAACTGCGGCGAAGTACTTGGGTTGGTGAGCCTGCCTTGCACACGCATTCAAATTAAGACTAAGGCACTGAAGTCAATGTCAACCTTGAAAATTTTCTATATAAATAGGCACTCCATTGAAACCAAGCTGCACCGTTGCCTTCTCTTGTAACACTCTTATCCTCTTCCACAACCAGCACCTTGCTCTCTTTTAACTCCAAATTTACACAAACCAATGGCTCCAACACTTGCCGATCCATTCAATGATTCTTCTGCTCTCATTGACTTTGTTATTAACCAAGGGAATGGAGTGAAGGGCTTGTTCAAACTGGGTCTTAAAGCCCTCCCTAAGCAATATATCCAACCTTTGGAAGAGAGGATGTGCATGACCAATATTGTACCCCAAGGATCAATTCCCATCATTGATATGTCAAAATGGGAAGACCCCAAAGTAGCAAAATCAATTTGTGATGCTGCTTCGGAATGGGGCTTCTTCCAAATTGTTAATCATGATGTGCCTATTGAAGTGTTAGAGAATGTTAAAGATTGTTGGAGTTTGAGTGCACTTTAACCGGGTAAAGTAAGTGCTTCAACAGAAGCTTTAACAGCAACGTATTATACCCGCGTAAAATATGAAGGAAAAATGCTTGAAGTTCAAGCTTTTAGCTACTGTCAAGAATAAAGAATAGAAATTAGAGGTTTTTAGAGGGCAAAGAAAGATGGAGCATATGGAAGAAAATCTGATGATTTTTTTTTCATACAAAGAATGGCATAATGCCAATGCATAAATCAAGCTTTTTGCTTGTCAAAATCAACATGTGGTCAACTAATCTATACCAACTACCACTAATACATTGGAACTTACAAGACTAAACTTGTACATAAAGGAAAAGCTGGTAATCAGCTCATTTAAATTAGAAATACATCACACTTCTACCTAATATAGTTCAATATGAACCAAAAAGAGTTACATTGACTAAAATAACAAAATGAACAACAAAAAGCAGACTCAAAGACTTGGCTCAGCAGACTTGGTCTTGGCCTGCTCTGCATGGTCTGATGGTTGGTGCATGAGCTGCCTGGAGGGCTACATTCTAACACTCCTCCTTGGCTTCCATGCTGCTAACTCCAAGTTCTTTTCTTAACTTGATGAACCTTGAAGTATAGAGGGCCTTTGTGAAAATATCAGCAACTTGGTCTTCTGAATTGCAATGAACCAGCTCTATCTCTCGAGCTTGTTCCATCTCCCTTACCATATGTAACTTAATGCTGAAATGTTTGGTTCTACCATGGAAGATAGGATTCTTTGCAATTGCAACGGCAGACTTGTTATCACAAAAGATCTCTGTTGCTTCCTTTTGATATAGGTTTAGATCAGAAAGAATTTTTCTTAACCAAATTGCTTGATTGACTGCTCTTACAACAGCCACATACTCAGCTTCTGCTGTGGATTGAGCCACTATTGATTGCTTCTTTGAACTCCAGCAAAACATTGCTGAACCAAGTGTAAATGCATAACCTGAAGTGCTTCTCATGTCATCCTTTAAACCGGCCCAATCACTGTCAGTGTAGCCTATCAGCTTCAAGTCTTCACTCCTGCTGAATTTCAATCCATAGCTTAGGGTGCCTTTGATGTACCTGAGCACTCTCTTTGCTGCTTGAAGGTGTTGTTTATTGCAGCAATGCATAAGCCTTGACAGCATACTAACAGCATACATGATGTCTGGTCTGGTTGCTGTCAAATACAACAAGCAACCAACAAGATTTCTATAATCAGTTTCACTGACCTGTTCATAGCCTTCTTGACTTGATAGTTTTGCTCCAACATCAATAGGTGTGCTCGTTGGCTTGTAGTTTTCCATAGAGAGTTTGCTCAGAATTTTTGCAGCAAATGTCTTCTGCCCCAAAAAGATTTCACTATGAGCTTGCTGCACCTCCATTCCCAAAAAATATGTCATTAGCCCCAGGCCAGACATCTCAAACATGTCCTTCATTTTGGCTTTGAATACAGCCAACATGTGTTGATCTCCTCCAGTTACCAAAAGGTCATCGACATAGAGGGATACAATAAGATGTATTTCAGTTTCATTTTTCTTAACATAGAGTGTTGGCTCACTAACACTTCTGTTAAATCCCAAACTGACCAAGTAAGTGTCAATTCGAGCATACCAGGCTCTTGGAGCCTGTTTCAGGCCATATAAAGCCTTCTTGAGCCTGTACACCATTTGTTCTTTGCTAGACACAACAAAGCCTTGAGGCTGATCAATGTAGATCTCCTCTTCAAGGAATCCATTGAGAAATGCAGACTTCACATCGAGCTGGTGGATTTTCCACTGCTTTTGAGCTGCTAAGGCAATCAGCAATCTGATGGTGTCTAGCACTGCCTTGGTGCAAAGGTTTCAGTGCGGTTTAGGCCATATTTACGCTAAAACCCTTCATAACCAACCTTGCTTTGAGCTTGTTTAGGCTCCCATCAGCATTATGCTTGGCTCTATAAACCCATTTTACCCCAATGACTTTCCTGTTGACTGGTCTAGAAACCAATACCCATGTCTGGTTCTTCTCAATCATGGCAATTTCATCAGCCATAGCTTGCTTCCAGCCTTGATGTGCTTCAGCCTCTTCAAAGCTGCATGGTTCTTCTTGTGTAACATGAGCCCTTTCATAAACATCAGCCAAAGTCTTTGTACCCCTGACTGGTTCATCATCAACATCCATCTCTGGATCATTTTGATCAGCTTCAAACCGATCATCACAAGTTCTTCAGAATGGCTTTGTGTTTATTTCTTTCCCAGTTCAACAAGCCTTCTCATCAAACACTACATCTGCTCACTTGAATTTTGTTGGTTAAAGGATCCAGGATCCTATAACCCTTTTTGACCATACTATACCCGGTTAAAATACCAGAATGTACTCTTTTGGACAACTTGTCCCTCTTTACAACTGGTACTTGGCTGTAACATAGGCAACCAAAGACTTTTATATGAGCCAATGATGGCTTGAACCCGAACCAGGCTTCAAAAGGTGTCTTGTGAGCGAGTGCTTTGGTTGGAAGCCTATTCGAATGTAGAGTGAGAGTGTTGATGACTTGACCCACATTGTCTTGGGCAGATTTTTCTCAAACAATAAGCATCTGGCCATATCCATCAAACTCCTGTTCTTCCTTTCACTAACCCCATTTTGTTAGGGTGTGTAAACATTGGTTAGCTAGTGTTTGATGCCAGCATCTTTGCACAAAGATTGGAACTGAGTTGAAGTGTATTCAGTTCCATTATCTGACCTAATGGTCTTTATCTTGTAGCCTGTTTCTGTTTCCACTGCAGCTTTGAACTTCATAAACACTTGAACAACCTCAGACTTATGCTTCAAAAAATAAACCCAGTAATATCTGGTACAGTCATCAATGAAGAGAATAAAGTACCTGTTACCACTAAGTGATTCAGTCCTCATGGGGCCACAAACATCAGTGTGCACCAGTTCCAGCTTGGTTGAAGCTCTCCAGGATGTGTTTGTAGGAAATGGAAGCCTTGCTTGCTTTTCCATTTGACAAACTTCGCAAACTCCTTCATTCTGAACTGTCTTGATGAAGTTTTCAACCATTTCCTTGCTGACCATCCGAGCCATGGAGTTGAAGTTGGCATGACCAAGTCTTTGATGCCAAAGCTTGGTGTCATTAGTTGAAGCAGTATGAGCTGAGTGTGAGTCACTTGACCAGTTGACTTCAAAGCATTTGTCACTCATGGTGATTGTCATGAGGCTCGATCCATTTGGATCAGTGATTTGGCACTCCTGACCTTTAAACACAACAGAGTACCCTTTTTCTAGTAGTTGAGAAATGCTAAGTAGGTTCCTGTCAATCTCAGGTACCAGCAGCACATTTTTGATGATTTTGTCACCTGTGGCAGTGCATATCAGCACTTCTCCTTTACCTTCAGCATTGATGAACTGACCATTACCAATTTTCACCCTGGTTTTGCAGCTTCTATCTAAGGTTTTAAAAATTGTTTCATCTAGTGACATGTGGTTGGTACAGCCACTGTCCGGCAACCAGCCTTTTGTACCTTTCTTCTGGCCAGCTGAGCATGAAACAGTAAAGACTTGTTCTTCATAGTCACTACTGTCTTCAGCCATCCGAGCTTCTTCATTCTTGTGTTGAGGTTGGTTTTGGCCAGGTCTGCCTTTTTCTTTGCAGACTCTTTCAACATGGCCCTTCTTCTTGCAGTGTTGGCATACAGCATCTGGCCTGAACCAGCATCTGGCCTCTGGATGACCAGGTCTTTTACAAAATCTGCAGATTCGATCTTCTCCTCTTGCAGCATCAGGCTTAGGCCTATTTTTCCAGTTTTTCTTGCTTTTATATGCTGAGGTGCTCGAGGCTACTTTGGCCTTAGCTTGGAAAGCACCCTCTTGGTGCTCCTCCATTCTACTGGCTCTCCTTTGTTCCTGAGCATAGAGGGCATTAATAAGCTCAGTTAGGGAGATTGTTGCCAGGTCTCTCGAATCCTCTAAGGATGAGATTTTAGCTCATATCTTTCAGGCAATGCTGAGAGCACCTTCTCCATAATCCTTGCCTCATCAAACTGCTCACCAAGGAGCCTTATGCTGTTCACTACAGCCATGATTCTGTCAGAATACTTCTTGATAGTTTCTTCTTCCTTCATCTTCAATTTTCCAAACTCCCTTCTCAGGTTCAACAACTGCTGCTGCCTTGTCCTCTCAGTACCTTGGAACTCCTCCTTGAGGTTGTCCCAGGCCTGCTTGGGAGTCTCACAAGCCATGATTCTGGTGAAGATAACATCAGAAACACAGTTTTGAATGCATGACATGGCCTTGTGCCTTTTGGTCCTCTCATCTGCATGTTGTCTGATTTGAGCCACTGTGGGATTGGCTCGAAGTAGAGCTGGCTTGACATTAGTGTTGACAACTTCCCACAGATCAAAGGCCTACAGGTAAGTCCTCATCTTGACAACCCATATGTGGAACCCCTCACCATTAAATACTGGTGGTGCTGCATGAGAAAAGCCTGATGAAGCCATTTAGTTTACAACAACAGGTCCTCTAAGATGAAAGCTCTTGATACCAATTATTGGAGTTTGAGTGCACTTTAACCGGGTAAAGTAAGAGCTTCAACAGAACTTTAACAGCAACGTATTATACCCGGGTAAAATATGAAGGAAAAATGCTTAAAGTTCAAGCTTTTAGCTACTGTCAAGAATAAAGAATATAACTTAGAAGTTTTTAGTGGGCAAAGAAAGATGGAGCATATGGAAGAAAATCTGATGATTTTTTTTTCATACAAAGAATGGCATAATGCCAATACATAAATCAAGCTTTTTGCTTGTCAAAATCAACATGTGGTCAACTAATCTATACCAACTACCACTAATACATTGGAACTTACAAGACTAAACTTGTACATAAAGGAAAAGCTAGTAATTAGCTCATTTAAATTAGAAATACATCACACTTCTACCTAATATAGTTCAAGATGAACCAAAAAGAGTTACATTGACTAAAATAACAAAATGAACAACAAAAACAGACTCCAGCACTTGGCTCGGCAGCTTCTGGTCTTGGCTTGCTCTGCATGGTCTGATGGTTGGTGCATGAGCTGCATGGAGGGCCACATTCTAACAAAGATGCTACTTATAACTCCTTTAAGATGCCAGCTGAGATTAAAAATAAGTATTCCAAGGAACATTCATCTTCAAACAATGTGAGGTTTGGCACAAGTTTTACCCCTCAAGCAGAAAAGGCTCTTTAGTGGAAAGATTATCTAAGCTTGTTTTACGTCTCTGAAGAAGAAGCTTTTGCATTATGGCCTTCTATCTGCAGGTAGAAAAATTGTTAATTGTTAGATTTTCTTGAATCCTTAAACATCATGCCATACATTCCTTTTGTTGACAAATATATTAATAAACCATTCTGGTATTCTTTTTTAGGGAGCAAGTGTTAGATTACATGAAGAAGTCTGAAGTTGTAATTAAACAACTATTACAGGTGCTAATGAAGGGCCTAAATGTCGATGAAATTGATGAGGCAAAAGAATCATTACTAATGGGTTCAATGAGGACTAACCTTAACTACTATCCTAAATGTCCAAACCCTAAACTTACTGTCGGAGTAGGTCGTCACTCTGATGTCTCAACTCTTACAATTCTTCTTCAAGATGAGATTGGGGGACTTTTTGTAAGAGGAAATGAGGGAGATAATTGGATTCATGTTCCTCCAATTAAAGGTTCTCTTGTGATCAATGTTGGAGATGCACTACAAATAATGAGCAATGGAAGGTATAGGAGTGTTAAACATCGTGTGGTCGCTAATGGAAGTAAGAACAGAATTTCAGTTCCCATTTTTGTGAATCCAAGACCTATTGATATGATAGGACCGTTGCCTGAATTGGTCGCAAATGGTGAGAAACCAATTTACAAACAATTTCTTTATTCAGATTACGTCAAACATTTCTTTCGTAAAGCACACGATGGGAAGAAAACAGTTGAATTTGCTGAATTATAAACTTAATATATTTTTCTTCCTTCATCAAATGTAATAAGGTTAATAACAAATAGCTGATAAATACAATATGTATTTATAACCAGACTTTGTCTTCAAAAACATGTATTGTGAGATCAAAAAGATATTTTTCATTTATTTTGAAATAAATACATTTTTAACTGTTGAATGCATTTGCAATGTTTCTCTATTATAGGACTAGATTTGTAGCACCCCTAAAATCACTATGCTAAGAAAAGTGGTATTAAGTTGTGATCACAAATAGTGGAATTCTTGGTAAAATAAATAAGTTACATAATTGATAAAAGAGAAGGATGATGGATGCCAAAGGAAGTTGAATTAAGAAGTATGTTATGATATATTAATTTAATGTAGGGACTAAATCATAAAGATGTGAAAAGTTTTGAGATAAGTATAATTATTCAAAATTTGAAGAGTTAAAATGTAAATATAGGAAAGTTGAAGGATTAAAAGTGAGCATAACCCAAAATTCCTTATGACACGAAATTGGTAAGAAATGATTGAATTGAATAATTGAAGAAATATTAGGGACTAAATTGTAATTTTCCAAAGGTCAATTGTGATTCAAGGATGGAATTGTAGAGAACTATAAAGGGTAAAATGGTTATTTCATAATTCTGATAAATATTAAGTGTAATAATTGAGGATGAATTGTGTAGAAAAATTGCTAGTTAAAATATTTTATTATTTTACTATTATTTTATTTTAAGATATTTTTATATTGATTAATGATTAAGTAAAAGTTGAAAAGAAAATAATTCTCTCCATCTTTCTTTCAAGTTCACACCAGCACCATCCATGGAGAAAATAAATTTTGGTTTCTTTGCAATTTGGTCATTTCCTTGAAATTAAGAGAGAAATCCTTAAAACTTCTAGTAAAAGCAAGCCTTCAACAATCTAGTGAACTTAGATTTTAAGAAGGAAGATTGTATGTTCATGTTGGTGGAGAGCGAAAATCAAGATAAGGCTTGAAATTAAGAGAACAAGGTAAGAATATCAAAGTTATCATGTCTTCAAGTTGAATCTGGCTAAAAAGGTATAGAAATGATGTTAAAGAAAAGATTTCTCATGAAAATTTTTATGTTCTTAATGAAGAAAGAAATTGAGAAATTGAACCAAGTGATAAAAAGAATAGAAAAACAACTGATTTGAAGTGGAATATAAGTAGTACCCTTGAATTCTCTTGTTACTTAAAGACTAAAATGTAAACTCTATGAATTTTGTGGTAAACTAGTAAAATAAAGTGTAAAGTAATTTGATATGCGAAATAAAATGTTATTATAGAAGGTTTCACTGAAGTGTAATATGGAAGTGAATTAAACATAAAGGGATGTTAAAGTGAAATTATAGTAAATATTGAATTTTCATGATGCTAATGACTGAATTACGAACTTTGTGAAATTTTTAGTTGAAATAAGAGGCGTGAAGTGCATAAAAAATAGATATGTGGAATACTATATTATGATGAATTAATTGATTAATGTGATATGTAATAGTGAATTTGAATGAAAGGTGAAATTAAAATGATATTATAATAATTATTGAATTTTATATTGTTAAGTACTAAATTGTAATATGTTCAGAAATGACTATAAGTATTAAATTTTTTTAAAAGAATTATTCAAATGAAATATTACATGGAAGAGAACTTATTTAAAGTGTCTAAGTATTGGATATTGAATTTCGTGGCAAAAGAGATTAAATTGAAAAGTATGTGAAAGTTCTATGTGTTATTATTTGATAAGTGAAAACGATGTAGAGAGTGCAAAACATATGATTTATTATGGACCAAGAATTTAGTGAATAAAATTTCATTATTATTGTAATTGACATTTGCAATTTTTCTTTAAATCGTGAAAATGAGGACTAAATTGAATAAGTGCAAAAATATAGTGAAATTGTGAAAATTGTGAAATATTACATTCGTGTATAACTAATGTAAGTCTAGTGGTATTCAAGCGCCCATGCAGACTAGTGTTGAACTTCGTGGATATAGTTGGCATGTCATAGGAACCCGATGTTAATTGTGATATTGCACTTTGGTGCCATTCTGTTCTGGTAATACACTTCGATGCCCGTGTTTCCAACACTTATGTGCTTCATATATCGTGATTATGTTTTGTATATTCATCTCACTCAAACGTGTCTAACATGGGCTAAAAGTCGTGAAAACTGATTTTTGATAATAATTCATGTTAAGTAGTAAAGGGATAAAATAATGAATCAAAGTATTAATGAATTTTGTAAATATTGAATAACCTCTAGATTATTATGATGTAGTCGTTAGATTATAATAGTAATATTTTTAATATTGAATAAATTATAGAAATGGTAATATTTGAATTCATGGGTACTTACCAAGCTACAATGTAGCTTAACGTGTTGCTACGTAACATGTAGGTGAAAGATCAGATTGAAGCTCTTGACTGAAGTAGTGACCTTAACACATATCATTACGTCCCAAGGACTTGGAGAAGAGTATGACATCTGGATTAATTTTTATTTAAGAAAATGACATGTACATAAATGTAACAATGAAATTAGTAAGTCAATGTCTAGTTGTTTCAATACTCATGTTAATTGTGTTTTGAATGAAATATATAAGGTATTACATAATTTATGAGTTTTTGGTGATGTTTGGATTGATTATTAAAAAAAATTGGTATGGTTGGGAAATGTTGGAATAGAATTTTCAGGTCTCTATCCTAAGTCTCAAGACATGAGGGCTTATGTCTCGAGACAAACAAACTTCGAAGCTAAAATGCTATAGTCCCAGGATTATGTCTCGAGACATATTGAGTTTTATCTCAAGACATATGTTGCTTTGTCTCAAGACATAGTTCATTGTCTTAAGACTATGTATTGAGACAAGGCAACATTGAATCAAAATTCTATATTTCTAGGGTAATGTCTCGAGATACATAGGCTTGCACCTAGAAATTTTCTTGTTTTTCTCTGAAAGGCCCTAAAACGACTCCCAATCAAAGCCAAAACGTATGGAAAATTTATAAATGGTTTAACAAGTCTTAAATGACCTTAAAAATTGGTCTAAAACTTGAATGTATAATTTAGAACTCAAATTAAAGTGATCAGTTTGTAAATATAACATTCGTTACTTAAGGGGTGTTATAGGATTAAATTAGTCCACTACTATTAGACGAATCAATTTAATTATTCTACTATTAAAAAGAATAAAATAAAACTAAATTAGAACAGAGTTAACATTTATTGTTTAAAAATTACATGGACGTTATTTTTTTCCTTTACAGTTCAATGCAAACAAAAAAATTCCATTTGTAGAATCATAACAAATACTAACTCTATTAAAGAGTAAATTATATTTTTGTATAGTAAATGTTATCTTTGTTGAAATTTGGAATTATTTAATTATTTTTAATAGTATAAGAACTAAATTAATCCATTTAATAATAAATGGACTAATTTGATCCAGTCTCTATATTAGAGGGACATGCTAGGTACATGCATCTATTTTTATTCTTACACTATCTTTTTTATTTAATTTTAATTTATTATTTGATTGCATTAGTCCCAAATTGTAACAGCCTCACCCAATCTGTTCGTCGAGTTCGAGTATGGGTGTCACAACTGAACCAGGTTATTGTTCATACTAAGATCTCACTAAGTTGAAAACATATTGTATTACTTAGTTATAAAATTTACAATAGTGACAATATAAAGTTCACTGTTCGAACTTCAGACTCTAAGGGATTTAAATTTTTACAACACATATATATTTGTCCCCATAGGGAAGTTCCTAAATGTACCCTCTTTCTATGTGCATGACACTTTCCTTTAATACCTCTTGATTTATCTCGATTTGGCTTAGTCTCTCCCTGAATTCCTTGTCAATCAAGTCTTTCAATTACAAGTCAACCATTGTAAGTTCAAATGAACTTAGTGAGTTTCTTCACTACACAAAATATTCCCCACCTTGTTGGGGTCCAAATAAATAATAATAGATACAACAAACTCCATGCTCATTTGGAACATTTTTTTTAAACTGTCATAGCGGCCTTATCCTATTCTCGATCCTATCCATTGGCGGATAGATCATTGAGAAATTTCCTTCTGACCATTCTACCAGCATTCGATCAGCCTTGACATTTCCTCCGAATGTCTCACCATCTCTGCGGACTCTATCCTTCATTTTTATTAAATTCTTTCTTCCATTTATCCCCAATATGGATTTCTTCTTCCCATCATTATGCCCTATTAAGGTGGCCTTTCAGCTTACCCTACTAAAGGCCCTTGGTGAGTATTTTCAATCTCTTTATTCCATGGTAGGCTCTTTCCTTATCTTAATCCCGTATCACTTACTCACCTTCCACCCGTTGGCATGATTGGTAAGGTCCCATACCACCCTGGCAGGCTAAATCCTACTTAGCTTAAATAGTGGTTTGATTACTTCTTTGTAATCCACTTCAGTCGCATGACCTTACCTTTAAGCGTAGTATGCCCTTCAACTAAGGCCTACTATGACCTTCAGTACTCAGCCGAATGCCACTATGTGGTCTTTTGAGTTCACGATTTCTCTGTCATACTGCATCCCTAATGGCTCGCCATTTGGTTGATACTTCCTTAATGATTTCCCCTTAAAGAAAAATAGTCTTAACAGACTTATCCGTCATCCCATGTATCCTTCTTTGTCAGTGGGTTCTATCTAACCCTTCTTTTCCTTAAGGTCTAGCCTGGTTCCCAAGACCATCCACTAGGATATAGGGTTACTCTGAGTGTCCCACAGCAGCTTTTATTGATGGATCCTTATCTAGAATCAAGCACTGTTTGTGCGTTCAATTTCGTGATTATTCCTTCTAGGTTACCTCCTACATGCTTTACTGGCTTTCATAAATGCTATTCTAGCAGCCTTTTCCCACTTTATATTTCCCTTTTTATTGGTGGATTCCTTCATCCCTCTGGCTATCTAATGTATGCCCATACTTCCAATTTTCATCCAACCCCTTTTACTTGTTTACGAGTTGTCCCATGATTTCTGTTCTGATTTTCCACCCGTGTTTATTATCTCGGTGGATCTTTTATACTGCTACAACTAACCTATGGTCTTACTCGTCAAGTTCCATGTTTAATATCTTGACGAGCTCTATTGGTTGCCATAGTCGAACTATGGTTTTACTAATTAGGTTCCATGTTTAATGTCCTGACGGATTCCATTGGTTATCATAGTCGAACTATGGCCTTACCCCCATAATCCTTGTGTTTATTGTCCAGATGGACCATCCCGCATTTAATGTCCTATCAGATTATCTATGATACCGTAACGTCTTTCAGCTAGGGTCTTACACACTATAACCTGTGTTTACTATCTTGACGAACTATCAAAGGATGTTATAACATTTTTCAGCCATGGTCTTAGTCCTATTTAGCCACTAGCGAGTTTCACATAATACCATAACGTCTTTCAGCTATGGTCTTACTCATTTCTGTCATGATGTCATAACATCTTTTAGCTATGGTCTTACTCATTTTTATCATGATGCCATAGCGTCTTTCAGGTTTGGTCTTACTCATTTTAGGCATATAGCCTCCAACCAGTCACATGGCCTGGCCACGTTCTATAGATTTACTTATCTGTTTCATTCTATCCATTCCTCTATTTCACCATTCTTAATCTTGATGCTCGAACATCGTAATGTCCCCTTTGCAAGGCCCAGAGCTTTGCACATCACGAGTGCACATAGCAATACCGTATGGTGGTATCTAATAGAAAGTCTCATTTCCTTGATCCTAACTTCATCTAAACCCATCAATGTTTCCCCTTTCATGTTCCATATGCCATAAATGCATCTCATAAATAAAATTCCATGGTATCATAATCAATTCATGTATTTTGAACCAATGTGGCGGATACTTACATACCTATACAATTTTAATATACCTAGCATCTAGGGATAAAGTGCATAAACTCAGTTGATGCTTCTTTGCCTTATCCACTTAGCTTTTTTCGAACGTCAAATCTTCCTTTCTTCTGGCAGCTAAGCAAGACAACCAATTTATGGGTTAAACTTAGTAATTCCAGTTTAAGCTTGGTTTTCAAAAAAACATGCAGAATCCTTAAAATGGTTTTTGGAAGTCCTTAACTTTGGTTTTGAAATCTTATATACACAGAATGATTCATGATCTTACCAACTTACTGGATTATCTACTTTTCCTACTCAAATTTCAATATCATTGCCCCATGCAGAGTTTTCTTATAACCATCTCCTCTAGGAGCTACTAAAGAAGAAGATGAAAATAAAACAGAATGAAGTTGAATCCTCCTCGGGAAGTAATTTCCCAACTATTTATAACCCTTCATGTGAGGTCTTCCACCATATAACAAGCATTCATCCATAATCATTTTGTCTCCCATTAAGGAATCGGCTGATTATGATCCGATCGAATTAGAATTGGATTTCAACCATGTTCAATTCCATTTTTACCTTTTCTTGATTTTCCAATAAAGACTGCCAACTTACGGTCCTATTCAATTAGATCCCCTGATGGTTCCAAATTTTTAGGTTTAAAGGAAACTTAGTGTAATACAAACAAATTCATATTAGATATTGATAAGTCGTAATTTGTACATATTTTTATCCCATGCTTTGCACACTTTTGGATGAATTATCATTAGATTTGTGGAATTTGATGCTCCTAATCCTTTAATTCCACGTTTTATACTTAGGTGAGCATAAAAGAGTAAAAAGAGCGAGAAATGGGCCGAAAACATAGAAAATGGGTCAACGTAGGAAATTAACACGGCTTGGACTTCCTTACACGGGTAGACCACATGCCCGTGTCTATTTAGCAGACTCTAACACAGCCTGGACTTCCTTACATAGTTAGACCACACGCTCGTATCTATTTAGCAGAATCTAACATGGCCTAAGCCAGCCCACACGGGCGTGTCACACGGCCGTGTCCCTGTCGAGCCCAAGTCTAGTTCCTCGAAAAAGGCCACTTTTGAGGGTTTTGAAGCATTCTAAAGCCTATATGAACACCCTAGAGGAGGCACCTAAGGGAACACATGGAGTAGGAGGCAAGGAATTACTCGAAGAAAGCTGATAGATCCATCTCAAAAGCCGGATTCTACTTCAAGA
The DNA here is from genome assembly GCA_025698475.1 of Gossypium anomalum. Taxonomy (NCBI): domain Eukaryota; kingdom Viridiplantae; phylum Streptophyta; class Magnoliopsida; order Malvales; family Malvaceae; genus Gossypium; species Gossypium anomalum. The sequence goes on from CM046968.1 coordinate 81,609,463, forward strand.
CTGAATATCTCCCTTAATTTCCTTTGGGGATTTTTAGGTTTCTTTATGTTTTGTTATTATTATTCTTCTGAGATGTTTTCTTTTACACATATGAACTAAATCCCCTAAATACCGAAGGGAATGAAACCTAAGACGGATCTTGTTACTATTTTCTGAATTATATGATAAATACTTGATTTGTTCTTAATTATGTGTTCTTAATTCTTACTTTAATATTCCAGGATATTGAGTCAAGTATTGATGTGCTTATTCAGAGGAGCAAAAGTCCCTGTCTAAGAGTAGATCTAGCATAATTAAGCGGAGTTGATTGCACCCCTAGACATAGGGTGACATAAATCTGCCGAATTAGGGTCAAACCTAATAAGGGAATCCATAGATCGAGTTAATGCAACACTAGGGGTTTTAATTAGAAAGAGACTTCAATTAATCAACCTAGGGTTAGACGTTGTTAGTCTCGAGAGAGATAATAATATAAATTAGGGATTTCTACAGATCGAGTCAATTGAATAAATCATCTAATTCAAAGTCAAATAACAAGTGAAGTCTAGGTGGATTTTTCCTTAAGTATTGTCTAAATCAATCAGCTTTCCCAAAAGTATTTCCCCAATTCACTTCCTGTGCATTCTTAGTTTAGTTAATTAGTTTAGATAAAGCAAATCCCCTTATTTTTAGGCTAGATAATAAAAAGAGTTTAATACTAGTACTTTTAGTTCCTGTGGGTTCGACATTCCAGTCTTGCTATAAGCTATACTACCGTTCGATAGGTGCGCTTGCCTTTATCGTGATAATAGTTAGTTTTCAAGTACGATCAATCATAAATATAAAACTTATCACGCAACATCAAGTTTTTGGCGCCGTTGCCGAGGAACTAAGATATTAGGAACGCTTAATTTTTATTACTTTAGCCATTTATTTTATTAAAATTTAAATTTTTTGTTTATATTACTAAATTTTCTTTTATTCACTTCTAGCATGTTTTTATAGTTTATGACTGGAAGAAACCCGTCGGGACCATTACTCTTTGATAGTGAAATCAAAAGCACAACTAGCAGAAATTGAAGAGAAATAAGGCGAAGCCTAAGATACATAGAGGAAGAGCGAGAGGACGATATTCACACCACAACCGAGGAGATGACTGAAAATCAGGAAAATTCGCTACCTCCTGCGATTGCTGCTGATCCAGTAAATCAGAATCCTGCTCCTCATACTATGTATGATTACGCTAAACCTAATTTAACAGGAATTGAATCGAGTATAGTTAGGCCTGCTATTGCTGCAAATAATTTTAGACTGAAACCTAACACGATTCAAATGATACAACAGTTTGTTCAGTTTGATGGTTTGCAGGATGACGATCCAAACACTCTACGACACTTTTAAAATCAATGGCGTTTTTGATGATGTCATTCGCCTTCAGTTGTTTCCCTTTTCATTGAGGAATAAGGCTAAACAGTGGTTGAACTTGTTACCACGAGGGTCAATCACTACTTGGGAACAAATGACCAAAATTTTTTTACATAAATATTTTTCGCCGACTAAATCAGCTAAATTGAGGAATGATATCTCTTCTTTTGTGCAGATGGATCTAGAAAATCTTTATGATGCATGGGAGAGATATAAGGACCTATTAAGAAAGTGCCCTCACTATGGGTTACCTTTATGGTTACAGGTTCAGACTTTTTACAACGGTGTAAACCCCTCAACTAGGCAACTGATTGATGCAGTCCCCGGTGGAACATTAAACAATAAAACACCTGAAGAGGCTTACGAATTTTTTGAAGAGATGTCACTGAATAACTATAAGTGGGAAGTCATGAGAACAAAGCCGATAAAAGTAGCTGGTGTTTTCAACCTCGACGCGGTTACTATGCTGTCTAATCAGGTAGAACTTTTAAATAAAAAGATTGACGGTTTGTATGGTTCTACTCAGGTACATCCAGTGATAAGGTGCGATTCAAATGGAGGAGGAGTACACACAGAATATCAATCCTTCAACCCTAGCACCGAGGAGGAACAAGTTCAATATATGGGTAACAATAATTCTAGACCTCAAAATAACCCATACAGTAACACTTATAATGCAGGTTGAAGGAACCATCCCAACTTCTCGTGGGGTGGCCAAGGAAATCAAAGGCCACAACATCCCCCAGGTTTTCAACAACCACTTTACCAGGAGTAAAAAAAGTCAAACCTTGAAGAGATGCTAACGAAATTCATCTCGGTGTCAGAAACCCATTTTCAGAATACCAAAACAGCACTTAAGAATCAACAAGCGTCGATCCAAGGGCTCGAAACTTAGATAGGCCAGCTTGCTAAACTGATTTCTGAATGACTACAAGGTAGCTTGCCAAGTAACATTGGATCTAACCCAAGGGAACAGCTCAATACGATTACCGTTCAAGATAAGTAAGGGTTAGTTGAACCTGAACCAGAACCAAGGCAAGGAATTGTAGTAAGTAAAGGTAAATGTGAGGTGGACTACAGTGAGTGAAAATCGGTAAGTAAAGAGTACAAACCTCGTGTGCCATACCCCAAAGCGACAAGGAAATACCACACGAACGAACAATTTGGTAAATTCCTTAAATTATTAAAGAAATTACATATTAACTTACCGTCTATTGAAGCTCTTTCGCAGATGCCAAACGCAGTTAAATTTTTAAAGGAGCTTTTAGCAAATAAATTGAAGTTGGATGAGGCGTCGCATATGGAGTTAAGCGCAGTTTGCTCAGCTATTCTACAGAATAAGCTATCTAACAAATTGAAAGATCCAAGGAGTTTTACGATTCCTTATTTAATTGGTAGCTTAAATGTTAACAATGCATTGGTTGATTTAGGGGCAAGCATTAACGTCATGCCCTATAAAATGTTTATAAAATGTTTAAACAGCTAGGTCTTGGGAAACCTAAACAAACTAGGATGAGCATTCAGTTAGTAGATAAAACCATTAGATTTCTTAGGGGTATCATTGAAGACGTACTTGTCAAAATCGATAAATTTATATTCCCAATTGATTTTGTTGTTCTAGACATGAAAGATGATAGTGACGTACCTTTGATTTTAGGATGACCCTTTTTAGCAACTGCTAGAACTATTATTGATGTTGGTACACGTGAACTCACACTTCGTGTGGGTGATGAAACAATCACTCTTTAAGCTCGTAATTCGAGTAACACATCAAATATAAAGTGTGGTTGTATAAATCATGTTACTAATACTGATCATGTGGTGCAACCTTCTCTGCAGGAAACATGTTCGAAAAGCATACATAAGCCATGTTCAAGTAACAACAAATGACCCATCTATAAAGAGCAAAGGCTACAGATCGAGGAACTAGATGAATGGCTTACACGGAAACCAAAACCACACCGTGACGGACTCAATGTTTTGTCAAATCAACTTAAGGTTGGGGACAAAGTACTATTAAATGCGGCAGACCCTCATATTACCGCTTCTGAACCCAATGGAGCAATCCCTTTTACGGTACTTAGCATTTTCCCATACGGTATAGTTAAGGTAACTCATTCCAAATTTGGCACTTTCAAGGTAAATAGTACTCGTCTAAAACCTTATTTTGATGAAATTGATAGCAGAAATAAAGGGTGTAAACTCCTCGCACCACCATGACCATGCAACAGAGAGGTAAGTCGAGCTTAAACTTTAAATAAGCGCTTCTTGGGAGGCAACCCGAGCACTAACGGTGTTGATTTCTTTAAAGTTTAGTTTTTAACATCTAAATCACTAACTGAGTCCTTGAACACAAGTTTTCCAAATCTACACGGCCAAGCACACGGGCGTGCCTTAGGCCGTGCTCATACCACGGGAGGCGACACGGCCGTGTGAAAACAGAGTAAAATTTTTCCTAAAACACAAGATTCAACATGTTGCCACGGCCATGCGACATGGCGGTGGGCAATCCTGCCAATCAACACGGGCGTGCGACACGCCCGTGTCTACCAATCGTGGTAGAAACTAAGAAATTAACGCGAGTGTGCGACACGCCCGTACCCACCACCCGTGGTCGAAACTATCAAAATAACATGGACGTGCGCATACATACACAGGCATGGAAGTAGAGAACGATGCAGGACACGGCCGTATGACATGGTCGTGTGCACCAACATATCCAAAGGACACGGGCGTAGGCCGAATTCTAGATGCGCCTAAATTTGAAAACTACGAAACACACGGGCTAAAATAAGGACACACGAGCGTGCTCCACGGCCATGTGCCCCAATATCTATATAAACCCCCACTATTCATCATCCCCTTCCCCAATACCCTAACCCTAGCCGCCGCTCTCTTCACTGCCGTCGCCACCTAAGCTCTGACCATTACCCTAAAATCCTCCCATTCTCTTCCTTTTTCCTTTATATGCATCAAGAATCTCCTCTCTTGTCCTCCCTTCATCCACAACTCCCATTTTCCTTTCTTTTTCCCTTTATCCCTCACTTCCCCCACACACCACTACCGCCATCATCTGTCGCACACCAACGTCGCACCCTTCCTCCATCAAGCACCACCATCGTTCATCAGTCGTTTGTTTCTCTTTCACCCTATTACTTTTATTTCTTTTACTTCTTTTATTGATCTCTTAACTTATTCTTGTTATTCTTTCAAATGCTAGTAATTTGCGTGCTTATTAACCCTTATCTATGTTTAGTGAATTTAAATGATAAAGATTTACTTAGTCGTTGTGTTTTCATTGATCTTTACTCTTACTTGATTTGCCCACATGATTAGGATTATTAATAGTATTATTCACTATCACTTGATTGGTCTTTTAGCATTCGCTTGGTTTAGCCTTAGCATTATTTCCATCTTATATTTAGCCCGTTGATTTATATGCAATACCACCACGTTTTGTTTTTAGCATGCTTGAATTTGTTTCCATGTTATCTTACGAGCAAGTCATTATTTTTTTTTAATTACTCAGATTTTACTTGCAGATGTAAGAATTATTATTGATACTTAAACTTTTATTCGCAGACACACTATGACAAACACCCGTGGGAAAAAGGCTCCCATCCCCACCTCGAAGAAGCGAAAAGGAGCAGCATCCTCCTTGGGTCCTACTAACGAGATATGGCACCCATTTCTCCAATTTCCATCGGCACACCAAGAGGAACTATTCCAGATACTACGGGCCTAACCCCTAGGTGTGGGTCGTTGCATTGATTAGACCGCTCTAGAGCAGATCTAACTCGTTGACGTAGTCCGGGCTCTCTTGACTACTGACCCATGGGGTCTCTTCTTCAAGATCGTCGAGCCGACATATCTCGAGCTCACATTGGAACTCTATTTGACCTTCCACCTTCAATCCGTTATGATAGAGTTCGATGATCTCGGTATGGTCCAGTTCCGTCTTGGCAGTTTAGTTCGCCAATTGAGCATGCCTGAGTTCGGTGTCGCATTAGGACTATATACATAGGAGTTCATAGATGACGACGACTTCGACAGTCTCCATCGCCACATCCAATATTCTCCTTCAAATTGCTGGAAGGCCCTAGTCCCTGCTTCGGCCACTTATGACCCTAGCCGTTCCAAGGCATCGGCTTTCACCCTATCACTGAGATACCTACACGCCATCCTAGCCCACACCCTGACAGGACGGTGAGAGAGTACCGGCGTCGTAAACACTAATGACGCCTATTTTTTATGGAGCATGGCGCATAGGCACGTATTCGACCTCACCTATTTCATCGCTCTCGCCATTCGCCATCAGACAGAGCGATATAAGAAGGGAGTCATTTTTATCAGCCCTTATGTGACTCACCTGGCGCGGTATTTCGATCTCCTCAACACGGCGGCGCAAGCATCCTCCTTTACCCTCATCGGTCAGATGTCCCCACAGGGCATCTCGAGTATGCTCCATAGGAGGATAATCGAGCGACGACGTGGATTTGATCCCTTTCAGTACCACCTCATCTAGTCAGCTGAGTAGGAGGACCCAGAGGACATTACTGATGATGTCCCTCCATCTTATGAGGATCTACCATCTCAGCCACCACCCATTCATCGTCCAATTCATACGGCTGCTTTACTCACTGACCTCTCTGAGTGTCTCACTCGATTCGAGCAGCAATGTTTTCAGTGCTTTGATCACATTGATGCAACCTTACATCAGATTTGTCAGCACCTTCACATTTCATCGCCACCCTTACCTCGCGAGCTATCTGGCGATGAAGATTTTTGAAGACTTTTATTTATTATTTTTATGTTTTTACTTTTATCTTTATTTTTTAATTACTTTTTATTTTATTTTACTTTAATACTATTTTTACTTCATCTTTAGGTTTACAATTTATATTAAGCAATTTATGTTTTCGGCCATTTCTTTACGAGTAATCATGCTACTTTATATTTCCTAAAGAGTTATTAATTCTATCGCAGTTATGAAAAACTCCAAAGCTCACTATTACTTAGGAATTTGCAACTCCACTGGAAAAGGTCCTCCACGACTGCCATGCCCTGCTCGACCACGACCATAGCTACCACTAGTTATAATATTCTTTTGGCGCAGTACTTGTGGACTAACAACCTCTACCACTACCGGAGTATCCTCCTCCAACCTCACCATTGCCTTAGTCGATTACTTTCTATGACTCCACTTCAAGGATTCCATTTAACATTCAAGAAGTTTCACTTCTCTCCCTATCTTATGATCTTATATCTATATTTTTCAGTAAATCTATCTTTGTACATTGAGGACAATGTACATTTTAAGTGTGGGGGGTTATTTATATCATTATCAGAAAAATCCCTGAATTTTGTCTTATTCTCACGTGACTCACTCATATCACTATTAGAATGATTTTTGATTAATTTATGATTTTTATTGATATGTCTTGAATTAAAACATAGGCATTTATGCATTGATTGTTTAAACTTTAAGAAATTAGATAATCAAGAATGATAAGTTGGTTTTTGAGAATTAAAATTTTTTTTTTAGGTTGTTTCCCCAAGTTTAGGTATTATTTTGAAGTTGAAATTTACAGGATTAACATCAAAAAGCCATAATTTTTGTGAGATCTTGAGCCTCTATAGCATATATTATTTCTTTCATGCTTACTTTTATTGTTGCTATGAGTGCGTCAATATTGATTTGTTATTCTAGAACTTGTTTCGATTATGTATGTCAAGACCACACCATTGATTTGATATGTCGAGATGATAAAGGCACTTAGGTTTAACCCACTCACTCCATAAAACTCTACCTTCATAATTAACCTTTAATGAACCCCCTTGAGCCTAACAAGCCATTCATTGATTTACCCTCAATATTAACCCATAACCCATTTTTGTTGAAATCCCCTCAATTAATTTGATCCCCATTTTTGTCGAGATTTGATTTGAATAAATTGCTTAGCTATGTTTTATTTTTGATAGTTAGCAAAGTTCTATGTTACTTGATTTGTTCTAAAAAAAAAAAAAACCAAGTTGCTACAATTGAGATTTGTTGTCTAGCATTTTATGAAATTATGTAATGCTTGAATTAAAACGATGTTATCCATGAAGAAAAGCTCAGTTCTAAGATCATCTAATTAGGAATGTAATTTGTCAGTTTTAGTATTTTTTTAGTTAGGTAATTTTTCAATTCAATCTCGATTCTAACCTTCTCTTTCAGCTTGTGACCACACCCTCTAACCAAAGCCACGTTACAACCATCTAAAGACCTTTTGATTGATGTATCATCTCAATATATAGTGGTGGAGATTTGATTTTCACGCAAGCCTATGGTAATAACTTTTCATATTGACTGTTGAGTGCTAAATTTGTTGTCCTTAAACACCTTGAGTGATTTGAGTGAATCTTTAGTGAGGATGTTGAATTCTGTGATATTTTTAATCAAAGGTGATTACTTAGATGAGGAGAGACACCTATGTTTTTGTGATAAAATGCTCAACTTGGAATGTTTGAAACTCTGATGTTCTTCTAGTTGAATTTTCAATGTATGATTACTTATGGATTATTTTGAGATATTATTGATAGGGATTATAAGTTGAGAAAAATGAATTCTTAATTGTGAATTGAGGATTTTGCTTGAGGACAAGCAAAAGCTTAAGTATGGAGGTATTTGATAAGTCGTAATTTATACATATTTTTATCCCATGCTTAGCACATTTTTGGATGAATTATCATTAGATTTGTGGAATTTGATGCTTCTAATCCTTTAATTTCATGTTTTATACTTAGGTGAGCATAGGAGAGTAAAAAAAGCGAGAAATGGGCAGAAAAGGGAGAAAATGAGTCAACGTGGGAAATCAACATGGCCTGGAATTCCTTACATGGGTAGACCACACGCTCGTGTCTATTTAACAGACTCTAACACAACCTGGACTTCCTTACACGGGTAGACCACACGCCCGTGTCTATTTAGCAGACTCTAACACAACCTGGACTTCCTTACACGGGTAGACCATACGCTCGTGTCTATTTAGCAGACTCTAACACAACCTGGACTTCCTTACATGGGTAGACCACAAGCCCATGTCTATTTAGCAGACTCTAACACGGCCTAAGCCACCCCACACGGGCGTCACACGGCCGTGTCCCTGTCGAGCCCAAGTATAGTTCTACTCGAAAAAGGCCACTTTTGAGGGTTTTGAAGCATTCTAAAGCCTATATAAACACCCTAGAGGAGGCACCTAGGGGAACACATGGAGTAGGAGGCAATGAATTACTCGAAGAAAGCCGATCAATCCATCTCAAAAGCAGGATTCTACTTCAAGACTGAAGATCTCCCTTCAATTTCCTTCTGGGATTTTTGGGTTTCTTTATGTTTTGTTATTATTATTCTTCTGAGATGTTTTCTTTTACACATATGAACTAAATCCCCTAAATACCTAAGGGGAATGAAACCTAAGACGGGTCTTGTTACTATTTTCTGAATTATATGATAAATACTTGATTTTTTCTTAATTATGTGTTCTTAATTATTGCTTTAATAGTCCAGGATATTAATTCAAGTATTGATGTGCTTATTCAGAGGAGCAAAAGCCCTTGTCTAAGAGTAGATCTAGCATAATTAAGCGGAGTTGATTGCACCCCTAGACATAGGGCGACATAAATCTGCCGAATTAGGGTCAAACCTAATAAGGGAATCTATAGATCGAGCTTGAGGTTTTAATTAGAAAGAGATTTCAATTAATCAACCTAGGTTTAGACGTTGTTAGTCTCGAGAGAGATAATAATATAAATTAGGGATTTCTACGGATCGAGTCAAGTGAATAAATTGTCTAATTCGGAGTTAAATAACAAGTGAAGTCTAGGTGGATTTTTCCTTAGGTATTGTCTAAATCAATCAGTTTTCCCAAAAGTATTTCCCCAATTCACTTCCTATGCATTCTTAGTTTAGTTAATTAGTTTAGATAAAGAAAATCCCCTTATTTTTAGGCTAGATAATAAAAAGAAGGTTAATATTAGTACTTTTAGTTCCCGTGGGTTTGACATTCCGGTCTTTCTATAAGCTATACTACTGTTCGATAGGTGCGCTTGCCTGTATCGTGATAATAGTTAGTTTTCAAGTATAATCAATCATAAATATAAAACTTATCACGCAACATTAGATATCTAAGTCAAACTTTAATATAATAATAACTAGATTACAACACATCTACGATGTGGGTGAAAATTTTTATGTAACAAATCTATTAAAAAAATTATATTAAAATTAGTTGTGGCTTTATTGAAATGGTAAAATTCAGAGAAGAAAGATTTTGACGTCTTGAGTTTAAATCTCATTATGTAGGTAATTTTCCAAGTTGTATGTAAAATACAAAAACACTCTCAAAAATACTTTTATTGTTTTCTAAAACTATTGAGTTTGTAGTAATTTCACAACTGAGTTGAGACTAATTGATGATGATGATAATAATAATAATAAGTCATGAATTTTCAAGAAAATAAAAATTACTTGTATAACTAATTTATTATATATATATATAAGCACGATGCAAGAATACATTTATTGTTAATTGTAATAATAAATTCACATTTTAAAATAATTATAATATTTAACTTAGAAAGAAAATAGATGTTGCAAAATAATTATAATTTAATAAGAATTGTGGTAATTACAGATTTAAAAATAATTATAATTTAAATTACAATTATTGATTAAAAAAATTGGACTAATTATAAAACAGAGTTACTTAAATAAAGATTTAAGTATAAAATATAGGAAAAAGTAGTGTGATAATTATAATTTGCTGTTATGAGTTAAAAAAATTCACCCCTAAATGGAAATCAGCCAGTTCAAGTTTCTATTGAATGATAAAAAATAAATAAACGTTTGCTTGAGGTGTTGTATAGTGGTTACTTATATCGTCTCTTAACAATGAAATGAGAATTCAATCCTAATCCCATTTGCTTTTTTAGAGAGTATCCGCGACAAAGAAATTAGCTATTGTTAATACCCTAATTTTAATAAAAAAATGTTTGCTGCTACAGAGGTTGAGTGTTATCATCATGTAATAATTATTATGTTTTCTTTCAAATCCACTTTTAGTATTGTAATGTCTCATTTATACCATTTGCCAATATTTCTCTCTAAACATATGCAATTCTGCATTCTCTCTATTGAAGCTACTTTGTGTTTATGCCCATGTTACTTGGTAGGTTTCTGTCAAGGATTGAAGGATCTTTTTAAATTATATCTTCATATCCACGTGGGCATCGAGCATGAGTATTTCAATAAACATGAAGCGTCAAAGCAACATAAGTTTAAACACATTGATTGTGTTCCTTGGAAGGTTTTATTAATTTCATCATCCCTTGGATGCATCACTATGATAATGAAATTTCATGGAGATAATTTAGTTTCATAAATTCTGTTATAATCACAATGTTGACTACTGTGAGTGTGTCGGTTTCCAATTATAGCATTAAGTCTAAAAGTACATTTTTCTATTGTGTGCGTGTAATTATTTAGTTTATCCGGTAAAAACATTAGATTATTTGGTCTTGTTGGTCTTACCCTGTTGACGTTTTTTTATGTTGTGTTATTTCCTGCAGATACAGAGGAAGTTCAGGGATGTGCTCTGAGCCTGTACTCCATTCATTTTTCTTGAGATTGGGCCATTTGCATTTTATAAATATATTTCTCGGGTATTCATAGCAATGCATACAAGTGACCATGAACTAACTCCAGTTATACGAGTAGGTGACTCATGTTGAGTATATTCTATTTTTTTCTAAATTGTTTCATGTATTTGGAGATATGTCCGAATATGTGTAAAGAAAATTACAATGGAGATATGAGGTTGCTATATCGTCTCAGGTGCTAAGTTGCTTCCTTTCATTAGCCCTTCGCCTGATATCTTGGATTAACCGTGTGATGTTGAGGTGAGAAGATCCCCCTATTTCAACAGCCTTATTTGCCATTTCTCCAAGTCTTTTAGCTCTCTTTCTTCTCTCTTCTCCTTCCTCTCCTTCATCCATCAGCTTTTCAATAGCCTCTTTAACATCTTCTTTCTTCACTAATACTCCAATTTTCTCCTCTTCCCCCCACCTCATTGGCTCCTCTACTCCCACCCTCACTCCGATTTCAAGTATTTGTACAGCCAGTTTCTCATTGGCAAACTGATCTGCAAAAAGCGGCCAAGTTATCAATGGTACACCGGCAGAGATGCCTTCGATCGTCGAGTTCCAACCACAATGAGTTAAGAACCCTCCAATAGATGGATGCGATAGTATTAACACTTGCGGCGCCCAACCCCGGATCACAAGCCCTCTTCCTTTCGTTCTTTCCTCGAAACCATCCTCTGAAATCCACTTGTCTACTTCATTTGATGCATCACTTCCTCTTATAACCCAAATAAATGGCCTATTGGATGCCTCTAGGCCTAAACCGAGTTGTATTGTTTGTGGGGGTGTCACATTCGATATGCTTCCCAGACAGGCATAGATTACGGTACCTGGTTTTTGAGAATCAAGCCATCCCAAGAACTGTTGTTCATCAACCGGTGCCTTGCTGCCTCTCTGAGCTTTATCCATTGCCTCCTTGTTACATAGAGAAACCGGACCAATGCACCATACTTTGTCCTCCCTTGTCTTCTTGTATTCCTTAACATATTCAGGTTCCATCTCTTCAAAAGAGTTTACGATGACACCGTAAGACTCGAGATCTGCCTTCTTCCGTTCCTCAGAAAATTGCTTGAGGTTTTCATACATAACTTGTGGGATTTGGCATTTAGTGAACTCAACTTCGTGGGGCATTTTAGGCATAACGAAGTACTCTGTCTCGGAGGTTACTTGGTCAAGTACGTTGGACATACGTAAATTATGGAGGCAAACAAGAAGAAAGCAACAAACTCCCTGGAACACGATACGCGGAATCTGAAACTGGTTGGCAATGTCGAGCGTGTAGGACAACAACACATCAGAAAGGATACAGGTGGGGCGTGGCGTTAGCTCAGGGAACAGTTTTCTGATTGGTTTTTCGAGCATGTTGGCTGCTTGGAAGAAATTCAAGGCTAAGCTAAAGGAAGGCAGCATGTCAAAGCTCTCGCACCCTTCCGGTAATCCAAATTCGGCACATGGAAACTGAAACTCGAGTAGACGGATGGAGAGCCCCGATTCCATTGAACGATCCAGGGTTGCCTTGAATCTTGCTGCGTTTCGAGGCGTTGTAATGATGGTTATAATCACGCCTCGCTGTGCCAGCAATCTAGCAATGTCAATCATAGGGGTCATATGGCCTTGAGCCATGAAGGGAAACACCACAAAGTGAAGCTGCTGCTCCTCGTGAGTAGGAGTAGCCATGGAATCTGTTGAAACTAAATCATAAGCTTAGTATATTAGTCTGCGTTCATATGTTTATATAAAATTTGAAATTTTTATTATGTGTGTAATATTTTAGATATTTTAATATATTGTATGTAAAACAAAAAGAAAAAGAACTGGTTGAGTATGATTGGTTTTGCAGGTGAGATAAGTGCATACATAAGCATTTTTGTCTATTTAAGTAGAAGTGAGTGAGGTGTTTCTCATTTGTCAAATTAAATTGCAATTAAAGTGCTGGGCGGCTATTATTGATTTGTACCTAGTCATAAAATGTCGTATACGGAATCAACTTTGACTGGTGGAGACTTACAAGCCAAACGTATTAACAAGAAGCTTGTGACAAACAACCAAACATTAAATATGAAAACTATGATTTGAACTAAAATATGCTGGTTGAAAGTCCATCGTTTGACTTTCCTACTTAGCTTTGGATCTTCGGATGTGAGATAGGAGATTTCGGTTTGGAAGAGATAAGAGAGCTTTGACCCACATTGATCAATCAGAATATTGAAATACCTTGGCATGAGTAAACCCTCCCTGATGATATGCAGAATAAGGTGCAGTGGTACCAAGCTAGATATTGACCTGGTCTGGTTATTAATAGATAAGCCACATCGTACCTTTTTGGAAAAGGAACATTAGCTAACTTGAATGGAGTAGGAGTAGCAGGTGAGCTGTTGCACAAGGACAAACTACATGTAGGCTGCTGGAAACTAGAGAACCATTGTAGAGCGATCTGTCTGGCATACTGAATGAGGTTCAAATGGTTTTGCTTCCAGGCCTTGGAAGATAACTTCATATCTATGAAAAAAAATGCACCCAACATTTGGGATCTGTCAAGGAGGGAGTTCCTATCAGATAGCAACCAAACTTTTATGAAGTCACTTATCGAGGTTTCCCCGAGAAGATGAGTACGTATGCCTAGATTACAACCAAATCAAATGGACTTTGCAAAAGTACAATGGAAAAACAGATTGCCAACAGACTCAGCTTCAAAGAGACAAAAAAAACACACATTTGTTATCAAAGCTCACCATTCTTTTAGTTATTTCAGCATTGCAAGGAAGGCTATTGTTAAAATGGTCATTGAAATCAATGAATTACAAAGAAGAAGCTCAAACAGAATTGGAAATGGAGAATGATTCAATTCATTCATCTAAATAAGGTTACAAGTTTTCTTTATATAGTATTACTTTTAACTGACAAATTGTTGCTAAGCGGCCATTCATACAGTGGCGAACTCATTTGCAAGCTCATCTGAAGCTACAAGCTCATCTACACCTAAGAGCTCACTTAAAGCTACGAGCTCAACCTAAATTGCGAACACATCAAGTGTGAGCTATTAAAGTTTTTGGTGAACCCCCAGTTGAACTACAAGCAGGGCTCACATATGCTGACATCGATATTTTGTTTAGTCTGCTGATTGAGATTACTTGTTAAAGCAAGTAGAGTTAGCATTGATTGGATGTTTTTAGGTACTGATTTACCTAATTCATTTGTGTACAAGTTTTATTTTTACTTTTCCTAGAATTGATAGGATAAGTTGATTACTTGTCATCACCCCACTTATATATTGTAATTAGCTAGATGAAAATTTAAAAAAAAAAGCAACTAGAAATTCTGCTAAGTTTTTTTTTTTTTTTTGGTTCTGTTATTTTAACTCTAAAAACACCAACAATTGGTATCAGAAACCTAAGACTTTAAGGGCTTTTTGTGTGTGCTCGTTGTTGTAAAAGAAGAAGTTGATTGCATCTTGTTAGTGTCACCATGTCATCTGGAAGCTTCACACCACCTCTACCTCTTATTTTTGCTGGTCAAAACTACCGCATTTGGGTAGTGAAGATGAAGATGTATCTTCAAGCATATGACTTATGGGAAGTGGTTTGGAACAAATAGAGAGCCAGCACCATTGCGAGCTAATCCAACTATAGCTCAAATCAGACAACATAGTAATGAGTCTGCTAAGAAATACAAGGCTTTATCATGCCTTCAAAATGGTGCGTCATATGTTATCTTCACAAGGATCATGGCTTGTAAGACACCAAAACAAGCTTGAGACATGCTCAAAGAGGGATTCCAAGGAACTAAGAACACAAGGCAACAACAACTTTTAAACTTGAGGAGAGTTTTTGAGAACTTGAAGATGAAAGAGACTGAAATGATCAAGTATTATGCAAACAGGATCATGTCCACTGTCAACAACATAAGGCTACTTGGTGATTAGTTCAATGACAGGAGAATCGTTCAGAAATTTATCACATCATTGCCAGAGAGGTATGAGTCCAAAATCTCATCGTTGAAGGACTCGAGAGACTTAGCAACAATATCTTTATCAGAGCTCATAAATGCTCTATCTGCACAGGCACAAAAAAGAGCAAGCAGAGAAGAAGGGCACATTGAAGGTGCTTTCCAATCAAGAAATAAGGAGAGTCTATGTTCTTCGAGCAATAAAGGCAAGAAGAAATGGAATAAAAGAAAAGATAGAGCAAAAAGAGATGGTGAGAAAAAAAGTATCCACCATGCAGTCATTGCAAAAAGTCAGGTCACTCAGAAAAATTTTACTGATTTAGACCTGGTGTGCAGTGTAGAAACTATAAACAATTTGGTCATGTTGAGAAAGTTTGTAAAAACAAAGAGCAACAACAACATCACACTAATCAGACTCTAGCTGCTAATGAAAATCAAGCTTAAGAGGAGCTCGCATTCACTGCCTCATGCTTCGCAGTCAACAATCATGTAAAGAAAATTTGGTTGATTGACAGTAGTTGTACGAACCACATGGTTTCAGATGAAAACATGTTCAAAAGAATTGACAAGTCCTTCAGTTCAAAAATCAGAGTTGGAAATGGCCAGATTATTGATGCAAATGGAAAGGGAGATGTTCAGGTTAGCACTCAGGTTAGCACTCCAACAGGTATAAATTTTTTTATTAATGTTCTCTTTGTACATGATATTGATCAGAATTTGCTCAGTGTTGGTCAGCTTGTTGAGAAAAACTACTTTGTTGTTTTTGATAGTAGAAGGTGTGTTATATCTTATTCAAATGGTTATGAGCTTATGTAAATAAAAATGAGTGATATGAGCTTTATTCTAAATTGGAACTTAGTAACCTTGAAAGCTTACTCTAGTTTTACTGATGATTTTGACTTGTGGCAAAAAGACTGGGGTATGTCAATTTCAAGTCACTTGATCTTTTGTGTAAGCATGGTTTGGTTGAGAACATGTTTAAAGTTGTTGAGTGAACTGTAATGTGTGAAGTATGTCAATTTGGGAAGCAAGTAAGACTTCCATTTCCTGTTAACTAGGCATGACGAGCTACTGAGAAGCTACACCTAGTTCATACTGATGTATGTGGATCGATGAAGATTGCTTCACTTATCAATAGCAGGTACTTCATTTTTCTTATTGATGACTTCACTAGATATTGTTGGGTGGTTTTTTGAAGGCCAAGTCTAAATTTGTTGAAGTCTTTTAGAAGTTTAAAGCTGCTGTTGAGAATCAAGCTTGTTGCAAGTCAGGAATACTTAGGTTAGACAATGGGATTAGGCACACTTCTAAAAAGTTTCAAAAGTTTTTGTGAAGATGCTGGGACTGAGCATCAGTTGATAAACAAATACACTCAGAAAAATGGTGTGTATGAAAGAAAGAATAGAACAATTATGAATATGTCGAGATGTTTGTTGTTCAAGAAGAAGCTACCAAACAAGTTGTGGGCTGAAGCTACAAACACCTCTGTTTATCTGCTCAACAGATTGCCAACAAGAGCTATGAAAGATAAGGCACCATTTGAAGGATGGTTCAGGTTCAAGCCATCAGTGTCACACCTGAAGATCTTTGGTTGCTTGTGTTATGCACTCATTCCTATTGTTAAGAGGAATAAGTTGGAAAGAAGAGCACAACCAGGTATCTTTGTTGGTTATAGTAGTTGCAAGACAGGGTATAGGATTTTTGATCCTTTCACTAGAAAAGTGTTTGAAAGCAGAGATGTTAAGTTCAATGAGGAAGCTTTATAGAATTGGGAAGCTACAGAAGCTGAGTTGGTTAAACAAAGTCAGATTGCGTTCAATGTGGGAATTGATGAAGTTTAACATTAAGATGGTGATAGTGTTATTGATTTGCCAGTCAGAGGCACCAGGCTTATCTATGATATTTATGAAATATGTGATGTTGTTGTGCTAGAGCCTACAAGCTATGAAGAGACATCAAATGAAAATGGCTGTAAAGAAGCTATGGAAGCTAAACTAGCCAAGATAAAAAAAAAAAGAAGAGAGTAAGACTTGGGAGCTAGTTGATAAACCAATTCACAAGAAGGTTATTGGAGTAAAATGGGTTTACAGGACCAAGTTAAATGTTGATGGTTCAGTAAACAGACTTAAAGTCAAGCTGGTCGCAACAGGTTATAGTCAACAATATTGGGTAAACTATGCTGAAACCTTTACACCGGTAGCTAGATTGGACACCATCAAGCTGCTATTGACTATGGTAGCTCAAAACGGGTGGAAAATACATCAGCTTGTAAATTCTGCATTCCTCAATGGTATTTTGAAGGAAGAAGTTTATGTTGAACAGCCACAGGGATTGATGATGTCATGAACTAACTAAAATACGACAAAGGCTATCAAATGGTAGTATAGTTATAGTGAGTAGGGAATATCGTATCCACGCGGACTAAAAGTACTAGTAGTTACTATCTTTTTATTATCTAGCCAATAAATTGAAGGAATTTATTTTTAACCTAATTTTAACTAAACTAATTACTAAGATGAACAGAAAATAAAGTAGGAAAATATTCGAATAAATAAATGAGAGAGACAATATCCAGGAAAGAATCCACCTGGACTTCATTTATTATTCTGAATTTGAATTAAACGATTTATTCACTTGCCCTGATCTGTAGAAATCCCTAGTTTATGTTAATATCTCTTTCGAGAATAAGAACAACTGACTCTAGGTTGATTAATTGAAATCTCTTTCTAATTAAAAACCCTATTGTCATATTAACTCGATCTATGGATTACCCTATTAGATTTGACTCTAATCCGGTAGATTTATGTTATCCTATTTCGAGGATTGCATGCAACTCCATTCAATTATGCCAGATCTACCCTTAAATAGTGACTTTTGCTCCACTGAATTGAGCACATCAATCATTAATTAATATCTTGAAAACATTAAAACATGGAATAAGTACACATAATTGAGATCAAGAACAAATATTTATCATGTAATTCAGAAAATCAAATAATAAGATCCGTCTTGGATTTCATCTTCCCTAGGTATCTAGGGAATTTAGTTTATAATCGAAAAGGAAAATATCTCAGAATTAGGAAAATAATAAAACATAAAGAAACCCAAAAACTTTTAAAGAAATTCAATTCTTGAAGGAGATCCTACTTCTGAGTTGAATCCGTTGGCATTCTTCGAGTCTTTTCTGCGTTCTTCTCTGTGTGTCCCCCTAGATCCTCTTCTAGTGTGTATTTATAAACTTTAGAATGCTCAGAAACCTTAAAAATTGGCTTTTTCAGTATGTTTGGGAAATAGGGTTTGAAATTGACACGGGCAAGACACATGGGCGTATGGCCAGTTCGTATGTCTCACACAGGCGTGTGTTCAGCTTGTGTGGCAATGGACAGGCCGTGTGGATTCTTAAAATAGCTCGTTTTGTCTGATTTTAGCCCGTTTTTCACTGTTTTTGTTCCCCTATGCTCATCTAAGTATAGAAACATGAATTAAAGGTGTAATGCCCCAAATTTTGAGCCTAGAAGTTTTGGGTTCTATGGTTAGGGACAGAGAGATGGAGGTACAATCTTGTTTGGTAACGCGATTAAGTAACAGAATAGGCTTGCTGGTCTGGTGGTTGGGTGAGTGTTAGTGAACCTCAAGGTTGTGGGTTCGAGGCTTATGAGTGAATCGTAGAAACATTTTATTTTGCATGGCTTAAAGACTAATTATTTATTTATTTAATATATATGCTTTTTATTTTATTTTATTTATTGGGAATTGCTATTTTGCTTTGCACGTTCCTTTTCTCTGCCTTTTCTGGGTTTTCCTTCTTTTGTTCATCTCTGTTTTAGAATACAGTTTTAACTGCGGATTCTGGAACTTTGCTCTTCAGTCATCTTCTTCGCCGTCGAAACAGGTGTGGGATTCAAACTCTTACTACACTGCTTTATTTTTGCAAAGTCTATGTTTGGTTTTTCTTGGTTGTATGTTAATCATTGGTTTTGGGTTTCTAGTTAAGGGAAGTGATGAGAAATCGTCACTTTTTGATGATTGTTGATAGAGCAAAGGTTAGGGACAAGTTTGGTGGCTAAAGCGGTGGTTTCGGGGCTATTTTGGGGTGGTTTTGTAACCTCCCCGATGGCCACACGGACGTGTACTGAGGCACACGGCCGTGTGGATTTGGGAATTAGGGTTTCGAGCCAAATTCTTTGCTATATGGCTTGGCTACATGGCCGTATGGCACGGCCAATTTGGGGATTTTCTAGGATCTCACACTGCCGTATCCCTTGGGCACACGAGCGTGTGGGTTTGGGGGATTAGGGTTTCTGAGATTTAGTGTCACACGGCCTGGCTACACGGGTGTGTAACTGATTTAGGGATTAGGGATTCCACACGGGCGTGTGTTTCAAAACATATGAAATGTTTGGTGGGCACACGAGCGCGTGAGACCCTCATACAACTGTGTCCACTCTGCACTTGATTTTATTGAAACTGGATAGTGAGTTACACGGCTTGTTCACATAGCCGTGTCCCTACTTCAAATAGGTATGTACCTTTGTCATACGGTCGTGTGCTACCTTTCACACTGGTGTTTGGACCCTTACATGACCTGGATTTCTCCACACGATCGGAATACAAGGGCGTGTGGCCCTATCTCGCCAGATATTGTTTTTAGGTCAAAGTTACTTGTAATTGTTACTTTGTATGCCTAACCCTTAGTTAAGCTCTAGTGAGGGTATTTGCGACTCTAATATGAGTTTGGATGATGTGTTAATTGTGATTGGGTATGTGACTTGTTTGATTCTAAACTCAGTTAACTGGGTGAGTGTGTGTACAACTGGTTCTATCTCTTTGATTGGATGCGAATGTCTGCTTCTGATTAATTAACTGAGAGTGGTATTCTGGTTGTGTACATCTGACTGCATGTATACACACATTTGCATATAAAGTTTTGGGTGAGATTTTGAAGAGAAGGAAGATTGAAGATTTGGCAGTTTAACTGCATACTGGGGTCCCAATACCCTAAGGGCTGTGGATATTTTGATAATGGTATAACAGATTACCGCCTTGCACTATACCGCATGTACATTAGCTATACTACGTACCACTATCTAATTTGATAGTTTATACTGCATGTTTGTGCCGCGATTTACCGCATTGCATTGTACAGCTTATACGCTAGCCTTGCTGCGTAATATATCTGATCTAGCAGTTCATACTACATGTCTGTATCGCGGGCTTTCACATGGCACTGTACGGCTTACTGATAGCCCCTAATACCCAGAGGGTTGTGGGCAGTCCCAATTCCTTGAGGGTCGAGGACAATATTGATGTCCATCATTGTCGGGTAACCTGGGATAACATAATAAGGAGTGTAGGGTTGGATGGATGGGTTGATTATATCCCTACATAGAGTGATTGGTTGGATGAGCTCAATAGCTCTATTGAGGTGTGATGGGGGATTGAAAGGTGTATTGGCTGGATAGGTGGGTGCATTTTGTAACTCATCTGCACTCATATGCATTTGATTGAATCTGATTGACTGGATGTGTTTCTGTGACTGAATTGATTGTACTGTGGCCTGATATGTCTGATTGTCTATTTGTGAACGACTGATTGACTGAAAGGCACTTGTGCCTAAGAGGATTCTGTTGATATGATCGCTATCGTCTCGATCGATAGTTTCTTGAGAAGGGCTAAGGCCTAATCGTAAATGCATCGATTCTCGAAAAGGGCTCAGCCCGCTTTGTGACTATTGGGAATTACCGTTATTGTGTCTGATAGAGCCATATGACTATAAAATTGCATATGGTCTGTATTTTTTATAGTCACTCTGTAAGTATGTTTCACTGCTGAACTATTTTCAGGTTTACTGTATCTATTTCTGTTTCGGTAGTTAGTTAGTCTGATCTCACATTGAGCTCATGTAGCTCACCCCCTCTTCTGTTTCCCTTTCAGGTACGTTTTGGACTTTGGATACTGGACTCAGTATGCAGAGCTCTTAGATAGTTTGGACGAATAGGAGTATCAGTTTATGGTTTCTCGTTTTGACATTTGATTTTGAACTATATGGTTTTTAAAACTGTGGTACGGATTTCGATTTAAGATTTACTCATTTATATTCTGGTTATAAACATTACCCATAATTGAAGTTTTACTGTTCGAGTTTGATATGATTAAATGTTTAGATTTGACACAATAACTTGTTCTGTAAAATTTTCTCAAGATCATTTCGGTGATCAATGTAGCATCTTGAATTCGGTCTAAACTTCTAGCCTGGGTTTGGAGTGTTACATTTAGTGGTATCAGAGCCAGGTTTGTAACTTGGTCTGTGCTCCTACGTTTATGTTTGTGTACGTGTTGGTTTTAGAAAAAAATTTGAAAAAATTTACCACAGTAAGTTTAATGATCTTGTTTTGGAAATGTTTTATGAAAATAAATTATTTGAGACTCCGATACTGGTCCATGTAAAATTCAAAACTGTAAAATTAGAAATGTAGACTCTGTTATTACAACTGTTTCTATGTTTTAATAATGTGGGCCTTCTAAGTTAACCATACGCCAGATATGACTTTCAAAGGTGAGCGAGATCGCAAGGAGCCATCTGCTCTTCCAGAACGTATGACTGTTCAGGAGTTAGAGGACAATGGGAGTCCGTCGAATTTGGGTAGCGATAACCCGGAGTTTGGTACTGAAGTACTAACTCGGGTAGTAAGGGAAGTGCTACAAGGTGATTTTGAAGCTAGGATGGGAGAGATCAGTGAAACGCTTCAGTCTAGATGGGTGGATTGTGGGAAGAAGAGAGATCGCAGTTCTCTTAGGTTAGAGCCTCGTTCTGCGAAGCGTGTTAAGACGCATCCGATTGTTAATAAAGGTAGTGCTAGTAGTGCTACGAGCGTACCATTTTGCGAGCATTGTAAAAGGCGTCATCCAGGTGACCGTTGGAGAAAGCTGGGAGCATGTCTTAGATGCGGGTCTAAGGAGCATCAGGTTCGAGATTGGCCTTGGTGATTTTGAGTTAGGTATGTTTGGATGTGTTGACTTGAGAATAGAAATTGTGTGTGTAGTATGTGTATTTGCTTCAGTGGTTAGGTGTTCTGGGTGTGTGTATGAGGGGTTTCAAGTTCAAGTTTGGTGTGATAGTGTTTTGGGGATTTGAGTGCGCAACGGGAGCGTAGTGGTATAGTTTGTGATTTATAACTGTTCTGATAGTTGGAAATTTCGGGGATGAAATTTCTTTAAGGAGAGGTGAGTTGTAACGCTTCGAATTTTGAGCCTAGAAGTTTTGGGTTTTATGGTTAGGGACAGAGAGATGGAGGTGCAATTGTGTTTGGTAGCGCAATTAAGTGACAGAATAGGCCTGTTGGTCTGGTGGTTGAGTGAGTGTTAGTGAACCTCAACGTTGTGTGTTCAAGTCTTATGAGTGAATTTTAGAAACATGTTATTTGCAATGCTTAAAGAAAGTATTCTAGTTATTCATTTATTCAATATATATGCTTTTTATTTTATTTTATTTATTGGGAATTGCTATTTTACTTTGCACGTTCTTTTCCTCTGCCTTTTCTGGGTTTTTTGGGTTTTCCTTCTTTTATTTGTCTCTGTTTTGGAATACGATTTTAACTGCGGATTCTAGAACTTTGCTCCTCAGTCATCTTCTTCACCGTTGAAACAGGTGTGGGATTCAAACTCTTACTACACTGCTTTATTTTTGCAAAGTCTATGTTTGATTTTTCTTGGTTGTATGTTAATAATTGGTTTTGGGTTTCTAGTTAAGGGAAGTGATGAGAAATCGTCACTTTTTGATGATTGTTGATAGAGCAAAGGTTAGGGACAAGTTTGGTGGCTAAAGTGGTGGTTTTGGGGTGGTTTCGTAACCTCCTTGATGGCCACACGGGCGTATGTCGAGGCACGCACCGTGTGGATTTGGGAATTAGGGTTCTGGGCCAAATTTGGTGCCACATGGCCATGCGGTTGATTTGGGGATTTTGTCTAATCTCATACGGCCGTGTCCCTTGGGCACACGGGCATGTGGGTTTAAGGGATTAGGGTTTCTGAGATTTAGTGTCACGCGGCCTGGCTACACAGACGTGTGACTGATTTGGGGATTAGGGATTCCACACAGGCGTGTGTTTTGAAACACACGGCCTTGTCTACTCTGTGCTTGATTTTATTGAAATTGGACAGTGAGTTACACGGCCTGTTCACATGGCTGTGTCCCTGCTTCACACGGGCGTGGGCCTTTGTCACACGCGCGTGTGCCTTTGTCACAGGCGCATGTGCCTTTGTCACACGGGCGTGTGCCTTTGTGACACGGCTGTGTGCTACCTTTCACACAGGTGTTTGGACCCCTACATGACCTGGATTGCTCCAGATGGCTGGAGCACACGGGCGTGTGGCCCTATCTCGCCATATATTGTTTTTAGGTCAAGGTTACTTGTAATTGTTGCTCTGTATGACCTAACCCTTGGTTAAGCTCTAGTGAGGGTATTTACGACTTTGATCTGAGTTTGGATAATGTGTTAATTGTGATTGGGTATGTGACATGTTTGATTCTGAACTTAGTTAACTGAGTGAGTGTGCTTGCAACTGGTTCTGTCTGTTTGATTGGATGCGAATGTTTACTTCTGATTAATTAATTGAGAGTGGTATTCTGGTTGTGTACATCTGATTGCATACATACACACATTTGCATATAAAGTTTTGGGTGAGATTTTGAAGAGAAGAGAGATTTACGATTTCGCAGTTTAACTGCATACTGGAGTCCAATACCCTGAGGGTCGTGGATATTTCTGATAACGTATAACGGATTACCACATTGCACTATACCGCATGTACGTTAACTACGCTATGTACCACTATCTAATCTAGTAGTTTATACTGCACGTTTGTACCGCGGTTTACTGCATTGCTCAGTACAGTTATACGTTAGCCTTGCTGCGTAATATATCTGATTTGGCTGTTCATAGTACATGTCTGTACCGTGGTCTTCCGAATGGAACTGTACGGCTTACTGATAGCCCCTAATACCTAGAGGGTTGTGGGCAGTCCCAATTCCCTGAGGGTCGAGGATAATATTGATGTCCATCGTTGCCAGGCAACCCGAGATGACATCCTAGGGAGTGTAAGGTTGGATGGATGGGTTGATTATATCCCCACATGAAGTTATTTGTTGGATGAGCTCAATAGCTCTATTGAGGTGTGATAGGGGACGGAGAAGTGTGTTGGCTGGATAGGTGGGTGCATTTTGTAACTCATCTGTACTCATATGCATTTGATTGAATCTGATTGACTAGATGTGTTTCGTGGATCGAACCGATTTTATCGTGGTCCGATATGTCCGATTGTCATTTATAACGATCGATTGACTGAGAGGCACTTGTGCCTAAGAGAATTCTGTTGATATGACTGCTACTGCCTGACTAGATAGTTACTGAGAAGGGCTAAGGCCCCAACTGTAAACTGTTACTAATTTTGAAAAGGGCTCAGGCCCAGTTTGTGACTACTGGGAATTACCGTTATTGTGTCTGACAGAGCCATATGACTGTAAAGTTACATATAGTCTGTATTTGTTATAGTCGCTCTGTAAGTATGTTTCGCTGCTAAACTCTTTTTAGGTTTACTATATCTATTTCTATTTCTGTAGTTAGTTGGTTTGATCTCACATTGAGCTTGTGTAGCTCAACCCCTCTTCTGTTTCCTTTTCAGGTACGTTTTGGACTTTGGATACTGGACCCAATACACGGAGGTCTCAGATAGTTTGGATGAATTGGAGTATCAATTTATGTTTTCTCGTTTTTACATTTGATTTTGAACTGTATGGTTTTTAAAACAGTGGTATAGATTTCAATTTAAGATTTACTCATTTATATTCTGGTTATAAACATTACCCATAATTGAAGTTTTACTGTTCGAGTTTGATATGATTAAACGTTTAGATTTGACACTTCGATGATCAATGTAGCATCCTAGATTCGGTCTAGACTTCTAGGCCAGGTTTGGGGTATTACAAAAGGATTAGGACCATCAAATTCGCTAAATTAAATAATAAATCATCCTAAAATGCATCAAGAATGGGAATAAAACATGTGACTTTTATGGCTTATCAAATATCCCCACACTTAAGCTTTTGCTTGCCCTCAAGCAAAATCCTTAACTCACAATCAAAATTAATCTTTCTCAACTTATAATTCTCATCAATGATGTTTCGTCATAATTCACTAATAATCATACATTGATAATTCAACTAAAAGAGCAATAAAGATCTGAACAATCTATGTCGAACACTTTTAAAGCATGAAAACATAGGTATTTCCCCTTATCTAAGTAACTACCTTTAATTCAAAATCGACAAGAATTGACATCCTCACTAAAGATTCACTCAAATCACTCAAAGTGTTTAAGGTTCAAAATAAGCACTCAATGGTCAAATATGAAAAGTCATTACCATAAGCTTGCATGAAAACCAAATCTCCACCACTATAAAATGAGATGATACACAAATCAAAAGGTCTTTAAAAGGTTGTAATAGGGCTTAGGTTAATGGTATGGATAAAGGCTGAAAAGTGGGTTAGAATCGAGATTGAATTGATAAATTACCATCTAGAAAAATAAACAAATGTTGAATTACATTAATCGAAACTATTTAATAAAACATGAGCTTCTTTTCAAAATATGAATATAACTGTTCAAGCTTAATCAACATAGAACTACATAATAATCAATAAATATAAACATGTATGTAATTTTTTTTTACGTATATATTTTTTTTGAGATCAAATAATAAATAACTCATCAAATAAAGCAAAAAGATCATAGCTAGGCAACTAATCAAATCAAATCTCAATAAAAAGGCGTCAATAAAATGAGAAAAATTCTCAATGAATAAAAAAGAATGAGTTATAGGTTAACATTAATGGTTAAATCAAGAAATGGTGTGGTAGGCTCAAAGGGGTTCGCTAAGGGTTAATTGTGTAGGTAGGCTTTTTATGGGATAAAATAGTTAAAACCTAAGTGTCTTTATCATCTCAGTATATCAAATCAAAGGAGTGGTCTCAACATGTATAATTGAAGCAAGTTCTAGAATAACAAATCAATATTGACACACTCATAACCGATAATAAAGTGAGCAAGAAAAATGAATGCTCTAAAGGCTTAAAATCTCACAAAAATTATGGCTTTTAATGTTAATTTTGCAAATCTCAAACTTTAAGGTAATACCTCAATTTAGGGAAACAACCTAAAAATTTTTTTATTCTGAAAACAAACTTATCATGCTTGATTCTCTTATGTCTTAAAGTTTAAACCATCAATGCATAAATACCTATGAATTTAATCCAAATCTCATCAATAAAAATCATAAATCGAAGAAAAAATCATTCTAATAGTAATATGAGAAAATTACTTAAACGCAAGACATAATTCAGGGATTTTCTAATAATCATCTAAATAACCTCCCCACACTTAAGATGCACATTGTCGTCAATGTACAAACAGATATAATCACAATATAAACAGAATATAATAAGAGAGGGAGAAAACTGAAACTGCCTTGAATAGTGGATGAAGTTCCCAAAATAGTGAAAAGCGAAATTATAGACAAATTTAAATGTAGTGTATGATTTTGAGCAACTGATAAGAAAATAAACACAAATACTGAAGAGGATTAAAGGATTAAACCTTGATTAAGAAAAATTATAGAAAGAAAAATATAGTTCAAAATATGAAAACAAAATGAAAATAAAAATAAAAACAAATAGACTCAACGGTCCTCATCATCAGACTCATCAATGTCATGAGCCGGTGGCGTTGGAGGAGCAATATGGGGATGCTAACAAATCTGCTCAAAGTCGCATCAATACTGTTGAATCTTTGAACATAGTACTGACGGAAGCTAGTAAACTCCTCGGAGGATAATCCTCGAAAGCTAGCAACAGAAGGAACATGTCGGTGACTCGATGGTGGAGGCTGTGGTGGGTCCTCGTGATAAGGAGGAACATCATTAGGGATGTCCTCGAGGTCATCCTGATCGTCAGAATGAAACAATCGGTACTGAGGAGGATCCACTCCACAACGCTGCTCTATCATCCTTAATGGGATCATGCTCAAGATGCCCTGGGAGGACATCTGGCCAACTAGCGTGAGTGTAAAGGACTGCTCCAGTGTGACGAAGAGACCGAAGTGTCGAGCGAGGTGAGTCACGTAAGGGCCTAAACAGAGGGGGCCATTTTTGTGGCATTTATTCTGATGGTGAAAGGCTAGAGCGATGAAGTACGCCAAATCAAATACATGCTCGATAGCCATGCTTCACATAAAATAGGCGTCATAAGTACTAACCACTCTTGTGCTCTCTCTCCGACCTGTCAATGTATGAGTTAGAAGAGCGTGAAGGTATCGTTGGGCCGGAGGGAGAGATGTCGCCTTCGAGTGACTCTCGTCATATGGTGTCTGACTCGCTGTAAGCCGATCGTGATTTTCTTATGATAAGTTTTATAAATTTATAATGCATCGTTCTTGTAACTAACTATTATCACGACGTAGGCAAGTGTACCTATCGAACAGTAGTATAGCTTTAGCAAGACCAGATTGTCGAACCCAATGGATTAGGAGTACTAGTAATGACTGTCTTCTTATTATCTAGCTGAAGAAAAGAGATTTGTTTTAACTAACTAAGTAATTAAACTAAGAACTTGCAGAAAATAGAATTTGGGAAATTACTTTTGGGGAAAGTAATTGATTGAGACAATACCTAAGGAAAAATCCACCTAGACTTTTACTTGTTATTCTGGCTCCGAACCGGATGATTTATTCATTTAACCTGTTCCGTAGAAATCCCTAATGTATATTATTATCCCTCTCGAGACTAACAACGTCTAATCCCTAGGTTGAATAATCGAGAGTTATCTCTAATTAAGACTCTAAGGTTGCATTAACTCGATCTATGGATTCCCTTATTAGGTCTCACCCTAATCTGGCAAAATCTTGTCACCCTTTCTCTAGGCGCGCAATCAACTCTGCTTAATTATGACAAAGTTACTCTTAGTCAGGGTCTATTCCTCCTCCAACTAAGAGTAGTAACTTGAAGTGATATCCTGAAATACCAAAACAAGAATTAAGAACACATAATTAAGAACAAGTTAAATATTTATCATATGATTCAGAAATAATAACAAGGTTTCATCATAGGTTTCATCCCCCTTAGGTATTTAGGGGTTTAGTTCATAACTAAACATGAAAACATCTCAGAATAATAACAAATACAAAACTTAAAGAAAACCCAAAACTCCTGAAGGGAAAATTGAGGAGAGATCTTCAGTCTTGATAGTAGATCCGGCTTCTAAGATGGACCAATCGGCTTCCTTGGAGTAATTCCTCACTCCCTATTCTCTGTCTCCCTTTTCCTCCTCTTTTAGGGTGTATTTATAGGCATTGGAATGCCTTAGAACCCTCAAAAGTGGCCTTTTCCGAATTGGACTTAACTTGGGCTCGACAGGGACACGCCCGTGTGCAATAACTTCAGGTCGTGTTTGAGGTACACGGGCGTGTGCTATACCCGTGTGAGTCGTTCTTCAATTCTACTAAATTGACACGGCCGTGTGATCTGCCCGTGTGAAAAGGTCTAGGCCATGTTGATTTCATGCTTTGGCCCGTTTTCTCCGTTTTTGGCCCGTTTCTCGTTCCTTTCGTTCTCCTATGCTTACCTGGGAATAAAACATGAAATTAAGGCATTAGGAGCATCGAATTCACCAAATCTAAGGAGAAATCATTCATAAAATGCGTTAAGTATGGGTTATAAATATGTATAAATTATGGTTTATCAAATACCCCCACACTTAAGTGTTTGCTTGTCCTCAAGCAAAATCCTCGGATCACAATTAAGATTTCCTTTTTCTCAACTTATAATTCCTATCAATATTATCTCAAATCATCTCATAAGTAAACATACATTGAGAATTCAACTTAAAAGAAAATTAGAGCTTCAAACATTCTAAATTGAGTATTTTAATCATGAAAAATTTAGGTATCTCCCCCCTCTAAGTAGTTATCATTGATTCAGAACCTCATAGAGTTTAACATCCTCACTAAAGATTCACTCAAATCACTCGAAGTGTTTAAGGACAATGAAATTAGCACTCATTAGTCAATATGAAAAGTTGTTACCATAGGCTTGCATAAGAATTAAATCTCCAGCACTATAATTCGAGATGATACATCAATCCAAAGGTCTTTAAAGGGTTGTAACGAGGCTTAGTTAGGGGGTGTGGTCACAAGATGAAAGAAAGGGTTAGAATCGAGATTGACTTGAAAAATTACTTAACTAGAAAAAATATATTAAATCATCACTTGCGTACAACAAAGCTTTCTTCTTTGACTATGGAATGAGACTTACAAGCAAAAGATAACTATTGATATGTATACATGGTTTTTTTTAAGAATAAGTTAAATATCATAGATTACTATTAAGAACAAGAAATAGTTAAGCAATTTATTCAAATCAATTCTCGACAAAAAATGGAGATTAAATAATTTAAGGGGATTTCAACAATAATGGGTTAATGGTTAATATCGAGGGTGGTACAAGGAATGACTTGTTAGGCTCAAAGGGGTTTACTAAGGGTTAATCGTGGAGGTAGGCTTTTCATGGCATGAGTGGCTTAATCCTAAGTGCCTCTATCATCTTGATATATCAAATCAAATAGTGTGGTCTTGACATGTATAATTAGGCAAGTTCTAGAATAACAGTTCAATATTGGCACACTCAAAGCAATAATAGAAGTGAGCATGAAAGAATTAATAGATGCTCAAAAGGCTCAAAAATCTCACGAAAAATTATGGCTTTTTGATGTTTAAATCTGTGGGATTCAATTCAAGATAATACCTAAATTTGGAAAAACAACCTAAAATTTTAAATTCTTAAAAATCAACTCATCATGCTTGATTTTCTAGTGTCTTAAAGTTTAACAATCAATGCATGAATGCCTATGTTTTAATTCAAGATATATCAATCAAAATTATCAGTCAATCAAAATTCATCTTAAACATGGTATGAGGGATTCACAAGAGAACAAAGTAATATTCAGGAATTTTCAGATAATGAAATAATTACCCCCACATACTTAAGATGTCCATTGCCCTCAATGTACAAGGATAGGGATATATAAAACATGAGTGAATAAGAGAAGGGAAGAAGTGAAACTTCTTGAGTGCTGAATGAATGAATTCCCTAGTTTGAAGTTATAGAGGTGGAGGAGGATACACCGGTGGTGGTAGAGGTTGGGTACCACAGTGCTGTGCCAAAAGAATATTATATCTCATCATAAAGTTGGGCATTATAGTCGTGGAGAACCTTTTCCAATTGAGTTTGAAGTTCCTAAGTGATTGTCAGCTTTGGGGCTCTTTATAATGTGATTAAAACATAAGCTGTTTAGGGGATATTAGGAAGAATAATTACTCATAATGGAAAAATTGAGAAAAAGATTTAAATCCTAATAAATATAAAATGAAAGAAAAATAAGAAGTTGTATTAAATGAAAATAAAAGTAAAAAGAAAACATAAAATAAGAATTAAAAATTAAAAATTTCTAAACATCTTCATCGCTAGATGGTTCGCGAGGTGGGCTGGCGATGAGATGTGGAGGTGCTGACAAATCTGCTGTAGAGTAGCATCAATATTGTCAACTCGTTGAAAACATTGCTGCTCGAATCTGTTAAGGCGCTCAGAGATGTCAGCGTATGAAGCCGCCGCATGAACTGGACGAGAAGGTGGTGATGGCTGGGACGGTGGGTCCTCGTACTGGGTGGGGGCATCATTAGTAATGTCCGCTGGTGCCTCCTCCTCGGTGGATTGGGTGAGACGATACTAGGGAGGGTAGGTTCCTCGATGCCTCTTGATCATCCTCATGCTCAGCATACTCGAGATGCCTTGTAGAGACATCTGGCCAATAAGGGTCAAGGATGATTCTTGGGCCGCGGTGTTGAGGAGTCTAAAGTGTCATGCCAGTCGAGTCACGTAAGGGCCAATAGAGATGACCCCCCTCCTATGTCACTTCGTTTGGTGGCGTATGAAAAATGCGATAAAGTAAGCGAGGTCAATGACAAGGGACATACACTACAAGTAATAGACGTCGTGGGTAGTGACAACGCCGATGGTCTCTCTCTGTCCTGTCAAAGTGTGAGATAATAGGGAGTGAAGGTACCTTAGGGATGGAGGGAAGGACGATGTCTTGGTACGACTGGGGTCGTAGGTGGCCGAACGTGGCACGAGGGTGTTCCAGCACTTGGAAAGAGAATAATAGATGTGGCAGTGAAGTGTGTCGAGGTCGTTCTCCTCGATGAATTCCTTTGTGTAGAGTTCCAGTGCTGTACCAAACTCTGGGACACTCAATTGGCGTATTAGTCCGCCAAGTCTAAATTGTATTGTGCCCGGATCATCATGGTTGGTCATCACGGTTTGAAGATGGAATGTCGAGCACAGTTCTATTGTGAGCTCGAGGTATGTCAGCTCGATGATCCCAAAGAATTGCTCCCACAGGTCGGTGGTGAGGAGAGCTCAGATCGCGTCAGCCAACTGGACTTGTTCAATAGCAGCCCAGTCTATGTAGCGACCTACTGCTAAGGGTCAAGCCTGTAGTATTTGATATAGTTCCTCTTGGGGTCCTTTGGGACACTGGAGGAATGGGTGATGAATTTTTGCAGTAGGCCCTGCGGAAGATGATGCTCCCTTCCTTTTCTTCGAAGCGGGGATGGCGGCTTTCTTGCTTCGTGAGGACGACATTGTGAACCTATACAAATGAAAAAAAATAATCAAGAGGTATATGAATTTAAAAAGCCATAATTTTGAGCAAATAATTTCAGCCAAAATATGAACCAAGCATAACCAACCCAATTCCTTTTGACAGCATAGTTTCGTGACGTTATCAATGTGAGGACATGAGGATGGGCATAGTAATGACATGTAAATGAAAAAAGAATGAAGCTTTCCTAACAACTCACATGAACATAAAATACATGAAAAATTTTAACTACTCTTTATCATGAAAGTTTTACTTCTCACTAAATGAATGGAGTAAAGAATGCATGCTAGAACTCAAACCAAATGATGGGTATTATAGATTATGATATTTAAATGATGAAAAATATAGAAATAAAATAAAAAACTTGCATATTATCATGATAACTAGGCCTAAAAATCAATAAAATAGAAAAGGAAGAAGTAAACAAACGCTAGGAAGAGGAGAAAATGCGTCAAAAACGAAGTTGGAGGCGGCACAAGGGCGTAACGTGGAGGCCATGTGGGCTTGCAGCGGCTAGGGTTAGGGTTTTTGAGTGGGGAAGACAATGAATAGTGCAATTATTTATAGATTTTGGACCACACGGCCAGAGGACACGTTCGTGTGCCCTAATTTTAGCCCGTGTGTTTCGCGTTTTTCTTATTTCAGCGCGTCTGAAATTCGACACACGCCCGTGTGCCTCAGACTTGTTATTGAACACGACCGTGCCATATAGCCGTGTCTAGCTTCTTTCGTTTCTCCCACGCCCATGTTAAATTGACAGGTTCGACCACGGGTGTTAGACATGGGCGTGTCGCACGCCAGTGCTAGTTTATCAGTTTCGACCATGGTCCTAAGGCACGGGCGTGTCGCACGCCCGTGTTATTTTGGCAGGTTCGACCATGGCCATGTCGCACGGCTGTGTTAGTTTATCATTGCCTGTGTTTTGGGAAATTATTACCCTGTTTCCACACGATCTTACGCACCCCTGTGCGCTTGGCCGTGTCTTTTTGGGAAACCTGTTTTCAAGAGCTCCGTTAGCATGTTAGATGTTAAACACTAAAATTAAAAGAAATTAAAAGAAGTTAATACAGTTAATGCTCGGGTTGCCTCCCGAGAAGCACTTATTTATAGTCTAAGCTCGACTTACCTCTCTGTTGAATGGTCATGGTGGTTTAAGAGTTCGTACTCCTCATTCCTGCTATCATTCTTCTCAAAATAAAGCTTTAGCCAGGAATTGTTTACCTTAAAAGCGCCGAACTTAGGATGATTGACCTCTACTGTTCTGAATGGAAAAGTACAGAGTACTGTAAGAGGGGTTTCTTTATCCAGGTTGGTAGTGATAATGTGAGGGTCTGCGGCATCTAGTAAGACTTTATCTCTAACCTTAAGTAAATTTAGGGAGGTATCAAGCTCATTTTGGCGGAGTTTTGGTTTATCATGTGTTTTATGGGCTCGCCATTCATCTAGCTTCTCTATATGTAGCCTTCGTTCTTCATGAATGATTCCTATGTTGTTACTGGAACGTGGCTCGTGAACTTCTTTCAAGCTTAATTTCTGCAAAGTAGGTTGTGTCATATCGTCAGTTTTAGCAGATAGGTGTGGACAATTACCTTCACTTTTCAATGTGTTGCCAGAATTACGAGCTTGAAGGGTGATTGTTTCGTATCCCACGCGGAGTATAAGTTTACCTGTGCCAACATCAATAATTGCTTTAGCAGTTGCTAAAAAGGGCCTCCCTAAAATCAAAAGGGTGTTGGTATCCTCCTCTATGTTTAAAACAACGAAATCAACAGGAATATGAATTTATCCACTTTCACTAGTACATCTTCAATGATACCCCTAGGAAATCTTATAGCTTTATCTTCCAATTGAACGCTCATCCTAGTTTGCTTAGGTTTCCTAATACCTAGTTGTTTAAACATTTCGTAAGGCATGACGTTAATACTTGCCCCTAAATCAGCTAATGCATGATTCACATCCAAACTACCAATTAAGCAAGGAATTGTAAAACTCCTTAGATCTTTCAATTTGTGGGGTAGCTTATTCTGTAAAATAGCTGAGTAGACTACGTTTAGTTCTACATGCGACGCTGTGTCCATCTTCTGCTTGTTTGCTAAAAGCTCTCTTAAAAATTTCATTGCATTTGGAATCTGTGACAAAGCTTCAATAAACGGTAAGTTAATATGTAATTTTTTCAAGAGTTTAAGGAATTTACCGAATTGTTCATCTGAGCGGTCTTTCCTTGTCACATTAGGGTATGGCACACGAGGTTTGTATTCTACGTTCTCTATTGTATTATGACTTACCTCACCATTGCTTTTGCTTGCCATAGTTTCTTGCCTTGGTTCTGGCTTAGGCTCAATGCATCCTGATTGAACATCAATCGCGTTGAGCTATTCCGTAGGGTTTGGTTCAGTATTGCTCGGCAGGCTACCTTGTGGTCGTTTGGGTATTAGCTTGGACAGCTGCCCTATCTAGGTCTCCAGCCCCAGGATCGATGCTTGTTGATTTTTAAGGGCTGTCTCGGTATTCTGGAAACGAGTTTCTAACATCGAGATGAATTTGGATAGCATCTCTTCAAGGTTCGATTTCTTTTCCTATTGATGAGGTGGCTGTTGAAAACCCTGAGGGTTCTGTGGCCTTTGATTTCCTTGACCACCCCAAGAGAAATTTGGGTGGTTCTTCCAACCTGCATTATAAGTATTACTATATGGGTTATTGTGAGATCTAAAATTATTATTACTCATATAGTTGACTTGTTCCTCTTCGGTTGTAGGATTGAATGGTGGGTATTCTGTATACACACCTCCTACACTTTGATCACACCTCATCACTGGATGTACCTGCTAGAACTAAGTAAACCATCAATTTTCCTATTCAGAAGTTCTACTTGATTTGTCAACATAGTGACTGAATCGACGTTATAAACGCCTGCTGTTTTCGTTAGCTTAGTCCTCATGACTTGCCACTGATAGTTATTCAGTGACATCTCTTCAATAAATTTAGAAGCCTTTTCAGGTGTTTTGTTATTGATGGTCCCACCAGCAGCTGCATTAATCATTTGTCTTGTCGAAGGGTTCACACCGTTGTAGAACGTTTGAACTTGCAACCATAGGGGTAACCCATGGTGTGGGCACCTTTGCAAAAGATCCTTGTATCTCTCCCATGCATCGTAAAGTGTTTCTAAATCCATCTGTACAAAAGAAGAGATATCATTACGCAACTTAGCTGTTTTTGTTGGTGGAAAATATTTTAATAAAAATTTTTTGGTCATTTGTTCCCAAGTGGTAATGGATCCTCGTAGTAGTGAGTTCAACTATTGTTTAGCTTTGTTCCTCAGTGAAAAAGGGAATAACCGAAGGCGAATGGCATCGTCAGAAACACCATGAATTTTGAAAGTGTCATACAATTCTAGGAAATTCACCAAATGAGTGTTGGGGTTCTCATCCTGCAAACCATCAAACTGAATAAATTACTGTATCATCTAAATCATGTTAGGTTTCAGTTTAAAATTATTTGTAGCAATAGCAGGCCTAACTATACTTGACTCAGTTCTTGTAAAATTTGGTTTAGCATAATCATATATAGTATGAGGAGCAGGATTCTGGTTTGCTAATTCAGCAGGTATGGCTGGAGGTAGCAGATTGTCTTGATTTTCAACCATCTCCTCGGTTGTAGTTGAGATATCTTCCTCTTGCTCTTCCTCTGTGTATCTTAAACTGTGCTTGATTTCTCATCGGTTTTTACGAGCTGTACGATCAATTTCCTCGTCAAAAAGCAATGGTCTCGACGGGTTTCTTCTAGTCACCAAATCTAAGGAGAAATAATTCATAAAATGCGTTAAGCATGGGTTATAAATATGTATAAATTATGGTTTATCGTAAGCTTAGTCCAATAGTGAGATGGGGCGTAATGAATGAGCCGATGAAATCACAAGAAGTTCTCAGCGCTCATAAATTCCCCGGTGTAGAGCC
This sequence comes from Gossypium anomalum, assembly GCA_025698475.1. Lineage (NCBI taxonomy): Eukaryota > Viridiplantae > Streptophyta > Magnoliopsida > Malvales > Malvaceae > Gossypium > Gossypium anomalum. The sequence continues at coordinate 81,645,212 of CM046968.1, forward strand.
CCATAGCCGCACCGAACTCAAGGACGCTCATCAGGTGCACCAAACCACCAAGTCGAAAGGTGATGGTGCCTAGCTCTTCGTGAACTGTCATGACCTTCTAAACAAGGAATATCGCACAAAACTCCAATGTAAGCTCCATCTAGGTAGGCTCGATGATGGAAAAGAATCTGTCTCACGGAGCCATAGTAATGAAGGCGCAAACATTATCAGTGAGGCGGACCTACTCCAATGCGGCCCAATCTATACAACGGCCTAGACCGAATGGTCACTATCTAAGTAATAGAAATAGATCCTCATATAGGCCCGTTGAGAATCGAAGATAAGCGTGGCGAACCTCGGCAGATGCGCTCGAGGAGGAGGTCGAGCAGAGGCCCTTTCGCTTTTTCGAAGTAGGGACAGCAGTCTTGGACTTGCCTCGTGTGTTCATCATGATGTATCTGCAATAAAGCAATCAAATAAGTCAAATTGACGAATCAAACTAATAGGCACGAGTTAAAAAATCATTCAAGTTTAGCTCCACAATTGGATTGAATAAAATCATAAGAACAGTAATAATTAAAATGCCAACTACCAAACAAAAACTAGTGATCGTGATTTTCCGTGATAAGTTTTATAAATTTATAATTAATTGTTCTTGAAACTAACTATTATCACAATATAGGCAAGTGTACCTATCGAACAGTAGTATAGCTTTAGTAAGACCGGATTGTCGAACCCAAAAGACTAAAAGTACTAGTAATGACTGTCTTTTTATTATCTAGCCTAAGAATAAAGGGGTTTGTTTTAATTAACTAATTAACTAAACTAATAAAGTACATAAAATAGAATTGGGAAATTACTTTTGGAAAAACGATTGATTAATGACAATACCTAAGGAAAAATCCACCTAGACTTTTACTTATTGTTTTGGCTCTGAACCGGACGATTTATTCATTTAACTTGTTCCGTAGAAATCCCTAAGTTATGTTATTATCCCTATTCAAGACTAATAACGTCTAATCCCTAGGTTGAATAACCGATCCTTTTCTCTAATTAACACCCTTGGGTTGCATTAACTCGATCTATGGATTCCCTTATTAGGTTTCACCCTAATCCAGTAAATCTTGTCACCCTATCTCTAGACGCGCAATTAACTCCGCTAAAAAAGACAAAGTCACTCTTAGCCAAGGACTATTCATCCTCCAACTAAGAGCATTAACTTGAAGTGATATCCTGAAATACCAAAACAAGAATTAAGAACACATAATTAAGAACAAGTCAAATATTTATCATATGATTCAGAAAATAATAACAAGATTCGTCTTAAGTTTCATCCTGCTTAGGTATTAAGGGTTTTAGTTCATGACTAAATAAGAAAACATCTCAAAATAATAAAGAATACAAAACATAGACAAAACCCAAAACTCCTGAAGGGGAAATTGAGGAGAGATCTTCAGTCTTGATGGTGAATCCAACTTCTGAGATGGATCAATCGGCTTCCTTGGAGTAATTCCTTACTCCCTGTTCTCCATCTCTCTTTTAATCTTCCTCTAGGGTGTTTTTATAGTATGTAGAATGCCTAAAAGCCTTAAAACTTTCCCTTTTCCAAATGGAACTTAGCTAGGGTTCGGCAGGGACACGCTCGTGTGACACGACCGTGTGCGAGTACTTCAGGCTGTGGTCAAGGCTGAGATATCAACACGCCCGTGCTGAGGTTGATTTGGGCCGTGGTCGAGCCTGTTAGATTGGTAGGGGCATGTGTGATGCCCGTGTGAGGAAGTCCAGGCCGTGTTATTTTCCCTTGTCGGCCCATTTTCTCCGTTTTTAGCCTGTTTCTCATTCTTTTCGTCCTCCTATGCTCACCTAAGTATAAAACATGAAATTAAAGGATTAGGAGCATCAAATTAACCAAATCTAAGGAGAAATCATTCATAAACGTGTTAAGCATGGGATAAAAATATGTATAAATTATGGTTTATCACCTAGTGAGAGTAAATAAACTAATAATGACCAAACATAAAAATGCAGAAGCAAGACTAGCAAAAATAAAATAGAAGAGAAATCAACCAAAACAAACTAAATGCATAATATGTCCTAATTAAATTAACAAAAAACAAAATAGAAGAAAATAAAACTAGAGTAATCATATATGAGAATTGTCCATAATTCAAGAAGAAAGAAAAGATCAACAGTCAAATAGTTGAATAAACAATATGAATGAGGTAGTAACTAAAATCAATAAACCAAGAAGATTAAAATAACAAGAAAGAAATAAATAAGTAATTAAAAAAATGATGATGATGATGATGATGATGATGATGATGATGATGATAATAATAATAAGACAAGGGTAAAAGGGGAAAATGAGTGACTGACGAACAGTGGAGCAGTGGTCAAAAGGTTGACGGTGATGCACAAGAGGTGTTTGCGGCACAAGGGTTCGGGGGTTGTGCAATGGGAAGGAGCCAAGGTGCGTGCATGCGGCAAGGGGAAAGAAGTGAGGGAGGAGAGGGGATTTTGGCATGGTACGGGCTTGAGGCTGGGTGAATTGGGCTGGCTCACGACGAGTAGAGGGGTGCAGAAGGGGGAGAGTCGAGCAAGGTGGCTTAGAGGGGGTCGGTGGCTGGAGTGATGGTTGTTGGAGGGAGCGTCGGCTAGGGTAAAGTTTGGGTAAATATTAAGACAAAAGTAAAAAGAAAAAAATAGGGTTCAGGGGGTTTAAATTGGACACGGTCGTGTGAGACCCATGTTGGGCCACACAGCTGATACGTGATATTCGTGATAGGTTTTAAAAATTTATAATTAATCGTTCTTGAAACTAACTATTATCACGATGAAGGTAAGTGTACTGATCAAACAGTAGTATAGCTTTAGCAAGACTGGATTGTCGAACCTAAAGGAACCAAGAGTACTAGTAATTAATTTCTTTTTATTATCTAGTCGAAAAATTAAGGGATTTGTTTATCTAAATTAATTAACTAAACTAAGAGTGCACAGAGAGAAATTGGGGAAAAGCTTTTGGGAAAATTCGATTGATTAAGATAATACCCAAGGAAAAATCCACCTAGACTTCACTTGTTATTTGACTCTGAATTAGACAATTTATTCATTTGACTTGATCCGTAGAAATCCCTAAGTTATATTATTATCTCTCTCGAGACTAATAACGTCTAACCCTAGGTTGATTAATTGAAATCTCTTTCTAATTAACACCCTAGTATTGCATTAACCCGATCTATGGATCCTCTTATTAGGTTTCACCCTAATCCAGCAAAATCTTATCACCCTATCTCTAGGCGTGCAATCAACTCCGCTTAATTATGAAAAAATTACTCTTAGAAAGGGTCTATTCCTCCTTTGAATAAGAGCATTAACTTGAATCAATATCCTGGAATATTACAACAAGAATTAAGAACACATAATTAAAAACAAGTCAAATATTTATCATACAATTCAGATAATAATAACAAGATCCATCTTAGGTTTCATTCCTTTTAAGTATTTAGGGGGTTTAGTTAATAATTATAAAATAAAACATCTCAAAAGCATAAAGATAACAAAACATAAGAAAACCCAAAACTCCTGAAGGAATTGAAGGGAGATCTTTAGTCTTGATGATGAATTCGGCCTCTGAGATGGATCAATCGGCTTCCATTGAGTAATTCTTTGCTTTCTACTCTGCGTCTCCCTCCTAAGTGCTTCCTCGGGTGTTTAAATAGGCTTTAGAATGCCTAAAAGCCCTCAAAATTGGCCTTTTCTGAATAGGGTTATAGTTGGGCTCGGCAGGGACACGCCCGTGCTACATGACCGTGTACGATTACTCTAGGCCGTGGTCAAGGCTATTGAATAGGCACGAGCGTGTAGTCTACCCGTGTAAGTCAAGCTTTGATCCTGCCAAAGAGACACGGCGTTGTGACACTCCAGTGTGAGGAAGTCCAGGCCGTGTTGATTTCCCATGTGGGTCCATTTTCTCCGTTTTTGGCTCGTTTCTGGCTCTTTTTACTCTCCTATGCTCACTTAATTATAAAACATGAAATTAAATAAGGAGAAATCATCCATAAATGTGTTAAGTATGGGATAAAAATATGTATAAATTACGGTTTATCAAATACCTCCACACTTAAGCGTTTGCTTGTCCTTAAGCAAAATCCTAAACTCACAATCAAAATAAATTCTTCTCAATTTATAATCCCTATCAATAATATCTCAAAATAATCCATAAGTATTCATACATTGAAAATTCAACAAAAAGTAAATCAACATTTCAAACATTCCAAGTTGAGTATTTTATCACGAAAACATAGGTGTCTCATCTTATCTAAGTGATTGCCTTTGATTAAAATATCACAGAGTTTAACATCCTCACTAAAGATTCACTCAAATCACTCAAGGTGTTTAAGGACATCAATTAAAGAACTCATTAGTCAATATGAAAAGAAATTGCCATAGGTTTGCTTGGAAATCAAATCTCCACCACTATATATTGAGCTGATACATCAATCAAAAAGGTCTTTTAAAAGGTTGTAATGTGGCTTTGGTTAGGGGGAGTGGTTACAAGTTGAAAGAACAGGTTAGAATCGATATTGAATTGAAAAATTACCTGACTAGAAAAATAACTAGTCATCAATTGAATACAAGTGAGCTTCTTCTTAGAATATAGAATTAATACTCAAGCTCAAAAACAGCGAATTACTACTAATATGTATTGAAGTATTTTTTTTATAAAGAACAAGTCAAATAACATAGAACTTAATTATCACAACAAAGAATAAAACATAGCTAAGTAATTATTTCAAATTAACTCTCGACAAAAATAGGGGTCAAATTAGGGGATTTCAACAATAATGGGTTATTGGTTAATATTGAGGGTAAATCAATTAGAGGCTTGTTAGGCTCAAAGGGGCTCATTAAGGGTTAATTATGAAGGTAGGCTTTTGTGGAATGAGTGGGTTAAACATAAGTGCCTTTATCATCTTGACATATCAAATCAAATGGTATGGTCTTGACATGCATAATCAAGCAAGTTCTAGAATAACAAATCAAAACTGACGCACTCATAATGAAAGTGAGCATGAAAGAAATAAAATATGCTTTAAAGGCTCAAGATCTCACAAAAATTATGGCTTTTTGATGTTTAAACTTTTGAATTTCAACTCACGATAATACCTAAACTTAGGGAAACAACCTAAAAGTTTATAATTCTTCAAAAATCAACTTATCATGCTTGATTCCCTAATGTCTTAAAGTTTAAACAATCAATGCATAAATGCCTAAGTTCTAATTCAAGACATATCAATAAAAATCATAAATTAATTAAAATTCATTCTAATAGTGATATGAATGATTCACATGAGAATAAGGCAAAATTCAGGGATTTCTAATGATGATATAAAAGACCCCCCACACTTAAGATGCACATTGCCCTCAATGTACAAAGATAGATATATTGAAAAATATAGATAAATAATCATAAGATAGGGAGAGAAGTGAAACTTCCTGAAAGATGAATGAACTCCTTGAATTGGAGTTATAAAGAATAATCGGCCAATGTAATGATGAGAGTGGAGGAGGATACTCCGGTGGTGGTAGAGGTTCATAAGTCCATAAGTCTTGTGCCAAAAGAATATTATATCTAGTGGTAGCTATGGTCGTGGTCGAGCGGGACATGGCAGTCGTGGAGAACCTTTGCTAGTGGAGTTTTTAGTTCCTATGCGGTGATGAGCTTTGAAGCTCTTTATAACTGTGATAGAATCAGGAACTTTTTAGGAAATATAAGGAAGCATAATTACACGCAATGAAATAGCCGAAACTATAAATTATTCAATAAAATTATAAAAACTAAAATTAAAATAATAATAATGGAAAATGAAATAAAAAGTACTTAAATAAGATAAATAAAGGTAAAAGTGAAAATAAAAATAATAAATAAAAAGTTTTTAAACATCGTCATCGCCGGATGGTTCGCGAGGTGGAGGTGGCTGAGGTAGGTGCGATGTCTTTCCAGCACTTTGAGGGAGAGTAGTGGATGTGGTAGTGGAGGGTGTCGAGTTTATTGTCATCCATGAACTCCTCCGTGTACAGCCCTAGTGCAATCCTGAACTCGGGCACGCTCAACTGGTGCACTAGACCACCAAGGTGGAACTGGATCTTTCAAGGATCATCGAAGTTGGTCATGACGGTCTGAAGATGGAACGTCGAGCAGAGTTCCAATGTGAAATCGAGATACGTTAGCTCGACTATCTCAAAGAAGAGCCCCCATGGGTCAGTCATCAGGAGGGCTTGAACCGCGTCAGCCAATTGAATCTATTCAAGTGCGGCCCAGTCAATGCAGCAGCCCACACCTAGGGGTCGGGCCCGTAATGTCTGAAATAGCTCCTCCTGGGGTCCCAAGGGGAGCTCGAGGAAAAGGTAACGGATTTCAGCTATAGGACTCGAGGATGACGTTGCTCATTTCCTCTTCTTCGAGGCGGGGACAGCGGTCTTCTTACCACTTGAGGATGACATTGTATATCCGAATTGAAAAGTCGAAGTTCAACCAATATGTCCCAAGAATAGTTCGGAAAAAAAAAACTAAATAGGAATATTTTATGAGACTCATGTACTAGATGAAGTAAACAAAACTAAAACAACTAAAGCAAATATATTAAGTTATTAAAATAGGACTATGAGAATAATGCTACGGGAATATCTAATGCATGAGTGCATGTGGGTAAGTATAAAATCCATGGAAAAGAGAAAAATGGATTAATGTAGTACGAAAAATAGTAATATTCTTTAATGACAAGCATGAGTATTATTATTCTACTATGAATAATCACTTAAGATAGTCAAATGGATCAGAGAAATCATGAAATAGGCAAAATATTGAAATAAAATGGAGAGAAAAGAGTAAACAAACGCAAAAGGGAGAAGCTTGGGTCGTCGGAAATAATGTTGTAGGCGGCGCACGGGCATGGCAAGTAGGGCGTGTAGAGTTGCAGCGACTAGGGTTAGGGATTTTTGGGAGGGGGATGATGAATAGTGAGGGGTTTATATAGATTTTGGGGCACACGGCCGTGGGGCACGCCCGTGTGCCCTAATTTTTGCCTGTGTGTTTTGCGATTTTTAAATTTAGGCTCGTCTGACATTCACCCTACGCTTGTGTTCCTTAGGTGTATGGGTGCACAAGACCGTGTCGCACGACCTTGTCTTGCTTTGTTTGCTTCTTCCACGCTCGTGTATGATAGCCCACGCCCGTGTTAGTTTGACAGTGTCGACCACGGGGGCTAGGCACGGGCGTGTCGAATGCCAGTGCTAAATTGACAGGTTCGCCCACGGTTTTAACACATGGCTGTGTCGTACGCCCGTGTTGTTTTGACAGTTTTGCCCACGGCTTGAGCCCACCCACGGCCTGAGCCCACGGCCGTGGCGACTTATCGCATCCCGTGTTAGGGAAATATTTTGCCCTGTTTTCACACGGCCGTATCGCACAGCCGTGTCTCCTCCTGTGGTGTGAGCAGGCCTAAGGCACGCCTGTGTGGATGGGAAAACCCTGTGTTTCAAGACTCAGTTAGTAGGTTAAATGTGAAAAACTAGAATTTAAAGAAATCATTACTGTTAGTGCTCAGGTTGCCTCCCGAGAAGCGCTTATTTATAGTCTAAGCTTGACTTACCTATCTGGTGTGTGCTCATGGTGGCTCGAGGAGTTTACACTCCTCATCCCTGCTATCAACTTTATCAATATAAGGTTTAAGACGAGTATTGTTTACCTTAAAAGTTTCAAATTTGGGGTGAATTACCTCGACTGTACCATATGGGAAAATACTGAGTACCGTGAGAGGAATTTCTTCATTAGGTTCAGAAGTGGTAATGCGAGGATCTATTGCATCTAATAGTACTTTGTCTCCAACCTGATGTTGATTTGATGATGTATTGAGCTCGTCCTAGCTCGATTTCAGTTTATCGGGTGTTCTCGATTTCTGTATCCGCCATTCATCTAGTTCCTCGATTTGTAGCCTTCATTGTTTATAGATAGGTCCTTTGTTGTTGCTTGAACATGGCTCGTGTAGGTTCTTCAAACTTATTTCCTGCAAAGTAGGTTGCACCACATGGTTAGTTTTAGTAGAATGATTTATACAACCACCTTCAATTACGAGCTTGAAGGGTGATTGTTTCGTCTCCCACACGAAGTGTGAGTTCACCTGTGCGAACATTAATTATTGTTCTAACAGTTGCTAAAAAGGGCCTCCCTAAAATTAAAGGAATGTTATTATCCTTTTCTATGTCTAGAACAACGAAATCAACTGGGAATATAAATTTGTCAATTTTAACGAGTACATCTTCAATAATCCCCCTCAAAAATCTGATTGTTTTATCAGCTAATTGAATACTCATCCTAGTTTGTTTGGGTTTCCCAAGACTTAGTGGCTTAAACATTTTTTAAGGCATGACATTTATACTAGCCCCTAAATCAGACAAAACATTATTAACATCTAGGCTATCAATTAAACAGGGAATCGTAAAACTCCCTGGATCTTTTAATTTGTTGGCCAGCTTATTCTGTAGTATGGCTGAGCAAACCACATTTAGTTCCACATGCGACGCCTCATCCAACTTTCGCTTATTTGTTAAAAGCTCTTTTAAGAATTTAACTACGTTTGGCATCTGCGAAAAAGCTTCAATAAACGGTAAGTTAATATGTAACTTCTTTAATAATTTAAGGAATTTACCGAATTGTTCTTCTGTGCGGTCTTTCCTTGACGCATTTGGGTATGACATACGACGTTTGTATTCTTTACTTACCGGTTTCTGGTCATTGTGGTCCACCTTACCCTTACCGGTACTTACCGCAGTTTCTTGCCTCAGTTCTAGTTAAGGTGTAACTAGCCCTTCCTCATCTTGAATGGTAATTACATTGATTTGCTCCCTTGGGTTAGATTCAGTGTTACTCGGCAGGCTACTTTGTGTCGTTCAGATATCAATTTAGCGAGCTGACCTATCTGAGTTTCAAGCCTTTGGATGGCGCATTTGGGTATGACATACGAGGTTTGTATTCTTTACTTACTGGTTTCTGGTCATTGTGGTCCACCTCACCCTTACCGGTACTTACCATAGTTTCTTACCTCAGTTCTAGTTCAGGTGTAACTAGCCCTTCCTCATCTTGAATGGTAATTACATTGATTTGCTCCCTTGGGTTAGATTCAGTGTTACTCGGCAGGCTACCTTGTGGTCGTTCAGATGTCAATTTAGCGAGCTGACCTATCTGAGTTTCGAGCCCTTGGATCGACGCTAGTTGATTTTTAAGTGCTGTCTTAGTATTCTGAAAATGAGCTTCTGACACTGAGATGAATTTTGTTAGCATCTCCTCAAGGTTTGACTTTTTCTCTTGTTGGTAGAGTGGTTGTTGGAAGTTTGGAGGTGATGGTAGTCGCTAGTTCCCTTAGCCTCCCTATGAGAAATTTGGGTGGTTCCTCCAACCTGCATTGTAAGTATTACTATAAGGATTATTTTGAGATCGAGGATTATTACCCATGTAATTTAATTGCTCGTTCTCCATGTTGTAGCCATAGGATGGGTAATCTAAATTGCTTGACCCACCTCCACTTGCTTCACACTACATTACTGGGTGAACCTGTGAAGAACCAAGAAAACTATCAATTTTCCTGTTCAAAAGTTCTAACTGATTAGAGAGTATGGTGACCGAATCGACGTTAAAAATGCCAGTTGTTTTCGTTGGCTTTGTCCTCATGACTTGCCACTGATAATTATTCAGTGACATCTCTTCTATAAATTCATAAGCATCTTCAGGTGTCTTATTATTGATGGTTCCGCTAGCGGCTGCGTCAATCATTTGTCGAGTCGAAGGATTCAGGCCATTATGAACATGTAGCCAAAGTGGTAACCCATGGTAAAGGCACCTTCTCAAAAGGTCCTTGTATCTCTCCCATGAATCGTAGAGTGTTTCTAAATCTATCTGCACAAAAGAAGAGATATCATTATGTAATTTGGTTGTTTTAGCAGGTAAAAAATATTTTAATAAAAACTTTTCGGTCATTTGTTCCCATGTAGTGATTGACCCTCGTGGTAATGAGTTCAACCATTGTTTAGCCTTATTCCTCAACGAAAATGGAAACAATCAAAGGCGAATGACATAATCAGAAATGCCATTAATTTTAAATATATCACATAGTTCCAAAAAGTTTGCCAAGTGAGCGTTGGGATCTTCGTCCTACAAACCATCAAACTGAACAAATTACTGTATCATTTGAATTGTGTTAGGTCTCAGTTCAAAAGTATTTTCAGCAAAAGCAGGCCTAACTATGCTCGATTCAGTTCCTGTTAAAGAAGGTTTAGCATAATCATACATAGTACGTGGAGCAGGATTCTGATTAGCAGCAATCGCAGGAGGTAGTGGATTTTCTTGGTTTTCAGCCATCTCCTTGGTTGTGGTTGAAGTATTGTCCTCTTGCTCTTCTTCTGTGTATCTTAGGCTTCGCCTTATTTCTCTTTGATTTTTGCAAACTGTGCGGTCGATCTCACCATCAAAAAGTAGTGGTCTTGACGGGTTTCTTCTGGTCATAAACTAGAAAAAAAAACTATTAGAAGAAAATAAATGAAGAATTAGAAAAGAAAATAAAAATTTAAATTGCAATAAAAGTAAAATGGCTAAAGTAATAAAAATTGAGTGTTCCTAATATCCTAATTCCTTGGCAACGCCGCCAAAAACTTGATACGTGATATTTGCGACAGGTTTTAAAAATTTATAATTAATCGTTCTTGAAACTAACTATTATCACGATGAAGGCAAGTGTATCTATCGAACAGTAGTATAGCTTTAGCAAGACCGGATTGTCGAACCCAAAGGAACCAAGAGTACTAGTAATTACTTTCTTTTTATTATCTAGCCTAAAAATTAAGGGATTTGATTATCTAAATTAATTAACTAAACTAAGAGTGTACAGAGAGAAATTGGGGAAAAGCTTTTGGGAAAATTCGATTGATTAAGACAATACCTAAGGAAAAATGCACTTAGACTTCACTTGTTATTTGAATCTGAATCAGACGATTTATTCATTTGACTTGATCCGTAGAAACCCCTAAGTTATATTATTATCTCTCTCGAGACTAATAACGTTTAACCCTAGGTTGATTAATTAAAATCTCTTTCTAATTAATGCCCTAGTGTTTCATTAACCCGATCTATGGATCCCCTTATTAGGTTTCACCCTAATCCAGCAAAATCTTATCACCCTATCTCTAGGCGTGCAATCAACTCCGCTTAATTATGACAAGTTTACTCTTAGACAGGGTCTATTCGTCCTTGAATAAGAGTATTAACTTGAATTAATATCCTGGAATATTAAAACAAGAATTAAGAACACATAATTAAGAACAAGTCAAATATTTATCATACAATTCAGATAATAATAACAAGATCCGTCTTAGGTTTCATTCCACTTAGGTATTTAGGGGGTTTAGTTTATAAATATAAAAGAAAACATTTCAAAAGCATAAAGATAACAAAACATAAGAAAACCAAAAACTCCTGAAAGAACTTGAAGGGAGATCTTCAGTCTTGATGATCAATCCGGCTTCTGAGATGGATTAATCGGCTTCCCTTGAGTAATTCCTTGCTTCTTACTCCGCATCTCCCTCCTAAGTGCCTCCTCAGGTGTTTAAATAAGCTTTAGAATGCCTAAGAGCCCTCAACATTGGCCTTTTCTGAATAGGGTTATACTTGGGTTCAATAGGGACACGCCCGTGCGACACACCCGTGTGCGATTACTCCAGCCCGTGGTTAAGGCTGTTGAATAGGTACGGACGTGTAGTCTACCCGTGTAAGTCGTGCTTCGATCTTACGAAAGAGACACGGCTGTGTCACACGGCCGTGTGAGGAAGTCCAGGCTGTTTTGATTTCCCATGTGGGTCCATTTTCTTCGTTTTCAGCCCTTTTCTCGCTCTTTTTACTCTCCTATGCTCATCTAAGTATAAAACATGAAATTAAAGAATTAGGAACATCGAATTCACCAAATCTAAGGAGAAATCATCCATAAATGTGTTAAGCATGGGATAAAAATATGTATAAATTACGGTTTATCAACGGTCGTGTCACATGCCGGTGTAATATCTCTCCTAGCCCATGTGCGATTAATGTAATAAGCCCAGTCCTCACACGGCCTAGGACACGCCCGTGTGTCCAAGCCGTGTGGTGCACACGGCCATGTCGTACGACCATGTGCAATGTCCTTCGCATCTCCCATTCCCGTGTAACCCCCTACACGCCCGTGTGGCACAACCGTGTCTTACACACGGCTGTGTGCCTTGCCCGTGTAACTCTCTGACTTGTTTTAAAATTAAAAAATTTAGCTCTAGGTTTCACACGGTCTAGGACACACCCGTGTGTCCAGGCTGTATGGTCCATACGGCCGTGTCACATGCTTGTGTGGACAATGTTAGACCGTGTCTCTGTTGAATTTTGAAAAAATTAAGTCCCAGGGTCCACACGGCCAAGGACACGCCCGTGTGTCCAGGCCGTGTCGCCAGGCCATGTAACTCACTGTCAATTTTTTCAAATTTTAAAAACTATGTCAAAGAGGCCATATGGCTAGGGACACATGGGTGTGTCCTTGGCCAATGAGGAGTGTTGCGAAATGGCCATTCATGCAGTGGCGAAGTCATCTGCGAGCTCTATAATTGCGAGCTCACCTAAAGCTGCGAGCTCATTTAAAGCTGTGAGCTCATCCAAAGACGCGAGCTCGACCTAAGTTGCAAGCACATCAAGTGTGACCTATTAAAGTTTTTGGTGAACCCTCAATTGAAGTGCAAGAAAGGTTCACATATGCTAACATTGATATTTTGTTTAGTCTGCTTGATTGAGATTACTTCTTAAATTAAGCAGAGTTAGTATTGATTGGATGTTTTTAGGTACTGATTTACCTAATCCATTTGTGTAGAAGTTTTATTTTTTACTTTTCCTATAAATTTTGGTAGGATTAGTTGATTACATGTAACCACCTCACTTATATATTGTAATCAGTTGGATGAAAATTTTAAAAAAAAAAAAGGAGCTAGAAATTTTGTAAGTATTTTTTGTTTTGTTCCCTGAACTCTAAAAAAACCCAACAAAAACTAAGTATTTGTTTACTCAGCTACTAAAAACTAACTGCAAACAACAACATTTATTCATCTAACCGAATAACTATTTTCTACACTCCCCCTCAAGTTGGAGGGTGATAAATGTCTTTCACCCCCAACGTGGATACCAAATATTCATGTTGTTGCACACCTAGACCTTTTGTGAAGATGTCCGCGAGTTGTTTCTTTATCAAGACATGTCTAACCTGCACCAAACCTTGTTGGTTTTCTCTCTGATGAAATGACAATAAAGTTCTATATGTTTCATTCTCTCATGGTGCAAAACTACTTGACTGTCACAAAAGAATGCAATTGGCTCATTATTTGAAAATTCGAGTTCTTTTTTACGACTCTAGTAAGCCACACCAAATCTGCAGTCGTGGAGGCCATGCTTTTATATTCAACCTCTACTGAAGATCTTGATACTATACTCTGCTTCTTTAACGTTCAAGAAATTAAGAAACCTCCTAACTTGACACAAAAACATGTTACTGATTTTCTTGTCATTGGACATAAAGCCCAATCCAAATCACAATATGCTTCAAACTATTGTGAACTAGTTACAGTAAAAAACAATCCTCTTCCTGGATTCTTTTTATGATATCGAACAATTCTGATGACTGCTTCATAATGAGATCTTTTCGGTTGTTGCATAAATTGACTCAAATGTTGAACAAAAAAAGAGATATCTAGCCTTGTACGAGTTAAATACAAAATCCTCCCAATAAGCTATTGATACAAATATCTATCATTGCCTCATCATCATGATGCACCCTTTCATCATAGTCTACAAAAGTTAACTTTTGATTTTTTCTAAAGATGTGACAACCACCTTTCCTCCTTCTAGCTTCATGTCTGCAATCAACTCAAGAGCATATTTACGTTGATTCAACACAATACCAGACTTTGATATGATAATCTTAATACTAAGAAAGTACCTAAGAGCTCCTAGATCCTTCATCTTAAAATTGTGTTGCAAAATGCCCTTAATTTCATATATAAGGTCATCATCATTCCTAGTAATCATCAAATTATCAACATAGATCAACATTACAACCAACTTATCTCATTGTACCTTGGTAAAAAGAGATTAATCCTGTTTTCTTTGAGAATATCCACTTTGTAAAAGAGCCTCAATCAGCTTTAAATTCCATTACCTAGAAGCTTGTTTCAAACCATAAAGAGATTTGAGCAATTGGCACACTCTAGTCTCCCTTTGGAAGAGTCATATAAACCTCTTCTTTTAAATTCCTTTGAAGGAAAGCATTGTACACAAAGCCCAAGAAAAATGAGCTATAAGTGTAATAATCATTCAGAGTGACCTGTTTAGCAACAAGAGAAAAAGTATCAAGGAAGTTAATGCCAGCTTGTTATGTATAACCCTTCCTAACCAGTCGAGCTTTAAACCTCTCAACATAGCCATTAGAATTATATTTCACCTTATAGACCCACTTGCAGCCAATAAGAACTTTTTTAGGAGGAAGATGAACCACTTCTAATGTGACATTATACTCTAATGCTTAAATTTCTTGTTCAATGGCCTTAATCCATCTTTTATCTTTAATTGCTTTATAGTATGTGTTTGATATTTGATGAAAAAAAAGTTGAGATAGAAAGAAAAAACAAATAAAAAATAAAGCAATCAAGTTATGATCTTATGTTTCATTGTTGAACTTTAATTTACATGTACAATCATGCTTAAATAAGCTAAAAATAATATTAATAATTATAGCTTGGCAAGTCTTGGAACTTGTACAGTACAAATTTCCTCTCTATTGGTTGATTTTAGTCTAATCAACAACCAAAATATCTTTTCAAAAAATTTTATCGTTTCAGAGCAAGTTGCCAACTTGTGGAGAAAGGGCTCACATGTATAAGCTCGCCTAGCAGAGCTTGCACTATAGATGACTTCGCAGTTTTGGTGAGCTTGCACATTTGATGAACTTGCACTTTTGGTGAGCTCGCAGATTTTTTAAGATTGCACTATGTGGAGAACTCGCAGGTGAGTTGAGTTCGTAATGTAGGTTCGTTATTGCATGGTGGGTAATCTCGCAATACTCATCCTTTGCCTCCATGTTGCGAACCCTAACTTCATATTCCCAAGAGATTTTGTTAGAATGTCCACTAATTGATTTTGCGAACTGTAGTGAACCAGAGTTACTTCCTTAGCTTGTTCCACTTCTCTCACAAAATGATACTTGATTTTGAAGTGTTTTTTTCTTCCACGGAACACTGGGTTTTTCGCAATTGCGATAGTAGACTGATCATCTCACTTTATCTATGTTGCTTTCTCTTGGTATAGATTCAAATCATTTATCAACTTTCTTAACCAAATGGTTTGGTTTACAAATGTTGTAGTTGTAACATACTTTGCTTCAGCGGTTGATTAGTGTATTGTTTCCTACTTCTTTGAGCTCTAACAAAAAACACTCAATCCTAGAGTGAAAAAATAGCTTGAAGTATCTTCATTAAACCCAGCACCCAAGTAACTTGAGCTTCACTCCATGGCTTAAAGTTCTTTTTACATATCGCAGAACTCTTTTGGTTGCTTTGTAGTGGTTCGCATTGCAACAATGCATGTACGTTGACAATAGACTTACAACGAACATTATGTCAAGTCTGGATGCAGTCAAATAAAACTGGCATCCAACCAAGCTTCTATAGCTTATTTTATCAACTCTTTCAACATCTTCATTGCTGGCAAAATTCTCTCCTTGAGTGATGGGGGTGTTCGTCAGCTTGTAATTTTCCATACAGTATCTTTGCAGAATCTTCATCATGAACCCCTTTATAAAAATTGTATCACGAGCTTGAATTACTTCCAAACCAAGGAAGTATGTTATTTCTCCAAAGTTTGACATTTTAAACTTCACTTGCATATGCTCTTTAAAGTCAACCACCAGTTCGCTGTTGGTTCCAATCAAGAGTAAATCATCAACATATAATGATATAATGAGAAGTGTTTTATTACCAGCTTTTTTCACATATAGTGTGGGTTCAAATCTCAACTCTATTATGTGGTTGTTGATTCTTTCATACTGATAAACGTTAAATTATACATATTGTTACCCCAAATACTTAGCATATTTATGGATATTTATTATTAGATTTATGGATTTTGGTGCTCTTAATCCGATTATTTCATGTTTTGTACTCAGGAGAGCACCAAGAGTCAGAAGGAGCCAAAAACGAGCTTAAAAGAGACAAAAATGACCAAATCAAGAAGATCACATGGCCTAAGCCTTGCCACACGGGCTACTCACATGCCCGTGTCTGTCGAGGGTGTCGTCCAAGGATTTCACGATTCACACGGCCTGGCCATTGACCCACACGACTGTGTGAAATTTAGCAGAACGAACACGGCGTGGCAAACACGTCACACGGCCGTGGCACACGGGCATGTCCCTTTTTCAAAGAGTTGTATTTTACACAGAAAAAGGATACTTAGGGGAGAAGAAAGCCAATCCAAAGCCTAGAAAAACACCCTAAATATAACCTACTAAGGGGGCTCTTCAAGAACTTTTCTGGAACACAGAACTATACATCGGGAATTACTTGAAGGAAGCCAGACGATCCATCCCAAAAGCTGGAGTTATTCCAAGACTGAAGATCTCTCTTAGAATTCCTTCAGGGGTTTTAGAGTTTTCTTTATGTTTTGTTATTTTCATACCTTTGAGATGTACTCTTATTTCATTATGAACTAAACCCCTTAGATACCTAAGGGGGATGAAACCTATGATGGATCTTGTTATTATTCTTTGAACTATATGATAAATACTTGATTTGTTCTTATTTATGTATCTTAATGCTTGAATTAATATTTTGGGTATTAATTCATGATTTAATGTGCTTATGCAGAGGAGGAATAGACCCTGCCTAAGAGTAGATTTGGCATAATTAAGCGGCGTTGATCGAATGCCTAGAGATAGGGTTACGAGATTTTTTCAGATTAGCGTGAAACCTAATATGGGAGTCCAT
This sequence comes from Gossypium anomalum, assembly GCA_025698475.1. Classification (NCBI taxonomy): domain Eukaryota; kingdom Viridiplantae; phylum Streptophyta; class Magnoliopsida; order Malvales; family Malvaceae; genus Gossypium; species Gossypium anomalum. Next base: position 81,662,282 of record CM046968.1, read on the forward strand.
AGATCGATTACTGCTTCCCTATGGGTTTTAATTAGAAAGAGATTTCAATTAATTCAACTAAGGGTTAGGCGTTATTAGTCTCGAAAGATATAATAATGTAGGTTAGGGAGTCTTACGGATCAAGTCAAGTGAATAAATCGTCTGGTTCAAAGTCAGATAACAAGTGAAATCTAGGTGGATTCCTCCTTAAGTGTCGTCTTTATCAATTGCTTCTTTTCAAGTCTTTTTCCAAATTTTCTCTTTGCTTTAATTAAATTAGTTAATTAGTTTAGATAATTAGTTTAATAAACAAGACCTTTTATTCCTAGGCTAGATAATAAAAAGATAGTTATTACTAGTACTTTTGGGTCCCTTGGGTACGATATCTCGGTCTTGTCATTACTATACTATTGTTCGATAGGTGCACTTGCCTTTTCTTCGTGATAATAGTTAGTCTAGGTTTGATCTTTATTATAAATATTTATTACTTGTTACGAATCACACGATCAAGTTTTTGGTGCCGTTGTCGGGGATCTAAAATATTAGGAACACTAAATTTTTATTACTTTAGCCATTTATTGCAATTTAACTTTTACTAACTTTCTTTTTCTCTCTTTGGCAGGTTTTTATAGTTTATGACTAGAAGAAACCCGTCAGAACCCTTACTTTTTGACGAAGAAATTGATCGCACAGTTTGTAGGAATCAAAGAGAAATAAGGCGTAGTTTACGATACACGGAGAATGAGTGAGAAGACGATACTCAACCTCCATCCGACGAGATGGCTGAAAACCAAGATAATCAATTACCTCTTGCAATTGCAACTAATCAATATCCTGCTCCACGTACTATGTATGACTATGCTAAACCCTCTTTAACAGGAACTGAATCAAGTATAATTAGACTGACTATTGCTGCGAATAACTTTGAACTGAAACCTAATATAATTCAGATGATACAACAGTTTGTTCAGTTTGATGGTTTGCAGGATGAGGATCCCAACACGCACTTAGCAAATTTCCTGGAATTTTACGATACATTCAAAATCAATGGCGTTTCTGATGATGCCATTCGTCTTCGGTTATTTCGCTTCTCACTGAGGAATAAAGCTAAACAATGGTTGAACTCATTACCACGAGGGTCTATCACTACTTGGGAACAAATGACCGAAAAATTTTTACTAAAATATTTTCCGCCAGCTAAAATGGCTAAATTACGTAATGATATCTCTTCTTTTGTACAGATGGATTTAGAAACACTCTACGATGCATGGGAGAGATACAAGGACTTACTGAAAAGGTTCCCTCACCATGGGTTACCACTTTGGCTTCAGGTACAAACATTCCACAATGGCCTGAATCTTTCAACTCGGCAAATGGTTGACGCAGCTGCTAGCAGAACCATCAACAATAAAACACTAGAAGCCGCCTATGAATTTATAGAAGAGATGTCACTGAATAACTATCAGTGGCAAGTTATGAGAACAAAGCCAACAAAAACGGCCGGCATTTATAACATTGATTCGGTCACCATGCTCTCTAATCAGGTAGAACTTCTAAATAAGAAAATTGATGGTTTACTTGGTTCTACGCAGGTACATCCAGTAATGAGGTGTGACTCAAGTGGCAGAGGCGTGCACACAGAATACCCACCATTCAATCCTACAACTGAAGAGGAACAAGTCAACTATATGGGTAACAATAATTTTAGATCTCAGAATAACCCCTATAGTAACACTTATAATGCAGGCTCGAAGAACCACCCAAATTTCTCTTATGGTGGTCAAGGAAATCAAAGGCCATAGAATTCTCAAAATTTTCAACAGCCACCATATCAACAGGAAAAGAAGCCGAACCTTGAGGAGATGTTATCCAAGTTCATCTCGGTGTCAAAAACTCGTTTCCAGAACACCGAGATAACACTCAAAAATTAACAAGCATCAATCCAAAGACTCGAAACCCAAATAGGGTAGCTATCCAAATTAATTTCTGAATGACCACAAGGTAGTTTGCCAAGTAATACCGAACTAAACCCAAGGGAACAGCTCAATGCAATTGATACTCAAGAAGGATGCGATGAGACTAAGCTAGAACCAATGTAGGAAAACGTGGAAAGCAAAAGCGATGGTGAAGTAAGTAATAATAAAATAATAAATGCAGAATACAAACCTCGTGTGCCATACCCTAATGCGACAAGGAAAGACCGCTCAGATGAACAATTAGGTAAATTCCTTAAACTTTTGAAAAAATTACATACTATCTTACCGTTTATTGAAGTTCTTTCGCAGATGCCCAACTCAGCAAAATTCTTAAAGGAACTTCTGACCAATAAAAGAAAATTAGACGCTACATTGCATTGTGGAACTCAATGCAGTCTGCTCGACTATTCTAAAAAGTAAGCTACCTAACAAATTGAAATATCTAGGGACTTTTACAATTCCTTGCTTAATTGGTAGTTTATCTGTGAATAATGCTTTAGGTGATTTAGGGGCAAGTATAAATATTATGCCTTATAAAATGTTTAAACGACTAGGTCTCGGTAAACCCAAACAGACTAGGATGAGCATACAATTAGCTGACAAAAAGTTAGATTTCCTAAAGGTATTATTGAAGATGTTCTCATTAAAATTGATAAGTTTATTTACCCAGTATACTTTTTCGTCCTAGATATGGATGAGGATAACGAGGTACCTTTAATTTTAGGATGACCCTTTTTAGTAACTGCCAGAACAATTATTAATGTCGGCACAGGAGAGCTAACACTTCGTGCAGGTGATGATGCAGTAACACTTCAAGCACGCGGCTCAGTCAAAACCTCTAAGACTCAGGATAATGTTATAATACCTGTCGATGGTAAAACTAATATTCAATCATCCTTGCAAGAACCTCCTTGAACCAAGACAACAGATACAGTGTACTACGATCATGAAGAGAACAAAGACATCTATGAAGAATGAAGGCTACGGATAGAGGAGCTAGACGAATGGTGAGAACACAAACCGAGAACACAGGATAAAATGAAACTTTGCCAAAACAAGCTCGACACCTCTCCTATTCAACTTAAGGTAGGCGATAAAGTCTTACTAGATGCCACAGATCCCCACATTGTCACTACCACACCAAATAAGGAGATCCCTCTTACGGTACTCAGTATTTTCCCATTCGGTACGGTTGAGGTGAGTCACCCCAAGTTTGACACTTTTAAGGTAAACAATTCCCGGTTTAAGCTTTATTTTGATAAGAATGATAGCAGGAATGAGGAGCATGAACTCCTCAAACCACCATGATAAATCAACGGAGAGGTAAGTTGAGCTTAGACTATAAACAAGAGCTTCACGGGAGGCAACCCAAGTACTAACATATTTTGATTTCTTATTTCTAACACTTTAAATAATTAAATTATTGGAATTGCACAATCTTTCAGAACACACGGCCACCCACACGGGCGTGCCTAAAGCCGTGTCAAAATAGGGGAAGGAACACAGCCATGTGGAAACAGGACAAAGATTTCCTCAAAATACGGGATACGATAAATCCCCACGGCCGTGCAACATGGCTGTGGGTGAGGTTGATAGATGAACACGGGCGTGGGAATGGAAAACCACAGGTGTGCCAAGGGCAAGGCTCGATTTTATTTTTTTAACACGGGCGTACGACACGCCCGTGCTATTAAACAGTATACAACAATACATGGGCGTGGTACTCTATACACGGGCGTGGGAGAATCGAACGAAGATAAGCACGGTCGTGCGATATGGCCGTGTACCGCACACGCCCAAGACACACGGGCATGAGACAATAGCCGGGCACGACCCAAATTGAAAAAATTCAAAAAGTATGGGCTCACTCTTAGGGTACACGGGCGTGTCCCTAAGCCGTGTGACCCTTCCTTATATAAATAAACCACTGTTCATCTTCTCACTTCTTTCAAAACCCTAGTAGAAATTTACCCTCTCCCAACCCTTAATCCCTATTCCATCCACCATTCCCCAGATCCTCAGTTCTTCAACCCCCAAACCACCCTCAAATTCACTCCCCTTGCATTAGTCTCCATTTTCCTCCTCCCTGTACCCTCCATTTTTCCACCACACGGTTTCCTCTCCGCGTCACATGCCCGTGCGCGCCACCACACGCCCGTGCACCACCTTACAACAGCCTTTGGTTCACTTTCTCAATCTTATCTTTCCAATTTGTGTCGCTATATTAGTATTCTACATGCTTTGCATAGATATTGTTACTATTACAAATATGTTTTAGACAAGTTAGGAATTTGCTCTAGAATCATCTATATTAGACCTGTTTAAACTACTAAATAGGATATACTAATTTTGAGCCTGTTGCTTAACTACTGATGTCTATTGGATTCTATCAATGCTCATGTATCTTCAGGTACATTATGTCATCATCAAGAGGCAAGAAGGCCGCGGTCCCTTCCTCAAAGAAACGTAGGGGACCGGGTTCTTCCTCGGTACGTGCTATAGCTGAAGTTTGGCACCCGTTCCTTGAATTTCAGCAAGCTTCGCAGGAGGAGCTATTTCAAATATTACGCGCACGACCCATCACCACAGGTCGCTGCATTGACTAGGCTGCCATAGAGCAAGTTCAGCTAGCTGATGCCATCCGCGCCCTCCTGTCCACAGACCCATAGGAACAGTTCTTCGATATTATCGAGCCCACTTCTTTAGAGCTAACTTTAGAATTATGCTTTACTTTTTAATTATAGGTGGTGATGACAACCAATGACGACCCAGGCACCATTCACTTCCGATTAGGCGGTCTAGTTCGAATGATGAGTGTCCCAGAATTTAGAGTCGTTCTGGGACTTTACACCGAAGAGTTTATGGAGGAGGAGGACATGAATGCACTACCATGCAATATCCACATTTCTCCATCCTTATGCTGGAAGGCTTTGGCACCACTCTCTTCCACGTACGACCCCAGCCGCTTGAAGGCCTCAGCTCTCCCCCCTTCCCTACGCTATCTCCATGCCATATTGGCACACACCTTGACAAGAAGGAGAGAGAGCACCGGCGTGGTCAATACACACGACGCCTACTATTTATGGTGTATGGCGAATGCACACGTGACTGACTTGGCATACTTTATCGCCTTCGCCATTCGCCATCAGACCGAGCGACATCGGAAGAGAGTGATCTCTGTCGGCCCCTGCGTGACGCACCTTACCAGACACTTTGGTCTTCTCAACAACATGGTCCAGTCATCAACGCTAACACTAATCAGTTAGATGTCCCCATAGGGCATCATGACTATGTTACAAATGAGGATGATCGAGCATAGACGTGGGACCAATCCTCCTCAGTACTATCTGTAACACCCTGATTTTCGGGATTTTTGTAATTTTCGAGAATTTGGTAAAATTTTTAAAATTAGGTATTTGGTTGTGAAATTCATATTTGGAGTGTGTAAATGGGCTAATGGAAGGCCCATGTGCTGGCCAAAACCTGGTAGAATTTTTGAATTTTGGACTTAAGGAGTTAGGGGCATTGGATGGGTGGCCTTATTAAAAGATGTGGGTAGAATGTAACATAAAAGAGCCCCTGGCAAAGTGGTTAAGTGACGCCACTAATGAGCTAAAAAAGTGGCATGTAAGTGGTTGGGGGAAGGCCAAGGTTCGATTCACTAAGCTGGCAATTGTGTTGTTATTTTTATGTCTTGAGCATGCATGAGTTTGAAGTCGAATGGAGCTCTGTTGGAGAGAGTTTGAATCAGTCAAATGCATGAGTTTAAGAGTGATAAGGGGAGAGATTTTGGGGATTTGAAGGGAGGCTTAGAGTTGGCCGAATAATGGGAATTAGGGGGGAGAAATCGGCTTAGGGGTTTTAGGTTGGTATTTTGGCATTAGGAGCTTTTGTTGTGCCGTTTTCCTTTGTTTAAACATCATAGGGTGATTTCTTTTCTTCCTTTTTCTTCTCTAGCCAAAATCACCACTCCTTTCATCCATTTTTCTTTCTCTTTTTTTTTTTTTTCCAAAAACAAACTACTACTCTCTTTCTTTTTATCATCCTTGTCGAATAGCCACAAGAGCCGAAACCTTTGAAGTTGGTTATGTCGATTCTATTTAGACCAGCATCCTTCTTCTTCTTTATTTGTTCTGACCGATCCCTTCATCCGCTAAACTCTAAAAGTCCCCGACGGCAACACTAATACCAGGCCACCATACAATTTCTTTTTCTTGTCCTAAAAGCCGAAATACCTTAGTTCTAGGGGCTTAGTCGAACCTGTAGACCTCTAGGATTAGAAGGCTGCTGGGTGGTTGAGGGCTAAGTCTACTTTGGGTCTAAGTAGTGCAGAAGGGAAAACTGTGGTAAGTACTCGTTTTCCAAATCGTTTCAGTAGTGTGAATGTTAAGAGAAGTCGAAACCCCCTATAGCTAGAGAGGTTATCAATTTGAGGTATAGGCCTCACTAGGCCTTTTCATTTGACTTTTATGATTTGTGTAGTGATATAGACAACTTTGGAGGAGTAGCCAGGCTTGGAGAAGCGATTTGGATAAACGTGGATTGAATCATCGGACCCTGTGAAGGTAAGTGATCTATGGCTATTAGGGGTTCTTTGGCCGAATATGGTAAGGTGGATTTTGGGTTTGATAAGCATGAATTGTAAACTAAGAATGATGGTGATTAATTGTAGGTTGTCGTGGGAGACTTTGTTAGCAGACGTCACAAGCAGGTGTGTAACAACCCTCGTAGTATCTTAAATTAATATTCGCTGAAAAGCCGAAATGCTAAAATTTTGGCATTTCGGGAACTTGTGATTTTGTGTTTGGTTATAGATGCGATAAATATGATATGATCGGTGTTTGGATCGATGGAACAGGTAAGAGCGCAATTTTATGCATGATGGTGAGTTGAGCCTCAATGGGCTGGAATTGGGCCTAATAGGCTTTTGGGCCCATTTGGGTAAGTTGTTAGAAAACGAAATTTGGAAAAAGATCATTGTTTAAGCACTTTGAAATATTGATAATTGTTAATGAACATGGAAAACCCATGATATTTGGTAAATTTACGAAATTACCCTTATAATATGAAAAATGACTATTTTGCCCTTAGGTAAAAATGACCATTATACCCCTAGGGTTTAATTATGAATGTGATGCATGAGATATTGATATACATGATATGACATGATAAGCACATGATATGTTATGAGATGCACATGATATGCTATGATATACTCATTATATGCATGGGTTGGGTTTTATATAGATGGAGGAAGTGCAAAAAGGGCCTTGCCCCAGTTTACCAAAGAGGGCTTTGCCCCAGTTATTAAAAGAGGCTAGGCCTCTAGTTTTATGATAAAGCAGCTATGCTGCCAGTGGAGAGTTTGGTTGGGTGGGTTCAGTTATTCCCCACATGGAGAGCTTGGCTGGTACGGGTGGAGAGTAGCAGATGGTGGGTTGAGTAGACTCCCCAGATGGGCTTGCATACATTCATTGATATTTCATGTGCAATTGAAGTGGGCTTATGCGCCATACCATTTTGAGAAAGGCTTGGCCCGAAGAATCATTAAACAAAAGGCTTCGGCCCGGTATGCTAATATTAGTTGGGCTCTGAAAGGGGCTTGTTGCAGGCTGAGTTTCCAAACTCACCCCTGCCCTTAACCTTGCAGTTGAGCCTTGATATGGAGACTTAGAGCCGGAGGGGATTCAGAGTGGCCATGGTGATTACTTTCGAATTTTACAATAAGTAACCAGTTTTTTTTAATTATTATTATTATTCGGTTTTGGGTTGTAATAAGGCCATTTTAATTTTTTTCTGGAATTATTTTATTTTATACTCTATATTTTACTGACAATAATTCGAATTGGGTTAGACTTAGGGCGCGTTTTCAAAATGATATTTGTCTTCTAAATAACGCAACGATACAATTAATTAGTTTATCAAAAATATCTACTTAAATGAATTCCAACTCGTTTTTTTTTAAAACCTAACCTCACACCAAAGTGTGGCAATGGTTGTGGGCATGTCTAGGATTAGATCCTATCAAGAGCTTAGTACTTAAGCAGCTTTCATGGCTCACCTCCTCTGTTTCGGATACCTACCTGGTGCACAGCTTCCATTCACTTTATTAACTTACCAAAGACTATCTTTTAAAACACTAATAAGGACATTGAAAGAGACATGGGTTTTCTTAAAAACTTCAATATGACACGTTGGATCCGGCCATAACGTCTGGGCCGAGTTTGGGGTGTTACATTTAGTGGTATCAGAACTAAGTTGTAACAACTCTGTTGTGGGTTTTTAAACGGGTTTAAAATGAAGAATTTCAAAACAAAGGTATTTTAAATTTTTAAGAATTTCTATTTTCTGTGACCAAATACATGTTTTTAAGTTTTAAATGGTTTAGAGAAAGAAGTGGCACACTGAATCCCCAGGAGCAAGTCTGTAAGTATACTTTGTTTTACACCGTGTGATATTGATATGATGTAATAGATAGAAATAAGACCCTACTATGATACTTTAGAGCTGTAAAACAGTAGGATTGAGACTGTAGCTAAGCTACGACGTTGCGAAAATAATCCCTGAACCGCTATTTTTCCATAAGACATCTCGTAATAAACAATTAAAATGTTAAACTAATGTCATAAAATTCGTAATCAGATAATTCGATATGAGTACAAGATGAACTCGTGGACGAGGCCGCGGATGTGGTCGCGGAAGGGTGCAAGCTGAATCTTCATCCTCAGGGCATAGGCCAGTTGAGGAGGCATTCGTGCCACAGGCAACTGAGACTGGGTCACATGATCGGGCTGCGGGAGACGATGCTTTATCCAAAGCAATGTTAAGGGTTTTGTAAAGGGTTGCTGGAGCTAGCACCGGGACAGTGAATAGGGGATCCATCTCTGAACGACTCCGGGCTAACGGAGCAGAGGTTTTTAAGGGCATATCTGGAGTGGCCCCAAACGTGGCTGAATATTGGCTAAAGGCAACAGAGCGGATTATGGACGATCTAGATTGCTCTATGGAGAAAAAGCTGAAGGGGGCCGTGTCGTTGCTACGAGATGAGGCATAACAGTGGTGGATCACTATAAGGGAGAGGACCCCGATCGAACGAGTAACCTGGGAATTGTTCAAGACTGCTTTTAAGGGGAGGTATGTTGGAGCTAGTTATGTGGATGCCCGTCGAAAGGAATTATTGAATCTGGTTCAGGGTAATAAGACTGTTGCGGAGTATGGGGTAGAATTCTTAAGGCTGAGTCGATATGCTAACGGGATAGTTGTGATCGAATATGAGTGCAGTGTTTGATTCGAGGATGGCCTCCGCGATGAGCTTAGGGTGCTGATAGCTCTACAGAGGGAGCGTGATTTCGCTGCATTGGTAGAGAAGGCTAAGATAGCCGAGGAAGTAAAACAAATTGAAAGGCAGAATCGTGAGAGGGATCGACCCAGATTCAGGAGGGATTCTGGGCCCTCGGGTGCTGCATATAGGAATGCTAAAAGAGCTAGAATGGAAGAACCGGTTCGATCAGTTCTGGTGAATACCTTTAGACCGCAGGTTTGCAAGGACTGTGGCAGAGTGCATATGGGGGAGTGCTGGAAACGAACTGGAGCATGTTTTCGATGTGGGTCAAAGGAACATAAGTTCAGAGAGTGTCCTCGGAGAGCAGCTCAGGAACAAGTTATGGAGCAAAGAGGTGTCCAACCGCCACGAGGAGGACCACTACCACAGAAAGGCAGTGGGCAAGGTAGAGGTGGCAATGGTAATGGACGAGGACGTGGGGCACCTGGCAGGGGTGCTGGACATGCTAACTCGATAGCCTGCATTGGTTTATGCTGCACGACGTCGTGAGGAGGGTGATGCTCCTGATGTCATAATCGATACGTTCTTCATTTATAGCACGCCTTACACTTCTTTGATTAATGTAGGTTCCACTCATTCGTATGTTGCTTGTAATGTATCTGGGGCATTGGGTGAGTTTCCTGAGGAGACTATGAGTGGGGTATCAGTGATAAGTCCTTTGGGACACTCAGTTAAGGTAGATAAACTCTTTAAGGAGGTGCCTTTAGAGACACAAGATAGGATATTTGTAGGAGATTTGATGAAGTTGCCATTTGGGGAATTTAACCTTATTTTGGGAATGGACTGGCTAACTAAGCATAAGGCGACGTTGGATTGTGTTGTTAAGAGAATGGTGCTAAGAACTACCGAGGATGAGGAGATAATGGTCATAGGGGAGCGAAGGAACTATTTGTCCAAATGTTGTCTAGGCTTTAAGGGCTGAGAAGTTGATTCAAAAAGGTTGTGAGGCGTTTTTAGCTTTCGTGAGTCAACCTAAACCTGAGGAGATGACTGTGGAGTCAGTTAAAACCATCAAAGAATTTCAAGATGTATTTCCTGAGGAGCTTCCTGGACTACCTCCGAATAGAGAAGTCGAGTTCGGAATCGACTTGTTACATGGAACAGCTCTAGTGTCCATTGCACCTTACCGGATGGCACCAAAGGATTTAGTGGAACTGAAAGCTCAGATTCAAGAACTGTTGGATAGAGGATTTATAAGACCAAGTGTTTCTCCGTGGGGCACACCAGTGTTGTTCGTAAAGAAAAAAGATGGGACCATGCGGATGTGTATTGATTATCGACAGTTGAACAAACTAACGATCAAGAACAAGTATCCTTTGCAAAGAATCAACGATCTGTTCGACCAACTGAGAGGGGCTTCAGTATTTTCTAAGATCGACCTTCGGTCAGGATACCATCAGTTGAGAGTCAAAGAAGAGGATATTCATAAGACGACATTCAGAACTCGATATGGTCATTATGAGTTTTTAGTTATGCCCTTTGGTTTGACTAATGCACCGACAACATTCATCGATATGATGGATCAGGTATTTCAACCATACTTGGATCAGTTCGTAGTTGTTTTTATCGATGATATCTTAGTGTACTCGAAAACGAAAGAGAAGCATGATCAGCATCTTCGTATTGTGCTGCAAGTGCTAAGGGAAAAGCAACTTTATGCAAAGGTCAGTAAGTGCGAGTTTTGGTTGAGCGAAGTAACTTTCTTGGGGCATGTTGTGTCTGCTGAGGGGATCAAGGTAGACCCTCGAAAGATTGAGGCGATTCTGGAGTGGAAGCCACCGAGGTCGGTAACAGAAATTTGAAGTTTTCTGGGGTTGGCAGGTTATTATCGAAGATTTGTGGAAGGATTTTCTGTGTTGGCAGCGCCGCTAACGAAACTTATAGGAAGGGAGCACCGTTTGTTTGGACAAATAAGCAGCAAGAAGCTTTTGAGAAGTTAAAGAAGATTCTGACTGAGGCACCAGTGTTGACTCAGCAGAGTCTGGTAAGGATTTCACTGTGTACAGTGATGCGTCACATGTGGGTTTGGGCTGTGTGTATCGCAAGAGGGTAAAGTGGTCGCTTATGCTTTACGACAGCTTAAGCCTCATGAGGTAAACTATCCTACTCATGACTTGGAGTTGGCAGCGGTGATCTTTGTGCTTAAGATATGGAGGCACTACTTGTATAGGGAGAAATGCATTATCTATACGGATCATAAGAGTCTTAAATACTTGCTGACTCAAAAGGAGCTGAATCTTAGACATTGAAGGTGGATAGAGTTGTTAAAAGACTATGACTATTCAATTGAGTACCATCCAGGTAAGGCAAATGTCGTGGCTAATGCGTTGAGTCGAAGGACGTGGCAGAATTGAAGGCCATGTTTGCTCGTTTAAGTTTGTATAATGATGGAAGCTTATTGGCAGAGTTACAAGTGAGACCGATTTGGGCAAAGCAGATTAAGAAGCAACAGTTGGTGGATGAGTTGTTGGTTTCTCGGTTTCAGCAACCTGAGAAGGGGGAGAATCCAGACTTTGGATTAAATGGTGATGGGGCTCTTTGTTTTCGAGGAAGAATTTGTATGCCGAAGGACTCTGATTTGAGACTGATGATTTTGAGAGAGGCACATGGTGGACCTTTTGCTATGCATCCAGGAGGGAGTAAGTTGTATCGAGACTTGCGAGAGCTATATTGATGGCCTAGGCTTAAGCGAGAAATGATCGAATTTGTGGGAAAATGCTTGACGTGTCAACAAGTAAAGGCCGAGCATCAACTGCCTTCAGGATTGTTACAGGTAGTGAAGATACCACTTTGGAAATGGGAAAAGGTAACCATGGATTTTGTGAGTGGTCTGCCATTGACACCTTCCAAGAAGGACTCAGTTTGGGTGATTGTGGATAGGCTGACGAAATCTGTCCATTTCATACCTATCCGAACCGATTACTCACTTTAGAGGTTGGCCAAGTTGTATGTGGCAGAGATAATGCGGTTGCATGGGGTGCCAGTATCCATAATTTCTGACCGAGACCCAAGGTTTACATCTCGGTTTTGGCAGAAGTTGTATGAGGCGTTAGGAACGCGATTGGATTTTAGTACGACTTTTCACCCTCAGTCGGCTGGGCGGTCAGAGAGGGTCATTTAGATTCTAGAAGACATGTTGAGGGGTTGTGTTATCGACTTTAGGGGTAGTTGGGAGGATTACTTGCCTGTGGCGGAGTTCGCGTATAACAACAGTTACCAAGCAAGTATTCAGATGGCTCCTTACGAGGCACTGTATGGGCGAAGGTGTCGTTTGCCTACTTGTTGGGCAGAGTTGGGGGAAAGGCAAGTACTTGGACCGGAGTTAGTAGCGGATACTGAAGACAAAGTTAAGGTGATCAGGAATCGATTAAAGGAGGCAGCGGATCGACAAAAGTCTTATGCTGATCTGAAGCGTAAGGATATTGAGTATGCTGTAGGGGACATGGTATTTTTGAAGGTTTCGCCTTGGAAGAAGATGTTGAGGTTTGGTAAGAAGGGCAAGTTGAGTCCACGGTTCATTGGGCCCTATCAGATCCTTAAGCGGATAGGGCCGGTGGCTTATCAACTAGAGTTACCTCCAGAGCTGGATCGTATCCACGACGTCTTTCATGCGTCCATGCTAAGGCGATATCGTCTGATCCTACTCATATCGTGCCAGTTGCAGAAATTGAGGTATAGTCATATTTGACCTTCAAAGAAGAACCTGTGCAGATACTTGATCGTGACGTCAAGGTGTTGAGAAGAAAGTCAGTCCCATTGGTGAAGGTACTTTGGAGAAACCATGGCAAAGAAGAAGCTACTTGGGAGTTAGAGGAGGCGATGTGCCAACAATACCCTCAACCGTTTAGATCAAGTAAAATTTCGAGGCCGAAATTTCTTTAAGGAGGGTAGAGTTGTAACACCCTGATTTTTGGGATTTTTATAATTTTTGAGAATTTGGTAAAATTTTTAAAATTAGGTATTTGGTTGTGAAATTCATATTTGGAGTGTGTAAATGGGCCTATGGAAGGCCCATGTGTTGGCCAAAACCCGGTAGAATTTTTGAATTTTGGACTTAAGGAGTTAGGGGCATTGGATGGGTGGCCTTATTAAAAGATGTGGGTAGAATGTAACATAAGAGAGCCCCTGGCAAAGTGGTTAAGTGACGCCACTAATGAGCTAAAAAAGTGGCATGTAAGTGGTTGGGGGAAGGCCAAGGTTCGATTCACTAAGCTGGCAATTCTATTGTTATTTTTATGTCTTGAGCATGCAGGAGTTTGAAGTCGAATGGAGCTCTGTTGGAGAGAGTTTGAATCAGTCAAATGCATGAGTTTAGGAGTGATAAGGGGAGAGATTTGGGGGATGTGAAGGGAGGCTTAGAGTTGGCCGAATAGTGGGAATTAGGGGGGAGAAATCGGCTTAGGGGTTTTAGGTTGGTATTTCGGCATTAGGAGCTTTTGTTGTGCCGTTTTCCTTTGTTGAAACATCATAGGGTGATTTCTTTTCTTCCTTTTTCTTCTCTAGCCGAAATCACCACTCCTTTCATCCATCTTTCTTTCTCTTTTTTTTCCAAAACCAAACTACTGCTCTCTTTCTTTTCATCACCTTTGCCGAATAGCCACAAGAGCCGAAACCTTTGAAGTTGGTTGTGCCGATTCTATTTAGACCAGCATCCTTTTTCTTTTTCATTTGTTGTGACTGGTCCCTTCATCCGCTAAACTCTAAAAGTCCCCGACGGTAACACCAATACCTGGCCACCACACCATTTCTTTTTCTTGGTCTTAAAAGCCGAAATACCTGGGGGCTTAGCCGAACCTGTAGACCTCTAGGATTCGAAGGCTGCTAGATGGTTGAGGGCTAAGTCTACTTTGGTTCTAAGCAGTGCAGAAGGGAAGACTGTGGTAAGTAATCGTTTTCCAAGTCCTTTCAGTAGTGTGAATGTTAAGAGAAGCCGAAACCCCCTATAGTTAAGGAGGTTATCGATTTGAGGTATAGGCCTCACTGGGCCTTTTCATTCAACTTTTATGATTTGTGTAGTGATATAGACAACTTTGGAGGAGCAGCAAGGCTTGAAGTAGCGGTTTGGATAGACTTGGATTGAATCATCGGACCTTGTGAAGGTAAGTGATCTATGGCTATTAGGGGTTCTTTGGCTGAATATGGTAAGGTGGATTTTGGTTTTGATAAGCATGAATTGTAAACTAAGAATGGTGGTGATTAATTGTAGGTTGTTGTGGGAGACTTTGTTAGCAAACGTCACAAGAAGGTGTGTAACAACCCTCGTAGTAGTTTAAATTAATATTTGCTGAAAAGCTAAAATACTAAAATTCCGGTATTTCGGGAACTTGTGATTTTACGTTTGGTTATAGATGCGATAAATACGATATGATTGGTGTTTGGATCGATGGAACAGGTAAGAGCGCAATTTTGTGCAGGATGGTGAGTTGGGCCTCAATGGGCTGGAATTAGGCCCAATGGGCTTTTGGGGCCGTTTGGGTAAAGTTGTTAGAAAACGAAATTTGGAAAAAGATCATTGTTTAAACACTTTGAAATATTGATAATTGTTAATGAACATGGAAAACCCATGATATTTGGTAAATTTATGAAATTACCCTTATAATATGAAAAATGACTATTTTGTCTTTAGGTAAAAATGACCATTATACCCCTAGGGTTTAATTATGAATGTGATGCATGAGATATTGATATACATGATATGACATGATAAGCACATGATATGTTATGAGGTGCACATGATATGCTATGATGTACTCATTATATGTATAGGTTGGGTTTTATATAGATGGAGGAAGTGCGAAAAGGGCCTTGCCCCAGTTTACCAAAGAGGGCTTTGCCCCAGTTATTAAAAGAGGCTAAGCCTCTAGTTTTATGATAAAGCAGCTATGCTACCAATGGAGAGTTTGGTTGGGTGGGTTGAGTTATTCCCCACATGGAGAGCTTGGCTGGTACTGGTGGAGAGTAGCAGATGGTGGGTTGAGTAGTCTCCCCAGATGGGCTTGCATACATTCATTGATATTTCATGTGCAATTGAAGTGGGCTTATACGCCATACCATTTTTCAGTAAAGGCTTCGGCCCAGTAATTGTTAAACGAAAGGCTTCGGCCCGATATGCTAATATTAGTTGGGCTCTGAAAGGGGCTTGTTGCAGACTGAGTTTCCAAACTCACCCCTGCCCTTAACCTTGCAGGTGAGCCTTGATGTGGAGACTTGGAGCCGGAGGGGATTTATAGTGGCCATGGTGATTGCTTTTGAATTTTACAATAAGTAACCAGTTTTTTTTTTAATTATTACTATTATTCGGTTTTTGGTTGTAATAAGGCCATTTTAATTTTTTTCTGGAATTATTTTATTTTATACTCTATATTTTACTGACAATAATTCGAATTGGGTTAGACTTAGGGTGCATTTTCAAAATGATATTTGTCTTCTAAATAACGCAACGATACAATTAATTAGTTTATCAAAAATATCTACTTAAATGAATTCCAACTCATTTTTTTTCAAAACCTAACCTCACATCAAAGTGTGGCAATGGTTGTGGGCATGTCTAGGATTAGATCCAATCAAGAGCTTGGTACTTAAGCAGCTTTCATGGCTCACCTCCTCTGTTTCGGATACCTACCTGGTGCACAGCTTCCATTCACTTTATTAACTTACCAAAGACTATCTTTAAAAACACTAAGAAGGACGTTGGTTTTCTTAAAAACTTCAATATGACACGTCGGATCCGCCATAAAGTCTGGGCCAATTTGGGGTGTTACACCGTCTCTCTCATGCCATCAATGAGGAGGATCTTGAGGACATTCCTGATGATGTCCCCCCACAGCACGAGGAGCCTTCGACCACGTCACCTAGGGAATGACCAGTTCATGCGGCTGCTTCATTGGCACACCTTTCTGATCGACTCGCTCACTTCGAGCAGTATTGCACTACACAATTCGAGATGATCCACGAGCAAGATCGGGGACGCGATAGACAAATGGATGACAGCAGGCCATGATCCAGCAGCTATGCCAGCACTTTCGCATCTCCACTCCAGCACCACCACCTAAGGCCCCCACTGACGAGGATCACTGAATCCTCCTTTCTTTTTATTTTTATCTTTATTTTTATCCTTATTTTTATTTTTAATTTTTAATTTTTAATTTCATTTTAATTTTATTATTGTCTTATGAAAGACATATCTATATTAGTAAATTTTACTTTCTTTATTTTTTCCTGGTATTTCTAATAAGTAATCCTACTACACTCGCTTCCCCACCAACTTTTAATAAGCTCTTCATGATTCTACAGACTTCCAAGCAAAGCTGCTAGGAATATTTTATGGAATGAGGAAACAAAACAGGAAACAATACCTCACGAGTTCCATGTTCAAAGACCCAATTTCTGCATCTAGCCAAGAACAATGGTAGCTACTACTTTTCCCAAACACTACAGCCTCAGAATCAAGCTCCGCATCCATATAACAGGGAGTTTCACCTCCTTCCCTCTTGTGATTTTCTTTATTTTGAATAGTCTATCTTTGTACATTGAGGGCAATGTACATCTTAAATGTGGGGGTGAACATAAACATGAAACCTAACTTTTTGCATTATGCTTAAATCCCTGAATGTGGTCTTGTGCTTAAGTGATTTTCTCATAATATTGATAGAATGAATTCTGATTAATCTATAATTATTGTTGATATGTCATGAATTAGACCAAGGGAATTATTCATGATTATTTGATTGTAGGACCTTAAAGAATCAAGCATGATAAGTTGATATTTTGAGAACTAAAATTTTTAGATTATTGTCCTGAATTGAGGTATTATCTTGAAATCTTAAGTATACAGGAATGACATCAGAAACCCAAATTTTTGGTGAGATTTTTGAGCCTTTTTGAGCATATAGTTTTTTTTCTTGCTCACTTCTTTTGTGGTTTGAGTGTGTCAACATTGAACTGTTATTCTAGAACTTGCTTTGATTATACATGTCGAGATCACACGTATGATTTGATATATTGATATGATAAAGGCACTTAGGATTTAACCCACTTACTTTATAAAAAGCCTTCCCACATAATTAAACCCTTAGTGAACCCCCTTTGCGCCTACTAACCCTTTTTCCTTATTAATTAACCCTCATCATTAACCCATTAACCCATTATTATTGAAATCCTCTTACTTAATTTGACCTTTTTTATCGAGATTAAATTTAATATTGTTACCTCACTATGATCACCAATTTTTTGTTACTGAATTATAGAGTATAACTTCTATATTGTATTGACTTGATTTGTATCTTCAAAAAAAAAAATTATTATTGTAATTCTTAGCAAGCTAAAGTTGTCATGAAAAAGAAAGCTCATGTAATATAGTTCTAGATATTTATTGTCATTCAGTAATTAAATTTTTGATAGTGGGGTGATATATTGAAATCATCTCGATTCTAACCTTTGTTTCTTCAGCTTGTATCCATACCCATAACCTAAACCCCATTACAACCCTACAAAGACCTTTTGATTTGTGTATCGTATCATTTACAAGTGGTGGAGATTTGATTTTCATGCAAGCCTATAGTGATAACATCTCATGTTAGACAATCGAGTGCTTAATTTTGAACACTTTGAGTGATTTGAGCGAATCCTTAGTGAGGATGTCATCTCTTGTATATTTAGGACTAAAGTTAATTACTTAGAGGAAGGAGATTACCTATAATTTTATTATCAAAATATTCGATTTAGATTGTTTAAGGTTTTTAATGTCCCTATGGTTGAATTCTCACTGTATGATTCTTCGTGGAATAATTTGTAACATTATCAGTAATGATTATGTGATTGAAAGGGATAAATTCTAGCAGTATATGAGATTTTGCTTGAAGACAAGCAAATGCTTAAGTGTGGGGGTATTTGATAAACGCCAAATTATACATATTGTTACCCCAAATACTTAGCATATTTATGGATATTTATTATTAGATTTATGGATTTTGGTGCTCTTAATCTGATTATTTCATGTTTTGTACTCAGAAGAGCACCAAGAGTCAAAAAGAACCAAAAATGAGCTTAAAAGAGACAAAAATGACAAAATCATGAAGATCACATAGCCTAAGCCTTGCTACACGGGCTACTCACACGCCCGTGTCTGTCGAGGGTGTCGTCCAAGGATTTCACGATTCACACGGCCTAGTCATTGACCCACATGGCCGTGTGAAATTTAGCGGAACGAACACGGCCTGGCAAACACGTCACACGGCCGTGGCACACGGGCGTGTCCCTTTTTCCAAGAGTTGTATTTTACACAGAAAAAGGATACTTACGGGAGAAGAAAGCCAATCCAAAGCCTATAAAAACACCCTAACTATGACCTACTAAGGGGCTCTTCCAGAACTTTTCTAGAACACAGAACCATACATCGAGAATTACTTGAAGGAAGCCAGACGATCCATCCCAAAAGCCGGAGTTACTCCAAGACTGAAGATTTAAAGTTTTCTTTATGTTTGTAAGAGTATGCCCAAAGATCAATCACGAGATGGCTGTAATAACATACTTGGTTTATCATGTTTATTAATATAAGGCGTTGCCATTATTATTCCAGTTTCTTTTCTGTGTGCATAAATAAATTGTTTTATAATAATATCTTAAGAATAATATGATTATTCTTTAAAGATCCTTAGTCAAGTATTGTTGTTGGCTAGGACAATAATAATGCATTAAGACTAACATGTAGTTGATTGATGATAAAGAGTTGTCATTGATATGGAGTGTCAGAATCAATGCATGAATATGTGTGTTAGAGAACAACATATTGGACTGACCCGCTATGAGTATGTTTCTTGGATTATTATGTAATTGTCACAACATTACTCATAGTGATTAATATATATATGATCCTCATACTTGAGATCATCTTTATCCCAACATCGTGAGTTTTATATTTTGATACAGTCAAACAAACACCGTAACTGGTTGTTCTATAAAGACTGATGTTGGATATACCACAATCTATATTGAGGGATATAGTTGATCAATATAGGATAAGTCCCTCCTACATAATGGGAGTAATATCTCAGGCCACTTGATTGAGTGAGGCTAGAAATGCATGGCCATGCTCAAATAAGTTGATATGAGATGTCATACTTATTTGTGTCTCATAGTCTACTCAAGGAATCAAGAAACATGGGATGGACTATGCAAGTGTGACTATTCCATGACTTGTGTCCATTCCAAAGATATAGGACTTAAGGATTAATGCATGAAAGGTTAATCACAAAAGGTTATGTCGAATCATGACTTCTTGTAACTTAGGTAGCATTGATGCATTGCTAGATGCCACTCATTGTTTGTAACATTAGAATCGTTCTAATATTACTGCTAACATTACAAGAACCCATAGGGTCACACCCTATAGTTGAAATGAACGAGGTAAAACATAGTTGGTATATTACTTAGTTGTCACATGAATTAAATTAATTATAGAATTAATTTAATTGGGCAATCAAATTGTTGAACATATTATATGTACAAGGATGTTGTACACATAATCAGAGCATAATTTTATTGATATATAAATTTAGTTCGTATATAAGTTTAAATAAATATAGTTTACCGAAATCTTTATTATAATTAATGTAATTATAATTTTTAAGTTAAACATTATTATATTTATTTGAATGATAATTATTATGTTCGGATTAATTTTAATGAATTAAAATTAAATTATAAATATATACCAATTAAGAGGGGTTATATATAGCAAGGTAAAAACCCTAAAAGAATATATAAAAACTAGCCCAAAATATACAAAGTGGTCTAGCAAATTGTCAAGCAAAATACTCTCTGAAAATAGTTTTCTGGGATTTCTACCGTTCATTGTCAATCGGGTGGACTACGTAGAGGCTGACATCGAAAAAGGTTGCGGCTTGGTTCGATAATGGTTCAGCATTCTGTTGTTGCCTAGGCGCCTTTGTCTACTCGATTGAAGTTTGGTAATTTCGAAACCTTTTTATCACCCCGATTCGTTCCTTACACATGGATCCTTGGTTTGGATCGCTGGAATTTTTTTAATTTTTCGCTGCGCCTTGGAGGTACCGGTGTTCCAACAGTGGTATCAGAGCCACTTGTGTAATACGGACTCGGGCTTAAATACTTGGATGATGCAATTGTATGAGATGCATGTTTCAATTTTATTATGTTATTCCTATTTAAATCGTTTAAATAAAACCTGATAATTGTTCCTTTCGATAAGTGATTAAATGTTAATCATGATGTTATGGCCTATTCGGTTTTATGTTTTTACTATTAACTTTAAGAAATCTATGATGAAGTAAGGGTGGCATTTACGATTTCCAGTAACAGATTACTGGCCAGTGGAACAAGGGTTGTTCCGATATGAAACCTCAAGGATTAAAATCCTAAAAAAACACGATTCTGTTGATAAAAGTTATCAAATCATGAGGTTTCATTTGATTGGGGTTCGCGATTCGTACCGCTGGGCTCCGCCCCGCACCCTTGGGGATGGGGGCCCCGCCTTCAAATCCCCATCATCTTCCAGTATGTTTTGTAATAAATAAACTTAATGGGCCATAAAAGGTTAAAAGGATATTTTATAATTCACTTA
Source organism: Gossypium anomalum (assembly GCA_025698475.1). Lineage (NCBI taxonomy): Eukaryota > Viridiplantae > Streptophyta > Magnoliopsida > Malvales > Malvaceae > Gossypium > Gossypium anomalum. The sequence goes on from CM046968.1 coordinate 81,683,178, forward strand.
GTAAAACGTTGTATAAAGTATGCTATTTTTTTTGAAATGCACGGTGTTTGAAATGCATAGTTATAGCCCAATGACCTATTTGATAAAAGGTTGTAATTTTATAAATACGGCTTGCATGTCGTGCCTTACTACTATTCTTCTGTATTTCTCTTCTCATCTTGCTCCCTCGTATGTAAAACGAGTTTCTGAATTTTGTAATTTGTAAAAGTTACTGTGGACTAGACGAGAAGGAAGATGGGCCGACCAATGTGGATCGACATCTTGTGAAACGGCTTACACCTTTAGGTTCCCTTTTGGTTCTCCCATTGGCTTGGGTTGAACCACCATAGTTTATGGGCTATAACTATTGCATTTATTTATTGCTTTACTTATTCATGTATGAGATGCTATGGATGTCTAAAGCATGCAAATTTGGTAATAATAAACCCCATTAATTGATGAGATTAATTAAAATATTAAATGAACTAAAGTAGACCATAATTGGTGAGATGTAACACTCTAATAAAATCCCTCTATTAAAATATTAAGTCAACATGGCCTTCCAATTTATGCCCTCGTTAAGGCCTCGATCAATACTATGTAGGTTTTGCCAAAGTGAAGTACTAGTATTTATCTTGGTTAAACCCGAAGAATAAACAAGTGATATTCGTCGGTTAAAAATTGGTTAATGTCTTAACTAGGTTACTCTAATAAGATTAGAAACCTAGAGGCAAGTAATTTGGATAAATCATAAGATGATTAGAACAATAGTTGTTCACAAATTGTAGGAGTTACATATGATGTAATTATCAAGTGTTGCTTACCTAAATAACCATAATCTTGAGAGTAAAGCCAAAGATGACTTAAGAGGAGGTGAAATATGGATCCTTAACCTACTAGAAATACCTTCAAAAAATTCTTTCTGAAATTAATATATGAAGGTTATTAATTTTGAAATAAAATAGTGGGAACATCATTTAATAAAGTCATTTTAATGATTGATATAAACTTGGTAAATTTATTTACACGCATATTTTATTGTTGTAGATATATTATGGCTGCAAACACTAATACACTCTCATTACGATCTGTCCTTGAGAAGGACAAATTGAATGGTTTGAATTTTCTTGACTGGTTCCGTAACTTGAGGATTGTCCTCAAACAAGAACAGAAATTATATGTCATTGAAAAACCACTTCCTGATGAATCACCGGCTAATGCCTCGAGGGCTGATAAAGATGCTTACAAGAAGCATCTCGATGAAATAGTAGACGTTGGATGTCTTATGCTTGCCACTATGAATCCTGAGCTTCAAAAGCAACATGAGGATATGGTTGCTTATGATATGATCGAGCACCTGAAACAACTATATCAAGGGCAAGCAAGGCAAGAGAGGTTCGATATCTCTAAGGCCCTATTCCAATGTAAGCTGGCTGAAGGAAGCCCAGTAGGACCTCATGTTCTTAAGATGATTGGTTATATTGAAAGCCTATCTCAGCTTGGGTTTCCATTGAGGCAAGAGTTGGCTCACGATGTTATTCTCGCAATCGTTCTTTGGATAGTTACTGACCATTTGTCCTCGATTTCAATATGAATGAAATTGACAAGACTCATCACGATTGCTAAGTATGTTACGAACTGCTGAAGGCAACATGAAAAAGGTTGGACCCAAGCCCATACTGATGGTCCGTAACAAAAAGGGCAAGGGAAAGGCTAAAGTCCCGACAAAGCCTAAAGGCAAAGGTAAGCCCAATCTTGGAAAGGGAAAGGCTACACTAAAACCTAAAGGTGGGGTGTCTAAGGAAGGAAACTGTTTTCATTATGGTGTGACTGGACATTGGAAGCGGAACTGCCCTGTCTATCTTAAGGAAATCAAGAAGGCCAAAGCAAGCGGAACGTCTGCTTCAGGTATTTATGTTATTGATATTAATTTATCAACTACTACTTCTTGGGTATTAGATACTGGTTGTGGTTCTCATATTTGTACTTCTGTACAGGGACTACAAAGGAGTAGGACTTTGGCTAGAGGAGATATGGACCTGTGAGTTGGAAATAGAGCAAGAGTTGCTGCATTAGCTATGGGAACATATACTTTATCTTTGCCTAGTGGACTTGGTTTAATTTTAGAGGATTGTTATTTTGTGCCCAGTTTGACTAAAAACATTATTTCAATTTCTTGTTTAGGCAAAATTGGTTTTGAGATAATAATTAAGAATAATTGTTGTTCCTTTTATCTCAATAATGTTTTCTATGGTTCGACACAATTGATTAATGGCCTCTATATTTTAGATCAAATGATTCCCATTTACAACATAAATACTAAAAGATCTAAAATAAATGACTCAAATCAAACTTATCTTTGGCATTGTCGTTTGGGCCACATAAGTGAGAAACGCATATCCAAACTCTATAAAGATGGTCTCTTGGATTCATTTGTTTTTGAACAATTTGAAGTATGTGACTCTTGCTTATTAGGAAAAATGACTAAATCTCCTTTTACTAGTAAAAGTGAACGAGCTAGTGATTTATTGGGCTTAATACATTCAGATGTATGTGGACCAATAAATACACAAGCAGAGGTGGATTTCACTACTTCATTACTTACATCGATGATTTAGAGAGATATGGGTATATTTATCTCATGCGCCATAAATCTGAGGCCGTTGAAAAGTTCAAGGAATTCAAAAATGAAGTACAAAATTAACTAGGCAAAACTATTAAGACACTTCGATCTGATCGAGGTGGAGAGTGTTTGAGCCTAGAGTTTGATGATCTTTTGAAGGAATGTGGGATTGTCTCACAACTTACTCCTCCTAGTACTCCTCAATGGAATGGAGTTTCTGAGAGAAGAAATCAAACTCTATTAGACATGGTTCGATCCGTGATGAGTCATGCTGATCTACCGACTTTCTTTTGGGGACATGCACTTGAAATAGCTATTTTCACACTAAATCGTGTTCCATCTAAATCAGTTCAAAAGATGCCATATGAGATGTGGACTGGGAAACGTACCAGTATGTCTTTTATGAAAATTTAGGGTTGCGAAGCTTATGTTAAACATCGACGCCTCATCGAGCTTGAACCCAAATCAAAGGTGTATCTTTGTGGGGTATCCGAAAGAAACCAAAGGATATTATTTCTTTAATCCCATTGAGAATAAAGTGTTTGTTGCTCAGACTGGTGTCTTCCTAGAGAGAGAATTTGTTTCTAGAAAAGGAAGTGGGAGAAAGATTGAACTTGAAGAAATTCGAGAATCACAAGATAGCATGAACAGAGATAGAACAACAAACAAATTCCACAAGAAATTGAGGAACAAGTAATCTTTGTAGAAACACAACCACCGCGTAGATCTTTAAGAGAACGCCATGCACCTGAGAGATATGGATTTCTCATTACAACGCATGGTGACATTCTTCTTATAGATCAAGATGAGCCTAGGACTTATCAAGAAGCGGTGGCGAGCCTAGACTCTGAGAAATGGCTTGAGGCCATGTGATCTGAGATGGATTCCATGTATGAAAACTAAGTTTGGACTTTGGTTGACCCACCCGAAGGGGTTAAACCTATAGGGTGCAAATGGGTTTTCAAAAAGAAAACTAACATGGATGGTAATGTACAAACATACAAGGGGCGATTAGTCGTTAAAGGTTTTCGCCAAATTCATGGTGTTAACTATGATGAAACCTTTTCTCCTGTAGCTATGTTTAAATCCATCAGGATCTTGCTCGCCATAGCTGCATTTCATGATTATGAAATCTAGCAGATGGATGTCAAAACAGCTTTCCTTAATGGGAAACTTGAAGAGGATGTGCATATGACACAACCTGAAGGTTTTGTCGGTCCAAAGGATGCTGGAAAGATATGTAAGTTGCAAAGATCCATTTCTGGATTAAAGCAAGCTTCTCGAAGTTAGAATCTTCGTTTTAACGATGCAATCAAAGAGTTTGGTTTTATCAAAAATGAAGATGAGCCATGTGTTTACAAGAAAGTTAGTGGGAACACAATCACATTCTTTGTATTGTATGTGGATGACATACTTATCATGGGCAATGACATACCTACCTTATAGTCTATTAAGACTTGGTTAGGAAGTTGTTTTTCTATGAAGGACTTGGACGAAGCCACTTACATCTTAGGAGTCAAGATCTATAGAGATAGATCAAGACGACTACTAGGTCTAAGTTAAGGTACATATATAGATAAAGTATTGAAAAGGTTCAATATGGAAGAATCTAAGAGAGGATTCCTACCTATAAGACATGGTATTTCACTCTCGAAAGAAATGTGTCCTTCAACTCTACAAGAGAGAGAACGCATGAGTAAAATTCCATATGCTTCTGCTATTGGATCTATCATGTATGCCATGTTATGTACCCGTCCAGATGTCTCATATGGTTTAGTATGACGAGAAGGTACCAAGTAGATCCCGGTAAAGGTCACTGGACCATAGTCAAGAATATCCTTAAGTACTTAAAAATAACTAAGGATACGTTCCTAATATATGGAAGTGAGGAAGAGTTAAGTGTAAAAGGTTACACTGATGCCAGCTTCCAAACCGACAAGGATGATTCTCGATCGCAATTAGGTTTTGTGTTTTGCCTTAATGGTGGTGCTGTGAGCTGGAAGAGTTCAAAGCAAAGTAAAATAGCCGATTCTACAACAGAGGCTGAGTATATTGCAGCTAGTGAGGCAGTAAAAGAAGCGGTTTGGATCAAGAAGTTCATTACTGAACTAGGGGTTGTGCCTAACATATCAGATACTATAGAACTCCGATGTGATAACAATGGAGCCATTGCACAAGCAAAAGAACCCAGATCTCACCAACGATCCAAACATATACTTAGGCGTTACCATCTTATTCGAGAGATTATCGATCGAGGGGATGTAGAGATATGCAGAGTACCTACAGATGATAACATTGTTGATCCCCTGACCAAGCCTCTGACACAGCAGAAGCATGATCGTCACACTAAGTCACTTGGTATTAGATATATAAGTGATTGGTCTTAGTGCTAGTGGGAGATTGTAAAAGTATGCCCAAAGATCAATCACGAGATGGCTGTAATAACATACTTGGTTTATCATGTTTATTAATATAAGGCTTTGCCATTATTATTCCAGTTTCTTTTCTGTGTGCATTAATAAATTGTTTTATAATAATGTCCTGAGAATAATATGATTATTCTCAAAAGATCCTTAGTCAAGTATTGTTGTTGGCTAGGACAATAATAATGCATTAAGACTAACATGTAGTTGATTGATGATAAAGAGTTGTCATTGATATGGAGTGTCAGAATCAATGCATGAATATGTGTGTTAGAGAACAACATATTGGACTGACCCGCTATGAGTATGTTTCTTGGATTATTATGTAATTGTTACAACATTACTCGTAGTGATTAATATGTATATGATCCTCATACTTGAGATCATCTTTATCCCAACATCGTGAGTTGTATATTTTGATACAGTCAAACAAACACCGTAACTGGTTGTTCTATAAAGACTGATGTTGGATATACCACAATCTATGTTGAGGGATATAGTTGATCAATATAGGATAAGTCTCTCCTACATAATGGGAGTAATATCTCAGGCCACTTGATTGAGTGAGGCTAGAAATACATGGCTATGCTCAAATAAGTTGATATGAGATGTCATACTTATTTGTGTCTCAAGCCTACTCAAGGTATCAAGAAACATGGGATGAACTATGCAAGTGTGACTATTCCATGACTTGTGTCCATTCCAAAGATATAGGACTTAAGGATTAATGCATGAAAGGTTAATCATAAAAGGTTATGTCGAATCATGACTTCTTGTAACTTAGGTAGCATTGATGCATTGCTAGATGCCACTCATTATTTGTAACATTAGAATTGTTCTAATATTACTGCTAAGTTACAAGAACCTATAGGGTCACACCCTATGGTTGAAATGAACGAGGTAAAACATAGTTGGTGTATTGCTTGGTTGTCACATGAATTAAATTAATTATAGAATTAATTTAATTGGGCAATCAAATTGTTGAACATACTATATGTACAAGGATGTTGTACACATAATCAGAACATAATTTTATTGATATATGAATTTAGTTCGTATATAAGTTTAAATAAATATAGTTTACCGAAATCTTTATTATAATTAATGTAATTATAATTTTTCGGTTAAACATTATTATATTTATTTGGATGATAATTATTATGTTCAGATTAATTTTAATGAATTAAAATTCGTTATAAATATATACCAATTAAGAGGGAGTTATATATAGCAAGGGTAAAAACCCTAAAAAGAAAATATAAAAACTAGCCCGAAAATATGCAAAGTGGTCTTGCAGCCGTTTAGCAAAATACTCTCTGAAAATAGTTTTCTGGGATTTCTACCGTTCATTGTCAATCGAGTGGACTATGTAGAGGCTGACATCAGAAAAGGTTGCGGCTTGGTTCGATAGTGGTTCAACATTCCTGTTGCCTAGGAATCGCTGTCTACTCAGATTGAAGTTTCGGTAATTTCGAAACCTTTTTATCACCCCGATTCGTTCCTTACACATGGATCCTTGGTTTGGATCGCCGGAATTTTTTTTTTAATTTTTCGCTGCGCCTTGGAGGCACCGGTGTTCCAACAATGTTTTGTTATTTTCATACCTTTGAGATGTACTCTTATTTCATTATGAATTAAACCCCTTAGATACCTAAGGGGAATGAAACCTGTGATGGATCTTGTTATTATTATCTAAACTGTATGATAAATACTTGATTTGTTCTTAATTATGTATCTTAATGCTTGAGTTAATATTTTGGTATTAATTCATGATTTATTGTGCTTATGCAGAGGAGGAATAGACCCTGCCTAAGAGTAGATTTGGCATAATTAAGCGGAGTTGATCAACGCCTAACGATAGGGTTACTGAGATTTTCTTTGGATTAAGGTGAAACCTAATATGGGAGTCCATAGATTGATTTATCGCTTTCCTAGGGTTTTAATTAGAAAGAGATTTCAATTAATTCAACTAAGGGTTAGCGTTATTAGTCTCGAAAGAGATAATAATGTAGGTTAGGGAGTCTCACGGATCAAGTCAAGTGAATAAATAAATGTCTGTTGAGAGTCGATAACAAGTGAAATCCAGGTGGATTCCTCCTTGGGTGTCGTCTTTATCAATTGCTTCTCTTCAAGTCTTTTTCCAAATTTTCTCTTTACTTTAATTAAATTAGTTAATTAGTTTAGATAATTAGTTTAATAAACAAGCCATTTTATTCCTAAGCTAGATAATAAAAAGATAGTTATTACTAGTGCTTTTGGATCCCTTGGGTACGATATCCCGGTCTTGCCATTACTATACTATTGTTCGATAGGTGCGCTTGCCTTTTCGTCGTGCTAATAGTTAGTCTAGGTTTGATCTTTATTATAAATATTTATTACTTGTTACGAATCACGCGATCGCATACCATGTCCTTGGAGCTTGCTTGAGACCATACAAAGCTTTCTTTAGTTTGTATACCTTCGTTTCACATCCAAGTACTGCGAACCTTTGAGGCTAATCGACATAGATCTCTTTCTTCAGGAAGCAATTTAGAAAGGTCAACTTCACATCAATTTGATGTATTCTCCAACCCTTTTAGGCTGCAAGAGTTAGTAGCAGCCTTATGGTATCTAACCTCACTAAAGGTGCCAAGTTTTCAGTGAAATCCACTCCGTATTGTTGGTTAAACCCTTCGCAACTAATCTGGCTTTGTATCTGTTGACTGAACCATCAGGATTTATCTTGGTCTTAAACATTAATTTAACTTCAATTACTTTCTTATGAACTAGTTTGTCTACCATCTCCTATGTTTCATTTTTTTATCATGTTGGTTTCATTCTTCATGGCATCTATACATTCAACTTCTTAACCTGCTTCTTCAAAGGTAACTGGTTCCAACTTCACCAAATTACACCTTTGATAGACTTCAATGATCGACCTAGTCCCTCATACTGAATTGTCATCAACTGTATCATTTTTAGTTTGATCTCCTGTGGGTTGTAGATCCAATTTAAGTTTTCCCTATTCGAGCATCTCTTCCTCTATTACATTCTATTTCTAGATTCTCCCTTCGTTGAACTTCACATATCTTCTTATAATCAGCTTCTTGGAGAAAGGGTTATAAATTATATAACCTTTCTTGACATTGCAATATCTGACAAAAATCCCTGGCTACGATCTGTAGTCGAGCTTGCTTTTTTTTTCTCTATTGAAACATGAGCAAAGCAGGTGCAACCAAACACTCTTAGGTGAAAAATAGAGGGTTTAAATCCAAACCAGAAATCGAATGATGTCTTCCCTTCAACAACTTTAGTTGGCAATCTATTTAGCAAGTAAACAATGTACACTGCTTCTGCCCAAAAAATCATTTGGTAGCTTGCTCTCAAACAATAAGCAGAGAGCCATGTGATAAACCGTAATGTATACATATTTTTATCCCTTGCTTAACAAATTTATGGATGATTTCTCCTTAGATTTGGTGAATTCGATGCTCCTCATTCTTTAATTTCATGTTTTATACTTAGGTGAGCATAGTAGAGTAAAAAGAGTGAGAAACGGGCCGAAAACGGAGAAAATGGACCCACATGGGAAATAAACACGGCCTAGATTTACTCATACTGGTGTGTCACACGGCCGTGTCTCTTTGGCAGGATCGAAGCATGGCTTACATGGGTAGACTACATGCCCGTGTCTATTCAACAGCCTTGACCACAGGCTGGAGTAATCGCACACGGGCATGTCCCTGCCAAGCCCAAGTATAACCCTATTTGGAAAAGGCCAATTTTGAGGGCTCTTAGGCATTCTAAAGCCTATTTAAACACCTGATGAGGCACTTAGGAGGGAGACGTGGAGTAGGAAGTAAGGAATTACTCAAGAGAAGCTGATTGATCCATCTCAGAAGCTGGATTCATCATTAAAACTGAAGATCTCCCTTCAAGTTCCTTCAGGAGTTTTGGGTTTTCTTATGTTTTGTTATCTTTATGCTTTTGGGATGTTTCTTTTATAATTATGAACTAAACCCACTAAATACCTAAGGGGAATGAAACCTAAGACGGATCTTGTTATTATTATCTGAATTGTATGATAAATATTTGACTTGTTCTTAATTATGTGTTCTTAATTCTTATTTTAATATTCTAGGATATTGATTCAAGTTAATGCTCTTATTCAGAGGAGGAATAGACCCTGTCTAAGAGTAAATTTGTCATAAATAAGCGGAGTTGATTGCACGCCTAGAGATAGAGTGATAAGATTTTGCTGGATTAGGGTGAAACCTAATAAGGGGATCCATAGATCGGGTTAATGCAACACTAGGGCGTTAATTAGAAAGAGATTTCAATTAATCAACCTAGGGTTAGACGTTATTAGTCTCAAGAGAGATAATAATATAACTTAGGGATTTCTACGGATCAAGTTAAATGAATAAATCGTCTGATTTAGAGTCAAATAACAAGTGAAGTCTAGGTGGATTTTTCCTTGGGTATTGTCTTAATCAATCGAATTTTCCCAAAAGCTTTTCCCCAATTTCTCTCTGTACACTCTTAGTTTAGTTAATTAATTTAAATAAACAAATCCCTTAATTTTTAGGCTAGATAATAAAAATAAAGTAATTACTAGTACTCTTGGTTCCTTTGGGTTCGACAATCCGGTCTTGCTAACTACTATTCAATAGGTACACTTGTATTCATCGTGATAATAGTTAGTTTCAAGAACGATTAATTATAAATTTTTAAAACCTGTCGCGAATATCAAGTATCAAGTTTTTGGCACCGTTGCAGGGGAACTAGGATATTAGGAACACTCAATTTTTATTACTTTAGCCATTTTACTTTTATTGCAATTTAAATTTTTCTTTTCTTTTATAATTCTTCATTTATTTTCTTCTGACAGTTTTTTTTTCTAGTTTATGACCAGAAGAAACCCGTCAGGACTACTACTTTTTGATGGTGAGATCTACCGCACAGTTTACAAAAACCAAAAAGAAATAAGGCGAATCCTAAGATACACAGAAGAAGAGCAAGAGGACGATACTTCAACTACAACCGAGGAGATGGCTGAAAACCAAGAAAATCCGCTACCTCCTACGATTGCTGCTAATCAGAATCCTGCTCCATGTACTATGTATGATTGTGCTAAACCTTTTTTAACAGGAACTGAATCGAGCATAGTTAGGGCTCCTGTTGCTGCAGATACTTTTGAACTGAGACCTAACACAATTCAAATGATACAACAATTTGTTCAGTTTGATGGTTCGCAGGACAAAGATCCCAACACTCACTTGGCAAACTTTTTAGAACTATGTGATATATTTAAAATTAATGGCGTTTCTAATGATGACATTTGCCTTCGGTTGTTTCCCTTTTCGTTGAGGAATAAGGCTAAACAAGGTTGAACTCGTTACCACGAGGGTCAATCACTACATGGGAACAAATGACCAAAAAGTTTTAATTAAAATATTTTTCGACGACTAAAACAACCAAATTACATAATGATATCTCTTCTTTTGTGCAGATGGATTTAGAAACACTCTACGATGCATGAGAGAGATACAATGACCTTTTGAGAAGGTGCCCTCACCATGGGTTACCACTTTGGCTACAGGTTCAAACGTTTCATAATGGCCTGAATCCTTCGACTTGACAGATGATCGACGCAGCCGCTGGCGGAACCATCAATAATAAGACACCTGAAGATGTTTATGAATTTATAAAAGAGATGTCACTGAATAATTATCAGTGGCAAGTCATGAGGACAAAGCCAATGAAAACAGCTGGCGTTTTTAACGTCGATTCAGTCACTATGCTCTCTAATCAAGTAGAACTTTTGAACAGAAAAATTGACGGTTTTTTTGGTTCTTCACAGGTTCACCCAGTAATGCATGCGAAACAAGTGGAGGTGGATCAAGCAATTCAGATTACCCACCCTATGGCCACAACATGGAGAACGAGCAGTTAAATTACATGGGTAATAATCCTCGACTTATAGTAATACTTACAATGCAGGTTGGAGGAACCACCCAAATTTCTCATGGGGAGGCCAAGGGAACCAGCGACCCTACCAACAAGAGAAAAACCCAAACCTTGAGGAGATGCTAACAAAATTTATCTCAGTGTCAGAAACTCATTTTTAAAATACCGAGAAAGCACTTAAAAATCAACAAGCGTCGATCCAAGGGCTCGAAACTCAGATAGGTCAGCTCGTTAAATTGATATCTGAATGACCACAAGGTAGCCTGCCGAGTAACACTGAATCTAACCCAAGGAAGCAAATCAATGCAATTACCATTCAAGATGAGGAAGGGTTAGTTACATTTGAACCAGAACTGAGGCAAGAAACTGTGGTAAGTACCGGTAAGGGTGAGGTGGACCACAATAACCAGAAACCAGTAAGTAAAGAATACAAATCTCGTGTGCCATACCCAAACGCGACAAGGAAAGACTACACAGAAGAATAATTTGGTAAATTCCTTAAATTATTAAAGAAGTTACATGTTAACTTATTGTTTATTGAAGCTCTTTCGCAGATGCCAAACGTAGTTAAATTCTTAAAAGTGCTTTTAACAAATAAGCGGAAGTTGGATAAGGCGTCGCATGTGGAACTAAATGTGGTTTGCTCAGCCATACTACAGAATAAGCTGGCCAACAAATTAAAAGATCTAGGGAGTTTTACGATTCCCGGTTTAATTGGTAGCCTAGATGTTAATAATGCTTTGGCTAATTTAGGGGCTAGTATCAATGTCATGCCTTACAAAATGTTTAAGCAACTAGGTCTTGAGAAACCCAAACAAACTAGGATGAGTATTCAATTAGCCGATAAAACAATCAGATTTCCTAGGGGGATTATTGAAGATGTACTCGTTAAAATTGACAAATTTATATTACCAGTTGATTTTGTTGTTCTAGACATAGAAGAGGATAGTAACGTTCCTTTAATTTTAGGGAGGCCCATTTCAGCAACAGCTAGAAAAATAATTGATGTTGGCACAGGTGAACTCACACTTCGTGTGGGAGACGAAACAATCACCCTTCAAGCTCGTAATTCGAGTAACACATTGAAAATTGAAGGTGGTTGTATAAATCATTCTACTAAAACTAGCCATGTGGTGCAACCTACTTTACAGGAAATAAGTTCGAAGAACCTACACGAGCCATGTTCAAGCAACAACAAATGACCTATTTATAAAGAACGAAGGCTACAAATCGAGGAACTAGATGAATGGAGGATACAGAAATCGAGAACACCCGATAAACTGAAATTGAGCCAGGACAAGCTCAATACATCACCAAATCAACGTAAGGTTGGAGACAAAGTACTACTAGATGCAGCAGATCTACCACTTCTGAACCTAATGAAGAAATTCCTCTCACGGTACTTAGTATTTTCCCATATGGTACAATCGAGATAATTCACCCTAAATTTAGAACTTTTAAGGTAAACTATACTCGTCTTAAACCTTATATTGATAAAGCTGATAGTAGGGATGAGGAGTGTAAACTCCTCCAGCCACCATGATCACACATCAGAGAGGTAAGTCACGCTTAGACTATAAATAAGTGCTTCTCGAGAGGCAATCCGAGCACTAACAGTAATGATTTCTTTAAATTCTAGTTTTTCACATCCAACCTACTAACTGAGTCTTGAAACATAGGGTTTTCCCATCCACACAGGCGTGCCTTAGGCCGTGCTCACACCACAGGAGGAGACACAGCCGTGTGATACGGCCCTGTGAAAATAGGGTAAAATATTTCCCTAACACGGGATGCGATAAGTCGCCATGGCCGTGGGCAAAACTGCCAAAACAACATTGGCGTACGACATGCCCGTGTGTTAAAACCATGGACGAACCTATCAATTTAGCACGGGCGTCCGACACGCTCGTGCCCAGCACCTGTGGTCGACAATGTCAAACTAACACGGGCGTGGGAGAAGCGAACGAAGTAAGACACGGTCATGCGACACGGTTGTGTGCACCCACACGCCCAAGAAACACAGGCGTGGCGTGAATGTTAGACGCGCCTAAATTTAAAAATTGCGAAACACACGGGAAAAAATTAAGGCACACCTGTATGACCCAAAATATATTTACACCCCTCACTATTCATCATCCCCCTCCCCAAAAATCCCTAACCCTAGCCGCTGCAACTCCACCCGCCCTACATACTACTCCCATGCGCCGGCTACAACACTATTTCCAACGACCCAAGCTTCTCCCTTTTGCATTTGTTTACTTTTTTCTCTCTATTTTCGTTCAATATTTTGCCTATTTTATGATTTCTCTGATCCATTTGACTATCTTAAGTGAATATTCATAGTAGAATAATAATAATCATGCTAGTCATTAAAGAATATTACCATTTTTCATACTGCATTCATCCATTTTTCTCGTTTCCATGGATTTTATACTTACCCACATGCACTCATGCATTAGATATTCTCGTAGCATTATTCCCATAGTCCTATTTTAATAACTTAATATATTTGCTTTAGTTGTTTTAGTTTTGTTTACTTCATCTAGTACGTGAGTCTTATGAAATATTCCTATTTAGTTTTGTTTACTTTTATCTTTATTTATTTTATTTCCTTTATTATTATTATTTTAATTTTAGTTTTTATAATTTTTATTAAATAATTTATAGTTTTGGCTATTTCATTACGAGTAATTATGCTTCTTATATTTCCTAAAAAGTTCCTGATTCTATCACAGTTATAAAAAGCTCTAAAGCTCATCATCGCATAGGAACTAAAAAATCCACTGACAAAGGTTCTCCACGACTGTCATGTCCTACTCGACCACGACCATAGCTACCACTAGATATAATATTCTTTTGGCGCAAATCTTGTGGACTAATGAACCTCTACCACCACCAGAGTATCCTCCTCCACTCTCATCATTGCCTTGGCCGATTATTCTCCATAACTCCAATTCAAGGAGTTCATTCATCATTCAGGAAATTTCACTTCTCTCCCTATCTTATGATTATTTATCTATATTTTTCAATATATCTATCTTTGTACATTGAGGGCAATGTACATCTTAAGTGTGGGGGCTCTTTTATATCATCATTAGAAATCTCTGAATTTTGTCTTATTCTCACGTGAATCACTCATATCACTCTTAGAATGAATTTTAATTAATTTATGATTTTTATTGATATGTCTTGAATTAGAACATAGGCATTTATGTATTCATTGTTTAAATTTTAAGACATTAGGGACTCAAGCATGATAAGTTAATTTTTGAAGAATTACAAACTTTTAGGTTGTTTCCCTAAGTTTAGGTATTATCGTGAGTTGAAATTCACAAGTTTAAACATCAAAAAGCCATAGTTTTTGTGAGATCTTGAGCCTTTAGAGCATATTTTATTTCTTTCATGCTCACTTTCATTATGAGTGCGTCAGTTTTGATTTGTTATTCTAGAACTTGCTTGATTGTGCATGTCAAGACCACACCATTTGATTTGATATGTCAAGATGATAATGGCACTTAGGTTTAACCCACTCACTCCACAAAAGCCTACCTTCATAATTAACCCTCAGTGAACCCCTTTGAGCCTAACAAGCCTCTAATTGATTTACCCTCAATATTAACCAATAACCCATTATTGTTGAAATCCCCTAATTTGACCCCTATTTTTGTTGAGATTTAATTTGAAATAATTACTTAGGTATGTTTTATTCTTCGTTGTGATAATTAAGTTCTATGTTATTTGACTTGTTTTAAAAAAAAATACTTCAATACATATTAGTAGTAACTCGTCGTTTTTGAGCTTGAGTATTAATTCTATATTCTGAGAAGAAGCTCACTTGTATTCAATTGATGACTACTTATTTTTCTAGCCAGGTAATTTTTTAATTCAATCTCGATTCTAAACTTTTCTTTCAGCTTGTAACCACACCCCCTAACTAAAGCTACATTACAACCTTCTAAAAGACCTTTTTGATTGATGTATCAGCTCAATATATAGTGGTGGAGATTTGAATTCCAAGCAAGCCTATGTCAATGGCTTTTCATATTGACTAATGAGTGCTTTAATTGATGTCCTTAAACACCTTGAGTGATTTGAGTGAATCTTTAGTGAGAATGTTAAACTCTGTGATATTTTCATCAAAGGTAATCACTTAGATAAGGGGAGACACTTATGTTTTCATGATAAAATGCTCAACTTGGAATGTTTGAAATGTTGATGTACTTTTAGTTGAATTTTCAATGTATGAATACTTACGGATTATTTTGAGATATTATTGATAGGGATTATAAATTGAGAAGGATTTCTTTTGATTGTGAGTTGAGGATTTTGCTTGAGGACAAGCAAACGCTTAAGTGTGGGGGTATTTGATAAACCGCAATTTATACATATTTTTATCCCATGCTTAACACATTTAAGGATGATTTCTCCTTAGATTTGGTGAATTCGATGCTCCTAATTCTTTAATTTCATGTTTATACTTAGGTGAGCATAGGAGAGTAAAAAGAGCGAGAAACGGGCCAAAAACGGAGAAAATAGACCCACATGGGAAATCAACACGGCCTGGACTTTCTCATATGGACGTGTCACACGACCGTGTCTCTTTGGTAGGATCAAAGCATGACTTACAAGGGTAGACTACACGTCCGTGCCTATTCAACAGCCTTGACCACGGGATGGAGTAATCGCACACGGGCGTGTCCCTGCCAAGCCCAAGTATAACCCTATTTGGAAAAGGCCAATTTTGAGGGCTCTTAGGACTTCTAAAGCCTATTTAAACACCTGAGGAGGCACTTAAGATGAAGACACAGAGTAGGAAGTAAGGAATTACTCAAGAGAAGCTGATTGATCCATCTCAGAAGTCGGATTCATTATCAAGATTGAAGATCTCCCTTCAAGTTCCTTCAGGAGTTTTGGGTTTTCTTAGGTTTTGTTGTCTTTATGCTTTTGGGATGTTTTCTTTTATAATTATGAACTAAACCCCCTAAATACCTAAGGGGAATGAAACCTAAGACGGATCTTGTTATTATTATCTGAATTGTATGATAAATATTTGACTTGTTCTTAATTATGTGTTCTTAATTCTTGTTTTAATATTCCAGGATATTGATTTAAGTTAATACTCTTATTCAGAGGAGGAATAGACCTTGTCTAAAAGTAAATTTGTCATAATTAAGCGAAGTTGATTGCACGCCTAAAGATAGGGTGATAAAATTTTGCTGGATTAGGGTGAAACCTAATAAGGGGTTCCATAGATCGAGATAGGGTGATAAGATTTTGCTGGATTAGGGTGAAACCTAATGAGGGGTTCCATAGATCGAGTTAATGCAACACTAAGGCATTAATTAGAAAGATATTTCACTTAATCAACCTAGGGCTAGACGTTATTAGTCTTAAGAGAGATAATAATATAACTTAAGGATTTATACGGATCAAGTCAAATGAATAAATCGTCTGATTCAGAGTCAAATAACAAGTGAAGTCTAGGTGGATTTTTCCTTTGGTATTGTCTTAATCAATCGAATTTTCCCAAAAGCTTTTCCCCAATTTATTTCTGTGCATTCTTAGTTTAGTAATTAGTTTAGATAAACAAATCCCTTAATTTTAGGCTAGATAATAAAAAGAAAGTAATTACTAGAACTCCTGGTTCCTTTGGGTTCGACAATCCGGTCTTGCTAAAGCTATGCTACTGTTCGATAGGTACACTTGCCTTCATCGTGATAATAGTTAGTTTCAAGAACGATTAATTATAAATTTTTAAAACCTGTCGCGAATATCATGTATCACCATGTTCATTACTATTCTATTTTTTTTCTTTCACTTACTCCATTTTATTTTGGAGTATACATGTTGATCAACTAATGATGGATTCCAGCTTCGTCATAGAATTTTTAAAAATTTTTTGAAGTGTACTCTGCCATAGTATCTAATATTATCATCTTAAGCTTGCAACCAGTTTGATTCTCAATGATAAGTCATAATTTATACATATTTTTATCCCATGCTTAGCACATTTTTGGATAAATAATCATTAGATTTATGGAATTTGATGCTTCTAACCCTTTAATTTCATGTTTTACATTTAGGAGAGCATAAGAGAGTAAAAAGAACAAGAAACAGGCCAAAAACGGAGAAAATGGGTCAACGTGAGAAATCGACACGGCTTGGACCTCCCTACACGGGCAGACCATATGCCCATGTAGTTTTAGCAGACTCTAACATGGCCTGGACCTCCACACACGGGCAACCACACGCCCATGGCTATTCAACAGACTCTAACAAGGTTTGAAGCACTTGTACACGAGCGTGTCCCTGTCGAGCCCAAGTCTAATTCTATTCGAAAAAGGGCACCTTTGAGGGTTGGAAAGCGTTCTAAAGCCTATATAAACACCCTAGAGGAGAAACTTAAAGGACACACAGAGTAGGAGGTAAGAAATTACTTGAAGAAAGCTGACTGATCCATCTCAGAAGTCGGATTCTCCTTCAAGACTAA